>OX365959.1:40641096-42098646 GCA_947247005.1 Spisula solida | reverse complement strand
CAAGGTCGTTTACTACGTCATAAATCCTTCTGTTATTCTTAACAATGCCTTGGAATAAATATAAACATGGACTATGTGAAACACTGGGTTGTTTGCGGTAACTGTCAGTGCAAAATTGAATTCCGGACGGGGGAAATAACTTCAAGAATGAACAGTTTATACAAGCTTACTCGTCTTAGTCAAGTTGGTGGGTGGAGAATGGCAGTAGGGAGAAGTTGTAGGCCTATACGATTTAGATCTAGTAGAATATAGATCTGAATATATCTAGTGTCATGGTTAACAAAGTGTTCTCTTCGGCTATCATGCGGGAAATCCGCATTTACATGGGAACGGTGACGTTTTGACAGAGCCAGAGCTAGAATCTAAAAAGTTTAAAATTTGGCGCCAAAGAAAATGCCCGTTTGCACGAGTGACGGTGCATTCAAGCACGCACGTTAATTAATTAAATTAACATGCGTGATTCAAGGTTTGGTGGTGTGGGATAGGGGTGGTCCGATGCATCGAAATATCGATGCATTAATTGTGATTCCGAGTGTCCCGATAGTATGGATCGATAGTAAAAGTCTCGATCCAATAATTATCGCCCATAGTTAGCTCTACTATCGATAGTTACGATAGTTTCCTTTTTATAAATAAAGTTTATTATTAATTTAAAACAACTTCCGTTTCCATTAAAAACAGTTGTAAATAACCACACGCATCAAAACAACCACAATGGACCAATGTCGCCTTAATTGTATTATTTCTGTCAAATTATATTAAGTTTAAATCATTTCCACAACTAGTAGATATGTATGTTGTACAACATAGTGATATCTTACGCAGTGCACATTTGCATTTACAAGTTAATCCCTGGTTTTCAAATCTTGGCAATAACTATTGCAATAGTATCGCAATTGTTTCCAGCAATACAATAGTATCGCAATTGTTTCCAGCAATACAATAGTATCGCAATTGTTTCCAGCAATACAATAGTATCGCAATAGTACTTTCAGCAATACCAATAGTATTGCAATAGTCAAAATTGGACTCAATAGTCACCCCTAGTGTGGGAGAGGCCATTTCTTGAGTTGAATATTCAAACTAGGTAAAAATGAAATACATTGGTGACTAAATTAGATTCTATTTGATTTAGTTATAAACAGCACGAACGTTAATTAAATTAACGTGCGTGTAAACAGTAAGCTAATAGCGCACATTAATTAAACCGATTTAAATATCGGCCTTTATGCATTGCATTTACCGGAGACAAACGGAAATGGCCGAGCATTTGTGTGAGTGATTTTCACGGTAGGGAAATCCTTACGTTCGCACCGTGTTTTGTTTACATTTTTGTCTGGTGATTTCTTAAGGACAACTGGTTCATGTAGGGGGGAGGAGCTTACGACGCCATCTTGATTATGGGCGGACTTACGACCGCCATTTTGCGCATGGCATTGTGGTGACCACCATCTTGGCTGTAGGCGGCAGCATACTTCTGATTATTTTGACCAGTTATTTATAATGTGGAGCCGACAGCCGCGTGTATCTGATGCAGAAAACGTAAATGTATGTATCTGGAATGATTTCAAACCACAACTGCGCTCAATTCTTCTTTGATGAATTTCTGACGGAGGC
Organism: Spisula solida; assembly: GCA_947247005.1. NCBI lineage: Eukaryota > Metazoa > Mollusca > Bivalvia > Venerida > Mactridae > Spisula > Spisula solida. The sequence goes on along the minus strand of OX365959.1, from coordinate 42,097,029 downwards.
GGCATTTTCAAACAGAAAAAAGCGCAATTTTAACGTTCCAAACTGTGTAGGCCTATGCGACGAGTACTATGGTATCTCGCAGTATATAGAGACTGTGTATGTCAATACTGGTTTTCACCAATTTAAAGTTGCACCGAAGTAAATCAAGTTGTGTCCTGTGGCTGAAGGATTCAGACCCACGACCCCCCCCCCCCACCCCATAACAACAAGACAATGTCACTGACTAATTCTGGAGCCCGTTGCCTAACCGCTTCCAAATTGCGCTATCGAGCGCTTTCCTACGTCTATTCAATGACACGCTACCAGCGAGCAGTGCTGGCCGATAACACTGTTTCTTCACACTTTGCTAGTCGTGCGCTTTCTTTTGCAATGGACGGTCCGCTTCGAAAATACTTTGCTACGCAACGGTCTGCTGTCCGCGAGCGCTCGTCGGTAGCTTATACTTTTTCTGCTTTGTCCGGTACATAGCGCTTTTTTGAAGCAAGCCATTTCCTAGCATGCTCGATAGCAGTTTGGTTAGACAACGGGCTCCTGGTTACCATAACTAAAATATTTTAATGGTCTTTTATTTACACTGGCGTGTCCACCTTTTATGAAATGGAATGATCATCATCAAACACCTTGGACCACCTAGTGACTAGCCCAAGGTCTTGACGATGATTACTCCATTCCATAAAAGGTCGACATGTCCGTGTAAATAATGCACCAGTCAATATTATGCCCGCCCAGGTGCGGTGGGGATACAGGGGGAATTGTATAGTCTCCCAATAAGTCATACAGTGATTAGGTTTATATGCTGTGACCACTGCAGTCTTTCTATCAAAACAAGTTTACATTAATTGTTCAGATTTGTCTGTTTATAAGACTATCAGCATAGTCATATTTGTTATAATACAAAATTTTACTGTATTCATTTTTATTCAGTTACTGGGATTAACATAGTTGTTGGTATGAAAGGATGGACATTCATTGCTGTAGGTTACTGGTATGGTGTATGGATTCCTTGATGACTGTGATAATCAACAGACTTTAAAGATGTGGAATTGATCTTAATTGGAGCTTCAGTTTAGATACAAAGTAAGCGTAATAATTAATTTATACTGTTGTCAGTCCTAAGACTTCCAATTAATTTGGAATGAGTGAGTGACTTTTGAGTGTCCCTGTCATAAATGAATACATTGTAGTTGAAACAAAATCTGAAGAGCTGTTAAGGATATATGTGTGGTCACAGTGTTGATCTTAAGAGAGGAGAATCAGGAGACCAGTCACCACACCTGAAAATTGATAAAAAGTGATCATCCTGTGTAGCAAGACATGTATGTCAGTGCTAAGAATTTGGTCAGAGATACCAAAATATGCTTATAATAATGGCAATTAACTAGCCATTCAGTAATAATGCAGAGTCCCTTATATTTATAAACTATTCATGATTTTATAGCCTACTGTATGATAAATGGTGTATTTCTATTTTAGATTTGAAATGTTGATAGAATCAATGTGTATGTTCTGTAATGAAACAACCTGTTCCTACTTGTGATGGTTTGCTGTAAAGGAAGTTTGTGCAGACAAAACAGTCAGACTCGGAGGTAAGAAGTTAACTGGTGATTCATGATATCATCTTTTTATGCCTGTATTGCTAGGCTGGACTGACTGGCTCACCTTCACTGACTGTCTAAACACTTACTGGCTGTCTGAAACACTCACTGACAGTCTGAAACACTCATTGGCAGTCTGAAACACTCAGTGACAGTCTAAACACACAAAGAATGTCTTATAAATACTCATTTGGTATTCTGAAACACTCGCTGACATTCTGAAACACACATTGAAGGTCTGAAACATTACTGACAGTCTGAAACACTCACTGGCAGTTTGAAACAATTACTGATGGTCTGAAACACTTACTTGCTGTCTGAAACAATTTCTGACGGTCTGAAATACACACTGAAAGTCTGAAACACACATTGAAAGACTGAAACACACACTTGCAGTCTGAAACATTAGCCGACAGTCTTTCTTCCAGTTTGAAACACTCACTGGCTCTCTGAAACAATTACTGATGGACTGAAACACACACTGAAAGTCTGATATACTCACTGAAAATCTGAAACACACACTGGAAGTCTTTCTTTTATTGTGAAACCCTTACTGGCAGTCTGAAACACACACTGAAAGTTGAAACACTTGTTGTCAGTCTTTCTACCAGTCTGAAACACTTAGTGGCAGTCTGAGCCACTTACTTGCTGTCTGAAACACTTACTGGCAGTCTGAAAAACTCACTGAAAGTTTAAAACACCTGCTGACTGTCTTTCTACCAGTCTGAAACACACACTGGAAGTCTGAAATACTCACTGAAAATCTGACACACACTCACAATCTTTCTTCTATTGTGAAACCCTTACTGGCAGTCTGAAACCCTTACTGGCAGTCTGAAACACACACTGAAAGTCTTAATCACACACTGGCAGTCTGAAACATTTGCTAAAGTCCTTTTTCCAGTCTGAAACACTCACTTCAGTCTGAAATACCCACTGGCAGTCTGAAACAATTACTGATGGTCTGAAACACTTACTTGCTGTCTGAAACACTCACTGGCAGTCTGAAACAATTACTGATGGTCTGAACCACTTACTTGCTGTCTGAAACAATTACTGGCGGTCTGAAACACACATTGAAAGTCTGAAACACACACTTGCAGTCTGAAACATTAGCTGACAGTCTTTCTTCCAGTCTGAAACACTCACTGGCAGTCTGAAACACTCACTGGATGTCTGAAACAATTACTTATGGTCTGAAACACACATTGAAAGTCCGAAACACAAACTTGCAGTCTGAAACATTAGCTGACAATCTTTCTTCCAGTCTGAAACACTCAATGGCAGTCTGAAACACACACTGGAAGTCTGATATACTCACTGAAAATCTGAAACACACACTGGAAGTCTTTCTTTTATTGTGAAACCCTTACTGGCAGTCTGAAACACACACTGAAAGTTGAAACACTTGTTGTCAGTCTTTCTACCAGTCTGAAACACTTAGTGGCAGTCTGAGCCACTTACTTGCTGTCTGAAACACTAACTGGCAGTCTGAAAAACTCACTGAAAGTTTAAAACACCTGCTGACTGTCTTTCTACCAGTCTGAAACACACACTGGAAGTCTGAAATACTCACTGAAAATCTGAAACACACTCACAATCTTTCTTCTATTGTGAAACCCTTACTGGCAGTCTGAAACACACACTGAAAGTTGAAACACTTGTTGTCAGTCTTTCTACCAGTCTGAAACACTTAGTGGCAGTCTGAGCCACTTACTTGCTGTCTGAAACACTTACTGGCAGTCTGAAAAACTCACTGAAAGTTTAAAACACCTGCTGACTGTCTTTCTACCAGTCTGAAACACACACTGGAAGTCTGAAATACTCACTGAAAATCTGAAACACACTCACAATCTTTCTTCTATTGTGAAACCCTTACTGGCAGTCTGAAACACACACTGAAAGTCTGAAACACACACTGAAAGTCTTAATCACACACTGGCAGTCTGAAACATTTGCTAAAGTCCTTTTTCCAGTCTGAAACACTCACTTCAGTCTGAAATACCCACTGGCAGTCTGAAACAATTACTGATGGTCTGAAACACTTACTTGCTGTCTGAAACACTCACTGGCAGTCTGAAACAATTACTGATGGTCTGAACCACTTACTTGCTGTCTGAAACAATTACTGGCGGTCTGAAACACACATTGAAAGTCTGAAACACACACTTGCAGTCTGAAACATTAGCTGACAGTCTTTCTTCCAGTCTGAAACACTCACTGGCAGTCTGAAACAGTCACAGGCTGTCTGAAACAATTACTTATGGTCTGAAATACACACTGAAAGTCTGAAACACACATTGAAAGTCCGAAACACAAACTTGCAGTCTGAAACATTTGCTGACAATCTTTCTTCCAGTCTGAAACACTCAATGGCAGTCTGAAACACACACTGGAAGTCTGATATACTCACTGAAAATCTGAAACACACACTGGAAGTCTTTCTTCTATTGTGAAACCCTTACTGGCAGTCTGAACCACACACTGAAAGTCTGAAATACACATTGAAAGTCTGAAACACACACTGGCAGTCTTTCTTCTTGTGTGAAACCCTTACTGGCAGTCTGAAACACACACTTAAAGTCTAAATCACACACTGGCAGTCTGAAACATATGCTGAAGTCCTTTTTTCCAGTCTGAAACACTCACTTGCAGTCTGAAATACTCACTGGCAGTCTGAAACAATTACTGATGGTCTGAAACACTTACTTGCTGTCTGAAACACTCACTGGCAGTCTGAAACAATTACTGATGGTCTGAACCACTTACTTGCTGTCTGAAACAATTACTGACGGTCTGAAACACACATTGAAAGTCTGAAACACACACTTGCAGTCTGAAACATTAGCTGACAGTCTTTCTTCCAGTCTGAAACACTCACTGGCAGTCTGAAACACTCACTGGCTGTCTGAAACAATTACTTATGGTCTGAAACACACATTGAAAGTCCGAAACACACACTTGCAGTCTGAAACATTAGCTGACAGTCTTTCTTCCAGTCTGAAACACTCACTGGCAGTCTGAAACACTCACTGGCTGTCTGAAACAATTACTTATGGTCTGAAACACACATTGAAAGTCCGAAACACAAACTTGCAGTCTGAAACATTTGCTGACAATCTTTCTTCCAGTCTGAAACACTCACTGGCAGTCTGAAACACACACTGGAAGTCTGAAATACTCACTGAAAATCTGAAACACACACTCACAGTCTTCTATTGTGAAACCCTAACTGGCAGTCTGAAACACACACTGAAAATCTGAAATACACACTGAAAGTCTTAATCACACACAGGCAGTCTGAAACATTGGTTGACAGTCTTTCTTCCAGTCTGAAACACTCACTGAAAGTCTGAAATACTCACTGGCAGTCTGAAACATTAGCTGACAGTCTTTCTTCCAGTCTGAAACACTCACTGGCAGTCTGAAACACTCACAGGCTGTCTGAAACAATTACTTATGGTCTGAAACACACACTGAAAGTCTGAAACACACATTGAAAGTCCGAAACACAAACTTGCAGTCTGAAACATTTGCTGACAATCTTTCTTCCAGTCTGAAACACTCAATGGCAGTCTGAAACACACACTGGAAGTCTGATATACTCACTGAAAATCTGAAACACACACTGGAAGTCTTTCTTCTATTGTGAAACCCTTACTGGCAGTCTGAACCACACACTGAAAGTCTGAAATACACATTGAAAGTCTGAAACACACACTGGCAGTCTTTCTTCTTGTGTGAAACCCTTACTGGCAGTCTGAAACACACACTTAAAGTCTAAATCACACACTGGCAGTCTGAAACATATGCTGAAGTCCTTTTTTTCCAGTCTGAAACACTCACTTGCAGTCTGAAATACTCACTGGCAGTCTGAAACAATTACTGATGGTCTGAAACACTTACTTGCTGTCTGAAACACTCACTGGCAGTCTGAAACAATTACTGATGGTCTGAACCACTTACTTGCTGTCTGAAACAATTACTGACGGTCTGAAACACACATTGAAAGTCTATAACACACACTTGCAGTCTGAAACATTAGCTGACAGTCTTTCTTCCAGTCTGAAACACTCACTGGCAGTCTGAAACACTCACTGGCTGTCTGAAACAATTACTTATGGTCTGAAACACACACTGAAAGTCTGAAACACACATTGAAAGTCCGAAACACAAACTTGCAGTCTGAAACATTTGCTGACAATCTTTCTTCCAGTCTGAAACACTCACTGGCAGTCTGAAACACACACTGGAAGTCTGATATACTCACTGAAAATCTGAAACACACACTGGCAGGGTTCCCACGGTCAGGGAAAAGTCAGGGAAAAACATAATTTTTTCAAGGTCAGGGAAAAGTCAGGGAATTATGAAATTAGTCAGGGAAATTTTGAAATTGAGCAAAAGTCAGGGAAAAGTCAGGGAATTTTTCATTGAAGCTGTTGCTAAGTGTCATTTCCTATGAAGAAAATACCTAAGACTGAAAAAAATTCTTGCTCGCTATGCTCGCTCAGAGTATTTCTAAGTTGTATTAACTTTTGTTCCATATAGAGCAAATATAGCCTCCTTTTCTATTTTATTGCCATATTTTGCTCGAACAAAAAGACGCCGATGTCGCCCGATCGCTCTAAAAAGTCAGGGAAAACTGCTCTGTGGTCAGGGAAAAATCAGGGAAAAGTCAGGGAATTTTGTCTTAGAAAATTTGTGGGAACCCTGACTGGAAGTCTTTCTTCTATTGTGAAACCCTTACTGGCAGTCTGAACCACACACTGAAAGTCTGAAATACCCATTGAAAGTCTTTCTTCTTGTGTGAAACCCTTACTGGCAGTCTGAAACACACACTGAAAGTCTAAATCACACACTGGCAGTCTGAAACATATGCTGAAGTCCTTTTTTCCAGTCTGAAACACTCACTTGCAGTCTGAAATACTCACTGCCAGTCTGAAACAATTACTGATGGTCTGAAACACTTACTTGCTGTCTGAAACAATTACTGACTGTCTGAAACACACATTAAAAGTCTGAAACACACACTTGCAGTCTGAAACATTAGCTGACAGTCTCTCTTCCAGTCTGAAACACTCAATGGCAGTCTGAAACACTCACTGGCTGTCTGAAACAATTACTGATGGTCTGAAACACACACTGAAAGTCTGAAACACACATTGAAAGTCTAAAACACGAACTTGCAGTCTGAAACATTTGCTGACAATCTTTCTTCCAGTCTGAAACACACACTGGAAGTCTGAAATACTCACTGAAAATCTGAAACACACACAGTCTTCTATTGTGAAACCCTAACTGACAATCTTTCTTCCAGTCTGAAACACACAATGGCAGTCTGAAACGCACACTGGAAGTCTGAAATACACACTGAAAGTCTTAATCACACACAGGCAGTCTGAAACATTGGTTGACAGTCTTTCTTCCAGTCTGAAACACTCACTGAAAGTCTGAAATACTCACTGGCAGTCTGAATCAATTACTGACTGTCTAAAACACACATTGAAAGTCTGAAACACACACTTGCAGTCTGAAACATTAGCTGACAGTCTTTCTTCCAGTCTGAAACACTCACTGGCAGTCTGAAACACTCTCTGAAAGTTTAAAACACTTGCTGACAGTCTTCCTACCCGTCTGAAACACACACTGGCAGTCTGAAACACTCATGGAAAGTCTGAAACACACACTTGCAGTCTGAAACAATTACTGATGGTCTGAACCACTTACTTGCTGTCTGAAACAATTACTGACTGTCTGAAACACACATTAAAAGTCTGAAACACACACTTGCAGTCTGAAACATTAGCTGACAGTCTCTCTTCCAGTCTGAAACACTCAATGGCAGTCTGAAACACTCACTGGCTGTCTGAAACAATTACTGATGGTCTGAAACACACACTGAAAGTCTGAAACACACATTGAAAGTCTAAAACACGAACTTGCAGTCTGAAACATTTGCTGACAATCTTTCTTCCAGTCTGAAACACACACTGGAAGTCTGAAATACTCACTGAAAATCTGAAACACACACAGTCTTCTATTGTGAAACCCTAACTGACAATCTTTCTTCCAGTCTGAAACACACAATGGCAGTCTGAAACACACACTGGAAGTCTGAAATACTCACTGAAAATCTGAAACACACACTCACAGTCTTCTATTGTGAAACCCTAACTGGCAGTCTGAAACACACACTGAAAGTCTGAAATACACACTGAACGTCTTAATCACACACAGGCAGTCTGAAACATTGGTTGACAGTCTTTCTTCCAGTCTGAAACACTCACTGAAAGTCTGAAATACTCACTGGCAGTCTGAATCAATTACTGACTGTCTAAAACACACATTGAAAGTCTGAAACACACACTTGCAGTCTGAAACATTAGCTGACAGTCTTTCTTCCAGTCTGAAACACTCACTGGCAGTCTGAAACACTCTCTGAAAGTTTAAAACACTTGCTGACAGTCTTCCTACCCGTCTGAAACACACACTGGCAGTCTGAAACACTCATGGAAAGTCTGAAACACATGCTGACAGTCTTTCTACCTGTCTGAATCACACATTGGCAGTCTGAAACACACACTTGCAGTCTGAAACAATTACTGATGGTCTGAACCACTTACTTGCTGTCTGAAACAATTACTGACTGTCTGAAACACACATTGAAAGTCTGAAACACACAATTGCAGTCTGAAACATTAGCTGACAGTCGTTCTTCTAGTCTGAAACACTCAATGGCAGTCTGAAACACTCACTGGCTGTCTGAAACAATTACTGATGGTCTGAAACACACATTGAAAGTCTGAAACACACATTGAAAGTCTAAAACACGAACTTGCAGTCTGAAACATTTGCTGACAATCTTTCTTCCAGTCTGAAACACACACTGGAAGTCTGAAATACTTACTGAAAATCTGAAACACACACTCACAGTCTTCTATTGTGAAACCCTAACTGACAATCTTTCTTCCAGTCTGATACACACAATGGAAGTCTGAAACACACACTGGAAGTCTGAAATACTCACTGAAAATCTGAAACACACACTCACAGTCTTCTATTGTGAAACCCTAACTGGCAGTCTGAAACACACACTGAAAGTCTGAAATACACACTGAAAGTCTTAATCACACACAGGCAGTCTGAAACATTTGTTGACAGTCTTTCTTCCAGTCTGAAACACTCACTGAAAGTCTGAAACACACACTGGCAGTCTGAAACTTTTTCTGAAGTCCCTTTTCCAGTCTGAAACACTCACTTGCAGTCTGAAATACTCACTGGCAGTCTAAATCAATTACTGATGGTCTGAAACACTTACTTGCTGTCTGAAACACTCATTGGTAGTCTGAAACAATTACTGATGGTCTGAAACACTTACTTGCTGTCTGAAATACTCACTTGCAGTCTGAAATACTCACTGGCAGTCTGAAACAGTTGCTGACAGTCTTTCTACCCGTCTGAAACACTTGCTGGCAGTGTGAGACACTTACTTTGCTGTCTGAAACACTTACTGGCAGTCTGAAACACTCTCTGAAGGTTTAAAACACTTGCTGACAGTCTTCTTACCTGTCTGAAACACACACTGGCAGTCTGAAACACTCATGGAAAGTCTGAAACACATGCTGACAGTCTTTCTACCAGTCTGAATCACACACTGAAAGTCTGAAACCCTTGCTGACTGTCTGAAACAATCACTGACGGTCTGAAACACACACTGAAAGTCTGAAACACCCATTGAAAGTCTTGATCACTGATGTGAGACACTTACTTTGCTGTCTGAAACACTTACTGGCAGTCTGAAACACTCTCTAAAAGTTTAAAACGCTTGCTGACTGTCTTTCTACCAGTCTGAAGCACTCACCAACAGTATTAAACACACACTGAAAGTCTGAAACACTTACTGACATTCTGAAACACACACTGAAAGTCTGGAACACTCAGTGACAGTCTGAAACATACACTGAAAGTCTGAAACACTCACTGACATTCTGAAACACACACTGAAAGTCTAAAACACTCACTGACAGTCTGAAACATACACTGAAAGTCTGAAACACTTACTGACTGTTTGAAACATTTACTGACAGTCTTTCTTCCAGTCTGAAACACTGACTGGCAGTCTGAAACACTTACTGGCGGTCTAAAACAAACACTGAAAGTTGAAACACTTGCTGAAAGTCTTTCTACCAGTGTGAAACACTAACTGGCAGTCGGAGACACTTACTTGCTGTTTGAAACACATATTGGCAGTCTGAAACACTCACTGAAAGTTTGAAACACTTCCTGACTGTCTTTCTATCAGTCTGAAACACTTGCCAACAGTCTGAAACTCACACTGAAAGTCTGAAACACTCACTGAAAATATGAAACACACACTGACAGCCTGAAACACTCACTGAAAATATGAAACACACACTGACAGTCTGAAACACACACTGAAAGTCTGAAACACTCACTGAAAATATGAAACACACACTGACAGTTTGAAACACACACTGAAAGTCTGAAATTCACATTGAAAGTCTGAAACATTTGCTGACAGTCTTTCTGAAAGTATGAATCACAGACTGGCTGTCTGAAACACATGCTGACTCTGAACGCACATACTTCTGTCTGAACACACATACTGACCGAGTGGACACATTAACTGAAACACTTACTGTCTGTAACACATACTGGTTGTTTGAAACACATACTTATTGTCTGTAACACATAGTCTCTAAAAACAATACTTATTATTGTCTATAACACTACTGACTGTCTCTCACACATATATTTACTGTCTGTAACACATACAGATTGTCTGAAATCCATACTGACTGCATGAAACATGAACTTACCGAAGAAACACATACTGACTCAATGAAACATTTCTTACTGACTCAATGAAACTCTCACTTACTGATTAAAAACTTACTGACTGATTGAAAGCTTTCTGACTGGATGGAATATGCACTGAGTCAATGAAACATGTTCTGACTGAATGAAACACTCATTGACTAAATGAAACATTCTTACAGACTGAATGAAACACTTAATTACTGAATGAAACATGTACTGACTGATTGAAACACTTACTGAATGAAACGCTCACTGACTGAATGAAATACTTAATTACTGAATGAATGAAACATGCACAGACTGAATGAAACACTTAATGACTAAATTAAAAACTATCTGAATGACTTACATGCACATTTCAGAATGTGTGAATGGTTCCTTAAGATGTTTCCTCTATTATTTTCCTTGATGTGCAGTATGCACTTCTTGCATATTTGTTGAGCTTCTGCTTCTAGTGCTGAAGGTTCTGGTTTTTCTCACGGGCCATGCCATACTAAAGACCAAATAAAAATGGTACCAGTAATACCCTTGCTAGGCTCTCAGCATAAAAAGGAAAATGTGGCTTCTCTTCTCTCCTACCCTAATGTAAAGTTGTAAAAACTTCTTGTTCCATAATGGACCTTAATTATTACTATACATAAAACTCACTGGTACACAGTAATTGCTGAGAACTGATTGTGAATTGTCATCTGACTCAAATAAAATCTACTGTTCAAATGAACTCAAGTTTGATGTTGTCATTTTAACTTCTTATTTTTCTCATATTCAGACAAAATCCAGAGACATGATGTCAAAATACCAAGAAGTATGAAGACCTGGTCTACCTAAAAACCTACCTACAACTCAGAATATTTAAACATTCCTGTTACTGCTAGAAGAAGATAGAGAACGGCCAAGTATGGACCAGTTTGCGTGTCATGCAAAATTCAAATAAGACAATTGTTGAATGACATTTGTATGCCATGGATTCCTCTTTATACTTTAATGTTGAATTAAAAGTGTGAACTATGCAATTCGTGGAAAGTTGTTGATAATTACCGAGTTCATGTTACAATGTTTGATATTGCCACAGTGTAGGAAATGTACATGCACTATTGATTTTTAGCTCACCTGTCACAAAGTGACAGAGTGAGCTTTTGTGATCACTCTTCGTCCGTCGTCCGTCCGTCGTCCGTCCGTCCGTCCGTCAACAATTGGCTTGTGTAGACACTAGAGGTCACAATTTCAGCCTAATCTTTATGAAACTTGGTCACAATGATCATCTCAACAAAATCTAGGCCAAGTTCGATATTGGGTCATCCGGGGTCAAAAACTAGGTCACAAGGTCAAATCATAGAAAAACCTTGTGTAGTCACTAGAGGTCACAATTTTGACTTAATCTTTATGAAACTTGGTCACAATGATCATCTCGACAAAATCTAGGTCAAGTTCGATATTGGGTCATCCGGGGTCAAAAACTAGGTCACAAGGTCAAATCATAGAAAAACCTTGTGTAGTCACTAGAGGTCACAATTTTGACTTAATCTTTATGAAACTTGGTCACAATGATCATCTCGACAAAATCTAGGTCAAGTTCGATATTGGGTCATCCGGGGTTAAAAACTAGGTCACAAGGTCAAATCATAGAAAAACCTTGTGTAGTCACTAGAGGTCACAATTTTGACTAAATCTTTATGAAACTTTGTCACAATGATCATCTCGACAAAATCTAGGTCAAGTTCGATATTGGGTCATAAGGGGTTAAAAACTAGGTCACAAGGTCAAATCATAGAAAAACCTTGTGTAGTCACTAGAGGTCACAATTTTGGTCTAATCTTTATGAAACTTGGTCACAATAATCATCTCAACAAAATCTAGGCCAAGTTTGATATGGGGTCATCTGGGGTCAAAAACTAGGTCACTAGGTCAAATCATAGAAAAACCTTGTGTAGTCACTAGAGGTCACAATTTTGACTCAATCTTTATGAAACTTGGTCACAATGGTCATCTCAACAAAATCTAGGTCAAGTTTGATATTGGGTCATCTGGGGTGAAAAACTAGGTCACAATGTCAAATAATAGAAAAACTTTGTGTAGTCACTAGAGGTCACAATATTGGCCTAATCTGTATGAAACTTGGTCACAATGATCATCTTAACAATATCTAGGTCAAGTTTGATATTGGGTCATCTTGGGTCAAAAACTAGGTCACATGGTTAAATCATAGAAAAACCTTGTGTAGTCACTAGAGGTCACAATGTCGACCTTATCTTTATGAAACTTGGTCACAATGATCATCTCAACAAAATCTAGGCCAAGTTTGATATTGGTTTATCTGGGGTCAAAAACTAGGTCATTAAGTCAAATCATATAAAAACCTTGTGTAGTCACTAGAGGTCAAAATATTGGCCTTATCTGTATGAAACTTGGTCACAATGATCATCTCTACAAAAGCTAGGTCAAGTTCGACAGGTGAGCGACCTAGGGCCCTTTGGGCCCTCTTGTTATTATTATCAACCCTTGATTAAATCAATAGATCATATGGATTAATTATTTTCGTATAAGTTTTGTCATCTATGTTGTGTTGTAGTTTTGGTGAAAATTTTCAATGATTCATGATAATTTGCATTTATTTTAAATCATTGATTTTTACTCATATTGGCAGATACCAAATAAATGTATTGGTTAAAATATTTGTTTTTCTATTTTATGGGGTGACAAAGCATGACTATGCAGACTAGAACCTATTAAAACATGACTGTCATAAAGTACTACTGTAGCCCTCTGATAGGGCTTTTAGAATGGGCTTATTATGCATGCTGGTATAAGCATATTCTATATCTGCATACTCAGTCTTCTGGGGTTGCAAAGCCAGATTTTGGCTAAACCTGAGCAGCACATTAAACTTCACTAGAAATTTAGACCAAGGTTTAAAGCCTAGTTTATTGTTTGCTGGATATGAAAGATGCCATTAGCTTATGCTTGATTTAAGCTGGTTTGTATTCAGTCTGTCACTTCAACACAATTAAAGTAGTACATGTACTGAAGGAATTTGTATAGGTTGTTTGGGTAACAACAAATCGTATACATTTTAAATACCTTGCCATCTAATCATCAGATGTCTGTCAAAATTGACATACTACATTGATTATATCATGCAAACTCCCATTCATATAGTTGGTACATGCATTTCATTTTCTGGGGCCCAACTTTACTGAAATCTTCATTTTATATACTACTCAGTTTGATAAGGGTCAACAAATTATCCTTGCAAATATTTTGCTTATTGAATAAGTTGGACTGACAGAGTTTTCAGAAACAATGTTACTTAGATCTGCGATATTGTAATGGAATAAAGATTTCTTCAAATTGTGATGTCTAAGTGCTGATAAGCTCAGCCTCATTAAAATGTGTATGCTGTGATAACAAAATCAGATCCGTTTTTGGGTCTTGCCCAATATGAGAATAGAAAGGGGACAAAAAATTCCAATTTATTCTTGCCAGTTTGGTCCATGCCAATAGGGCTTATCAGTTACCTGGAAACAGATGACATTAGTCAATGCATACCAAATGCAACACATGAATTTTTCAAAGTTAAGCAGCAGATTAGATGATATTTTAATATCTGCACAACGGTTTCTGAATCAGTTTTGTTTGATTAACGTAACACGTCGTGCTTTTTGATTTCTTGACCCTTATCAAAGTTTGAGTAGTATACAATTTGTCCTACCAGTACCACAAACGACCTATACAAAAAGTATAGTTAGTACCAGTACTTGAGTATTCCTTCTGGACTTCAAACTTCCTGTATCTTACTGTACCAAGTAGTTGTGTTCCAGTAGTTGTCAAGTACTACTCAACTTGGTACCAATACGAGTACATTCTGATACAACCAGGTGCTTGTACCTACTACTAGTACTTCACAAATGTGAAAGTGTCAGACTTACGTTGTGTATTAGGGTTACGCAATAGACAAGATTTGTTCAAGCCGGGACTAATTTCTATATTTTCGGAAGTGTTTATCGATGACTATAGCATATCAGCTGTCTTCGATGAATGTAACATAGCATTCCGTCATTTTACTTCATAAACCTACAAATAGGTATTTACTCGTACTCAATAATATCATAATGCAGGTTAAATGTGCATTAACACAAAATGTACAAGCCTATCAATATCATAGTACACGACTGTGAAGTACTCATATTGTACATTAATCATTCTGGACATGCAATTCATGTTGCACACCATTGGCATGAAGGAATGAGAGAATAGAATCCAGTTTTCCTATTTATACTACGAATCAACAAGGAATCGGAACACAGGTACCACTTTAGTTTCGTCTTTGGTATGCTGACTACGTCACGGAGCGAGTCGAGTCCCGCAAGCCGACACCCGAGGCAAACATTTTTGTAATACATGTACAAGTTCATCTACACGCGCACCTGTATTTAAAACTGATTTTTATCTTCACCAAATTGACTGGCCATTTTTCAAACCTATTTGGACATATATAATTTTTTTGGGGACAAAAGTTGACAATGTATGCGTTCGTGTGATGGTCAAAATTGAAACACAAAGATAAATGGTAATGACTACATATGCAAAAAGATATTATATTCAGTTCTATATTGTGTTGTAATAATGACAACAGTTAACAGAATACGCGGAAATTATTATGTATTCTACGTACATGCTTATAAAATATTCTAGTAAATACATTTTCTGGAATATTCTGTTTTAATGTGATGCTTGTTAGTTAAGTGACGACAGCTAGCATTGAAACTTAAAATAGTTCAAACCTGGAAATAAGTGTTATCCATTTTCAACAATGACACTTTCACTTACAAGTACTTGAAACGCCGACATGTATATACATGTAATTATTGAAATATTAAAATACGGATTGTTACTTTAACTGATTTACTGTAGTTGACGTAAGCTAAACTTTGCATTTCTTCAAATCACAACGTTTGGCTTGTCGGCCCTGTGCTATCATAGGAACATTGATTTCATGCATAATATCAATCTTTGGCTGTAGTGTGATTTCTGCTTTAAGAAACCAACATTACAATTGACCAACGTCTACCTACGTCGCATTATTACTCACATAGCGCAGACGAAAAACTCACTGTATATCACTGAATGTAACTTGCCGGCTTCTATTAGAACCCTGTGTCATTCCCATCTGTGGTCAGACGATATGTTGACTTGGCTGAGGGCTCTGTTTATCTACTTGCTGTGATAGCCACACTCGATCGAATGTGTTTCTTCCTCGAGTTTCTATATACCGATATCATCGGAATGCATAATTCATATAAATAAGTCACTCAAAATTGCAGCAAACCCGTGGTATCACCGCTGCCAGTTTTACACAACATGAAGCTCCGACAAGTTTTAGAGATGTACTCGACGGAAATTTGCATGGAGATCTCTTGAGCGCGTTAGAAGGCAACTTCCATTGTTTTGTTTTCACACAAGCAGATGGCTGGCCGAAAGGTGCACGTCTTGTCAGGGTATTTTTCATGACGACATTTATTTGACCTTTCTTCGACATTGACACTACACAATTACGATAATTGCTTATTCATTTATTTGCCAAGATTTTAGTCGATACATGTATATATACGATATGAGTACGATATCTTTTCGACAATCGAAGACATATCTTCGATAAATGAGTCTATGACGAGAAACGGACGAGTGATGGCGACTGACGGCGATATGTGTATAAATACAGTTTCCATTGAGTTTGGGCCTCTCGTCAATTAAATACATGCAGAACTATAGCACACTAAGCGTCTAGAGCAAATACATGTATTGCGCTTCTGTCGCATGGAAAGATTGCCATTCCCGAGTTACATATTAGTACCAGGCGAAAACAAAGTTTAATAAATTCATCTCGGTCCGTTCACACCATGAACACATAAGCATAAACAATACAACATGTTCGCAGTTTCTCGTACATTGTATATACCTATATGCATGTAATATTAACAAACTTATAATTTCAATTAACGGGAATTGATATATAATACTCAAAGTTTGTCGGACCAAATTAATGGCGTATGAAAATGATAACATGTCCTCCGACGAAATGAGAATCTGGAGCTCGATGTAGCTGCAACAATGTTGCTTTAAAACAGCCAAATATTGTTACAACTCCCCACAACTGATTTGTGACCCAGGTATTACCCGGATTTCTCATGATTAATCACTCAGTGAAAGCTCTAGTCCATGTACTCGTAGTTGAATTTGAAGCGCTCCGTTACAACAATTGTGTGTTATTTAAAATGCAAAGATGTAAAATAGAATTGCTGTTGCTCATATCTGTGCATATCACAAATATATGAATGTAGTAAAAGTTATGTTTTTCAACAAAACAATATTACACTTTCACTTAGTCGACATTTTACTAGTACATGTACTATGACTGTTCCGTAAAAAGACGCACGTTATCTTGTAGAAACGGCCAGGTGAAGCACAAGTTGTGACTTCTGTATGTGGAAATGCAACAAATATCGCTCTTGTCGTTTTTGTCACCAAGTAAAACCACAGGTTACTGTATAATTGATAGAGTATTTTTTTAAATAAAATTTATATTATCTTAGATATCTAAGATAATATAAATTTTATATATTTTTTAATTTTTATCAATGATATAGTTACATGTGAGGCAAACAGTGACAATATCAAAGCAATTTAGTGAAACTTGATGCTCTATCGTAACAAAACATCAAACACATTTGGGATATGTACTGACTGTTTGAAACTCATATGGCCTGACTGCAAAATGTACCAACTCAATGAAACACTCACTGACTCAATGAAACATTCTTACTGACTCAATGAAATACATACAGACTACGGAGAAGTATACTGCCTGTATTATATGTAGTTAATAGTAAAGTATGACCACAAGTACACTTTAAGCCAGAAGTACCCAGTCTTATAATCTACCTTAGTAACGTCATATTGATAATAGTTAATACATGTACTAATTTATTTTAGGTCGATTGTGAAACAAGTATTTCCTTTATACCCTCTGCAATACATAATGCTATGAAGGTATACAAGGATGTCTAATCTATTGGTATGATCCTCACAAAATGTCAGTAATTTCCGCGAACGAACGTAAAAATGAGAGAATTATACGTAGATATGTATAGACTGCTATAGGTATCTCCTTTAACTAGTTGCCCACAAATATACCCACTATATCAAGCATTACACTCTGAGTAGAATATATATAGACTATTGTAGGTACCTACACGAACTAGTTGTCCACATATATACCCAATATATAGAGCATTACAGTCTTGGTAGAAAATATATAGACTATTGTAGGTACCTACACGAACTAGTTGTCTACAAATATACCCAATATATAGAGCTTTACAGTCTGTTTAGACGATGTATAGACTATTGTAGGTACCTACACGAACTAGTTGTCCACATATATACCCACTATATAGAGCATTACAATCTGGGTAGAATATATAAAGACTATCATAGGTACCTACACGAACTAGTTGTCCACATATATACCCACTATATAGAGCATTACAATCTGGATAGAATATATAGAGACTATTGTAGGTACCTACACGAACTAGTTGTCCACATATATACCCACTATATAGAGCATTACAATATGGGTAGAATATATAGAGACTATTGTAGGTACCTACGCGAACTAGTTGTCCACCAATATACCCAATATATAGAGCATTACAGTCTCTGTAGAATATATAGTGACTATTGTAGGTACCTACACGAACTAGTTTTCCACATATATACCCACTTCATAGAGCATTACAGTCTGGGTAGAATATATAAAGACTATTGTAAGTACCTACACGAACTAGTTGTCCACATATATACCCACTATATAGAGCATTACAATATGGGTAGAATATATAGAGACTATTGTAGGTACCTACACGAACTAGTTGTCCACATATATACCCACTATATAGAGCATTACAGTCTGGGTAGAATATATAGAGACTATTGTAGGTACCTACGCGAACTAGTTGTCCACCAATATACCCATTATATAGAGCATTACAGTCTGGGTAGAATATATATAGACAATTGTAGGTACCTACACGAACTAGTTGTCCACAAATATACCCAATACATAGAGCATTATTGTCTAGTTAGACGATGTATAGACTATTGTAGGTACCTACGCGAACTAGTTGTCCACATATATACCCACTTCATAGAGCATTACAGTCTGGGTAGAATATATAGAGACTATTGTAGGTACCTACGCGAACTAGTTGTCCACATATATACCCACTATATAGAGCATTACAATCTGGGTAGAATATATAGAGACTATTGTAGGTACCTACGCGAACTAGTTGTCCACATATATACCCACTATATAGAGCGTTACAATCTGGGTAGAATATATAGAGACTATTGTAGGTACCTACACGAACTAGTTGTCCACCAATATACCCAATATATAGAGCATTACAGTCTCTGTAGAATATATAGTGACTATTGTAGGTACCTACACGAACTAGTTTTCCACATATATACCCACTATATAGAGCATTACAGTCTCTGTAGAATATATAGAGACTATTGTAGGTACCTACACGAACTAGTTGTCCACCAATATACCCATTATATAGAGCATTACAGTCTGGGTAGAATATATATAGACAATTGTAGGTACCTACACGAACTAGTTGTCCACATATATACCCACTATATAGAGCATTACAATCTGGGTAGAATATATAGAGACTATTGTAGGTACCTACACGAACTAGTTGTCCACCAATATACCCAATATATAGAGCATTACAGTCTCTGTAGAATATATAGTGACTATTGTAGGTACCTACACGAACTAGTTTTCCACATATATACCCACTATATAGAGCATTACAGTCTCGGTAGAATATATAGTGACTATTGTAGGTACCTACACGAACTAGTTGCCCACATATATACCCACTATACCAAGCCTTACAGTCTGGGTAGAATATATATAGACTATCATAGGTACCTACGCGAACTTGTTGTCCACTAATATACCCATTATATAGAGCACCACAGTCTTTGTAGAATATATAGAGACTGTTGTAGGTACCTACACGAACTAGTTGTCCACATATATACCCACTATACCAAGCCTTACAGTCTCGGTAGAATATATAGAGACTATTGTAGGTACCTACGCGAACTAGTTGTCCACATATATACTCAATATATAGAGCATTATAGTCTGATTAGAAGGTATATAGACTATCATAGGTACCTACACGAACTAGTTGTCCACAAATATATCCACTATATAGAGCATTATAATATGGGTAGAATATATAGAGACTGTTGTAGGTACCTACACGAACTAGTTGTCCACAAATATATCCACTATATAGAGCATTACAATATGGGTAGAATATATAGAGACTGTTGTAGGTACCTACACGAACTAGTTGTCCACAAATATACCCACTATATAGAGCATTATTGTCTAGTTAGACGATGTATAGACTATTGTAGGTACCTACACGAACTAGTTGTCCACAAATATACCCAATACATAGAGCATTATTGTCTAGTTAGACGATGTATAGACTATTGTAGGTACCTACACGAACTAGTTGTCCACAAATATACCCAATACATAGAGCATTATTGTCTAGTTAGACGATGTATAGACTATCGTAGGTACCTACACGAACTAGTTGTCCACATATATACCCACTTCATAGAGCATTACAGTCTGGGTAGTATATATAAAGACTATCATAGGTACCTACACGAACTAGTTGTCCGCATATATACCCACTATATAGAGCATTACAATCTGGGTAGAATATATAGAGACTATTGTAGGTACCTACACGAACTAGTTGCCCACATATATACCCACTATATAGAGCGTTACAATCTGGGTAGAATATATAGAGACTATTGTAGGTACCTACGCGAACTAGTTGTCCACATATATACCCACTATATAGAGCGTTACAGTCTGGGTAGTATATATAAAGACTATCATAGGTACCTACACGAACTAGTTGTCCGCATATATACCCACTATATAGAGCATTACAATCTGGGTAGAATATATAGAGACTATTGTAGGTACCTACACGAACTAGCTGTCCACCAATATACCCACTATACAGAGCATTACAGTCTCGGTAGAATATATAGTGACTATTGTAGGTACCTACACGAACTAGTTGTCCACCAATATACCCACTATATAGAGCATTACACTCTGGGTAGAATATATAGAGACTATTGTAGGTACCTACACGAACTAGTTGTCCACATATATACCCACTATATAGAGCATTACAGTCTCGGTAGAATATATAGTGACTATTGTAGGTACCTACACGAACTAGTTGCCCACATATATACCCACTATATAGAGCATTACAATCTCTGTAGAATATATAGTGACTATTGTAGGTACCTACACGCACTAGTTGTCCACATATATACCCACTATATAGAGCGTTACAATCTGGGTAGAATATATAGAGACTATTGTAGGTACCTACGCGAACTAGTTGTCCACATATATACTCAATATATAGAGCATTATAGTCTGATTAGAAGGTATATAGACTATCATAGGTACCTACACGAACTAGTTGTCCACCAATATACCCACTATATAAAGCATTATAATATGGGTAGAATATATAGAGACTATTGTAGGTACCTACACGAACTAGTTTTCCACATATATACCCACTATATAGAGCATTACAGTCTCTATAGAATATATAGAGACTATTGTAGGTACCTACACGAACTAGTTTTCCACATATATACCCACTATATAGAGCATTACAGTCTCTGTAGAATATATAGAGACTATTGTAGGTACCTACACGAACTAGTTGTCCACCAATATACCCACTATATAGAGCATTACAGTCTCGGTAGAATATATAGTGACTATTGTAGGTACCTACACGAACTAGTTGTCCACCAATATACCCATTATATAGAGCATTACAGTCTGGGTAGAATATATATAGACAATTGTAGGTACCTACACGAACTAGTTGTCCACATATATACCCACTATATAGAGCATTACAATCTCTGTAGAATATATAGTGACTATTGTAGGTACCTACACGAACTAGTTGTCCACATATATACCCACTATATAGAGCATTACAATCTCTGTAGAATATATAGTGACTATTGTAGGTACCTACACGAACTAGTTGTCCACATATATACCCACTATATAGAGCATTACAATCTCTGTAGAATATATAGTGACTATTGTAGGTACCTACACGAACTAGTTGCCCACATATATACCCACTATACCAAGCCTTACAGTCTTGGTAGAATATATATAGACTATCATAGGTACCTACGTGAACTTGTTGTCCACCAATATACCCATGATATAGAGCATCACAGTCTTTGTAGAATATATAGAGACTGTTGTAGGTACCTACACGAACTAGTTGTCCACATATATACCCACTATACCAAGCCTTACAGTCTGGGTAGAATATATAGAGACTATTGTAGGTACCTACGCGAACTAGTTGTCCACATATATACGCACTGTACCAAGCATTACAGTCTGGGTAGAATATATAGAGACTATTGTAGGTACCTACACGAACTAGTTGTCCACATATATACGCACTGTACCAAGCATTACAGTCTGTGTAGAATATATAGCGACTATTGTAGGTACCTAGCGAACTAGTTGTCCACATATATTCCCAATATATAGAGCATTATAGTCTTAGTAGAATATATATAGACAATTGTAGGTACCTACACGAACTAGTTGCCCACATATACAAAGGGCAAATTACAGTCTTGGTAGAATATATATGAGCATTTTAGTCTAGGTAGAATATATATAGACTGTTATTAACTAGTTGTCCACAAATATGCACACTGTGACTATAGCAAGCATTACAGTATGGGTAGACGATTTGATGAATTTTGATAAATACTTGAATTAAATTACTTGATGTAAATGTCTGCTTGTGGATTTTGACGAGTAGCCACATTGAAGTTTACTATAATTTTTTTTTAAAAAGCATTATATTATCGAAAAAATAATTGCACTCAATTATAAAATTGGATCGTAAAGTGAAGAAATCTGCACTACGTACGATACCATCGTAATACAAAAAATGTACTCTATAATAGTATGTCTATTGTCAGAAGTAACGGAGTCCCGGAGCCCGGCGTTTCCACCATACCAGCTAGCCACGCCCAACGTTTTATTAAAATTCATATAACCCTTTGACCTACATGAGACCGTTGTCCTTTAGCACCGACCTTTTTGTCTAGCCAGACAGACTGATTGAAAAAGAAAACAAAAGATTTAAATGAGTCAGTCGGCTGTGACAGTAAAAACTCACTGAAGTGCGATGGGCAAACTATTCAGTAAAAAGAAGGTACCGAAAAATTCGTAAGTTTGAGTATTTTTTTATTAAAAAAAAAAGATAAATTCAGATTTATATTTTTAGTCTGATCAGCTGTTTTCGAGTCGCCCGGCGTGTGCGGTCAAGTTAAGTGCTTTATGAGTCACACACGTCCAAAAACAAAGTTGTGTTAATAAAACGGAATATTTGGATACATACAAATCTCCACATTACCATGTCAGATATAGAAGTCCAGTTTGTTTAAATTTTGTTTTCAGTGATCAATTTAAATTTTAAACTTGTGCCTTTTATGAGTTTATTTGTTACCTACTAATGGTAAGTCACATGTAATTTTTGATTTATTTGTGTGAATTGATTTGCTGAGACAATAACAAATAAGTTGACCATCATAATGTCAAAAGCCTGTATGCCAGAAGTCAATTTTAGGTGAAAAAAGGTGTAAGGAGTTGTTATGTACACTTTATTCCGATTTCTTTGGCGTATACTTTGACGGGTCATTTATTTTGACCCATATGTAAGTTATGATGAAAAAGTGCACACAAAATACAACCCCTTGTATTACTTAACCACAGCTTTACCGACTAAGCTAGCCAGGCACCTGTCATCAGTCAGTCGCTACTATTCTTACTTCATCGGATCTTAAGCTGTTCGCGCCTTGGCACTTGATGCCCGAGGCATCTCAGACCACTAACTGTTGCCACCATTCTATTAAGTAAACTGGACAAAAAGTGTGTCCTATGTGGGACTCCAACCCTCAAATGGCGAAGATACTCTTAATTAGAATGAGGCTGTCACTGAAAATGATGATGATGAATTATTATTCCGTAACTCGACCAAATGCTTTATGTCAATATGTGTGTTACAGAGACGGTGGATTTGATAGTATAGAAGGTTTGACTGGTAGTGGCGGGTATAAGTCCAGTCATCAAGGTAGAATGAGTCGGTACACGACAGATAGTTACCATGTTCAACCTACAGGGGGACCTATACATACAGACGCTGTAGTAAGCCTGGCTAAGATACAACCTGGTCTGTGTGTGTCAGGTAGTAAAGATAAGGTAAGTAAACGGTGATCATTAGGGCTGCATAGTCTTCCCCTTGCTATGATATGATACGCTGTGTGTTCGGTAGTAAAGATAAGCTAAGTATTTAAACTCAGTGCTTAATAATTAGGGCTGGCGATGCATAACCTTTTCTTGGTTGTGATGATATGCAACATTTTATGATACACTGGTAGCAATTCCAGATATGATTTGTCTTTGTGATACTTTCTTCTTATGAAAATATACAACAGGGATTATAAATATAGACAATATATCAGCTGTTAAATTATGCTAATTGAAGGTCTAGAGTCGTGTCAAATTTCTAGAATATATATCATTCTGACATTGTATTTCTATATTTGTAGACTGTGTCATTCTGACATTGTATTTCAATATTTGTAGACTGTGTCATTTTGACATTGTATTTCTGTCTTTATAGACTGTGTCACTGTATTTCTATATTTATAGACTGTGTCACTGTATTTCTATATTTATAGACTGTGTCACTGTACGACTATCATAATCATAGATTAGAAGATAGATGGACTGGTCATCAACGAGAGATCACTAAGGTTTGTTGTATATCTAACACAGGGATGTGGAATTCCTATGTCCGACTTTCCCGACTTGGGCTTAATTGCCTGTGGGCAAGTAGATTTTTCCATCCGGCTTGCCCATGGGCAAGTGCAAAATTATCATGAGAAAATTACTTACCAAAAATGATTTAAATAACAAATGTTGAATTAAACCCAGTACCGGTAGTTCTAAGTACTCGAATAATCCGTGACAAGATAAATGAATCAACAAAACTGAAATTTTGTTGCTTTCTTGTGTTTTCAAGTGAAAATTTTGAGAATTTCCACCCCCCCTTGTCTAACATTTATGACAAAATGGTTTCCCTTCAATAACTCATGAACGCTTTGTCCTAGGATCTTCAAACTTTACATGGATGTTAATTGGTCAACAATAGAACTTTGACCTACTGACCTCAATATCAATTAGGGTCTTATCGATTTTGAGGTCAGTAGGTCAAAGTCGCTGCAACCTTAAACATTAATGATTTTTTGGCTGCAATGGGGGCGTACATGTTTTAGAAACATCTCTTGTTGATTGTATGTTTCATAGAGACAAGCTTAAAATGGCAGAGCTCATATAATATACTGCTCATTTAAGTGAGTCGTTGGTCGGATATTTAAATGATTTGTATTTTCACAAATTATCCGTGTGGTACTTTTATAATGTGGTATTTTCTCTTACAGGTGTGTTATGGTATACATTGTCAGGGTATCTTCAGTGCATCCAGAGATAAAACAGTGAAACTATGGAAACGTGGAAATGCTAATCCTATACGAGAATATGACGGTCATGAACTTGTCGTGTCAGCCATTCATCTAAATAAAGGTACACAGCTGTTTACATTGTTTATCTGTTTGTTGTATACTTTGCTTATTCTTCACATTTACAGGGGTGATAATATTCCTGATAAACAGGAATTCCGGATTTATCTATCCTGAAAGACCTATCATTTCTGAAGAAAATAAAAGTTATTTGATGAAAATATCTCAAGAAATGGCATAGGTGTATTCAATTTAATCTGCTATTCAATAAAAACAGTGTCAAAATATGGAAACAATGTTGTTGAAGGCCTCTTGTTTGGCATACAAGGTTGGCCGCATATGATTTTCAGGATTTTCAATTTTGCTCTGTTGACACCCCTGACATTAAATAACATCCAGTGAATTGTAGAGTCTGTTTTATTTCAAGAATTAGAATTTTGATAATACATGTAGGTATAAGCTAGAATATGTTCAAGTACACACATCCAATGTTTCATTTTATTTTTGAAGACTACGAGTCCTTTCCGACTGAACTTTAAAAGTCAATGAGTCCTGCTATGTGAAAAAGTGTTTCCAGGATTTTATTATTCAGGCATTGGGGACTCACACCAAAATGAAACTCTATTCCTCATGGGCATCTTTTCAAAGTTTTTAGAACAAATATCAAAAATGATCTCCCTTGACACAGTTTATTTCCTTAGCAGGATTGTCTCCCTTCCATACTAATTGAAAACTAATTGGTTATAAATAGACATGGGATATACTTTAAAAGGAATGAATTGATGCATATACACAATAAATGGTTAAATAAGATATAATTGGCTTAAACATAGTGTCTGGATGGATGCATGTTTTCAGGACTGGTATATACAGTAGAACTTCGATGCCTCGAACACCCTAGATGCCTCGAACTGGTTCTCTGGTCCCGGCAAATTCCTTCTTTATTCATATAGTGAAACAATAGATCACTCGAACAATATCTAGGTCGAACACTCGAACTGATTAGACAGTCCCTCGCTATGATTTACCTGTAGATGGGTCGAACAATGCAAGTTTTCGCACTTTTCATTAAGTGTTGAACTCCATTGTTCGACCGCGGGTAGTCGGCGACAGGTGTATTAACAAGTTATGATAATTACTGTATATATAGATGTATACCTAACAATTGTTGCATTGTATAACGAGTTTTTGAGAAACTTAAACACTAATAGATCCATTTAATAGCTAACGATGGCCAACCAGGAAATTATAATTTAATTAATATTGTTAATAAAATTCAGAAGCAACAACATATCAGAATAAAATAATCATTTTTTAAAGTTCGCATATGTCAAAAGTGATTGTTTCAGTATTATTTATTTATTGGTAGTCAAACTTGACATCGAACATGATAATAATTTGTGACTCGCTGCTTTATATAAATGCGCTGTATAACAAGTTACCTTAGTAAGACTTGTAAACATTCGAAGAGCTTGCCGAAGATAAATCAGATTTCAGGTCAATTTCGTCTAAATATATTATGTTTTATTTTTATTATGACTAATTATAAAAATGATACACGTGCATTTTTTAAGTAAAGTAATTATGCAAGGCACAAACTGATTTTCATGCCAACATCTGTTCGAACTTATATTTGAATACCATAGATGCCTCGAACACCCTAGATGCCTCGAACTATTTTCCCGGTCCGAAGGTAGTTCGAGGCATCGAAGTTCTACTGTACGTGATTTCAGGTTTTGAGTGCACAAAAAGTTTTTCTTTATTTTCTCTATATAAAATGACAATTTTTGAGGATTTCAGGTATTTTAGAATCTTTTGCTTGCACCCATGTTTCTGTGTTTGGCTGTTTCAATTGAGTGCTGCCTTCCCTGTCCAAGTTATTTTCATGATCTTTTCCATCTCGTTATCAGACACCTACTGATGTTAAATACATCAGAGAGACACAAGGAATCTTCTGCCATGTCCCTTTGAGGATCTCTCATTTAAACCACAAACTCACATTCAAAATGCATACACCATTACCCTCCACAGTGTTAGATCGGTTTTTAATGTGTGCAAATTGAAAACTTAGGCCAATGTTTTGTATTTACAATCATGCAAACACCTTTACTGTCTGCAGTGTTTAATTTTGGTCCCTGACTCATCAAAATTGGCTTGGGACTCATTAAAGTTTTGAATACCAGGGGCGTAGCTTAGTCGAAATCAATTTGTAGGCCACGTTATTTTAGGGTGGTTCGGGGACATGCTCCCCCAGAATTGTTTTACATTCTATATCGTCTCAGGTGCATTCTTTCCAGTTTTCAGACTAAAAAACAACTTCGACTCTCAATTGTGACAGGGTAAATATAATTCATCAAATTATCCGATTTTTTAAAAAATTATAAACTGTCACATGTTATCTCTGGGCTGTTGTCAGACTTATTATCAAAAACAGTCCAGATGAGTTTGATACTCCTATACCCCATATCCCAATGATTTTATTGCATTTTTGGCATTTTAATTTTTTTGGAAGGTACGCCCCTGAATACACTTCATTTTTACACATTTCATCCTTATAACAGGAGGTTGAAGGCTTGAATCATGTATGTGGCCAGACAGGTATTCAATAAGTGGACTTACCATAAGCCTACCTGTCTCGTACCTTACATTGAAGGAACAGAACGGGGGGAGGTGTTGACATCATTGTGATCATAAAGATATGTGTCTCATCAGCCAAATGGCCTGTCCATTTAAATAGGGGTGACACTATACAGGGGTGTGGAATTCCTATGTCCAAATTGCCTGACTTGGGCTTTTTTGCCCGCATGCAGGTAGATTTTTCCATCCAGCTTGCCCAGGGGCAAGTAAAAAATTTGAGAGTTTCACTTCCCTGACTATAATAAACAAACTGTTTCCCTTTATACCTGTATATTTGTATGACAGGTAACAGTTGGTTATACAGTGGTTATATATTTGTATTTCAGATAACAGTTTGTTGTGTAGTGGTTCACGTGACAACACACTCAAACTGTGGGATGTTGAAAGTGGAGAATGTTTACAAGAAAATAAAATATCCAGAAATCTAGTAAGTATACTGTAGACCATTTTTACATAAACTAGTATAAGTTAACATCAGTCTTCTGTTGGGCAGTGTGCCTTGTATGATTTTAATTAATGTTTTCTGTGCTCTGCTGGTTACGTTGAGTGCTGCCTTCCCTGTCGGACTTAATATTATCTTTTTAGCTCACCTGAGCAAGAAGTGCTCAAGGTGAGCTATTGTGATCACCCTTTTGTCCGTCGTCCACCGTCAACAATTGGACTGTTAACACTCTAGAGGACATAATTTTCACTTAATCTTTTTTAAACTTGGTCAAAATGTTTGTCTCTATAAAATCTAGGTCAAGTTCGTAATTGGGTCATCTGGGGTCAAAAACTAGGTCACAAGGTCAAATCAAAGAAAAACCTTGCTTACACTCTAGAGGTCACATTTTTTACCTAATCTATATGAAACTTGGTCACAATGTTTGTCGCTATGAAATCTAGGCCAAGTTCGTAACTGGGTCATCTGCGGTCAAAAACTAGGTCACAATGTCATATCAAAGAACAACCTTGTTAACACTCTAGAGGTCATATTTTAGAGAATCTTAAAATCTGGGTCAAGTTCGCAACTTGGTCACATGGGGTCAAAAACTAGGTCACAAGGTCACATTGAAGAAAAACCTTGTTAACACTTTAAATGTCACATTTGTTACCTAATCTTTATGAAACTTGGTCACAATGTTTGTCTCTATGAAATCTAGGTCAATTTCGCAACTGGGTCATCTGGGGTCAAAAACTAGGTCACCAGGTCCCATTGAAGAAAAACCTTGTTAACAATCTAGAGGTCACAATTTTTGCCTAATATTTATATAAATTGATCACAATGTTTGTCCCTATGAAATCTAGTTCAAGTTCTCTACTGGGTCATAAACTAGGTCACCAGGTTACATCAAAGAAAAACCTCGTTAACACTCTTGAGGTCACATTTTTTACATGATCTTAATGAAACTTAATCACAATGTGAACATTTATGATATCTAGGTCAAGTTCGCAACTTGGTCACCTAGGGTCAAAAACTATGTCAGAAGGTCACATTGAAGAAAAACCTTGTTAACACTCTAGAAGTCACATTTTTACCTAATCTTGATGAAAGTTGGTAACAATGTCTGTCTCTATGAAATCTAGGTCAAGTTCATGACCAGGTCATCTGGGGTCAAAAACTAGGTCACCAGATCAAAGAAAAACCTTGTTTATACTCTAAAGGTTACATTTTTACCTCATCTGTTTAGAACCAGGCCATAAAGTGTTTATTGGTAAAATCTACATCAAATATCATGGTCATATCATAACAAATACTGATTCTGCCTTAACTGCTAGTCATCAGGTGAGCGCTTTAGGGCCAAATGACCATCTTGTTTAAATTTAGCTTATTTGAATCTGAAAACAAGTCAGTTACCGTTATAATTCCTTGTCTGTAATCTGTAGATGTAGAATAAGTTTTGTGTACTGTTTTTAAATCAAGACTGTCTCCATTCAGTAAATTAGTTTGAAGTTGAAAGTCTTGAGTTATGCCTCGAGGATAGGAGACTTGGATAAACACATTTTCCAACAGAACTCAATCATTCCAGGTGGTGGGAATAAACTTTGGGTTTAATGGAAAATTACCAATATCACATTTCTGGGTCCCTGTTTAGAATAGTACATTGTATCAATGTAACATTATAATAGCTTTGAGATGTACCTCACATGTCCAGCTAATTCATTCCACACTCTATACACTCCTCTTTCACCCGCTGACGCTGCTTACACTCTATACACTCATCTATCATCCGCTGACGCTGCTTACACTCTATACACTCCTCTTTCACCCGCTGACGCTGCTTACACTCTATACACTCATCTATCATCCGCTGACGCTGCTTACTCTCTATACACTCATCATTCACCTGCTGACGCTGCTTACTCTCTATACACTCATCTATCATCCGCTGACACTGCTTACACTCTATAGACTCCTATGAATCTGATGATATAAATTTTTTCTATTGTAACTTGCTATGTTTTGAAACCATGTAATATGCATAGTTTTCATTTGGTCTCATGGCAACATTGTCTATGAATAGTACAAATATGTTTGCTGATGCTGCCCGATTCGGGACTCATGTACTTAAAGGGGTATGCTCAGAAACTGGACTGTCTTAGTTTGCATATCACTTGTAAAACCAACTATTGCCGAAAAGTCTAAGAAGAATTTGACTTAAAAATTTACTCTATCACGCCCGCTTAGATAATTTGTATATGGATTTGCTGTCAGCCTTTTATTGACGACAACAATTATTAACGATATTTAGTTAGTCTTGAAATATTTTTTTTTTACAACTAGTCGGATATTTCGTAATTTTGTACAGGGTTTTCATTATTTCACTTAGTTATAAAAATAATACCAATTTGATTGCTATTCGAGACACTTCAGTTCCAGGGCATGCCCTTTTAATAAAATAAACATTGAAGCTTTTGAACATTTATATTACAGGTCACTGATGTCAAGTTTATACCAGATAGTCATTTATTAGTGCAGACCGGGGAAGATAAAGAAGTCAGGTGAATATATGATTTGATTTTATCACATAAATACCGTGATCTTCCATGTGAGAACAAATGACGGAACAATGTTCTCCAATACGGGTGATAACAAATATGTGACATCACCAGCTTTTCGTTATTTCGAACGTTGTTTTGACTCTCTAATTATGGCAATGTGATAAAAAGAATCCACCACTTGTTGTCTTGTCTTTGGTATCAACATTTCTTGTCATGAAAACAAATTATCAAGCTCGCCAAAGACTCGCTAAATAACCTGTATTTTCTAGACTCCTTTAAGAAATGTTGATTTCCAAAGACAACTCATGACGGATCCTATATACTAGTATATCGCTGGCTTAGAATTAGAAGGTCGTAAGTGCTACTTTCGATACTTACAACCTTATAAGACTAGTGCATATTTGAAATCTGCATCTCAAGGTGCTCCTTACAAGCCTATTTTCATGACAATCATGTTGACCAAACTGAAATTTAAAAAGCTTGTTTTTCAATAAGTAAAGAGTAGCTTTCAGACTGTTTTTCTTGTTTTCTCAAAATATCTATTTTGTACTTACGATCTTCTAATTCTAAGCCAGCGCTATGGCTATCAGTGAAAGGTAATCTGGTAATCCACTGTTTGAATACAGTGAAAGTCAGACTGGGGCTAATAACATAGACCAGTAATTAATTACATTACAGTCACTTTCAGTGTTCAGCTCACCTGTCACATAGTGACAAGGTGAGTTTTTGTGATCACTCTTTGTCCATCTGTATGTCAACAATTCATTGAAACGACTTCTCCTCCTTAACCACTTGGCCAAATTAGACCAAACTCACAGACCTGTTCCTTGGGTGGTCCTTTCTTCAATCAGTTAGAATTGAAATCTAAATAATAATAACTCTGGTTGGAAAAACTTTTAAAAAGTCATAAAAAATCAACCACTGGCCAGATTTCAAAATAAGTTTACCTAAATAGTTGTTAGGTGACCATATTACAAAATTTACATTTTGTCATGATTTGTCAACAAACGTGTCTCTAAAAGTACTGGTTGGATTTCACTATAAATTCGTAAAAATGTTGCCATGGCAATCAATTGTATTTTTAGCGCACCTGTCACATAGTGACAAGGTGAGCTATTGTGATCACTCTTTGTCCGTCGTCAGTCCGTGTGTGCGTGCCTCCGTGCGTCCGTCAACAATTCATTCAAAAGATTTCTCCTCCTAAACGACTTGGCCACTTTCAACCAAACACAGGAATGTTCCTTGGGTGGTCCTATCTAAAAATAGCTAAAAGAATTGTAATCTATAAATAACTCTGGTTGCCATTGCAAACAATAGGAAAATCTCTTTTAAAAAATCATAATAAATCAACCGCTGGCCAGATTTCAAAATTATTTTACAGAAATAGTTGTTGGGTAACCTTCTTCAGGGGTGTCAATTTTTCGGATTTATCCAGAATTCCGGATTTGTCCATCCTTGAAGAGCAATGCTTTCTGACCAAAATAAAAGTTATTTGATGAAAATATCTCAAGAAATGGCAAAGTTATGGTCAATTATATCTGCTCTGAAGAATTTTCTTCAATAAAAAGTTTGAAAAACTGTGTTATGTATGGTTGATGACCTCTAGTTTGTCATAAATGGTCAGCCGCATATGATTTTCAGGATTTGTATTTTGGCTCTGTTGACACCTCTGCTTCTTACAAAATTGACATTTTTGTCTTGATTCTTCAAAAAACATGGCCGCCAAAGTTTAAGCTTTTCCCTATATATCTATAGTAAAACCTTTAAAAATCTTCTCTTAAAGTGCTTGTTGGATTTCACTATTAATTGGTAAAATTGTTCCTTAGTTGGTCCTTTCTAAGAATAGCTAAAAGAATGACATTCCATACAGAACTCATTCTTTAAAAAATCATAAAAAATCAACCGCTGGCCAGATTTCAAAATAATTTTACAGAAATAGTTGTTGGGTGACCCTTTTACAAAATTGACATTTTTGTCCTGATTCGTCAAAGTACATGGCCGTAAGTGGGTGGGTGCTGTTTTTCCCTATATATATCCATAGTAAAATCTTTAAAAATCTTCTCCTCTAAAAGTACTGGTTGAATTTCATGTTAAATGGGTAACAG
Source organism: Spisula solida (assembly GCA_947247005.1). Lineage (NCBI taxonomy): Eukaryota > Metazoa > Mollusca > Bivalvia > Venerida > Mactridae > Spisula > Spisula solida. The sequence goes on along the minus strand of OX365959.1, from coordinate 42,064,085 downwards.
TATTCCTTGGGTTATCCTTTCTAAAAAGGGCTAAAAGAATTATAATCCATGCAGAACTCTGGTTGCCATGACAACTGATTGAAAAAAAAACTTTTTTTAAAAAAACCCCGAAAAACATGGTTCTACTTGATCAATGTGCACAGGTGAGCGACATAGGGCCTGTGGGCCCTCTTGTATAAATTTGATTTATGCTCTTTTTCAGCTTCAAAAACTTAAACTTTGGCCATAGAGTAAATTCACTGATTATCGACCCCTTAAGCATGAAAACATGTAAATTCGTAAACTCTTCTTTATAACAATTAATAATCTGAAGATATTTATAAAACAAGTTTTCATTCGTCGAAATTCTTAACATGATGTTCCTATTGCAATATTTAGACCAATTGTTTGACAGTTTACAAACAGCGGTGAAATTACAGAAGAAAAAAATGTTCCCGAATATCGACACTGATCCCTTATTATTAGCTACTTATTATCGACACCCTCAAACTTTGTTGAAAATTATTCACATTCCTGCAGGAGAAACTAGCAAATACAGTTAAATAATCAATGTAACATCAAATACACCAAATGCATGTATTTAGAAGTAGCACCATCGCTCTGAGTGCCAATTACACATTCGCTAAGGACATGTGTTTTGTGGTGTTTCTACTGACCTTTATTAATGCACAAGACGTATACATTAGAGGTAGTACAATTTCGTTGTTAAAAGTATCAAATTTTACGCATAGATCATCCCTATATTTATGTCACTAATAAGATATACATTAAAAACAAACATAGCGCTTTAAAAATTAGACAACTTCAATTTTGGTGTATTAATTTATATTTAATTGGCTGGTGTTGGTATTAGGGAACTATGTGTTTATATCGCATATTATCCACATCTCGTGATATTCTCAAAAACAAGGTGATATGCACCTAAAAGACAGAAAACTTCGTACTTCACTTGCTAAATGTTGCTGAAAATATTTCAGTTAACAAAAATTTGTGCAAACGATCATCAAAATAGTTGTTTTTGACATAATTTATGACATCTTTACTATGTGTATCGTTTACTTTGCCAGGTACCTTATTAAAAGGTAATTTAATTGGAATTAGGCAAAGGTGTCGGTAATAGGGGGGTGTCGGCATTAGGCGTGTTTACTCTAGTTCAAAAACAGTTTAAGATATTCAAATGAAACTTGCTATACTTACTGGTATTTACGACTATAATTAAGTACATGTATGTGGAGCAAAAAACAATACACACATTTGTAGCAAAGGGCGACAAATTAAACTTTAAATTTTTTTACTGATTTCAATTCTTTACTTCATTACTTTTCTTTTCCCTCCCCCCCCCCCCCCCCCTCTTCTGGCATGCTACCACGGGGCCCTGCTCATGACAGTGATAATTCTAGTTTTCACTAAAAATAACAAAATGTTTTAGTAGCTGGTACCATTGGGACACAGAAAAACAAACGTAATGTCAACGGCAACTGATTTATAAATATGCGTTATGTCATTATGACTTCATAAATGCCATGTCTTGTTGTTGAGGGTTTATCATATCTACAGAAATGACGTATATGGGGGCTATATTGGTGTCTTCCTTGGGATTGGTATGTTGGTTCGTCCGTCCTCATTTAGTCCAGGCTATTGGTCAATAACCATCGGTTTGGTTTCAACAAAACCTTGTCTGACTTATCGGTTTATTAGGGCCCCGCAAAATTTTGTTTGCGTGCCCTATAGTAATCACCCTCTCCGTCCGTTTGTCTGTCCGCGCCCACAAACGGGTACTTAGGTGGCTACTTTCTATGGACAAAACAGTTGAAAATAGTGAAAACGAAAGTAGAATTGGCTCTTACGTGGCTAAAATTTTCTTTTATGTGGCTACAATTAGACACATAATACCCTTCATTCCGTATTGTAGCCACATAAATACCGTTTTTTTAGAACGTTCGTCCGTCCACATTTTTCAAGTTTTTTCTTAATAACTTGAAAACCATTATAGGTATTGACTTCAAACTTCAAACATTAGCTCACAACAACAGTACGCTATTTTATGGCAAGTTATATAACTCTCGCTACAATATTGGAAAAGAAATGGCCCTTTGTAAAATTCAAATTTTCATCAATGTTCAGCTTTTTTTTCTTGATAACTTGAAAACCATTGAAGATATCAACTTGAGATTTTCAACATAAGCTCACGACAACAAAACACTATTTTATGACAAGTTACATTACTCTAGCTACAATATTGGAAGGATTATGGCCCTTTGTTAAAAGTAAAATTTACTCATTTTTCATCTTTTTTCTTCGTAACTTCACAACGATATTAGGTATTCAAAAGAAACTTGCTATAATTATTGCCAGTGATAATACGCTTATCTTTAGCAAAGGACAACAACTCTAGCTTTGATAAATTTTGACTTATGCCCCTTTTCAGCTTCAAAAACTATAACATTGGTCAAAGTTAAAAAATGGTTCAAGATATTCAAATGAAACTTGCTATACTTACTTCTATTGACTACGACAATACAGTCTCTGTTTTTATGCCAGATTTTCCCCAAATTCTGCTGGAGAAGGTAACGGTACAGCTTATTAGCACCTCAGCTGGATATCAGCCTGGTGTCCAATTTTCCTCAGGATTTGACCTCTAGTTCCTTCATGGTTTGTTATGTATAATGTCTGCCCAGATGTTGCTTGTGCAGTATATTCTGGGATTCAGGGAGAAAAAGGATTTGGATGAGAAATACTTGCTTCATGATTTCAGTGATCTGACAAGGGAAACAAAATAATATAATTTGTTACACAAGGTTTTAAGGTGTTTTTTTCAGTGTGACTTTTAATTACATACTTGGGTTTCCCATTAAACTTAATATCTGTAATAAGTAATCCATACTATTTGAATAAACTCATTTACAGGGTGTTAAAATCCAAATCCTTAATTAAGATTGTTGGAGACATGTCATATGTGGCACTGATGGCGTAGAAATGGTAAAAATTTTGAGACGTGATAAAATGTATTATTAAAATATTATCTGAATTTATTATGATGTTTTAAATACTAATGTAAACACCAAAAAATGTCTAGGTTTAAAGGACCATAACAAAACCACCCTAGAGTTATGACATTCGTCTAGTAGGGTTGACTATGATAATAATAAAACTGAAGAATGACAAGTAATACAGAAGTTCCCTACCGGAAGCAAATAAAAGATACTTTAAATTATTTTCAATGTTTCAGTTGCCATAGCAACCACATTTTTTGTCAAATTTAAGCATTACTTATATGTCTCATCGGTTAGGGTGAGGGTAAAAATATGTAAAATAAATTTGCCATTTTTACATGCTTCTATTAAGTTTTTAGGTCACCCATTTTGTGAAATCGAAATTTTCACGTGTAGTATTGATCTGAGACGATTTGCACAATTTATACATTTCTGGTAAAATAATACAAAACAGATGGCTGATTAGCATCTTGTGTGAAACCCTAATGTATGCTGGGAGATTTATTACTCTCATGCTGTGCTAAGCTGACCCCTAATACTTAGCAAGTATTTGGTAGGTGGTTTATTGCCCTGTACATAACTGTACACCCTTCATCGCTAGTGATGAAAATTCTGGCATAAAAGTATAGACTGAATAAGTACATGTATGTGGAGCAAAAACAATATACACATTTTTAGCAAAGGGTGACAACTCTTTAAAACTTTAATAATTTTTGACTGATTCCCCTTAACACTTGCACACAAAACAAACAGATTAATGTAGTTCTGTTTTGTGTATTTCCATCTGGCAAACAATATTGGCCGATCAGGAACAGGGCAATGTCAATGAAACCAATGTCATGATTTCATGAATTCAGTGTGCAATTGAATTTTAGTCTGTCAAAGATATTTCCAAACTTTATAAAAGTCAAAGTTCATCATGGTTTCTATGTAGGAAATTAAACCTGCTCTTGTCAAACAACTTTAATTGAATTTTAGAAGGGAGTGACTTTATTTCAGGCATCAACACATGAAAGTTTGAGATATGACTTTGTTATTGTGTCTGAGTACAGAAACTTATAGCGCTGATAATTATGCAACTCCACTATACTTCTACACTCCTCCCCTCCCCCCTCTTACGACAGTGATAATTCTAGTTGTTCTTGTTTACAGATTGTTTGATACGAGAACGATGAGTGTGAGTCATAATTTCCCACGTAAACAGTATATACAGATGTGTTGTGATGTCAGCGCGGACGGGAATTATTGTCTAACATGTAGTAATGGTTTCTGTGGTAACGGATGTGAGGCTACGGTAAGTATGACAAACTTAAAATAATGTTCTTTGTTTCCCCTTCCCGACCCTAGCAGATTTAAGGAGGGGGGGGGGCATATAGTGATTGACCTGTTGCCTTTTCCTTGTTACCCCAAATCGACTGTTTCATCTTACATCAATATGGATTGCTACAAAGCTTTCATACGTGTATGGATGTCGTATTGGAACACTCTCCACACATCTATATCACCTGACCTCATTTTAACCTTCACATTGACCTAATTTTGGACTGCACTTGTGGGCCAAGGTCTTGGTTAAATTCTTGGTTAACCGAAATTGATCATTTCGTTTTCGTCCATCAAGGCATTACTTTCAAACATGGCGTACTTGTATACCATCATAAACACATTACATTGTCAAAGCCATGTAACACTATCCAACTGTTTAACAGAATTATGGCCCCTGATTGACTTAGCTTTTTAATGAACAAAGCTTCCATGGGGACATAAGCGTTTATTGAACACAGTCTTGTTTGGCATGTTTCTGGAAATAATTTTAAAGATTACCCATATTATAATACCACGTGACTATGTTTGTATATTACAGTTATGGGATCTGAGAACCCTACAGATTGTACAGGAATATAAGGGCCACACAGAGGCTGTAGAAAGTTGTATATTTCTACCACAACAAGATCATACACTTATAGCTACATCATCTAGAGACTGTTCTGTTAGAGTCTGGGATATGAACACTAGAGGTATGTATTACCAGGTCATGTAGAAAGTTGTATATTTCTACCACAACAAGATCATACACTTATAGCTTCATCATCTAGAGATTGTTCTGTTAGAGTCTGGGATATGTACACTAGAGGTATGTATTACCAGGTCATGTAGAAAGTTGTATATTTCTACCACAACAAGATCATACACTTATAGCTACATCATCTAGAGACTGTTCTGTTAGAGTCTGGGATATGAACACTAGAGGTATGTATTACCAGGTCATGTAGAAAGTTGTATATTTCTACCACAACAAGATCATACACTTATAGCTACATCATCTAGAGACTGTTCTGTTAGTTTGGGATATGAACACTAGAGGTATGTATTACCAGGTCATGTAGAAAGTTGTATATTTCTACCACAACAAGATCATACACTTATAGCTACATCATCTAGAGATTGTTCTGTTAGAGTCTGGGATATGAACACTAGAGGTATGTATTACCAGGTCATGTAGAAAGTTGTATATTTCTACCACAACAAGATCATACACTTATAGCTACATCATCTAGAGACTGTTCTGTTAGAGTCTGGGATATGAACACTAGAGGTATGTATTACCAGGTCATGTAGAAAGTTGTATATTTCTACCACAACAAGATCATACACTTATAGCTACATCATCTAGAGATTGTTCTGTTAGAGTCTGGGATATGAATACTACAGGTAGAAAAGTTATTTGATGAACAAATCCACAGTCTACTAAGGCTAAAGCTAGGATCATTTTAAAAATTGCGGGGAGCAGTGGCCTAGAGGTAGAGCGCACTCTTTGTGATCAGATGTCCCGGGTTTGGGTCACTGCATAATTTCTTTTTGCAAGAATAACTCACAATGTTCCACTCGACAAAGGTGTGAATTAGTACCTGTGAGTGCGGTGTATGTGCATGTTTGTCATTCCTGGGAACTGTATCTTGATGCTGGCTTCACACCCACCAGGAAATAAATAGTTTCCCAACGGAGACTTAAACGCAGTTTTCCATAGGTTGCCCAATGACCAGAAGAAGTTAATTGCCAAACGATTGCTGAACGGCTTAATGGCTGAAAACGGTCTCCGAAAACTGGTAACTTTTTTAACTTTACTGAATTAAATGAAATACTATGAAACAGAGTTTTAGTGTGTAATGTGTGTTGATGTCTTACTAAATGGACTTGATCTCAAAGATTGGGTATCAGGCTTCAGTATTATTGTATTATACTTGCAGTAAAGTTGATCTGATAATTTTCCAACAATCATGCACCACATTGTCAATGTAAAAGTTTTTGGGGCAAACGTATTTTATTTAAATTACTCTAAGAGTAATGGTCATTTGGTAATGGACAATTTGTATTATTGTTTGTTGCAGATATGATAGCACAGTGTATTATAAGTTGTTCCGGACCATTGACATCACTTATAGCATATGAAGATAGCAGGTAGGTTGTGTTCATTGAAATTTTTAATCTTTATCAAAACTGTGAAAATTGTAAATAGGATGACCAAAAATATAACAATTTGGAAACTTTTATTAATTTTAATCATTTGTTTTTGGAAATTGGGAATTGGTTGAACTATGGCACTATGTCTGACAACAACTAACCATTACCCTCTGGCCTGATCAATAATTTGAGGAACCTAGAAGTGTCTGTATTGCAATGCTGTTAGTTTGTGTTCGACTGAGGCAGTTTCAAGTTTGTGGTCATACCGTTTCACTGGATAATGACCCATGACCTCTGACTTTGAGGAAACTCAACTATGATGAGTATGGCATGATTTATGTTGTTAATTGTCCGTTTATTTCTTGGTTTGAGGGGGCTCTGCTTAATGTGTATATCATGCTTTATGTTGTTAATTGTCCATGTATATTTATCTCTTACAGTATATGTGTCTCCAGCTTTAACGAAGGAATCCATGAACTCTGCCTCTCCGTGCCAAATAAATCACTGATACAGAAATCTAAATTCTAGTATTTGTTAATTCTTCAACAATTTGTTGCCATGGTTACATATCAATATGTCGAGAGAACCAGCTTTATTGGTTACATATCAGCATGTCAGGGGAACCAGCTTTATTGATTACATATCAACATGTCGAGGGAACAAGCTTCATTGATTACATATCAACATGTTGACAGAACCAACTTCATTGGTTACATATCAACATGTCGAGGGAACCAGCTTCATTATGTACGTGTATAATCACGCCCAATGTGATTTTAAATGTATTATGACTATCCCCACAATGACAAGGAAATCCCAACTGTCATATTGAAAGCAAATTATTTGTAGCTAAGAAACAGTTCAAATCACCGAGGGCCGAATCACGTATAATGATTATTCGGACTATCTAGTCAACCATTGACCAAAGCGAAGCCTGAAGTGTTGTGAGCGGAACATTTTACTACAACATTGCTGAAGCTGGTCTCTATTATTTTAACAGTCGTTAGCTTATAGTGTTATTAGAGAGGTTGCGAAAGGCAACGTGTAACGTGTACGTGAATATTAATTTTGGGTATTTCGTCATCCAGGTATGTGTAGTTTCTACATGTAACGGACGTGTGACAGACGAAAATATATTTTGTTCTACGTCACACAGGTATGCATATGCACGGGAAACCAAGATATTATCGCCGGTAGTCTCAGTGAGTTAATACAAATACTCATTATCGATTCACAAAAAAATCATGTTACAACTGCCATGTGATGTTACACGCAGACGTGTTTCGCAGGCCAATTTTAATTGCAACATGTACGTATACATGTACGGGTAGCTACACGTACACGTAGTCGTACACGTTCGAATCGCAACCTCTCTATTGTGTGAATAGTGGATACTGGTATATGAGCCAGAATGTGGGCTGATTAAAAAGTGCCGAAATCTCACACTTATGTTTATTGAAGCGTTTTTCTCAAAATGCTTATCTTTTTATATTCATATATAAAAAGTGCCGAAATCTCAAAATATAAAAGTGTGTTAAAGTATTTTCCTCAAAATGTGTTTATTGAAGCATTTTGATCTTTTTATATTCATATATAAAATGTGCTGAAATCTCAAAATATAGAAGTGTGTTATTATTTTTTTTCTCAAAATGTTAATATTTGTATATTTGTATACAGTATGTGTGCTCTGTAAGCAGTCAATGGTGTGTTATATATGTTATGTTCTTGTGTAGTAAACTCCCAAAATATACTGTATAATCAGACATGCCACTTATACAAACATATCTTCTGTTTTATGTTTGTCATAATTTAATCCAATTTGATACTTGTATTTGTGATGTTTTGCATTGGTCTTCATACTGTGTTTTCATACCATGTCCTCATACTGTGATCTAACATTGTAATCTTTACATATCAGTACATTTTTAACGTACATGCTTCCGTGCATTTCCTGTCCTGTTTTTCTCTGACTGTAATATTAGATCTGAGATATATGCTTTTGAGCATTCCTATATGTGATGTTGAGTATTGTCCTATGTGCTAATATGCCTGTGTCCAAACTCCAACTTGCAGTTTTGTCTCCTTAGTCAAGTATACAGAGAGTGTCTTCCTCCTCCTTTATCCCTGGCCCTGTGACAGAACCCTCTTTCTTTCATATCTAGATATGAGACCAATATTGGCAGAGTTGTTATTTACGAATTTTAATTGAACAGCGTTACATGAACGTCCGCCCAGTGTATATTTTTGATATTCAAGTATTACTATAATCCAAAGATATTTACCTGTTTGACAGTCTAACGCATGCATACTTATATTACATGGTTATTTCACAGAATGTGCAAAGTGGGTCCTTTAGGTTACATGTGTGTTTGTAGTACACTGATGTGTTATACGTGTACTGCCTGCTAGTGTATATAAAAGCTGAAATAAGTCATGAAGTGCAAACTGTTAAATTAAACTAACACAGATTAGGCGAATCGGGTAAGTTATACCTACTCGTCTTATGCCTCCACAAATACATTCCAAATGTGAAAAGCACAGGTGACCATTTCGTGGGGTAGTTCCTTATAGCATAGTAAAGATATCTTTAGCCTATATGTAATAAGTACAAGAAAAGAATGATATAACGTCTTTATTTAATGCTAACTGATGAGATATGGAGTTCTATCAGTGAAATAAAACCTATATCAGTCACTGGTTATCACCTACAATGTGACTAATATAAGCTCCGCCCCCACACAGGGACTACTTTAATTTACCAAAATCTCAACACTAAAATGTCTGTCACTTTTTTATTACTGAACGGAAACATGTCATGTGGGGGTTTTATTCTTAGTTAGACCATTTCCTACAAGTTGGTGTATGATTTAATGCAAAATTCTCAAAAAAGTCGTTTTCACCTATTCAGCATAATCCAAGATGGCGGATTTTGAAGTGAAAAATATGAATGGAATAACATATTCATACGTAGCCTAACCACAGTGGTAATTTGGCATAAATAGTACCAGTTTTGACACTATAAAAGCATTAAATAAATAGAATATTTGTTTGTTTTGATTGAATACGGTTAATATCTCATCTTGTAGTGATAAAATTTTAATATTTTCACTCGCGCAACGCTCTTGAAAATATTGAATTTTATCACTACACGATGAGATATAAACCATAATTATTCAATCAAAACAAACAAATATTCTCTATATATACTATATATCTATATATACGAAATGAGTTATTAAATTATGGAGTTTAAATAACTCATTTCGTCATTTTTTATTTTCATAAAATTATGTATAGATTATTACACAGGGACGGCGGGCATTAAGTTGATATTCGGCATACTAAATTAGGTATTGGCTCGAGGGCTTCAGCCCGAGTGCCAATACCTAACCTAGTATGCCAATATCTACTTAATGCACAACGGCCCTGTTTTATAACCTTTTTATCGCATATGTTCAACTCCGCTGATTTTTATGCCCCCCTATCGATAGATGGGGGGCATATAGTGATTCACCTGTCCGTCCGTCCGTCCGTTCGTCCGTCCGTCCGTCCGTCCGTCCGTCCGTCCGTCCGTCCGTCCGTCCGTCCGTCCGTCCGTCCTGGTTAACCCAAATTGACCGTTTCTTCTAGCATTAATATGGCTTGCTACAAAGCTTTCATACTTGCATGGATGTTGTGTATGAACACTCTCCACACGCCAGTATCACCTAACCCCATTTTGACCTTCACCTTGACCTAATTTTGGACTTAGACTTATTTATGGACAAGGCTTCCACAGGGGGCATAAGCGTTTATTGAACGCAGTCTTGTTCTAAACACGAAAAAACGAAACGAGCTCAGATCTAACTTTTCCAGAGCTTTTTTAAACTGTGAAACAGTCAGACTCTTCAATTTGTTTTCCAGCGCGCTAATGGCGTCACGTGTTTGTGTACGTTACGTACGCGCGTCCGAAATTACCGGATATAGCCTCGGTACGGAGTTTCGGCACACCGGAAGAGGGCCAGATATCGATATTTGGCACACAAGACACACATATCAGTTACAAAACAGCGCAATTTTGTTACTATATTTAGTAACACATGCGATAATGAGTTTTAATTACTCATTTCGTCATTTTTTTTATTTTTGATATAATAAGTATATATAATACTCAAAGAGTCTGCATCATGATAAGCAGGGCTTCCTCTGGAGAATATTTAGCTTTCGCCACTACATTCGCCAAATGAAAAAAGTTGTCGCCACTTTAGCGCCACTTGGGCAAAATCTTTTCTTAAGATTTCTGTTGATTATATGTACATGTATTACAAATATTACAATTATAGTAAAGTGCTCTTTTCTGTGTGTTTTGAAACTATGTGTCTATGTTTATGCACTAAAATATTGCATTTCTTTTGTTTCTCTTATTTTGAGTGAAATCTTGATTTGATAGTATAGTTACTAATGAAGAATCTATATAAATATAAAATAAGAAAATTCATTAATCTTTATAATCAAGCCAAAAACCACGAAGAGGTTCACCACCTGACCACAGCTCTAACCTTCAGTAAACAATTTTAAAAACAAGCATGTAGACTGATTCTTTAGAACAAGAGGGCCCAAAGGGCCCTAGGTCGCTCACCTGTCGAACTTGACCTAGATTTTGTAGAGATGATCATTGTGACCAAGTTTCATACAGATAAGGCCAATATTGTGACCTCTAGTGACTACACAAGGTTTTTATATGATTTGACTTAATGACCTAGTTTTTGACCCCAGATAAACCAATTTCAAACTTGACCTAGATTTTGTTGAGATGACCATTGTGACCAAGTTTCATAAAGATAAGGTCGACATTGTGACCTCTAGTAACTACACAAGGTTTTTCTATGATTTGACCTAGTGACCTAGTTTTTGACCAAAGATGACCCCATATCAAACATGACCTTGATTTTGTGGAGATGATCATTGTGACCAAGTTTCATAAAGATTAGACCAAAATTGTGACCTCTAGTGACTACACAAGGTTTTTCTATGATTTGACCTTGTGACCTAGTTTTTAACCCCAGATGACCCAATATCGAACTTGACCTAGATTTTGTCGAGATGATCATTGTGACAAAGTTTCATAAAGATTAAGTCAAAATTGTGACCTCTAGTGACTACACAAGGTTTTTGTATGATTTGACCTTGTGATCTAGTTTTTGACCCCGGATGACCCAATATCGAACTTGACCTAGATTTTGTCGAGATGATCATTGTGACCAAGTTTCATAAAGATTAAGTCAACATTTTGACCTCTAGTGACTACACAAGGTTTTTCTATGATTTGACCTAGTGACCTAGTTTTTGACCCCAGATGACCCAATATCAAACTTGACCTAGATTTTATTGAGATGATCATTGTGACTAAGTTTCATAAAGATTAAGTCAAAATTGTGACCTCTAGTGACTACACAAGGTTTTTCTATGATTTGACCTAGTGACCTAGTTTTTGACACCGGATGACCCAATATCGAACTTGACCTAGATTTTGTTGAGATGATCATTGTGACCAAGTTTCATCAAGATTAGGGTAAAATTGTGACCTCTAGTGTCTACACAAGCCAATTGTTGACGGACGGACGGACGACGGACGGACGGACGACGGACGGACGACGGACGGACGACGGACGAAGAGTGATCACAAAAGCTCACTCTGTCACTTTGTGACAGGTGAGCTAAAAATATGTCAAAAATAAACCCTAAAAAATATTTTGTTTGATGCTTTATTGTCTCGGGATATGGCCCTGATGATATTTAATTATTACTATACAAATGATGACAAGATCACTGATACTGGCACATTTACAGTCAGCAAGGTCATTAAATAGTCTGATAGATATCAATAGCCAGACTGGACCATGCTAACTGTAATTATTTCTTCCATTCATCGACTTATGTGAATCACACTTTCACTTTCAAGTTTCTCGGTTAAACAATTTTACAAGTGTTAAAATTTCATCAAACATCATTAATTGCCAATGAGACCTGTTGATCAAACAATGTCACGATTCAATCATAATCACCTTGGTAAGCTGGCTTCACAAGACAGACTGCCGAAGGTGCAATAAACAGATAAACATGTCAACTTATGTACCCATCGGTAATTGTTTACAATCTACAAATTCCCCGGATGAAGACTGTTTTACGACTTTTAGACATAAGCATGCAGTGAAATGGATCTTTTACGACATTGGATCAAATTTTGTAGAGAAGTAAGCTTTCGTCATGAAATTCGCCAAATTGATTTTTTTATCGCCAAATTTTTTATTTTTGTGCCATTGGCGCCATTTGCGACCTTCAGAGGAGGCCCTGATAAGGGTCATGTGTGCTATATAGTGCACTATAGGTGCACATTTTGAACTAAATTATCAATCTTTTATCGTAAATAGTGGTTAGTGTAGAAGAATTGAGCCATTACAAAATCTTTGTGACAAACTGTGATTCTATTAGATGATATTGATTGTATTGTTACAATGTTAAAATATTTCTGATTTTACTTTCGGTACATTCCATTCTTACATTCTATCCAGCAGAGTATCTTACATGTTCTGTAGCCTGGATGAAGATAGTAAGGTATAAGGTATACATGATGTGGCCTTATTATAATGTTCTAAGACCGTAGATGTTTTATTGGTCATGTGATAACCATATTATGTGCTGTATTGGGAACATTCCATTATTGTTCTGTATTGACTGTATTGTTATATGTACAGTAATCTAACTCTAGATCTAGAACCACAATATGCAATGTATGCATACATGTGTGTAGATTTTGTTTAATTTATGATTTCAAACAATTTCCCATATCTTTTCCTATAAAACATTAGACATTTTATATCTTAGCTGGATTATATATGATATTGAAATGCCCAGTTCTTTGACACATATTTATACTGTATAATCATTTAATTTCTATGGGACAGCATTTCCTGGTTTTTGTAAAACAGACCTTTTCTTGGGGATGTAGTTTCAAGGAGTTGGGTTTCATGAAAAACAACAAGGTCATTCATGAAATTATATCCCCACAAATAATAATGATCTTACAGTATCGGTAGGTGAAATTATGTTTAAACGTACATGTTGAGGTTCTAGTGTCAGTGCACTATGTGTTGTCAATGTGATCTAACCCAGCATTGAACTAACCATGAGTTGATGAGTCGTAATTGTTAACATGTAATATATATGACTGTGTTACTACGGTTACCATGTATTATATATGTCTGTGTTACTATGGTTACCATGTATTATATATGTCTGTGTTACTATGGTTACCATGTATTATATATGTCTGTGTTACTATGGTTAACATGTATTATATATGTCTGTGTTACTATGGTTAACGTGTATTATATATGTCTGTGTTACTATGGTTAACGTGTATTATATATGACTGTGTTACTATGGTTAACATGTATTATATATTTCTGTGTTACTATGGTTAACATGTATTATATATGTCTGTGTTACTATAGTTAACATGTATTATATTTGTCTGTGTTACTATGGTTAACATGTATTATATTTGTCTGAGTTACTATGGTTAACATGTATTATACGTGGGGTGATCAAAAAGAAATGAGACAAATGCTATAATTTATAAAGTGTACGTGTTTTAACCATAGAACTATTATATTCGTTTAGGTGCATTTATTGCCGATTTGTACGTGTGAAATATAAAGTTCTACTATAAGTAATGATTAATTAATAGCACGTTTAATATAAGGTGTTTCGCTATGTCGCCGCATATCAAAACGTCGTCAGTTTTCACCATATGATATGGAAAAGCATATGACTTAATATTTTATTAAATATTCCTCCAACATTTGTCAAATTAACTGGACATGACGTCAAAAAATTGAATAACCGCGGATTAAAACGGTTTTGAAGTAAGTATTTCTGTTTTAAATATATGACGTGAAAAGTAACTGTACCGTCTCAAAAACCACGTCATACTTTGGCAAAAAATCACAGCCTGAAAATATACAGTTTTATCACAAACTAGGAGAAAAGACTAAACAAACATTTAAAATGATGAAATGGGCGTCGGAAGGAAAGTTTCGCAGAAGTATACTTATATATCGTCAGTACACAATATTTTGTGGCGGAAAATAAACTTTATTACATCAAGCAGAGGCCCGTAATGCATTAGATGAGCGTTCTATTTTGGACGTCGCTCGCCCAGACGGACATCATACACGGAAACAGATTTGAGAATGATAATGAGAGAATAGTTATTTAACATATTCGACAGTCGCGATATTTTATTACAACTGAAATGTTTTTATATAAACAAACTCTCTTTCTTGCTAAATACTGAATAAATTACAATTGTATACAATATGTTTAGAGATATGATCTATTTATTTGAGCAATGCGACATGCGAATAGTTACCGTTTACGTATATGACGTCATTGACGTCAATTTTGCGCGGCAAGTCGCTGTACCCAAAGTTGCGAAACCGCTGATATCTCTTCAAGTAATACATGAATAAATATGAAACTCAGTAGGCAGAGAGAGGATGTATTTTGTAATAGGCATACAACTTTTTCTTATTTATATCCGTATGTATTGTCATTTTACAGCGTTTGTCTCATTTCTTTTTGATCACCCCACGTATATGTCTGTGTTACTATGGTTAACATGTATTATATATGTCTGTGTTACTATGGTTAACATGTATTATATATGACTGTGTTACTATGGTGATGATTTTGTATCATTTATTATTTGTTAAGTATGTACTGGTTGTGATAATTCTTGCCTGTCAATAAAACATGAAAATATAAAGTTTGAACTGTATTTCATTTCAAATCCAATAGGCTATAGGGCCCATGTAGACAACATCATTAAAGTTTGTACATTATATACATAACATATAAACATTGCATATAAACAATACATAATTATAATTCTAACACATCTACCAGCAGTTTCACCTACATAAACACACTAAGGAAACCGAGATGTGCATGATTTACCGTTTAAACACAGTTGTGATAAATTACCTTATAACTTTCCGAGTTAGAAAATAGTACAGTGGTTATAACTCCAACGCGATAAATTGCAGTACAAAAACAAACACACTATTACCTATATTTTTGTTATGTATTAAAATCAAGGACCGTAACACTTACCAATGAAAGCATTCACACATTTAGCACGACATGTAAAGTTTTCATGCTCCTAAATATTCAGAAACGATAAATGTAGCGGATTTTGTGTTTGTTTTGGTATTGCAATTTATCGCGTTGGAGTTATACTATGTATTAATTAATGTGTTGTCAAATTCGGAATATTGGCTATGTTAGAATCGAAATAATGAATATCTGCCTGTGATATATCTGTAATAAAGCACAGTCAATATCTACCTGTGATATATCTGTAATAAAGCACAGTCACGTGTACGGGTGCGTACATTAAACCACTTTTGCTACAAATTGAACTGTTAAATGATCATGTTTGTAAGAGATGTGTTGAAGAGGTACAATCTACATTGCAGCAAATATCATAAAAGATCCGGGGTTGAACTTCCGAGATAAAGTTTTAAATCTGCTAAAGTAGATTTCACAAGTTTACAGGGAATGAATTCCATTTCAAGTCTCTTGTATGCTTCGTATCTATGACAACCACCAAAAGAATAATAATAGTCTCCACCTTGACGACCAGTTATCCATAACACATCTATCGGAGGAACTTTGTGTTGGTTGTTCGTATCCTGAAAATGAAGAAAATAATTATTCACAGCAATACGATTTTTGGAAGCAGTGGTCATGCAATTTTGCACTTTTTGAAATATCTGATTTTAAACACACCAAGTAACACTGGATTAAGATATAATTGCGCAGTTAGAATAAAAAAAATATTCATAAGCTGTAGTATACCTTTGACAATGTTACACTTTCGTGCCAATAAGTTTGGTGCGTTTTGCATTTGCTATTACACAGGTTGGAGAACATTGTTAAGTGATGTGTTCTCACATGGAACCAGGAAGATCACAGTATTTATGTGATAAACGATCATATCTGATAGGTAGACCTGCATTTGAACAGCTTCATACAATTCAAAATTAATACCTTTATTGTTTCCATCAATGATTTTACTTTAAGTTCATCCAACATAGAAGGTATAGGTCTTATAAGAATGTTGATAGGCACATTATGTATCTCATCTATCTGTTTAGAATGTATACTGTCCGTATCCATCTGGTCGGGAGTCTGGGTTTTATCACAATTTCCAACAAGTTCCGAATCACAGGTATTTATCGTTAACTTGTCGCGTGACGGCTGTAAATATTTATTATTTAATTCCTCGCATGAATAAAACGAGAAAACAGCAAAGTTCACTAAAATGACGAGCAAACTGGGTGAAATAGTCATAATACACACGTGTCAAAACTGTCACAAAATGTAAACATTGGTTAAGGATAAAAACCCGTTCGCCGTAGTCGAGTAACTACTGGATTACTCCCCTTTGACAATTAACGCCATTTGTTTTGTTGGGAAAACAAGGATTTTGTCACGTAATAAACATTTATTTTATCCAATAGTTGAATACATTCTAAACGCTGTATTATGTTTTGTCGAATGTATGTTATATCATTTATTTCAGGAATGTTTGCCAGGATATGTCATGCAATGCTGAGCTCAAATTCTTCAATTTTTGACTCCAGTAAATTATTTAATTAGCAGTGCCAGTGGTCAGACCTATAAACAGATCTTGTAAGTTGTAGGTTAGAGTATTTGTTATTTTCTGATAAACCATTTGAAGATACTGTCAACTCTTGTTATCTCGTATTTCACGGGACCGTGGAAATAACTTCGATATAACGAAAATTCGAGATAGAATTTTTGGCATCAAATTTGCAAGTAGCGATGCCAAGTAAATGAGGAGTAACTTCCCTTGGCAAATCTCTTGAATATTCATTTTTCCTCAATCCTGACCCAAGAATAGTAGCTTTTTTACGGTCTTTTAAAGCTATAAAACAATCGAAACACGGAACCAAAATGCTTTTGACAGTTAGATAGATGATGTTACATGTAGGAAACGTGCTAAATACTGAGAAATACGCTCGCGATCGCCCCGAAAAATATGGCAGTGGCTAGCCGTCCGGACGACTTGCAAACGCTACGAGCATTGGCTAGGGAACCGTCATTCTATTTCTATGCATTAAGCATCCAGAATTTCAGTTATTTTCTTCAAATTCTGATAGCCTAATGATGAAAGATCATATTTTAATGTTAATAACACACAAAATATATCCAAACTTACAGAATTTCAGTGATTTTTTTCGGTTCTTTGGGAAAGGGTCCAGGTCCGTTCAGATTGCGAATTTTCGCGACGTGACAACTTGAAATTGGGAATTTTCATGAAGTAGAAAGGCCAAATAAAGCAAAAACAGACATTACATGTGACTGTTTACCGATTTCTGTAAAATTTATGCTTGACATCTTGTCAAAAATGCTCATAACTTTGTCATTTTATGTCCGATTTTGAATTGTTTTTTTTTAAATGTTCATTGGGAATTTCTTCCTTCATATTTGGGAAAATTATAGCCTTTTTCAAATTGGGAAGGTAGCAAACAAAGAAGGAAAAAAATCACTGAATTTATTCTGAAATCACTGTATAAATATTGAGTAAGTTCGTCCCAAATATTTTCGTACCCATTAAGGTTTGTACTCAATATTTTCGTACTCATTGCAAAATAATGTTGATATTTGTTAAGACAGGTGTTTTAGCCACTAACGGCTCAAAAAATATAATGTTTATAATAAATTTAAATTTCTTTTTAAAGTTTTTGACTGGCCAGGCAAAGTTGAATATTGCTTCATAAAGGCAGTTTAACACAATCAACAAGAGCTGTCCTCGAACATTGTGCTCCACTATTCGCAGTGCCATGCTAGGAAAGAACAATTATTATATCTTCAAAAACAAAATGCTACATAGCAGCAATATTACCCTCTGCTGTGTAGAGATTGGGGCTTCTAATTCGGAAAAGGGAGATAATTGGGGAAAATGCTTGATAGAGTTACCTACCCCTGTGTAGGGATTGGGTCATAACAGTGGACACGTATGCAAAATATCAAAGCAATATGTCAATGCACTTTGAAGATATTAGAGGTTTAATAAAAATATGTGCCTAAACTTTAACATTTGCATTTCTAAGTCCATAAGGGGACATAATTTCAACAAAAGCTGGATAGAGTTACCTACCCCTGTGTAGGGGTTGGGGTTATGATGGTTAACAAGTATGCAAAGTATCAAAGCAATATATCAATACACTTTGAAGATATTAAGTTGGGTCAGGATTTTGTCATTTTTTATATGAAGTGAATTTCGAATGCTGAATTGTGGACTTAGGAAAAACATCATAACTTTAGTTTGAACAAAGTTTTTTCACTATTTATTTCACTTTTATTATCAGAAATGATAGTTCTATTTAACAATATATAGTTTTATCATATTTGATGTTTAGAAAAAAATCATGTTGCATTGCTATTGCAAGTTTACTAATTTCTGTCATTGTACGAGTCACCGCCATACTGCTACGTCGTAAGAACGACATATTCTTAAAAGAATGCTTAACTTGATATTTATGTACATGTATTACTCTTTAATCATTATATTTGCAAACAATTGTTCGAGATGACATGTTAATTGATGTGTGGACGCAACTTGATTCTTCATCACAAAAAGTCATGTTTGTGCAAATTGTTGCAAACATAATTGTTGAACAATGGTAGGTGCTAAAATTACAGGTAAATTGAAGCTTTGATACTGGCGAGGCGTGAAAAACATTTGATGTTATAGTCAGATACAATAAAAATTCGACCCGACTTCGAGTTGAACAATACAATTAAAATGCGAATTAGTTAATCGCGACCAAATAGATAATTCGACATAACTAAAAATTCGAGCCGAATTCGGCCATAAACTTCGAGATAGGTCTCAAGATTTCATATAGACAAAGAAGGAGAAACAACGGGACTTAAAAAAACCTCGACATAATGGAAAATTCAAAATAAGCGAGTTCGAGATATCGAGAGTTGACTGTAAATAAAAACAAAAGAAACCGAGTATTCATTCTTATTGGTTGATGAAAGAATGACGACTTTGACAACAACAACAACCATGGCTGAAATCGAGGTCGTAATTGCGATGTAGCTGCGTTTAAGTTGTTGGATGAACATGTCGCTGTTTATTTTATGACTATCGCATTCTTTGTGAACATGCTATATATTTCATGATGGTTAGACGTTTTCATATACGAGGTGTGTCCAAAATGTTTGTAGACATCCCAATTTAAACGATATCCTGCGTCATAACAAATTCTTTTTCACCAGACCTCTATACTGTATTTAAAAATACATATTCTGTAGTAATTTGACTGAATATACTATAAAAATAAAAACAATATATGACATTTTATGTATCATGGTTTTGCTAAGCGGCGCAGGTCAAGTTTGTTAGTTAGTGCGTTTGATATAATGTCATGGCAATTGCGTAATTTTGGCGCGATTATATTGACGTTTGTCAACGTGCCACGAGGTTGTGTTGATGTCACGTCCGCCAAGTATCAGAACAATAGAACACAATGTACGTTGAAAAAATAAACTTTTACTATAAGGACATAAGGAATTATTGGAAACGGAAATGGCATCTTTTGACGTCGAAGAACAACAGACTATCATTAAATTGCGTGTATCGTTGGACAAAACACCGGTTCAAACCATTAAAACACTTCGGTCTGCAACAGGCAAGGATTCCGTGTGTAGAGCACTTGTTTACAAGTGGCACAATCGATATTCAGATGGAAAAACGACTAATAAAGCAGACGGTAGTAGCGGACGATCAAGAATTATAAACGACGTTACTGTGACGTCTATGGAAGAGATCGACAATAAGGATATTTGAGCCTATTCGTGAGTCTGGATTGAGCCGTGAGACAATAAATAACATACTTAAGCAGCAGTTAGGTATAAACAAGGTATGGTGCCAAGGTTGATAGATTTTGAGGCAGGCGAAAACATTGATAACGGTGGCTGCTACTTTAAAATTTTGTGACAATTTTAACGTTGTTAATTTATGTTGCATACGTTACTGACGTCACCACCTGCGCCGCTCGGTTACGAGCGTGTACACTTGAATTATTGTAGAAAAATTATTACTCCACGCATTTCACTGAAATTTTCTGTGTGATATGTAAATGCAAAGTTTTTTGTAATACTGAAGTTTGATGTGGACATGTTGTTTCGGTTTGAATATATCACAGGTGTCTACAAACTTTTTGGACACACCTCGTACTTTTCAAGTTCTATTAAAAGTTAAGCATTTTTCTGCGCAAGCTCTGACCGTGTTTTGGTCACATATGTGGCTGTCTCTGTGGCTGTACTGTCAGAATTAAAAGCAGACACTTGGAGACAGCTTTATTCTGTCAACTGTTCGGCCCAGTGTGTCCCTAGTCGACTCCATGTTTCTTTGTTCTTTATCCTAACACATAATACACAAAGCATTAAATCCTGATTGATATTATTCACTGACATAGTTTTCCCCGTCCGGTGATTTTTGCACACAGAACGAGAATGATAGATTATTGTGCCTAGTTCAAAACATTGTTCACACAAATTAGTTAGTATAACTATGATTCTATTGATGACAGTACCTGACCAACACTTAAAGTGAAAATAGATATTCATAGTAATGGGGTATTGGGTTGATTGTGATTTTGCTTATACGAGGGTCGTCCAGAAAAACTGAGAGTTGGCCCTTTAATCCCTTAAAAATCTGTTTGCAGTTGTACTTTCTATAATGCATTGTCAAATATTTTCCCCTGCGGATCTTCTGAAGAATTCTGTCATCAGATATAGGCGTATAAATATAGCTGCCAAGCAACCAAAGAACGTCACTATGAGGTATGCGTTCGCGCCACCGACGTGAAGATTGAATTTGTTGTAAATTCAATGGTTTCTTTCAACCTTATACACCGTGATTTATTACAACTAACACGTGTATATTGTAGAATACCTCAAATAATAATTAGCAATTATTTCAAAATGTTCACTTATGCTGTTTTATTTTGTTGCCTAGCAACAATTTTACACACATTTCTTAAATTTTCTCGGCATGCGTTCTTTTCGTTGCCATGGTGTTCTAAAACTAATCACTGATTTCACCTTTTCTTTTCAATAAGATTATAAATACATCTCATGGAGCCCATTAACCGTAATATAAATAAAATGTATAACTTCCCTTTGGAAAAAAATGATTCGTTCTTTTGGGTGGGGTAAATTGTGGTTTTAATACAATCAAATAAAATTACAATTTACACTTTCGTCAAGTATATTTTCTATATCGGTGGAATTAATCAATTAGAATTAAGTTTATCTGATAGATAAATGTATTACGAACTAAATAATATGTTTGAAAATGTCAGATATATCTTTATGTTTCCATAGCAACGCCAACTTTTGTTCTACTAACAGCGTGAACGCATGCCCTCGAGTAGTCCTCTTTGGTTGCCTGGCAACAAGAACCAAATTGTCATAACCCAGATTGTTATTCGCCATAACAGCAGTGAGTTACCATATTTCACGATAATGAATACAAAATATACGACCATGCTTTTTTCTAAGCATCATTAAGCAACTCTCAGTTTTTCTTGACTGACCCTCGTATATATGAAAATATCAGGTTCCTGTGATCTATTTGACTTGTGAAGGGATTTTGGTCATCACAACTCGCATGTTTTTGATATTTGACTTGTCTCAGGAAATGAAAAAGCAGCCAGTATGAGACAGCAAGCTTGTCTAACTAGTCTATATACAAATGTACATAATTATTGAATATGGTCCCTTTATTTGGGTCTGTCACTTGTATACAAACAATGTAATGTCAGAACATAGCATTTTTATTGTATAAACTTTTAAAACGGATAAAACAGCAGTAAAAATCAATACTTTATGCACCAAGCCATATCAGGCGCGTAGCTACCTGTACGCAGAATACGCATCTGCGTACACATACTTCTCAAAAAGTTAAAAAATAAATGATCGAAAAATGCAATAAAAACTGATGCCGAGGCCCTTAGGGGGGTAATCCTTTAGTATTTTCAGCACTTCTTAGAAACGCTTTTAAAAAGCTATATGCAAAAAAACCCCTAGTTTTATCAGTAAAAATATTGTCAATGATGATGCAAAAGACACGCCAGAACGTACCGTTTGATAGAACAAAATTTTTCTGGGGGAGCGTGCCCCCAGACCACCCTAGCCTTATTGCGTACACATTGAAATACCTCTAGCTACGCCCCTGCATATACTTATAATATATCTATGTGTCTGTACATTGTACATTGTGTTAACACAAACAAGAAGATCACATGAAACTTGTATGTGGTAATATAACACAACACTATGTTTGAGTTGAAAATGGGCAAATTATATTTTGCCAATAAACGAACAAATTTACTCATAGAAATAATTATACCAGATTTATATAGCGCCCTTTTCATGCGAACACACGTTCAAAGGCACTTTACATAATTTGTTTTGATGTTATGCTTTCCATTGATATATGAAAACGTCAGATGGGATTAAGTATGGTCTCATGGCATTCAGTTGTAATGGGGTCAGATATTATAAAACACCCTGTATGTACAACATAATTATTTCCACATATCTGGGCGGAACATACCGCCACAAGGGAAACAGGGTGATATTTGTATACAATATATTCTAAATTTATGTATTAATAAGAGAAATGAAAATGTTTATGTTCATAATTTAAAAAAACTAATTTTATGTAAACTGTTAGGTGACTGACCTGATTAAACAAGTTATATTTGTATAGGTGACTGACCTGATTAAACAAATTATACAATCATGTATAGTTCGCCCATGATAACGTTAGCTGTTGTTTACAAATTAAAAAATAAAATAAAAAGCGTTTTCGAAATTCATCTTTTGTATATTCACTTTCTAGTCTACACTAATAAGAAGCACTCAGTTAACTGTGCAGTGTTTATATCATGCATGTTTGTTTTTTAATAAGTCTAGAGTTATCTCCGGCGAGCTATAGACTGTGCAGTGTTTATATCATGCATGTTTGTTTATTGATAAGTCTAGAGTTATCTCCGGCGAGCTATAGACTGTGCAGTGTTTATATCATGCATGTTTGTTTATTAATAAGTCTAGAGTTATCTCCGGCGAGCTATAGACTGTGCAGTGTTTATATCATGCATGTTTGTTTATTAATAAGTCTAGAGTTATCTCCAGCGAGCTATAGACTGTGCAGTGTTTATATCATGCATGTTTGTTTATTGATAAGTCTAGAGTTATCTCCGGCGAGCTATAGACCGTGCAGTGTTTATATCATGCATGTTTGTTTATTGAAAAGTCTAGAGTTATTTCTGGCAAACTATATCATAATATTTTGTTTGTTTTGTGCTCAGATTAACCGTGATGGGAGAAGCCGGACCCGAGGAGGAAGATCGACCGAGATTGAAGTCAAAGAAATCTCTTCATTATTCATTTGTTCGATTTTTGAACAGCACTCTGCGTCGAGTCGATGTTATTTGGGTCAATTATGAAGGGGCCAGTGTTAAATACAAGACGTTGTCACCCAATCAGTTTCTGGATATAAACACATTCGCTGGTCATCCCTGGATATTCTTTGATTCAGACACTGGAGATCGTATGGTCGTACAGACTAAGGAGATATTTGAACCCGTTGCCTGGTCCGCTGAGAACACGCACTGGCCGCCACAGAGGAAGATCATCAACATTACTATACCAGGTAAGCCATAGGCTGATAAGTAAGTACAACCAGGGGTTCCATTTGACCTGGAAGTAGGGTTTAGACCCTTTCAATTTCCAAAAAGCCACATTTTGACCCTCAAGAATTTGGTTTAAATGGTCATTTTCTCTTAAAATCATGGATATGTTTTGCCTATAAAATGGTAAATTTTAGTCATAAGTATCAAAATGACCCTTTAGATTCTGAAGCTAGTGGAACCCTTGACCGCAGTAAAACCTGATTAAAAGACCACCTCAAAATTAAGGCCCTTATTTTCGGAGCCTCAGTTTCGCTGTTTATGTCACACATAGAGTTTAACCTAATCGATATATATAGACTAATTTTAGACTCAGGGTTGGTCTTGACTTATTATAGAAGTTTTACTTTTAACAGTTCTTACTAAATATCTTACTGATAAGTTTATTTTAATAATTAGGGGTGAATTTGATAGCTCGGGTCTACATGTAATAGGGGATTTATCCCCATTAACGATTACATGTGAAAAACACATGATTTTTGTTGTTGTAGTTGCATTGGCTATGGCCTATTTTTCTAACAGAATGGATGCAGAATATTTATGCGGTAGACTGAATTTCACGTCCCACTTCCGGTAGAGGCAAGTTGTTACTCAAGATTTGAGAACCAATCTAAAAATGTTTTATTTTTTTTTTTTCTAATATGAAAATTATATAAAGTTCCACTCTTTTAATAATAACGTTTCGGCATATAAGCCTGATTCAAACCTTGAACATTTTTGAAAAAAAACATATCGTATTTAATCCAATGTAAAAAAACAATATGACAACATCGGAAAAGACGTCATATCATTTAACCTAACGTTAACGCGACATCGTCGCACGGCATAGCGCGCCAACTTGTGAATATGTTGAATTGAAATATAAATAGCAAATAAAAGACAAGTGTAAAACTATAATAACTATTTATAGTGCATATCTGTGCAACCTGTCTCCTAGATCGCAAAACACTCTTTTTAGCTCACCTGCCACAAAGTGGCAAGGTGAGCTTTTGTGATTGTTTTTTGTCCGTCGTCCGTCCGTCCGTCTGTTAGACAATTCACCGTTAACACTCTAGCACTTTCAATTTTGCTTTGATCTTCATCAAACTTGGTCAGTAGTTATATCTCAATGAAATCTAGGTCAAGATCGAAGTTAGGTCATTTGGGGTCATAAACTAGGTAAAAGGTCAAATAATAGCAAAACCTTGTTAACACTCTGGAGGTTACATTCTTGCTTTGATCTTCACCAAACTTGGTCAATAGTCGTATCTCAATGAAATCTAGGTCAAGTTTGAAGCTGGGTCATGTGGGGTGAAACACTCTGGTGGCCACATTTTTGCTTTAATCTTCATGAAACTTGGTCAAAATGTTTATCTTGATGACCTTAAGGTCAAGTTCGAAGTTGGTTCATGTGGGGTCAAAAATTAGGTCAAAAGGTCAAATAATAGGAAAACCTTGTTAACACTCTGGTGGCCATTTTTGCTTTAATCTTCATGAAACTTGGTCAAAATGTTTATTTTGATGACCTTAAGGTCAAGTTTGAAGTTGGGTAATGTGGGGTCAAAAACTAGGTCAAACGGTCAATGATAGGAAAACCTTGTCAACACTTTGGAGGCCACATTTTTGCTTTAATCTTGATCAACTTTGGTCTAAATGTCTATCTTGATGACCTTAAGGTCACGTTTGAAGTTGGGTCATGTGGGTAGAAAACTTGGTTAATATGTCAAATAAGAGCAAAACCTTTTAAACACTCTGGAGGCCTCAGGTTTGCTTTAACCTTCATCAAGTTTAGTCAATATGTTTATCTAGATAACCTTAAGGCCAAGTTCAAAGTTTGGCCATGTTTAGCAGGTGAGCGCCCCAGGATCTATGAGCCTCTTGTCTAAGTATTTGTTCGCCTGGTCTCCTATGTGGTGCTGCCTGGCAGCCAGAGGCTAGATCTATAGTGTCTGTGGAGCAAACAAATTTCTTAGTCATTTTTTTCTTGATCAGATTATCCAAAAAACCTAATTGGAAATCCCCGCTGGATGCAGTGCATTTGTTCGTATTATTGATATTGACAATAATATCAATTGGGCCCTTACTATATATTATTTTATAAAAACAACATGTATAGTATGTCTGTTTAATCAGGTCTGTCACTTGTACACAAACATTGCAATATCCTATAAATATTGTGGGTTTTTTTGTTTTAAACATTCTAATTTGAGAAAAAGACAATGAAAACTAATACCGTATTCATTATATATATGACATTAATATGACATATTACAATATCTATGTACACAATGAATGTTAACCGGTGACTTACCTGATTATAGTAACAAATCATTTTTAAAAACAACAATCAATCAAATCACAAATATGTTTAAAATATGATTTCTCTCAGTAATTTGTTAATGATTGGTTACTTAATACAACAAATTCATATACTATAAATATACTTGTATGCAACTAAATAAAGGCATTTACGTCTCCTCGAAATTTTAAATTATGGTATTTCAGTATAGGTTGTAAAATTTTATATGAATTGAACAACAATTTTTTTCAGTTCATTGGTGTATGAACTGGCAAAGAAAATTTGAACTTTAAGATTTATAATTTAAACCAAAATGCCAATCACAACATGTAGTATTTATTTAAATCATGCATGATTTTCACTATTGTTCATTCATCCATTATAGCTCATACATGGATGAACTGTAGAATAGCACAAGTGATTTAATCTATGCATTGGAACAAGTGACTTTACTAAGTATACTTTATTATGCTCCCCAAAAAACCTTTCGAGGGAGTATTGTTGCCGCTTAATTTGTCCGTCCGTGCGGCCAAATGTAATGCCACTTGTTGGCTTCAAGAGAAAAAGAAAACCTCAGAAATGGCTATTCATTCTGTTACAATAAGATCTTATTGGGTTTCTTTGTTTAGGATAGACGATGAGTATCGCTGGTTATGAGATTTAGACGGAGAGCTTTAGCGAGTGTCTAATCTCATAACCAGTGATACAAGATGTCTATCCGACTTAGACCATGTGACTGACTGACTAATTGGTACATGTACAGAGCTACAGATAAGCTGCATATTGGGGTAATAACCCAATACATTTTCTCAAAAACCCAATAGATTTTGACAGGAGGGAGTAAGAAAAAGCAAAGACAATCAGGAATACCCAAATAGAAAAGGATGTTACAGTGAAAAACAGTACAAAAATGATCATTTACCCTTTGAGTTTTATTAAATACCCAATTAAAATTTGTCAAAACCCAATCAAAATTGAAACTCAGGGGTAAAATACCCAATGGACTAAAACCTTATCTGTAGCCCTGCATGTACCGTTATTCTCACAAATTAAAGAAGTTGTACATTGTATTTCTGACCAGATTATATGCAATTTTCTCCCAGCAATAGGATTAAATTCTGAACTTATTACTCAAAACTACAAAGGATCCAAACCACATGGTATTCAGCTCAAAAGTGTTGGATACAGGATTTAGACAATGGCAATACTGCGCTATGATTGGCTATTTGCGGCTTATAGTGGTCTAATGTACCTTGTTGGATACTTTATGACAAAAGAAATACCCAATAAGTGGTTTTGAATTTGGGGTCAATAACTAGATCCCTAGTTTGAATTATAGATAAAATAACCTTGTGTATGCTATAGAGGTAGTCCTGCTGGCTGTACCCATATCTTACTGCATCTCCTTGAATGTTGGTCAGTACCCATATCTCACTGCATCTCCTGGAATGTTGGTCAGTACCCATATCTCACTGCATCTCCTAGAATGTTGGTCAGTACCCATATCTCACTGCATCTCCTGGAATGTTGGTCAGTATGTTTGTCTAGATTAAATCTAGGTCAGGTTTCAATATTGGTCATCTCATGTAAATATCAAACATGGAAACCTTGTACTTGCAATAGAAACCGCTTTTATTTGAATCTTAGGCCAAACTTAAAAAGTTAAAATAATCTTGGTTTCCCCTTCCTAACCCTAGCAGATTTAGAATGGGTAGGTAGTTTGAATTTTTTTTCAATTGTTTCAGAGTGATAATTTATTGGTTAAAAGACATACAAATAATGAAATTTAGTGATAATTTTAACTCTTAAGGAGAAAATCAACAGTCTTAAATTTAACTTGTACATACCAAATTTAATGGTAAGAAACAAGCATGTACATATACAAAAAATAACATTTTCATCCCCAATTTTTTATAAAAAATTTTTTACAGTAGAACTTTGATGCCTCGAACAGTACTTGCCTCGAACACCCTAGATGCCTCGAACTTGTTCTTCGGTCCCGTCAAAATTCCTTCTTTATTCATATGGTAAACAGTAGATGACTCGAACAGTATCTAGGTCGAACACTCGAACTGATTGGACGGTCCCTTGCTATGATTTACCCGTAGATGAGTCGAACAATACAAGTTTGCGCACCTTTTATTGACTGTTGAAATCCATTGTTCGAACGCGGGTATCGGCGACAAGTTGTGATAATTACTGTACCAAACAATTGTTACAGTTCATTACTGTTATTGTTTGTGTTCGACTTCATTGTATAACACGTTTTAAACATTTACACATCCATTAAATTGTTAATGAAGGCCGTCCAGGAAATTGTAACTTATTTATTTGTAAATAAATCAGAATAAAATTATAATTTTCTAACGTTTGTCAAAAGAATCTGCTACATTTTCATTTATTGATTTGTAGTCGAACTTGACGCAGGACATGATGATATTATGTGGCTCGCAGCTTAATTCTTATACTCGTATATAAATATGCTGTTTAACGAGAAACCTTACACGGGTGAACACTCAAAAGCTTGTAGGCGATAAGTCAGATTTCATGTCAATTTGGTCAACCAATATTGTTTCATTATTGTTATAAATAAAATTACAAAACAATCTAGACCTATATTAGTTATACACATAAATTATGCAATATACCCACACGATTTGTAAATTTACACGTACCGACATCAGTTCGGACTTATACCCATGCATATTTTTGAATACCATAGATGCCTCGAACACCCTAGATGCCTCGAACTATTTTCCCGGTCCGAAGGTAGTTCGAGGCATCGAAGTTCTACTGTATTTCAATTTTGGCAATAAAATATTTGGGGTAGGGCTCTTTTGTATCAGGTAGGTAGGGGAAGGGGATACAAACAATATTTTATTTTAGGCCTTAGTGAGAAATTGTAAATGAATACTTAGGTCAATATAGGGGCCTGCACACACTATTATGATAAGTGAACGGCCTATATGGCCCTTGTTTGACACACTTTTGTAGATTTTTTTATTTGGAATATTTGGAATATTTTGCACATATAGCTACTAATGTATAGTCTCAGTATTTACTGCACCTGCAAGTATGAGATTTTGCACGTGTGAATGAAATGTATCTTCCTAATATACAAATAAATCTAAGCAACATCGGACATGTGTGAAAAAAGTTTTGTTCATAAGTTCTATGTAAAATATTTGTAGTTTACAATGAAACTTCATGTTAGAAGACTCGATACACACAACAGCCAATTTTATGGTCACATGACAAGTCTAACGGTAGATGTACGTATTTGTAACCTATTTAATATAGCATAAACGAGGTCCGTCTGTACATCTGTACTTTCTATGTGTATCATATTTTCGGGTCTAAACGTAAAAATGGCTTGCTTCTCGAACTATAAAAACACGGATTTTACAGCGTCTTTAAACGATTTTGACGGCTTAATATTAGGCATTCTTCAAACGTGTTCATGAATGTCGATTTCAGACTAATCCTAAAGGTTTGGGTAGGTGTATATTACTCAATTATTTAGGACTGGTTCAGTCATAAGACTACTTGTCATTGCGCACATAAACATGACAATGCTTTTATTAAGTTCTTAATGTAACATTACTATAGATAAACCACAATCGTTCGGGCGTAACTGTACTTTTAATAATGAAATAATCCAGGTAAAAGGGGTGTATTCGGAAAAGAAATATATTATTTGAAATTGTAGCTTACATCGTCCTCCATGGCGCAGTAGGCTAAGCTAATGCTTATGAAACTAAATAGATTTTTTGTTTGGGTTCGAATCCCACCCATTTTGAATATTTTTTAAATTTTGCCAAATAATAAATTCGCGTGCATTTCTATTTTAAATATACATGTATTTCTAAAATATATATATTTCCTTCGTACATTTTTTCTGTATTTTAATCCTTGAAAACACTCCCACGTCAAGACTGTTGAACAGAGATATCGGTCAACTGTCACCCAATCTGTGCTCCTTGTATTACCAGAGTAAACGCTTATTAATGTTGAAGTTTCTACAGAATATTCTTAGAGTGATGATTCCAATTCTAATTCCAGGGAAACCAATGATGAAAATAGTTTGTAATTAATTATTGAAAAAAAGTTTAGCAGCGGACTCGAACCCACAGCCTATATAAAAAGAACGTTCTGAGTACAGACTAGTGTAGAGTATAGATGATCTTAACCACTAGGCCACGCTGTCAACTGGACAGATGACGTGAATTTATAAGATATATTCTTTATATATTAGAAAAATAACGGTAAATATCGTTTCAACCTTAGCAAATGAACTCGCCCAAAGGTCATATTTCGAAGGTCGTTGTACATCTATATATACGTGTATGTCCATGTATAAGTATATACATAGCTTATGTAGCTGGTTTTCACTGCTTTTCCGTGATATTACATGTTTTATCTGTATACACACAAGCCACATACCTAAATAAATCCACTTATATGGGCCTCATAAATTTCGCTTTCATCACAGCAATTTTAATCCCGCTGATCACGGATTATAACAGTTAATAAAAAGACAGTTAAACATCAATGGAATACCAGATTTCCTCCCTGCTTTAAAGTGTTCAAATGCAAGTAATTTCAATATACAATAAAGAATAAACTTGTTGAAATAAGTAATTAAAAATTATGAAATTTAAAATGGGAGTAGGTAGAATGTAATTATGATTCTACGTAAATTTTTATCAACATCTGATGAATAGATTTTTAACAATTCAAAATTTAGACGATTTTTTTCGCTGCAAACGGGCTATAATAAAACCGCTATTGATTTAATAACTTGGTTACCTGATGTATCCCATTAACCTGAGACCAATTAATATTCAATTTCGAAGTACTTTTGTACCTGTGTCAGGTTAAACAATTGATTTATACGCCTTGAATACTATAGAGTCAGAAAGTTTTGTGAGGGATTAATTTTTGCAAAATTCGCGAAATTGATATTTTGCGCGAAAAATAATGCCCATGAACATAAATTACGACAGTAAACGCAGGACATATTTCTCTCTTAAGTTTAAAAATTGGGAATATTTAACTCTGTAAACTTTAACGCCCAATATCAAATTCGCGAAATTTTGACGTCACGAAAATATATGACTTTACAGTACACAGTAAGAGAGTTAAATTGAGTACAGTAGAAAATTAAGCGTATAAGTTAAATACATTGGTTGTTTGAAGAGTGGTCACAATAGATATATTGACACTACGTTTGCTTATAAATGGAACATTTTGTCAATGCGAGGGTTGCCGGCAAGACTGTCATAACTGAATGCTTTTTATTAAAGGACATACTGCAGTCCTGCAGGCAGATTATGGTTAGCTTGTCTGTCTGTCATGATTTCTTGATCAATATCTATGTGTGAACACATTGAAACCATCCTGTATGTCCCACTTAAAGACCATGTGATATTTTTATGGTAATGAACTATAGATCAACCACGAGTTTTGAGCCGTGATGGGAGACACATAGGTAATTTGATCATTAATAGCTTGAAGACGATAATTCTAACCTTACACGCAAACAATTAAAGACTGGTAAATATAAACACAGTCGGTTGAATGTAGGCTGTTTTCAAGAGCAGTATAAAAGAGTATATGCTTTAAAATCTGTATGCACTAGATAAAGAACAAATATTGACAATGGAAATTGGAAAATAATTTTAATTATCAGATTTTATTTGTTAACAAAGCTAGTGTAGTTGTCTTCAAATTGTAGGAAAGAGGCACTATTTTAAAAATAATGTATTAAAATGTTTCGGAAGTTTACGGTGATATTTCGGTATTTTGGTAAAAGCCGAGTGACTATTCAGAAGCGTTACTGGAAGTTTGTATGTATAGTCACAGTCACATTATTGTACTGTATGTATTACCGGTACCATAAAACATGGCAGCAAAATGATTTTCATCATGAAATTGAATTACCGGTATGTATTCGATGGACATGGATTGACGGAATGACTTCTAGATGTCATGATAAGCCACTGGCTTGGAGATCTCTGGGAACAAACATCACACAGACTGTGGTTAAATCAGTGGCTAGACGTCCACAGTACCGATACTTCAGACCGAAGTTGTCAATGGAAACATATAATGAGTTAATGGATGTACTAGACGTATTTATATCATTGTGTAAAAACGCTTCGATACCTTGGTTTCTCTCGGACGGATCGTTACTCGGAGCAATCCGACACTTCGGCATGATTCCCTGGGACAACGACATGGATGTATTAATTGATGTGAAATACGAAGGTCGATTACGACAAGCATTACTCGTGTTTTTTTTGAAGAATCGATCGTATCGGATTTTTGAATTGGACAGATTTCAGTGGAAGTTTCACAAAGTGTCGAATAGATTGACCATCCCTGGTTATAACGGACAGAATCCGTACCCGCCATTTGTTGATATCTTCTTCTACGGCTTTGAGAAAAACAACACTGTCGTGACGACTAAAATAACGCCATTTATGTCTTACAACACTAATGACATATTTCCTGTTAAGCTGCGACCTTTCGAGGGCCTGATGATACCGACTCCGAGAAATGCCATTAAGGTATTGGAACATGAATACGATATTGGCTGGAACCAAACATGTGTCACGCGGGTCATTGAACATTTTCCGAGACTGTTTGAAGTGGATTGTAAGGAATTATATAACTTATACCCGTTTGTGTTTCATAACAAATTTGGCACAAAAGTAGTGACAACATTGAAACTTGGTGGTAAATCCATAGTGACTTTAGAGCATCAGATAGTAGTCTAGCTTGTTTAATTAACTGAACATTCCTGCCAATTACTACAAAAACTGACGGTTGCTCCCAGTGGCACTACATCGCTACATCGGTAGGTTTACAGCATGTCACAGAGGAAATCAAGAAGAAAATCATCACTGTAGAAAGTGCTTGAGTGCATGCATGTAAAGGGGAACCAGAAGAAAGTGCATGCATGTAAAGGGGAACCAGAAGAAAGTGCATGCATGTAAAGGGGAACCAGAAGAAAGTGCATGCATGTAAAGGGGAACCAGAAGAAAGTGCATGCATGTAAAGGGGAACCAGAAGAAAGTGCATGCATGTAAAGGGGAACCAGAAGAAAATGTAAATTATTGAAGTTATTTGCTGAACTTTTTATGAACAACAAAGATTGCTAAATTGCTGAACTATCACAACCTAAGGATGTTATTCAATTATTATATTACATTTGATATAAATTTAATACACTCAGTGTTAACTGTATAGTCAGAAATTACACAAGAGATTCATTTGTTCGCTTCAAATTCCATAAATTTGTCATCAACTATAAATAAAGTCGTTATTATTATTATGCCCCCCTGATGATCCTTGCCAATGTCTGTCGGTAGTATAAAATAATTTCTGTTCAATAATTCAAGAATGCTTTGACCTAGGATCTTCAAACTTTACATGGAGGTTGGTTAGCAACAGTAGATGACCCCTATTAATTTTAAGGTCAGTAGGTCATGGTCACTGCAACCTTTACCATTTCTGACTACTAGTATTTAAATGGTTTCCGTTCAATAACTCCAGAAATCTTCGACCTAGGATCTTCAAACTTTAAATTGAGGTTGGTCAGCAACAGTAGATGACCTGTATTGATTTTGAGGTCAGTAGGTCAAGGTCACTGCAACTTTCACCATTTCTGACTATTTGGCTGCCATGGGGGCATACGTGTTTTACAAACATCTGTTGTTCTTGTTATTATTACTACATGTATTTTGGTAGACAATTTTTGCCATGACTGTTTATTTTTGTGTAATTTAGTTAGTAATACTTTTTGCTATAATAAATGTTTATTCTTAAAAATGTAATTTAGATAGAATATTTTACCATTTTTATAGCCATTTATTCTTGTTATTTATTATAACCTGACTTTTCTAAGAAAACTGTTGAGCTATTGTCGTGAATATTCAGGCGAGCAAACCAGGGCAATCTGGTTATCAATAATTATGCCTCCCCCATCTTTATGAGGGGGTATATTGCTTTGCACATGTCTGTTGGTCAGTAGATCAAATGGTTTCTGTTCAATAACTCAAGAACGATTTGCCTGTAGGAACTTCAAACTTAACAGGGTGGTTGGCTAGCCACTGTAGATGACCCCTATACTTTGAAGTCAGTGGGTCAAAGGTCAAGGTCACTGTGACCTTTACCATTTCTGACTATTTGGCTGCTATGGGGACATACATGTTTTACAAATGTTATAAAACATTCATGGTCGCTGCATAGGTTTAGAATAGCTCTGTCTATAACTTGATTATTCAGGTCTGAGTCACATGTTTATACAACATTGTGTATATAACCATTGTAATTCTTACTTTAATAGATATACTGTTGATTCAAAGTTATCTGTCACAACCGCGTAAACAAACATTCAACCCGATCGCCTTTTACAGGTGTGTCAGGAATAAGTCCTATCATCATTAGTACAATTAAATGTTCAAAACTTTAACGGCCCAATAGCCGAGTGGTTATACCTACTACATCACTGCGAGTCTTTTTTGAAAAAATATACAAATCACGAGTTCAAATCCCATCAACGCCCTGATTTTATTTAATTTTACATAAATTTTGTATTTTATGCTTCTGCTCTAATTCCAGTAATTGCATTTTGTATAATGAATAAACTATACGCGTGTGCATTGTGGCACGTCATGATTGAGTGCATTCTATCAAGCTGGAAATAACTGAGCAATGTTTACATGGACTGTACGAGTGTATATCAACTAAACATTTAACAGATATAACGTTAATTATAAAAAAATGATACTTTTTCTGGCAAAGAAAGACATGATGAAATTAATTCGACGATGTAAAATAATCAGAAAAAAATAAAATAAAGAAAAAAAGCGTGCTTCAATCTGGATTCGAACCCTTGTATAAAATTATGAGGTCGCCAATACACTGTTACTAAACATTTAACGACATACGCTACGATCTTATGAAAGAAAACGTAACTTATTTTAGTACATACAGCTATGATCAAGGATGGTATGAGTAAATTTAGAAAGCTGATTGGTCAATACATACATTTACCTATTCTTAAATGGAACATTCTGGCGGTTTTAACAGATATCTTTGAATCGACAGTAATATGTATATGAATAAGGTATTGGTTTTCATGCCTTTTTCTCCAATGACAATGTTTAAAACAAT
The DNA here is from genome assembly GCA_947247005.1 of Spisula solida. Lineage (NCBI taxonomy): Eukaryota > Metazoa > Mollusca > Bivalvia > Venerida > Mactridae > Spisula > Spisula solida. The sequence continues at coordinate 42,028,326 of OX365959.1, read as the reverse complement.
AAAAATTCAATGTTAAGTTATTGCAATGTTTGTATACAAGTGACAGACCTGCTTAAACAGACTATAAGTCAAATATAGCGTGCCTGAGATAACTCTAGCCTTATTAATAAACAAACATTGATAATATCAACACTGCTCGGTCGACTTGTCGCTTGTTATCACTGTGGATTGAAAAAGTAGATGCATTAAACGTAGTCTTTGACAAGATCGAAAAAAAATGGACATTGGAAATGCATGTGCTTGTCATTTTTATTTGTAAACAAAGGCTATTGTTATCATCGGCAAACAACACCATTTTTAGGCCCGACTATCGATTTGTATTTAACTTTGTTTTTCTTTTCAGTTTATTCATTACAAGAATGCTGTCTTCGTAGGTTGAGAAATGTTGTACCCAAGAACAAGATTAATTCCCTGGATATACCTGAAACATTGAAACAGGATTTACATAAAGTAATGTGTGTTAGAGGTTCCAACATCGCCCGCCCGTCTACAAGTTCTGGAACCTCTTCAGTGACCTGAATCCACAGTAACCTGTGTCAAACAGCAGCCAATAAAGGGACGGACACATCAAATGTGACTGCTCAATACAGGTGCTGGGTTTATACAGGTGTTAGTACTATAAACTTGCTGATTGTATCATAGAGTCTGTTTAAGACAGGTGGTTGCTTAATTGAGTATGATCTTGTATAAGACAGGTGGTTGCTTAATTGAGTATAATATTGTCTAAGACAGGTGGTTGCTTCATTGAGTATGATCTTGTATAAGACAGGTGGTTGCTTAATTGAGTGTAATATTGTCTAAGACAGGTGGTTGCTTAATTGAGTATGATATTGTCTTAGACAGGTGGTTGCTTAATTGAGTATAATACCTCTAAGACAGGTGGTTGCTTAATTGAGTGTAATATTGTCTAAGACAGGTGGTTGCTTAATTGAGTATGATATTGTCTTAGACAGGTGGTTGCTTAATTGAGTATAATATCTCTAAGACAGGTGGTTGTTTAATTGAGTGTAATATTGTATAAGACAGGTCGTTGCTTAATTGAGTATAATCTTGTATAAGACAGGTGGTTGCTTCATTGAGTATGATCTTGTCTTAGACAGGTGGTTGCCTAATTGAGTATGATATTGTCTAAGACAGGTGGTTGCTTAATTGAGTATAATATCTCTTAAGACAGGTGGTTGCTTCATTGAGTATAGTCTTGTCTAAGACAGGTGCTTGCTTAATTGAGTATAATATTGTCTAAGACAGGTGGTTGCTTCATTGAGTATAATCTTGTATAAGACAGGTGGTTGCTTAATTGAGTGTAATATTGTATAAGACAGGTGCTTGCTTAATTGAGTATAATATTGTCTAAGACAGGTGGTTGCTTCATTGAGTATAGTCTTGTCTAAGACAGGTGCTTGCTTAATTGAGTATAATATTGTCTAAGACAGGTGGTTGCTTCATTGAGTATAGTCTTGTCTAAGACAGGTGGTTGCTTAATTGAGTGTAATATTGTCTAAGACAGGTGCTTGCTTCATTGAGTATAATCTTGTATAAGACAGGTGGTTGCTTAATTGAGTGTAATATTGTCTAAGACAGGTGGTTGCTTCATTGAGTATAATCTTGTATAAGACAGGTGGTTGCTTCATTGAGTATAATCTTGTATAAGACAGGTGCTTGCTTCATTGAGTATAATCTTGTATAAGACAGGTGGTTGCTTCATTGAGTATAATATTGTATAAGACAGGTGGTTGCTTCATTGAGTATAATATTGTATAAGACAGGTGGTTGCTTCATTGAGTATAATATTGTCTAAGACAAGTGGCTGCTTAATTGAGTGTAATATTGTCTAAGACAGGTGGTTGCTTAATTGAGCATAATATTATCTAAGACAGGTGGTTGCTTAATTAAGTATAATATTGTCTTAAGGCAGGTGGTTGCTTAATTGAGTATAATATTATCTAAGACAGGTAGTTGCTTAATTGAGTATAATATTGTCTAAGACAGGTGCTTGCTTAATTGAGTATAATCTTGTCTTAGACAGGTGCTTGCTTAATTGAGTATAATATTCTCTAAGACAGGTGCTTGCTTAATTGAGTATAATATTATCTAAGACAGGTGGTTGCTTAATTGAGTATAATCTTGTCTAAGACAGGTGCTTGCTTAATTGAGTATAGTCTTGTCTAAGACAGGTGCTTGCTTAATTGAGTATAGTCTTGTCTAAGACAGGTGCTTGCTTAATTGAGTATAATATTATCTAAGACAGGTGGTTGCTTAATTAAGTATAATATTGTCTAAGACAGGTGGTTGCTTAATTGAGTATAATCTTGTCTAAAACAGGTGGTTGCTTCATTGAGTATGATATTGTCTCAGACAGGTGCTTGCTTAATTGAGTATAGTCTTGTCTAAGACAATTACTTGCTTAATTGAGTATAATATTATCTAAGACAGGTGCTTGCTTAATTGAGTATAATCTTGTCTAAGATAGGTGCTTGCTTAATTGAGTATAATCTTGTCTTAGACAGGTGGTTGCTTAATTGAGTATAATATTATCTAAGACAGGTGGTTGCTTAATTGAGTATAATATCTCTTAAGACAGGTGGTTGCTTAATTGAGTATAATATTATCTAAGACAGGTCGTTGTTTAATTGAGTATAATATTGTCTAAGACATGTGGTTGCTTAATTGAGTATAATATTGTCTAAGACAGGTGGTTGCTTAATTGAGTATAATATTATCTAAGACAGGTAGTTGCTTAATTGAGTATAATCTTGTCTAAGACAGGTGCTTGCTTAATTGAGTATAATATTATCTAAGACAGGTAGTTGCTTAATTGAGTATAATATTGTCTAAGACAGGTCGTTGTTTAATTGAGTATAATATTATCTAAGACAGGTCGTTTCTGAATTGATAATATCTCTAAGGTGAGACAGTCATAATAACAGGTTCTGACTAATTGTCTGTTTACCCTCAACTTTAATTTTTTATAATTCTTTTAATACTTCCCATTAGGGACATACATAATAATTACATGATTTGTATAGGAATACTTTAACTAAAACATTATTAAATAATATTACAGATCCCTTTACCACTTAGCAATTTGAAACTGTTAAAGAATGTATAAATATTTAGGATTGCTATAAGTGCTTTGATAAAACAGTACTTTGGGCCTACACTTCTGGAATAATCTGTAATAAATCTAGATTTGCTGCTGTAGAGAGGATTTACTTTTCTGCAGAAAATACAAGTTTTTTATAAAAACAATTCATGGTATTGACTAAGTTATTGTTAATTGAAATTTCGTTAGATGAATTTTAACAATAGAACTAATATATACAAATGTATATAAAGGTATGTTTGAAACAGATTTTGATGTAGGGATGTGTGCAAATTACATCTGAATTAGACTTGCGTTATTTTCAGGAGTAGGCATGATGCCTCAGTAGGACCCTTGTTTAGATATATTGCCAACAATTTTCTCGCTTGATGAATATTCAAAATAGTTGATGGATATTCATAACATTTTATGGATATTCATAATACAATGTATTTGATGGATACTTATAATATTTTATGGATATTCATAATATTTTATGGATATTCATAATATTTTATGGATATTCATAATATTTTATGGATATTCATACTTTTTGATGGATATTCATAATATTTGATGAATATTCATATTATTAAATGGATATTCATAATATTCATAGATTTCAGTAGGAGGATCTGTCAGTTTTACTTATTGTTTTTAGCTCATCTGATTTTTGAAAAAGAGATGAGTTATTGTCATCACTTGATCGTCGTCGGCGTCGGCGTTGCATGGTTAAGTTTAGTGTTTAGGTAAACTTTTTTCATAAACTATTAAAGCTATTGCTTTGAAACTTGCAACACTTGTTCATCATCAATACTTGAGCCTGTAAAGCAAGAACCATAACTCTGATCTGCATTTTGTAAGAATTATGGCCCCTTTTTGGACTTAGAAAATGAAATGCCTTGGTTAAGTTTTGTGTCTAGGTCCACTTTTCTCATACACTATGTGGGTTATTGTTTTGAAACTCAACACATATTCACCATCAATACCTTTACCATGTCAAGCATGACCCATAACTCTGATCAGTATTTTGCAAGAGTTAATTGCCCCTTTTTTTCACCATCAATACCTCACTTTTTTAAGCAAGACTCATAACACTGCCCTACTTTATACAAGGGTAATGGGCCTTTTTTAAAGTGACAATGATCAGATGAGTGTCTGCACCTGCAAGGCGGTGCTCTTGTTTTAATCTGAACTAACTTATACAGTTATAGATGTTTGGAGGATTTCGAATCAATGTCTCACACGTCCTGTGTTCTGTGATTAGAATATCATAAGGGACAGGGAGGATTGGTTTGTGGTAATGTGCAATATTCAGTTCACATGTATACTGTAACGTCACTTAGTTTCATGGGGATTAGGGATTAAATTTCGTGGATTTTGGTAAAATTTGGTGGTGTCATAATTTCATGGAATTGCATAAGGTGGTAGAGGAAGCCTACGTTCCCTATCTTGGTGGTCGGTTTTCATCTCAAAGATTTCTAAGAATTTTTTGTCAATTTCAACCACAAAATTAACAAGAAAATACATTGTAATGGTTTTACAGTATTATATGATAACATGTATAATATGTATAATATGATAACATGTATTATATGATAACATGTATTATATGATAACATGTATTATATGATAACATGTACTATATGATAACATGTACTATATGATAACATGTATAATATGATAACATGTATTATATGATAACATGTATTATATGATAACATGTACTATATGATAACATGTACTATATGATAACATGTACTATATGATAACATGTATTATATGATAACATGTATAATATGATAACATGTTTTATATGATAACATGTATTATATGATAACATGTACTATATGATAACATGTATAATATGATAACATGTATTATATGATAACATGTATTATATGATAACATGTATTATATGATAACATGTATTATATGATAACATGTATTATATGATAACATGTACTATATGATAACATGTACTATATGATAACATGTATTATATGATAACATGTATTATATGATAACATGTACTATATGATAACATGTACTATATGATAACATGTATTATATGATAACATGTATAATATGATAACATGTTTTATATGATAGCATGTATTATATGATAACATGTATAATATGATGATGAATGAAATTATATATATATGTATATGATCAGTATTTACTTAGGTATGTCTTCTACATATCGCTGGCTTAGAATTGGAACTATGTAAGTGCTACTTATGCCCTTATCAGACTATTACATATTTAAAATCTGGATCTCGGTTGGCTTCTTATAAATCTATTTCATGAAAATCGGTCATCTTGACCAAACCGAAGTTTAAAAAGCTTAAGTTTTTCCATAAGTAGTTTTCAGACAGTTTTTCCTTATTTTCTCAAAATATTGATATTGTACGACCTTCTAATTCTAAGCCAGCGATATAGTGGAAGTGTCGTACCAACTGATTATGTACTGGACATCGGAAAGGTTGGATGTCAAAAAGTTTGTCTGTCCTTGTTCTCCTCAAGCATTAGTTGGATTTCAATAATGAAGTTTCACATGACTTCTTGGTACACTAGCCTATTTGTGCTTATTCAGAAATTTTGTCCCATGAATATTGCCAGGGTTATGGCCCTTTGTTGGAAACATATAATTTTTATGCCCCCCTATCGATAGATGGGGAGGCATATAGTGATTCACCTGTCCGTCCGTTCGTCCGTCCGTCCGTCCGTCCTGGTTAACCCAAATTGACCGTTTCTTCTAGCATTAATATGGCTTGCTACAAAGCTTTCATACTTGCATGGATGTTGTGTATGAACACTCTCCACACGCCAGTATCACCTAACCCCATTTTGACCTTCACCTTGACCTAATTTTGGACTTAGACTTATTTATGGACAAGGCTTCCACAGGGGGCATAAGCGTTTATTGAACGCAGTCTTGTTTTTGGTCAAACACCTGCCTAACTTAGTTGCAATCTCATTAAAACAAGATCCTAACATTTTCTCCATTTCTGTTACTGTATATATATAGGTATAAAGTAAGTGAAGTGTTTTAATGAGTTTGGTTTAATTGTTTGTTTTATGCCCTGACATGATCTACTGATGTGGGAGGCAGTGATTGTCCTGTCCGTTCATTCATGTGTCTGTGAGTTTCATTGAAATGTTAACCAAATATTCAAGTTGTTGAAACTCAAATATTCATCAAGTCCATCAAGGCTTTGCTTTCGAAGTTGGCATACTTGCTTACCACCATAAACAAATAACATTGTCAAAGCCATGTAACACTATCCAACATTTCAACAGAATTACCGGTATGGCCCCTGGTTGACTTAGCTAGTTATAATGGACAAGGCTTCCACCGGGGCATAAGCGTTAACTGAATGCAGTCTGGTGTACTGAAAGGGACCAATATTCCTGGTATCTATGTCCTATAGACAATTGTTGTTTGAATGTCAGGGCTCAGGTACAAAGCATCTTAAAGGAAAACTTAAATATTTTAAGTGAAGTTAAAGAGTTGAGCTGCGTATATTTCTCAAGAAACAAAGATTATTTTATCCATGTTTTCTTTGTGATTATTGTAGCTCTTTATATAATGTTTCTAACCTGTAAAAGTTTGATAATCTTGGTTTTCCTGTTTAACTGATACACTTAAGGAAATTGTAAGATATAAAAAAAATCTTTTCCCTTAAGATGCTTTGTGAATACCATCCCAGGACTATATACAAGGTATTACTGCATAATAATATTTGTTGTTATTTGTTTGTTTTGTATTAAAAAATGCCAGATAATATAATAGTTAAGATACCGGCATCACGACAGACTACATGTATCTTCACAGGCAGAGGGAAGTTCAAATCATTGAATCATCTTTCTGATTTGGCGACAAATGTTAATACTGGTATTGTGTATAGTTTATTTCATACTGTTATATAGCACAGAGAATTTGACCTGATCCTAACCTTTATGCATGAATACATTACAAGGTTCTTGCGTTGAATATATAAATTTCCACAAGCAATCTTGCAATATTGGTCCTTTGGGTTTGTGTTGGTATTAGTCCAAGGTCTTTGACGATGATCATTCCATTTCATAAAAGGTCGACACGTCAGTGTGAATAAAAGACCATTTAGTTATGGTATCCAGAACTATGTTGGTATAACACCTCGAGCGTCTTCTTGATGCTTCCCCAAAACATACAACCGGGATTATAAATATAGACAATTTATCAGAGCTCTGTTAAATTATGCTAATTGAAGTTTGAGAGTCATGTCAAATTCTCTGCACTATACAGTACACAAAAAATGTCATGTACTTTACTTTGGTGCCTCGATTATAATTATACATGTAAAACATTGACTTGTATTGTTGTTATCTTTCTATATAAATACAACATCTATTGTTTATGGAACAAGATATTCTGCTTTGAGTGAAATTGTGTATTGTACATATAACATCCTCTTTAGAGCTACAACCTTTGGGAGCTACAAATATTGGCCATTGTTTAGAGGTTGTTGCTCTGCAGAGTTGGCATTTATAGTAAATATCTGCTTAAGAAATGTTGAATGAGCTGTTATAGAGAGGTTTGTACTCTACAGGGGGCCACTCTGGAGAGGTTTGTACTCTACAGGGGGCCACTCTGGAGAGGTTTGTACTCTACAGGGGGCCACTCTGGAGAGGTTTGTACTCTACAGGGGGCCACTCTGGAGAGGTTTGTACTCTACAGGGGGCCACTCTGGAGAGGATTGTACTCCACAGGGGGCCACTCTGGAGAGGATTGTACTCTACAGGGGGCCACTCTGGAGAGGATTGTACTCTACAGGGGGCCACTCTGGAGAGGTTTGTACTCTACAGGGGGCCACTCTGGAGAGGTTTGTTCTCTACATACAAGGGGCCACTCTGGAGAGGTTTGTTCTCTACATACAAGGGGCCACTCTGGAGAGGTTTGTTCTCTACAGGGGGCCACTCTGGAGAGGTTTGTACTCTACAGGGGGCCACTCTGGAGAGGTTTGTTCTCTTCAGGGGGCCACTCTGGAGAGGTTTGTACTCTACAGGGGGCCTGTCTGGAGAGGTTGTTACTGTACAGGGGGGGGGTGCTCTGGAGAGGTTGTTACTGTATAGGGGGGGGCGCTCTGGAGAGGTTGTTGCTCTACAGGGGGCCTGTCTGGAGAGGTTGTTACTCTACCGGGGGGCCTCTGTTCTTGTTAGGTGAATCTGCCAAAAAATGGTTGAGAATCTGCATTCAACTCTTATAATCATAAGGCTTGTTTGGTTCCCGGTCGGGGTAATGCTTTTCAGTGTTTCCCACTCCGATTCAGAAAGATCTAGGGAAGCGCACCCTCGCATCACACACCTGCCTCTTGCCTCAAAGTTGAAGGTAATAATTCAACCTGACAGGGAAAATACAAATGACCACGCATTTACAACTCACTTAGTCTAGCACAAACAACAATAATTGTTTGATTTAGTTCAAGATTGAACACGTAAAGGCTATCAGCACATTGGAAAATGACATATCCTATGCAATGAAATAAAGTTAAAACGCCTCCTCGATAGCCTAGTGGTTGAGCGTCTGCTTCGGGTGCGGGAGGTCTCGGGTTCGACCACTGGCCGCATCATACCAAAGACGAAATAAAAATGGTACAAGAAATTGCCTTTCCTGATGCTCAGCATATTAGGGAAACGTGCTTCTCTTGGTCGGATAACATCAGGAATGCGGTGTCGAGAGTGATATATAAGTTGGAAAAACTTGTTTCACAATCGACTTAAATAAATTAGTATTCACTAACTTAAAGGAAAGTAAAGCTGATATATTGTTGTATGTACAACAGGTGTTTTATCAGGTATGGATGTTTATACTCTAATACTAAATACTGTGCAACATTAAGGAAGTAACCAAAGCCTCAGGGACATTTCACTTAGACTTGTGCATTCATGTAAAACACACATTCACTTTAGGACAGGTGTTTATATACATGTATGTTAAACTATAATTCAGTTGATCAATAAAAGCATCTTATTTTGGGTGTACTTTATTTGAAAATATTCATTATTTCTTCAACATGCTTGGCACCAGTGGTACAATACACATTTCCTGATTATGTCTCCCTCACATATTAGAAATATCGATATTGTGCTGGATGTCACAAAGTTTGTCCACGCTTGTTCTCCTGTTCTCCGTATAAACCATTGATCAGATTCAAATTGAAATTCACATGAATACTTGGTACCAAGCCTAGTTGTGCATACTGTCAGGAATATTAGGTCAGATTTTAGGCATGTAAAGTTTATTAAGACAAGCAACTTTAGATGCTATTATCTTAATCTCTGTCGCTGACGATTTTCCAATTGTTGCTCTATATTTTACCCCCGATTTAAGCACTTCTCAATAGTTTGTAAGGTGGCCTTAATATTGATGTTTTAATGTATACAATGTAGATGTCGGTCACATTTACTCCACTTCTTACAACATTTTCCGTAATTCACTTATTTTAAGGAAAAACGTACCAAGGGAAGTAACTTGTAAAGCAAAATTTCAATATTCTCATTGAGTTGTTCCCCTTTACATGTTTTTTCTTCAGTTTGTAAATTCTCCTATATTTGTTTATAAAAAATGAATATTTACCCATATTTTTAAAACAGTTTTTCATGTTTAATATACTTTAGCAGTTTCAAAGTAGCTGGTGCATTTTGAACATGCTATTAATGCGAATTTATATTTTTTGGTACATGTATTATGTACTGAAAATTCGCAACTTTCATAATCACACAAAAATGTTTATATTTTGTTAGAAATTCTGAATAATTAATTTTCGTTATGTGCAAAACGATAAGGTTCGATCTTACAACGGAGTATTGCCGACATATTCCACCACGATAGCCCCGTGGTTGAATGTCCGCATTGACGGTACACGAGGTCGGGGGCTCAATCCTTGGCGGCGGCTTCATACTGTATCAAAGACAATATAAACGAGTGGTTACAGCGTAGTACAAGTGGTGTACACCCTTCTTGCAGAATGAAATATATAATACATTTGTACTAGCAACATACAAACATAACATCTATAGAAAGTTCATCTAAATGTACCGGATATGTCGTAGTTTGACACTAACAATGTACCCAGGACTACAGTATCCATGCAGTCTTTGTCAACACTCTAACAGTTCATCATTGTTTATTCATCCTTGATACAGTTCTATTTATTTGTTGCTCGGCCTGTTAACAAGACAACATACTACCAGGTATTTTGAGTTTTTGTCGTAAATACGTGTCGTGAATTTCCCATGGTTGTTACTTGCCCCTGACAGTGTCCCAGTGTCGGGACAACATGAGTGTGTCCCTAGTTTCCATCGTTTTCAGTCTCATATACTGTGTAGTATGTATTCTTGTAGTGCACACTGTGTTAGCATCTATATATATACTTGTATCTGTGAACGGAGTGAGAGACAAACAACTACTATAGCATGATGATCTACCTATACCCGGTATTTATCCAGGTGGAATTCGGTCAGCTTTTGTACTGCGTAATGTCTGGTAAGTGTCTATATAGGTGTTCCGGTAAGTTAGTAAAAACCTGTGGGATGATTATATTTGTACAAGATGACGTCAATGGGAAAGTTTCCCACAACTATTATAAGTACAAACTTAAAGTACATGTTTTGTTGTATAATGTATACAAGTATTATACATGTAGTATCACGTGATGTCGCTTATATCCGGCAGTCTGCGGAAGCGGCATGATGGTGGAGTGTGTCTATGCACCTCTTGAATCCAGATCGAGAGGTCCCTGCTTCAAGCTTGTCTTGGACCCGTGGTCATTTCTGATAAGATTTCAGTGTTTTCCACCCAACTAGAGTTTAAACTGGTTGGTAACCCGTAGGTAGTCTCGTGTGAACTGGGCACGTTGAAGGAACAACCGGGTGTCTTTTCGGATAGAGTTAGGGTGGAGCACCCAGATTCCTTGTATCACACGAACTTTCTGTATCTTCCCTCGATACCGGGGGGGGGGGGGTCATTGACCTATTAGACAGGGGAAACCGAATGCCACACACTTCCGACTATCCCAGTCGAGCGCAAACAATTTTAAAAACCTCGTCACAACAAGCCCAACTCACTAATAAGACCATCTAAAAATTACAATGTAGAACAAAAATTTTCTAGTACACGGCGCAAATGAAAATCCGTAGAAATTATTTTTGTTTTCTGTGCTCGACTGTTTCTGTTGAGTGCTGCCTTCCCCGTCTGATTTGGTCATTATCTATTTTTTTAGGTTTTGGTAAGACTTGTATTCAATATTGATCTTACTTAATGATAGCCAATCATACCGCCTGTTACTGACCAAGAGTTAAATATGGTGTGATCTGTTTGGTGGTCCTTATCCTTAAGTTAAATAAGATCAATATAGAATACCACCCCAGGACAATATTATTCCCTAGACCTTCTTAATACATTATTGTTTTTACAAACTTTGTTTATACGGATGCATGATTACAGTAATTAAAGTTCCACCAAAACGACCCGACGAATAGATGGGTCTGTATATATAGCAGCCTCACGTTAAGCCGCCTAAACAAAATAGCTATTTTCAAAAAGCAATACTGAGTAACTTGTTAATCTATCTGCAGAATAATGCATTTCAAAACACTTAACGTCCCAAAGGTGAAAACATCCGTACGATAGAAGAAAACGAAATACAGCCTACGTTTTTGGTTTGTTAACACAATAACAAGTTGTAAACAATAAATGCATGATTTATAGTCTAAGGGAAGCAACTATTGCAAAATTAGTATTTTGTCTTCCATACAGTTTACTTAATAGCGATTTGTTGCATACTATTTCTACTATAGTTAACATTCTGTCCTCAATTATCGGGCATTTGTGAAAACTTCCTACTTGCAATTCCTTTCATTTTTTTGGATAATCGGGAAAAATATTTGGGTGAGATAATGGGACAAGATTTCCCTTTCCGATTTTTTTATTAATTAATAAAATCAATTATTTTTTTGTTCTAAATTGAAGTCTTTGGTGCATGACAAATGCAATTATCCGCATTCATGTTTATGTTTGGTATATTTATTTATCATTCATTAACGTGCGGAATGTAAAACTATAATTGCTGTGGTGTTAAATATTTTATTCTGTGGGAATTCGTTGTTGTATTGCCTTATCAACTTTATATGAGGAAATAAATCTATGCGTGATAAGAGATCACTTTCTATGAGAAAATCACGGAAATTGACCGCTTTAATCTCGGCGTAGTAATACGTAAACAAATCTGTCTGGGAAATTGACCGCTCTACTTTCTCATGTAATTCTAAATAACAAATCTCTTGACTTTCTGCAACCTTGTAGACTATCACACTGTGGATTCTGGTACAAATTGCATTCCGTTGCATTTTAGAATTGTTTTCACTTGCTGTTGACGAACAATAAGTTTTGTGTTTTGCATTGTGCCGTGTGATCGTGAACTGCGTTCTTCATGTTTTTGTACTCGGCTGTCTCGTAATCGTACTACCCGACTTGATAACATATTTTGTCAATCAATTATCATAACTTTATTTTCAATTTTAGCTCAATTTTATTTTGGGCCTGATTACCTATTTTTGAGAGTGCAAATTTCATGAAAAAGCAGACGACTTTGTTGTATCCTTTAAACATAGGGTCTGTATAGACAGACTACTGTTTCTGTTGAATGCTGCCTTCCCTGTCCCAATATGTGGGTAGGTTTGGTAAAACACTAGGGCCAGGATAATCTTGTTCCAGTTGATATGCACTAGTATATGAAATATCAGGTCATCCGAATCAAAGATCTAAATATAAATTTTTTTTGGAAAAATGTACCAAAGCTCACAATATCTCGCGACAGTCCTCTGAAATCTAGCGAAATCTCGTTTGTTCTTAATGTTTTATATTTCCTGTTGATTTACATTAAGGCAAAAACTAATAGTTATGTACTAGAATCATGATTCAGCTTTATAATGATACCTCATTTATTGAAATCAGCCAAGGAATAAAACAGGTATTAACAAAGAGCCAAACCTACTCTCATTTCAATGGAAATTTCAATTTCATCAGAAAATACCCAAACAATAATTTTCTGAATCTATAAAAGGTAGAAAAAGTTACATCATGCCGTAGAAGAAGCTTATAGCTCTTCAAAATTAGATATAATTGGTCATTTATAGCTCGTCAAAATGAGATATTGGTCATTTAAAAAGTATGGCGAACGAAAGCGTTTAAGCAAAATAACAAAATCTGATGCATGCTATTTTGCAATATCTCACCGGTTTCATTTAAATGTCCAATCTGTGTATATTTAGGTCTATGGGTCACCCGAATGTACTGAGTGGAGAATACAATGTACTGTGTGGACGTGAATGGACAATGTTCACAAGGTACAGTATCCGAATACATGTAGTCATCTCACTCATTCCCGGCAAAATCCGGAGGTCATAAGTCTGAGTCAGGCCTGGGAAGAATATACGGTCACTGATCAGACCAAAGAATACATGAGAATGGAACTGAAACCAAAAAATACATGAGTGTATAGTGTATATCCGTGCTCAGGCCTTTGACGGTGATCAGTTTGGAATGAAATAGGTAACTAGTTAGTTATCGTGACTTACTACGAAGTAAGCCGCCCTTTCTTTTGATTATTCTTTTTTTATATTTGAATGAGATATGGAAATATTTCATTTTCGTACAATCGAACCAAAGAATTCGGGAGAATTTGTGTATGATCTTTGACTCGAACCTAACTGCAATATGAGTTGTTTGATTCAAGTACATCGTCAGAAAAATGTCTATTTTTGATTTAATGGCACTGAAAGTTCATGACAGGTGTTTGTTACGACCAGTCCACTTATTATAGAACTCATTACAACATGCACAAGAAATGGCATCATCATTGGGGCTTGATAAGAATCACTATGACAGCCTAGGACAACAAGTACCCCATCTGCTGGGGGATGCGAGTACGCTTAGATGACTGAGGTGATCTCTGGTTAGATGAATTCAAATTTCTAATTGCAATAATTGTAAATTAAATTTCATGTCACCAACAGCTGCAATATTATAATTTCCCACGTGATTCACGGACTGGCAGTACCGCAGAGAATATGCGCGCGCATCCGCGTCAGCTTCGATTCATTCGGATTATCTCTGCCAATCTAGAGCGCGGGATTTGAATGTTAGGTCTGTGACCCCCGCGACAATGACGCTATTACGGAAGCTTGTTTTAGCCTGTTATATTATATGCTCTGGTATTTTCTCGGTGTCAGATACTGATGACGATTTAATTATGTAATCGACATTACTAGACAAGCGGGCATGTTTACGCTGGCGACATTATGTGGTATTGTTGTATAATGGTATCTGATGAGCCATGTTAACATTTTTGTTCAATTTGCATATTTTTGCATCAACAAACTCTCATTAATATCGCTCGTTATTTTCCTAACTATCTGTTTAATGAAATAATTAGGATAATAACACGGCAAGCCGAACCACGCCCGGACAATGCGGACGCGATTTCCCACGCGATATTGTGACTTATTATGAAGGAGTGTTGCTAAATGCACGACGACGCCGAGCTGGAAATATCTCATGCATGGCACAAACCAGCCCTGCGTTCAACGAAAAATCACGTGACGCACGTTTCACGTAACAGGTGCGAAACGTGCGTCACGTGATTTTTCCTTCAATGTAGGACAGGATACTGAAAGCTATGGCACATTGATAAATCATGTGGCTCAGTGGTTTTCAACTCTTCACTGACAACATTGTTAACACTGAGATCGGTAGATCCCAGTGAGATGGCTGGAAATATTAAATTATTATACTATTTTGAGGTCACACGGGATTGAACTAAAATGCGAAGTTTTACTAAAATCCTTCAGTAGCCGACAGCGCAAAATTAATAGGGATCTTACAAACGTATTTACAAAATGTTACATGTGTATTTGACGGACCACATGCAAGACTTGATGGATTATGTCAAATTACGATCATGAGTTTTTTAGTTTGACTCGGCTATACGATGCGTCGAGAACTAAGGGGCCCGACTGAAGTACTCACTTAATGACATAAATTTTGGCACGGTAGGTCACTGACACAGAAAACTCGGCAATTAACGGGGTTCCACTGCTAGTAGGTGATTCGAATATATTATTTTGATCTAGGTCTACGATTAAGAGTGAATTAATTGGCTGAATTAAATATTTGTCATTTTTAGATTTGTATAAAACGTTTTTTCTATTACGAGTCTTTAGTTGACGAATACAGATCACCTAGACGAATCTTGTTGTAATTATTCTTTGGAAAGTAAATCATTTTACATAATATCAAGTTACTCCGTAACACGAGCCGTCGGTCTCGGGTATTATATTGTATGCACGAGTTAAATAACTTCAATCTCAGTTCAGAAAGGTTACGTCTATTATCACATAGTTATAGCGACGGGCACAACCCGACTTACTTGCAAGTAAATGCTGTCTACGTGCAAAAAACGTGGGTAAAATTTTGGAATCCGTCCGTGTTAAGTACCACCTATATCCGTGTTGAGTACCGCCTCCGTACGTATTTGGGAGCACGCAGACCTGCCGTAGCACCTGTGTTCGGGCTTCGGATTCACCACAGTTCGTGTGACACGCGTGCCTTCTACTGCAAACTTAAAGCGTGAGCACAACGCACGTGAGCAGCACGTGTAAATACGGTATCCGTACGATAGCGTGATAATCGTTCGGAAATCGTGCGCTATAGGCACGTTACTAACTGCATTACTGGTGGCAGTTGTAGGAGGGAAACTTAGATTGCATTGCAAACTTGCAATCAGTGCAGAAATGCGGTTATAGAAACGCTGCCGGCACTGGTTTTAAGTACATGTAGTACTGTTTCACATCGTGTATACAGACACCTGTTGACATCTCACCTTGTATTACGCTTCTTGTAAGTTTGACATGACTTGACAGAGGGAAGCAAGTACACGAGGTTCTGATAACTGTGCCCTGTGGATTTATAATACCTCGTTAATTCCAACACTCGGCATTATTCGTAAACCCGACATCATTCGAACTACCGACATTATTCGAATACCCGGCAAACGTTCAAATTAATGTTAAGATCCCGCTGTAAGTTCATTGTATACATGTACTAGGATTGTACGAATTGCGTTTATTTGAAAGATATTTAAAAGCCACTATTTAAAGTGTATATTTACTGGTGTTTCATAATTATTGTGTATTTAACAATTACAGTGTTGTTATATTTAATTATTATGCCTTATAAATACACCAACACATCTAATTCCAGTGTCAATATGCATAATTTGCTGGCTTAGAAGGAACAGGTCGTAACTACATAAGCGCTCATTTGAGAAAACAAGAAAAAGCTTCTAATAGAAAAACAAGCTTTTTCAACTTAAGTTTTCATGAAAATAGGTTTGAAAGAAGAACCTTTTGATGCAGATTTCAAATAGGTACTGGTCTTCTTATTCTTAGCCTGTGACTTGTATGTGTTTAAGTTAAATTACCTTATTATTGTTGTAAATATTAGGAGTATTACTAACAAGTTGAAGTTTAATTGGAATGAAAAATAGAACCTGACGATTTCGACTCTATGCAATCTTACTGAACGACAAGCTTCACGTTTGACTATTTAATCTTTTTTCACAGGGCATGGCTCTGAGTTTAATATGAACTTGCTATTCCCAGCGGAATCGTTTTGGCTTACGTCGTAAATTTACAAAGCGGGCGTGTGAAAATATTTGGATAGACTCGTCATTTACTACGTGTTTAAATTTAAAACAATGTTGTATTTTGTTCGCCGTACACATTCGTCAATTGTGGTTATGATTTTGTTGATAGTTTCCCATACACTGTATAGACGGGTTACAAATGTGGCCACTGTACTGTACGACAGTCAGTAATCCATGGTTAAACCTGATTATACGCTTGCCGATTTCATGATATGTACAAGTTTAGTTTAAACATATTTTATTACCCAAATAAAACATACAATTACTGTCATAAAAAAATTATATAGAATTTTATATACATGGGAATAGAGCGTCGAGCCACAAGTTCCAAAACTTAGTTAAGGCTCTCCCCCTAATTGTACGATTATTGAAAAAGTTGAACGACACTGCAGGAGTACAATGTACATCTACGTAAGAGTACTTTTATAAAAAAATAATGGTTGTTCTAAATAATTGATTAATATTTATTTGTTACCGCTGGAAACTTGGAAGTTATTTAAAGATTGCGTGCGTGCGTGCGTGCGTGCGTGCGTGCGTGCGTGCGTGCGTGCGTGCGTGCGTGCGTGCGTGCGTGCGTGCGTGCGTGCGTGCGTGCGTGCGTGCGTGCGTGCGTGCGTGCGTGCGTGCGTGCGTGCGTGCGTGCGTGCGTGCTACGTATAAAATATTTATTGAATTGTTCGACATAAAATACGATTTAGATTACTACTATAACATAATTATAAATGCTCATCAGTATGACGTTTCGTATTATTTCACACAGCCAAATCTTCCGATTCAACGGTTATTATTACATTATTATATTAACGTCTTAACTATCACTTCTCCAGCACCGACTATGTTGGTTAAAGTGATCGGAAATATGGGTTAGTGTTTTAAAGTACTTATTTCAAGTGTTCAAGTATTAAAACTGTTTGTAAAGTTTCCGGCCACAAGTGTGTATTTCCGGGTATCTGTTTAATGAACAACCCGGAAGTTAATCTCTGATCAAACTCAGTAACAACTTATTGAACTAACACGTAAATACTTTCAACTCATTGATCAAACATATCATTCGCTGTTTGTACATGAAGTATGTGATATAACAACCGCCGTGGGAAAACAGATATCTCATATAGTCGAGTTAGTAAGTACTGAGCGTAATGGGGGTAGGACTGAACTAAATGTGAAATGAATTGAATTGAACTAAACTGAGCTGGTTTTGGCTGGGCTGGGCTGGGCTGAGCTGAGCTGAGCTGAGCTGAGCTGAGCTGAGCTGAGCTGAGCTGAGCTGAGCTGAGCTGAGCTGAGCTGAGCTGAACTGAATTGAATTAGATTGAATTAAACTGAATTGAATTGAACTTATCAAAAACACCGAGGCTAATATTTTCCAGTGTGTATAGACGCACAGTTACCTGTGTATAGACGCACAGTTACCTGTGTATAGACGCACAGTTACCTGTGTATAGACGCACAGTTACCAGTTATAACTTGCCGAAGATAACTCTAACCTTATCAATTAACAAACATCGATAACAAAAATATTGCACGGTCGACTGACTGCTGTTATCAGTGAAGATTTAAAGAGTAGGTCAATATCATTAAAAGTGAATATGCACACGATTGAACACACTTGGACATCGAAAATGAATTAAATTTTCATTTTTATTTGTAAACAAAGGCTAGTGTTATCATCGAAGGACTATGCATTTACAAATATTTATATATTTTTATGCTCGGAACTATTTATAAATAGGTTGTTCACCCCATCAAGGGTTTCACTATTTCTCACACGGAACTATTTTTACAAACAATCACGTGAAACTGTTCTCATCCATTTCCGTACAAGAGTTCATTCTACCAATTTTGTGAATGAAGTTAATTTACTATTGCTGACGAATTCCATTAAGAATTCATTACTACGTAAGTGGTAAACTCAAATAGTTGGAGTTTTTTTCCACGCCTCATAAATTGTGAGTTAAATGTGGCGGTACCAAGTTCTGTTTGAGAGATGATTATTGTAAAATCATAATTTTTCGAGGGAGTTGAATTTTCGTTGTTTTCATTGTTGAACTCGACTACGAAATCTAATCCCCCACGATTAATCGACCTCCATAATACAGGACATAGGTTTACCCTTCCATGTTTTGTAATCCACCAACTTACGACCACACGAAATGCATTTACATCAAAGTCCACGAAATTAAATACCCACGAAAACATGTGATTCTACAGTATTGTAACTAACAAGCAAGCACCTGTTATCTTACGTAGATGGAAAGTTCATCGTTAGATGTCTCTCTAACAGTTGGTGTTCTTTCAAAATCGTTGTGTTCATTTCACTCCCTTCCGTTTCTTTACACCATCATATCCGGTGAATTGGAATACGGAAATGTTATTAGATTAACGGTTTAGAAACCTAACACTAATCTAAAGACAATATGTGTATTTGTCTAGGAAGGCAAAAAGTATAATAACCCATTAACCCTAACCCTTCACTTATAATTAAATCGCTGGCTTTGAATTAAAAGCATCAATATTTTGAAAAACCAAGAAAAATTGTCTAAAAACTACTCTTTACTTATGGAAAAACAAGTTTTTTAAACTTCAGTTTGGTCAACATCAACATTTGGTCACTTCCGATTGTCACGAAAATTGGCTCATAAGATGCGCCTTGAGATGGAGATTTCAAATATGCACGAGTCTAATAAGGTCGTAAACTTGTAGTACTTTCGACCTTCTCATTATAAGCCAGCAATATATTGTTCTTGAAGTGTCTAAAGTTGCCACATAACCCCCCCCCCAAAAAAAAACACAGAACCGACTAAAGTACTGTGATATAGTCACAAGTTTTCAGCCAGTATTCGTAGCGTCAGTTTGGCATGCGCTTCGCGTGTAACAACATAACTTTACCCACATTACCTGCGCTCTTAAGTAATTACGGAATACTTTTCCAGTGCAGTTATTGCACGCTTTTCTAGTGCAGTTATTGTACGCTTTTCTAGTGCAGTTATTGCACGCTTTTCTAGTGCAGTTATTGCACGCTTTTCCAGTGCAGTTATTGCACGCTTTTCTAGTGCAGTTATTGTACGCTTTTCTAGTGCAGTTATTGTACGCTTTTCCAGTGCAGTTATTGCACGCTTTTCTAGTGCAGTTATTGTACGCTTTTCTAGTGCAGTTATTGTACGCTTTTCCAGTGCAGTTATTGCACGCTTTTCCAGTGCAGTTATTGCACGCTTTTCCAGTGCAGTTATTGTACGCTTTTCCAGTGCAGTTATTGTACGCTCAAAATTCCAGGCAATCATGCCACCATCATAGTCAGTACGAAATATGTATGACCGACAAATAGTTCTAAGAAATTATAGGAATTTTCGTTTATTTATGTTTGTTTTCCCCACACGCGACTTCAATGGAAGCACCATTTTGTCCGTAACTAAAGAAACATATATGTATGGAAAATGTTGTTGATGCTATTATGAATTGTTGATTTGACGATCTACCGAGTTTAGAGGAAATCAAAACCCCGTGACAAGCCCAAGTTAAGAACTCTCTTCTATGCAGACCATTTCTATGGCATTTCATTTCCATACGAAGCATTCATCCAATATTAATTTCATGTCATGAGTAGTTTTTAATAAAATAAATAGATATGTTCTGGACAAAATAATTAACGTAACACTTTAATACCGCTGATGTTAATGACGATGATTTGTTACTAAGCAATTCACGAGGCCGTGGCTCCTCATTAAGGAGTCATCAAGCCAGAGAAATAAAGGTTAAAAACAAATTACAAATATTCCCAGTAGCAGATAGGCACTGACTGTTTGTTTGTTTGTGTTCCGTGTGACAGGTTTCAATGCTGAGAATTTTATCGTATAAATGCTTGTTTTCAATTTAATTGTAATTTATAACTGGTTAATATGATTTCAAGTTCACACGGTCACATGAAAGCTAGGGTAACTTTCTCAGGAACGCTTATAGTTTTTCACTCAAGTTGTTGGTTTATTCTCACCCCAATATGAAGTTAGCAGCACGAAGCAGGCAGGGCGTGACACTCACGTGACATAGTAGTGTAACTTGAGTAATCCACAAGTGGTTTTCAAAGATACGACGTTCCCACAACGTCTGAGAGAAGTTTGCTGTGTTTCCTACGTGCGTTTATTCGTGAAATTAAGAATAAAACATGAACTCATGAAAATGTGATTGCTCGAGGTTTAATCCGGACACGAATATCGTGCCGGTAACTACAAGTTTATTGCTGTGGTAATCTATGTAAGACATTGCGAGAAACATGATTTGATGATTTGTTGTTTGTCTAAGATATGAACTAATTATATCTTATATTTCGTTCTAGAAAATGTGATATGTGTTTTAAATGTACGAACTGGTTTGTTAGTTTGTTAAAATCAGACAAGGCATACTATACATGAATTCTAGAGTCGTAATGTCTTATAAAATAAGTTTATGTTATATAATAATGTTATGCTATGGTTTGTCGGGCACGGCAGTCCGAAATATATACGGTTTTATTCCACGGTGTGTCATTCATTGCGGAGTGAGTATATAGGCTTGCTTGATAGTTGAATAATAATAATAATAATAACGTCTTTGTTTTCTGTGGATAACATTATTGGCAAACCAATTTTCATTATGGTTCACAGTACTTTATGTCCGTACAGGTATGCCATGCCTGATTATGTCTCGCTTAATTAGTCCCCTACCGGTTTTTGACCGGAGGGGACTATAGGTTTGCCCTCCGTCCGTCCGTCCGCCCACCCGCCCGCCCGAACGCCCGCCAGCCAGCCCGAACGCCCGCCAGCCAGCCAGCCAGCCAGCCAGCCAGCCATCCGGCCAGCCAGCCGGCCAGCCAGGTTTATGAAACTTGGTATGTGGATGGGGGCAATAAGGGGATTCTGCACGTCTAAAAATATTTTGATTTTGACAAAAATTGTGGTTACTATGGCAACAGAAAGAGTGAAAATATGCCCAAATCTGGATCCTGCCATAACTCAAGCAGTTTCCAAGCTAGGTTTATGAAACTTGATATGTGGATAGGGGACAATAAGGGGATTATGCACGTCTATTTTGATTCTGACAATAATTGTGGTTGATATGGCAACAGAAACATTGAAAATGGCCTCAAACCGGTAAGGGACTTCTGTATTGCTTGCAATTCTTAATTACTTGTTTATTATGGTCATCATTATTGTACCTATCTTGCTGATGCATGGAATTACAGACTATGCGCCGCGGAGTAAATGTGTCTAAAAGTAGATTCCAAAACGATAAATTGACCGACTCTCATAGTATATAGTACTTGTTCATGTGTAATAAATTTTGATATCAGCCATATGAGTCTCTCAGAGGTGAGGATAAATAAAAGCTAAATGTATAAAAAAAAATGCTTCCCCTTACTTTTACAATATGAACAGCTAAGTGGTCATTTTCTCAACAACCGACACAACGTGTCAACTCAATATTCATGGTACTACACCAAGACACGGAGCGTATAAGATGGACGCTAAGTAGACTTAATTGAAGTTCACAAAATCTCACGTACATATAGATCGAAATTAGAGTGTTAGAGGAACCGATGGACCCTTTCCTCTGTGAACCACCGTGTTCACTGTTCTTTTATCATGTTAATTTCTAAATCAACGATTTATCTCTCTTGTGACAAATTCACATTAAATAAATTTGAGAAAAAAGGAAAATATTTTCACAAGATTCGGACTATATCGGCTTCTATCGAGTGTCATCGAGTTATGAAAACTCCTCCTAAATCACCCTCAAATCACGTGTTTCCCATGTTATTGGTAAATCTCGAATCAGTCACATGAAATCGACAAGGGCAAGTAGCGTGTGACAGGACCCTGTCATTCGTCCTGACCCCTTAATTACCCCCTGATTGCTCCCTATTGGCTCGCAAATCACTCAGTCATCATACACCCTTGAGAACGAGGATCCCTGAACACCAGTTCGTGATAACTACTAGTATTTTCCCAGGCAAATCTCGACAAATCTCGGCACATCTCACAACATCTCGTTTATTGGAGGATAAATCTAAAGCAATTTAGAAACCGTTTGTTTGGTTTATTGTCACGAAACTTGACATTATTGTTTTAAATGTTATTTTATAAAACAAGTGTGTGTTAGTTGTTTTATTTAATCATTTACGAAACAGTAAAGCAAAGGCAATATTGCAATGGCCCGGCGCTCTGATGCGAAGGCATTTAGTGATTGACATGTCCGTCCGTTCGTCCGTCCCATTGAAAATCACGGTTAACCAAACCTATATTCAATAAAAATGAAGTTTTGATGATGAATTGAAAGTCACGTATTCCGTTTACTAGATTACACAAGAAAAACACACTGATATTTAGTACCAATTCTGAAGTGTTACTATGAACTTCCAAAGAATGAAATAACATATTTTAGAGTTGACTGGTTCAACTTAAGTATTCGTTGTAATTCCGGTCCCTGATGTCAATCAATCGATCCAGGCACCCGTCCGACTGTAAGTAAATTGCTTTTACAATAATTATAATATATTTATCAAATATATGTGGTTTAACATTCTGAATGCGGTCAGAAACCACAAGAACTTGACCGGTGTAAATGTCCATCGTAGATCACAGTAAATGGTTGACCAATATCGTATCTTAATTAACACTAACCACAACCACAAATAGAGATAGACACGTAGACCAATCTGATGAAACATTAAACTGTTAATATGAGAGAAGTTGATACTATATTGACTAGGCAAGTGAAATTCATTATTGCATATTAACCTATGTTTGTCGGGAAATAGCTATTAGCTAATGTTATATGTTTGTATAAACCCGACGTAACATAAATATGTTTGTGTCTTGTATGTACTATTTAATATCAGTCGATACTACAGTTAAACCATTGTTAGTGATCCCCTCAATTAAGCAACCATTGTATTGTAATCACAATCGATCTTCTTGTATGTCATGTTCCTTGAGCATCGTAGCGAAAAACTCATAAACAATGTCGTATTCGACTGCTCATTGTATTGAAACTTTATTTCATCTTTTACAAAAATGAGTACTCGGTAATTCGAAAAATTAACTTTTTTCTCAAAACTCAAAAGGAAGACCATTGGTTTCGGTCTTATAATGGTGGCTTCATTGTAAAATGTATTGTAATGCCAAGAACGCAGTGTGTAAACAGCCTTACAGGTTTGACTGCATGCGGTATTCTAGCCAAATCATTCCTCACTATATCAGTGTAGAATGTAATCCGATAGCCCACCGAGTGTTCGCTAGATTAAATGGTCAAACCGCGCCAAACATTACCGTCTTATCTTTAAAACATAATTTTCTAGATTATTTGCTCTTGAGAACACAATTACAGATATCCGAGGTGAGCGGTGTAAATAATATTGTCGTCAAGTTAAGTACTTATTTCAACTAAATTACGCCGTGAGATACCAGTTTTCTCCTGGGAAATCTATTCCGACCAGCTGTGAACGGACAAACAGTAGTTTAGCCTTTCATGGGAAAGTGACCATTGCATAATTGTCAATTTAACGCTAGTGTATTTATTACGCTACGCCGATGGCCGCTGTGAAAATAAAGCAGAAAGCTGTTGACTTTTGACACTCAGCGTCTCGGATATCGGAGGGTTTCCCATCGTATGAAAAGATAAATGCGTGAAAGTTTCTGTATTCGAACAAATTATCTGTGGGAAAGATTGTACAAACTAGCCCATAGTAGCATCCCCGAATGGTCCAACACCAGAGCTTTCTATATATCTCTATATAGTCAGGGTATAGATAATTGAATAGCTCCTGATATAGTGGACGGGGGACGTTGATAGTTCAAACTTGGGTGTCATTTGTTACAAAATACATTAATTGTACAAAATATTTTTGAAAAATGTTATACCCTAGCTAATATAGCTTAGATAACCATATTGAAAATTTATTATTATTACTGTCAAATATGTAATCCCACGGATATACATTCATGTATTCTTTGGTAGTCCACAATAAATAAAGTCATTATTATTAATATTATTTTTATTATTATTATTATTATTATTATTATAGCTTTTGGTGCTGTTTCCTCGTAAATATTCGTCCTGGCTCCTCATTGATTACTCTTTCGCATGAATCTAGTCTGATAATATTTCGGAATTGTCTTAAAACATGTATACTGTTTTAATGCAATTGTTACATGTATATTGTATTCAAATGTTGCTACTTGAGTATGCGACCTTGTACTGTTTAACATAAACGCAACGACAACACCAAAACGTGATCATGCAGTCGCAGACTCATTCCTGAGACTACATGTACACCGTTTCTGGCCTTTTAAGTCTCAGTCAGATTTTCGACTATCTGGATAGTTTACAGCATATTGGACCATTCTCATCACCTCGGCCCTTATGCATTGCAATAGAGTTTAATTGCCGGAGATAAACGGAAATGGCCAAGCTTTCGCGATTGCTAATTGGACTGTTCGGCACGGCATCTACGAGAAGAGCAACCCGATATCTCGGGACCTAACCCCTAACCTAACCCCTAACCTAACACTTGGCATCAGCACGCTCATTAATTCCAGCAAACACGTGTTTATTATGTGATGTTATTTAATCAGATACACTGAGGCGAGAACTGATATATAGATACATGTAGATAGATTATATCATGACCTAACCGTGATGTGGGAAATATATTCATTAATACGTTTAACATTCCACAAATGTTTATTCCATGTAATGCCATACTTACATACAGTATATTAATCAGTAATAAGTCCTTCGC
Organism: Spisula solida; assembly: GCA_947247005.1. Classification (NCBI taxonomy): domain Eukaryota; kingdom Metazoa; phylum Mollusca; class Bivalvia; order Venerida; family Mactridae; genus Spisula; species Spisula solida. The sequence goes on along the minus strand of OX365959.1, from coordinate 42,002,717 downwards.
CCAAGAGCATATTTTACGAGAGGAAAAGTTGTTGTCCAGATACTTTTGCTAAAGAATTCGACTTAATGAGTGAGTCAAGAGACGCGTCCAATTTGGCTGCATACAACAGGTGTCTGTTGTAATGATCAACCAATGGTTGATATTGAATGTATTTATATATTCAACTAAATATCTAAATAGTCACTTGTGGTATTGTTGATATTTTGCAAACTAAAAGATATTTCAACTAATTAGGAAATCCTTTCTTTCGAGTCATTAATTTGTTTCCTTTTCATATTAAATAATCAACCTATTTAACCAATATATTTGAAATATAATAAGGAATCTATTTGTGTATCCAATTTGCGATGGCGGCTTATCAGCATCAACAACAACAGCTGTACCATGAAATGTGAATGTATGAACCATTTATCTATTGGGATATAATATTCAAATTAAAGGAAGTTTGCTGGGTGTTCGTTGACCGTTTTAGACAATTAGAAACTTTCACAGGGCGACCATGAACACAGGTTATCGCAATAAGTCATACACGTTGAATAGCATAGTCTCACAATAAGTCATACAGTGACCGGAGTTGCAGGTGCTTTTGTTCGCAATAAGGCATACAAGTTGACTTGCATAGTCTGCCAACAAGCCATACAATGATTTGATTATTTACTGTGAATACGTGTTAATTTCACAATATTTATTCTCAACATCGTGAGAGCCGCTGCCGATACAATATTCATGACGTATTCCGTGGGTTAAAATACTATAACCGGTCTATATCCAATCCACGATTTGATTACAACTATCATAGCCTGTATCTAGTTCACACGCTATGTTTGATGTCTTCTGATAATCTATATTCACAACTAATTAACTGATTGATTGGCCGCTTATTGTAATTTACCCACAATGCACCCGGGCAATTGTAGAGGTCGCTTATTGTCTCAAAAAAATAGATATTAATGGACACATTCCCATCAAAGTCATGGGAATAACCGGAATATGTACCGAACGAACCGACCTTAAACCGCACCAATGCCAAACCCATGGTGGTTAGGGGTTTTTATTCATAAAAGTTTTGTAGTTTTTCACATGAAATCCCCTGCGAGGGATCAGTTAGGGATCAGCTGTTTGAATGTACACGAATAAAAGAACAGTAAGGGATCAGGTATGTGTATATGAAAGGACATTCTTCTGAAATATTGTATTTATTTATCTTTTAATAATGTTTAACATCTTGTATTGTATTGTAACGACCACAGGTAACTGTATCATTGATAAAGAGTAAAAAAAAATTAAATACAATTTATGTTATCTTTTAGATCATATTTTTTACGCTTTATCAATGACACAGTTACTTGTGGTAACAACTGGACAGTAAGTCATCCGAATACAGCGTCGGGCCTTTATATATACTTTAACACAGTTTTCTCGAATGATGAAATCGTTCAGTATTGATACATGATAAATAATATTAAATTGTATACATGTATACTAAATGATAAAATAAACGCAACGGTGTTCACAGGGAATCACTTTATATTCCCGCCATCTTTCTTTTCAAATTATGAATAATGTAAATTTGATCGTAAGTTTATTATTTCCGTTAGTGCTTCGATAAAACGGTACCCAGGACTTTTGGTCTCATTGACCAATATGGTTTCAAACTTTTTGCTGATATGACCGGGTCTATAATAACCATATGTCTGTCTGCTGTTGGACAAGCCAGAAAGGGGTCGGAAAGGAAACATATGTTGCAAAAGCCAAATTAGCTGGCTCACTAATATACAAATAGGGATGGGACTATAATAAATTTAACATTTTTGTATTCAATAGATTTTTTATTATATACGAGGGTCGTTCTAAAGATACCCATGGTACGAATAACTTGTTTAGTTTGCTTATTCGGCTGCGGCATCATAAACTATATTTTATCGAGCGAAATTATCGTCGTTAGTTAAATAAATTAAAACTTGGTAAGAAATGGGCTGAAACTTCGCACGCCGGTAAATTCCGACTTCTAATATATTAACAACCATTTTAATTATGTAGCAAATTAAATTATGGTAAAGTCATATTTTAATATTGCACTGTTTGGTGTACTGATGAATTTACAAATATTTATTGTAGTGCGGGTATGAAGTTGTTACAATTATATATTTTGTTATAAAATTATGTTCTGTCCACGATTTCATCTGACATATTGAATTTTCAGTGTGTTTTTTGTTGTAAAAATGAAACCAAAAACTGGTGATCAAAATTCCGCGGAAACTGTCACTTATGTATGGAATTAAAGTGTGTTTTTATACACTGCAAAAATGTCGAGCGATTGTTGAAGCAAAAATACGCGGAAATTGATTCTTTTGTAGTTAAAAAGCAATTTTTATTAATCGAAAAGACGCGTAAGTGGGATAAGTGGGTTGGAAAACCCTGTCAAGTGTCGTAACGTCTCTAATTCTAGTTATTATCGTCTTTATTAGGAAACCTTTTATTAATCTTGAAAGTAAAATATTGTGTTAAAGTGCACTTTAAAAGCTATTTTATATTTTTTATAGCTTTACTATTGAAATATAAATTAATGAGAAGATCTGGGTGCATTATACGCTTGTTTAACAAAGCGACTCGTTCTTTTTAAGTTTACAACAAATTGTGAATGTAAATTTTATAAAATTTACAGTGACTAACGCACAAACTATGCTTCAGCATGAATATGCAGTAAAATTTAAAGACTACAATGTACATGCATACCAGGTATATATAATATCCATAGATGTTTATTTAAGGGAATAAAATACTGTTTGCTGTCTGACAATACTCGTGTCATTTAAGGTTGGGGTGGCTGGGTAGGAAAATAATTACATCAATTTCTTGACTGACAGAAGTAAAATATTGAACGACATTCCCTAATTTTTTCCTATTTTTTATGATTTCCCAAGCGTGATTTTCGGCTGTAGCGATTTTGGCGGGTAGGTAGCGGGAGATGATAAAATATTTTATTTTATCACATATTTGACGTCGCGGTAGCGTAATAAAGCCATTATTTATTTTTGATAATACACTAGTGTAATAAAGCTATCACGCGACGTCATTCAAAGGATAGGCGACGTCGTCAAAGTTGCGCGTTTATTATAGTGAAAAATAAGTAGCTATTTTATGTTTCGACCGGAAAAGGCTAACATGTGATAAAAAGAACATTACATTTGTGACTTTCCACATTGAATTTATTAAACTCGTTGAAAAAATCGATAAAATGCTCGGCAGAGCCTCGCATTTTATTATTTTATTCAACTCGTTTAATAAATTCAATATGGAAAGACACTCATGTAATATCCTCTATTTATTTCTAATAATACAAGTTTTCAAAATAACTTCAACTGTCACCAGGGTGGCCTTATTGCATGGATGGATGTTTTACAATTATTAACTATTATTAGGGTAATTAAAACCAGCGGTATATGTTGTGCAGTCTGTACATGCATTGGTTGATAGTTAAAATGAACTATCAGCGTATGAAATAAAAACGCGGATAGCTCCTTTTGGCTGGCAATGGCCACACGGTGAATCGACTTAAATAAAAACGGCTCACATTTCATATAAAATATATCTGAAAATATTTTTTTATTATTTTTTATGTCGATATAGGGGAATCATAACTATAGTTGGAGTACCGGAAAATTGACATCCGATCTTTTTAGTACGCAGACAATTTTATGATTTTCCTAAAATTACAAATTTAATTAATATCTGTACATATAGTTGAATGCAGTAAATCACCAGCGCGATTTTTATTAGTTTTTTATTTATTCCTATGCATCACTTTAAGTTTCTCGATTCAGACATTTAAGCCACAAAGTTCAACATTTGTAGTATTATAAATACATCTTAATTCATTTTCCAATTAATTACACAGTGCAGACAGGTGATTGACTAATTAGGTCCCGTACCGATTTCATTCCCGGTTTAAAACGTCCACAAAAATACCACAGTTTGTTTTAAATCTCTGGGAAAATTTATGTCGTATTTTTAGTTCAACTATTTACCGACTTTTCTACATAGCAAACTCGTACATTTGACGATTTAAACTATAAATAATAGACTTAAAATGCGTTTTATCCCCGTGGGAGAGGGCAATGTTAGCCATTCTTTTGAAATTTGTGTATACACTTTAATCGACATTCTCACCTTTTATTCAAAACAAGTTAAACATCCATTCTCAGTACTGTAAATACAAGTAAACTAAAAACTGGTTGGATACATTGAGACTATAGACTAGATTGATCTAGGTCGTGTATGATACTCGCACGGCGATAGTATGTAGAAGTTGGCTCTGTATTTTTGGCTCTGTACACTGGTAAATATGTACGGTACAAAAGGCATTGTGAAAGACGGATGATACCGCGTTCCTTGGTCAATCTGAGCAACATACATGGATGTAACATTCTCCACTGAGCGATACACTTTTTTGCATAACTCAAATAGTGATATTGTGTAAATTACCCGAACCCATGACCATTTCTTATTATCTTTCTCTTACTTTCCTTTCTTACCCTCTACAATCACAACCTCTCTTCTAAGCGACTGTCCTCATAACTCTTCCCTCTCCCCTATATATAATTATACATGTACAATGTACTACAAAAATCATAATGACATTAATGAATAATACCATAAAGAGTAGTGAATTAGTTTCACAGTTACTTTGACAAAATTGTTTGTATATTTTGTATTGTGTATAGCTGTATAATATGTCTTATGAAAATAAAAAATGTTAAAAAAAGGGAAAAACTTTTATTACTATGACTTCTGTAGCTCAAACTTCTTTGCAGTGATCTACATTTCCGTTTGAAGTGTCGACGTTGTGATTGAGTTTGTTTCAAGCATTGTAAAATTTATTCGTTTGGTTTCAATAATTATTTCTGTTTTCGGCTATAACCTTACATGTAGGTAAAAAAACGGGTATTATGCAGACACTTGTTTAATGCAGACAAATATAATGTACGAGTATTTATTTGGTTTCTTAAAGAGGGTTATGTGTACAGATTCATACCTTCTTGTGTGTATGGGTTTCGTTTGTACATTAATTTTGAAATAGTTGCAACTGTTTTTTTACTACAGTTTTTTTAAACAAAATATGTTTGAAATATTTGAGAAAAATGTTGATAACGTAAAACAAGTTTTGTCAAGTAGTCTGATGACGCGTTATAACTTAGACAGGGCGAAGATGGATACGACGGTTTGTCTATTTGACGGATAAATTCTATTCATTCAAACCAATACTGTATATTTTCACACGGAACGAGCAGGGGTATACGACATGTTGGGAGAGGAATTTACACGATGTTCGTATTATATTTCCCATGCCGTTTGACGACAAGCTATAGTACGGAGAATTTGGCGTGACCCTTGACATTCTATAATCATAATTTAACAGCTAATATATTGTCTATTTAAGAACATCGGTTGTATGTTTTCTTATTTAAACGGTGAGTATAGGTTAGCACATTTTTAACATGGAATCATTGAATATCCGTGCTTATCCGTTGTCCAACCGGAGTTTTTAACTAATCAAAACATTCTTACTGTACAAATCACATTAGGATTAATTAGTGACAAGTCTATGTGCTCCGGTGTATCAAGAAGACGCTCGAAGTGTAATACACAAACACAAATCTAAAGGACCGATTTTGCACGATTTGCTCGCGGAAATTCATATATTAAACACAAGAACCTTGTATATATACAAGCTTAAAGGTCAGGATCAGGCCCCGATTCCACGAAAAACTTAAGTAATTGCTCAGCTGAAACTGCTTTTTTAAATTTATCATATGACTACAATTATAGTCTTGTGATGTAGATTGCTACCAGAAACCAGTGTATTTATTGCTTAATAATGTTTTAGTAAGTGATTTTTGTATGAAATGCTCATGGAAATCCAACAGTTATGAACAACAAAGATCTTCGTACTGAGCTTGTTATAACAGACTTAAGTTTATTCTTCAGATGTTTATAACTTTAAAGCATTATTTTCTGAAAAAATCGGACTTGTTATGTATTGCTCTATTAAATTGGCATCTAACTGTGAGGAAACAATATATACTAGTATACATGAAAGTCATTTAACCAACAAAATATGCTTTTAAAATAGCAGTCTCAGCTGAGCAATAACTTAAGTTTTTTTCGGGGAATTTGGGCCAAGTAAAATTCTCCGTACTGTACCACGTGACGACAAGCTACGTACTGTAAAGAGCGTCCCTGTGTGATATCTGAAGTCACCGGGAACACCATATCAGATAGTGTGATACAGAAACCATTCAAATAAACGTCTAGATGGTCTCACATACTGCATAACCACAGGACAAAAGGTCATCCGAATACAGCGTCCTTTATGTTTTATAACAGTTTTCACAATTGAGAAGAATTGTATTCCGTGAACCAACAACGGAACGACGATAAAGCAACAAGGGTACGTTGATGAAACAACGATAAAAACAACGATAGTACGATGATGAAACAACGATGGTACGATGATGAAACAACGATGGTACGATGATTAAACAACGATGGTACGATGATGAAACAACGATAGAACGATGATGAAACAACGATAGTACGATGATGAAACAACGATAGTACGATGATTAAACAACGATGATACGATGATGAAACAACGATGGTACGAGGATTAAACAACGATGGTACGATGATGAAATAACGATGGTACGATGACGAAACAACGATGGCTAAATGGCGAAACAACGATGATTCGATAGTACGGTGATTAAACAACGATGGTACGATGATTAAAAACGATAGTACGATGGTACGATGATGAAACAACGATGGCTAAATGGTAAAACAACGATGATTCGATTGTACGATCGTACCATCGCGCCTTCATGGTTTAATCATCGTGCTTTTGCGATTGCATCCTCATGTCATCCTACCATCGTGCTTTCACCAGCATTTTTCGTGCATCATATACCACCGTGCATTGTCCCAACGGAACACCATAATTCTCCGTTATATCTTTCGTCATGCACCATAATTTTATGTTACATTGTCTATGGACTAACTTAGAATAAGAAATTCGGGTTTATATAGACAGTGGAACTTGACAGACAAATTGAAAACTGCAGAGAACGCGTTCACAAAAGAATGGAAATCGCCAGGACTTCATAGATAAGCGAGACCTCTATAAATATATAAAACTTCGCTAATGACAAGTCAGATGCAAACGAAAGGCAGTCGGTATGGCTTTCGAACGCGCTCGCATTTGACCAGCTTGGATGCCTAGAGAAAAATTGTTCACGGGGAGGGTGTTGAAATTTGGTTGGCTCGGTCTAGTGAAAACCGGCCGAGACCGAGGAGAATTCTTATACGAATACTTAATTGGGGGGGGGGGGGGGGGGTAAGCTTGTTTTCAAAAAGTTTTGCTCAAGTTGTGAGGAAGATAGAATGTTTGTTCTAGTACTACGATTTTCGCGCAAGTCTTGTAAACCAGAGTACTGTCGTACTCTAAGCCTCGTGTTTATATTCTCTATGTGAGACCGCCGCGGTTTTTATCGTTTCCCACGCTACCGTTGTGAATAAAAGCTGAAGTTGTATCATTCAGAATTGTTCAACCAATGAAATCAAGCGTTCTATTCAATTTCTGGTTCCCAGCCAATCACGTTGATTGTTGCTGACTTGACCTCGAGGTCAACATTTAGAGAAAAGGTACTGTAAACTTGAATGCGTACACACGGATCTGAATTTTAACAGTGATAAAATAGTTTGGTTTAAAGCGAAGCGGTTCAGTGATTGTGTGTTGGTTCAATCTTTGTGACAAAAATACAAAAACACGTTCAACATACAGGGAGGCAAGTTTTATGGACATTTTTGATTCGTGTGAATATTTTTTCTTTGATGTTGAAAGTGTTGGAGAATAAGCTGCAATCTGTGAACGCGTTGTAGAGTTTTGTTAAACTAGATAGTTAACCCACACCGAGACTTGGCATAGTTTCTGATCGCGACTATATGTTAGCTGATTTGATTAACCAGTGAACAACACAGCCCGTGAGAATTTTCTAATTTGCCGAGTGGATGTAGTTTTATGTGTCACAATGATCGTATGTCGAGTTTAAGGATTTATTTCAGTAGATACTTGATATTTTATCCCGTGTGACTGAGTTTGGATTTTTGGATTTTGGACTAAAATAATTTTATACGGATTGATAAAGCATCTATTTGAACAAATATTGTGAATTTGTGGTAGAAATTGAAGTGATACGGATTGCACGGGTAAGTTTGGAATTAAACTCAACTCGAGCAAGTACGTGAACTGGGTTATACCCAAGGCACCGTTTTGGGACAGATTAGTTTTATGCTGACAATCAGGGCCTTCTGAAATAAAAGTTAAGTTACAACAACAAAGTTATAACAACGAGGGATTTTTATTACTAGTAATACAGACTGTATGTTCGATTGGTAATAAGTCGAACCTTATAAAGTTTGATTCCTCAACTGTCTTATAAGTCGCACATAACTTATAAGTCACAATGTCACGTGTCATGACACCATCAAATAACGGGTATCAGAAGGATTTCCTGCACGCGGTTCGGGATGGCAACAAGGCTGAGTTGGAACGTATACTCGAGACCTTGGACGGTAAGATCAACATTAACGTGTACGACACCGAGGGACAGACCGCCCTACATCAGAGCTGCCTGGATGGAAACTTTGAACTTGTTAAACTGTTAGTGAAGTTTGGTGCTGACGTGAAATTAGCTAACCGTGATGGTTGGAATGCGTTACATATAGCTGCATACGGTGGACATCAGGATATAGCGCTGTACCTAATATCTGCTAACCGCAATGCTAAACGGTAGTATGTACCTAATATCTGCTAACCGCAATGCTAAACGGTAGTAGGTTAAGACTAGCCCAGCAAATTCTGCTGACATTTAACCTCTGGTGCCAACACACTCGTACTATTGTGATTATAAAGTTTGTAATCCACTTATCATGTGTCTTTCTACATGTATATTTGCTATTTTTTTAAAAACTTGTTTATGGAGACTTTCGTCTGTCTGTGTCAGACGAGATAAACGGCATTAACTACCTTAAAGTCTTTCATAAAGCAAAACGAATTGCTTACAAAAAATAGGGCTTTTGAATATTCATTCAAACAAAAAATATACAATATATATAGGCCTACACAAAGACGTGTGTTCTCGGGCCGACATGCAGCTTCAAAACGTTCATCTTCGCACTCGATGGATACATTCACCTCTGTTTGTTTTGTGTCGACGTCAAGGGACAATTTATTCACCAAACTACGGATTTAAGGCAGAATAAGAGTGCTGTGTGTTCTAGATTCCTCCCGGATCACATCACAAGCTGCAACAATGAATGACGCTCTCAGCTCTCACCAAAAATACGAGACAAAAAACTTCGTCGAAGGTCGTGCACTCGAGATGCGTGAAATTAACACGTTTGTGAAAATTGCACATTACGCTTTCTGCACATGTAAAACGTGGAGCTGAAAGTTTTCGCTGGAATTGTGATTGAGCTATGTCTTTGTTTACAGTGAGCTTGTAATCACAGACCTAGATTGCTGCATTCATGAGGCCGAACTTAAAATATTATTTGTTTACCTTCCCCGACCCAAGCAGATTTTGAATGGGTAGGTAGGTTATTTTTTTCTGAAATTATGCTGGAATGATAGTTATTGGTCAAGGTAGAATGATGGTTATTGGTCAAGACATACAATTAATGAGATTTATTAATAACAACCAACAGTCTTCAATTTGAGATACGTATCACATTGGCTAGTAAGGAACAAGCCCATTTACTTAAATGACATTTTCATCCAAAATGTTTCATAAAAAAATATTTCAATTTCGGCATTATTATATTTTGGGTAAATATCCTCTGTAGCTCAATGGTTAGCGCGCATGGCGTCTAACCTGGCGACCGGGGTTCAAATACGGGTAGAGGCGCTCATATACCTGTCATATTTCAGCAGAAAGCTGACTGGCAAATAAAGGCTAAACATGTATATGCTCGGCATGAGTGGAAGGGGAAACAAACAATATTTAACTTAGGCCTTGCTGAATCCATAACCCAGTCTTTCTTTATAATGCAGAACGGCCTTGACTTGATGTGTTGTGTTTTTTATGTGAGAGAGTAAAAAAACTCAGAACGCTTTTCCCATTCATATTTTAGGCTCATGTGTGTATTTTTGTGTTCATTATATTTTGAGTAAAACGTTTGGATAATTTTAAGAGAAAATCTCAGCCATGTTTTGTGAAAGTGGCTTTTTCTGTACGATGTTTTTGTACGAGGTTTTATTATTTATTCACATATTTGACTGAATCTTGCGTTTTCACAAGACGTTTTTATTGTGCTTACAAATCAGAATTTAATTACAAATTAATTCGTCTGAGAATTTTATGAAGCAGTAACACTTAATATAAGTGTCCATTTAGACAGTTTCACTAGGTCAAAGATCATTTCAGTCATTTTCAATCATTACTCGATTTTACACTTTTTAACCCAAATACAGCCGCACATTAATTAATATTGACCATTCCAATCACGAAAGTCAAATTGTGGCATTTGTAAATCCCGAGGACAAAGTATAATTTCAATGGTCAAATGAGCTGCATATAAGCACGAGTTCGGCCAGTCCAAGACTTCTAAGTTAAAATTAACCATCACTTCGATTCCTTTGTTTCCATCATGTTTGCTGTACAATATTTCAAATGTTTCATCAAGTGTTCGGTAATATTCTGTGGTCAGTGGACCGAAGGCCAACAATGACTGTACAATGTATTTTAACACCATAAAGATAATAGATAATAGAACAGGGAAGGCAGTACTCAACTTAACCAGCCCAGCACAGAAAACATAAAAAAACATCAACCTGGAGGGAAGTTGACATTTATTAATGCTTATCATTAGCAAGTTATTTATACGTTAATGTGTATTAATTGATCAATTATTAAATAGTTTTGTTTTATTGCTAAGTGTACGGGGTATAGGAGTTGGCGATACTTTTTGGTCATTGTGTAATAATAAAGTAGATGTAGACGGTTCATTTTATTGCTCAATCTTACTAAAAATATAACCACAACTTGTCTGACACCACTGTATATTGTATGCGCTAACATTTGGTGGAAAAAAACGATGCATGTCGCGAAAACTGATTACTTTATGAAATATTTTTAAATATTTTTATCTTTTAATTTTTTTTCATACAGTTAACAGTTTAATTGGTATAATTTCATATTTGTGTACGTATATCATTAACATTCGTATTTTATGGACATAAGAACCTAAAACAAATTCCGTATACAATGTACGTCACCGTATGTTCTACAAGATTTGTAATATCTGAAATCCTGGGAGCTTTTTTATTCAAAACCAAATTATACGATGACTTTATAGCGGGCAGAAATCTAGGTCGCTATCACGTTCATATATATACTTCAAATCTGAATACCCTTGCACCGTTTTCTTTACAGATGCAAATCTTGTGAAGATTTTTCAAATTCTTGTTTAACGGTGCATGTCTGCAAAATGCAATTTAAATTCTGGTATATTTCTCATGAATACGAACTTGTGTGTACAAACTTGTAACGACCAGTACTTCTGTAAGATCAAAAATTATCGCGGGTATTAAGTTTCGCGAATTTTGGTAAAATGGTAACATTTTGGTTTCATTAAATATGTGGATTTTAAATATTGAAAGAAAAATCTATAGTTACTAATTTTTGAGGTCAATTATTCGAGGGGATTTAATTTCGCGATCAAGTTCATCCGCGAAATCAACTAAAATTAATCCACCGCGAATATAAATAACTGTACAGTATTATAAATGTTGACTGCAATACTCGTGTGAAAATCTCGCCATGAAATTATCTGTGTTAATACACATTTTTCTGTCGTATTTTTAATGTCAGCATCACTTACCTTTGTAACTTGAACGAATAACTTTTATGTACTGATACCAAAATAGGCTAATTTGAGTTATTTCTGTAAACACGTCACGTGATGCAACCATGACAGTCACGTGATACAGATGGTTGTTAAATCAAGTCAAGTGAACTCAATATAAAATACATTGCGATTGCTGAACTGATGTTCCTGGTATATCTAGGTATCCCCTAATGCAGATTCCACGTGGTACTTGCCCCACCGGACTTTAGATCAATTACCTGATTGCTTTAATTCGAAACTCATAATTATACTATATTCATAAAATTGTAAGATAAAAAAGATAGTTGCAAGAGTATGCCCTAATCAACGCGTTCAAATCCCAGTATAATACATGTGTAGTTACATGTTTAAGCTCCAGATAACTGATGCGATATTTAACAATCTTTCACATTCATAACCTCACACTTATCATTTTAAACCAATACAACTTCTGTTTGTAGCGAACACATCTTGTTTTAAATTATCTTTATTTCAAGCGATGCAGAATGTCAATAATTATATCGCAATACTTAAGAAAGTTAAAGAGACAGCATTCCCTTATCGCTCCAGTTTTAAATTTAATACAGTAAAACCTCGTTATCTCGAGGACCCATCGGGACAAGCCAAATGCTCGAGTTAAGCCAGGTGCTCGAAATATCCGAAGTCAATGATGAATTGTTGTTATGACTAATTGTAGCTGTGTTTATATGAAAATGAGTTTGAAATTTGCTCGAATTAGGCCGGTTGCTCGAATAATCGCTGCTCGTATTACCGAGGTTTTACTGTATTTGTATACTTTATACGTACAGACCAACTTGTCTTAAGCATTAACCCTTCTAATTTACTTCGGTAAACTCCGATACACTTCGACCTTCTCCGTGAATACGACCGTACAGGTGGCTGTTTTATGCAGGTTATGGTTTATTTAGGATTTAAACCAAATTGTTACTGTCGAGGCGTATTTCGTAGTTACGTACAAACATGTACATGCACCCTATGATGTAGCATATACTTTACCCGACTTAACCATCTGAAACTACTAAATCTTTGTATTTACATTCTCAAATATTTCAAATATAAGGTACATTTGGTATAGAAAGTATTAGAAATGTTTAGGTTTTCCCTCTTCAACTTTTGTTCGCACATGTTAGTGTAAATACACGGTGTATGTCGGTCCCTCCCCTGCTTGTGTTGAAACGATGTGAGATGATATGTTGAGAATTTATTGACGAAACTATACCTTGGTCTAGATTTAAACTTTTAAAGTCAAATTATAAATGCTTCACTGGGTTGTTTGACTGTGTTCAAGTTGTTAAAAAACTTAGATGACACTTATATTTGCTGATTATGTCCTCTGGATGGTAGACAGTTGTATACTGTACTGATCACGTCCTATAGTTAGGCTCTTATGGTGAAATAAATAGCCATCCCGACATTGAGGTTGTTTAGTTAAATTGTTCATACATTTAAAACCACGACGTAAATTATGTTTTGTATGGACAGTGTATTAGAGGAGTCTGGGCATTCGGACACGTTGCAATTTCTCGACAATTTCTTCATAGGTAACTGTACCATTAATAAAGAGTAAAAGTGTAAAATTTTTAATAAAATTTAAAATATTCTAGATAACATATTTTTTACTCTTTATCAATGATACAGTTACCTGTGAATTTCATATAAAATCAGATTTTCAATGTTTTAAATTTCGCGTGTTTATCTAAATGCTGATTTGTGTGGGCGCATTAGGTCACGAAAAAGAGTCCCTTTAGCCTTATTTGTGTATGTAATTATTATATGTATTCGTGATACATGTATCACTGATTACTGCTAGAATCACGTTCCGAGGTGTTTGTTTAAAACAGGCGTAGTTTATATAAATGACCAATTCAGAGTTTATAGCATCTACAGGTTGTTGCCTTATTACACGATTAAGGTGACTACGAACCATTTGGTTTGCCTGTTTCTGTTTCTTTGTCAAACTTTTGTCCAGAGGTGGTATTCAATATTACTTGATTTAAGGGTAAGGACAACCAATCAGATAGCAACATATTAAAATCTTGGTCAGTAACAAGCGATATGATTGGCTATCCTTATTCTCCAATCAATATTGACTACGATCCCTGTACGTACAATACGATAAGTTTATTGGGTAAAATGTGTTTTTCTTGTATAACAAGAATTATAATTATGTGCTTGTATATGTATATAAATGTCATTAGGCCAAGGCAAAATTTTATTGTGGTTTCGGTTACCCCTTCCAACCCCACGTGTTGCCCCTTCCTACCCCACGTGTTGCCCCTTCCTACCCCACGTGTTGCCCCTGTCCAATGAATAGACTCAATACATATAAAGGCCGTTTTAATATCGAACACTAATAATTTTATTAATGCTCCAAATATTAGAAAAATGGAAGAATCCTCTGGAATTAACCAGAACATTTTCATTCTCCTGTTTTCCTGACGTCAGAAAAATAAACTATTGAAATTTAAACATTGGGAACGAACACTTTTTAACACCCTGTAGTTTTACAAATCAAAGTTTTTTCCTCCATGCCCTTTTCAACGTGTTACACGAGAACCACAATATTGATTTGTTTTAGCCTTATACGGAACAATGTAACATTAATAATGCAGATGTATAAATCAATTAATCAGGTCAGTCACTTTTTTACATAACATTGTGTACATAAACATTCGTTTCTCTTATTAGCTTATGAAACTGATGGGTCACTTTGATACTTATGACTAAATTTTACTATTTTATACGCAAAATACACATGATTTTAAATGAAAGTGACCCTTCAATCCAATATCTTGAGGGTCAAGATGTGGCTTTTTTGAAATTCGAAGGGTCAAAACCCTTATTATCGTGTTAAATGAAATTCCTGATTATGTGTATTGGTATTTAGCTTAGTGAATAAGGGATTGGTTTTCAGTGCCCTTTTCTCCAATTAAAATACTAGCATTACAATGTTAGTATTAAAGTGACAGAGCTGATTAATCGATTTATAACTATAAGAATGTATATAGATGTGTGTATAAAGACTATATGGCCAGTATAATGTAACAAGGGCAGTAGAAATGCATTCACGTATTGTCGTATGTTTTTATCCAGGGATTTATTTTGATGAAAATTGGCGCCACATACCCAACTTTCATTTTTCATGATAACGCACTGTATCGATGAAATAAAGATAATACTGAGAGTTGGACATGTTTATGATTAGATGTTCAACACCCAGAAATTTCCACATCTTCAATTTACATACTGTCCGCCATTTTGTCCGCCATTGTTGCCGCCATTTGAAGGGTAAATATGACATAAATTAATTTGAAGATATTCATTGATTGTAATCATTTATAGTTGAACACTCTGTGACACTTTATTCTGTTATGTCGCTGCGACTTAGGAGAATAATGTCATTAGTGCAAAAAACGATTTTGAGAAAACAAGAAAAAAATGTCTGAAAACTGCACTTTATTTAAATAAAACAAGTTTTTTTTGCTATTTTAGTTCGGTCTTCATGACCTCCTCCGATTTTCAGGACAATTGATTGATAAGATGTCCCTTGTGATGCAGATTTAAAAATTGTACGAGGGGTGATCAATGTTTTCGAGAACTTTTCTTCTAACTTTTGAAATATTGATTCTAGAGCAATGAACTTATGTGTCTTATTAATCAGTTCGTACAGACATTATACCATTAATGACCTTATTATTCTAAAGGCAGCGATTAGTGCTCATACTGTATTTATTCTTCTGCAACGACTTCAAATAATGTTTAAGTATTGTTAAATGATGCTTATTGAAGATCTGGGTGTTCAATATTGAGCTAACTCGATTTAAGGATAAGGACAGCCAATCAGATCGCACCATATTAAACTTTTGGTCAGTAACAAGCGATATGATTGGCTATCCTTGTTCTCCAATTAATTCGTAAGATCAATATTGAATACCATCCCTGTTTTAGATGTATGTCTAATCGTCCAGTATATAAAGTCACGTGCTCATTTCACTTCAAACATTGTTGTAATTTCTCATGTAAACTCATGTAAAAACTTATATCATTGGAATTCATTATTGTTAGTCTATCTGTAGTATTCGGAACATTCCGTTCTTTCCGGAATTTACCGGAAATACTTTTCCTACTTCTACCCGACCAAAAAGACGACTCTTGTTGGAATTATCCAAATTAAAATAATGTGTCAACGGGTAGCATGGAAGGACTGGTGTACGATGCTATTTAGGAAAGTGTGATATTTAAGGTGGTTCACATAATTTGGAACCAGCAACCGTCCCGTGAATATGTCACGTGCATATTTCAGATGGATCAATTACCGACTTCCGCTGAACAATAATAAATCAATTTGAGCATATAGATCACTGGATGCAAGTACTTTCACATAGACTTATTTTTACAAAACGTTTTAAGACGCTACAATTGCGGGCGTATTGGTCTATTTTACTGCAACGTTTGCACAACTATACACCACACTTTAAAAACGCGGTCTATAAAACTACTTGTACGAATATCGTAATAGCAGTAACTTGATCACTTTTAGTTTTGCTTTTTTAAACGAATGCAGTGCAAACACTTTAAATATTTCGTACAGAAAACAGCTGACGCGATGATAATAGGGTGAACAATGCAGGCTCTATTCTTATATTGAAATACGACACATAGTTAACAAATGATAGATCTCTTATAGCACTACATTGTGTAGATAAATCTCTTATAACGAAATGGAAATAGAATGTCGAACATTATTATCACGTGAAAACGGCAAGTCATTAAACTTCTCTATTCTATCGGTCTAGTTTTTGTGTGCTGACATACAAACAACTCCCTTAACCTACATTTCAGTTTTAAGTACATTTCAATTACACCTCCAGATTACGTTCATGTCAGAAACATGGTTACTATTGAGGTGGCCTTAATTTTGAGGGTGCTTGTTAAAAAGTTGATAATTCACTTCATTTTGATTAAAATAAATGGTATTTCGTACTAGTATGTATAAGTCCGTAGATCTATTACATTTCGCTTTCTATATAATTACGTAAAAATAAGAAACATTGTTTATTTGAAAACATTGTTGAAGTTGAATCGACCCTATTGAAGATAGATAGGTGATATTTAAGTGAGGGTTTTTTTTAAATACAGATTTTGTGTCTACTCATGAAACAATTGCAACCTAAATTTATCACATGTTTGACGTCGCGGTAGCGTAATAAAGCCATTATTTATTTTTGATAATACACTAGTGTAATAAAGCCTTCACGCGACGTCACTCAAAGCATAGGCGACGTCGTCAAAGTTGCGCGTTTATTATAGTGAAAATAAGTAGCTATTTTATGTTTCGGTCGGAAAAAAGCTAACATGTGATAAAAAGAACATTACATTTGTGACTTTCCACATTGAATTTATTGAACTCGTTTAATAAAATCGATAAAATGCTCGACAGAGCCTCGCATTTTATTATTTTATTCAACTCCTTTAATAAATTCAATATGAAAAGACACTCATGTAATATCCTCTATATGTTTGACTTATATCACATTCTGATTTATTTCATTCTACTGTAGTTTTGTTATATTAGAGTGGGGGTATATGTTTAAGTTAAGTGCGATTTTACTTTAATTGAAATATTAAATTAACTGTGAGGTTTAGAGAGTATGTTTAGAGTCACGTGCTAACTAGGTCACATGGGATGAGTTAGGTCACATGGGATGTCACGTGGGTTATGTTTATTTCCGCTTCACGAGCCAGTAATCCGAATAATTATGATTTATGTTATTTTGTGTTTTTGAATAGTAAACTTAACTATTATTTTCTATATGAAATTTATGATTCATTTATACGTGTATAATATTACATTTAAATGTGTGTATAATTCGTTTCCATAGGAACATAAAAGCGTTTATTTACACTATAGTGTATTAATTGTGTACAAAATGTATTTTTTCTCTATGTTTTTGATGAAAACTGTACAAGTTATATTATGTGTGACTGACAAGGTCACGTTATTTGTGTAAAATATGACGTTTCTTTCTGCCATATTATAACATGACTTCATTCAAATCCTATGTTAAGTTTTTATCAATAAATAAATTGTAATTGTTATCAAACAGTGTTTTAGTTACTCTATATTCTACTCATATACAGGGTGTTAAAAAGTATGTTCTCAAAATTTATATTAAAATTTTATCTGAATTTTGTACGCAGTGTACTATATTAATTTTTAGCTCACCTGAGCACGAAGTGAGCTATTGTGATCACCCTTTTGTCCGTCGTCCGTCGTCCACCGTGCGCAGTGCGCCGTCAACAATTGGACTGTTAACACACTATGCTAGAGGTCATATTTTCACTTAATCTTAATGAAACTTGGTCACAATGTATGTCTCTATAAAATCTAGGTCAAGTTCGTAATTGGGTCATTTTGGGTCAAAAACTAGGTCACCAAGTCACATTGAAGAAAAACCTTGTTAACACTCTAGAGGTCACATTTTTGAAATAATCTTAATGAAACTTGGTCACAATGTATGTCTCTATGAAAGCTAGGTCAAGTTTATAATTGGGTCATTTGGGGTCAAAAACTAGGTCACTAGGTCACATCACAGAAAAACTTTGTTAACACTCTAGATGTCACATTTTCACCTCATCTATATTAAACCTGACACAAACTGTGTCGCTGTAAAATCTAAATCAAATGTTTAGGTCATGTCATAACAAATACGGATTTTGCCTAAACTGCTAGTCATCAGATGAGCGCTTTAGGGCCAATGGCCATCTTGTTTACACTAAGAGCTTCATTAAATGCTCGAAAGGTTAGGACAATGATAGGACCCCTCTAGAATTTAACCACAAAATTTCACATTCTTTTGACGTCAAAAAATAAACTATTGAAACTTAAATATTGAGAAAGAACTTTTTAAACACCCTTTATATGTACATCGTATTCATGAACGTACTTAACACGTCCAGTCTATTCTTCAGATACCTGACTGTGTACTGTTTTATCAAAGCACTTACGTACATCGTAAATTTTCGTTCAAATTTTAATTCTTTTTATCTCTTTGACGGTTACAAGTTGTTTGAAATGATAGTTCAATATAAGTTATTACTTATTCGGCGAATCCCTACAAACAACATCCAAGCCCAAGACGTATGTTTAAAGAATTATCAATACTTCTAATTTGAACGTAATTATATTGTATTTTCGTAAGTGCTTTGATAAAACAGTACACAGCCCCTTATCTCCCGCTCAATTTGAGCTAAATCTCATATCAAATATTGTCATATCTCTTGTTAAGTAAATTTCCACGGGAGGCTGGACTCAAAGTTGTCATTACAAAACAGAAACACCATTCTTACCTTAGTACAGTGACTTTCATGAGCATGAAGATTGATCATAATGTGAGAATTCGATTTCAGCAAAATCTCGATTTGAATAAAATTATTGAGATTTTTACTAGAGATGGTTCGGGGGATTGGGGCCTTGGCTGGTATTCACATAGCATCTTTGTTAAATATGGCCTCCGTAGCTCAATGGTTAGCGCGCTTGCCGTCTAATCTGGCGACCCGGGTTCAAATCCGGGTGGAGACACACATATATATGCCTGCCATATTTCAGCAGAAGGCTGACTGGCAAATAAAGGCTAAGCTCGGCATTTTAAAAAAAAATCTTTGTTGAATATTAAATAGTTTGTCTTATGTTGAAAAGTGTCGCTCATACAAAATTTAATGTATTTCCCACAATTTTAAGTGTACAATTTGTACTCCATGAATTATTAGTGTAGCTTTTTACCAAAATTTTAATGCTTCAAAAACTATTTCAAATATTAGCCTAATCATCTTGATTTTCATGTTAAGCTGACACACTTAAGAAATTAATAAGATTTTAAGAAAATTCTAAGTTTTCAACTTAATTACTTTGTGATTATCAGCATAGAACCATGTTGGTCTGGGAACTTGACTTACCATTGATGTATGAGGCTGGTAAATGTACAAGCATTGGTCAATTTATATTAGTTCCAATATTTACATTAACCACTTTCCACACCTCATATCTGATGGCATCCATGGCAACGAGAATATGAGAGAAGAGAATGCAGTTTCCTCTGTTTAAAACTGATTGTATGTGGCCTCCGTAGCTCAATGGTTAGCGCGCTTACCGTATAATCTGGCTACACGGGTTTAAATTCGGTTGGAGGCACTCATATGCCTGCCATATTTCAGCAGAAAGCTGACTGGCAAATAAAGGCTATGCTCGGCATCGGCTTGCAAGCCAATCCATGGCAATTCAGGTGACATTTCTATTCCGTCTTTGATATGACGTGCCATTGGACCAGCACCTCCCGAACCTACCGACCTCTCACATTCAAAGCGGTTACTCTACCACTACGCTATCGAGGCTACACAGATACATTTATATGAATATACGGCAACAGAATCTTGTTATTGGTCAAATAGAAAACCAGGAGTAACGACGTCAACGTAATTCAATTCGAGGCTCCGCCTATGTGTCAACGTTGTAAACATCGTATTTTTAAAATTAAATAACTAAACTTTTTGATATGTTTTTTTATATATTTTTACATGCAATAAACAGAAGAGAGAATGATCCTTTGAAATGAATCGGGTATCTCTCGAATTTATATTTATACCGCTATGTTCGGTTAATTGAAAAAGATACGATATTGACTTTCGCGTAAAAAAATCTCGAAATGAAAAAGAGGACGAAAAACCCGTAGTGTAAATATTGGGTTTATACTCCGAAGGGAAGAGGTTTTTGGTATGACGTCAGCATAATTTGAGCAAACAAGATGTCTGAAAGGTTAGTTGTCAAAATCTGGTAACATTTTATTTTTTTCATTTTTGCACTAAGACGACTCAATTTTGAGCAATTTTCATCGCTCCATACTATGAAAAATACGCCTTTGCAATAAATTGCAACGTATTCTGTGGATAATACAAGGCCTTCTGAACAGATTCATGCCATTTTTGTTGCATTGTGAGATGCCGCGAATTGCCGCGAACAGTTTCAATAAAGTGGGTGGAGTAGAGCATCTGCACCGGAAAGTAAACAAATAACTGTCTATAATTCGGATATGCTCGAGTTCGGATGTAATTTTTATCAATCATGATTTATAGGATTAATTGACATATTCTTGGAGTTTAAATAAATTGACAATTCCATTGTCATTGATTATGCATGTAAGTAATTTGCAGATTATTTTTAATTGCAGCATTTTCAGAAAATTGTATTACAATTTACCTGAGAATGATTGAATAAATCTGCCATAAATTTCTGCTTCATTACATACATGTACTGGTCAGTGGGGGCTTAACAGATTTTAACAAACTATTGGGCTATCAAATAGATTTGAAGGAACTATGATGCCAAGTTAATTTACAATGAGAATAATTTACTATAATTTTCCACGATGCATGATGGCCTGACAGGTTATCTTTAAATTTCACATTTTCATGGCCCGATGCATTTTTCCATGGCATTGGCCTACGGGCCACCGTTAATTTCGCAAACTTTATATGTCTGTCGGTCTGTCCCGTAGAGGTTTTGTCCGAATAATTTCAATTTTTTTTTTTAATTTCATATTTTCATGGCCCAATGCATTTTTCCATGGCGTTGGCCATCGGGCCACCGTTAATGTCTCAAACTGCTCAGCTATATTGATTTCTTTATGTCTGTCGGTCTGTCCCGTAGAGGTATTGACCGAATAATTTCAATTCAAGAACGGTTTTGGCCAAAGGTCTATAAACTTTATATAGAAGTGGTCATCAATATATATGGCCTCTATTGAATTCGAGGTCAGTAGGTCAAAAGTCATCAGTTATAACTCACTCATTGTGATATAAATAAACCAAATGCTATCTGTTAAATACCTGACTAACTGTTGTGCCCTAGATCTTCCAATTTTGCATGGAGGTTGTATATTCAACAGTAGATGACCCTTATTGATTTAGTAGGACGAAGGTCATTCCAACCTTTAACAAGAATATGACTTTTGTAGACCCAATAGATCTACATGTACCTGACAAAAACTAGAACGGTCAGGCCGGGGTTCTTCAAACTTTATAGCTATGTTGGTCACCATCAGTAGCTGACCCCTATTTGATTTTGAAGTCAAGGTTGCCTTTGAAACATACATGTTTTTGTTAATAACAAATTAAACAATGTAGATCTTTCCAGATATATGTATTAGATCTACTAGTACTAGTAGGCCTACAAGGTTTTGACAAAGTCAAGACAATGTTTATATTTTGAACAATGTGTTTTTAATATGATTAGGAATTCTATTTAATTTTATAAAAACATTTTGTAGTTTTATACATAATATATTTTTATGTAATATACATTTGCAGTGAAACCAGCGCATCAACTACTTCTAGTAAAAGCTCAAGTTATTGCAACTATGGGGGACTGGTCAGTGTTTCATGCATGGACACCAATAAGCCAATGCTACCCGCTGAGGTATGTATATCATAAAGTCACTGTATTCCGCCATTTCACAATTATGTGAAAATAACCGGCCGGTGCTTACGTCACTGGTACATAATGAATTGAGCATTTGGGTGTTACTGTGTATGACACCATTGAATTTAGTGTATAAATGACAGTATCCTAGGAGAGTCCCGTGAACGTTTGTTGAAGAACAACAATGACAATCATTTTCAAGTTTATCCAGCACAAAGAGTCATGACAGTGACAGTGCCTGGGTAAAGGTTTGGAAAAATGCCTTGAAAGTATAAATTTTACCTTGATGAAGTCCTTGAATTGGTGTGTGGGAATTGTGTATGAACCATGTCTCAATTCATATCTTGCAGTGATGACTGAGAGGTAGGACAGTCACCCAGTTTGCTTAGTTGGTAGAACACCATGCATACTAGTACACTCATGAATGTACTCGTGTTTTAAGGGTGTCATTGTTTCAAGCCTCAGAACAAACTTTAGATCACATTTCATCATCGCACTTGTATAGCGATGTGGTGTCATGCTTTAAAATGACAATGCGATATGACAATGTGATATGTTATATATGCGAAAACGCAATACAAAATTGGAATATCATATCTCACTGTCGTGCTCAGTGAGCAATGTCATGTCGCTTTAATGTCAACAAAACACAGCCCTAATTCTGTCAGGCATTACTCTCACACTCTTTTTATTACAGGACTTCAAGCAAAAAGAACTAACTATATAGTAGAAGAGAACATAGACTTACTGTATTTTACTGGTAGAATGATGTGTGACAGTGTGTGATGTAATGTTTAACCATGGAAAAGAATTGATCCACTTACATCTTCACACTCAAAACAAGATTATGGATAAAATGGTAATAATTATTTCTTGTATCTAGTTCATGTCCTTTTCTTTATTAACATGTATACAGTACAACCTCTCAGAGAGACCCTCTGTAGAGCAACATTAGAACAACCTCTATAACAACACCTTCAAAATTTCTCCTTGCTGATATAAACTCTAAATTTAACCTCTGCAGAGAAACAAACTATGTATAAAGCACTGAGAATTTGACATGAGCCTGACCTTTATGCATGAATATATTACAAGGTTCTTGCGTTGAATATATAAATTTCCGCAAGCAAATCAAGTAATATCCGTCCTTAAGATTTGTTTTGATATTACACCTAGAGCGTCTATGTGATACTGCCAGCTTATAAATATAGATATTATATCAGCTGTTAAATTATACTAATTAAAGGTTGAGAGTCACATCAAATTCTCTGGACTATATAAAGGTCAATATTTGCAGCTCACTAAGGGTGTTGCTCTACAGAGGTTGTACTATATAGTTGTTAATGCATATATTCCATATAATGCTTAAAACATTGAAAAACATGAAAATATAGTTTAATAGAAATACATGTTATATTTTGCCATTTCTAGCTGTCTGCAGAGCATTGAATGAATCATTAATAATTAAATACAATCCAGGTACACTTATTTAGTTTTAAAATAGTAGCATGTATAATCAAATATAGTGCTTTGTACAATAATTGTAGGCTACATGTAAATTTCAACATTTTTGGTTTTATTTATCAATGTGCAGAAATTGTGAATTGTTTTATGCATATTTCAGGTAGTATTTGACCTGCTGGTGCATTGAATCCATATAGAAAATTTATAGTGTCCTGAAGAAGCAAGATGGATGTTCACAGAACACTGGTGCTAGATTTATTTTTGTGACCAGGATAGAAATTTAGAGATTCCAGATTCCAAGCATTCTTGTACCCCCTTACACAAATAAACAGTGAAATATGTGTTAAGAATGACAACCTGCCAAGAAAGACCACCAATATAAGACACAAGCCTTAATAAAGACCATTCATTTCTCTCACAGAAAAAAAAAAATTGGTTATTAATTGCTCTCAATGGATTATAGAGATTTATCAGTGAAAATTACAGTGAAATTATCATTTTGTTATTTTGACTTTTTTTTACAGTGGATTTGTTTATTTTATAGAAGCCTAACATGCCTTTTGCATATATTACAGTACATTTTGCATAGTACATGTATTATATTGTTACTCTTAAGTATCATGTGCACGTTAAATACTATATTCTCAGTTATTCATATCAAATTATCTAGATATTGTGATTATCATATTTTGTCAATGATATCTTATAAATTGTATCCAAACAGTGAACTCTCGTTTTAGCCAATCTCATAATTAACATTTTGTTATAACCCCTAAATGAAGACCGACTCAATAATGAGACCATACTTCAAGGATGGTATGACTATAAGGTTCCATTGTATAACACAAACTTAACTCTTTGTGAAGACATTCATCACTAAAGTAGAATTATGTTAATTTTTTTTGTTCTGATTTTATTAAATAATTGCTCAAATATTTATTTTTTCTTGACAAAGGGATGTGGGAATATCATTTCAGGTGTTGAAGTGAACTTATTTCCTTTATTTCATAGAAAATGATGGTCAAGGGGATATCACTGATAAAAACTGTGTTTCTTGCATGTATTTTCAAACTTAAGTTTTAAAGGTTAAACCATTCAATATGCCTACGCCTACTCAAGCAACTGACTGGTTATACATGTATAGTGTGAATCGACTGGTTCAATATGCTGGCTAAAGCAACTGACTGGTTATGTATCATGAACCGACTTTTTAAACCGTTCAATATGCCTACTCAAGCAAATGACTGGTTATGCATTATGAACCGACTGGTTTAATATGCCGACTAAAGCAACTGACTGGTTATGTATTATGAACTGACTGGTTTAAATATGCTGACTAAAGCAACTAACTGGTTATGTATCATGAACCGACTTGTGCAATATGCTGACTCCAGCATCTGGCTAGTTATCTATATAGGCTATATTCACGCAATTGTCTGGCTTAGAATGTCGACTTAATGTATTGACTGGTTTAATATCATGAACTGACTGGTTTTATATGTTGACTCAAGCAACCGACTGGTTTAGTTTGCAACTCAAGCTACTGATTGGCTTGGTATGTCGCCTCAATTGTCTGACTGGTTCAATACGATGAAATAACTGGTTTAATGTGTTAATTTCAGCCACTGACTGGTTTTGTATGCAGACTCAAGCTCCCAAATGGTTTAGAATGTCCACTTGATAAACTGACTGGTTTTGTATATTGACTCAATAAACTGACTGGTTTTGTATTTCGGCTCGATGAACTGACTGGTTTAGTATGTCGACTAGATAAACTGACTGGTTTTGTGTGTCGACTTGATAAACTGACTGGTTTTGCATGTCAACTTGATGAACTGACTGGTTTCGTTTTGACTCGATGAACTGTCTGGTTTCATATGTCAACTCGATGAACTGACTGGTTTCGTTTTGACTCGATGAACTGACTGGTTTCGTATGTCGACTTGATGAACTGACTGGTTTAGTATGTCGACTTGATAAACTGACTGGTTTTGCATGTCAACTCGATGAACTGACTGGTTTCGTTTTGACTCGATGAACTGACTGGTTTCGTATGTCGACTCGATGAACTGACTGGTTTCGTTTTGACTCGATGAACTGACTGGTTTCGTATGTCGACTTGATGAACTGACTGGTTTCGTACGCCGACTAAATGAATAGACTGGTTTAGAATGATGAAGTTATGTTTCATAATTATGTGAAATTTCAAACACATGTCATATGTATGTGTTATATATTCCTTGTGTATAGCCCTTTGATAAGTTTTGCGCAATAAACTTTGAAACTTTTAGTCACTGCTTTATTTTGCTGACTGACTGATATAGTACACTGGCTTGAGCAACGACTGGTTTAGTATGTTGGTTTAATATGTGGGTTATTTACCATCTAGAAGGCCAATCTACATAGCCTGGTACAATAAGTTATGTCTCTTTTATATGGTAGATTACAGCTGTAGGCCTACATGGATGTGTTTGGTACTAAGCTACGGAAACCTGTTGGTGTCATGTTAAATGTCAATCTACTACAACACACTACTGTAAGAATTTTGATAAAACATTGCGACTGCGATACAAAATGCAACAACGATGGACAACAATGTTATATGACTGAAACATGGTCAGAAAAGTGTGCAGCCAGACTGGGGCTCAAACCCAGGGCCTTTCACTTACACACTACTACATGATTTTCGTAGTTTAGTGATGTGGATGAAGTAAAAGTTTATCCAGCTTGGCAGCGGAAATCAGCTTCGCCTACTGTTCCACCAATAAACTCCGCCTAGCCAGATAAACATTTTGATCCAAAACAGTAACTTATTATTCTCTATTTAGCTGTTAGAACTGCAATGGTTAGCATTTGAAAACATCTTTCCATTTCTGTGATACACTTGACAGTTTTAGTAGTAATAAGATTATACCACGTCCATGGCAATCACCATTTCAGACTTCGCCTTTTCGGTAACCATAGAAACTTCAACATGGAATAACTTTTTTAATCATTGGAGATAAAGACCTCATTACAACTGCAATGGTCAGCATATGAAAACATCTTTCCATTGATATGCAACACTTAACAGTTTTAGTAGTGATAAAATTATATCACATTCATGGCAGTAAAAACCATTTCAGACTTCGCCTCTTCAGTAACCATAGAAACTTCAACATGGAATAACTGTTTAACCGTTGGAGATAAATACCTCATTTCAACTGCAATGATCAGCATTTGAAAACATCTTTACATTGATATGCTACACTTGACAGGTTTATTAGCAATAGAATTTTATCACATTCAAGGCAGTAAACACCATTTCAAACATTGCCTTTTCGGTAACCATAGAAACTTCAACATGGAATAACTGTTTAACCGTTGGAGATAAATACCTCATTTCAACTGCAATGGTCAGCATTTGAAAACATCTTTCCATTGATATGCTACACTTGTCAGGTTTATAAGCAATAAAATTATATCACATTCATGGCAGTAAACACCATTTCAGACTTCACCTTTTCGGTAACCATAGAAACTTCAACATGGAATAACTTTTTAACCGTTGGAGATAAATACCCCATTTCAACTGCAACGGTCAGCATATGAAAACATCTTTCCATTGATATGCAACACTTGGCAGTGTTATTAGTAATACAAGTATTTTACACCCATGGCAGTAAACCCCATATTTGACTTCACCTTTTCGGTAACCATAGAAACTTCAACATGGAATAACTTTTTAACCGTTAAAGATAAAGACCTCATTTAAACTGCAATGGCATGCATTTGAAAACATCTTTACATTGACGTATAACATGTTATAGTTTAATTGAATGAAAAAAATGACCTGTCCTTGCTACCAGGAGAAAATGCACTAATACAGTAATTACTTATCTCTGTAAAAACACACATGGAAACAGCCAAACAAACGTCCGTGTTGACGAATATACTGGTTAAACATCAATAAAAATCAGTGGTCTTTGCCCGCAGGTTTTGTGACTGTGATATTTGTTCTCAGGTAGTCTTTGGCACAGGTTTAACTGTACACACTATACACTTTGATGAGTTGGTTTTCAGGCCGTCTCCACTGGTCAAGTTATTCCGGCCTACGTCTCAGCAACGGGATAGTGTGAGTGATGAACAGAGATGGTCTATCCACGGAGGTTGTAGGTAAGACTAGATACCGCACAGTGAATGATGAACAGAGATGGTCTATCCACGGAGGTTGTGGGTAAGACTAGATACCGCAAAGTGAATGGTGAACAGAGATGGTCTATCCACGGAGGTTGTGGGTAAGACTAGATACCGCAAAGTGAATGGTGAACAGAGATGGTCTTTCCACGGAGGGTGTGGGTAAGACTAGATACCACACAGTGAGTTATGAACAGAGATGGTCTATCCACGGAGGGTGTGGGTAAGACTAGATACCACACAGTGAGTTATGAACAGAGATGGTCTATCCACAGAGGGTGTGGGTAAGACTAGATACCACACAGTGAGTTATGAACAGAGATGGTCTATCCACAGAGGGTGTGGGTAAGACTAGATACCACACAGTGAGTTATGAATAGAGATGGTCTATCCACGGAGGGTGTGGGTAAGACTAGATACCACACAGTGAGTTATGAACAGAGATGGTCTATCCACAGAGGGTGTGGGTAAGACTAGATACCACACAGTGAGTTATGAATAGAGATGGTCTATCCACGGAGGGTGTGGGTAAGACTAGATACCAAACTGTGAGTTATGAACAGAGATGGTCTTTCCACAGAGGGTGTGGGTAAGACTAGATACCGCACAGTGAATGGTGAACAGAGATGGTCTTTCCACAGAGGTTGTGGGTATGACTAGATACCGCACAGTAAGTGGTGAACAGAGATGGTCTTTCCACAGAGGTTGTGGGTATGACTAGATACCGCACAGTAAGTGATGAACAGAGATGGTCTTTCCGCGGAGGTTATGGGTATGACTAGATACCGCACAGCGAGCGGTGAACAAACGGTGCGTACTTGCATGTATATATACATGTATAGGAAGGATTTTTCTGCTTGTTTTTCCAGTAAACTCCAACACATGAAATATAGGGAAAAGTGCAAAACACTTCTCTGGTGCGTTCACTGGGTCAGTATGCTAACTTCATTCAGCTTGTGTATCAAAGACGCTGTTTATGCGGCAACGAGTTTGTTTGCGATAGAGATTTATATCTCGGGGTTTCCAAAAAAACGTTTATAACGCAGGGACTTTCTGCAGATAAACAGACAAAGAAAATGTCTGCAGCATTAGGTTATCGTGTTTCTAACTAAAATATTTCGGGAGAGAGCGGGGCAAGTTCTAGGCGGGGCATCAGGCGTTGTGCTAGTCAACTGTCGTCTGCTGACTGTACGAATTACTTGCTGTTATTATAATGTCAATGTTTTCTGCCGATAATTCGGTCATTTCAACAAAAAATAATTTGACTTCGGGTATAGCCCGGAGAATTTTACACGTCTCTCGACCTTTTATTAGCATAATTTATACAGCTGATATAGTGTCTATATGCCAGTGAGGATATTGTGACAGTGACGTTGCAGTTTATGTGTACGCAAAAATCACAACCATTGTCTAAACAGGTAGAGCGAAGTTTAGTATGTTAGTTTAGCATTTGAATAATAGTTGTTTGTACTGTATAGGCCTTTATAATTGGTTTTACACCGTTAAAGTGGACTCGACCGCTGCGTCACTGGATTTTTATTCTGACTGGACTATATACATGTATAAACCCGGTTGTATGTTTTCGTAAACGAGAAGTGTCACGAAGACGCCCAAGGTGTTATACCAATACAAATCTAAGGAACCGATATTGCCCGATTTTCTCGCTCCCCGTATCAACGGCAACAACAATATGTAAAGTAGCACAGTGTCATCGTTAAAGAATAGATTTACCAGACAAACCGTGAAATTAAGTGTCTTAAGACAGGTGCTTACTTAATTGAATTTGTCTGTATAGTAGGTCTATGCTTTTTTTAGCGGATTAGTTTCGTTGTTCTACATTTGGCGACGCTAGAAAATAACAACATTAATATTCTAGGCAAGTAAACACTAAATACATTTATAAGCGACCCAAAGAGTTCTGAAAGAAACATTGGATTGATTGGAAATTGTTTAAGGATTGACAAGTCTGCTTTAAAATCATGAAATTGAGTTTAAAGTGATTGTGCACACGTATGTGATGTAGTGAAACTGTTTATTCTTGAATTTTGTGACATTTTGACCTGAATATAAAAGTGAAAGTAGAGTAGGGGTTAGCTTAAAAGTGCTTCTTTAAGATTATATATATGGGGCAGGTGGCCATAGACTAAAAGTTGTTGAAATTTGAGACCGGCCATTGTCACTTTACATTGAACTAAAGAATAAATCTGTTTAGTGGTTCCTAACCTTCTAAATAACTTCACGAATGTTACCCTTTGTACGGTAACACGTGACTGAATGTCACGTGATAACGAATGTCACGTGATAACCCTCATTAGTCAACGAACAAATCCGAACAAAGCCGCATCAGTGAAAGATATTACCCGGGGTATAGGAGTACTTGAACAGTCTTTAAAGAAAAAACAGTTTTTGCACAAATATCTAAAAGATACAACGGAGCTATAGAAACAGTTTGTGCTATAAATGACTTGTGAAAAATCTTATTTGTAGTGAATTCATTTATTTCACATTAAGTCAAGTCCTTTATAATAGTAAAATAATTTGTTCATTATTTCGTATAAAACGTGACTCAAAATGCAATTTTCTTGCGCTGAAAAATTGCAGCGAAGTTTAAAGATGAAAGGATTTCTAGATCTGATATGATGGGGGAATACGGCGGAGGGCAATGTGTCGTACAAACGGGTTTATTGTTAACACGTTCTATATAATTACATTGCAAATTATATAACTATTATATAACATGACACCATATAGACCATGTTATATAACTATTATATAACAGGACACCATATAGACCATGTTATATAACTATTATATAACATGACAAGATATAGACCATGTTATATAACTATTATATAACAGGACAACATATAGACCATGTTATATAACTATTATATAACAGGACAACATATAGACCATGTTATATAACTATTATATAACATGACACCATATAGACCATGTTATATAACTATTATATAACATGACACCATATAGACCATGTTATATAACTATTATATAACATGACACCATATAGACCATGTTATATAACATACACTGCTCTAAATTGTCCACGACCCTTACTTCAGTGTTCATGGATGGTGGTATTATACAAGTTTCGTGGCCCCTTTCTAAGACGCAGTCAGTTCGAAGCTTGGTACAGACGCTTTGAGATTGGAGCCATCGATCTCACGTTTCCACGGTGAATCCCCTATTAACCCACTGGGTAGTTGTTGCGTGGTACCTTATACTGACCAGAAAAAGAAACACGACTTTATATACTTATTTATTTATTGTCCAAACTTCGATTTAATTTTTTGCTTCAATCGATTAACAGTTGGCATCATTTTCAAAATAGTTTACATTTTTTATATATCTTCTGAAATAATGTCGCGTAGAACATTTTTCCATCCGTCCAACTTGACTCCGTAGCTCAATGGTTAGCGCGCTTGCCGTCTTATCTGGCAACCCGGGTTTAAAACCGGGTGGAGGCACACATATATATGCCTGCCATATTTCAGCGGAAAGCTGACTGGCAAATAAAGGCTATGCTCGGCACATAACCCGCTATGTAATTTTATATATTCTCATTGCATTTTTGCTTTAAATACTTTCTGATAAATTCATTAACAGTTAGTTACATTACATAGGCTACATGTAAGCCTTTTCTATGAGTCAAATCGCTAGCTTAGAATGAGAAGGTCGTAAGAACAAAATCGATATTTTGAGAAAACAAGAAAAAACTGTCTGAAAACTACTCTCAACTTATGAAAAAAAGCCTTTTGAACGTTAGTTTGGTCAACATGACCAGTTCCAATTTTCTTGAAAATTGGCTCAAAAAAGCGCAAAGAGTGGTACAGATTTCAAATATGCATGAGTCTTTTAAGGTCGTAAGTTGCACTTACGACCTTCTAATTCTAAGCCAGCGAATTACATATCTAACAAAAAACGTTACCTACTTTTGCCATTGAATATGGATGTACATGTACCATGATACATATTGGATCGATGAAAGAATATTGCTTGGCATTAATTTCAGAAAAAACAAACATTTTTAAATATTTTAAAAACAAACCCTCAAACATGTAACTCGGTAATGACACGTTTATCTTCAGGTACAACTTTCCCAGGTGATCGTCCGCGTCATCAAGGTTTCTCACGTGACTTATAGCGTCACCGAGGTTTCTCACGTGACTTATAGCGTCTCCATGGGTTTCTCACGTGACTTATAGCGTCGCCATGGATTTCTCACGAAGAAACGTCACTCATGTTCAAATCCACGGATATTTTATGACTCCCTTCAATTATTAAATGTCAATAATTTAAATGAAGAATTTATTTTAACAAAAGGTGGTCATTAAATACTCTCCGTTCAGCGCGAGTCACGTGTTGTCTCGTCGCGCGTCGTCTATTGTCTTGGTAACCGTGACGCGTGTTCGAAAGCCCGTGACAGGGGACCGTCCGCTGTTCAATGTGACAGACGACAGATGTTCGAGTATCTAAACCCCTAACATTTCCCTAAAGAGCATCTGAATTCAGGGGACAAAAATCGGGAAATGATGAACGCTTCTCGTGAGAACATTGTCAAATTTTATAAATCATGGTTACTAATGATCGTTAGTACTCAGATACGGTAAAGTCAATATTATTCGTCGGGATTAAAATTTCGTTGATTTCGTTTTTGAACTCTACCATGAAATGTTATTCCCACGATAAATTGACATCCTAATTAAAGAACAAAGTTTAATCCTTCAATATTGTGCAATCCACAAATTTACGATCCCACAAAATCGCATAAAAAATCCACGAAATTTAATACCCACGAAAATAAGTGATTTTACAGTAGACTCTAATGTAGTAACGATCAGACGCTCTGGAGAGGTAATAATGTACAATCATCCAGATTCGTGTGAAAATAATGTCGTTGATTATAATGAAAATTTTGCGAGGGATTGATTTTGAGGCTTTAAAACGTCTTTAGGGAGCACATGTAATGTTTTATAAAATGTCTATAACTGCCTTTCATTGTAGCCGGAATCTGACATTTTATTGACAGAGAGGGGGTGAGGTTCGGAGCATGTCCCTGAAATATGATAGAATTATACCAATGTATCTTACATAGGTGGACGATCATGTCAGGGTTAATACCGACTACTGAGTCTCGTAATCTGGTTAGAACACACCATGCCTTTGACATACTGACTTAATAACTGGACGGATTCAGCCGAAATAAATCAAAGTACTGAAAGTCATATTATCAAATCCTTTCTGCACGGACTGATAAAAGTTATGTGTACATGATGTGGCTGGCCAAGAGCCTGACGATTCAGCATAATAGGTATCCCCTAGTCCAACAAACCGTTCGGATTCTTTTCCAAGAAAACGACACCTGGCTGGAACCCGTGTGATTATTAAAGCAATGTTGACTGTATTTAAGGTGTAATTCAAATATATGTATGAGTTTGGAGTTATTGAGTGCAGTAAAACCCGGACTTACCCGTACAATGCGATATGAGTGTTCCGTGTAGAGTTCCGGCTCATAGAGATGTACGGTATGAACGTATATGAACCCTGTCAACTAATACAGACTATCTCGCCTGTGAGATAATGTGTTATCATCATGATATAACAACTTGATAACTGAAATCATGGCAAACATACGGCTATAGATTATAATGTGTATCTGTGCATTTCTAGCATTATTGTCATAGTTGTATTTTTTTTAATATGGTTTTAAGTCCCGCGGAAAAAACCCTGTCCTGGGGTGGTGTTTAATACTGATCTTATTTAATTGGAAGATAAGGATAGCCAATCATATCGCCTGTTACTAGCCAAGAGTTTAATATGGTGTGATCTGATTGGTTGTCATTACCCTTAAGTCAAGTAAGATCAATATTGAATACAACCCAAGGTAATCATTTGATTCCTAAATGTTCGTTTGTGAATAATGTTTGACTGTATTTACCATAACTTGAAACACAGTGGATTTATTCCACCGAACACCGTCTACAAACACGGGGCTATGGTCGAGTATATTAGTATACGCCTACCGAGGTTTTCCTGCATCGTCTACAGGCCACTTGTTCTCTGCGACCAGCCGTCATTCAACGAGTCGCTTAGTGTGAAGTAAACTACCAACCTTCATATAATTCTAGAATTTTTATGCTGGTTTACCACAGCAAGCCAGTATTACGATAGGAAATAACCATAAGAACCATCTAAAACTCCGAACACTTCAAAATGTGGTCTCCAGCTTCGGCTCTTTATGCCTTATATGTTTCGACTATATTTACTAAACCCCGTGTATGTAGATGTACTAAGACTCAGTAAATAGTCGAAAACAAATTTGCATTAAAAAACTGTATGTTATACTGACTACTATATAAACGCGGTTTCGTCGATTTTAACAACTTATATGATTTTTTTTGACCATTTACTAAATTCAGTAAATAGTCATATTTTCATATTAGTTGTTAAAATCGATGTAAACGTGTGCTTGTGCGTTAAACTATGTACACTGAAAACTATTTTCTGGAATCATACAGCATTCTGTAGTCATACTGGGAGTTTCAACGAGTAAGCTTACAATAACGAGCGTCTGTGACCTAAGTTTGTCGTATATCTCCGACACATCTGTTTGAGATTTAAATCCAGGTCGCTGATAAGCCCCGAACACTTGTTGTTTATATTTTTCAGTCAAAACGATTTGTTCAACCTCGCATCTAGACGCTCGAGTCCTCATAGATTGAGTCATGGACGAAAATAGTGACAAAGACGTTTATAAAATGGTTTAAAGGTGCTGCCTCACAGATTGGGCTAAACAATTGTATGGCGTAATTTTCCTGCATAACCAAGTCACATGATTTATGTAATAGAAAGCCACTGACATGAAATATTTCTGGCAAATAAGCAATCTAAACCACTCGTGGCATTGGGTACTCGGATTTTTCCTTTTACAAATAGCCCAGAGTTTCCTTCCAATTATGTAATTCACATGCGATCGAACTGTAACATCTACAAACTACAGCGTAAACATCAGTGAGGTATTCGGTTCGATTTGCAATTCGTTTTCATCGAATGCAAACAAATTTCAGGCAATTTATAGTAGTGTTAACTCTGTAGGGTATTAATTCTGGATGCAAAAATACTATATAACTACAAAATGCCGATGTTTCGCACGTTATTTTAAAGGTCAGTGTGGTTGTTTATATCATATACAGGCAACTATACCAACATTTACGCGAATATTTGACAATTTTATTTTTGCAATACGTCAATACGTGAGGCAGCACCTTTAAAGTCCTGCTGCTGGGCGGAGATTGCCGGAGATTGTCGGAGATGGTGGCGATCATAAATGCGCGCCAAATTTTATGTCGGCAGAGGAGAAATATGAAGTTACTAAACAAATCGTGGGAGGGAAAACATTTCTTGGGTTGAAATGTTCTGTCTGCACAATCTGATTACATCATAGATGGTGTCAACATTTTTATTTATTTTTAGGATCGAAATAAAATCTTTAAAAACATCAAGTACAACTTTCATCAAGTCTTGTTGTGTACATTACATTACACAGAATATTTCATGGAAAGTATATAATATATTTTCACTAAGACTGGTGCATATAGATACGTCATCTCAAGAAAGATGTAATTATGTTAATTCTGACAGGTTGAAAGCCGACAGGGGCTACTAGTATCAGTGTATGGAACAAGAATAATGTGAAGGTCGGAAGTACAAAATCAATATTTTGAGAAAGCAGGAACAAACTGTGTGATAACTACCCTTTACCTAAGGAAAAAACAAGCTTTTTAAACTTCAATTTGGTCAACATGACCTTTCATGAAAATAGGCTCATAAGATGCGCCTTCAGATGCAGATTTCAAATGTGCTTGGGTCTAATAAGTTATTACGACCTCCTAATTGTGAGCCAGTGAATGGTAGATCGTTTTGGCAATCAGTGGTTCTATAAGACTGGCTTGTTGTAAACATGTACACATAGTACAAGCATGTCTAGGTTTGAGTCTGAGCTTCGGTCTTGTCTCCAGCGTCATATTATAACAGGTCTTTGCTTTATTGAGGTGTTGTACTGATAGCTAATAAGATGGGTTTAATATAAATATATGTTTGATTGTGTGAGACTTGTTGGTCCATTGAACCGGCTGCTGTAATCCTGTAATATAATATCATGAATGTATATTTTGTAATATTGAACATGTAACTTAAATAAATACTTCACTTTACTTTACTTTTACGTTACATTTTTGCGTTGCTTAGCTTATTAGCTTAGCTAGCTAGCTTGGTTGCTTGCTTGCGTGCGTGCGTGCTCACTCACTCACTCACTCACTCACTCACTCACTCACTCACTCACTCACTCACTCACTCACTCACTCACTCACTCACTCACTCACTCACTCACTCACTCACTCACTCACTCACTCACTCACTCACTCACTCACTCACTCACTCACTCACTCACTCACTCACTCACTCACTCACTCACTCACTCACTCACTCACTCACTCACTCACTCACTCACTCACTCACTCACTCACTCACTCACTCACTCACTCACTCACTCACTCACTCACTCACTTACTTACGTACTTACGTACTTACTTATAAATGTACATTGGTTGGTTACAATAGGTTGTGGCTTCATTGAGTTGACAGAGTAGGCAATATAATAATATATATCAAGTGTGTATGCTATACATGTATCAAGAAGTTTGGGTTGATTATGTTTTTTACAGAATGGCTCATCGAAATTAGAAAATATTCTCAATAACAAATTAGTGTTGCTTAATTCAGATGGCCGGTAACAATGATTAGGTTGTACGTCTGGATTAGACGTAAAATCGCGCCTATGGGTTCGCTCTTTCATGTCCTTTAAACAATTTGTCAAATGTTACGTTGATCGCGTTAACGCAAGTAATGGTTAATTCCTTGTAACACTCGGTACTTAGGCCGCCATACACCTTCATCACAAACACATTTCCTTGAATAATGAAGTAAGGGAGACAACTCCGGAATCTGCACTGATATATTCTGTCAGAGTTGTTGCGCATTATCTATGTCGGGCTTGAAGTAAGGGAGACAACTCCGGAATATTCACTAATATATAGCCTGTAAGAGTTGTCGCACATTATCCATGTCCGACTTGAAGTAAGGGAGACAACTCAGGAATAGTCACTTATATATAGCCTGTAAGAGTTGTCGCGCATTATCCATGTCGGTCTTGATAGCTTATATCGTCAACTCTCCACAATTACAGGTAATGGATACATCCACATCCAATGGTAAAAAGCTTGTTTTTCCAAAAGTAAAGCGTAGTTTTCAAACAGTTGTTTTTTGTATTCTCAAAAATAGTGATTTTGTACTTACGACCTTCTAATTTTAAGCCAGCCACTATATGTTTCAGGTTTAGTGATAATGTCATATAAAAGCATCAAGTAAATGCAGCTTAATAGTCAATCATCCGTTCCAAACAATATTGACATTTAATTTAGACCCAGAAGTGCGTGTTCTAGATGTACTCGGTATACTAGTAGCTGGCTTTGGACTGGTGTAATTTAAACACTGAGTATTTTACACCTCAGTGTTTACACCAGTCCTAACATTTATTTAACAGAGAAGTGTGAACTATCGTATCAAAGAACAGTACGTGATATCTCAAGAGAATCTACACTTAAGTCAGAGGATTCCAACTGGTTAGGATCTAACATCTGCGAGATACTTTATATTTCACTTAAGTAACCTGTTGACATATCATATCGAACTTGTTCATGAAACCATAGTTCTATTACTTAAGTTGACCGACCGTCTCAGTTGGTCATGTGCATCGTTCAAGTATGTATTCTCATGTGTGTTTTTATGTTATTGTTTTGAGTGAATGCAGATCCACAAATATCACACTTGAATGTTTTTTTGTCAGTGTGTATTCTCATGTGTGCTTTCATGCGACATTTTTTGAATGAATGCTAATACGCAAATTTCACACTTGAAGGGTTGTTCACGAGTATGTTTTCTCATGTGTGTTTTTATTTAATGATGCATGAAGCAGACCCTTTCAGAGATTGGAGCCATCGATCTCACGTTTCCACGGTGAATCCCCTATTAACCCACTGGGTAGTTGTTGCGTGGTACCTTATACTGACCAGAAAAAGAAACACGACATTATTATACTTATTTATTTATTGTCCAAACTTCGATTTAATTTTTTGCTTCAATCGATTAACAGTTGGCATCATTTTCAAAATAGTTTACATTTTTTATATATCTTCTGAAATAATGTCGCGTAGAACATTTTTCCATCCGTCCAACTTGACTCCGTAGCTCAATGGTTAGCGCGCTTGTCGTCTAATCTGGCAACCCGGGTTTGAAACCGGGTGGAGGCACACATATATATGCCTGCCATATTTCAGCGGAAAGCTGACTGGCAAATAAAGGCTATGCTCGGCATATAACCCGCTATGTAATTTTATATATTCTCATTGCATTTTTGCTTTAAATACTTTCTGATAAATTCATTAACAGTTAGTTACATTACATAGGCTACATGTAAGCCTTTTCTATAAGTCAAATCGCTAGCTTAGAATGAGAAGGTCGTAAGAACAAAATCGATATTTTGAGAAAACAAGAAAAAACTGTCTGAAAACTACTCTCAACTTATGAAAAAAAGCCTTTTGAACGTTAGTTTGGTCAACATGACCAGTTCCAATTTTCTTGAAAATTGGCTCAAAAAAGCGCAAAGTGTGGTACAGATTTCAAATATGCATGAGTCTTTTAAGGTCGTAAGTTGCACTTACGACCTTCTAATTCTAAGCCAGCGAATTACATATCTAACAAAAAGCGTTACCTACTTTTGCCATTGAATATGGCTGTACCATGATACATATTGGATCGATGAAAGAATATTGCTTGGCATTAATTTCAGAAAAAAACAAACATTTTTAAATATTTTAAAAACAAACCCTCAAAACATGTAACTCGGTATCGACACGTTTATCTTCAGGTAAAGTCTACCGGTACAACTTTCCCACGTGAGCGTCCGCGTCATCAAGGTTTCTCACGTGACTTATAGCGTCACCGAGGTTTCTCACGTGACTTATAGCGTCTCCATGGGTTTGTCACGTGACTTATAGCGTCGCCATGGATTTCTCACGAAGAAACGTCACTCATGTTCAAATCCACGGATATTTTATGACTCCCTTCAATTATTAAATGTCAATAATTTAAATGAAGAATTTATTTTAACAAAAGGTGGTCATTAAATACTCTTCGTTCAGCGCGAGTCACGTGTTGTCTCGTCGCGCGTCGTCTATTGTCTTGGTAGCCGTGACGCGTGTTCGAAAGCCCGTGACAGGGGACCGTCCGCTGTTCAATGTGACAGACGACAGATGTTCGAGTATCTAAACCCCTAACATTTCCCTAAAGAGCATCTGAATTCAGGGGACACAAATCGGGAAATGATGAACGCTTCTCGTGAGAACATTGTCAAATTTTATAAATCATGGTTACTAATGATCGTTAGTACTCAGATACGGTAAAGTCAATATTATTCGTCGGGATTAAAATTTCGTTGATTTCGTTGTTGAACTCTACCATGAAATGTTATTCCCACGATTAATTGACATCCTAATTAAAGAACAAAGTTTAATCCTTTAATATTGTGCAATCCACGTATTTACGATCCCACAAAATCGCATAAAAAATCCACGAAATTTAATACCCACGAAAATAAGTGATTTTACAGTAGAATCTAATGAAAATTTTGCGAGGGAGTAATTTTGAGGCTTTAAAACGTCTTTAGGGAGCACATGTAATGTTTTATAAAATGTCTATAACTGCCTTTCATTGTAGCCGGAATCTGACATTTTATTGACAGAGAGGGGATGAGGTTCGGAGCCTGTCCCTGAAATATGATAGAATTATACCAATGTATCTTACATAGGTGGACGATCATGTCAGTACTGACTACTGACTACTGAGTCTCGTAATCTGGTCAGAACACACCATGCCTTTGACATACTGACTTAATAACTGGACGGATCCCTCAGCCGAAATAAATCAAAGTACTGAAAGTCATATTATCAAATCCTTTCTGCACGGACTGATAAAAGTTATGTGTACATGATGTGGCTGGCCAAGAGCCTGACGATTCAGCATAATAGGTATCCCCTAGTCCAACAGACCGTTCGGAATCTTTTCCAAGAAAACGACACCTCGCTGGAACCCGTGTGATTATTAAAGCAAT
The DNA here is from genome assembly GCA_947247005.1 of Spisula solida. Taxonomy (NCBI): domain Eukaryota; kingdom Metazoa; phylum Mollusca; class Bivalvia; order Venerida; family Mactridae; genus Spisula; species Spisula solida. Next base: position 41,962,386 of record OX365959.1, on the reverse strand, counting down.
GTTGACTGTATTTAAGGTGTAATTCAAATATATGTATGAGTTTGGAGTTATTGAGTGCAGTAAAACCCGGACTTACCCGTACAATGTGGTACGAGTGTTCCGTGTAGAGTTCCGGCTCATAAAGATGTACGGTATGAACGTATATGAACCCTGTCAACTAATACAGACTATCTCGCCTGAGAGATAATGTGTTATCATCATGATATAACAACTTGATAACTGAAATCATGGCAAACATACGGCTATAGATTATAATGTGTATCTGTGCATTTCTAGCATTCTTGTCATAGTTGTATTTTTTTTAATATGGTTTTAAGTCCCGCGGAAAAAACACTGTCCTGGGGTGGTGTTTAATATTGATCTTATTTAATTGGAAGATAAGGATAGCCAATCATATCGCCTGTTACTAGCCAAGAGTTTAATATGGTGTGATCTGATTGGTTGTCATTATCCTTAAGTCAAGTAAGATCAATATTGAATACAACCCAAGGTAATCATTTGATTCCTAAATGTTTGTTTGTAAATAATGTTTGACTGTATTTACCAAGTTTCAAGTTTTATTTTGCCTTTAAGGGCATTAGACAATTATAATAACAAACAGTAGACAAAAACATTATAAACTTCAAAGAACAAATAAAATAATTATACAAACAAGCTGCATTAGAACCTGAGAGCCTACGAGGGTACCATCACTTGAAACACAGTGGATTTATTCCACCGAACACCGTCTACAGACACGGGGCTATGGTCGAGTATATTAGTATACGCCTACCGAGGTTTTCCTGCATCGTCTACAGGCCACTTGTTCTCTGCGACCAGCCGTCATTCAACGAGTCACTAAGTGTGAGGTAAACTAACAACCTTCATATAATTCTAGATTCTAGAATTTTAATGCTGGCTTACCACAGCAAGCCAGTGTTACGATAGGAATTAACCATAAGAACCACCTAAAACTCCGAAAACTTCCAAATGTGGTCTCCAGCTTCGGCTCTGTATGCCTTTTATGTTTCGACTATATTTACTAAACCCCGTGTATGTAGATGTACTAAGACTCAGTAAATAATCGAAAACAAATTTGCATTAAAAAGCTGTATGTTACACTGACTACTATATAAACGCGGTTTCGTCGATTTTAGCAACTTATATGATTTTTTTTCGACCATTTACTAAATTCAGTAAATAGTCATATTTTCATATTAGTGGTTAAAATCGACGTAAACGTGTGCTTGTGCGTTAAACTATGTACACTGAAAACTATTTTCTGGAATCATACAGCATTCTGTAGTCATACTGGGAGTTTCAACGAGTAAGCTTACAATAACGAGCGTCTGTGACCTAAGTTTGTCGTATATCTCCGACACATCTGTTTGAGATTTAAATCCAGGTCGCTGATAAGCCCCGAACACTTGTTGTTTATATTTTTCAGTCAAAACGACTTGTTCAACCTCGCATCTAGACGCTCGAGTCCTCATAGATTGAGTCATGGACGAAAATAGTGACAAAGACGTTTATAAAATGGTTTAAAGGTGCTGCCTCACAGATTGGGCTAAGAAATTGTATGGCGTAATTTTCCTGCATAACCAAGTCACATGATTTATGTAATAGAAAGCCACTGACATGAAATATTTCTGGCAAATAAGCAATCTCGGATTTTACCTTTTACAAATAGCGCAGAGTTTCCTTCCAACATGCTTTGTGAATTATGTAATTCACATACGATCGAACTGTAACATCTACAAACTACAGCGTAAACATCAGTGAGGTATTCGGTTCGATTTGCAATTCGTTTTCATCGAATGCAAACAAATTTCAGGCATATTATAGTAGAGTTAATTCTGTAGGGTATTAATTCTGGATGCAAAAATACTATATAACTACAAAATGCCGATGTTTCGCACGTTATTTTAAAGGTCAGTGTGGTTGTTTATATCATATACAGGCAACTATACCAACATTTACGCGAATATTTGACAATTTTATTTTTGCAATACGTCAATACGTGAGGCAGCACCTTTAAAGTCCTGCTGCTGGGCGGAGATTGCCGGAGATTGTCGGAGATGGTGGCGATCATAAATGCGCGCCAAATTTTATGTCGGCAGAGGAGAAATATGAAGTTACTAAACAAATCGTGGGAGGGAAACATTTCTTGGGTTGAAATGTTCTGTCTGCACAATCTGATTACATCATAGATGGTGTCAACATGTTTATTTACTTTTAAGGATCGAAATAAAATCTTTAAAAACATCAAGTACAACTTTCATCAAGTCTTGTTGTATACATTACATTACACAGAATATTTCATGGAAAGCATATAATATATTTTCACTAAGACTGGTGCATATAGATACGTCATCTCAAGAAAGGTGTAATTATGTTAATTCTGACAGGTTGAAAGCCGACAGGGGCTACTAGTATCAGTGTATGGAACAAGAATAATGTGAAGGTCGGAAGTACAAAATCAATATTTTGAGAAAGCAAGAACAAAGTGTGTGATAACTACCCTTTACCTAAGGAAAAAACAAGCTTTTTAAACTTCAATTTGGTCAACATGACCTTTCATGAAAATAGGCTCATAAGATGCGCCTTCAGATGCAGATTTCAAACTGGCTTGTTGTAAACATGTACACATAGTACAAGCATGTCTAAGTTTGAGTCTGAGCTTCGGTCTTGTCTCCAGCGTCATATTATTGAGGTGTTGTACTGATAGCTAATAAGATGGGTTTAATATAAATATATGTTTGATTGTGTGAGACTTGTTGGTCCATTGAACCGGCTGCTGTAATCTTGTAATATAATATCATGAATGTATATTTTGGAATATTGAACATGTAACTTAAATAAATACTTCACTTTACTTTTACGTTACATTTTTGCGTTGCTTAGCTTATTAGCTTAGCTAGCTTGGTTGCTTGCGTGCGTGCTTACTCACTCACTCACTCACTCACTCACTCACTCACTCACTCACTCACTCACTCACTCACTCACTCACTCACTCACTCACTCACTCACTCACTCACTCACTCACTCACTCACTCACTCACTCACTCACTCACTCACTCACTCACTCACTCACTCACTCACTCACTCACTCACTCACTCACTCACTCACTCACTCACTCACTCACTCACTCACTCACTCACTCACTCACTCACTCACTCACTCACTCACTCACTCACTCACTCACTCACTCACTCACTCACTCACTCACTCACTCACTCACTCACTCACTCACTCACTCACTCACTCACTCACTCACTCACTCACTTACTCACTTACTTAGTTACTTACTTACTTACTTACTTACTCACTTACTTACGTACTTACGTACTTACTTATAAATGTACATTGGTTGGTTACAACAGGTTGTGGCTTCATTGAGTTGACAGAGTAGGCAATATAATAATATATATCAAGTGTGTATGCTATTCATGTATCAAGAAGTTTGATTGATTATGTTTTTTACAGAATGGCTCATCGAAATTAGAAATATTCTCAATAACAAATTAGTGTTGCTTAATTCAGATGGCCGGTAAAAATGATTAGGTTGTATGTCTGGATTAGACGTAAAATCGCGCCTATGGGTTCGCTCTTTCATGTCCTGTATGCTTTAAACAATTTGTCAAAGGTTACGTTGATCGCGTTAACGCAAGTAATGGTTAATTCCTTGTAACACTCGGTACTTAGGCCGCCATACACCTTCATCACAAACACGTTTCCTTGAATAATGAAGTAAGGGAGACAACTCCGGAATCTGCACTGATATGTTCTGTCAGAGTTGTCGCGCATTATCTATGTCGGGCTTGAAGTAAGGGAGACAACTCAGGAATATTCACTTTAATATAGAGCCTGTAAGAGTTGTCGCACATTATCCATGTCCGACTTTAAGTAAGGGAGACAACTCAGGAATATGCACTTATATATAGCATGTAAGAGTTGTCGCGCATAATACATGTTGGGCTTGAAGTAAGGGAGACAACTCCGGAATATTCAATTGTATATAGTCTGTAAGAGTTGTCGCGCATTATCCATATCGGGCTTGATAGCTTATATTCTTTTATGTCAACTCTCCACAATGGCAGGTAATGGATACCTCCACCAAAAGTAAAGCGTAGTTTTCAAACAGTTGTTTTTTTGTTTCCTCAAAAATAGTGATTTTGTACTTACGACCTTCTAATTTGAAGCCAACCACTATATGTTTCAGGTTTAATGATAATGGCATATAAAAGCATCAAGTAAATGCAGCTTAACAGTCAATCATCAGTTCCAAACAATATTGCCATTTAATTTAGACCCATTGGTGCGTGTTCTAGATGTACTCAGTATACTAGTAGCTGGCTTTAGTTTGACCATAGGACTGGTGTAATTTAAACACTGAGTATTTTACACCTCAGTGTTTACACCAGTCCTAACATTTATTATATACCTAGCAATGTATTGTCACGAATACAGGCCAATACAACGCGACAGATTGCATTTTCCGTATCATACATGTCTGGTTTTCCGAATCCGTATCATGCCTGTCTGACGTGTTATATGCCAAACATATGTCAACGCCAATGACGTCATGACGTAAACATTTGACTTTTATGAATGAACGTCGCGTTATATGCCGAAAATATGCCGACGTTCATGACGTCAATGTATATACACATTAAACGCATTTTCGCGCGTAAAAGCGCTTTTTTCACTTTTGTGGAAATATAATAAAAGGAATATCACTGCAGTTGTGTTGATCCGTTAAGCCGTATTACCTCTCGTTGCTTGCACCATACCGCATCACGCTCGACCTGGCGGTCTCGCGGGATACGGCATTACACAAGCAACTCGAGGTAATACGGCCCAACGGATCAACACACTGCAGTGATATTCCGTATTTATTTAACAGAGAAGTGTGAACTATCGTATCAAAGAACAGTACGTGATATCTCAAGAGAATCTACACTTAAGTCAGAGGATTCCAACTGGTTAGGATCTAACATCTGCGAGATACTTTATATTTCACTTAAGTAACCTGTTGACATATCATATCGAACTTGTTCATGAAACCATAGTTCTATTACTTAAGTTGACCGGCCGTCTCAGTTGGTCATGTGCATCGTTCAAGTATGTATTCTCATGTGTGTTTTTATGTTATTGTTTTGAGTGAATGCAGATCCACAAATATCACACTTGAATGTTTTTTTGTCAGTGTGTATTCTCATGTGTGCTTTCATGCGACATTTTTTGAATGAATGCTAATACGCAAATTTCACACTTGAAGGGTTGTTCACGAGTATGTTTTCTCATGTGTGTTTTTATTTAATGATGCATGAAGCAGACCCTTTCAGAGATTGGAGCCATCGATCTCACGTTTCCACGGTGAATCCCCTATTAACCCACTGGGTAGTTGTTGCGTGGTACCTTATACTGACCAGAAAAAGAAACACGACATTATTATACTTATTTATTTATTGTCCAAACTTCGATTTAATTTTTTGCTTCAATCGATTAACAGTTGGCATCATTTTCAAAATAGTTTACATTTTTTATATATCTTCTGAAATAATGTCGCGTAGAACATTTTTCCATCCGTCCAACTTGACTCCGTAGCTCAATGGTTAGCGCGCTTGTCGTCTAATCTGGCAACCCGGGTTTGAAACCGGGTGGAGGCACACATATATATGCCTGCCATATTTCAGCGGAAAGCTGACTGGCAAATAAAGGCTATGCTCGGCATATAACCCGCTATGTAATTTTATATATTCTCATTGCATTTTTGCTTTAAATACTTTCTGATAAATTCATTAACAGTTAGTTACATTACATAGGCTACATGTAAGCCTTTTCTATAAGTCAAATCGCTAGCTTAGAATGAGAAGGTCGTAAGAACAAAATCGATATTTTGAGAAAACAAGAAAAAACTGTCTGAAAACTACTCTCAACTTATGAAAAAAAGCCTTTTGAACGTTAGTTTGGTCAACATGACCAGTTCCAATTTTCTTGAAAATTGGCTCAAAAAAGCGCAAAGTGTGGTACAGATTTCAAATATGCATGAGTCTTTTAAGGTCGTAAGTTGCACTTACGACCTTCTAATTCTAAGCCAGCGAATTACATATCTAACAAAAAGCGTTACCTACTTTTGCCATTGAATATGGCTGTACCATGATACATATTGGATCGATGAAAGAATATTGCTTGGCATTAATTTCAGAAAAAAACAAACATTTTTAAATATTTTAAAAACAAACCCTCAAAACATGTAACTCGGTATCGACACGTTTATCTTCAGGTAAAGTCTACCGGTACAACTTTCCCACGTGAGCGTCCGCGTCATCAAGGTTTCTCACGTGACTTATAGCGTCACCGAGGTTTCTCACGTGACTTATAGCGTCTCCATGGGTTTGTCACGTGACTTATAGCGTCGCCATGGATTTCTCACGAAGAAACGTCACTCATGTTCAAATCCACGGATATTTTATGACTCCCTTCAATTATTAAATGTCAATAATTTAAATGAAGAATTTATTTTAACAAAAGGTGGTCATTAAATACTCTTCGTTCAGCGCGAGTCACGTGTTGTCTCGTCGCGCGTCGTCTATTGTCTTGGTAGCCGTGACGCGTGTTCGAAAGCCCGTGACAGGGGACCGTCCGCTGTTCAATGTGACAGACGACAGATGTTCGAGTATCTAAACCCCTAACATTTCCCTAAAGAGCATCTGAATTCAGGGGACACAAATCGGGAAATGATGAACGCTTCTCGTGAGAACATTGTCAAATTTTATAAATCATGGTTACTAATGATCGTTAGTACTCAGATACGGTAAAGTCAATATTATTCGTCGGGATTAAAATTTCGTTGATTTCGTTGTTGAACTCTACCATGAAATTTTATTCCCACGATTAATTGACATCCTAATTAAAGAACAAAGTTTAATCCTTCAATATTGTGCAATCCACAAATTTACGATCCCACAAAATCGCATAAAAAAATCCACGAAATTTAATACCCAAGAAAATAAGTGATTTTACAGTAGACTCTAATGTAGTAACGATCAGACGCTCTGGAGAGGTAATACTGTACAATCATCCAGATTCGTGTGAAGTTAATGTCGTTGATTATAATGAAAATTTTGCGAGGGAGTAATTTTGAGGCTTTAAAACGTCTTTAGGGAGCACATGTAATGTTTTATAAAATATCTATAACTGCCTTTCATTATAGCCGGAATCTGACATTTTATTGACAGAGAGGGGATGAGGTTCGGAGCCTGTCCCTGAAATATGATAGAATTATACCAATGTATCTTACATAGGTGGGCGATCATGTCAGTGTTAATACTGACTACTGAGTCTCGTAATCTGGTCAGAACACACCATGCCTTTGACATACTGACTTAATAACTGGACGGACCTCTCAGCCGAAATAAATCAAAGTACTGAAAGTCATATTATCAACTCCTTTCTGCACGGACTGATAAAAGTTATGTGTACATGATGTGGCTGGCCAAGAGCCTGAGGATTCAGCATAATAGGTATCCCCTAGTCCAACAAACCGTTCGGATTCTTTTCCAAGAAAACGACACCTGGCTGGTACCCGTGTGATTATTAAAGCAATATTGACTGTATTTAAGGTGTATTGGTAATTCAAATATACACTTAACAAATCTTATAAGTGTGCACGTGTTTTTACCGTATACCATTTTTATTTATGAATATTTCTGCATGAAATTTTGTGTACATGCTATTGAATAACACAAGATTAGATTAATATCGTTTTTTCTTCAAAATTAAATAAAGCGGATCACTGAACCATGAAACATCAAAATACGTAAAATGCACGAGAAATTTACGCGTAGGTGCAAATTATTTTTAGTTATCGTCAATTAAAATTTTAGATATATTGTTACATTCAAAAAACACAAAATCATGCGATTTTTCACTCAACAAAATGGTGGTTTTCAACTTTTAAAAATACAGTTTAAATTTTATGGTCAAAGGGAGGTAACTCTTCCAAATTTGAATTTTCATACAAAAAGTGAGAAGTTATAAACTTTATTCTTATCAGTGTTTTCTTTATTTCGGTATCTGTGATTAACAACCTGACAAACACCCAATGAACACACAAAAACGTGTGACATTAGCTTTTGTTGATGTCATCATTTGTTTATTCTGCTTGTAACAATTATTATCTGATTTTAATAAAATCAATTGAATGGTAATTCCATATGTCCAAGCTGCGTATGTTGAATATTTCAACAAGATCAAACACGTATTGACCGAGTTATGAGTAAATATATCCATGCACACTTATAAGATTTGTTAAGTGTATGTATGAGTTTGGAGTTATTGAGTGCAGTAAAACCCGGACTTACCCGTACAATGCGGTATGAGTGTTCCGTGTAGAGTTCCGGCTCATAAAGATGTACGGTATGAACGTATATGAACCCTGTCAACTAATACAGACTATCTCGCCTGTGAGATAATGTGTTATCATCATGATATAACAACTTGATAACTGAAATCATGGCAAACATACGGCTATAGATTATAATGTGTATCTGTGCATTTCTAGCATTCTTGTCATAGTTGTATTTTTTTAATATGGTTTTAAGTCCCGCGGAAAAAACCCTGTCCTGGGGTGGTGTTTAATATTGATCTTATTTAATTGGAAGATAAGGATAGCCAATCATATCGCCTGTTACTAGCCAAGAGTTTAATATGGTGTGATCTGATTGGTTGTCATTATCCTTAAGTCAAGTAAGATCAATATTGAATACAACCCAAGGTAATCATTTGATTCCTAAATGTTTGTTTGTAAATAATGTTTGACTGTATTTACCAAGTTTCAAGTTTTATTTTGCCTTTAAGGGCATTAGACATTTATAATAACAAACAGTAGACAAAAACATTATAAACTTCAAAGAACAAATAAAATAATTATACAAACAAGCTGCATTAGAACCTGAGAGCCTACGAGGGTACCATAACTTGAAACACAGTGGATTTATTCCACCGAACACCGTCTACAGACACGGGGCTATGGTCGAGTATATTAGTAAACGCCTACCGAGGTTTTCCTGCATCGTCTACAGGCCACTTGTTCTCTGCGACCAGCCGTCATTCAACGAGTCACTAAGTGTGAGGTAAACTAACAACCTTCATATAATTCTAGATTCTAGAATTTTAATGCTGGCTTACCACAGCAAGCCAGTATTACGATAGGAATTAACCATAAGAACCACCTAAAACTCCGAAAACTTCCAAATGTGGTCTCCAGCTTCGGCTCTGTATGCCTTTTATGTTTCGACTATATTTACTAAACCCCGTGTATGTAGATGTACTAAGACTCAGTAAATAATCGAAAACAAATTTGCATTAAAAAGCTGTATGTTACACTGACTACTATATAAACGCGGTTTCGTCGATTTTAACAACTTATATGATTTTTTTTGACCATTTACTAAATTCAGTAAATGGTCATATTTTCATATTAGTGGTTAAAATCGATGTAAACGTGTGCTTGTGCGTTAAACTATGTACACTGAAAACTATTTTCTGGAATCATACAGCATTCTGTAGTCATACTGGGAGTTTCAACGAGTAAGCTTACAATAATGAGCGTCTGTGACCTAAGTTTGTCGTATATCTCCGACACATCTGTTTGAGATTTAAATCCAGGTCGCTGATAAGCCCCGAACACTTGTTGTTTATATTTTTCAGTCAAAACGATTTGTTCAACCTCGCATCTAGGCGCTCGAGTCCTCATAGATTGAGTCATGGACGAAAATAGTGACAAAGACGTTTATAAAATGGTTTAAAGGTGCTGCCTCACAGATTGGGCTAAGAAATTGTATGGCGTAATTTTCCTGCATAACCAAGTGACATGATTTATGTAATAGAAAGCCACTGACATGAAATATTTCTGGCAAATAAGCAATCTCGGATTTTACCTTTTACAAATAGCGCAGAGTTTCCTTCCAACATGCTCTCTGAATTATGTAATTCACATACGATCGAACTGTAACATCAACAAACTACAGCGTAAACATCAGTGAGGTATTCGGTTCGATTTGCAATTCGTTTTCATCGAATGCAAACAAATTTCAGGCATATTATAGTAGTGTTAATTCTGTAGGGTATTAATTCTGGATGCAAAAATACTATATAACTACAAAATGCCGATGTTTCGCACGTTATTTTAAAGGTCGGTGTGGTTGTTTATATCATATACAGGCAACTATACCAACATTTACGCGAATATTTGTCAATTTTATTTTTGCAATACGTCAATACGTGAGGCAGCACCTTTAAAGTCCTGCTGCTGGGCGGAGATTGCCGGAGATGGTGGCGATCATAAATGCGCGCCAAATTTTATGTCGGCAGAGGAGAAATATGAAGTTACTAAACAAATCGTGGGAGGGAAAACATTTCTTGGGTTGAAATGTTCTGTCTGCACAATCTGATTGCATCATAGATGGTGTCAACATGTTTATTTACTTTTAGGATCGAAATAAAATCTTTAAAAACATCAAGTACAACTTTCATCAAGTCTTGTTGTATACATTACATTACACAGAATATTACATGGAAAGTATATAATATATTTTCACTAAGACTGGTGCATATAGATACGTCATCTCAAGAAAGATGTAATTATGTTAATTCTGACAGGTTGAAAGCCGACAGGGGCTACTAGTATCAGTGTATGGAACAAGAATAATGTGAAGGTCGGAAGTACAAAATCAATATTTTGAGAAAGCAAAAACAAAGTGTGTGATAACTACCCTTTACCTAAGGAAAAAACAAGCTTTTTAAACTTCAATTTGGTCAACATGACCTTTCATGAAAATAGGCTCATAAGATGCGCCTTCAGATGCAGATTTCAAATGTGCTTGGGTCTAATAAGTTATTACGACCTCCTAATTGTGAGCCAGTGAATGGTAGATCGTTTTGGCAATCAGTGGTTCTATAAGACTGGCTTGTTGTAAACATGTACACATAGTACAAGCATGTCTAGGTTTGAGTTTGAGCTTCGGTCTTGTCTCCAGCGTCATATTATAACAGGTCTTTGCTTTATTGAGGTGTTGTACTGATAGCTAATAAGATGGGTTTAATATAAATATATGTTTGATTGTGTGAGACTTGTTGGTCCATTGAACCGGCTGCTGTAATCTTGTAATATAATATCATGAATGTATATTTTGGAATATTGAACATGTAACTCAAATAAATACTTCACTTTACTTTACTTTTACGTTACTTTTTTGCGTTGCTTAGCTTATTAGCTTAGCTTAGCTTTGCTTGCTTGCTTGGTTGCGTGCGTGCTTACTTACTTACGTACTTACTTACTTACTTACGCACTCACTCACTCACCTCACCTCACCTCACCTCACCTCACCTCACCTCACCTCACCTCACCTCACCTCACCTCACCTCACCTCACCTCACCTCACCTCACCTCACCTCACCTCACCTCACCTCACCTCACCTCACCTCACCTCACCTCACCTCACCTCACCTCACCTCACCTCACCTCACCTCACTCACTCACTCACTCACCCAAGAGTAGGCAATGTATATATCAAGTGTGTATGCTATACATGTATCAAGAAGTTTGGGTTGATTATGTTTTTTACAGAATGGCTCATCGAAATTTGAAAATATTTTCAATAACAAATTAGTGTTGCTTAATTCAGATGGCCGGTAACAATGATGAGGTTGTATGTCTGGATTAGACGTAAAATCACGCCTATGGGTTCGCTCTTTCATGTCCTGTATGATTTAAACAATTTTCAACGGGTACGTTGATCGCGTTAACGCAAGTACTGGTTAATTCCTTGAACAAACAAACACGTTTCCTTGAATAATGAAGTAAGGGAGACAACTCCGGAATCTGCACTGATATATTCTGCCAGAGTTGTCGCGCATTATCTATGTCGGGCTTGAAGTAAGGGAGACAACTCAGGAATTTTCACTTATATAAAGCCTGTAAGAGTTGTCGCACATTATCCATGTCCGACTTGAAGTAAGGGAGACAACTCAGGAATATTTACTGTTATATTATGTAAGAGTTGTCGCGCATTATCCATGTCGGGCTTGAAGTAAGGGAGACAACTCAGGAATATTCACTTATATAATTATAGCCTGTAAGAGTTGTCGCGCATTATCCATGTCGAGCTTGATAGCTTATATTCTTCTATGTCAACTCTCCACAATGGCAGGTAATGGATACCTCCACATCCAATGGTAAAAAGCTTGTTTTTCCAAAAGTAAAGCGTAGTTTTCAAACAGTTGTTTTTTTGTTTTCTCAAAAATCGTGATTTTGTACTTACGACCTTCTAATTTTAAGCCAGCCACTATATGTTTCAGGTTTATTGATAATGACATATAAAAGCATCAAGTAAATGCAGCTTAATAGTCAATCATCAGTTCCAAACAATATTGACATTTAATTTAGACCCATTGGTGCGTGTTCTAGATGTACTCGGTATACTGGTAGATGGCTTTAGTTTGACCATAGGACTGGTGTAATTTAAACACTGAGTATTTTACACCTTAGTGTTTACACCAGTCCTAACATTTATTTAACAGTGAAGTGTGAACTATCGTATCAAAGAAGAGTACGTGATATCTCAAGAGAATCTAAACTTAAGTCAGAGGATTCCAACTGGTTAGGATCTAACATCTGCGAGATACTTTATATTTCACTTAAGTAACCTGTTGACATATCATGTGGAACTTATTAATGAGACCATAGTTCTATTACTTAAGTTGACCGACCGTCTCAGTTGGTCATTTTCACACGTTCAAATCATGAGTATGTATTCTCATGTGTGTATCTATGTTATTGTTTTGAGTGAATGCAGATCCACAAATATCACACTTGAATGTTTTTTTGTCAGTGTGTATTCTCATGTGTGCTTTCATGTGACATTTTTTGAATGAATACTAATACGCCAATTTCACACTTGAAGGGTTGTTCACGAGTATGTATTCTCATGTGTGTTTTTATTTAATTGTTTTGTGTGAATGCAGATCAAGAATGTTTTTTTCACCAGTGTGTATTCTCAAGTGTTTCGTAAGAGTAAGAGAATGCAGACCCACAAACATCACATTTGAATTGTTTTTCACCAGTATGTATTCTCAAATGTAATTTCAGACTCATGTTATGAGTGAATGCAGATCCACAAACATCACACTTGACAGGTTTTCGCCAGTGTGTATTTTCAATTGTTTCTTAAGAGTATCCTTGCGTGAGAATGCAGATCCACAAACGTCACACTTAAATGGCTTTTCACCAGTGTGTACTCTCATGTGTTTTTTCAGACGATAGTTAATTATGAATGCAGATCCACAAACATCACACTTGAATTGTTTTTCACCAGTATGTATTATCATGTGTAATTTTAGACTATTGTGTTGAGTGAATGCAGATTCACAAATATCACACTTGAAAGGTTTTTCGCCAGTGTGTACTCTCAAGTGTGACGTAAGAGTATCCTTGCGAGAGAATGCAGATCCACAAACATCACACTTGAAGGGGTTTTCGCCAGTGTGTATTCTCAAGTGTTTCTTAAGAGTATCCTTGCGCGAGAATGCAGATCCACAAAGATCACACTTGAATGGCTTTTCACCAGTGTGTACTCTCATGTGTGATTTCAGATTATTGTTAAGAGTGAATGTGGATCCGCAAACATCACATTTGAATTGTTTTTCACAAGTATGTATTATTCTCATGTGTAAATTCAGACTACTGCTTTGAGTGAATGCAGATCCACAAATTTCACACTTGAATGGTTTTTCACAAGTATGAATTCTCATGTGAATTTTAAGTGAAGAACTTGTCCTGAAGACAGCGTCACAAACCCCACAAATAAAAGATCGTTCCATTATTGCGTCTTTCACACAGGTCGTTCAGTTGAATGGTGTATATGTCTAGTGCTTCCGTTCGTTAAAGTGTTTATTGCATGTTCCCCGAAACTGCCTTGTTCACACGTTAAGCATATTCTGAAAGTATGTATAGATAAACCAAAATCATTCAAGTGTAACTGTACTTTCAATAATCAAGGTATAATGGGTGTATATTCGACATTTATTTATCTATCTTCCATTAATGTCAAAACCCTTATGGGGACGTAGACATTTGTCTAGGCAGACTTAAAATCAAGAGAAAGAGGCGTGATACAAGGAATCCGGGTGCGTTACCCTAGCTCATTTCGAAAAGACTCATTGGTTCTTTAACGTGCTCAGTGTAAAGCACCGATACACGCGAGACTACCTCTGGGGTTCCAACCAGCTTCGTCTCTAATAAGGTGGGAAACACTGAAAAGCGTTTCATATATGACCAAGTGCCCCGGCCGAGATTCGAACCAGGGACCTCTCGATCAGTAGTCAAGCGCGTTACCGCTAAACCACTGTGCCACCTTTTTTAGAATAGAAACACAAACAAACTATATACAGTAGAACCTGCATGGGGCGACCACCCTTGGGACCGGGATAAAACGGTCGCTTAAGTAAGTGGTCTCTTAATAGATCAGGCCGAAATTATTAGTTTTCATATCTTTATTCAGTACTGCTACTATCTAATACAGTACAGTTGCAATGTTATATGCTCTAATATGGAATTTTTTATTACGATGGTGAACATGTGTAATGTTATTTTTTACGATTTATATGCTTTTTTTTATCCTTGCCACCGGAAATTCATATGGGCAAGGTCCCAAGAAGAGGTTAGTCACTTTAGTTTTTGGGGGATATTGTATAGCACAGAAGATGTCCCAATTTCAGAAGCATGTCTCGTTCTTTTACGTGCCTGACGTAAAGCATCATACATGGTACCTCGCTTAACGTCTCACCCGAAAGACTGTTAGTAAGTTTAGTTATGTTAGGTGGGAAACACCGAAAAGTAGAGAAATGCAGGATCGAACTTTCAACCTTTGGATCAGCAGTCAGTAGCTCTTCCCACTGGACCACTTGTCCACCCATGCAATTTTAATTGACCATGATTCTTGTTTTATTTGCTTCATAAACCTCACTATTAGTTTGTTTTTCTCACATTTTTAGTTGATAACCACTAATCTACAACAATTATCTTTACATACGACCAATTAACGGGTTTGTTAAGCGACCAACTGTTTTCATAGGTGTGAATGCTCTACGAGATTAGGTGTATATGGCCGTTGAATGGATTAAATTTTAACTCTCGGGACTTGTTTAAGGCGGTCGCTGGTCGGATAACCGAAAAGTCGCTTAATAGAATCACTATATATAGTGAAAATTCACGGGCGGGATCTTAAGTGGTCGTTTAACAGAGAAGTCGCTTAATAAAGGTGGTCGTTCGTACAGGTTCTACTGTAGTTACTTGTATCGTCCTCCTGGACGAAGTTGGCTAAGCTACAGCTGACATATCTAAATTCATATTTTAAACTTGGGTGAACAAAGTACAGTCTAACCTCGGCATCTCGTCAGCCCAGATAAGCGTGCCGGATAAAGCAGTGTGCCACTAAAACCAGGTTTTACAGAAATCATTGAACTGTATAATTGCTTATAAAAAGACAAAATTATAACAAATATTAAAGGTATTCAATGGCATTAGTATTTGCATGTCATTGTACTAACGGTGTTACTTAGTCATAAAATAGTTATTAATTGTTGTTTGTTTGGTTTTCTTAAAGCTTATGTGTAGACACATTTGCTGATGCTACTAAGTATGATCTATAATGCCGGTTAATTGATACACATCTTACATAATTACCGAAGACCTTAATTATTAACAAGAGATGTTTGTCAAACATGTATACCCCCATGTCAGCCCAATAATCAGAAATGGTGAAGGTAGCAGTGACCTTGACCTTTGACCTACTAATCTCAGAATCAATAGGGGTCATCTACTGTTGCTGACCAACATCCATATAAAGTTTGCTTAGATTTAAAAGGTCGTAAGTACAAAATCAAAATTTTGAGAAAACAAGAAAAAACTATCTGAAAACTACTCGTTATTTTTGAAAAAAACAAGCTTTTAAAACTTCAGTTTGGCCAACATGTCCACTTCCGATTGTCATGAAAATAGGGTCATACGAAACGCCTTGAAATGCACATTTCAAATATGTATCAGTCTTATAAGGTTGTAAGTGGTACTTACGACCTTCTAATTCTAAACCCTCGTGTATATGTCACTTAATTGTAAACAAATAAACACTGCAAAATAATAACATCGTATTTTTGTTGTTTTTATAGTACAATTAAAGCAAATATAGTGCGTTTAATCAGGTCTGTCACTTGTATACAAACATTGCAATATCATAACATAGTATTTGTATTGTTTTAAATATTTCAATTAGAGAAAATGGCAGTGAAAACCAATACCTAATTCGCTTAGATACAATGTCGATCAAAATAATACATTAATAACAAAAATTGCGATGTTTATATACACAATGTTATGTAAACAAGTGACCGACCTGATTAATCTAGTTATACCTTATTCAGTAAGCCACATTTTAGTGTACTAACATATTTAATATCTATTAAATTAAGACATTTATATAAGCGAAATTGCAATGTTTATGTATATAATGTTATGTCAATAAAAATATTGTTTTTTATATATTCCACGAACAGGGAGCTCCACTAATCTCAGTACCATGCTTGGATAGTATAGTAAAATGCTTCATAGCTGCAGCATTACCGTCATCTGTGTAGAGATTGGGGCTTATAAGTCAATAATGGCAGATGAGTTGGACAAAATTATTTCCATAGTTACCTACTCATGTGTAGGGATTCAAGTGTCTGTAATTTTCGTATATATGTATCTATATTTTCAGTGAAACATTTTAATAAAAGTATTACTTAATTGTGACAAGTTTTTATGTTTAAACTTTATAAATACAAATGTAAGTAGAAAATGGACTACTTTAAACAACCGTATGAAAATATAATGCAAATGTTAATTATTGTTTAATTGCGATATGTTTTTTTATTTTTAAACTATGAAGATAGGTACAAAATGGACTACATTAAACAACAATATGAAAACATTTGTATCAAATATGAAACCCTCACTGTATGAATAATGATACATAATGAAACAAGTAATTAAGAATTGCAAGCAATACAGAAGTCCCCTACCGGTTTTAAGCCATTTTCAGTGTTTCTGTTGCCATAGCAACCACAATTTTTTGTCAGAATCAAAATATTTTTAGATGTGCATAATCCCCTCATTGCCCCCTATCCACATATCAAGTTTCATAAACCTAGCTTGGAAACTCTTTGAGTTATGTCAGGATCCAGATTTTTTGACGGACTGACTGACTACACTGTAACCTGATATTCCATAAGTGTAGCTACATGTAGGCAGGCGGCCGATGACATAACAACAGAGAGTCTGTCAACTAGACAAGATGTGCCATGCTTTATTACCGGTATGTCAAAGGTCGGGTACGGGGTTCACGGATTTACCAAGAAAATTTGTAGATAAATGTGTGGAAATTGTTACAGCAGCTCAGGCTGAGCTTTCTATACAGGCAATTTTGTCTGGTCAAGAAGTTGCAGTTCCCGGCCACAAACAAAATGTTAACACTATTGTATGACTCGCACACTAGCAAGGCAGTCATTTGCTCTTAGCAAATGGTGCGCATGTCAATCATCTGTTAGGTAAATCCTAATGTTGTCAGTGATTTTTTTGGCTATTTTTAGGGCCAAATACAGACACCTTCCCCTAGCAAAATAACCTTCATTTTCCCCCAAAAATCATATTTCTTTCCAAAAAAGTATGCATATTTCCCCCTTTTATGCCCACTGGTTTCAAAGCAACTACAGTATAGCTGTTTTAATGTCGAAACAACATATTTTCAAACTTTCTAAAGTTGTTGCCACATGTGACTAGAGTATTATCAGTAGAAAATAGCAAAATATGAACACTTTAAACCAAAACAATCTTTTTTAATAATTCCAAACTTCGCGAATTGGTGCTCTTAAATTTCCCAATTGAAAAGGCACAGGCTGTTCAATTTTGTTCAAGAAAAGTCACTGGTTTTAGCAGATTATATAATCTTTTGTCTAAGAAGTACATTTCCAGATTGAGTATTAACTTCATCTTTTGACGAATGACAAAAATACACTGTACCAATTTTCAGAAAATATGTTCATTAGATTATGTTAAAATTGAATTTTAACATTAGATGTTATATGTCTAGTGTACATGTACCAAATAAAACTGAATGTCTCTATGTCTCTCCATATAGTACAGACACTCATCTGAACATAGTCACTGTACAAAGGCCTATTACTCATGCATCAAGTAGGGCATATTTATGAGTCTTACTTAACAGTGTGTGGTATTGATGGTGATAACGTGTAACCAGTTTCAAAGCAAAACAATAGTCCAAAAAGGTCCATAATTCTTCAGAATAGTCTGGGTGGAGTAAATTAAAGGTCTTGCTTAACGGAGACAGATGTTAATGGTGAACAAATGTCATAAGTTTCTAAGGAATACATGAAGTCCCATAGTGTACATTAGAAAAGATTCCATTAACATAACCAAGATATTTTATCAGTCCAAACAGGGGCACTAACTCTTGCAAAATGCAGATCAGAGTTATGAGTATTGCTTTACATGGTAAGGTATTGATGGTGAACAAGTGTTGCAAGTTTAAAAGCAATACCTTAGGTTTGAAAATATGTTGATTAAGTTTTGCTTTGAAACTTGCCCTTGTTTCAAGTTTCGTAACATAGCCTGCAAACTGGCTTGCAGTTATGGTCGAATCAAGATTTTGCAGTCTTTTTGTTTTTCCGTATTCATAGCAACCACAGTTGTTTTGTCAGAATCAAAAAATTTTAATAAATATGGATCTTGCCATAACTCTAACAGTGCTTGCGTTAGCTTTTTTAAAAATTGGCATGTGGGTTACAGGGATCAAAAATGAGATAATGCAGATTTAATGACGGATGGACAGACAGACAGAGGGCAAAGCTCAAGTCCCTGCTGGTTGAAAACCGTTGGGGGTCAATAGACCATAGCATATTTAATCAGAATGTACTATCATGTGATATTTCAGACTATCATTTCGAGAGAATGCCAAATCACAAATTTCACACTTAAATGGTTTTTCACCAGTATGTAGTCGCATATGCCTTTTCACCTTATCATTTCGAGAGAATGCCAAATCACAAATTTCACACTTAAATGGTTTTTCACCAGTATGAATTAGCATATGCCTTTTCATCTTATCCTTTTGAGAGAATGCCATCTCACAAAATAAACACTTGAATGGTTTTTCACCAGTGTGCATTCTCATATGTACTTTAAAGCTTTTTTTATACGTGAAAGAAGATCCACAAATATCACACATAAATGTTTTTTCACCAGTATGTACTTGAATGTGAAATTTCAGACTTTTGCTATTCGTGAATGCAGATCCACATATATCACACTTGAACGGTTTTTCACCAGTATGTCCTCTCAAATGAACTTTCAGATCATTGTTTTGAGTGTATGCCGAACCACAAATATTACATTTGTATGGTTTTTCACCTGTATGTACTCTGAAATGCCTTTTCAAACTTGTGCTGTGTGTAAATGCAGATCCACATATATCACACATATACGGTTTTTCACCAGTATGCATTTTCATGTGATCTTTCAGAGTTGTGCTTCGAGTGAATGCAGATTCACAAATCTTACAGCTAAACAGTTTTTCACCAGTATGCATTTGCATGTGAACTTTCAGGGTACCATTTCGAGCGAATCCAGATCCACAAATATTACACTCAAATGGTTTCTCACCAGTATGAACTCTGATGTGACCTTTAAGCTGACCACCTGTTCTGAATGTAGATCCACAAACATCACACTTGTATGGTTTTTCGTCAGTATGTACCCGCATGTGAACCTGAAGAATGTTGTGTGTTGTCATTTCAGACCCACAAATATCACACTGGAATTGTTTACTGCCAGGATGTAATACTTTCATATGTCTTTCCAGACATTTGTTATACTTGAATGTAGATCCACAAATAACACACTTCAACGGTTTTTCACCAGAATGTTTTCTCATGTGTTTTTTCAGACTAACAATTCGAGTGAATGCAGATCCACAAATTTCACACTTGAATGGTTTTTCACCAGTATGAACTCTCATGTGAACTTCAAGTGAATAACTTGTCTTGAATACTGATTGACAAACCCCACAAATAAAAGATGGTTTCCCGGAGTGTTCCATTATTGTTCACAGGTTGTTCAGGAGAATGGTGTAGAGCTCAGTCAGTTTTCACAGGTTGTTCAATGGAATGGTGTAGAGCTCAGTCAGTTTCCACAGGTTGTTCAGGAGAATGGTGTAGAGTTCATTCAGTTTTCAAATGTTGTTCAGGAGAATGGTGTAGAGCTCAGTCAGTTTCCAAATGTTGTTCAGGAGAATGGTGTAGAGTTCATTCAGTTTTCAAAGGTTGTTCAATGGAATGATGTAGAGCTCATTCAGTTTTCACAGGTTGTTCAGTAGGATTGTGTAGAGCTCAGTCAGTTTTCACAGGTTGTTCAGTAGGATTGTGTAGAGCTCAGTCAGTTTGCACATGTTCTTCAGTAGAATGGTGTAGAGTTTATTCAGTTTTCACAGGTTGTTCAGTAGAATGGCGTAGAGCTCAGTCAGTTTTCACTGGCTGAGGTTGTTCAGTAGAATGGTGTAGAGCTCAGTCAGTTTTCACAGGTTGTTCAGTAGGATTGTGTAGAGCACAGTCAGTTTTCACAGGTTGTTCAGTAGAATGGTGTAGAGCTCAGTCAGTTTTCACAGGTTGTTCAGTAGAATGGTGTAGAGTTCATTCAGTTTTCACAGGTTCTTCAGTAGAATTGTGTAGAGCATAGTCAGTTTCCACAGGTGGTTCAGTAGAATATTCAGTTCACATGTTTAGCACTTTCTGAAAGTAATTTATGAGCCAATATCAAATTTGGGCAGATTTTAATGAGTCTAATTCAATTTGTAAAACAAGTGGTCCCAGATGGCCATATGTCGCTCATCAGAAGTTTCAAGACAAGAGGGCCCAGAAGGCCCTGGACCGCTCACCTGAGTAATATTCGAGTGATGTTAAGTCGAGAAATGAACTTTTTCTACATAGAAGTTCATTTTTTTAGTGCAGCTAATCCTGATTCTCGGATTATTCCGGTTTTAAGCCATTTTCAGTGTTTCTGTTGCCATAGCAACCACAATTTTTTGTCAGAATCAAAATATTTTTAGATGTGCATAATCCCCTCATTGCACCCTATCCACATATCAAGTTTCATAAACCTAGCTTGGAAACTCTTTGAGTTATGTCAGGATCCAGATTTTTTGACGGACTGACTGACTACTCTGTAACCTGATATTCCATAAGTGTAGCTACATGTAGGCAGGCGGCCGATGACATATCAACAGAGAGTCTGTCAACTAGACAAGATGTGCCATGCTTTATTACCGGTATGTCAAAGGTCGGGTACGGGGTTCACATATTTACCAAGAAAATTTGTAGATAAATGTGTGGAAATTGTTACAGCAGCTCAGGCTGAGCTTTCTATACAGGCAATTTTGTCTGGTCAAGAAGTTGCAGTTCCCGGCCACAAACAAAATGTTAACACTATTGTATGACTCGCACACTAGCAAGGCAGTCATTTGCTCTTAGCAAATGGTGCGCATGTCAATCATCTGTTAGGTAAATCCTAATGTTGACTTTTAGCAGATTATATAATCTTTTGTCTTAGAAGTACATTTCCAGATTGAGTATTAACTTCATCTTTTGACGAATGACAAAAATACACTGTACCAATTTTCAGAAAATATGTTCATTAGATTATGTTAAAATTGAATTTTAACCTTAGATGTTGAATGTCTAGCGTACATGTACCAAATAAAACTGAATGTCTCTATGTCTCTCCATATAGTACAGACACTCATCTGAACATAGTCACTGTACAAAGGCCTATTACTCATGCATCAAGTAGGGCATATTTATGAGTCTTACTTAACAGTGTGTGGTATTGATGGTGATAACGTGTAACCAGTTTCAAAGCAAAACATAGTCCAAAAAGGTCCATAATTCTTCAGAATAGTCTGGGTGGAGTAAATTAAAGGTCTTGCTTAACGGAGACAGATATTAATGGTGAACAAATGTCATAAGTTTCTAAGGAATATATGTAGTTCCCATAGTGTATATTAGAAAAGATTCCATTAACATAACCAAGATATTTTATCAGTCCAAACAGGGGCAATAACTCTTGCAAAATGCAGATCAGAGTTATGAGTATAGCTTTACATGGTAAGGTATTGATGGTGAACAAGTGTTGCAAGTTTAAAAGCAATACCTTAGGTTGGAAAATATGTTGATTAAGTTTTGCTTTGAAACTTGCCCTTGTTTAAAGTTTCGTAACATAGCCTGCAAACTGGCTCGCAGTTATGGTCGAATCAAGATTTTGCAGTCTTTTTGTTTTTCCGTATTCATAGCAACCACAGTTGTTTTTGTCAGAATCAAAACAAATTAATAAATCTGGATCTTGCCATAACTCTAACAGTGCTTGCGTTAGCTTTTTTAAAAATTGGCATGTGGGTTACAGGGATAAAAAATGAGATAATGCAGATTTAATGACGGATGGACAGACAGAGGGCAAAGCTCAAGTCCCTGCTGGTTGAAAACCGTTGGGGTCAATAGACCATAGCATATTTAATCAGAATGTACTATCATGTGATATTTCAGACTATCATTTCGAGAGAATGCCAAATCACAAATTTCACACTTAAATGGTTTTTCACCAGTATGTAGTCGCATATGCCTTTTCACCTTATCATTTCGAGAGAATGCCAAATCACAAATTTCACACTTAAATGGTTTTTCACCAGTATGTATTAGCATATGCCTTTTCATCTTATCCTTTTGAGAGAATGCCATCTCACAAAATGAACACTTGAATGGTTTTTCACCAGTGTGCATTCTCATATGTACTTTAAAGCTTTTTTTATACGAGAAAGAAGATCCACAAATATCACACATAAATGTTTTTTCACCAGTATGTACTTGAATGTGAAATTTCAGACTTTTGCTATTCGTGAATGCAGATCCACATATATCACATTTGAACGGTTTTTCACCAGTATGTCCTCTCAAATGAACTTTCAGATCATTGTTTTGAGTGTATGCCGAACCACAAATATTACACTTGTATGGTTTTTCACCAGTATGTACTCTGAAATGCCTTTTCAAACTTGTGCTGTGTGTAAATGCAGATCCACATATATCACACATATACGGTTTTTCACCAGTGTGCATTTTCATGTGATCTTTCAGAGTTGTGCTTCGAGTGAATGCAGATTCACAAATCTTACAGCTAAACAGTTTTTCACCAGTATGCATTTGCATGTGAACTTTCAGGGTACCGTTTCGAGCGAATCCAGATCCACAAATATTACACTCAAATGGTTTTTCACCAGTATGAACTCTGATGTGACCTTTAAGCTGACCACCTGTTCTGAATGTAGATCCACAAACATCACACTTGTATGGTTTTTCGTCAGTATGTACCCGCATGTGAAACTTTAGAATGTTGTGTGTTGTCATTTCAGACCCACAAATATCACACTGGAATTGTTTACTGCCAGGATGTAATACTATCATATGTCTTTCCAGACATTTGTTATACTTGAATGTAGATCCACAAATAACACACTTCAACGGTTTTTCACCAGAATGTTTTCTCATGTGTTTTTTCAGACTAACAATTCGAGTGAATGCAGATCCACAAATTTCACACTTTAATGGTTTTTCACCAGTATGAACTCTCATGTGAACTTCAAGTGAATAACTTGTCTTGAATACTGATTGACAAACCCCACAAATAAAAGATGGTTTCCCGGAGTGTTCCATTATTGTTCACAGGTTGTTCAGGAGAATGGTGTAGAGCTCAGTCAGTTTTCACAGGTTGTTCAATGGAATGGTGTAGAGCTCAGTCAGTTTCCACAGGTTGTTCAGGAGAATGGTGTAGAGTTCATTCAGTTTTCAAATGTTGTTCAGGAGAATGGTGTAGAGCTCAGTCAGTTTCCAAATGTTGTTCAGGAGAATGGTGTAGAGTTCATTCAGTTTTCAAAGGTTGTTCAATGGAATGATGTAGAGCTCATTCAGTTTTCACAGGTTGTTCAGTAGGATTGTGTAGAGCTCAGTCAGTTTTCACAGGTTGTTCAGTAGGATTGTGTAGAGCTCAGTCAGTTTGCACAGGTTCTTCAGTAGAATGGTGTAGAGTTTATTCAGTTTTCACAGGTTGTTCAGTAGAATGGCGTAGAGCTCAGTCAGTTTTCACTGGCTGAGGTTGTTCAGTAGGATTGTGTAGAGCACAGTCAGTTTTCACAGGTTGTTCAGTAGAATGGTGTAGAGCTCAGTCAGTTTTCACAGGTTGTTCAGTAGAATGGTGTAGAGTTCATTCAGTTTTCACAGGTTCTTCAGTAGAATTGTGTAGAGCATAGTCAGTTTCCACAGGTGGTTCAGTAGAATATTCAGTTCACATGTTTAGCACTTTCTGAAAGTAATTTATGAGCCAATATCAAATTTGGGCAGATTTTAATGAGTCTAATTCAATTTGTAAAACAAGTGGTCCCAGATGGCCATATGTCGCTCATCAGAAGTTTCAAGACAAGAGGGCCCAGAAGGCCCTGGACCGCTCACCTGAGTAATATTCGAGTGATGTTAAGTCGAGAAATGAACTTTTTCTACATAGAAGTTCATTTTTTTAGTGCAGCTAATCCTGATTCTCGGATTATTCCGGAATAGTAGGATATGCCTCTATGATAATTATGTTTAAGGTTAATGACCTTATCTGTTTATTTAATGACCTCAAAAACATTATAGGGGTCATCTATTGATGATTACCAACCTCAAAGCAAAGTTTGATGATCTTAGGCCAAACTGTTCTCGAGTTATTGATCTGAAACCATTTAGTGTACCAGACAGCTGACATGTAGAAAGCAATTTACCCCAAATATCTCAGGCTGACCTTAAAAAATTCTTTGTTTGGAGTTACACAGAAATGTTTAGGCGGGTAGGTAAGTAGGGAATGTTTTTAATTATTTTTTACGAACACTTAATAATCTCATTAAAGTAAAAAATGTCTCCTGAAGGCCAAATATGTTGCTGGGATTTTCGTGAGTAGATAGAGTAACTCCAACCAAAGAATTTATTAAGGTTAGCCTTAGATTGAGGGATATATTTGGTGGAAGAATATAAAACACAACTAACTTGTATGCAAATATATACACTTTATGGGCATGATATTTTGTGAAATAATGGATTGAAATAATCAAATTGATTATAATTATAAGACAACGGTTGCTTAACAAACATGGTACAAGCTTGATACTGTAAAACATACAATTTTCTTAATTGACTACAATTGTATAATTTTCATTAATGATTTGTTAGATGATCTAAATATAAAGCAATTTGCTTAATATTTTATCAAATAAATCAACTTCTTCCATGTATAGCTACATTTTATTTTGGGCCTGATTATCTAGTCTTGCAATACCTGGCAGGCTCATGTAACCTGATATGCTAGCATAACTGTAAGGTGACATAACTGACCATTAACTAGCTGAACACACAATAAACTTCTCCTACTGACTGAACAAATGACCAGATGGTCTACACATGTTTGAATTCAGATACCAGTCAGGGTTTAGTATATCTCATTGAAAAGTCATTAATGTCAGCAAGAAAGAAATATCCAACATTATTTCTTATCTAAAGGTGGGGTCAGTGGGAGTCTGCATTGTGGTATAAGAGAAGATTTTCAAAGTTTTCTACAATAACATAGTGACTGGGGTAGGGGGCTATTTTAACCCCATGGGGGTAAAATTTGTACAATCTTGTTAGAGGACCCCAATAATTATGATGTTACATGCAAAATATCAAAGTTGTAGGTCTTGTGGTTTCAGAGGAAAAGATTTTCAAAGATTTCTCTCTATAACTCTATTGCAAAACAAGTGACCCCCGGGACGGGTGCAGTTTTGACCCCAGGGGCAAAATTTTAACAATCTTTGTAGAGGATCTCATGATGAAGCTTCATGCAAAATATCAAAGCTGTAGGCCCTGTGGTTTCAGAGAAGAAGATTTTTTAAGTTTTCACTTTTAAAATCTATTTTTAGCTCCTGTGACCTAATTAATAAATTAACCAGAACCATTTGAACAACTTTGAAAGAGGACCACCCAAGGATCATTCCTGTGAAATTTGGTTAAATTCCATCAATTGGTTTAGGAGAAGAAGTCATTTAAAGGAATTGTTGACGGACGACGGACAACGACGGACGCCGGACAGCCACCTATCCTAAAAGCTCACCAGTGAGCACTTCGTGCTCAGGTGAGCTAAAAATTCAGCCTCAATTGCTATTTGTTCATGATTTGACCATGTGGCCTAGCTTTTTACCCTAGATGACCCATAACGAACTTGACCAAGATTCCATTGAGATGATCTTTGTTACACCCTTTAACCAGACACCTCGAAGTCGGTTGGTACCGTATAGTCATCTGGCAGCGTATGTCACATGCAAGTACAGCTTGTAAAAAAGCTTCGAGCAAGCCAAGAGTACTGATCACCTCAATGTCAATCTTATCAGTTTTTCTTTGTTAAAAAGCAGCGCCTAAGATGTTATTTTTCAGGGCATATACTTTTATCGTATTTTGAGAACATAACAGCTTTAGCGAAGGTGCTTCGGTTTTGTTTAAAAAAAACGCAGCTTTAGCAAAGCTTGTTCGAAAAGGCAAAGAGCTTCGTTTTTGTGGAAAAAAAACACTGCTTTAGCAAAGCTTATTAGAAAAGCATAGCTTTAGCGAAGGAGCTGGCTTTAACGCAGAAAGATTAAGCATAGCTAAAATGAAGCTTATTTGGCCCGTGATTTATTATCCACCAATAATAGTCATAAAATACACAGTGACATGTTCATCCAATTCCTTAAACACGGCTACGTCGCAATTATGACCTCGATTTCAGCCATCGTTGTTGTTGTTGTCATCAGTACGTCATTTGCTTTTTGACCAATCAGAATACTCGGGCATAGGCTTACTAACGGACAAGGTAAAACAATTAAATGGGCTGAAACATAAAATGAACTCGCTTAAAACTATCAGAGAAAAAATTTACAAACATTTGTAGTGGAATTCAGATTTTTGCTAGTAAACAACAAACACCTTAACAAACAAACAAGAGGGCCCAAAGGGCGATAAGTCGCTCACCTGTAGTTCATGGTGGCCTCTGTTGCATGTACAAGGTTTTCATATTGTCTTATGCTTTATTATTTACATCACATTTAGACCCAATGACATATTGAAGTGATTTGACCTTGTGACCTAGGTTTTGACCCCATATGACCCAATATCTAACTTGGCCTAGATTTTGTTGAAATGATCATTGTAACCATGTTTCATAAAGATTAGGCCAAAATTGTGACCTCTAGTGACTACACAAGGTTTTTCAATTATTTGACCTTGTGACCTAGTTTTTAACCCTGGATGACCCAATATCAAACTTGATTTAGATTTTGTTAAGACGATAATTGTGACAAAGTTTCAGAAATATTAGGCCAAAATTGTGACCTCTAGTGTCTACACAAGATTTTCCTTTGAATTGACCTTGTGACCTAGTTTTGACCCCAAATAACCCAATATCGAACTTGACCTAGATTTTGTTGCGACGATCATTGTGACCAAGTTTCATAAATATTAAGTCACACTTATAACCTCTAGTGACTACACAAGGTTTTTCTATGATTTGACTTTGTGACCTAGTTTTTGATCGCGGATGACCCAATATCAAACTTGACCTACATTTTGTTGAGATGATCATTGTGACCAAGTTTCATAAAGATTAGGCTAAAATGGTGACATCTAGTGACTACACATGGTTTTTCTATGATTTGACCTTGTGACCTAGTTTTTGACCCAAGATGACCCAATATCAAACTTGACCTAGATTTTGTTGAGATGATCATTGTGACTAAGTTTCATAATTTAGACCTGATGATCATTTTGTTTGGTGTTGCTTGCAGATAAATCATATTTCTATCGAATAGCAA
The DNA here is from genome assembly GCA_947247005.1 of Spisula solida. Classification (NCBI taxonomy): domain Eukaryota; kingdom Metazoa; phylum Mollusca; class Bivalvia; order Venerida; family Mactridae; genus Spisula; species Spisula solida. The sequence continues at coordinate 41,934,339 of OX365959.1, read as the reverse complement.
GAGGATTTTCTCCATTTCTTTGTTTATGTGTGTTTATTAAAATCAAAGACCACTACAATGCAGCGTTATTTCCCTTTATTTGTATATGAGATATAAGGCGGTCGCACTCGCATAAAATAATTTGTGTCAATACCCTGTGCCTTTAATAGTCTTTGAGAAAATGACTCGGACCTACAGATAAGCTGCGTATTGGGGTAATTACCCAATTAATTTTCTTAAAACCCAATAGATTTTGAGAGTAGGGAGTAAGAAAAAGCAAAGACAATTAGAAATACCCAAATAGAAAAGGATGTTATAGTGAAAAACAGTACTTAAATAGTATTTACCCTTTGAGTTTTATTAAATACCCAATTAAAATTTGTCAAACCCAATCAAAATTGAAAGTCGGGGGTAAAATACCAAATAGACTGAAACCTTATCTGTAGCTCTGTGACCTTGACAATAACCAACGCACACGCGAGCTAAAACTCGATAATGTTTGACAATTATTATAATTTTACAATACGCCAATACGTGAAACATTTTATTTGTTAGCCGATATTGGTCCGAATTATCAGTTACGATTTATTTTGGTACGAATAGCGATTCGACGTTATATCAATTAACATACGGATTATTGACTGTTAATATTTTGTTTACTCATACTTACTCAATTTTATATTATATCTTAATGATTTAAACTGGAACTTACCTCATACACGTCTAGAAACCAGTAAATTATCGTAAAATTGGAACGTAAACAATAACTGAACGAGCGTCGAACTACCAGGAAGTAAAAATATAACCCAACAGAAAACATTTACCAAAAAGATGCAAATATGCCAAACCCACGAAGCGGAAGATGTGTAATGCATTAGCACTTTGTTAATCACACTGCTGAAAAGCTCTTTTGAAGCTCTGGACTGTCTCTGCGCGCACAATTTCACTGTTCAGATTGTTCCAATCAATAATTGTCATTGGAAAGAAGGAATGTATGTACTGTTCACTTTTACATATTAATGGTTTAAAACATTTATGGTGGCCTATTGCCTGATTTTTTACACTGTTTTTACTTATATGGTTATCAAATTGTTTTGGTCTTATCAGTCGTGTACCACGAATTGGTGTCAGATAGGTGTCAGTTGGCATTGCTGGCACCAGTCCCTCGGCCACCTTGTAGAAGAACGCCAGTCGCGCCATGTGGTAGGTCGAGTGTCTTCAGCATGTTAGTGACACAGCCCTGCTCTCTTGATTTGTAGTCTCCAGAGATGAATCTGGCCGCTCGTCATTGGACCTGTTAAAGTTGTTCGATGTCCTGTTTTAGATGTGGGTCCCATACAACAAAACTGTACTCCAGTGTAGATCTAACTAGCGATATCGTAGGCTGTTTTTCTACAGGTTTGTGGGCAATGCTTGAGGTTTCTCTTCAAGAATCCTAGGGTTGAGCTAGCCTTTTTGGAAATCTTTGTGATGTGGATGGAGAATTTGAGATTGTCTGTAAATGTGACTATCTTCTACTTGTTGGAGAATGGTTGTCTAGTGGGTAGTAGTTACTGGATTTGTTGTTGATACTCATGACGTAGCATTTCTTTGCGTTGAATTTCATTCCCCGAGTCAATGCCCACTTCTCTAAAGCCAGGAGGTCTGCTTGTATTTGGAGATGGTCCTGTCTTGTCTGTATAGTAGACAATCATCTGCAAAGAGGCGTACTGAAGATTTTACACACTCCGGTAGGTCATTGATGTGGCAAAGGAAGGCCAGTGGTCCCAGTCCGACTCCAGAGTCGACTGTGACAGGCTCGGATGATTCACCATCAACTACTACCTTCATGGTTCTGTTAGTGAGGAAGTCTCGTAGCCAGAGATTAATGTTTCCATCTATTCCATACAAAGACATCTTGTGCAGAAGACTTTCATGTGGTACTGTGTCGAACGCTTTAGAGAAATCTAGGATAATCATGTCGGTCTGTGATTTGTTGTCATTTTGTTGTAAAAGGTCGTGTACTGCAGTTAGAAGTTGGGTTTCGCGGGAGTAGTCAGATCTAAAACCATGGTTGAGAGATGTAAGTATATCATTCTTTTCAAGGTGGTCAAGTATTTGTTATATATATATGCATACTTACAGATACTTAAGCTGTACTTCTAGTAGAAGGCATTCGTCAGTCTGTAACACCAGTTCTATGTTTTCTTCATTAATAATTCTACCCACTGATATTTCTGGTAAAAACGACACTCAATAATTAATGGTGAGTCCGCTCAATTAGGCCCCATTCACAGAGGTCTCGGTATTAAGTGTTTAGAAAAAAAATGTTCGTTTAAGTTGCTGCAGTGGGTTCTGAGCAAATACAAAAAGGATGTTACCTCAGGTTGATTTCCTTAAAGAAATTGTCAATGGTGTAACAGTTATATTACATTCAGTAGTTTTCTTATGAAAAATAAAGACTTATTATGCTTTCGGCAACACATGTCTGCTTTAAAAATGTGTCAATGAAATGCAATCGTAAGCAATTAAAGTGTCAATATATTTCTGAACTTCATAGCTAATGTTCGGATTTTTTCTGTGGTGTAGCAAATTTAAATGGTTACACCAGGAACAGTCATACCACGGATATTTTTGATGAAATGTCATCGTTAAAACATACACATCGTTTATAGTACTTAGATAATAACAATACAAAACTTATTTATACATATATCTTAAACCAAAAGTAGAACTATTCTGAAAAATATTCTTACAGGTGAATAATTAACAGCGTTACACCACAGACAAAGAAAAGAAGTACGAATAGGAATTCAAGCACCGAATTGTCAATAGCTTTCCAATTATAAATTGAGTTATTTAAAGAGCATTTATTGCTCTTGTTTGAAGGATGAGGAACAGTTCCTCAGTTCCGAACTATTCGAAATAAAAGAAGTGGTTTGGTATTTTAGAGGAGCATGGTATAAAATTGACTTCGTTACACCAAAGACACAAAGCTATGGGACATGGATAAAACATATATTTCATTGCACGTTTTTGTTTACTACATATTTTCTGTATATTATTAAATATTCCTCATCAAAACGCACAAGTTTTGTCTTGTAACATTTGACGACAAGAAGTACTATTAATAAAGGCATGTCACTGTGTTACTGGAACATTCATGTGGTCTCAGATGTACGCAGTAAAACCCCAAAGATAAAAACTGTACTGGTAACAAATCATTTTGTTTTTCAGTGTTACTATAAATACAGAATATATATCTTTACCTAACCAATGCTTTAATATAATTTATTATATTTATGTTCAAGTTTTACAATAAGGACAAAAAACCTGCGAATTTTGAAACTGACTCATACAAATATCTCAGTTATATGAACTTTTTTAATCCGAATTTACATTATATCTCGGGTGTTTAATTCAGAGAATGTTTCCAAGTGAATTCCGATCCACAAATCTCACACATACAATGGTTTCGCATCTGAATGTATTCTCATGTGTTTAATCTCAGATCTCACACTTAAATGGTTTCGCTTCAAGTGCTTGTTAAGAAAACGTTTCTGAGAGAATGCAGAGTCACACACATCACACTTAAATGGTTTCGCGCCTGAATGTGTTCTCATCATGTGTCTAACCAGGCTTCGCTTTCGAATAAAAGCTGAATCACAAAAACCACACATAAATGCTTTTTCACCAGTGTGTATTAGCATATGTTGTTTCAGACTAGTGTTTTGAGAGAATGCAGAGCCACATATATCGCACGTGAATGGTTTTTCACCAGTATGTATTTTCAAGTGTTGTTTAAGACTACAGTTTTCTGTGAATGCAAACCCACAAACATCACACTTGAATGGCCTTTCCCCAGTGTGTATTCTCAAATGATTTTTAAGTTTTTGTTTTCCAGAGAATGCAGATCCACAAATACCACAATTGAATGGTTTTTCGCCAGTGTGTGTTCTCAAATGTTTCGTAAGTCTACTGTTTACAATGAATGCAGATCCACAAACATTACACTTGAATGGTTTTTCGCCAGTATGTCTTCTCAAATGGTTTTTAAGACTATAGTTGCGAGAGAATGCAGATCCACAAATACCACACTTGAAGGGTCTTTCACCGGTGTGTCTCCTCATATGTGCTTTCAGAAGAGTGTTTGAAGCGAATGCAGATCCACAAAAATCACACTTGAATTTTTTTTCTCCAGTATGTTTTATCATATGTACTATCAGATTTTTTCTATGAGTGAATGCAGATCCACAAATATCACACTTGAATGGTTTTTCACCAGTGTGTATTCTCATGTGAACTGTCAGGGTACATTTGTATGAGAATGCAGATCCACATATATCACACTTGAATGGTTTTTCACCAGTGTGTATTCTCATGTGAACTGACAGTGTACCTTTGTATGAGAATGCAGACCCACATACATCACACGGGTATGGTTTTTCACCAGTGTGCATCATCAAGTGATGTTTAAGACTATTGTAGTAATGGAATGCAGACCAACAAACATCGCACTTGTACGGTTTTTCACCAGTGTGTTTTCTCGTATGTATTACAAGACTAGAGTTCCGAGTGAATTCAGATCCACAAATCCCACACTTGAATGGTTTCTCACCTGAATGTATTCTCGTGTGATCAATCAGAGTTTGCTTTTTATTAAAAGCTGAATCGCAAATACCACACTTAAATTTTTTTTCACCAGTGTGTACTCTCATGTGTGTTTTCCGACTACTGGTGTGAGTGAATGCAGATCCACAAATATTACACTTGAATGGTTTTACGCCTGTATGAACTCTCATGTGACGTTTCAGGCTACCGTCTGTAGAGTAAGAAGTTCCACATATATCACAAGTGAATGGTTTTTCACCAGTGTGAATTCTCAAGTGCAGTCTTAGACTACTGTTGTGAGAGAATGCAAATTTGCAAATATCACACTTGAATGGTTTTTCACCGGTATGTATCCTCATGTGTTTCTTAAGACTATCGTTGTGAGAGAATGCAGATCCACATAAATCACACTTAAATGGGGTTTCACCAGTATGGACTGCCATGTGAACTTCAAGTGAATTACTATTCATCAAGACAGCGCCACAAACTTCACAAAGTAAATACTCATGACGAGATTCTACCAACATTGCCTTTTATCAGTCAGTTTTAACAGGTTGTTCAAAAGAATGGTTTAAAGCTCAGTCAGTTTTCACAGGTTGTTAAAGAGAACCGAGTAGAGGAGTCAGTTTTCACAGGTTGTTAAAGAGAACCGAGTAGAGGAGTCAGTTTTCACAGGCTGTTCAGGGGAATGGTGTAGAGCTCAGTCAGTTTTCATAGGTTGTTCAGTAGAATGGTGTAGAGCTCAGTCAGTTTTACCAGGTTGTTCAGTAGAATGGTTTAGAGCTCAATTAGTTTTCATATGTTGTTCAGTAGAATGGTGTAGAGCTCTGTCAGTTTTCATAGGTTGTTCAGTAGAATGGTGTAGAGCTCAGTCAGTTTTCCCAGGTTGTTCAGCAGAATGGTTTAGAGCTCAATCAGCTTTTATACTTCGTTCAAAAGATGGAGTAGAATTCAGCAAGTTTTCACAGGTCGTCCAGTAGGTGTAAAACTCAGCCAGTTGCTTCTTCAGTTTTGTGTTGATGTGTCTACAGTTCCACAAAACATTCAATTCCCACGTCTAGCTTTTTCTGAAAGTAGTTAATTAGTCAATATCAAATGTGGACATATTTAAATGGGTCGATTTGTATACAAGAGGGCCATTAGAAGACTTGACTTGCAGTTTAGGCAGGATCAGTAATTTGTTATATGATATGACCTAAATATTTTACCCTGGATAGGTTTTTCTTTAAATAGCCTTGTAACCTTTTTTAACCTAGTTTTCGACCCTAGACGACCCAGTTGGGAACTTTGACTTAGATTTGACAGAGACACACATTATGGCAAGGCTTCATAAAGATTAGGTCAAAATGTGACCTCTAGAGTAGAGTGTTAACAAGATTTGCGAACTCAACCGTGAGTTTACAGAAACGAACATAAAGATTAAATGAAACGGTGACCTCCGGAGTGTTAATATTGTTTTTCTTAGATGTGACCTTGTGACCTAGTTTTTGACCCCATATGACCCAGTTGCGACATAGTGACCAAGTTTCATGAAGACGAAGTAAAAAATGTGACATCTGGAGTGTTAACAAGGTTGGTCTTGGATTTGACCTAGTTTTTGAACGCAGATGACCAAGTTACACAAACATGGTCAAAAATTCATATAAACAAGCATCATGATCAAGTTTTAAAAATATTAAGTGAAAATTGTGACATCTAGAGTGTAAACAGTATAATTGTTGATGACAAAGATCGCCCTGATTACAATAGCTGACTTTGAGCACTTGATTCAAGCTTTTTTTAGCTAATTTAGGACCACCCAAGAAACACTGCTTTTCAAAGTTTTGTTGAAATTGGCCAAGTGGTTTAAGAGACAGACAGAGGCACATGATCCTGTCACGACAATAGCTGAACTTTTTCTTCAAAAAGTCGCCCAAAAAAAGGAATTTTACCTGGGTGGGGTTAAGATATCTGGATATTTCCGCATGTACAGACATCTATACCAAAATTACGTAGATATTTGACAAATTATTTTATTTTAGCAACAAGACAATACGCGAACAGCACATTTAATTTGCTGGCCGGTATTGGTCCGAATTTTGAGGTACGATTTATTCGGGTACGAATGGCGATTCGACGTTACATCGATTAACAAACAGATCTTTACTTGTCTGGTAATTATTTTTGTTACATGTGATAACTATATTTTATACCATCTTTATTTAAACTGGAGCTTACCCCATAAACTTCTACAAAGCAGTAAATCGTCGTAAAATTACACAGTAAACAATAACTATAAGCGAGCGTCGAACTACCAGAAAGTATAAATATAACCCAACGGAAAACATTTACCAAAAAGATCGGTATAGCTAAATACCAAACAGAAATTTTGTTCGCGAACAGAAATCAAATACCAAACATAAACGAAAAAATATATTTTAACCAAAGATATTTAATAAAATAGTGGTTTAGGGTTAGGACTTCTGTATTGCTTGCAATTCTTAATGACTTGTTCATTACGTCATATCTCGATTTGTTCAATTACGTCATTTTACTTATTGAAACTGGGTCACTCGTTTTAAGGTTTTCAGATTTTTTGTTGCTAAAATCGGGCCTTTCAACGTTTTAATACTGTTACTTAACTTTTGAGACTAAAGGCTGCTAAAACTAGGTAGTTCAGCAGTTTTACTGTTGTAACTAGGTCATTCAGCGTTGGCTTTCTGCCTTTTGTTTGCTGAATCTTTTCTATTCAGTTTTTAAACAATGAGACTAGGGGCGTTTAATTTTCTTGGTCGGTAGTGTCACGCATGTTAATTAAATGTATATGACACTCTATATTAACGTATGTAAAAGGTGTAAATATGCTGCCGCTTACACATATCGATAAGCCGATTAACAATGTTACCGCGTTAAGCGTAAAACGCACTAATCAAATTCTACCCTGCTTTACTTTTACGCGGAACGGATTTGTACTCGTCGCCGTGGATTTAATAATAACAGACATATATCTCTGCTTCATTACAAGCTTTAAATATTTAAAATCGGATAACAGATACGAAAATTATGAGGTCTTACATAAAGCAGGGTAGAATTTGACTAGTGCGTTTTACGCTTAACGCGGTAACATTGTTTATCGGCCGATCGATATGTGTAAGCGGCAGCATATTTACGTTAATATAGAGTGTCATATACATTTAATTAACATGCGTGGTAGTGTGTTGGGCACTTCTTCGTTTTAAGATTTCTTACAGCTAAAGCGGGGCAATATAGTCCTTTTGCTGTGGAGACTGGGTCATTCAGCTAGTTAGAAGGTCATCCGACTATACGGGCCTTTCAACGTTTTAATACTGTTATTTAACTTTTGACACTAAAGGCTGCAATAACTATGTAGTTCAGCAGTTTTACTGTTGTAACTTGGTCATTCAGCGTAGGCATTCCGCCTATTGGTTGCTGTATCTTTTCTACTGGGTCATACAGCTAGTTATAATTTATTATACTTTTCGACAGCTTGGACTTGGGCGGATCTACGCTTGTTTAGTTGGGCATTGTGCTTTGTGTGTTTTTAATGTTTCTGTGCTCGGCTGATTAAGTTGAGTGCTGCCTTCCCTGTCTGACTTAATATAATGTTTTAGTAATAAAACTTTATTATATTATCAATAGTGATGTCAATTTTAATTTCACCACAGAAAACTATAGAACTTTATAAATATGTGGACCAAGTAATATTGATACTTATAACATCAGTTTATGATTATTTCTTTGTAAGAGTTTGTTCCTTATACTAGTGGCTATGTCCCCGACAACAAACTTTGACTCTTAATGCCATGTTGACTTTGTTTGTGAACGAGTAAGATTTGCAATAAAAATGCTGTCATGCTTCAATAAATTCACTTGATCAATATTTATTTTGGGTTGAACTTCAAGAGTACATGTAGTGCATCATAATACAATGCTTATTTTATTTAACAACTTTAATTTGAAGACAAAAAACGCTTTTTAACGAAAAGTGCACTATCTCACTTAAGATTAGACTCTACTCCCTTAAGAAATACACTATTGAAAAATGTTGTATACCGGCTGTTATCAAATGGTTTGGAGTTCTGACGCGTAAGAATTAACCCATGACGGCCGTTTGTACATAACAAAGGTAAACTAGTACTACGGTTTTTCATAGTTTATTTCGATTCTAAAAGTATTAAAGTGCGCAGTTTTCAAGCCAGTGTTTCTTTGCGAGAGTATGTTGTTAACTTCACTTGTTTACCTGCTTGACGTCATAAAAACAACATGACGACACTTTGATTGTAATTCAGACGTTAAACAACGCTATGTTTTGTTCTTTGTCTACTTAGGCGAACTCGTTGGTCATGTTAGAATGTATATTATGATAAATGTCTGTAAGATGGGACTGTACTGTACATACAGTGGAAAACAATTCCAGAGCTGGATCGATGCGGAGAAGAATGTATTCATGTGGTAGGCAGTCCTTGATTGAGGAATAAGGACATTAAGGTTTCTGGTCTGTGTAAGATGGTGATGGTCTACTGCTACTAGTTTATTTCATTTTATAGAAATTTATAAATGTTGCGTGTTTTATTTGCTTTTCATGTGATCATGTTTGTACCGATGCTTGTTTTTTATAGCCATTACACGTATGTGATGTGCTGTAGATCTTTGTATCATTTCTATGTTTTTATTAGATCTATATTTTGTCAGGGATTCTAGACACGTTGATAGCTTTACTCAATTTTGGAACGTATGTAGGTCTTGTAGGCCAGTTCTTTGATTGGTTTGGTGTTTATTTTAATTTTTCTTTCAATGAAGCAAAGTGTATTACTGGCCTTGGAAATTATGTTTTGTGAGTGAATTGTTCATGTCAAGTAATTGTTCAAGTTAACATCAAGGCATTTTGAGGTTTCAGTCCCTTTGGGCTCAGTATTATGTAAGGCATATGGAACATTTCCCAAGTTTAGCTAAGTAAATGATGATATCGTCGGGAAAAAACGGGCTCGAGTCCTGATGCTGTCAGTCAGGTAATTTATATAGGCAAGGAGCCGATGACTGATTCGTATGAGACCCCTGATAAAACTGGTAACCAATCGGATGTTTTACCCTCGACAAGGACTGATTGTGTCCCGACCTCCTGTTCACAAAGGATTGATTTTAAGGATTTGGATCCAATAGATGCCCAGTCTCCCGTATGTGTCCACCCTTTATGTACACATCTAGCATACTACACTCGACCAATGTTCTAACTACACCGACTTTAAATTTGAGTATCTCCGGAACCGCTGTATTAAACCACAATATTTTGAAAAAGATATCTGAATCGGTATCAGGATGTTTTCCAATTCAGTCGGTGGAATATTGAGCACCGAGGCATGACGGTACAATAACGATTTTGTCCACGTGCCATTGAACTTTGGCGGGAAATCCATTCCATGTTGTATATCGCGTCTTAGTCCTTCGTCCATTCAGAAAAAAAATATGGTTTGTATATCATTTTAAGAAAGGGCCAGAATTGTTGAGGCAGTGGTTGGTGCTGACGGGGTATATATCGATTATGATAATCTTGTTATCTTTAAAACGTTGCCAGATTACAAATTATGTTACGTTTCCTAAGGTTGGGCCTAAAACACAAAGTAACAAATAGCAGTGTTTTTATCCTCTGTTAGCTCAAACCACTATCTCAATGACCCATAGCTTTGACCCTTTCGGCAAATGATAAACGGGCAATATAACGTTTTTCTGAAAGGTCGATTGACGGAGAAGCGATTAAAATTGGAAAAATTCAATGGCACGTCCACAAAAATACATAATTATTATACCGTCATGCATTATAGCACAATATTCCACCGACATAGTTGTAAAAACAGGAATATATCGAAGACGATATCGATTTAGGCATGTTTTCAAAACATCACGCGATTTAATATAACGGTTTCAAAGATAATTAATATAACGGTTTCAAAGATATTTAAATTCGGTGTAGTTAGAATATTAGTCAAGTGGCCTTTATATGAATATCAGTAAATGGAAGTCTATTTAGACCACGAAAAAGCCGCAAATGGCTAATCGCAGAATAGTTTAGCAGCCTGTCTCCAAAACTTATACTCAGAATAACCTGTGATTTGATCTTTTCTTAAACAAACACTCAATCATTCCTGGCTATGATGCTAGCACAGAATAACAAAAATATAACTGTCACTATATTTCTGTATTACATGTTGTAGGACAATACACATAAAATTGAAACTATAACTCCAACGCGATAAGTTGCAGCACCAAAACAAACACAATATTGCCTATATTTTTGTTATGGATTAAAATCAAGGACCGTAACACTTACCAATGAAAGCATTCACACATTTAGCACAACATTTAAAGTTTTCATGCTCCTAAATATTCAGAAACGATAAATATAGCGGACTTGGTGTTTGTTTTTGTATTGCAATTTATCTCTTAGTAACCGCTAAGTCCAGAAATATGTGTGCATTACTGTGTTACCAATCATCGTTTGTATACATGGCTAGAATTAGAGCCATTGAGCTCTGACATTAAGAAAATACATAAAAATAAAGATTTAGAATGTATGAAACTTTTTATCAAAATTCATATTTTCATCGTTAGTTAAATTGCAATACAAAAACCAATACAAAACTGGCTATAAATAATATGTTACGAATTATCGCAGAAGGTAACAAACCACCAAATAGATTTGTTCTTTAACTCAATGTAAAGTGACAAATTGCTGAACCAAAAAATGTCTAACTTTTGTCCATGGGGACCTCTCAAAATCCACCAATCAATAGAAATAGCATATAGCCTCAAGAAAATGAAAACAAATCAGGGGGTTGCGTATCATATAAGAAATATTTGGTTCGTCAAACGCGGTGAACATATTTTCTCACACGCGCAGACTGATTCGAAGTCCGTTAGCCACAACCTTACTTTCACTTTCATAATTAAGCCAGAACATCAAAATTATCTAAATAAAACAGTTTCACTACATCACATACATGTGTACAAAGCATTTAAACCCAATAACATGATTCTAATGCTGATTCGTCAACACATACCACCATTTCCAGCCAAATCAAAGTTTTTTACAGGACTACTTGAGTGTATCTGATTTTGGTCCGCGTAGTCATTTGGTGGTTTGTTACCAGAAGTGGTCAATACAGTACATGTATTTATATACATATGTCAACCACATGCAAAGATTCCTTTGTCATTTTACTTCTTAAGTTGTAGTATATACAATTACATTGTATAAATTATCAATCAAATTTAAGGTGCTTTGCTTTACACTTGGTTGAAAAATAATAACAATAAATTCATGGCAATCCATGTACCACATTGAGAATGTTTCTACCTCGAACGCATGGCTGAACGTAGGCATACACATACTTAGATATGAGGTTTTTGCAATCAATGAATACGGATATACAAGCATCTCAGTTATAAATATAAGTTATAAGTTAATCAGAATGTACAGTGAAAGAATTTTCTAACTATACATTTTTCATTACGCAATAATTTTCTTGTCAGTGTCTAGAATTTGTTCAAACTATGCAGAAACATAAATCAGAAGCTAACGTACAACTGTCAGGAAAGTGTATCTGATTGTTGCGCAAAAATCAGTCAGGCTTGAAATCAATGCGTTTTTCATGATTTTGCATGCTTTATATAAAATTTTCTTAAAAACATAATTTTGGCGGAGCAGTTAAATTTTGTTTGACTGGAAAATTTATAAAAAAACAACAACATGTGTATTAATTAAGTTAATAATTGTAAGAATGAATGATTGAAAATTGCATATTATTACTGAAGTGGGTGCAAAAATTGGTTCTGTTAAAGCATGGAGTATTTTTCAGGGAAATATTGCATCACATATTTTAAAACATATTGTAAATGCATTTGACGGTCATTTGTAATTAGTTAAACTATTAAATGATTTAAATCACCTGTTGTTTTGTGCCGTAATGTTGTTTTTATTTAACAGAAACGTATGACTAAAAACACAAAGTTTCTGTAGAATCACATATTCAAACTTACATAAATTCAATACAGAGCCGATATCTGAGTTAATATCTCAACCACGTTTACTGGACAAAATGAGAAGTGTTCTCTATCAAATAAATAATTGAAATTTCATAGTTGTGATAGTTTTCATCATTTTGTTACACTTAAATGTTTTCGCACCAGTGTATATCCTCCATGTGTTGTTTAAGCATTTGTTTGTAAGAAAAGGCTAAGCCACAAACATCACACTTATATGGTTTCTCACCTGAATGTGTTCTCATGTGAACAATCAGGTGTTGCTTTCGAATAAAAGCTGAATCACAAATACCACACTTAAATGGTTTTTCACCAGTGTGTATTTTCAAGTGATGTTGAACACTATCTTTGTTAGAGAATACAGATCCACAAACATCACACTTGAATGGTTTTTCACCAGTATGTATTCTCATATGTACTGTAAGATGACTGTTTTGTTTGAATGCAGATCCACAAACATCGCATTTGAATGGTTTTTCACCAGTGTGTATTCGCATATGTACTGTCAGACTACTGTTTTTAGCAAATGCAGTTCCACAAGTATCACACTTGAATGGTTTTTCACCTGTATGTACTCTCATGTGAACTTTCAGGTTACCGTTTGTAGAGTAAACAGATCCACAAATATCACACTTAAAGGACTTTTCGCCAATATGAATTCTCATGTGAACTTTGAGTATAGAACTGCCCCTGAATACTGATTTACAAACTCCACAAATAAACGATGGTTTCCCCGATTGCTCATCCATAGCTTTTGTGCACAGGTGGTCCGGTAGATTGTCGTAGAGCTCAGTAAGTTGCTTCTTCGGTGTTTTATATGATTATGTGCACGGTCCACAAATCATTCACTTCTGAAAGTAGTTAACACAACAATATTAACAGTTTAAACAATAAACAACAATATTATTAACAAGAAATTGTATCTGATATTTATAACTCAGTCAATTAAACGAGCGTCCATTTAACAGAACAATAATAACTTGTGTACGTCTTGGATCTTGCATGCCCTGTCAGCAATCGTGAAAGCTCGGCCATTTCCGTTTGTCTGCGGTATTATACCACGTATATAGCTCTCGAATACACCTAACAGTCCGTGAGTTAAAAGTAAACTACGTTCGCATAAAAGTAACACATTATGTATCCGTCAATAAGATGGTCATTCTATGTATTCCTATCAGTATTGTTTTATTTTTACGATCAAAAGAAGACATACCATGAAAGAAATACCAAATATTTTGAAAGATAACATCATTTATATTTCCCATGCACGTGTTGAAAACATAAACAAACATGACCCTAATTGGATTTTCGGGAAAATTCATTCGTTTACTTTCCAAAAAAACAGCAAGTTCAAAAATTTCGTCTGCGGAAAAGGAGTACTGTCGATTCAAAGTTATCTGTCAAAACCGCCAGATATTCCATTTCAGAACAGGTAAAAGTGTGTATTGACCAATCAGCGCTCTTATATTACTGATACCATCATTTACCATAGTTTTATGCATTAAAATAAGCATAGGATTTTTCATGAGCGTTCTAAGCGTAGTCCGTTAAATACTAGTACATGGTATCGTCATGTTGGCGATATTCATAATTCTGGCCAAGGGTTCGAATCCAAACTGATGCCCGTTTTGTTTTTGTATTTTGTATGCTTTTTATATTTTTTCTGACGATTTAAATCGACGAATTAATTGCATACTTTTCTTTGCGATAAAAGTAGCTGGTTTAATATAGAGATCTATGCTATGTTTTTGTTGACATGTACTTGTTACATCTTGCATGCAAACATTATTCGGTAATTTCCAGCTTTATTGGATGAACCCAATCATGGTGTGCTTGATTACAAATGTGAAGAGTTTATTCATTATATTATACAAGTACGTATATTTGTCACTGGAAGGAGCAACAAAAATTATATAGTTACCTAATTTAAGCAAAATTAAAAAAATATAGTCATTGTTGGGATTTGAACTCACAGTGAATTGTATATGTTTTCAAATAAGACTTACAAAGACATAGCAGTTAAGGACGTTTGATAGGGTTATTATTTTTTTTCAATGTTACCAAAAAATAGGCACAATTATAGTTTAATGTATACTGAAGCAATATGTGAAATAAAAAACGTACGTCGCGGTACTATTTAAGGGGTCATGGGCCCTTTTGCAACATCACTTTTCAAGAAAATGACAAAAATTTCAGATATTTCGCAATGTATTCATTTTTGTATGTAAATCGATATTTTTTCTTGTTCAAATTATTTCCATGGGTTTGTATGAACAAACACATATTACTGAAACATTCTTATAAACTTTTGGTATCGATAAGAAAATTCACAAATTTTTGATAAAAAAAGAATTGTCAAAATTTCCGAAAAATGACTGCTAAAAAAGACAAAAAATACACAAAATCGGCCGTAGCTCAAAAACGACCTCGATGACCAATATATTTTTTATTGCTAATTTTGTTGATAAAAGTGTACTCAATCCAAATATTAAATAAAAAAGATAAAAAAAAGCCTCATAACTTCAATTTTCCTAGGCGTTCTTTTGGCAAAACATCGCCTGAACTTCATTCATTCAATGCTGGCTGGTTTACGGACCACTCTTGGCTTCATTACGATGTGATATGTACTATGTCTTCGAAGTTTGAGTCTACATGGAATATTTATATATATTTCCCTTTGGTGTCAACGATTAAATGAATATACTGCACAACTACTAAAGAACAACGCCCTTTGGGAGATGCAAGTATAGATCGTTGTTTAGAGGTTGTTACTCTACAGAGGTTATATTGATGATAAACATCGGTTAAGGGAAAGTTTGAATTTGATGCTGCATATAGGCTAGCTGTACGTTACGGAGAGGTGGTACTATATTAAGTTACTTTCATGATATATTTTGATAAAAGTAATATGTCAATATGTTGGTGCATTTAACTGACAATTACTCATTTGTTTATTTGGTTACCGTATTCATAAAGCATTGATTTATGTTACATAATTATACATGTATGTTACATCATTAAAACTATAGATATATACATGCTCATACACATGTACGTTATGCTTATCAAATTAGATTATGTGACATTTTACATTACATGTTTTCTTTTTATATTACATTATGTATACCGTTTGATTGTATTTTCGCGGAATTTCCGTGAGTTTTTAGTATCCTCAAAGTTTTAACGACAAAAATTTCTTTAAGAAAATAGCAGTTATGGTTTATAACCGAGGTATATTCAATTATTGCTCCAGAACAATAATCTACACACAACAATCCGAAGTTTTTATCATTCAGAATACACGATAAAAGTCAAGGAAACGGCCCCATTGATGCTTTAGTTCATAAAAAAATCGTACATATAGGGAGGGGACACCCCTCCCTTACAACCCTCCCCCGCCTCCCCAATGTTCGGGAGAGCGCGACGCGCCTGATGCGCAAAAATGATGCGCATAAACAACTGTATCAAACGTTCTAACTACTCCGCTATAGGGCAGCTTAAGTTTAGATCATTTAAATGTATTAATGTTAGGACTTGGTACTGACACATCTGTAATAATTGATCGACTTGAATGTTTATTTACGCATTTGTGACAGATAACTTTGAACCAACTGTACTGGTGGTGTACAGTACTGTTTAAACTAAACTTGACACAAAGTGCACATAGTGTGCACTAGGTTTAAACATGGTTTGCACTATATGTGCACTCCAAGTGCACAAGAAGTGCACTTCAGTCTGATATGTAGGCTATAAGGCATGTTTATTTTGCACAATGGTGTAAAGAAGGATCTATGAATTAGATTATTTATTATTATATTAGATTTATATTGTGCATTGCTGAATTTTAGTTTAATTTTAAGATGATAATAAGTAATATTAGTTTGTACTAAATTTACAATTAAATGCATGCATGCTGCAAATAAAAAAAGAAGAAAATGTATATTGTTTCATATAATTAATATGATGAATATTAACCGTATTATGATAGATTGAAGTTGAAAGTAATGCAATTCCATTAATTATGCATAATATAATAATTAATAGTGTAATGATGGTAAACAAGTTGTATTACATACTTTTATTGCAATTACCGGTAGTTAAATTGCTTACTAAAATTGTCCAAATAATTTCCTATACTTTAAGAAACTAAGACTTAGGTACAATAACATTTATTGAGGAGATCGTTTTAATCAGATTGGCTTTAAGAATAGATATTAGTATTGAACTCATATGTTCTTGAAATGTAAGTAGGTGTGTTCAATGTTTCGTGTGAGTTAGTCTGATTAAAGTCATCTCCATGATGTTGAATGAGTATGAATCCCTGCTTATCATTTGAATTTGTGATTCATTTGATATGCAGTTCATTTACATCGTGGAGAAATACACTTGCATGATTGGAATAAAAACCACACAAAATTGATATACTGTATGGTCTATCATATAGTCCTTTTATAGCTGACACTATTGGTAAACATTAAAAGCCCCCAGGCATGACATGTAGGGACCTTATCATTTAATCCCATCATGTTGTATATTGGGAATAAACAACATTTGGAATAAACAACATTATGATTGACAAATTAACAATTATACAAGTCTTACAGCACAAGAAATAAATAGAGATCTAGATAAGTTTGAAACAAAATATGCTGGACTGAACCAGGGAGTTTAGATACGTATCCATATAGAACAGGGCTGGTATTCACAAATCATCTTAGCAGAAAACTTAGGAATTTCTTAAAATCTTGATTTGTTCTTAAGTTTATCAGCTAAGCAAGAAAATCAAGATGCTTAATATTTTACATAGTTTTGAAGTATTAGGTAAACAGCTTCTATAATCACTATGAAAACATAGATTATTTTTTAAATTGCGGGACATATGCTCTGCACAAAATATTGACTTAATTAAAATATTTAAGTTTTCACTTAAGATGCTTTGTGAATATCATCCTAGGTCCTGACTGAACCAGAGACAATAGATACTCTCTGACTGAACTTATTATATTAGTTTTGCTATTCACCCCAGCATTTAACAGTTGTAAATTTGTCATTATAACCAGAAAAAAAAGCTTTATTATAATTTTGTAAGACATGAAATTTTATTTTTCAGCATTATTTCACATGGATATTTAAGCAATATAATATCACAGTCTAACTATAAAGTGCTATTCCAGTATATTCGATTGTCTTAAAAATATAGCGACTATTATGTTCTCAATTAAATTTTGATCAAGGCATCATGTACATACATATCCCCGATGAGTTTGACAGTTTAGTTTACACTAATGTATCTTAAGTTGATTGTCAAACATTAATTCTTGATTTCACTTAATTAAATATCTCTCTCAACACCTAATTACTGACGTAAAACGTTTTCGACATCAATCCTGCGACCTCCGGCACACGACCCACAGGCCCTATCACTTAGGCTTTTGATGCTATCGATATTATTCCTGTCTCATCTTAAACAATTATACTTTCTTAAAAAACTACAATTTAAATAACAAAGGACGCATTAAAAATAGTAAGGTCAAACTTATTATAAAAGCTCCGCGAGTCGCATGTGTCGCCTGACGACATGCACATTTGTCATGGAAAACTATCCACTATTGGGCTACATATCGACTCACAAGAGTTCTATAGTCATCTGAACTAAAAACGACAAAGTGATGCTCTGGACAAAAAAATGTCACAGCAAGAAACAGGCATACCTATCTTGGAGTCATTAATACTTATGGTGACAAAGTTATGCCACGGACAAGAAATGCTTATAAAATCAATCAAAGGGACAAAAATAAAAAATGGCACATGGTAGAGTTACGATTCTTGTGTACTGCACTTGGACTTTTGGTAAGAAACATGCATACCAAATTTCAAGTCATTCAACCTCTTGGTGACAAAGTTATCCGCCGGACAAGAAATGCTCAAATTAAATCAATCTAAGGCAAATAATTCAAAAACGATGCAAGGCAGAGTTATGGTTCTTGCGCACTGCACTTCGGCTTATTGCAAGAAACATGCATACCAAATCTTGAGTCATTTGAACTTAAGGTGACAAAGTTATGCTCCGGTCAAGAAATGCTCTAATAAAATCAATCAAAGGAAAATAATTCAAAAACTATGACAGGTAGAGTTATGGTTCTTGCACACTGCATTTCGGCTTATTGCAAGAAACATGCATACCAAATCTAGAGTCATTTGAACTTAAGGTGACAAAGTTATGCTCCGGACAAGAAATGCTCTAATAAAATCAATCAAAGGGAAATAATTCAAAAACTATGACAGGTAGAGTTATGGTTCTTGCGCACTGCACTTCAGCTTACTGCAAGAAACATGCATACCAAATCTAGAGTCATTTGAACTTAAGGTGACAAAGTTATGCTCCGGACAAGCAATTTGTGACGCCGCCGCCGCCGCCACCGCCGCCGCCGCCGCCGCCAAAGTAACACCTATATGTCGCCTTTTCAGGCGACACAAAAACTTGAGTTATTGGAAGTAAGAGAGACATTGTATCATTTAAAACGTGTGTAATATCATATAATAATAAAATTTTGTAAAAAAATATTTCTTACAATTTCATGAAATGGACATCCTACTATAGTACGATCTGTGAGATCTTCATAAATTGAAAATTTCTAGAGGAATATTCCAATCAGGGACCCTATATAACATTAAGGTACTGGTACAATATACAGTATGATAAGAATCTTGGATGACATCCTTTGACGATTCCCCCATGGTGTGCGAGGCTGAACCCTAAAGCATGTATGGTTTGTTACCCAGTACATTTTGTATAACCCCGTCGTTACTAGTTTATTTTTTTCGAATACAAATAGTTATTGCACATTTGGCAAACTGTACAGTATTATTGGGGAAATTGAATTATATAATTATGTATTAAAGAATACACAGGCCTAGACACTAACTATTTTGGCCACTGGTCCGACAGGGCAAAAGCGCCCAATTTGTAAATAGGACAGTTACTGGTCCTCCAGAATTTTTACTGGTCCTTCTGGATTTTTACTGGTCTCGGACCAGCGGACCAGTGTTAGTGTCGAGCCCTGAATACAATTTAATATAATGAAACACTTGATGTAAGTATAGTACAGGTATTAGTCGACTACATTAAACAGACTGTCATCCTGACTTGAACAAGTTATGGTTAAGTTTAATGTGGTCAGATAATATAACACATGTATAAATCAATTAACATTTGACACCAGGAACAATACTTTACGAATTTCCCTTCTCAATAAGAAAGTTGAACACCCACTTCACGCCTTCTAGATAATCTGAATTAGGAGATGTGTTGTTTTGCAGTATCAAATGGTGTCTAACTTCCCCTGTCTATTAGTTTTTAATGAAAACTTTGGGTGTTCAATCTATACAAAAATGTTACTAGAAAAACAAAACCAGTATAGATCCATTTAATTATTTTAATATACTGAGAACTACAATACATTCATTACTTATCATGTTCTAGTTTATTAGCAAAACAGCATTTACACAATACTTTCGGTCATATTTACCACTGAATTTATTTTCATTTATCTGTTTACTTTTAAATATTAATCTATTCAAGTAAATTTTGTATTTTTAAGATCTTTGTATATACTAACTACATGTTTTACCATTCATTATTTCACACAAATATTCAAAGTATTGCTTATCCCAATAGTTTTTAGTTTAGACTTATTTAAACAGACTTTAAATGAGTAGGAAAACAATTAAACTCCAGCAAATAATTATGTTGTCTTAACAAAATGTATATGTAACTCATTTTCATTCCAAACATTATCAATATTTGGAATCTAGTTTCAATACAATAATGTATAACATGTTCAAAAAGCAGATACATGACTAACAAATAAGAGTTAAATTGTAACATCATGTGTACTCTAGGTAAAGTGCACTCCAAGTGCACTAGTAGTGTACATGATGTTTAAACCTAGTGCACTCCATGTGCACAAGGGTGTCAAGTTTAGTTTAAACAGTACTGTATATTTAAATACTTGAAACTCTGCAATGTTTGTTTATTATCAATAAATGTGAAAAATAATTTAAATTATGGTCCAGGACATATAATCTGATACAATACAATTAGATATATTTGTGTTATTATAGACATGTTTTGTGTAATGTTGACAGGGGGCGACTATTTTGTAATCATGTGATTGCAAATAGTTCAATATTGCTCCTGGTTTAATACCGAAACTCACATTCAACATCCAAAACTATTATAAATTAAAAAGTTCATATTCGTGTAAACTTACCACAATTCAGTTCTCTTTAACCTTAATTTGCTTGCCAACATTGGTCCGAATTATCAGGTACGATTTATTTTGGTACGAATGACGATTCGACGTTTCGTCGATGAACATGGCTCAGATTATTGCTTGGTTATATTTTGGTTACACATGATAACTCAATTTTATATTATATCTAATTATTTAAACCGGAGTTTACCTCATTTACGACTAAACAGCAGTTAATTCTCGTAAACTCGTCAAGTAAAACAACAGCGACTGAATGAACGTCAAACTACCAGGAAGTAAAAAAATAGCCCAAAGGAAAATATTTACCAAAAAGTAATAAAAAGCCAAACTCTGGGTAAAATGTAGACCTAGTGCATCTTTAAATAAATGTCATTACCCAATTGTCTCCGATAGCAGGTATGCAGATAGATAGTATCAAGTTATGTTGAAAATGCCAGTTAGTATGTATAACCTCTGGAGCCCACCCCTCATATTCATGATCCATTAATGTTTCTCTCTAACGACACGGTCCACAGTAAGATTCTATTGATCAAGTCCTTCCATTACCCCCTAAATTACCAGAATGCGACTACATTATATACCGGACAAGGATTAATACAATGAATAATCGGAAGATTGGAACGAAAACAATACGCTATGTACCAAGAAGAAAATGTATTTACATAAATTCCATATTTGACCTTAATTATCGATCGATCTCCATATGTAACCAAAATGTCGCCAATTTACTACTATTTGTGTTTTCTCTAAGTAAATGAGCATATAGTAGGCATAGGCATAGACCCAGAACGCTCCCAACTTTATCACTACTATAATTGGACAATGATAAATTGGCCAGACTATAAATAGTACCAGAACATAAACATTCTTATTTATATTTTGCATCAATAGTGAACTAATAAGGTGTATTACCTTCATCAAAATAGCCGATTAGAAAATAGCTCATTCAGTAAAGAGCAAGGTCAAGTCCCAAGTTCTCTACAAAGAAATGCTTCTATTCCACGCGAGTTCGAATCCCAGTTTGTGAAATTTCGGTTAGAAAATATTTTTTGCATCTTAAAAGTCTACTGTATATATTTACTATTCATTCGTTTTATTTTTTCATACTTTGTAACTTAAAAATGAAAGAAAATGAAAAAAAAACAATTATTTTAAAATGAAAGAGACAACGAGGATTCGAACCTGCGTACAAAATATAATGCATAAACGGTGCATCATCAAGTAGCGGATGCGATACCCCCAGATAGCACTACGGTACTGGCCTGGTACTGGCATATAATCGTACTATCGGCAAACGGTCGGCGTTGGCGTGCCATTACTGGGCCAGTACCGGGCCGATGCCGCATATCATTGTAGATTTATTTGCCGATCATATCTAACTCGCTGCTGGCATCATGTACTGGCCCAGTACTGGCCCAGTACAGTACGTTTATAGTTAATTATTCAGTTGAAAATGTTTGTTCCACATGAAATGGGTGTATTTCTAAAAAAAAATACCATGACAAAAGTTATGTTTGTCACATATTTTTTTGGTATAATTATTTTAATAAACTAAAAACTACGCATATCATATCATGTTTTGAACTGTTTTATTTTAACTGATTATATATCCATGATTGAGCTTATCCGTAGGCAATACTATTTTCCTGTGTTTAGTTCTATATATAAGTTACATAATAACAATTAATAATATTGGATAATAAATAACATAATTTAAAATTATCATGCAAAGTTATTATGTTTGTCATACTAATGTATCTCATAGTCAAGCAAAAAAAACAGTGTTTTTATGTTTTTAACAATTCGGGGTAAAGTTGCAAAAAAAAGTTTTATAATCTCATTGGTACTGCACAACACCAATTAATGTACATGTGTGTATAAGAGTTCTATAACTTCCCAAATTGTTGGTCAGTAGCGATGTTTATCCAAATTATAATCATCTGTTTCCAATTTATAAACCCTCCAAGAAGGTTGTGTCCATGGTAACAGAGCAATAAATTCCAAGATAAATAAATTTCACCTCTCCAGTGGGGTCATTTTACAATCAGCTCCCAGATGTACATTCGTTTATGAGGCTGCTACAAGTAAATATTTTGAAGGAATATACTGAGATCACAACAAAATGTAAGTAAAAAATAATACAAATCTCTTTCTTTCAGCATATAAAAAGCAGTTTAAATCAGAATATTTACATACATGTATACGGTATATATATTCGTTGTGGATATTCAATGAAGAAATCATGTAATACTATAGATGACATGTTAGCTTTCACTGTCGAGGAAAAATTAGTTTGTATTAAAATGTTTTTTCTGATTAATATAATTTTATGTTATATACGATCAAAGAATACATGAGAAGTGTATATCCGTGATTCAAAACTAATAAATTATGTACCGGTCGGTAATAGATTTTTCTCATGTAGTCACATGATTTTGTAAAGTCATGTGACCTGTTCAAGATGGCGGCCAACAAGTTTTACTTTCAGTGCTCTCATCCAAAACGTAAATTTAACCACTTTTATAACTATATTATGATGTTTAAGACCACCTGTCCTGTCAGAAAATATGTATATTTTTTATCTATTTAGAAATGCTTCGGAAAACGTTTCATGTTTGTTCATTTCAGGTACATATATCTAATTTGATTGACTGATTCTGTCATTCCCAGTAAACTTGAAAAATAAATTAACTGATTAACTTACTGTTTCTTATTTTGGACATAGACTTTTATTTAAACTAGAATATTCAGCTGTGCAATCATATTTATCGTTTGTTTGCAAAAGAAAACAATAACAACAAATAAGTTTTTATAGTTTAAATTATTTTGGACATTATATTTATCATAGCCTAGGTTTGCAATATCATAAACTATAGTAATTTAGTATGTGTATCACTGTATGGCTAAATATTACTCCCTACTATTCAATTAAAATATAATTGGGAGTAATTAGTTCTACTGTTTGGTTGGACAAAGACGCTACATTCTGGTGAAATTTTTCAGAATATATAGGCCTGTAGCATATTGTTAAATTTAGAACATGGCATCTTATTCAACATTTAGGCGAAAAATTCGTGAAAATGTGCGCAGACATGTTGTAGATTTAGGGAGACAATTGATTTCTGATGATACTGAGGATGAAGCTACTATTTTGCCAGACTGTCCTGCTGAAAGTGTTTCAGCTGAGCATGTTAACAATATGCAGTCCCAAGATGATTTGACATTTGAGCAAGAGAACTTCGATAACTCTGTAAATGACGAATTTGTTTATAATGTAAATGACGACACGTTTAATTTGAATTATGTGTCTAGTAGTGATGACACATCAGACCGAGATAATAACAGTGAATATGATTCAGAATCTGAGTCAGATGAACTGCTATCTGATAGACTGAGAGAATGGGCATTAAAATTTAATGTGTCTTTAGATTCTTTGTCTGAACTTCTGGTTATTCTCAAATCTGTAGACCCATCTTTGCCAAAAGATCCCCGCACATTAATGAAAACTCCAAAAGGTAAACAGTATACTCATGTAATATCTGAGATTTGCGGCGGTCAGTATTACCATTTTGGTGTAAGTTCAGGTATTCAACAAAGAATAACAGCTGCAGATATTGTATACGACCTTAGAATTCAGTTGCAGTTCAATATTGATGGTCTTCCATTGTTTAAAAGTAGCAGAGATCAGTTCTGGCCAATTCTAGGTAGAATAGTGAACATAAGAAATACAACTCCTTTCATTGTAGGATTGTTTTATGGACAAAAGAAACCTGATAATATTCATGCCTATTTGCAGGAATTTGTTGACGACTGCTCATTCCTTATTGAAAATGGAATTATTCATGCAGGCCAGAGACTAGACATTTGTTTTTCATCATTTATCTGTGACTCACCAGCAAAATCTTTTGTCAAAAATGTTAAAACATATGCTGGCTATCATGGATGTGATAAGTGTGTTCAAGAGGGTATTTATCTTGGAAAGATGAATCATCCTGAAACAGATGCAGCCCTTCGTACCGATGTTGCTTTTAATGAAATGGTAGATGATGGTCACCATCATGGTCCTTCACCAATATCAGCACTTAATGTTGGCATAGTCACCCAGTTTCCAATTGATTACATGCATTTGGTTTGTTTAGGCGTGATGAAAAAAAATGCTGTTGCTTTGGATTAAAGGCCCACTCCAGACACGCCTAGGCTCGCGTGTCATATCACAGATTTCTGATCGGCTTTTGTCCCTCAAAAATAGTATACCTGTAGAATTTTCTAGAAAGCCTAGAACATTATCTGATGTAGACCGTTGGAAAGCTACTGAATTCAGACAATTCTTGCTATATACAGGCCCAGTTGCTCTCTTTCAAGTTCTTGAAAGTAGCATGTACACAAATGTTATGCTATTGTCTGTTGCAATACACTTTTTAGTGAATGAGCATCTTTGCATTACTTACAATATGTATGTAAATGATTTACTTAAAACATTTGTGACACATTTCTTAGAGATTTATGGCCAAGATCAGGCAGTTTACAACATCCATGGCCTTACTCATTTAGCTAACGATGCCTTAACATATGGTGGACTAGACAAAATTTCTGCTTTTCCATTTGAAAACTTTTTAAAAGGACTTAAAAGAATGGTTCGAAAGCCTTCCTTTCCTCTTCCCCAAGTTATACGAAGGGTGTCTGAAAGAAATAACTCATCATCATGTTTCAACATGCCTTCATTTCCTGCATTAAAACAAACCCATGAACAAGGGCCACTCCCACATGAGTTGATCAATGGAAAGCAGTATAGACTGGTAAAAACTGACAAGTATTGTTTGAAATTGAATGACAAAGATAGCTGCATTGTAATTGGGAACAGAATTGCTATTGTGAAAAATATTATCCATTGTCAATCTGTTACTTACATTGTTTATCAGATATACGGTCAGATGGAAGATTTCTTTGAAGTTCCCCTGTCATCCAGTCATATGCATATACACAAGGTTGCTGAATTAAATGCGGATTTAAGAATTGCAGAAAAAACTGATATTCTATCAAAATGTGTGTTACTTCCTTTCAATGAAGAGGAATATATTGCAATACCATTTTCTGATAGTGTATAGTCCAGAGAATTTGACACGACTCTCAACCTTCAATTAGCATAATTTAACAGCTGATATATTGTCTATATTTATAATCCCGGCTGTATGGTTTCATAAGCGGGATTATTACGAAGACGCTTGAGGTGTAATACCAACACAAATCTAAAGAACCGATAATGCACGATTTGCTCGCGAAAATTAATATATTCAACAAAAGTACCTTGTAATATATTCTTTGTCTGAACTTCTGGTTATTCTCAAATCTGTAGACCCATCTTTGCCAAAAGATCCCCGCACATTAATGAAAACTCCAAATGGTAAACAGTATACTCATGTAATATCTGAGATTTGCGGCGGTCAGTATTACCATTTTGGTGTAAGTTCAGGTATTCAACAAAGAATAACAGCTGCAGATATTGTATACGACCTTAGAATTCAGTTGCAGTTCAATATTGATGGTCTTCCATTGTTTAAAAGTAGCAGAGATCCGTTGTGGCCAATTCTAGGTAGAATAGTGAACATAAGAAATACAACTCCTTTCATTGTAGGATTGTTTTATGGACAAAAGAAACCTGATAATATTCATGCCTATTTGCAGGAATTTGTTGACGACTGCTCATTCCTTATTGAAAATGGAATTATTCATGCAGGCCAGAGACTAGAAAGCTACTGAATTCAGACAATTCTTGCTATATACAGGCCCAGTTGCTCTCTTTCAAGTTCTTGAAAGTAGCATGTACACAAATGTTATGCTATTGTCTGTTGCAATACACTTTTTAGTGAATGAGCATCTTTGCATTACTTACAATATGTATGTAAATGATTTACTTAAAACATTTGTGACACATTTCTTAGAGATTTATGGCCAAGATCAGGCAGTTTACAACATCCATGGCCTTACTCATTTAGCTAACGATGCCTTAACATATGGTGGACTAGACAAAATTTCTGCTTTTCCATTTGAAAACTTTTTAAAAGGACTTAAAAGAATGGTTCGAAAGCCTTCCTTTCCTCTTCCCCAAGTTATACGAAGGGTGTCTGAAAGAAATAACTCATCATCATGTTTCAACATGCCTTCATTTCCTGCATTAAAACAAACCCATGAACAAGGGCCACTCCCACATGAGTTGATCAATGGAAAGCAGTATAGACTGGTAAAAACTGACAAGTATTGTTTGAAATTGAATGACAAAGATAGCTGCATTGTAATTGGGAACAGAATTGCTATTGTGAAAAATATTATCCATTGTCAATCTGTTACTTACATTGTTTATCAGATATACGGTCAGATGGAAGATTTCTTTGAAGTTCCCCTGTCATCCAGTCATATGCATATACACAAGGTTGCTGAATTAAATGCGGATTTAAGAATTGCAGAAAAAACTGATATTCTATCAAAATGTGTGTTACTTCCTTTCAATGAAGAGGAATATATTGCAATACCATTTTCTGATAGTGTATAGTCCAGAGAATTTGACACGACTCTCAACCTTCAATTAGCATAATTTAACAGCTGATATATTGTCTATATTTATAATCCCGGCTGTATGGTTTCATAAGCGGGATTATTACGAAGACGCTTGAGGTGTAATACCAACACAAATCTAAAGAACCGATAATGCACGATTTGCTCGCGAAAATTAATATATTCAACAAAAGTACCTTGTAATATATTCTTTGTCTGAACTTCTGGTTATTCTCAAATCTGTAGACCCATCTTTGCCAAAAGATCCCCGCACATTAATGAAAACTCCAAATGGTAAACAGTATACTCATGTAATATCTGAGATTTGCGGCGGTCAGTATTACCATTTTGGTGTAAGTTCAGGTATTCAACAAAGAATAACAGCTGCAGATATTGTATACGACCTTAGAATTCAGTTGCAGTTCAATATTGATGGTCTTCCATTGTTTAAAAGTAGCAGAGATCCGTTGTGGCCAATTCTAGGTAGAATAGTGAACATAAGAAATACAACTCCTTTCATTGTAGGATTGTTTTATGGACAAAAGAAACCTGATAATATTCATGCCTATTTGCAGGAATTTGTTGACGACTGCTCATTCCTTATTGAAAATGGAATTATTCATGCAGGCCAGAGACTAGAAAGCTACTGAATTCAGACAATTCTTGCTATATACAGGCCCAGTTGCTCTCTTTCAAGTTCTTGAAAGTAGCATGTACACAAATTTTATGCTATTGTCTGTTGCAATACACTTTTTAGTGAATGAGCATCTTTGCATTACTTACAATATGTATGCAAATGATTTACTTAAAACATTTGTGACACATTTCTTAGAGATTTATGGCCAAGATCAGGCAGTTTACAACATCCATGGCCTTACTCATTTAGCTAACGATGCCTTAACATATGGTGGACTAGACAAAATTTCTGCTTTTCCATTTGAAAACTTTTTAAAAGGACTTAAAAGAATGGTTCGAAAGCCTTCCTTTCCTCTTCCCCAAGTTATACGAAGGGTGTCTGAAAGAAATAACTCATCATCATGTTTCAACATGCCTTCATTTCCTGCATTAAAACAAACCCATGAACAAGGCCCACTCCCACATGAATTGATCAATGGAAAGCAGTATAGACTGGTAAAAACTGACAAGTATTGTTTGAAATTGAATGACAAAGATAGCTGCATTGTAATTGGGAACAGAATTGCTATTGTGAAAAATATTATCCATTGTCAATCTGTTACTTACATTGTTTATCAGATATACGGTCAGATGGAAGATTTCTTTGAAGTTCCCCTGTCATCCAGTCATATGCATATACACAAGGTTGCTGAATTAAATGCGGATTTAAGAATTGCAGAAAAAACTGATATTCAATCAAAATGTGTGTTACTTCCTTTCAATGAAGAGGAATATATTGCAATACCATTTTCTGATAGTGTATAGTCCAGAGAATTTAACACGACTCTCAACCTTCAATTAGCATAATTTAACAGCTGATATATTGTCTATATTTATAATCCCGGCTGTATGGTTTCATAAGCGGGATTATTACGAAGACGCTTGAGGTGTAATACCAACACAAATTTTAAGAACCGATAATGCACGATTTGCTCGCGAAAATTAATATATTCAACACAAGTACCTTGTAATATATTCATGCATAAAGGTCAGGATCATGTCAAATTCTCTGCACTATAAAGCTAGGGTACCTGTTCTATGTACATGATGTAATATGTTCACTCCTGTGCTGTTCTTAAATGTCACCAAAATAATTTTCATTTTCTACATTTGATAAATTAATGACTGCACAACTTGCAAAATGAAGAGCCTTAAAATCAACAACAAAATATATCTGTGTGTATGTTTCAAACACAGGTCAAAGTTTGCTATAGTGGAATTTCTGGATGAAAGTGAAATAGAAGTCATACCTAAGAGCTGGATCTCCAAACAGAATGATAAACTTGTGTGTAAATGGCCTAAATGGAAGTCAACATCGAGAATCCAGAATGCTGTGAAAGCCCAAATGCCTCCCACAGATGACTTCATCAGTTACTCCATCAAAGTTTTATATAAAGCAGGTAGGAAAAATTGTTGGAATTTGGAAACTTTCCCTAAACTCTGGATTTTTCAGTTGCTTTGATTTACATGTATATGACAGTTGTACATTACTAGTATTTACAAGATCATGGTATTTTTTCATGATTTACTTATAATTCAAATGTATATGTTTAATTCTTTATGAACTCACTTTGATGAGATGAGCTTTACCACATGTAATAATTAGTGTAAATGAAACCATGCCTTTGAAGTGCATATCACTTGATTTTCAGGTTTTAATTACCAGATCAGATTCAGTCATCATGGTTATAAACTGTTTCTAATTTCAGATGACTATGAAAAGGCCAGGAACAAGCTCAATGAGGCTGAGCTTACTTCAGACCTAAACACAGAGGCCGAGTCAGACATCCCTGCTAAACGACAGAGAAGGTAGCTAAATTCATTTCCGCTGATGCTGAAATTTAACACATCAAATTTCATTTTACATTCATTCTTCTGCCCATATGTAATAAATTTGTTTTTCATGCCCCATACTATAAACAACTGCATGAAGTAATTTGTGCTGCATTATACATCTACCGGTACATGTATTTAAATTTCAATCATTATGTGTCTGTCTATCTGTCTGTCCACATTTTCATTGGTCTTATTAGCGGAACTTCACTGTACTATTATATGGCAAGCTGCAACAGTGTAAGAATGATTGTGTTTTGTCAAATTTTAATTTTTCCTTTTTTATCTGAGAAATAACTAGTTTTATTTTTACTTATATATTTTAGCCATATTAATAATGTATTAATATATTGTTATTAGATCAAACAAAAAGTATGATGATACAGACTCTGAGGAAGAAACTACAACTCAAAGGAAAATGCCTGTACAGAGGAAGAGGGTGTCTCCAAGAAAACACCAGTCTTCATCACAGCTGCCTCCATTGCCTGTTTTTCAACGATCACCTTCCTCAATCTATAAGTCGACCATGCCTACCACTCCTGTGCGACCATCAACATCCTTGTTTGTTCCAGAATCACCGGAAGCACCCAAATTACCAGTATCAGGTAATGCACTGAATTAAACTACAACTTTTTCATAGCAGGTATCATTTGCATCCATCCAGGTTGACAAAAACATGAAGAGCAGTGTCCTACGGGTAGGGCGTACACTTTAAGAACAAGATGTCCTCTGTTCGATCCCTGTCTGTGCCACCAGTCAAACCATGGTGCACGAGTGCCAATACCGGTCTAGTTTGCTAATACAGACTTAATGCACAACGACCCTGTGTATAACCTTTTTATCGCGTATGTTCAACTCCACTGATTTTTTCCAAATGCAAGATAACAATAAAATACACTAACAGATCAAAGCAAGTGCTGATATTTACGCGTATAGGTTTTTTGGCCTATCAATATTTCAAGCAATCGGGATTCTTAGGACATAATTGACATAACATGTCTCGGATGTAAATAGAATGTCGGGTGTAAATAGAATGTCGCCAATATTTGAAGGGTTCTTTATGGTTATTAGTGTATTCTGAACTGTTTTTTCAGTTATGTAAACATGATAAATAATAGAATGCATTACGTCAATTAGACATCTTTGACATAAGTATTTAATGCTACACTTATCACAAAATTCTCATACCATCAGAAAGTTCTGTTAAATATAATATATTGCTAGGATCTATGTTCTTAGGAGTAGTGGTATCTTGTTCACCTGCAGTTTGAGACAAAATCGCAAACGATACGCATCCTTATTATTCCGCTTGATACATGTACCTCCAAGGGAACTTCTGGATCTATGACCGAAAAACGGGAATAGTTACACTTACATTTCCAGTTGAATATTGTGATATAAATGTAATGACTCTTATGTGATTATTTGCAGCCAAGGACAGAAAGGTATTAACCATACTGAAAGAAATAAAAGCTCAAGTGGGCATAAATACTAGGCTGATATTGGGGATGAAACGCAGGTTGGATGCTTCCACTGCTACCAATGCTGAACGAGAGCATCCTCAAGAAAATGTCAAAATTGATCTGCCTCTCAAGAACCTTCAAGAGCAGAAGGACTTGGACAGACGCCTTCGTGATGACGAGGCGCTACATAAACACCTGGTATGTTCTGTTATGGTAAAGTTTTTAAGTAATTAATATGAAAGGTGTTTACCCATTTGTTCTGTGTTTGACTTTTACATTTATTTTCTTTTGTCAAACTTTATAGATATATGTATTCATGCTGAATTCTAGGAATGAGAAAAACCCAGCAATTGCCTTAAAGTAACAACAGTTAACAGGGGAACACACCGGTCCTTATCCTTATATTTCTTTTTTATTTAAAGATACTCGTGCAATAAGATTGCAAATTAAAAGCAGCATTTTTGATCTGTCACCAACACTGCCACTCTCTGACTTATCTTGTCTGTCTTTTTTCGTTTTTAGACTCACTCTGGTATGGAACACACACTCTCTTGTCTGTCTGTTACTCAAACTATCCTGTCTGACACTCACTCACATTCTGTCAGGGACACACTCTTTTTGTCTGTAGCTCACTCCTCCATTTTGTTGCTTACACACAGCCAGGCACCCTTTGTCACTAACATAATGTAACTTTAATTCTGTGTCACTCTCAATCTTATATTACTTGCTAACTTTATCTGTCACTAACATATTATGTCCTTACTTGAGTCACACTATTTCTCTCTTAGTCTTATATCTATTGTTACATATTGTCACTTCTCATCATATTTCTTACGCAGATCCGTACATTGGGTGGAGTAGGAGGTGAAAGCTTAGAACACACAACAAGGAGGGTTCTGTCAACACTGATGGAAAATCAATTGGCCGTGTTGATAAATTGGACCGGTCAAGGAGGAAAGTTCATGTTTAAAGACTTGAAGTTAAAAGACATTGTGTTAAGTAAGTCCTTGCATGTATTTGATGAGGGCAACATAGAATTATAATTGTGACAAGTCTATTTAGTGCAAATGAAGGTTAATACTGGTTGGTTTCTGATTTAGGCATTTATCAAAATATAATGTATCATTTTTAAAAAAGTTACAAATAATATTGTACCTACACATTAAGATTGTGGATGCATTTGCCTTGCAAGCTTAATTATGTATTCAGCCTTGCTAAGCAATGAGCATTACTTTCGTGTTACTACACTTGGCATTACGTAATGCATGTCTATAATTATGCTCCACAAAACGATATTTGGGGTCTGTCTGTCTGTGTCTGTCTCTGTGTTGTCTGTCTGTCTCTGTGTCGTACGTCTCTGTGTCGTCTGTCTCTGTGGCGACTGTCTCTGTGTTGTATGTCTCTGTGTCGTCTGTCTGTCTCTGTGTCATCTGTCTCTGAGTCGTCTGTCTCTGTGTCGTACGTCTCTGTGTCGTCCGTCTCTGTGTCGTCTGTCTCTGTGTCATCTGTCTCTGTGTTGTATGTCTCTGTGTCGTCTGTCTGTCTCCGAGTCGTCTGTCTCTGTGTCGTATGTCTCTGTGTCATCTGTCTCTGTGTCATCTGTCTCTGTGTCATCTGTCTCTGTGTTGTATGTCTCTGTGTCGTCTGTCTGTGTCGTCTGTCTCTGAGTCGTATGTCTCTGTGTCGTCTGTCTCTGAGTCGTATGTCTCTGTGTCGTATGTCTCTGTGTCGCCTGTCTCTGTGTCGTCTGTCTTTGTGTCGTATGTCTCTGTGTCGTCTGTCTCTGTGTCGTCTGTTTGTCTCTGTGTCATCTGTCTCTGTGTTGTCTGTTTGTCTCTGTGTCGTCTGTCTCTGTGTCGTCTGTCTTTGTTGTGTCCGTCTCTGTGTCGCCTGTATGTCACTGTGTCGTCTGTCTGTTTGTCTCTGTGTCTGTATGTCTCTGAGTTGTCTGTCTCTGTGTCGTCTGTCTGTATATGTCTGTCTTGGTGTCTGTCTCTGTGTCTGTCTGTCTGTCTCTGTGTCGCTCTCTGTGTCTTTCTGTCTGTCTCTGTGTCTGTCTGTGTCTGTCTCTCTCTCTCTGTCTGTCTTTAGTGGGAGAGATATTTTGATTTTGTTCAAATTTAAAATAATGCAACATATGAACTTTTATTTTATTTTTTATTACTAACAGAGGTCGTTGGTGGAACGAAAGAATCATTCAATATTATTGACATTGAGAAGAAGGTGAAGGAATGGTTCAGGAATGCACCTGATCGAGACGGTGGTAGAAAACGTCGACAGCAAAGAAAGGCCGAAGCTATTAGACAAGCGGAAGCTGAAAGAGAAGCCAACAACATGTGAATTATTTTGTACAAAACAAAAAAAAATACATGTATAATATCTGATTTGTAAAGCATTTTGTAATTTATTTGGAAGCTAGGTTATATGCATGTAGCTAGCTTCAATTAGTTTTTCATCTGCATAGAAAGGTGGACTTTAAACACAACAAATACATGTACTTTATATAGGCTATTATTGGAGCTCCTAAATGGGGACTAGGGCTGGTATTTATAAAGCATCTTAGTGGAAAACTTAAATATTTTGACTTAAGAAAAAATTTGCTATGAACAAATTCCCTGCGAAATAGTGTGATTTTAAGAAAATTCTTAGTTTTCTACTAAGATGCTTTATAAATACTGGACCAGGAGTTCAGAGGACTGGTGTGTCTAAGCACTAAGCAGATAACTGCCAGCTATTGTGCTTTTGATTCTCCGATGTATCTCGTTCTGCCAGAACTTGACCTTGGTTGAGCCATTGATTCCCCATTATCTGCCAGCAGTGGACCAGCGTCATGCCATTGATTTGCCTTATCTGCCAGCATTGGGCCGGTACTGGGCCAGCGTCATGCCATTGATTTGCCTTATCTGCCAGCAATGGGCCGGTACTGGGCTAGCATCGGGCCATTGACTTGCCTTATCTGCCAGCAATGGGCCGGTACTGGGCCAGCGTCATGTCATTGATTTGCCTTATCTGCCAGCAATGGGCCGGTACTGGGCCAGCATCGGGCTATTGTTTTCTTATCTGCCAGCAATGGGCCGGTACTGGGCCAGCATCGGGCCATTTATTCGCCTTATCTGCCAGCAATGAGCCATTGATTTCCCGGTATCTGCCGGCAATGGGCCGGTACCGGGCCAGAATGCCAGGCCGGTACCGGGCCGGTGATCATTACGGTACTGGGCCGGTACCGGTTGCCGGTAATGGCCCAGCAATGTGTACGGTAATGGGCCAGTACTAGGCCAGTACCGTAGTGCTAACTGGGCTGTAGCTAAAATAAAGTGATATAGGATATGGTAAGTTTTGTTCTCAAAACATCTCTGATAAATCATGTTTAATCAATGCATCTCAGTTGTACAGGTGTGCAGTTGTATATTTAAGTTATTTAACCAGAATGTAATCTAAGGTGTTTTTTCAGCGAATGATTCTTAGAGAATGCTGACCCACAAATATCACACTTAAATGGTTTCTCTCCCGAATGTGTCCTCATGTGATTAATCAGGTTTCGCTTTTGATTAAAAGCTGAATCACAAATACCACATTTAAATGGTTTTTCACCAGTGTGTTCTCTCATATGCTCTTTCAGACTAAAGTTTTGCGTGAATGCAGATCCACAAATATCACACTTAAATGGTTTTTCACCAGTATGTATTCTCATGTGAACTTTCAGGTTACCTATATTAGAATGAGCAAATTCACATATCCCACATTTGAATGGTTTTTCTCCACTATGCACTATCATGTGAACGACCAGGTTACTTTTAGTAGTGAATACAGATCCACAAATATCACACTTGAATGGTGTTTTACCAGTGCAAAGTCTCATGTGATGTTTCAGACTAACGTTTTGCGTGAATGCAGATCCACAAATATCACACTTAAATGGTTTTTCACCAGTATGTATTCTCATGTGAACTTTCAAGTTACCTTTTTCAGAGTAAGCACATTCACATATCCCACATATGAATGGTTTTTCTCCACTATGTACTCTCATGTGAACGTCCAGGGTACTTTTAGAAGTGAATACAGATCCACAAATATCACACTTGAATGGTTTCTTACCAGTATGTACTCTCATGTGATTTGTCAGGGTATTTTTTTGAGAGTAAGCAGATTGACATATATCACACTTGAACGGTTTTTCACCAGTATGTACTCTCATGTGATTTGTCAGGGTATTTTTTCGAGAGTAAGCAGATTGACATATATCACACTTGAAGGGTTTTTCACCAGAATGTATTGTCATGTGACGTTTCAGGTAACTTTTATAAGTGAATGCAGATCCACAAATATCACATTTGAATGGTTTTTCACCAGTATGTATTCTCATGTGACGTTTCAGAATATTGTTTGTGGTGTAAGCAGAACCACAAATAGTACACTTGAACGGTTTTGCACCAGTGTGTACTTTCATATGAACATCCAGGTGATTTTTATAAGTGAATGCAGATCCACAAATATCACACTTGAATGTGTTTTCTTCAGTATGAACTCTCCTGTGAATTTTAAGTGCAGAACTTGTCCTGAATACAGATTCACAAACTACACAAATGAATGTTTTTCCAGAGTGATCCATTATCGCCTTTTTTCACAGGTAGTTTTGTAGGATGATGAATAGCTGAGTCAGTTGCTTTTCGGTGTTGTGTTCCACAATCCATTCACTTCTGAAAATAGAAGACAGTTTTGTAAGTCTTGAACCGTTAGCATGTTCTGACATAATTTTATAACAATACTTATTTTTATAATTAAATAAAATGTAGTTCTTATAATCCCCCCATGTAAGAAAGTTTATACAAAGAGAAACATTATGACCCAGCTTCATAAGGATTAGGTCAAACGGTGACCTCGAATGTTAACAAAGATTTTCATTGTTAAAGTCTTGTGACTTGGTTTATTCACCCTAGATGACCACCTAATTGCATACATGAACTCGTTTTCACGGAGTCTAATAAGAATAATTTACAGTGAGAAACTTTTGATAGTCAAGCAGTGACCTCCGGAGTTAATATGTTATTTTTTGTCTGTGAATATTTAGTTTGTTCATGCTCGATTGCTTAGTTGCATACATTACTATACTTCCACGGCGTCACACAGGAAGATTCAGGGGCGTATCCAGAGGGGGTCCTACTGGGGGGGGGGGGCTGAGATGGGGTCGGAACGGGAGGGGTATCCCCTGCCGGCGAAGATTTTTTCAATGTTTGAATACAAACGGTGCAATTTCCTGCACTTTTAACTTTTAAAAATCAAACCTAAAAATTATTAAAGCATTGCTACTAATTATATTAAATGAACATTAAACAAGAGGGCCCACAGGGCCCTAGGTCGCTCACCTGTGCGAATTGATCAAGTAGAACCATATTTTTTAAAAAGTTTTTTCCAATCAGTTGTCATGGCAAACAGAGTTCTGCATAGATTATATTTTTAGAAAGGATAACTAATTGTTAGCCATTTAACATAAAATCGAACCAGTATTTTTAAAGGAGAAGATTTTTAAAGATGTTACTATGGATATAAAGGGAAAAACGGCACCCCACCCACTGGCGGCAATGTTTTTTGAAGAATCACAACAAAAACATCATTTTTGTAAGAGGGTCACCCAAAACAAATACAGTAAAATTATTTTGAAATCTGGCCAGCAGTTGATTTTTTAAGTTTTTTTAAAGATTTTCCTATCGGTTGCCATGGCAACCAAAGTTATTTATAGATTACAATTCTTTTAGCTATTTTTATAAAAAAGGACCACACAAGGAACATTTCTGTGAAGTTTGGTTGAAATTGGCTTAGTGGTTTAGGAGAAGAAGTCATTTGAATGAAGTGTTGACGGACGGACGCACGCACGGACTGACGACGGACGAAGAGTGATCACAATAGCTCACCTCGTCACTATGTGACAGGTGAGCTAAAAATGAATAAATTAAATAATCGGATCATTCTCCGTTCTAACAATAAGAAATCCAAATTTATACAAACATGATTTTTTAACATCCCTCCCTGCGAAGATTTCTTCTATGTTTGAATAAAAATGGTGCAATTTCCTGCACTTTTAACTCTAAAATTAGACCTAAAAATAATAAAGTAGTACTACATTTGTATTTATTAGATAAACATTTAAAAATGTTAATATGTTTCGCGTTAAAGTTTTACCATTGATTAAAAAGAAATCAAAATTTATACAAACATGAATAAAAAAATGATAATAATGTAATGGGATTTCCTGCACTATATACATTTTCAAATTTTATATTCGGATATAAAAGTATTTCATTTAATTTATCAAACAAGTTTAAATGAAATTAATGAATATTTAAAAATATTTATATAAAGTATTCATTACTTTCCATTCACACATTTAATATTTTAGAAATCCTAATTAATCATACCACAAGCAATAACAAATGTACATTAAATTGTCTCACTGTAATGATTATATGCATGTTACAATTCTTCAAGTCAAACTGTATTTTTAATCATCATGCTCTAATTTAATGGAATTAAATGGTGATAACCATGGATATCATATTATGTATGCTCTGCCTGACCATCTTTAATCAACCTAAACATACTTCAAATTTTTTATCAGTTGCACAAATCACACCTCCACAGCCGTAGGTACTGTTGAGTCCTTGATTAGTCATGCCTGGAGGCTTAACAATCTATACACAAGATGCCATATAGACTATCAAATATAAACAGGTCACTACCAGTATGGTAGATGCCGAGTGATTTAGTTAGCCCCCAGTTCATTCATTCAAAATGGTATATAGCCAGCCAGCTTGGGGAGGGCTTCAGCCCCAAAGCCCCCCCCCCCCACCAAATACGTCCCTGAGATTTTACACAGACAACATTGCAACCTGGTGAAAACAGTGACCACCGGAAGGTTAATGACGATTCCATTGATTTAAAGTCATGTGTCGGTTGCACGTCCGTCGATGGCTTGTTTTGTTCAATAAAGAATAGTTTGTTGTACTTGTGCCATACATTAGTCACAGACACGAACCATCGAAAGAGGATCCTCAACGTTTTTCTAATTTGACCTGATATCCAACGTTCTGGTCCCAAATGACAATGGCCCCCCGCAGTACTCTCGACTAATCAAATACTGCTACCCTTTTGAAACTATGCATATAGTCCAACGTATTTGACAATTCATTTTAATAATCATAGTGCTGTCCTATTATTTTCTTTGTATTATGTTGTTATTTATATTTGTAAACTTGTATTTTATGTAATGTGCCCATTTGTATATTTATGTATACATGTTGAGGCCCATATGGAAGATTGCAGTATTGTAAATATGTTAGCCTCGTAAAATAAAGAATTTACTTACTTACTTAATTTTGCAACACGCCAATACGTCAAACACCACCTTTAAATTGCTTTATGATATTGGTCCGAATTATCAGGTACGATTTATTATGGTACGAATAATGATTCAACGTTACATCGATGAACTTGAACTTGACGGATTTAAGTCTGGTAACATTTTGATAACGCGTAACTCAATTACATATAACATCTAATGAATTAATCTGGTGCTTACCTCATTTAAGTCTAAAATCTGCAAATTATCTTTAAATTGTAAGATTTACAGCGATGACCGACCGAATGAGCGTCAAACTACCAGGAAGTATAAGTATAACCCAAGTGTAAAGTTTTACCACAAAGATGTACAAAATATGCAAACACGCGTAAAATGTAGACCTGTTATACTGTAATAAATGTCATTACCAAATAGCAGGTATGCTGATAAATATCACCACGTTATGTGCAAGATATTTAAATTGGGTGAACAAATTACACTTCTAGTTATCATGTTCACAATATTCCTAACATCATTTGTCTTTCGAAAAAGTGAAATATAGCACTGTTCACTGATTCTAAAAAAACCTGGATCATTTTTAAAAACAAGGATTAAATATAATAATCTTAACAGTTTTATAACGAGAATAATAAACTTTTTAATGCCTTTGAAAATGAAGAATATATATTTATGTATTTGACTGCACATATTCCTTTGTGAAAAAGGGGCCAGAGTGATAAGCTCTTGAGCTCGCCAAAAACTGGATAATTTTTAGTCGGTTTATATATGTATATTTAAGAAATACACTATTGAAAAATGTTATAAAATGGTTTGGAGTTCTGACGCGTAAGACTTAACCCATGAAGGCCGTTTGTACATAACAAAGATATACTAGTACTACGGTTTTCATAGTTTTTTTCGATTCTAAAAGTATTTAAGTGCGCAGTTTTAAAGCCAGTGTTTCTTTGCGAGAGTATGTTGTTAACTTCACTTGTTTACCTGCTTGACGTCATAAAAACAACATGACGACACTTTGATTGTAATTCAGACGTTAAACAACGCCATGTTTTGTTCTTTGTCTATATAGGCGAAATCGTTGGTCATGTTAGAATGTATGGAAAACAATTCCAGAGCTGGATCGATGAGGAGAAGAATGTATTCATGTGGTAGGCAGTCCTTGATTGAGGAATAAGGACATTAAGGTTTCTGGTCTGTGTAAGATGATGATGGTCTACTGCTACTAGTTTATTTTTATTTTATAGAAATTTATAAACGTTGCGTGTTTTCTTTGCTTTTACTATGATCATGTTTGTACCGATGCTTGTTTTTGATAGCCATTATACGTATGTGATGTGCTGTAGATCTTTGTATCATTTCTATTTTGTTATAAGATTTATATTTTGCTACAGATTCCAGACACTTTGAGCTATTGCTCAATTTGGGACCGTATGTAGGTCTTGTAGGTTAGTTCTTTGATTTGTTTGGTGTATTTTTTAGTTTTAGAATTTTTTAGTTCATTATTATATTGGGTACTAGTATCATTCTGATCACCTCGGCCTTTATGCATTGTAATAGACCTCTGACATAACAAGGCGCCATATTGGAACTATTTCCAGTCACATGATTAGAAAATGGCAGCCCCCAGTCATCAGTGTACACATTATGCCAATACATGTACACACAAATATATAGATCGACATAGTTATATTATACATGTAAATACACACTATAAAATTCCACGCAACAATTAATGACATGTGTGCAGGCAATATCCTAACTTGATATGAATCGAAAACCAAGTAGAATATTTTGTAAACATATACCGTATACGCTTTCCCGAAATTCAAATATGAGTCATGTTTGTTGATGTTTTCAACACGTGCATGGGAAATATAAATTATGAGTAATATTCAAAGATACGAGGTATTTCTTTCATGATATGTCTTCGTATGATCATAAACATAAGAAAACTGTTAGGGAAGGATAAAATAACCATCTTTTTGACGGACACATAATTTGTTACTTTACGCGAACGTAGCTGGGACTTATAACGCAGGCGAATCATATTGGTGTATAACTACACTTAGATACGAGGTTATTTACCGGAGATAAACGGAAATGGCCGAGCTTTTACGATTGGTACTAGTATATGGGAAGATGGTACGGTTACGTTTGTGGTGGATTCTTAATACTTCGCATTTGGCAGGGTAACATTCCATGTCCCATTCCCTTTCCCAATTTTCTAAACAATGGAGATTTTTTGTAAATTCTATCTGCGATGACATTGATTCTATAGCCAAGTAAACGATGATATCGTCAGGAAACATACCGTCTCGACTCCTGGTGCTATCTGGCAGGCATTTATATCAGCAAGAAATAGAAAGGTTCCGGGGACTGATCCTTATGGTACCCCGAGAGGACTGGTAACCAATCCGAGGTTTTACGCTCGACAAGGACTGGGTGTGACTTGACCCCGAGACGACTTGTAACCAATCCGAGGTTTTACGCTCGACAAGGACTGGATGTGACTTGACCCCGAGAGGACTTGTAACGAAACCGAGGTTATACCCTAGACAAGGACTGGGTGTGACTTGACCCCGAGACGACTGGTAACGAATCCGAGGTTTTACGCTCGACAAGGACTGGGTGTGACTTGACCCCGAGAGGACTGGTAACCAATCCGACGTTTTACGCTCGACAAGGACTGATTGTGCCCCGACCTCCTGCTCACAAAGGATTAATTTCGAGATCAGGAACAAGATAAAAAAGATGCCCTTTCTCCCGTATCTGTTCATCCTTTATGTACACAACTATTGTACACATGCAGGTTTATTTAGACCAAATCAAATCGCAGCGTAGTGTACATGTATAGCCATCGTCTAAATCCTGTATCCAAAACGTTTGCTCCAAATACCTGTGAGTTTGATCCTTTGTTAAAACAATCGTGAGAATGATAATGGTAAAATCTTTGTTTGGAGTAGTTAGCATTTAATCCGATAATACGTGAGCTGAGAGCGACATGCATGGTCCATGGTACACACTGCTCCACAACCAACCGTCCCTGATGATAATGCTATCATTTTACACCAAAACAATATAACGACGTCACTATATTTGTGTATTACATTTTAAAGTAAAATACACAGACCCAGACCCGAATTTTGTGTACAATACTAGTTTACCAATCTTCGTTTGTATACGAGGTAAGAGTTATAGCCATTGGCAAATGACATTAAATAAAGACTTGATAAATGTATGAACTTTATCACAATTCATATTTTCACCATAAGTTAAATTGTAATACATAAACCAATACAAAGATGCCTATAAATAATTTGTTATAGATTTAAATGACATTAACGCATTAAATGGTTAATATATACATGTATAGACATACCATATGTCAACCCCATGCAGAGCCTCATTTCTTCATTTTACTACATGTATTACATAAGTTGTACATATTGATACTACGCATTATTTCACGCATTAAAAAAAAATTTGAAGTGCGCTTTGCTTTACATGTGCTTGAAAACAATTAATTCATGACAATCCATGTACCCCCTTTAGAAATGTAATACATTTTGTATAGAAGGCATTGCACAGTACATTGCAAGTTCTGCACTCATTAGTATAACGACGAGATTTACATATGTTAGTATTTACTTTATTGAATAAGTGTCATTCATTAAATGTATACAAATAATTCATCTTTATGTAACATATATATACACTTGACGAATGTTCTAAGTACACACTTTTAGAACTAGAATAAATCAGGAACATAATTATCTAAACTCACTAAAACTGTATAGATATCATATGTGGGTGATTGTCTTTAATACAGAAAAAGAAAAATCAAGATCTACGTAAAAATATCATTGATACGTGACGAAAATGATAAATTCACATTTTTCTCGTGCACACATCTCAAATATGTTTAAATTTGTTCAAAGCATTCCAAACACGATCAATGTTCGACCCCCCAAACATAAAGCCATAAAAATATTTCGTATTATATGACGTAAATGACGCTTGAGGAGTGCGCAAGTGCGATAGGAATGCTTGAAAGCGGCATGTCAATAAGACGGGTAAGATTTAGTCCATTAATTGTCTGTTTTGAGGTTCTTAAAAAAAGAGTATATTAAGTCAGACAGGGAAGGCAGCACTCAACTTAACCAGCCGAGCACAGAAAACATTAAAAACACACAAAGCACAATGCCCAACTAAACAAGCGCAGATCCACCCAAGTCCAAGCTGTCGAAAAGTATAATAAATTATAACTAGCTGAATGACCCAGTAGAAAAGATACAGCAACCAAAAGGCGGAATGCCTACGCTGAATGACCTAGTAACAACAGTAAAACTGCTGAACTACATAGTTATAGCAGCCTTTAGTCTCAAAAGTTAAATATATTATTATGGTAGCTGCATTTAATTCACAAAAAATGCATGTTTATATTGACTCGATTAAAAATTGAAACGTCACATGACGTCATTTACATTTAGTCGTTGAATGCGTCAAAACATGATTATGACAACATCTGACTGATAGTAAATTTACGATCGTGAAATAAGGTGGAATCGTTGAACTGAACAGAATAGGTCCATTCATTTGTATGGAGCAATTTGAGTTTGAGCATGGAAGTAACTTTCAATAGGCATTTATCATCCGAATTACTACTACAGTTTAACAAAACTCACTTTTTTTCTATCAATCATGCATTTTGTAAGATACGAACACATTCTCATTACATGGAGTTTGATTTTAATGCAATTTTTTAATTAGGTTGCACCATGGTATGGTCGCCTTGTAGCCCGGACCTAAATCCGATAGAATACGTCTGCGATGAGTTTGGGCGTCGCATCCGAGCACGACGACAACACCAGACCGTATAGGAACTCATAACGCACCCTTTACTTGAACTGAATGCACTCCCGCAGCAATTGGTACACATCTTTATCAATTCAAAGCCTCAGAGATGTCAGGCTATCAACAGGGCAGACTGTGGTCATACACGATATTGATGTGCGACTTGGTTGTTTTAAGCAGTGAACTAAATGGTCGTTTTCTAATATGTTGTTATTATATTTTAGAAAGGTAATTAACTCAATGTGATAGACAATAGTTTCCTGATTCCAATGGTATATTCGATTCACAAATAGGTCTAATATTTTTTCAATTAAATGAAAAATACAAAGTGTGTACTTAGAACATTCGACTAGTGTAGTGACATAAATTACTATTTTATCAATTAAAACTTTGTTATTCTTATCATACACATTTCTACAAAGTATGGTTTTAATACGCCTCGCTTACCTTAAATAATTCAAGATAAAAAATTCACATTTTTATGATAGCA
Organism: Spisula solida; assembly: GCA_947247005.1. Lineage (NCBI taxonomy): Eukaryota > Metazoa > Mollusca > Bivalvia > Venerida > Mactridae > Spisula > Spisula solida. Next base: position 41,890,242 of record OX365959.1, on the reverse strand, counting down.
TAAAACCGTTTTTTGCCCATACTTTAACGGGACGAAAGTCATGCGTAACCATTACTATCAACGCGCTATTGACGTCATTTTTAACGTTTGTGCTTTTTAAGGCCCAACAAATTTATAGCGTCATTATTTATTTTCAACTTCTAACAATTTTCTGTATGATTCAAATTATCACATAAACAAACCCGCATTATCTAGGTGCTGGAAAAACAGTCAAGCTGCTGAAAATTATTTAATATTTCATGGAAGGCAAATAATTTCCACTTAGCGCGGCGTATATTGCACGTACATGTATATATCGATGAAGAAATCAAATTCTAATGGCTATTTTGTTTTTGAAGCTAAGCAAATCTCGTATGGACATGTAGCCAAAATAAAGTGGTATTGCTTCACTGGATATGGTATGTTTTGTTCTCAAAACATCTCTGATAAATCGTGCACATCTGAATATTCCAACTTTGTGGAAAATTTCTATGATCGTGAGCGCACTATAAAACAGGTATGAAGTGTGTTGTGAACGACGGCTACAAAATCTTCCTTATTTTCTCTTCAGATACACATCTACATGTATATAATCATCCGAAACAAATGTCAAAATACCGGACTAACAAGTATATCAGAACACGTACTATAATGGAGCACTTAAAAGTACCGACACAATATAGTACATAAAATTATTTAACGACCAGAATTCTGTTAACATATATAATTATTCTGTACTATATAAAACAGATCAAACGGTCAGTCAAAATGCCAAGGTTAAATATAATATTTCTCAGACTGAATTCTGACTCAGTGCATCTCAGTTGTACAGGTGTGCAGTTGTATATTAAAGTTATTTAATCAGAATGTAATCTAAGGTGTTTTTTCAGCGACTGCTTCATAGAGAATACTGATCCACAAATGTCACACTTAAATGGTTTCTCACCCGAATGTGTCCTCATGTGATCAATCAGGGTTTGCTTTCGATTAAAAGCTGAATCAGAAATATCACACATGTATGGTTTATCACCAGTGTGTATTATAATGTGTTTTTCAAGACTACTTTTGTGAGAAAATGCAGATCCACAAATGTCACATTTAACTGGTTCTTCACCAGTGTGTTTTCTCATATGCTCTTTCAGACTAAAGTTTTGAGTGAATGCAGATCCACAAATATCATACTTAAATGGTTTTTCACCAGTGTGAAGTCTCATGTGATGTTTCAGACTAAAGTTTCGAGTGAATGCAGATCCACAAACATCACATTTGAATGGTTTTTCACCAGTGTGAAGTCTCATGTGACGTTTCAGGCTTACGTATTGCGTGAATGAAGATCTACAAATATCACACTTAAATGGTTTTTCACCAGTATGTATTCTCATGTGAACTTTCAGGTTACCCTTTTCAGAGTACGCACATTCACATATACAGTCAGATCTCGATACAACTACGCTGTTTGTTTCCAAGAAAAATGTCGTTATAACGAATATGTCGGTATACTGAATTGATACAAAGAGCATTTTAATACTTTTGTCCCCAAATTTGATGTCGGTATAATGAATTTGTCAGTATACCGGATGTCGTTATAACGAGATCTGACTGTACCACATTTGAATGGTTTTTCTACACTATGTACTCTCATGTGAACGTCCAGGTTACTCTCATAAGTGAATAAAGATCCACAAATATCACACTTGAATAGTGCTTCACCAGTGTGAAGTCTCATGTGACTTTTAAGGTTACTGTTTTGAGAGAAAGCAGATTGGCATATATCACATTTGAATGTTTTTTTCACCAGTATGTATTCTCATGTGACGTTTCAGAATATTGTTTTTGGAGTTAGCAGAACTACATATATTACACTTGAACGGTTTTTCACCAGTGTGTATTCTCATGTGAACATCCAGGTTACTTTTATAAGTGAATACAGATCCACAAATATCACACTTGAATGTTTTTTCTTCAGTATGAACTCTCCTGTGAATTTTAAGTGCAGAACTTGTCCTGAAAACAGATTCACAAACTACACAAATGAATGTTTTTCCAAAGTGATCCATCATTGCTTTGTTCACAGGTAGTTAAGTAGAAAGATGAATAGCTGAGTCAGTTGCTTTTTCGGTGTTATGTGTAGGTTAATGTGCCTACAGCTCCTTACATGGACTCATTCTGGGAAAAGATACTCAACATATTTTCAGAAAATGGCATAAACAACAAAATAAACTCTTTAGAATATATAATAATAGGTTATAAAATCATGTATAAACAATATGAAATAATAAATGTAATATTAAGTCTAATAGGATACTCTATTTATAAAGATTATTTTAAAAGTGAACGTAGGAAAAACAAAACTAACATTCTCCAAATATTATGTATTGATTTAGACACATTATCTCGATATTACAAATATAAAAATAAAGAAAGCTCAGATTTCATGAAGAAATTATGTCAATCTCTCAACATTCCCTAATTTCATTTATGATATCTTAATTTAAACATACAGCTTTAGAAATAAAAAACTGGCAAAATTTGTAAACTTTACAATTTTATTATTAAAATATTGTTACATCATTTATTGTATATATGTACACTATGTATATTGTAACCTGTTGTGAATAAAATATAGAAAAAAAAATGTGCCTACAGTTCCACAATCCATTCACTTCTGAAAGTAGAATAAAGCTTTTTAAAAGTTTTGTAAGTCTTGAACCGTACATGTTCTGACATATAACAATATTTTTTGGATGATGAAATCGTTCTCATAATTTTTCACCCCCTTGTAAGAAGGTTTATACAAAGAGAAACATTATGAGTCTAATTAGAATATTTTACAGTGAGAAACTTGTTGAATCTGGCTTTATAACGATTCTGATAGTCAATAAGTGACCTCCGAAGTTAATATGTTATTTTTTTGTCTTTGAATATTTAGTTTATTCATGCAGCTTGCTCGATTGTTAAGTTGCATACATTACTTAAATTCCACGGCGCCCCACAGGAAGATTTTACACAGACAACATTGCAACCTGGTGCAAACAGTGACCTCCGGAAGGTTAATGACATTTACATTAATTTAAAGTCATGTGTCGGGATGCACGTCCGTCGAGTGGATACTGGTGGTTTGTTTTGTTCAATAAAGATTAGTCTGTTTTACTTGTGCCATACATGAGCAGCAGACACGAACTTGTTTAGAACAATCGAAAGAGGATCCTCAACGTCTCTTCTCATTTGACCTGATACCCAACGTTTTGACCCCAAATTAAAATGTCTCCTGGCAGTACACGTCTCATTAAATAGTACTACCCTTTTGAAACTATACATATTTGACAATTCATTTTAATTTTGCAACACTCCACTACGTGAAATAACACCTTTAAATTGGTTGATGATATTGGTCCGAATTATCAGGTACGATTGATTTTGGTACGAGTAATTATTCAACGTTACATCTTGACGGATTTGTGTCTGGTAACATTTTGGTAACGCATCACGTTCATTCTACAGATAGATGAACAAAACGGAAAAAATGCTGTCGGCGCCCTGATGTTCTTGTAAAATGAATAAATTAGTAATTGCTCAATGCTAGATATTACACATAAGCATAAGTACTGTTAGATTTAAAACAGATTTTAGTCTTTTGCAAACATTTTGAGCGTCATAAATGCTATATGGAGCCCGAATTCTGTCAAAAATGCTTGTCGGCGATACAATGCCATTGGCAACTACATTAAATTGTTATGTGTTATAATGTGCAGAATTCTTAAAGTTATGTTTCATATGGTGTAAAAAGGGTGTACCTAAATAAATATCAGCAATTAATTGATAGAAACTCGGATTTTACGTCCTGTTCATTGAGTGAGACTTTGTCGGCGATTTTGGCAACAGATACGTCACGCTGCTAATATGTCAAAATATTAGATGGATAAACACGTATTTTTCATCATTTCATGGGCATCTTGACTAATTGGATAAAGTAAGATGGCATTGCTTTATAATATATGTGAACCGTGGTTTCCTTATTGTTATGTTGCAGTCTGCTTATTACATTATACATGTTTTGAAACATTAGTAATATTTAGCTTGAACGTTATGTTAAGTTACTTTTCTTCAACAGCTTTACGTTAGCAACAGATACGTTACGCCACTATAAAGATGATGCAATTGGAGATTCATAACGATATGTTTTGTGCTCAAACTTGAATAAACGTGTCATTATAGCTATGTATTATTGTTTTGTTCGAAATTAATGAACATATCATGTTGTTTTGATGAGGAAACAACAACATTTTTTCATAGACAGATACGTTACAAGACGACACACGTAAGTCTCCATACCCGAAGAAACTATAATTTTAAACGTTCATCTGTGTAACCCTGACAACATTGTGTTTACAGTTTGAAGATTAGTATTTCTTCTTTAAAACTTGTTTGCGACGAAGAATCTATGTTGCAGAGAACATTATGATTATACGAATCAAAATGTACTGATAAACCACTCGAAATGAATCAATAAGCTAAAATTGTATTCATTTTAACATGTTCTGCCATCATGTTTGTTATGGGATATAATACAAAATACCAATGACTTTACAGGTACAATATGTTTGATAACTATTTATATCACTTAGTCAAATAATCTAGTCTTTAATGCAACGTAACGTATCTGTCGGCTATTAATTGGTCGCATACTTGAACTATGTGCAATATCAATATCCTTCAATACTTAACCCTGAAATTCTACACAGACACTTTGAATTCATAGAACAATATAGTGAACCATCGAAATTAGTATTTTGAGACTATGCATGTCTGTTCAAGTTTTCACCTCAAGTTGTTCAGTTATCTGTAGAATGAACGATCAATCAATTACATATTACATCTAATGATTTAAACTTGAGCTTACCTCATATACGTCTAAAATTTGTAAATTATATTTAAAGTGTAAGATTTACACAGCGATGACCGACCGAATGAGCGTCCAACTACCAGGAAGTATAAATATAAATCAAAGGAAAAAATATACCACAAAGATGAAACAATGACAAACCCCGCGTCTATGTAGACCTACTGTCCTATAATAAATGTCATTACTCAATACAGAGTAGCAATACCACGCCACTTTTGCCTTCAGGTTAAAGAAGAAATTTGTAAACATTGGAAAACAAATATAGTCATAAGTATTTTATTTCTTCGTCGAATTTTATGAAATATACGCCAGGCTAAGGTGAAACTTATTTGCATTCCATGAAATATGAGATATTTTAGCAGAAAGAAAGATCGATTTATTCGACATAAAATGCACATTTACATGGCAATGGTAATATCAAAATATACAAATACAGTAAGTTAATACATGTTTAAGCATGAATCAATAAAACAGCCATGTCAAATCATCATTAAATGTCAAGTATAACACAAACAAGAGGACCATTGGCCCTATAGCGCTCACCTGATGACTAGCAGTTTAGGCAGAATCAGATGACCTAGTTGCAACTTTACCTACATTTCATAGCGACAAACATGGTGACCAAATTTCATACAGATTAGTTAAAAAATGTGACCTCTAGAGTGTTAACAAGGTTTTTCTTTGATTTGACCTGGTGACCTAGTTTTTGACCCCAGATGACCCATTTACAAACTTGACCTAGATTTCATAGAGACAAACATTGAGACCAAGTTTAATTAAGATTACGTAAAAAATGTGACCTAGAGTGTTATTTAACAAGGTTTATCTTTGATGAGACCTGGTGACCTAGTTTTTGACCCCATATGACCCAGTTACGAAATTGACCTAGATTTCATTGTGACCTACTTTCATTAAGATTATGTCAAAATTGTGATCTCTAGAGTGTTAACAAGGTTTTTCTTTGATTTGACCTAGTGACTTAGTTTTTGACCCAAGATGACCCAGTTACGAACTTGACCTAGATTTTATAGAGACAAACAGTGTGACCAAGTTTCATAAATATTAAGTGAAAACTGTGACCTCTAGAGTGTTAACAATCCAATTGTTGACGGCGCACGACGGACAAAAGGGTGATCACAATAGCTCACCTTGAGCACTTCGTGCTCAGGTGAGCTAAAAAACAGGACCCCATTGGAAATAAGTGCTTGCACTTTCATGGGTTATCCTTGACCGAAAGGCCTAAATAATTACACACACAAGTCCAAAATTAGGTCAAGGTGAAGGTCAAAATGGGGTCAGGTGATACAGGCGTGTGGAGAGTTTTCATATACGACATCCATGCAAGTATGGAAGCTTTGTAGCAAACCATATTGATGCTAGAAGAAACGGTCAATTTGGGTTAACCGGACGAACGGACAGGTGAATCACTATATGCCTCCCGATCTATCAATACGGGGGCATAAAAACTTGAAAAATGAGGACGGACAGACGGATGGACAGACAGACGGATTACTATAGGGCACACAAACAATTATTTGCGGGGCCCAAATAATTAAATCATGAAAATCATAATAATCATGATAATTCATATGTACCCCTTTGAGAGATGCGAATACATTTTGTATATAAGACATTGCAAGGTACATAAGTATAACAATGGAATTTACATATTTTACTATTTGTTTAATTGAATCATTGTTATTCATAAAATGTTTACAAATATTTCATCTTTCAGTACAGTTTGAGTTACATAAATTATTAATTAGACAAGAGGGTCCACAGGTCGCTCACATATCCTAGTAGTTCATGCAGACCCCCTTAGGTGGCCTCTATTGCATGTACAAGGTTTTCATATTGTCTTTTAACGCAACCTTGTAATTAACATCACATAGACCCAATGGCATATTGAAGTGTAAGCCAAGTTTTATTTATGATTTGACCTAATGTTCAAGTTTTTGACCCTATATGACCCAATATCAAACTTGGCCTACGTTTTGTTGAGATGATCATTGTGACCAACTTTCATTAAGATTTAGTTAAAATTATTACCTCTAGAGACTAGACAATGTTTTTCTATGATTTGACCTTGTGACCTAGTTTTTGACCCTGAATGACCCAATATCGAAATTGACCTAGATTTTGCTGAGATGATCATTGTGTGCTAGTTTCATAAAGATTAGGCCAAAATTGTGCCCTCTAGTGACTACACAAGGTTTTTTCTATTATTTGACCTTGCGACCTAGTTTTTGATCCCAGATGACCCAATATCGAACTTGACCTAGATTTTGTTGTGATGATCATTGTGACCAAGTTTCATAATGATTGAGTAAAAATTTTGACCTCTACATAGTACACAAGGTTTTTCTATCATTTGACCTTGTGGCCTAGTTTTTTAGCCTGGATGATCCAATATCGAACTTGACCTAGATTTTGTTGACATGATTATTGTGACGAAGTTTCATAAAGATTAAGTAAAAATTGTGACCTCTACTGACTACACAATGTTTTTCTTTGATTTGACCTTGTGACCTAGTTTTTACCCCAGATGACCCAATATCGAACTTGACCTAGATTTTGTTGTGATGATCATTGTGACCAAGTTTCATAATGATTGAGTAAAAATTTTGACCTCTACATAGTACACAAGGTTTTTCTATCATTTGACCTTGTGGCCTAGTTTTTTAGCCTGGATGATCCAATATCGAACTTGACCTAGATTTTGTTGACATGATTATTGTGACGAAGTTTCATAAAGATTAAGTAAAAATTGTGACCTCTACTGACTACACAATGTTTTTCTTTGATTTGACCTTGTGACCTAGTTTTTACCCCAGATGACCCAATATCGAACTTGACCTAGATTTCGTAAGGCTTTCCGCTTTTTTTCTATTCAGTTTTTATACAGTGTGACTATAGCTTTTTCATTTTCTTGGTTGGTAGTGTGTTGGGCACTATTATGTTTTAAGGTTTCTGACAGCTGTAACTGGGCATTATAGTCCTTTTCCTGTGGAAACTGGGTCATTCAGCTAGTAATAATTTATTATACTTTTCAACAGCTTGGACTTGGGCGGATCTGCGCTTGTGTAGTTGGGCATTTTGTCTATGTTTCTTGTGCTCGCTTGGTTCAGTTGGGCATTGTGCTGTGTGTGTTTTTAATGTTTTCTGTGCTCGGCTGGTTAAGTTGAGTGCTGCCTTCCCCGTCTGACTTAATATAATCTTTTTGTTGAGATGATCATTGTGACCAAGTTTAATAATGATTAGGCTAAAACTGTGACCTCTAGAGTCGACACAAGTAAATTGTGGACGGACGGACGAAGAGTGATCACAAAAGCTCACTCTATCACACAAGTTTACAAAGGTTTCATATCTGAAGGTGTTCTCATGTGATAAATCAGGTTTCTTTTCGATTAAAAGCTCAATCACAAATACCACACTTAAATGATTTTTCAGCAGTGTGTATTCTCAAGTGTCGTTTAAGACTACTGTTTTGAGCGAATGCGGACCCACAAATATCACACTTTAATGGTTTTTCACCAGTGTGTATTCTCATATGCACCGTCAGATTAATGTTTTGAGCGAATGCAGATCCACAAACATCACACTTGAATGGTTTTTCACCAGTGTGTAATCTCATATGAACTGTCAGATTAATGTTTTGAGCGAATGCAGATCCACAAACATCACACTTGAATGGTTTTTCACCTGAATGTGTTCTCATGTGTCGAATCAGAATCTGCTTTAGATTAAAAGATGAATCACAAAAACCACACTTGAACGGTCTTTCACCAGAGTGTATTCTCAAGTGATGTTTAAGAAAATCGTTGCGAGAGAATGCAGATCCACAAATATCACACTTGAATGGTTTTTCACCTGTGTGTACTAGCATGTGACTGTTCAGGTTACTTCTTGTAGAGTAAGCAGATCCACATATTTCACACTTGAATGGTTTTTCGCCAGAATGCACTCTCATGTGACGTTTCATGGTACGTTTGTTAGTAAATGCAGATCCACATATATCACACTTGAATGGTTTTTCACCTGTGTGTATTCTCATATGTTCTGTAAGAGTACCATTATGAGTAAATACAGATTCACAAATTTCACATTTGAATGGTTTTTCACCAGTATGTAATCTCAAGTGTTTCTTAAGGCATTGGTTGCGAGAGAATGCAGATTCACAAAAATCACACTTGAATGGTTTTTCACCTGTATGTACTCTCATGTGACACTTCAAGTTACTTTTGTTAGAGTGAGTAGATCCACAAATTTTACACTTGAATGGTTTTTCACCTGTATGTACTCGCATGTGACTTTTCAGGTTACTGCTTGTAGAGTAAGCAGATTCACAAATATCACACTTGAACGGTTTTTCCCCTGTATGTACTTTCATGTGACTTTTCAGGTTAAAGCTTGTAGAGTAAGCAGATCCACAAATATCACACTTGAACGGTTTTTCACCAGTATGTGCTAGCATGTGATATTTCAGGTTACTGCTTGTAGAGTAAGCAGATTCACAAATATCACACTTGAACGGTTTTTCCCCTGTATGTACTTTCATGTGACTTTTCAGTTCACTGCTTGTAGAGTAAGCAGATCCACATATTTCACACTTGAATGGTTTTTCACCTGTGTGTGTTCTCATGTGTATTTTTAGACTAAACTTTCGAGTAAATTCAGAGCCACAGATACCACACTTGAATGGTTTGTCAACATTATTAACTGCCATGTGGACTGTTAGTGATATACTATTCACTAAGACAGTGTCACAAACTACACAGGTTGTTCTGTGTAGAGCTCAGTCAGTTTTCACAGGTTGTTCAGTTGAATGGATAAGAGCTCAGTCAGTTTTCACAGGTTGTTCAGTTGAATGGATAAGAGCTCAGTCAGTTTTCACAGGTTGTTCAGTAGAATTGTGTAGAGCTCAGTCAGTTATTACAGGTTGTTCAGTAGAATGGAATAGAGCTCAGTCAGTTTTCACAGGTTGTTCAGTAGAATGGTGTAGAGCTTAGTCAATTTTTGCAGGTTGTTCAGTAGAATGGATTAGAGCTCAGTCAGTTTTCACAGGTTGTTCAGTAGATAGTGTAGAGCTCAGTCAGTTTACACAGGTTGTTCAGTAGAATGGTGTAGAGCTTAGTCAGTTTTCACAGGTTCTTCAGTAGAATGGTGTAGAGCTCAGTCAGTTTACACAGGTTGTTCAGTAGAATGGTGTAGAGCTCAGTCAGTTTTCACAGGTTCTTCAGTAGAATGGTGTAGAGCTTAGTCAGTTTTCACAGGTTGTTCAGTAGAATGGTGTAGAGCTCAGTCAGTTTACACAGGTTGTTCAGTAGAATGGTGTAGAGCTCAGTCAGTTTACACAGGTTGTTCAGTAGAATGGTGTAGAGCTCAGTCAGTTTTCACAGGTTCTTCGGTAGAATGGTGTAGAGCTCAGTCAGTTTTCACAGGTTCTTCAGTAGAATGGTGTAGAGCTTAGTCAGTTTTCACAGGTTCTTCAGTAGAATGGTGTAGAGCTTAGTCAGTTTTCACAGGTTCTTCAGTAGAATGGTGTAGAGCTCAGTCAGTTTTCACAGGTTGTTCAGTAGAATTGTGTAGAGCTCAGTCAGTTTACACAGGTTCTTCAGTAGAATGGTGTAGAGCTTAGTCAGTTTTCACAGGTTGTTCAGTAGAATGGTGTAGAGCTTAGTCAATTTTTGCAGGTTGTTCAGTAGAATGGATTAGAGCTCAGTCAGTTTTCACAGGTTGTTCAGTAGAATGGTGTAGAGCTCAGTCAGTTTTCACAGGTTCTTCAGTAGAATGGTGTAGAGCTCAGTCAGTTTACACAGGTTGTTCAGTAGAATGGTGTAGAGCTCAGTCAGTTTACACAGGTTGTTCAGTAGAATGGTGTAGAGCTCAGTCAGTTTTCACAGGTTGTTCAGTAGAATGGTGTAGAGCTCAGTCAGTTTTCACAGGTTCTTCAGTAGAATGGTGTAGAGCTTAGTCAGTTTTCACAGGTTCTTCAGTAGAATGGTGTAGAGCTTAGTCAGTTTTCACAGGTTGTTCAGTAGAATGGTGTAGAGCTCAGTCAGTTTTCACAGGTTGTTCAGTAGAATGGTGTAGAGCTCAGTCAGTTTACACAGGTTCTTCAGTAGAATGGTGTAGAGCTTAGTCAGTTTACACAGGTTGTTCAATAGAATGGTGTAGAGCTCAGTCAGTTTTCACAGGTTGTTCAGTAGATAGTGTAGAGCTCAGTCAGTTTACACAGGTTGTTCAGTAGAATGGTGTAGAGCTCAGTCAGTTTTCACAGGTTGTTCAGTAGAATGGTGTAGAGCTCAGTCAGTTTTCACAGGTTGTTCAGTAGAATGGTGTAGAGCTCAGTCAGTTTACACAGGTTGTTCAGTAGAATGGTGTAGAGCTCAGTCAGTTTTCACAGGTTCTTCAGTAGAATGGTGTAGAGCTTAGTCAGTTTACACAGGTTGTTCAGTAGAATGGTGTAGAGCTCAGTCAGTTTACACAGGTTGTTCAGTAGAATGGTGTAGAGCTTAGTCAGTTTTCACAGGTTGTTCAATAGAATGGTGTAGAGCTCAGTCAGTTTTCACAGGTTGTTCAGTAGATAGTGTAGAGCTCAGTCAGTTTACACAGGTTGTTCAGTAGAATGGTGTAGAGCTCAGTCAGTTTTCACAGGTTGTTCAATAGAATGGTGTAGAGCTCAGTCAGTTTTCACAGGTTGTTCAGTAGAATGGATTAGAGCTCAGTCAGTTTCACAGGTTGTTCAGTAGAAGATATGTAGTGTAGAGCTCAGTCAGTTGCCTCATCAGTGTTGGTGTGTCTGAACGTTTCTGAAAGTAGTTAATAAGCCAATATCAAATTAGAGTTGATTTTAATGGGTCAATTTGTAAAATATGCTGTCCATAAGACAGCACGCTCGACTATTTGCAGACATGTCATATCCATCTAAGTTCAGACTAGATACAAGTAAGTTTCAATTGAATATCATTGATAGTAGATAATTATTGGTCTGAATGTAACTTGAACATGATACTTTAACCAAGAATTGTCCAAGTAAGAATGGGACATAACTTAAAATCACTAGGCCAAAAGTGTTAGTTAAACAGTATTTATCCAGCAAATAGTTTATATGTGTATAATAATTACAAATGATTGGTAAACAATTTTGAAACGTAATATCAATCCCACTCTTTTTCAAAATATGTAAATATATCAACTTATACAAGATTAGTTTAAGTGCTATAGCATGGACACTATGTAGTATGTAAGATATGGTCTAGTATAGTAACTTGCACCAAAAAATTAAAAAGGGACTTCACTCCAATTAAAATAAAAATGTTGTTATTGCATGTGATCAGTAGTGTTAACATATGATGGTAAACAAGTGTTGAAAGTTTCAATGCTAAAGTATGAGTAATATCTAAGATATGATCAAATATAGAAGTCTGCACCAAAAACCTTAACCAAAGGTGTGAAGCGGGCGCCAACAAATGGGTTAATACAATAGTTCTCCATTTTCTTCGAATAGTCGAGCTAAACATGGAGTTATTGCACTTGCCTGGTACCATTGACTGATGATGGATAACAAGTTTAAATGCAAGATCATGGATATTACATGTAGCTAGATATAGCCTGGATCAATTGTTTGACGAATTATTTTATATTCCCGATATACGTGCAGTGTATTTACTCGCATATTAACATATACTTATCTAAAGTAACATTATAGATTGAGATATATACCGATAGTATGTTATATGACAATAAGGGAATATATTTAGAACAAGAGCCGTTACAGACGGGTGATGTCCCCGTGGGGCATTTGTCACAGAAAAAATGTTCAAAAATATGCAAAAGAGAGTTATTATTCTTTGCCACAGCACTATAATAATTATATTTATTTATGAATTTTCAAATTGATATATTAAAAACTGTTTGAGCTATGGCCTGGCCAAGAATGAAGTATGACAAATTACAAAGGGGAACAACTTCAAAAAAGGAATAAAGAGTTATTGTTCTTGGGCACTGCACATCATCTATATGAGATCTATTCAGCTATGACGTTTCATAATGATATCTCTAAAGTCTAATACTGTTCAAGTTATGGCCAGGACAAGAATTAAGTTTGAAAAATTACAAAGGGGAATAACTAAAAAAATATATAATCAAGAGTTATGGTTATTGTGCACTTCACTTTCCTTCAATGAGGTCTATTCACTTATGAGGTTTCAAATTGATATATTTAATACTGTATGAGTGATGGCCCAGACAAGAATTAAGTATGAAAAATACAAAGGGCCATAACTCCAAAAATATACAATCAAGAGTTATGTTCCTTGTGCACTGCACTTCCCCTCAATGAGGTCTATTCACCTATGAAGTTTCAAATTGATATCTTTAATACTGTTCAAGTTATTGTCCAGACAAAAGTGTGACGGACGGACGGACTCACTGACTTGATGTTGTGGGGTTTTCTTTTGTTCTTTCTTTTGTTTGCAAAACCCCATAAGCAACATTTTGCACCCTGTAAGCAACGGAATGAATAGAATCTAAATATAGCCTATTGTTCCACATCCCACAACGTCTAGTGGGCGCGTACGGACAGACGGAAGGACAGAAGCATATAATTGATGGGAAAATTAGAAAAAAAGGAGAAAATAATCAACAAAATAGAGAAACAATCCACTAAATATGTGTGCACTGAATTTATGGTTTGAAAACAATCCGAAGTCTCCTTAAACAATATGACATTTCCAGAGCTAGTGTGAAATCTAGTCACTTGTCACTGAATAAAATATCGCCAATTTTTAAATTTTGTAAAAACACTGAACCTTTAGAAAATTTCTAACCGAAGACTAATCAAAATGTAATATGATACATTGTAGTGCAAGTTAGTGTACCCTTTAAAGGCTTTTGGAACTATGTATAGACGCAAAAAAAACCGCAAATACATAACAATTTATTTTAATTTTTACAACACATCACAAGGTGAAACAGCACCTTTAAATTGCTTGCTAAAATGGTGCAAATTGTCAGGTACGATTTGTTTTGGTACGAATAGCGTTTGCACGTTATATCAATGAATTTGGACGTTACGAATTAATGTCTGGTAATATTTTGGTAACACATTTATAACCGAATGACATATTACATCAAATGATTTAACCAGGAGCTTACCTCATACACGTGTAAAATCAGTAAATTAGCTAAACTTGTTAGATTTACACATGATGACCGACCGAATGAGCGTCAAACTACCAGGAAGTATAAACATAAACCAAAGGTAAAAAATTACCAAAAAGATAAAAAAAGTCAAATCCAGCGTTAAATGCAGACGTATTATCCTAAAATAGATGTCATTACCCAATAGCATGTATATATTATATATGCTGATAAATATCACCACGTAATGTGCTAAATGTTTAAGTTTGACCCTGAATATAACATCCTAATTTTGGAAGATTTTGACAGCATTGAAACTGATTCTGAAAAACCCTGGACCATTTTTGAAAACTAGGATAAAATGTAGTAATCTTAACGAGTATTTTAATTCCTATGATATTGAAGGATATATCATTATCCCTCCAACTGTATAAACTCCTTTTTGAACACGGGGCAAGAGTGATAAGCTTTTGAGCTCTCCAAAAAATGGATATTTTTCAGTCGGTTTATATAATGTATCATAGATTATGCACGTCAAGCCCAATCATAAATGTGGGTATATGGAAAGATGATACGGCTACGTTAGAGGTGGGTTTTTAATACTTCGCATTTAACTGCAGGGTTACATTCCATGTCCCATTTCCTTTCCCAATTTTGTAAACAATGGAGACCTTTCTGTAAATTCTATCTGCGATTATATTGATTTTATAGCTAAGTAAACGATAATATCGTCAGGAAACATACCGTCTTGACTCCTGGTGCTATCAGGCAGGGCATTTATACCAGCAAGAAATAGACAGGTGCCGAGAACTGATCCTTATGGGACCCCGAGAGGACTGCATGGTAATCAATCCAAGTTTTACCCTCGACATGGACTGGATGTGACTTCTCCACGTGTTCACAAAGGATTAATTTTCAGGATCAGGAACCAGATACAAAAATGCCCATTCTCCCGTATCTGTTTATCCTTTATGTACACAACTATGGTACGAATTTATATAAATGTCAGCACATGGAGGTTTTTTTACCACGATAAGCCGCAAGTGACCATTCGTAGGCGTAGTATAGTCATCGTCTAAATAATGTATCCAAAACTTCTGCTCCCAATATTTGTGATTTTGATCCTTTGTCGTGATAATGATAATGGTAAAATATTTGTTTGGAGGAATAAGTGCAGCATTCGTTTAATCCGATAATAAGTGAGCTGAGAGCGACATGCATGGTCCGTGGTATACACTGCTCCACAATCAACAATCCCTGATGATAATACTACTACTATCCGACCAGGAATACCTGACAGTGACGTCACATTGTGTTTACAATCCAATGTTTACTTTATTAATTGTTCTACAAAAATGTGGATTATCATTATATTTCTTTTCCTATAATCTCAATATGATATCGTAGTCGAGAGGATAACGGGACAGTATAAGTAGTTGAAAGTTATCCTGGAATAACATAGAGAACGATGATTGTTTGCCAGACAATAGAGACATATATTTAGGCTTACATTTCCACAAACAATCATCGTTCGTAGAAAGTAATCAATAAGACAGCAGTTCTTAATATAAATTTATTTTCATAGTTACCACATTTAGGGTTTGGCATAATATGGGCGCGACCGAATGCATTTGACATGTAACAAATTGGGCTAATGCAAATACGCGTGAGCTGCCGAGTAATTAGCATAATGAGTTAGCTCCAAATTAATTAATTCATCAAATAGTAATAGCCTCCAATATAATTATAGTGTTTCAAATTTCAGATCAAGCAAATATATAAATACTTAATTTGCCCCCCAATTCGGCGGGGCAAAATAAATTTCCGAGTGGGCAAATATTTTTGATAAGAGTGAGCCGCCAACCAATAAGGTTTGTAATGGGCAGGCCCCGGGCCCTAAAACTCGGTATATGATTTCGAGTGGGCTAAAATAAAAGAGTGAGCCACGAACCAAGTAGGTTTCAAATAAATAGAGTGGCCCCAGAGCCCTAAATACTCGTATATATCTTATTAAATATGTCGAGTGGGCTAAATACAAA
Organism: Spisula solida; assembly: GCA_947247005.1. NCBI lineage: Eukaryota > Metazoa > Mollusca > Bivalvia > Venerida > Mactridae > Spisula > Spisula solida. The sequence continues at coordinate 41,874,177 of OX365959.1, read as the reverse complement.
AGTGAGCCGCCAACCAAATAGGTTTGAAATGGGCAGGCCCCGAGCCCTAAATACTCGCATATATCTAACTTAAAATGTCGAGTGCGCTAAAATAAAAGAGTGAGCCACGAACCAAGTAGGTTTGAAATAAATAAATAGAGTGGCCCCAGAGCGCTAAATACTCGCATTTATCTAACTTAAAATGTCGAGTGGGCTAAAATAAAAGAGTGAGCCGACAACCAATTCGGTTTGAAATAAATAAATGAGTCGGCCCCAGAGCCCTTAATACTCGTACATGTATAAATATTATTTCTATTTCAGAGTAGGCTATTACAAGAGTGAGCTACAGATCAAATTGGTATAAATTGGCTAGCTCCCGAAGTAAATACATATAAAAGCATTGACCCCAAATGTTCAAATTGATACACAAGTAGTGGACCCTGGGAAACAGTGGTCTTTTATTACAACAAACTGTTGGCATAAAACAGCAATGCTGTTCTGTAATGAGAGCACAAGTTCAATTTCAATTGGTTTTGAGATCCGCTGTATGCCTATCTTCGGTCGCACCGAATTGTCTCTTCATATAACAACTATTAGTTTCACTTTCAATAATTATAATTAAACTTATCATAAGTCTTTGGTTCCGTAGCTTATAAACATAATGTAATCCCTCGTATGTATGAAGTATATCGTCCATGTACAAATCCTAGTAACTGAAATATATAATAAATAATTACATAACTGTTCAAAACACATATGTTATTTTAATTGTAATAATTATGTTAAGGGTGGGTGGGTGGGAAATAAATAAATCATTTAAAAGAACCCGAGCTGAAATTACAACCAACCTTGTGTCTCCAACGTTTTGACCAAAAGTGATGCACGAGGCTTTGGCCAAAGCAAAAAGTGATGCATAATATCCAAACGCCGTGAGAAATACTATAAGGTATACGGGTACTAAATGTTTCATATTTTCAAGTGCGGCATGAAGCCGCTAAAATCTATGTCACCCCGGATAACGTCGACTATAGGTAAACCATAGTCTTTATTATCCTGGAATAACATAGAGAACGATGATTGTTTGCCAGACAATAGAGACATATATTTAGGCTTACATTTCCACAAACAATCATCGTTCGTAGAAAGTAATCAATAAGACAGCAGTTCTTAATATAAATTTATTTTCATAGTTACCACATTTAGGGTTTGGCATAATATGGGCGCGACCGAATGCATTTGACATGTAACAAATTGGGCTAATGCAAATACGCGTGAGCTGCCGAGTAATTAGCATAATGAGTTAGCTCCAAATTAATTAATTCATCAAATAGTAATAGCCTCCAATATAATTATAGTGTTTCAAATTTCAGATCAAGCAAATATATAAATACTTAATTTGCCCCCCAATTCGGCGGGGCAAAATAAATTTCCGAGTGGGCAAATATTTTTGATAAGAGTGAGCCGCCAACCAATAAGGTTTGTAATGGGCAGGCCCCGGGCCCTAAAACTCGGTATATGATTTCGAGTGGGCTAAAATAAAAGAGTGAGCCACGAACCAAGTAGGTTTCAAATAAATAGAGTGGCCCCAGAGCCCTAAATACTCGTATATATCTTATTAAATATGTCGAGTGGGCTAAATACAAAAGTGAGCCGCCAACCAAATAGGTTTGAAATGGGCAGGCCCCGAGCCCTAAATACTCGCATATATCTAACTTAAAATGTCGAGTGCGCTAAAATAAAAGAGTGAGCCACGAACCAAGTAGGTTTGAAATAAATAAATAGAGTGGCCCCAGAGCGCTAAATACTCGCATTTATCTAACTTAAAATGTCGAGTGGGCTAAAATAAAAGAGTGAGCCGACAACCAATTCGGTTTGAAATAAATAAATGAGTCGGCCCCAGAGCCCTTAATACTCGTACATGTATAAATATTATTTCTATTTCAGAGTAGGCTATTACAAGAGTGAGCTACAGATCAAATTGGTATAAATTGGCTAGCTCCCGAAGTAAATACATATAAAAGCATTGACCCCAAATGTTCAAATTGATACACAAGTAGTGGACCCTGGGAAACAGTGGTCTTTTATTACAACAAACTGTTGGCATAAAACAGCAATGCTGTTCTGTAATGAGAGCACAAGTTCAATTTCAATTGGTTTTGAGATCCGCTGTATGCCACATTGGCAGTTTGAATGCAATGAGAACGGCCAACCGCCAAAAGTAGGAACCAACTACATTTGCGGTAGCGGGTCTCAATCCAATTATATTTGTTTTGTTTATTATTATAATATTTGTTTTGATAACCTGTGTAAACTTCGCCTATCAAAAGCATATATATTTAAATAAGCAAATGCAACATACCGTTTTCCTTTTTTAACAATTCGACCAATTAATTGGGTATGTAAAATATAGAATACTTTACAATATTATCCATTCCTACTATTATAATATGATTGATAAATACATACTAACAACTTAGTGCCACATAGTCAGTTTCTTCATTATTCACATGACCATTGACGATAAGACTCGGAATTTTACTAATATTAAATGGATCAAGCATATATATACTCAATATATTTCCGAGATGATTGAAGTAAAACCGGCCCAAAAGCCAACTATCATAGTATTATTCGCAATTCAAATTTTTCTGGAGGACAAAACAATATATCAGAGCGAACCGCCAACCAAACAGGGAACAAAACCAGGCCCGAGTTAACTAATATAAAATTATAAATTAATTTCAATGTTAATATGGCAAACATAAATATATTAGTGAACCGCCAACCAACAGGTTTTTCATGGGCAGGCCTGAACTTTAAATACTCGGTACATATCTTATTTCAGCTATGTGGACTGGATACAATTTTGCCATACATTTAATACAGGTAGTGTTATTTCGTTAACCTAGGCATGACATTACCTCTAATTCAAATTACTTTGTGAACATACTTGGTGTTATGACCGTAACCTCCTCTATCTTAAAATGCAACAACAAAGAAATGCACCGTTGCCAACAGCAAGAAATATATATATTCAAGAAAATGACAGGTTAATGGTCCAAATGGAAAATTCATAACAATGGGGTTATAATGCTTGTAATATATGTAAATGCCTTTCTGTTGAATTTTACCGAATCACCAATATTACTTGCTACAACAACATCTTATACCTATTTTGTCGAGTGCGCAACCAGGCCAAACCGGCCTCGACCATCCACTTATAAAGGCGTTGCATAATATAATGTAATATTCTCCGCTGACTGGGGTATATATCATCAACTATCGAAACCTACTGATACCAACATATGAATATTCCAGAAATTTAGCTACGCTTTGCTTATTAATGACAAACATATGAACAATAACATTTTTAGACGTCTTGTTTCATGAACATACCAAGTGCATATTGTTTTTATCGATATTTTACATTCACGCTGCTTTAAAACACGTCTCCAATTCCTCTAAGACTTCAAAAAGCATACCCAACTGCATTTATTGATAATTAGCCCTTTATTTACTCAACTTTGCAGAAATAACTGTATAACATGCACTACTCGTATATAAACATACAATTGTAAACTGACATTCATGTTGTTTAAATTCCGATATTCTCTGTCTTTTATGATTTATTCGAGCTCCGTGGTATGATCATTTTAATCATAATGATTCTACATATTACTGAACCCCCTTTTTACCAAAATTGCTGCTTATTTTGATGCTATAGAAATTGATTTTAATTAGCATACGGAAAATTGCAACTCCCGTTACTTAAAAATTGTTATTGTTATTTTCAATCAGTTATGATAAAATACATCATTATTCACACTCAATAAAAAATGTAAATTTTATTACTGCTGATGTATGTAAATATCTTTTATGAACAAACAACATAATTATGACAAAACCATTAAAATTGTATAAAAATATATTCTACACTGGGTTATGATAAAAACAAGTCAAAAACAACCAGTGGGCAGAAAATAACTATATTTCCTATCTCCTAACATAATGTTGTCAAAGGAGGTATTTGCTTTTCTATAATGAAACTACCTTACTCATATTTAAACTTGACAAACTCATATTTAATTGACACCCTCTCATAGCAAACTGAAATGGAATTTAAGGCCGGGACCGGATGCTGTAGTTTAAAGACCATGTCACTTAAAATTCAAATGCTTTTGTTTCTTGATTAAAATTAAATTGCTACATGCAACATATTTTCATTCACTTTTACCCTCCAAGATAATGAACCTTGAATCAATGTTAACCATTGCCTATGAAACACTCGTATATAACAATGGATCGTGACTTTATTTCCCCACGGATATCTGTACGTATGAACGTTGTACCCACATATATAATACCAAGTTTACATAGAATGTATTCTTTGTTATTTGTTTCTTACTTATAATTCATTTTGTATATAAATGTTTTGTTATACATAGTTTTATTATGTCTGTAACATTTAATGTTTCTTCCAGAAGTAAGCGTGCAATTATATAAACAAAGTCGTAATATTTCTATTATTGAAATTGAATGGCAACAAGTATAAACGCAAAATAGTAGCCTTCTATTCCATCATTTTATCAATATCAAGTCAGTTATGAGACATTTACAAGATACTAGTACATCATTTTACCTGGTACCTACTACTCTAGGGGGTATAACTTAGGATTATCGGCCGACCTTTAAAGGAACAATCAATCAGCCTTAAAAAGATTTTTTTTCCGTGTTTTTAAAATCAGATCTAATGCTAAAATTGTTGCCTAAAATTTACCTGCAGGATGAGTTGCCATGTGCATAATGAGTCCTAACTATTCTAAAATAACTTATTTAAGTATGTGATTAGTTTATGCACATTGTACAATGTACATCTATTGGTTAATAACCCATAAAAGCTATCATTGAAACCTTGGACATTCTATGCTAAGCCTCAGTGTTTGCTAAGTTTCCTGTATTTTATTCAACACATGTGTGTATTTACAATTTGAATTAAATTAAATGAATGGTAATTATAACAGTAACATTTCCTATACCTCTTCAGACGTTTGTAACGTAACATTACACCGGTTTCTACTTTACCTTGCGCCTTTATTATCTCATGGGTAGTATTTGACTACATTTAATCATTCTAATAGTTGACTGAATTTTAAGCATTCTATTACATTTATTGAAAGAAACAATATTATTTTGCTATTTACCATTAGGTCTAAATCACACTGACCAAAACGTGGCTTTTTAGATATAAGGGGGCTAACAGTTGGAGTTGAACTTAAGTTTCCCCTCAGCTTCCTAAAACTATCCATTCTATAAAATCAGCTATGAACTGATATGAGAACTAGAATAAAGTGATAAAAGCGCTATAAACCCTATATAGCAGGACATGTTTTCAACCTTTATAATTACAAAATGTATGAAGCTCTGCTTATATTACCACCGTGTTCTTAATTACACACGTGAACTCCATGACAAGCTGAATGTAGGTAACACACATAACAAATATACTGCTAATATGATAAACATAACGTTGTTAATTTAATAACAGTCCATAGTTAAAATATTGTCCCTTATATCTAGTAATTTTAATCTTATTTGAAACTGAATTATTGATTCCGAAATAAATTAAAGTTTATGACATCCATGTTAAAGCTGATGTTAAAAGTTTCATTACCAGACTCCTCTGTGTAAACCTTTCCCCACTGCGTTATACTACCTTCACAAACAGAGCTCTTTCCAACCCACGTGACCGTAGCTGTTAACATGTGGCTGGTAAAATACTTCTCTGAAAAATAAAATGGCAACAACGAGCAAACAAGTCTTTATATTTACATTTGTTAAAATAAACATAATGAAGTTGTTCAACATTATTTTCAACACCGCAACGCATAAAACGACTTTAACCATTCAACCGCCCTTCACGTGATTTGGTTCACATATCAATCAAATCCACGTGTTTCTACCCCAACATGCTAAATACTACCAATGTGTCCGTGTATTTTTAAACCATGTTACTATATTACTAATTATAACCAGTTTTTATACTACAACAAAAGCATGCTTTCCGCGGAATAACTTTACATTCTTATCAATTTATTTCGCTAACACAGCTATCTACCTGTCCGCCTCGTGCGACAAATTCAATAAACATAAAAGTGATAAATTTTACACACGGCTATTGATATTTTCTGCTTTTAGACCACAACATTAAAATATTCACCAAATATTTCGCTCGTTTGTCATCATGTGAAAGATTAAATACAAAATAAATTTCCACCTATATAATTCACAATACATATAAATGTGTTCGTATATTCTCAATTTATTCAAATAAATGCATAAACACTATATTAAAGACATTCAATGTATATTTCAATGCTTTAAAAATGCGTTTCAATTAATAATCAAATAAATAAATCATTTAAAAGAACCCGAGCTGAAATTACAACCAACCTTGTGTCTCCAACGTTTTGACCAAAAGTGATGCACGAGGCTTTGGCCAAAGCAAAAAGTGATGCATAATATCCAAACGCCGTGAGAAATACTATAAGGTATACGGGTACTAAATGTTTCATATTTTCAAGTGCGGCATGAAGCCGCTAAAATCTATGTCACCCCGGATAACGTCGACTATAGGTAAACCATAGTCTTTAGTATCGAGTTCGAGCCCCGTCAGCGTAACTTTTTTCCGCTCGTAACTATTTTGCAATTGAATACAAATTATGTGTGAAAAATGAATTAAATCTTTGTCATTTCACTGAACTTAAGATGGCTAATGGTTACTGTCAAAAATTGTTGGTCGGATAGTATCTGACCACCAATTTTTGACAGTGACGTCATTTTGTCAACAATCTATAAATAAGCAGGGTATATCCCAAACGTATTTATGATTATATTAGATAGAAGTAAGTCCTTATCAATTGTAAATCTCCAAGCAAGGCATGGTCCTGTTGATGTGTTGGCTGCTTCTCACACAGGCGATCCAAGTTCAAAGCTGGTTGTAGACAATATATTTAAATGTATTTTTTTGATAATATACGGGAAGCACATTTAATAACTTAATACAATAATTACTTGGACAACATTATTTTATCTTATGATTAATAAAAGCTCTTAAAATTCACCTAATCTCTAAAACAGGTTTAGAACAGAACTAATGTTGCTTTCTCATTATCCTTCAAAGAAACACTAAACTAATTTAAAACGTGTTCTGAGCCATTCAATTTAGCCATTTTATGTTTAGTAAAATGACAAAGATTTTGTGCTTAATACCAATTTTCACACATACTTCGTATTCAATTGCAAAATAGTAACGAGCGGGAAACAGTTACGCTGACGGGCTCGAACTCGGTTCCTTTCAATTACTAACACTGCGCCGTTATCCACTCGGCTACGATGTCATGTAGATTATAGGTAAAGAAATACAATGATAATCCACATTTTTGTAGAACAATATATAAAGTAAACGTTTGATTGTAAACACAATGTGACGTCACTGTCAGGTATCCCTGGTCGGATAGTAGCATTGTATACCAAAACAATATAACGATGTCACTATATGTGTGTATTACATTTTAAAGTAAACACTGAAACAAGCCGTATCCACCCAGACCCGATTTTTTGTATATTACCATTTTACCAATCTTCGTTTGTATTAAAGGTTAGAGTTATAGTCATTGGCAAATTACATTAAGAAATAAAATAAAGACTTGATCAATGTATGAGACTTTATCACAATTCACATTTTCACCATAAGTCAAATTGTAATACATAAACCAATACAAAGATGCCTATAAATAATTTGTTATAAATTTAAATGACATTAACGCAGAAATGGTTAATATATACATGTATAGTATTAGACATAACATAATGTCAACCCTCATTTCTTCATTTTACTACATGTATTACTTAAGTTGTACATATTGATTCTGTAGGGTTAACGCATGCTTTTTCGGGCTATAACATCTGCCAGGGCGAGGGCACCAACGCTCCCGAGGGGCTCTACAGATGTTATAACGCGAAAAACATACGTAAACGCTATTATAGCATACAAAACATAAATTAATGCGTTTGTATTTCAAAATGATATTTTGGCGGGAGATTTTGTGACGACGTATCGAAAACAAACGTAACGTCATACCAGTTATTGTTATGAGCGTCGACTTCCGGGATCGGCAAATACCAAGAAAACATAGATATTGCGGGTTTGTTTAAATTTATAATTTAAATATTATAGAAAACTAATTAGTAGATAGCAATAAAATGGGAATTACTGTTCATATGACGCTGCATAACGTTTATAGTCGCCGGTGTGGCCCTGAAATGAGCATACGTAAAACTGGACGTTACCAGCGCGTGAATCTGTAGGGTTAACGCATGCTTTTTCGGGCTATAACATCTGCAGAGTCCCGAGGGACGGTTGGTGCCCAAGCCCGCCAGGGCGAGGGCACCAACGCTCCCGAGGGACTCTGCATATGTTATAAAGCGAAAAAGCATGCGTAAATGCTATTATAGCATACAAAACATCAATTAATGCGTTTGTATTTCAAAATAATGATATGTTGGCGGGAGATTTTGTGACGCGTCGCGAAAACAAACGTAACGTCATACCAGTTATTGTTATGCACGTCGACTTCCGGTATCGGCAAATACCAAGAAAACATGGATAATGCGGATTTGTTTAAATATATAATTTAAATATTATAGAAAACAAATTAGTACTTAGAAATAAAATGGGAATAACTGTTCATATGAAGCTGTACAACCTTCATAGCCGCCGGCGCGGCCCTGAAATGAGCATACGTAAAACTGGACGTTAACAGCGCGCGAATCTTTATGTTTACGCATGGTTTTCGTCCCGTTAACGTATGGGCAAAATCACCGTTTTTATGCAATAATTTATGTTTACGCATTGGTTTTCGTCCCGTTAACATAGGCGGATCCAGGGGGGGCGGACCCGGCGTACGCCCCCCCCCCCTAAAATCGTCGGAGCCTAGGTAATTTATCATATTTTGTATGTGAGAACAATATTGATATGCAATTTTTTTCACTCGCTTCGCTCGCGTCAATAAAACAATAATCAATTTATTGATTTTAAAGTGAACTTAATGCTGTATGCAAACAACAAGATATGGCTGGAGTTCGCAGGGTATGCTGCTCAGATAGACAGTGCATTTTTTCTTCGTGACGTATTCACAGCAGCTATATATCAGTGAATATTATCCAGTCGATTATCGTTAGTCCTGGCTATATAAACAACGATTTTTCTTGCTCGTTTCGCTCGCTGTAGATCTACGCAAATTCAATGAAAGTTTTCGATTTATCAATGAGTTTGTTGGGTATGTTGCTCAGATAAACACTGATTTTTTCCAATTCTTACAATTACTAAATCAGTGAATATTACCAAGTGATAAGTGTGTGGTGTATGCTGCTGAAATAGATGATTGCATTTTTTTTTCTTGCTCGCTCCGCTCGCACAACCGCTATCAGTTAAGTTTGTCAAGTAGGGAATGAGTATTCGGGATATGCTGCTCAAATAATTAATGCTTATATTCTTGCTCGCCTTACTCTCACATTAACTTTATCAATGAATATTATAAGATGAAGAACGAAATTGTGTGGAATGCTTCTCAGAGATACATTTTTTCTTGCTCGCTACGCTCGCACATTTCTTTGAGCACGGGGGGGGGGTCAATACATGAATGTACGCCACCCCTAACGCCAAATCCTGGATCCGCCCCTGGTTAACGTATGGGCAAAATCACCGTTTTTATGCTACAATACGCATTATTTCACACATTAAAAATAAAAGTGCGCTCTGCTTTACATGTGCTTGAAAACAATTAATTCATGACAATCCACGTACCACTTTGAGAAATGTAATACATTTTGTATAGAAGGCATTGCACAGTACATTGCAAGTTCTGCATAACGACGAGATTTACATACGTAATTATTTACTTTATTGAATACGTGTCATTCACCAAATGTATACAAATAATTCATCTTTATGTAACATATATATACAGAGGGGGGGATCACGTGATGATTACATTTCGCCCGTAATGGCCGCGCCCGTATGAAAATTAGGTAAGTTGCTTTTTTCTGTCTGTTTTATTCAATATTTAAATATATTATACTGACCATGTTCTGGCCAACAACGCCCGGTTTCCATTGGTATCTTGCTTTTGTCTGTAGGTGCCGTAGTTTTTGTGATTACCCTGTGCACATTTTCGAATCGGCGACTTTCTGTTATGAAAGCCGCGATTGCATTGAGTCTTAAAGCAAACAAAGTCATGTTTTATGTCAAATATCGGACTTAGCAAGGTTATTGTCGACCGTGTATGTTCTTATTGCACAACATCGTATCTGTGCCCTATCGGTTCAGCATGTAGAAGCATTTCTACGATTTTATTTGAGTTAATGAGTAATGGTAGCATTGGGCAATACATTTGTCATGGTTGCAATGGGTAACAAAGCAGTAACACATCCTAAAGTTGTCACTAACTGTTGTTATTTTTGTTTGTCATTGTCACTATTTATAAAAAATAACTTCATGTAGTGTTATGGCATAGAATGTATATATTTTATACATGTAGTCGGCTCTTTTTCTATGGAATTCAACTTAATATGTCATTCAAGTATCAAACATTGTACGCTGTAATCCTTACGCATGTTATTTTTGTTTCAGTTTTTAAGACATGTCGAGGAAGAAGAGTAATCTTCGGTCGTATATTCGGCGCAGGAGCGCCATTCAAACAAGAACGCCCAACCTAACACAAGACCAGGGAAACGGCAACTAGAAAAAACACCATTCAAGTCACCCTTCAAAGCAGGACTATTTCATCCCAAGTCTCCTTCGGTAATTAGTTTAAATCAGCACGAACATTATATTCGCCTACAAAAAGTACAACAAATAAAAGTGAATACAATGTCTCAGATGAAATAAGCAGTGAATCAAAGAACATCAAGTTGGTGGAACCACTGACAGTAGGCCAACGTTTATGTGAGTTGGAGTTTGAACCTTTGTCAAATGATGACAATGATGATGCCACTTTTGGACCTGAAAATAAAACAATCGATAACAACACAACTGAAGAAAATTCAATTACAGCCAATCTAATCAGTTTATGCCTTGAAGTAATGAATGAGTTGGCCAAAGTAGATGGGCTGGATACAACCATAGTAAAATTTTTTGAACTTGTTGCAAGTAAGCAGTTTCCACTCGACACTATAGCTTTTCTTCTGTGGAGGAATGTGGTTTAAGTGGTTCTCATTTCGTCGAAAATGAGGTACACGGAGAAAACCAAATTGTTTTTGAAACTGGGTTGGAGGATATTCGGGAAACGGTTCGTAAACTTCATGGGTGGGTTTAAAAACCATGGCGAAAGTGTCTTGAAAACGGCTGATGGGGGACAGTTCAGCCCTGAATCCTCTGAAATAAACGTTTCCGTTCTTGATGTACATGTGTTAAGACAGTTTGATCCGTATGTCGCTGGAACAGAACGCAAGTCTGGAATATTTAATGATACTATTTCGGAAATGAGTAAATACCTATCTAACAAGTCAGCCTGTAACACGTTTGACGGCAAGAAATTAAAACAGGGATTAACTGATAACACGGGTGGTGTTGGCCTTTTGGGGTTCGAGAGGGGTAGCACGTTACAACAGCGGAAATATGTCTTAGAACTAGAGAAGAGTAAGATAAAGCAATTGATCCAGACAGTTAATGACATGAGAAGACATTGTCAAGAAATAGGTAACCAATATCATGAAAGTGACATTGATATACTTACAACGGATGAAATAAACCGCTCCCTGTTGGCTCACGTCGAAAATATATCGAAACGTGTATCTGATTTGGAAATAGTCCGATATAAAATAGAGTATAACAAAAAAAGACTTATAGATACCATTGGTCCAGATTGGCGAAAAGGAAAGTATGTATACGCAATGAGCGCAATAACTGCATACATATATGAATTGGATTGCTATATGAAACAAGCAAGGAATACATTGGACCAAATACATCGTCTTATCGCTGCAATGAACAAGGAAAAGTTCATAAATGGAAGATACGTGAATCTAGAAGAGGAAGACAGATATATTGGAATAGAACAAAACCGACCATGTATTTGTGGTGTTCCTACAAAACGTATGGGTTTAGAGTAGGCCACTCAACTATATATCTCTTTTGATGCTTGTATTTAAGAATCTTAGCGAATTTAAGTCAATAAAGAAAAGGAAACCCATTTTAAAGACATAATCTTTATTGTTTATAATATATTGGTATTGATTTTGAAAATATGACTAGTAACACTACTTGTGTCATTAAAACTAAAAATAAAAATGTAAATAAAAGTGTAAACTTATACATTTAATAAATTACAAGAACAATATGTAAAAGGTTAATCACACTGTACTAATACACAAGGTCCAAGGCATGCCACACGATAAATCGATTCCTGTCGTGACTGAGTCAATGAGAAGTCATACAAAATTGGATTCATGTTACCAGTGAGGACATACCACGTGGTATGTGTCGTAATGTCTGACTAAGAACGCAAGAATAAATCTGCCAACACAACGATAAAACAACCGTAAGAATTTAGATGTTTACCTATTTTAATGAAACTTCCTCGACGCTCATGCCGAAAATGAGTACTATCCATGCAATTTAATATATATTTCAACAAAACATCACAGTTGAGCGTTTGTTCCTTTTGCATTGACAATGCTCATTCTCGGCATTGATTATGGCTGTTAAAATCGGCCAAAGAATGAAATACTTGCGATTGTTTTACTTAGTGTTGACTTTTTTTTTCTTGTGCCCTTAGCCAGAATCTACGCCACATACCACATGGTATGTCCACTTCAAACATTGTGTTGAATAAAAAAAATCAATTTGTCCTAGATTTTCCAAATATATTCGATATCAATTTCTCGTGCGATATACTCTGGACCCTGTGATAAATGATTGGAGGTTAATTTGAATATGACCCTATGTCACTCACCCTAGCTACTTTTTAAGGTTGGGCGATTATACCGGAACATTGTTCCATAGACATACATTTTGACCCGAGTTTATGGGAAACCGACGAATACAACAAAATTCTGACGAAGAGGCAGTGGACATCCAACGACCACAAATACTCATCTTGGGCATTTTATGCACAAGTGAGCTAAAATGAAATCACAGATTAATCACAGATTATGCCATATTAAATTATCAAAACAACATTAATGAACGAGATCGAACTTGCTTGCAACGAATCAGTAATCTACTCAAATATGCTTAGTATCATGTTTATGTCGGTACAGTCCGCTAGCATACTGATATCTCCTGCCACATCTACACATGTGCTTCTTTTCACCATTGTGCATATTGGTATGGTCCCGAAGACTTCTCTTAGACTTAAATTCTGCACTACATGTGTCACATTTATATTTCTCATCGTTGTGAACAAGAGAAACATGCTGTTGTACCTGTTGTCGAGTGGCAAATGATTTTCCACAAGTCTCGCAGGTTTCCTGAGGTTCTGAGCCATGCTTACTGCATCTGAAATAATACGCACAAGTCGAACTCAATCATTTGTCGGTAGCACACAAACGTATAATTAAACAAACCATTCACACAATTTTCAATTCTAGACTCAGAAATAAATGTATGTAATAAAAAAGAAATCGACATAGACAGAGCAGAAACATGCGAGTCGTTGTAATATTACACTGTTGTAGAATCAAGCACACCTTGCATTCCGCTTAATGTGCCTGTATATAAGTAACTAGTCGAAATAGTATCATTATTTAACCGTTGATATTCATGGTTATAGTAAAACATGCTAATCAGTTCGTCACACTTGTCTAATCTAAAGTAATACGACTAATGTTTCAGGACGAATAAATTCCAATTGCTACCACGTGGCTGCATATATCTAAATGAACAACGTGACTAACTTTTCTAGTAACTGGTATGAACTCTTTGACAACAGCAAAAAAACGTTGCATTTGAAAGTTTGACTAGTATATATACATACAAAAAGTCTACTGGTCGTGTTTGAATAAAACAGAAGTGAGATTTGGTGGGTCGCCATGCAATTCACTGATTAAAAAGATGTACAGTGAAGTAGTATGCTATACCTGTGCATCCGAAACTTTAAACTGTCGAAAAACGCCTTTCCACAACAATTATAAGGAGCATGATGTTCATGGCCTCTCACGTGTCTATTATAACCACTTCTGGATTTGAGTACAGCACCACAGTACGAGCAGACGTGTTCCATTGATAGTTTTCTGAAATATAGAATAGATATAGAATAGACAATTTATGCCGAAAATCGAAATAATAAGCAACAAAAACGAATCGGTTAACCCGTGTCAATTAGCAGTATTTTACATAAACGATCGACGCGGCGTTTCAATACCAGCGCGGTGACCTTGATGTGCGGGGGATAGGAATTTCACATGACGTTAGGTATTCCATATACTCGTGTAGTAGGCCCTACATTTGAGTAATTGTTGAAATATGATTTATGCAGCAGACTTGTTTCAGTAGCACAGAATAAGTTGCTAATTTTATTTAGAATCAAACGCTTGTACACTGAAACCGCTAATTATTCATATTCTAGATATTCAGTGGCATAATGATATAACTAATAGACTATAACCAGGACTAGCGATACCCAGTATATGTCCGTACTGATTTCGCGAATAAAAACTACAGAAAGATAAAACAAAACTTCATGAGCGATTTCTGTTACCCATTGCAACCATGACAAATGTATTGCCCAATGCTACCATTACTCATTAACTCAAATAAAATCGTAGAAATGCTTCTACATGCTGAACCGATAGGGCACAGATACGATGTTGTGCAAAAAGAACATACACGGTCGACAATAACCTTGCTAAGTCCGATATTTGACATAAAACATGACTTTGTTTGCTTTAAGACTCAATGCAATCGCGGCTTTCATAACAGAAAGTCGCCGATTCGAAAATGTGCACAGGGTAATCACAAAAACTACGGCACCTACAGACAAAAGCAAGATACCAATGGAAACCGGGCGTTGTTGGCCAGAACATGGTCAGTATAATATATTTAAATATTGAATAAAACAGACAGAAAAAAGCAACTTACCTAATTTTCATACGGGCGCGGCCATTACGGGCGAAATGTAATCATCACGTGATCCCCCCCTCTGATATAGTGACATAAATTACTTTTTTATCAATTAAAACTTTTAAACACATTTCTACAAAGTATGGTTTAACGTTTGCACATTTTAAGGTTTCACCAACGACAATAAACGATCTACAGTGTCATACAAGGATTTATAAATAGCGTCATGATTTATATTTAACTTCTATCAATTTTCTGTAAGAGTCAAATTATCGTGTAAACAAACCCGCATTATTTTGGTATTTGACAATCCCGGAAATGGACGTCCATAACTATAGTGCACCCAGGAAAATGTGATGTTTACAAACACGATTCCGTTTGATCAACTGTTGCAAAGTTGGTTTTACAATTCCTAAAGTAAACTGTGTCGTTTTGACAAGCACCTTGTGAAAATATAGTTTTCACAGGGGCCTGGAAAAACGACCAAGCTGCTGAAAATGATCCTATATTTCATGGAAAGCAAATAATCCCCCCCCCCTAGCGTGACGAATACGGCGTAGAATATCGATGAAGAAATAAATACTAATGGCTATTTTTGTTTTTTAAGCTAGCAAATCTCGTCAATGCTCGTACGGACCTGTAGTCAAAAGTCACGTGGTAATGCTACACTGGATCTAATATGTTTTGTTCTCAAAATACCAATGATAAATCACCGTATTATTTAACGGCCAGATCGGAGAATTCTATTAAAATATTATTTTTTTCAGCACAATCTTTAAAAAGTGCGGATATTAAAAATATATCAAACTGTCATTCAAAATGCAAAGGTTAAACATAATATTTCTCGGACTGAAAATATCGTATCTTAAAGACAATATTTCTTAGACGCCATTGAAGTAAAAATATAATATTAAGTGAGACAGTGAAGGCAGCACTCAGCTTAACCAGACAAGCACGGAAAACATAAAAAACACACATGACACAATGCTCGCCTGAACCAGCCGAGCACAGAAAACATAAAAAATCTTACAAGGAACAATGCCCAACTAAACAATTTATGGTCCTCCTATGTCCAAGCTGTCGAAAATCTGAATTAACCAGTTACAGCAATCAAAAAGCTGAAAAGTTTGATCGTTATCCAGTAGGCATATTTAGACCTTACACAAACTTTCAAACAATGTTTAACCAATGTAAACGGAACTACAAGCATCTCAGTTAAACATTCAAGTTATTTAATCAGAATGTGATCTAAGGTGTTTTTTCAGCGAAAGATTCCAAGAGAACGCTGATCCACAAATATCACACTTAAATGGTTTCTCTCCCGAATGTGTTCTCATTTGATTAATCATGTTTTGCTTTAGAAAAAATTTGAATCACAAATACCACACTTGAATCGCTTTACACCAGCGTGTAATCTCATATGCAATGTCAGACTACCGTTTTGAGTGAATTCAGATCCACAAATATCACACATGGACGGTTTTTTCACCAGTATGTATTCTCATATGAACTTTAAGTCCGCCATTTGTGCTGCATGCAGTTCGACATATACCACACATGAATGGTTTTTCACCAGTATGTACTCTCATGTGACGTTTCAGACTATTGCTTCCAGAGTAAGCAGATCCACAAATATCATACTTGAACGGTTTTTCACCAGTATGTACTCTCTTATGACTTTTAAGGTGACTGTTTTGAGAGTAAGCAGAACCACATATATCACACTTGAATGGTTTTTCACCAGTATGTACTCTCATGTGACGTTTCAGAATATTGTTTCCAGAGTATGCAGATCCACAAATATCACACTTGAACGGTTTTTCACCAGTATGTATTCTCATGTGAACTGTCAGGGTACTTTTTTTAGAGTAAGCAGAACCACATATATCACACTTGAATGGTTTGTCACCAGTATGTACTCTCATGTGACGTTTTAGAATATTGCTTCCAGAGTATGCAGATCCACACATATCACACTTGGACGGTTTTTCACCAGTATGTATTCTCATATGAACTTTAAGTACGCCTTTTGTGCTGCATACAGATCCACATATACCACAATTAAATGGTTTTTCGCCAATATGAACTCTCATGTGAATTTTAAGTGAAGAAATTGTCCTGAATACAGATTCACAAACTCCACAAATGAAAGTTTTCACAGAGTGATCCATGATTGCTTTTTTCACAGGTAGTTCAGTTGAATGATGAAGAGATGAGTCAGTTGCTTTTTCAGTGTTGTGTGTAGGTTTATGTGCCTACAGTTCCACAATCCATTCACTTCTGAAAGTAGAAGAAAGTTTTTTTTTAATTTTGTAAGTTTTGAACCGTACATGTTCTGACATGTAGCAATACTTTTTATGATAATTAAATAGTTCTTATAATTGTTCACCCCCTTGTAAGAAAGATTACACAAAGAGAAACATTATGACCAAGCTTCATAAGGATTAGGTCAAACTGTGATCTCGAATGTTTGCACATTTCTTTGGTAGTTGTTAGTAGCGGTATCCATTCTGCTTCGATCCAGCGCTAATATGTTAGGATCGGACGAATTTTGTAATAATTGTGATTGTCAGAATGGATGTACTCTGTATTTCCCATGTAAATTCCGTATGAACTTAAAGATCGACCTTTGAACAATGATACACATAATCTTTTTTTTAACAACCATTTATTATGTTTTAGGAAACACCGCATCTGGCACCTTTGATTGATTTAACGCATGTGTCGGGTTGCAAGTCCGTCGAGTGGATACCGATGGTTTGTTTTGTTCAATAAAGAATAGTCTGTTGTGCAATACATGAGCAGCAGACACGAACTGTTTTAGAACCATCGAAAGAGGACCCTCAACGTTTTTTCTTATTTGACCCGATACCCAACGTTTTGACCCCAAATGAAAATGTCTCATCGCAGTACTCTTGACTAATCAAATAGTGCTACCCTTTTCAAACTATATATATATAGACCAACATATTAGACACTTTATCTTAATTTTGCAACACACCAATACGTGAAAAAAACACCTTTAAATTGCTTGATGATATTGGTCCGAACTATCAGGTACGATTTATTTAGGTACGAATATCGATTCAACGTTACATCGATGAACTTGAACTTTACGGATTTATGTTACCTTATGTTACCTTATGTAGCTTCTGCACGCAGCACTGATGGGTGCTCTGTATGCAGCTCTTCGTTATTCTGATAGTACACAATACGTTTACACGGGCGGTAATCACGTGACATCGTCTAGTATGTTAAACGAATAATGGCGGATATTTTGCCTCAGTAAGTACCAACTTTTCTTCGTGTTATATGTCTTATAACCTCTATATCAAAACTGCACAAAGCCTATCATATGCGCATTGCTTTCTTTCGAACGTTAGAACTTACTTTTGCCTCATAATTTGTACATATTTCGAGAACACTCATTGAATTTGATCAACAGTTTTAGCGCAAGGCATGTATGTCGCACGCATTGAATACACATTTGGCAAATTATAGACTCATTAGCTGTTATGCGACGAAAGAAGTATAAAATTATATGAAATGTTTAATTATATCGTAAACGAAACCTGTATGGATTTTCATAGTGCAATATTAGGCAGTGTATTTCCATTTTACGTAAATAGTATGTATCACGAACGATTTTGTCATAGTATGTCTCACGTCTCATATCTGGCGGGTGTTTCAGTACGCCAAGAAATGGCTCTTTTTACACATCTTATCAACTAATATTTATGTTTTAAAATGCCAAAAGATTGACATAACCATACAGTTGAAGTTCAATTATTGCGTTACGTGATAAACTGTGTCAATATACTAATGATTATATTGAAGAAAGCATTTGAGATACAGACCAATATTTTATACTAAGGGTCACTGAGTAGCTCGACTTAGTTCATAGTCGAATAGTATTTGAGATAATAAGGGGCTGTCACAAAATCTATTATCATTACTTACGACGCGCTGTTAATCTGCATATATTATAAGACAATGTTCACCTATTTCAGAACATTAGTATGCTGAACATGTCGAAAACAAGTCTACAAGTCAAGGCTGTTTGACTTTGTTCGACAAAGACACGTCGTTTTACAGGGCATGTGCTGAAGGGTATGCTGTATTACCAAGAAACACATCTCCCGTGTAGGCCTGTTAATCATATGTTAGAATATAACGTCCTGGATTTTGATTGGCCGTTAGAAATTTGCACCAATACATGACGTTACGTCGGTTGAGAGAAATTGTTTTTATTAAATTTTCATTTAACCGCAAAAATCGGCGATTTGTTGACTCAAAATGTACATGTAGGTTATATTCTAAATGCTATTATCATACGTGGCGTAATGTGTCGGCGCCATACACCATCGACCAATCAAAATTCAGCTCATTACATTCCAAGTAACATAGAAAAGAACACATCGAGCTTATTTTCAACCAATAAGAATTGACTTAATATGTCCAACAATTAAGTTTTACATCAAAGTCATAAAAATAACACCTTAGTTAAATTGGCGTGCCTCCGTAGCTCAATGGTTAGTGATCTTGTTAAACTACGGGTGGAGGTAATAGTATTCCAGTCATATTTCAGCAGAAAGCTGACTGGCAAATAAAGGCTATACTCGGCATAATTTTAGTTCATATCAAAATAATTTGGTTCATTGGTCAAGCAGTTATAAACATAATAATGTAATCCCATACTCTAGCGTATCATATTTGACAATTCTGATAAGTGCATGTGTTGTGTTTCAGTGATCACACATTTGATATGGTCAAGAGAAAGATACTGACGGAAAGTACTAAGCCAGAAACTGTCAAGTACTGCTGTCCAGCGAGGCTTCATTGGGATCCGATTGGAGCGGGCATGAAGAAAATAGTCCAAAATGTTGCTCTCAGAAAAATGGGTATTGAGAAATTTAAATGTTGGATATCAATGATAAGAATAAACTATACAAATGTAGCAATGTCTTAATTGTTTATTGTAACATTGATTTGATTTACAGTGTTTCATTTTGGTTTTTAAAACATTGAGTCCCGACCTTTCCCATTGAACTTAAGAATCAGTTCAACTGTGTAAAATACACATTTCCAAAATTTAATGAGTCACAAGTCAATTTTAATGAGTCAGTGACTCGGACTTTGGACCAATATGAAAGACTGGATTTAAAAAAAGAACACAGTGTTAGACAAAACTTTTAGTCATAGAAATTATAATTATTATCAGTTTTATCACAGATGTCGGATTCAATCAAAAACGTTAATCAAGTAAAAATCACAGAATAATGGAACAAAATCATTCATCAACAGTTACTGTAACATTTTTTGTCCTGAGGTGTTACGTTGAGTAAATACCTATCGACAGCATAGCATAAAGAAACTTGACATTAAAACACGTAACTAGCATTTCTAAATCAAACTGTATCTTCTTTACATTACTTCCTGAAGTAATGAAACATGTCCAGTATTGTTGCCTAATTATAGAGAATACATGTGGCAAGTTTGTTTGCAATAAAATTAAAGGTAATCGATGTTTTTGTAAAATATTGAAACATGTCCTGTACATGCATCTGTATGGCGCCTTCCCTGTATGACCTCTTAGTGACTGAATAACCCAATTCGACTTTTGTTTTTTCCAAACGGGTGCATAAAACGCTTGTTCCATTCTGAAAAAAGTTAATTCATACGGTTTAATGCTCATCAAACGTTCGTTGAACATCTATATAATGTAGTCATATGCCTTAATGGAAACAATAGTACAAATGTCGTCCCTAAGTACCTCAGTCCCACAGGTTTTTAATGTTTGCCGATTGTCCACAGAGAAACTAGCATTTGGACTGTTCCTATACCTGTGATTATGAAGAAGAATAATGAAAATGTAGCTGTTAAACTATAGAAAATAGCTTTCTTTGGTGTGTAGTAATTAAATCCCGAAAATCACGAATGAGTTTATGTAAGCATCCATTCTAGATTAATCGGAACGGGCTGTAGAATAGGATAGAATAATTTTATTCTGCCAATCAAGGAACATACAAAATGACAATCACTTTTAATGCATATACTCTTTCCATCTACACAGATAAAAGTGTATATTAACAATGTAACATTGCAGGAACTGTTATATGACCTCTAAGAAAACGAGTCAAATTAAAGTCGTAACTAATCCTGTTTTATAGATAGTAGCGTTAAGAGTTTGTTTTCTTGGATTTTGGATCAATCATTGAATGAATGGTTGTTTTTGAATTGATGGAATTTAGAGTCTTTAGTTGCACACATAACATATGTATCGATTATAAATAAATCATACTATCTCATACTACTGTTTGAACAAATATTTTGACATATCAAACATAAATATGGGGTGGTAAGATGTGTAAAAAGAGCCATCTCTTGACGTACTGAAACACACGCCAGATATGAGACGTGAGACATACTATGACAAATCGTTCGTGATACATACTGTTAATATAACAAGAGGGCCCAAAGGGCCCTAGGTCGCTCACCTGTCGTACTAGTGCATGCACACCCCTATGGTGATCCTACACATTTTCTGAATAAAATTTAAGGAAATTCAGCCTCTATTGCAAGTTTTTGTATGATTTGACCATGTGACCTAGCGTTTGACCCCAGATGACTTAATTAATATCAAACTTAACCTAGATTGTGTTGAGATGATTATTAGGACCAAATTTCATAAAGATTAAGTCAAAATTGTAACCTCTGGCGACTACACAGGGTTTTTCTATGATCTAACCTATAATTTAAACAAAATATTTCCTCAATATAACTGTACAAAAACATGCTATAAAGACAGAACAATACCTAAACACTTAAAAAAAAAATTATGGTTCCAGTGGGGTTTGAACCCATGACCCTCAGGAAAATGTCAATTGACATTGTGACCTTGTTTTTGACGCCAGATGACCCAAAATCGAACTTGGCCTAGATTTTGTTGACAGGATCATTGTGACAAAGTTTCATAAAGATTAAGTTGAAATTGTAACCTCTGGTGACTGACTACACAAGGTTTTTCTATGATTTGACCTATATTTTAAACAAAATATTTTGGAATATTTTTCCTCCATATAACTGTACAAATACATGCTATAAAGACAAAACAATACCTAAACACTCAAAAAAATAAAAATTAAAAAATAAAAATTATGGTTCCAGTGGGGATTGAACCCACGACCATCAGGAAAATGTACAAATAAATGCCTTACAGACAAAACAATACCTAAACACTCAAAAAAAAAAAAAAAAAAAAAAAAAAAAATTATGGTTCCAGTGGGGGTTGAACCCACGACCATCAGGAAAATGTACAAATACATGCTATAAAGACAAAACAATACCTAAACACTCAAAAAAAAAAAAAAAAAAAAAAAAAAAAAAAAATTATGGTTCCAGTGGGGATTGAACCCACGACCATCAGGAAAATGTACAAATAAATGCCTTACAGACAAAACAATACCTAAACACTCAAAAAAAAAAAAAAAAAAAAAAAAAATTATGGTTCCAGTGGGGGTTGAACCCACGACCATCAGGAAAATGTACAAATAAATGCTTTACAGACAAAACAATACCTAAACACTCAAAAAAAATAAAAATAAAAAAATAAAAATTATGGTTCCAGTGGGGTTTGAACCCTCGTCCCTCAGGAAAATGTCTATGCTCCCTACAGCGCTTTGATTTCCACTTAACCATTACAATTCACACCCTCTAGAATATTTTGATATTTGACCTTTACAAAACTGCTGTGAACCCTGATACACATTTTCATTGGTTGATGAAAGTTTACTTGTATGTATAGAGTGTAGAGAGTTACAGCAGAGAGTTAAATGACCATGAAGACTACATGTTGAAAGGTTTAAAACAAGGTTTTTCTATAATTTGACCTAGTGAGCTAGTTTTTGACCTCAGATGACCCATTATCGAACTTGACCTAGATTTTGTTGAGATGATCATTGTGACCAAGTTTCATAAAGATTAGGCCAAAATTGTGACCTCTAGAGAGGACACAACCCAATTGTTGACGGACGGACAGACGGACGGACAGACGGACGGACGGACGGACGACGGACGAAGTGTGATCACAAAAGCTCACTCTGTCACTTTGTGACAGGTGAGCTAAAAAGGAAATACACTGCCTAATATTGCACTATGAAAATCCATACAGGTTTCGTTCACGATATAATTAAACATTTCATATAATTTTATATCTCTTTCGTCGCATAACAGCTAATGTGTCTATAAGTTGTCAAAATTGTATTTAATGCGTGCGACATACCTGCCTTGCGCTAAAACTGTTTATCAAATTCAATGAGTGTTCGCGAAATCTGTTCAGATTATCAGGCAAAACTAAGTTCTACCGTTCGAAAGAAAGCAATGCGCATATGATAGGCTATGTGCAGTTTTGATAAAGGGGATATAAGACATATAAAATAAAGAAAAATAGGTACTTACTGAGGCAAAATATCCGCCATTATTCGTTTAACATACTAGACGAAGTCACGTGATTACCGCCCGTGGTTTAACTTCCGGTGATAGTTTATAATCCGCCTTAAAATCAAAACGTAGAGGATGGGATTTCCAGTAGTTGTCTAGCCTATTTTCGAACTGATGAATGTCCTTGAAATAATGATGTGTTCATGTCTGGTAACATTTGGTAACACATAACTCAATTACATATAACATCTAATGATTTAAACTGGCGCTTACCTCATTTACGTCTAAAATCTGTAAATTATCTTTAAATTGTAAGATTTACACAGCTATGACCGACCGAATGAGCGTCAAACTACCAGGAAGTATAAGTATAACCCAAACGTAAAGTCTTACCGCAAAGATGTACAAAATATGCAAACCCAATTATCCTATAATAAAAGTCATAACCAAATAGCAGGTATGCTGATAAATATCACCACGTTATGTGCAAGATATTTAAATTGGGCGAACAAAATACACTTCTAGTTATCATGTTCACAATATTCCTAACATCATTTGTCTTTCGAAAAAGTGAAATATAGCACTGTTCACTGATTCTGTAAAACAATGGATCATTTTTAAAAAAACAAGGATTAAATATAATAATCTTAACAGTTTTATAACGAGAATAAAAACTTTGTAGATGCCTTTGAAATTGAAGGATATATTATTATCTATTTGACTATACATATTCGTTTGTGAAAAAGGGGCCAGAGTGATAAGCTTTTGAGCTCGCCAAAAACCACGATACTTTTTAGTCGGTTTATACATGTATACATGTACTTAAGAAATACACCATTGAAAACTGTTGTATACTGGCTGTTATAAAATGGTTTGGAGTTCTGACGCGTAAGAATTAACCCATGAAGGCCGTTTGTACATAACAAAGGTATACTACGGTTTTTCATATTTTATTTCGATTCTAAAAGTATTTAAGCGCGCAGTTTTCAAGCCAGTGTTTCTTTGCGAGAGTATGTTGTTAACTTCACTTGTTTACCTGCTTGACGTCATGAAAAACAACATGACGACACTTTGATTGTGATTCAGACGTTAAACAACGCTATGTTTGTTCTTTGTCTATTTAGGCGAAATCGTTGGTCATGTTAAAATGTATATAATCATAAATGTCTGTAAGATGGGACTGTATTGTACATACAGTGGAAAACAATTCCAGAGTTGGGTCGATGAGAAGAATGTGTTCATGTGGTAGGCAGTCCTTAATTGAGGAATAAGGACATTAAGGTTCCTGGTCTGTGTAAGATGATATTGATTTAATAGCTAAGTAAACGATGATATCGTCAGGAAACATACGGGCTCGTATTCCTGGTGCTATCAGGCAGGGCATTTATATCAGCAAGAAATAGACAGGTGCCAAGAACTGTTCCTTATGGGACCCCGAAAAGACCAAACAGAGGTTTTACCCTCAACAGGGACTGGATGTGACTTCAACCCATGCTCACAAAGGAATACTTTCCAGGATCAGGAACAAGATCAAAAAGATGCCCATTCTCCGGTATCTGTTTATCCTTTATGTACACAACTAGCTTACTAATTTATATAAATGTCAGCACATAGAGGTCTATTCAGACCACGATACGCCACAAATGCCCAACCGAAGCGTAGGCCGTAGTATAGTCATCATCTAAATCATGTATCCAAAACGTTTCCTCCAAATCCTGTGAGTTTGATCCTTAAGACCTTCGTTAAAAAATCGTGATAAGACAATGGTTATATTCTTATAGTCATTCACAAATGACACTAAGAAATAAAATAACGACTTGATAAATGTATGACACTTTTTATTTGTATTTTCATCATATCTTAAATTTCAATACAAAAACGATTACAAAACTGGTTATAACTAATACATTTGGATTTGATTTTGATTTGATATGAGTTAACGGTCCTTCTTTTCTATCCCTAACTTTCGGGACTCAGACATGTTTAATATAAATTGAGTACAAAAAAATAGTTTTGGTCAGTCTGCCATTTTCGTACTGTACTATGTATACCAGTCATTTTGTGGCACATTATAAATAAAATTTAAGGTTCATTGCTTTACATTTGATTGAAAATTAATTCATGATAATTTATGGCCAGCAAGTGGTTGTGTTGTGAAACCTGGGAGTTTGATAAGCTTGTAAAACAAATTAAACAAACAAGTAGGTGTTGTTGTAAAAGGGCTTTTATTAAAGCCTTAAAATACCAGTGTATGACAATCAAGAACACAATTTGAATATAAAGAACATATATACAGAACATCTACTAAAACATTACACTGGATTAAAGCATAAGAGAGAAATTTTGTTTTATCTGGGCCACAGAAAACGCCCTTAACAATAGTCATTGAATATATGTGAAAAGTGAAAAACCGGGCCGGACAGCAGAAATAACAGGAGGTGGAATGGGAGGAGGTGGAAAAACTGACGATAAAAGCTAAAGTTGATGAAAATAAAGACACGAAGTTGTAAACAAATTTTTTCCTTTGTCGTAATAATAATGTATGCGCGCATGCGCATAAATTGTAAGTAATTAGATATCTGCCGTCCGGTACCGTACGAATACCGGATCCTGAATACAGTCAACAATAATAACAAGAGGGCCCAAAGGGCCCTAGGTCGCTCACCTGTCGAACTTGACCTAGATTTTGTTGAGATGATCATTGTGACCAAGTTTTATACAGATTAGGCCAATATTGTGACCTCAAGTGACTACACAAGGTTTTTCTATGTTTGACCTAATGACCTACTTTTTACCCCAGATGACCCAATATCGAACTTGACCTAGATTTTGTTGTTTTGATCACTGTGACCAAGTTTCGTAAATATCAGGTCAAAACTGTGACATCTAGTGACTACACAAGGTTTTTCTATGATTTGACCTTGTGACCTAGTTTTTGACCCCAGATGACCCAATATCGAACTTGACCTAGATTTTATTCAGATGATCATTGTGACCGAATTTTGTAAAGATTAGACAAAAATTGTGACCTCTAGTGACTACACAAGGTTTTTCTATGATTTGACCTTGTGACCTAGTTTTTAACCCCGGATGACCCAATATCGAACTTGACCTAGATTTTGTTGAGATGATCATTGTGACCAAGTTTCATAAAGATTAAGTCAAAATTTGACCTCTAGTGACTACACAAGATTTTTCTATGATTTGACCTTGTGACCTAGTTTTTGACCCCGGATGACCCAATATCGAACTTGACCTAGATTTGTTAGGATGATTATTGTGACCAAGTTTCATAAATATTAAGTCAAAATTGTGACCTCTAGTGACTACACAAGGTTTTTCTATAATTTGACCTAGTGACCTAGTTTTTGACCCCAGATGACCCAATATCGAACTTGGCCAAGATTTTGTTGAGATGATCATTGTGACCAAGTTTCATAAAGATTAGGCTAAAATTGTGACCTCTAGTGTCTACACAAGCCAATTGTTGACGGACGGACGGACGGATGGACGACGGACGAAGAGTGATCACAAAAGCTCAATCTGTCACTTTGTGACAGGTGAGCTAAAAACCTGTACCTGTACCTTTACTTTAACATTTGCATTTCCAAGTCCAACAGGGGGCATAATTTCACCAACATGCTACCCCCCAATATCGAACTTGACCTAGATTTTGTTGAGATGATCATTGTGACCAAGTTTCGTAAAGATCAAGCCAAAACTGTGACCTCTAGTGACTACACATGGTTTTTCTATTATTTGACCTTGTGACCTTGTTTTTTACCCCGGATGACCCAATATCAACCTTGATCTAGATTTTGTTGAGATGATCATTGTGACAAGAGTTTCATAAAGATTAGACCAAAATTGTGACCTCTAGTGACTATGCAAGGTTTTTCTATGATTTGACAATGTGACCTAGTTTTTGACCCCGGGTGACCCAATATCGAACTTGACCTAGGTTTTGTTGTTATGATCATTGTGAACAAGTTCCGTAAAGATCAGGTCAAAACTGTGACCTCTAGTGACTACACAAGGTTTTTCTATGATTTGACCTTGTGACCTAGTTTTTTACCCCAGATGACCCAATATCGAACTTGACCTACATTTTGTTGTGTTGATCATTGTGACTAAGTTTCGTAAAGATTATGCTAAAACTGTGACCTCTAGTGACTACACAAGGTTTTTCTATGATTTGACCTTGTGACCTAGTTTTTTACCCCGGATGACCCATCATCGAACTTGACCTAGATTTTATTGAGATGATCATTGTGACCGAATTTTGTAAAGATTAGACCAAAATTGTGACCTCTAGTGACTACACAAGGTTTTTCTATGATTTGACCTTGTGACCTAGTTTTTGACCCCGGATGACCCAATATCGAACTTGACCTAGATTTTGTTAAGATGATCATTGTGACCAAGTTTCATAAAGATTAAGTCAAAATTTTGACCACTAGTGACTACACAAGGTTTTTCTATGATTTGACCTTGTGACCTAGTTTTTGACCCCGGATGACCTTACATCGAACTTGACCTAGATTTTGTTAGAATGATCATTATGACCAAGTTTCATAAATATTAAGTCAAAATTGTGACCTCTAGTGACTACACAAGGTTTTTCTATAATTTGACCTAGTGACCTAGTTTTTGACCCCAGATGACCCAATATCAAACTTGGCCTAGATTTTGTTGAGATGATCATTGTGACCAAGTTTCATAAAGATTAGGCTAAAATTGTGACCTCTAGTGTCTACACAAGCCAATTGTTGACGGACGGACGGACGACGGACGGACGACGGACGAAGAGTGATCACAAAAGCTCACTCTGTCACTTTGTGACAGGTGAGCTAAAAATAATGGGGGCCAACCATCTCGTCCATAAAACATTTTAAACTAATAAAATAAATTTATGGCCAGCAAGTGGTTGTGTTGTGAAACCTGGGAGTTTGATAAGCTTGTAAAACAAATTGAACAAACAAGTAGGTGTTGTTGTAAAAGGGCTTTTATTAAAGCCTTAAAATACCAGTGTATGACAATCAAGAACACAATTTGAATATAAAGAACATATATACAGAACATCTACTAAAACATTACACTGGATTAATTTCCCTTCGGACAAACAAAGGAAAAAAGTCCCAATTCTATACACACAAATAAACGCTCTGTGGCGATATATCACTAGTCCGCAATACGGTAATAAGATAACGTTAATATTCAAGAAGTCCAAACAATAAATTATAATAACAAAAACTGACGATAAAAGCTAAAATTGATGAAAATAAAGACACAAAGTTGTAAACAAATTTTTTCCTTTGTCGTAATAATAATGTATGCGCGCATGCGCATAAATTGTAAGTAATTAGATATCTGCCGTCCGGTACCGTACGAATGCCGGATCCTGAATACAGTCAACAATAATAAAAATAATGGGGGCCAACCATCTCGTCCATAAAACATTTTATACTAATAAAATAAATTTATGTACCCCTTTGAAAAATGCGAATACATTTTGTATAGAATACATCGCACGATACATTGCAAGTTCTGCAATCATAAGTATAACAATGGAAATTACATATTTTACTAGTTGATTAATTGAATCATCGTTATTCATAAAATGTTTACAAATATTTAATCTTTCAGTACAGTTACATAAATTATAAATTAGAAAATAATTGTGCCAACAAAATATTGAAATCAAGCAATATTTGTGACATAAGTTATGTGAAAGTTTGGTTCTAATCCCATGAGAAATGTAACTGTTTGAGATGGACAAAATATATTTCTCTATATCCAAATTTATTACAAACACAATCAACAGAGTCAACAAGAAGCAGATATTACACGAAAACCAGGTAAATTGTTATCTTGATCCAACCAGTCCAACTTTCAATCCCAATTGTTGCCTTCACAAAAGCTACTACCTACATAGCAAGATTCATCGTGACATTGCATTCCTATCTGATGTTAAAATTGTTATTGACCAAAAACAATTTATCTGTTTTAGTAACTGTGACCTTGACCCCCTCAGCCCGCTGGCAATTGCAAGTGACGTCTTCACATAAGCTGCATTAGCATTGCAAGTTTCACCATGATATCTCATTCCTGACAAAAGTTGTTGAGTGAAAGCATTTATCTAATTTTAGTTATGGTGACATTGACCCCGCTTTCAATCTCAAACCTCGTCTCTTCACACAAGCTACCTACAAAGCTAGCAAGTTGCATCATGTTATCTCAATCCTTACAAAAATTAGCATATTATATTTTTTTCTATTTTTAGTAATGGTGACCTTGACCCCCAATGGCCCCATTTCCCATCGCAAGTGCCGTCTGTACACTTGTCAGCTACTTACACAGCCAGTTTTATTGTGATATATCATTCTGAACTTAAGTGATCCATCAGAAACAAATTGTTTTCTCTATAGCTTACACAATTGTAAACAAGAGGATCATAGATCCTTGGGTGCTCACCTGCTACACATGGCCAAACTTTTAACTTGACCTTAAGGTCATCAAGATAAACATTTTGACCAAACTTCATGAAGATTAAAGCAAAAATGTGGCCGCAAGAGTGTTAACAAGGTTTTCCTATTATTTGAACTTTTGACCTAGTTTTGACCCCACATGACCCAACTTCAAACTTGACCTTAGGGTCACCAAGATAAACATGTTGACCAAACTTCATGAAGATTAAAGCAAAAATGTGACCTCCAGAGTGTTAACAAGGTTTTGCTATTATTTGACTTATTGACCTAGTTTTTGACCTCACATGCCCAAGCTTCAAACTTGACTTAGATTTCATAGAGGTACAACTACTGACCAAGTTTGATGGAGATCAAAGCAGAGTGCTTGAGTGTTAACGGTCAAAAGTCTATTACTGACGGACAGACTGACAGATGGAGGACGGACAAAAAACAATCACAAAAGCTCACCTTGCCACTTTGTGGCAGGTGAGCTAAAAATTAACAAAGGGCCATAATTCAGTCAACGACGGTCAAAATTAAAAACTATGACGATATCATATCGGATATGGGCTGTTGCATCTCATGAGGGTACATCTGTGAAAGTTTCCTGAAGAAATGTAGGAGAAGTTGCACACAGAAGATTTTTTCTCTATATCCTACATAGGCACACAAAAACAAAGGGCTATAATCCTGTAAAAAATGGCCGAAATAAAAAACCCTAGGGCATCTCATAACTGTACTTCTGTAAAATGTTTGACAAAACTTCTTGAGAAATGTAAGAGGCGTTGCACACAGAAGAGTTTGTAATTTTCTCTTCATCCTACACAGAAATGTTAATAATTTTCTATATCTCTTACAGGGGCGTAGCCAGCGATACGCACTTACGCACGTGCGTAACTTCAATTTGAAAAGTAGAAATATAAATATTGCCAAAATGGCATTTAAGTCCCAAATTTTCACAATCATGACATGGAAATACATTCTGTGTATATCCGTGATCATGAGGATCCCCAACCATAACCTATACCTTCAAGGCTTGTGAGCGTAACATCAATTCAAGCCTGGCTACGCCCCTGTCTTACACAGATACAGAATATGCAAAGGGCCATAATTTTGTAAAAAATTGCCGAAAATCAGAACTGTACATGTACATCTGTAAACGTTTTGACATTAAATTCCTTGAGAAATGCAGGAAATTCACACAGAAGAGTTCCTATTATAAAATATTATTTAGTTACGATACATGTATTTGCGTATTACAAAGTGAATAATTACAAGTGAATTCCCAGTCACAAATATCACACTTACAAAGGTTTCACATCTGAATGTGTTGTCATGTGATACATCAGGTTTGCTTTTCGATTAAAAGCTGAATCACAAATACCACACTTAAATGTTTTTTCACCAGTGTGTATTCTCAAGTGTTGTTTAAGACTACTGTTTTGAGCGAATGCAGATCCACAAATATCACACTTGAATGGTTTTTCACCAGTGTGTATTCTCATATGCACTGTCAGATTAATGTTCTGAGAGAATGCAGATCCACAAACATCACACTTGAATGGTTTTTCACCTGAATGTGTTCTCATGTGTCGAATCAGAATCTGCTTTCGATTAAAAGATGAATCACAAACACCACACTTGAACGGTTTTTCACCAGTGTGTATTCTCAAGTGTTCTTTAAGAGTTTTGTTGTGAGAGAATACAAATCCACAAATATCACACTTGAATGGGATTTCACCTGTATGTACTCCCATGTGATCTTTCAGGTTACTGTTGTGAGAGTAAGCAGATCCACAAATATCACACTTGAACGGTTTTTCACCACTGTGTATTCTCATATGTACTGTCAGACTATAGTTTTCAGAGAATGCAGATCCACAAATATCACACTTGAATGGTTTTTCGCCAGAATGCACTCTCATGTGACGTTCCATGGTACGTTTGTGAGTAAATGCCGACCCACATATATCACACTTAAATGGTTTTTCACCCGTGTGTATTCTCATATGTTCTGTAAGAGTATCGTTTTGAGTGAATGAAGATTCACAAATTTCACATTTGAATGGTTTTTCACCAGTATGTAATCTCAAGTGTTTCTTAAGGCTATCGCTGCGAGAGAATGCAGATTCACAAAAATCACACTTGAATGGTTTTTCACCTGTATGTACTCTCATGTGACACTTCAAGTTACTTTTGTTAGATTGAGTAGATCCACAAATATCACACTTGAACGGGTTTTCACTAGTATGTCTTTTCATGTGACTTTTCAGGTTAAAGCTTGTTGAGTAAGCAGATCCACACATATCACATACAAACGGTTTTTCACCAGTATGTACTAGCATGTGACTTTTCAGATTACTGCTTGTAGAATAAGCAGACTCACAAATATCACACTTGAACGGTTTTTCACCTGTATGTACTTTCATGTGACTTTTCAGGTTACTGTTTGTAGAATAAGCAGATCCACATACATCACATTTGAATGGTTTTTCACCGCTGTGTGTTCTCATGTGTATTGTAAGACCATAGTTTCGAGTAAATCCAGAACCACAGATATCACATTTGAATGGTTTCTCAACAGTATTAACTGCCATGTGGACTGTAAGTGACATACTATTCATAAAGACAGTGTCCTAAACTTCACAGGTTTTTCAGTAGAATGGTAAAGAGCTTAGTCCGTTTTCACAGGTTGTTCAGTTGAATGGATTAGAGCTCAGTCAGTTTTCACAGGTTGTTCAGTAGAATGGTGCAGAGCTTAGTCTGTTTTCACAGGTTGTTCAGTTGAATGGATTAGAGCTTAGTCAGTTTTCACAGGTTGTTCAGTAGAATGGTGTAGAGCTTAGTCAGTTTTCGCAGGTTGTTCAGTAGGATGGATTAGAGTTAGTCAGTTTTCACAGGGTGTTCAGTAGAATGTTGTAGAGCTCAGTCAGTTGCCTCTTCAGTGTTGTTGTGTCTAAAATATTCAGTACACACGTTTCTGAAAGTAGTTAATTAATTAGCCAATATCAAATTAGAGAGGATTTTAATGGGTCAATTTGGAAATTAGAGCTGTCTTATGCTGTCCATTAAGACAGCGCGCTCAACTATTCGCAGTCATGTCATATCAATCTAAGTTCAGACTAGATACAACTAAGTTTCAATTGAATACCATTGATAGTAGATGAGATAATTATTAGTCTGAATGTAACTTGAACATGATACTTTAACCAAGAATTGTCCAAGTAAGAATGGGACATAACTTAAAATCACTAGGCCAAAAGTGT
This sequence comes from Spisula solida, assembly GCA_947247005.1. Classification (NCBI taxonomy): domain Eukaryota; kingdom Metazoa; phylum Mollusca; class Bivalvia; order Venerida; family Mactridae; genus Spisula; species Spisula solida. The sequence goes on along the minus strand of OX365959.1, from coordinate 41,840,905 downwards.
TAGTTAAACATTATTTATCCAGTAAATAGTTTACTGTTACATGTGTATAATAATATATAAATATCAGATGCCTACCTGCGTGACATTGATATTGTCAACCCGAGTGCAGAATGTCACCCAGAGGCCAAGCCGAGGGTGACATTCTGTTTCGAGGGTTGACAATATAACGCAGACAGGCATCTGATATTTATTTTATTATGCCGAACAATATTATAAGTCTAGCAAAATGTTCACAGCCATGATTGTGATAGTTATAAACAGTAGACATGACTGTGCTTTCATATATTGTTGTGTTCATTGCACATTCTATTTTTAGAAAATCTTGTATATTTCAGCAGTCAATAAATTAAAATTGACGCAGTTACTTGCCCTTGCATGACATTAAAAATGTCAGGTCGATCACATGACCGGACAGTCAGTTTTCGGTCGATCACGTGTCTTTTAGGTTGGACAGTCAAAATATCTGCCTCTGGGGGTAATGGGACTTTAGCATTGTAATATAAAGTGAGGTATAATAATTACAAATGCTTATAGATTGGTAAACAAGTTTTAAAACGTAATATCAAGCCCACTCCTTTTCAACATATCAGTCATGGCGAAAGGATTTTGGACTCAGTAGGACAGATTCTCATTCGGTCTGACAGATCCTGTGAGCCCGTCAGACCGAATGAGAATCCGTCAGACCGAAAAAAAACCTCTTGTTTAGCCTTTTTTAAAAAAATTGAAATTGCCGTTCTTTTCTTGTGTTCTCATACTTTTTTGTTAACTGTATCATCATTAATGGACGCTTTAAGGCTTTACCAGGAGTGGCATTTTTATGGTATTTCAACTTCTCAAACACGCTCATTTGAAAATTGACGACAATTGACGAACACTATCGAAAACTTCACGAAAATCGCTCACCTTTCAACGTTCAGGTGAAATGTTTATATCGACACAGTTCTGTTAGGTGAGCGTGAGAAACAAATACTCGCAATAATCACTTACCATTTCGAAAAAAAACAAATTTTTCGGCGATTAATTTGACAACTTTGTCGGCGATATCGTCATACTTTTTGGACTGACGAACTGCGGAGATTATTTCAACATATACAAAAGTGTTAACTTTTGATGTTGAACAAGAGCTGTTACAGTTAGTTTTATGTGCTATAGCATGGACAGTATGTAAGATATGGTCTAGTATAGTAGCTTGCACCAAAATATTAAAAAGGGGCTTGAAGCCTTCACTCCAATTAAAATAAAAATGTTGTTATTGCATGTGATCAGTAGTGTTAACATATGATGATAAACAAGTGTTGAAAGTTTCAATGCTAAAGTATGGGTAATATCTAAGATATGACATCCTTTGGTGCACAATCATGTAGTGGCTGTTGGAGCAGTGAGACCATGGATTATTGAGACCAGAAAATTTCTGGAGTATTGAGACCAGATTTCTGGAGTATTGAGACCAGATTTTTGGAGCATCGAGACCAGACTATGGAGTATTGAGACCGCATAATTAATATAGTTATTTGACTATTGAGGCCAATATACTAATATATTTATGTTGATTTAAGATATATTAATGGTTAAAACATATCAACAGTTTAATAAAATATTACGACAAACCATTTTAACTCTGACGTTACGCACGAAACTGGTGTCTTTTCGATAAATCGAACGTAATGTCTGGAATTAGTGTGCCTAATTCATATAAATAACGTACTTCTATCAAGTCCTGTATATCGACGGAAAGAGCATACATGGAGCTTCGTTCTTATGTACATATTTAAAGAATATCGTTTTTTATAAGAATTATATACTACGTTTTAAAAAGAAAGTGACGTCAAAAAACGGTGTCACACGTTGCGTCCAAAGCAAGACAGCGGGATGCATAAACATGCTGTGTCGATAATTTATATCAAAAATCGCCAAAACTTTGTATCACGATGACCTAACGACGTGACCTTATGTCCGCGAACATCATATGCAAATAATAAGCGTTTGGCCGTGATTTTAGGAGACTGTCATCAGATGTCACAAATAAGACCAATGCAAGAATAGGTATAGAACAAACACATTTTAGCTATCACTAATAAATACAATGACACTATTGTTTTAATGGATTTTTACCTAATATATATCCGCACAATAATGTACTAGTTATGGTAGGTATTGTCATCACTGTGAATTTTATTTCATTTATAAACACGTAACCTGGAATTGTTCCAACGTTATAATGACGTCACAACGGACGGTATAACGCAATGTATTTTGAAAAAATGTATATATAATTACAATTTCATACGGTAAAAATTCAATAAAGTAGATTTTGAATACATATGCATATATTCTGTGTTAAGCAACTAGTATAATTATTAACCGTATTGCTTTAAAGTGACAAATAAACGAAATGAAGACTAATGTCCCATGAACGTTTTTACGTCATTTTGGTGAGTGAAATACGATGATCGTTTATTAAAATTTAAGATAATCAGGATCATGTATTCGGATGAGAATTTTTTTTAAAATATAACAAAATGGTAACATGTGTACGTGTTTACTGTGGTATTTTGTCCTAGAACTAATACGTATATGCACATTTTATATTACGTTATAATTGTCCAGTAAAATGTCCCATATAACGAAAATATTCATTTTCGTCGTTGTTTCGCGATATACACATTGCATTACGCTTCATAGTGAGCAAATATGCGCCGTTACATTCTTTTAATTATATGAAGTATTAAATGGTAGACTATTACCTACCGTGCTGTGTAATTTGTTCCACATGCTTTAAATTTTAATGCGATTTTTCAAGCGTCAGATTTGTCCAGTGGAATGTCCCATACGACGTTTTTTACTAGTACATGTATGACGAATTTATTGCATTACAAATAGCGTTTGTCAAAAATGTATGAGCCGCAATATATTTATTGTCGATAATAATATTAACAATAATAATAATTATTACTGTTTATATTATCGAAAATTCTATAAAAATATAGCTTTATTCGATACCGATTCCGATATTTGAAGTAATTCTGTAGATTTCTAACGATACGGGAATAGTCGCGCAGTGTCATAACTTGCCGCCATTTTCAAAACAAAAATGTTGTCAAAGAGAGAGAGGGAGAGAGAGCCCATGCGTATAGAATACCCTGAATATATAATGATCTTCTTATGCGTGATCCATTGAATCAAAGTATAAACTTAACTGATAGACGTCATAAACAAACACGCAAGTCGACGTTTACGTCGTTTTTTGACGCAACGTTTTTATGTACCAGTTTCGTGCGTAACGTCTCTGTGTTTTTTCTTCTTAATATGTAACAATTATACAACAGTTTATCAATTTGACTTATTTGTATATATGTAAATGAGACTGAAATAAAGAATAAATAATATAATCCAATAATGGCTGACACATCATTATAGGCAACATTTTAATGAACAGAAAAAGTCCTCCGGCATGGCATTAATCCTTATCATTTTAATCCCAATATCATACTTTAAACTTGGACTTAACATCAATGTTGACGACACAATTAACATTTAAACAAATCTCATACATATCGAAAAAAATGTAGTTTTAAACAAAATCCACTAGATTGAATTTGGCATTCAACCGCCCCCACAATTAACCATTTTTAGTTTATGTAAATCCAATTTGTAGTTCAGCAGTGATAATATTCATGTCTTAATTTAATTAATAACATTATATTAGAATTATTAAAACTCAATGTTATTTGGAAGTAAGATAGTATTATAGTAGTTTACTAGTTACATAATATTATTTGCTATTTAAATTAAAAATAATTCTAAATAGACTAGTTATATTTTGTAACTTACATTTATTTGATAAATCGACATAATCAATGTCTTCGACAATTTACAGCATAAGTCGCAAAGGTACATGTATAAGCAACATATTTCGGCTTTAAGTACGTTTGTCGCTAAAATTGACCATATTGCTAGGACTATCGACAGTATATGTAATAGATACAGTACTAGTTATTCGTCAAAAGTGTCTTCTTACAAGGGTTATTGTACAGTTTTGTGAGGACAAAGAACATAATTGTCCGAGGCGAAGCCGAGGATAATTTGTTGTTTGTCCTCACAAAACTGTACAATAACCCTTGTAAGAAGACACTTTTGACGAATAACTAGTACTATATCTGACTTATACTCCGACAAAAACAAAACGATCACCAGAGTGACAATGATTATCAAAATATATTCTGGTACAATTCAAGAACAGAAGATGTTTTGCATTTTAGAAAATATAATTCTAATGTTTAAAAAAAGCTTGGCCTAGTGATCCTTAGGGATTATCTAACTGTCCATTCATACAGTGCTGAGCAGTTATTAGCATGTGAACATTTATTGAGTAAACATCAAGTGTGCCCATATGTTATTACACCCACCACATAAAAGAATACACATCTATAGGTTTCCACATTGGTGACTGATGATACAGGCTTGATGCACAAAGGTACATATCTGTGCATATTATTTGTCTTTTATTTTGTATTTAAAAATAGACAAACCATGAAAATATTTTCAAACAGGTTCATATAAAAAGCTTCTAATAGATTGTAAACCGTTTTGTGAATGTTAAGACAATGTAAGTGATTTATACTTGAAATAAAAGCTCCGCGAGTCGCATGTGTCGCCTGACGAAATGCACATTTGTCATGGAAAACTATCCAGTATAGGGCTACATATCAGACTCACAAGAGTTCTCTAGTCATCTCAACTAAAAACGACAAAGCGATGCTCTGGACAAAAAAATGTCCTGATAAAATCAATCTGAAGGGAATCATTCAAACACTATACAAGCTAGTGTTATGATTCTTGCGCACTGCACTTCATGTCACAGCAAAGAAACATGCATTCCTATTTTTGAGTCATTAATAGTTATGGTGACAAAGTTATGCCACGGACAAGAAATGCTTATAAAATCAATCGAAGGGAAAAAATTGAAAAATGGCACAAGGTAGAGTTACGGTTCTTGTGTACTGCACTTGGAATTTTGGTAAGAAACATGCATACCAAGTTTCAAGTCATTCAACCTCATGGTGACAAAGTTATCCTCCGGACAAGAAATGCTCAAATTAAATCAATCTAAGGGAAATAATTAAACAAGAGGGCCCAAAGGGCCCTAGGTCGCTCACCTGTCGTACTAGTGCATGCACACCCCTATGGTGATCCTACACATTTTCTGAATAAAATTTAAGGAAATTCAGCCTCTATTGCAAGTTTGTGTATGATTTGACCATGTGACCTAGCGTTTGACCCCAGATGACTTAATTAATATCAAACTTAACCTAGATTGTGTTGAGATGATTATTAGGACCAAATTTCATAAAGATTAAGTCGAAATTGTAACCTCTGGTGACTACACAGGGTTTTTCTATGATCTGACCTATAATTTAAACAAAATATTTCCTCCATATAACTGTACAAATACATGCTATAAAGACAGAACAATACCTAAACACTCAAAAAAATAATTATGGTTCCAGTGGGGTTTAAACCCACGACCCTCAGGAAAATGTCAATTGACATTGTGACCTTGTTTTTGACACCAGATGACCCAAAATCGAACTTGGCCTAGATTTTGTTGACAGGATCATTGTGACAAAGTTTCATAAAGATTAAGTTGAAATTGTAACCTCTGGTGACTGACTACACAAGGTTTTTCTATGATTTGACCTTTATTTTAAACAAAATATTTTGGTATTTTTCCTCCATATAACTGTACAAATACATGCTATAAAGACAAAACAATACCTAAACACTTAAAAAAATAAAAAATAAAAATTATGGTTCCAGTGGGGGTTGAACCCACGACCATCAGGAAAATGTACAAATACATGTTATAAAGACAAAACAATACCTAAACATTTAAAAAAAAAAAAAAAAAAAAATTATGGTTCCAGTGGGTGTTGAACCCACGACCATCAGGAAAATGTACAAATAAATGCTTTACAGACAAAACAATACCTAAACACTCAAAAAATAAAAATAAAAAAATAAAAATTATGGTTCCAGTGGGGGTTGAACCCACGACCATCAGGAAAATGTACAAATACATGTTATAAAGACAAAACAATACCTAAACATTTAAAAAAAAAAAAAAAAAAAAATTATGGTTCCAGTGGGTGTTGAACCCACGACCATCAGGAAAATGTTCAAATAAATGCTTTACAGACAAAACAATACCTAAACACTCAAAAAAAATAAAAATAAAAATTATGGTTCCAGTGGGGGTTGAACCCACGACCATCAGGAAAATGTACAAATACATGTTATAAAGACAAAACAATACCTAAACACTCAAAAAAAATAAAAATAAAAAAATAAAAATTATGGTCCCAGTGGGGGTTGAACCCACGACCATCAGGAAAATGTACAAATACATGCTATAAAGACAAAACAATACCTAAACACTTAAAAAAATAAAAATAAAAAAAATAAAAATTATGGTTCCAGTGGGGTTTGAACCCACGACCCCCAGGAAAGTGTCTACGCTCCCTACAGCGCTTTGATTTCCACTTAACCATTACAATTCACACCCTGCTTAATATACTAGAATATTTTGATATTTGACCTTTACAAAACTGCTGTGAACCCTGATACACATTTTCATTGGTTGATGAAAGTTTACTTGTATGTATAGACAGTAGAGAGTTACAGCAGAGAGTTTAGTGACCATGAAGACTACATGTTGATAGGTTTAAAACAAGGTTTTTCTATAATTTGACCTAGTGAGCTAGTTTTTGACCTCAGATGACCCAATATCGAACTTGGCCTAGATTTTGTTGAGATGATCATTGTGACCAAGTTTCATAAAGATTAGGCCAAAATTGTGACCTCTAGAGAGGACACAACCCAATTGTTGACGGACGGACGGACGGACGAAGTCTGATCACAAAAGCTCACTCTGTCACTTTGTGACCACAGGTGTTTGGCATGTGGATATGACCCCCCATGGTCCCCTCTACAACCCAACATAAAAAAAATAAAAAAATCCAAATCTCTATAGAACATAGAAAGGTTGCCCACTCTACCCCTCAAAAGTGGTCCAAAATATACATGGGGTTGGGTGAACGTCCGTTTCTCAATTAATTACCAGTCAATTTTCATAAACTGACGTTTTTATTTCGACGGAAGGTTGATACTAGATAACAACACTAATAAAACATATATTCACAAATAATAAACCTTCCAAACATGACATGAACGACCAATTTCGCCAGGTCGGACTTGCTAAGACTATCGGACAATGTGATAATTCACATAAAACTAAATAAATCGTAGAACAAATTCAATATTATGCCGCCGAATCGTCAAAGAATGACATTAAAAGCAACTTACCGATATATTTATCAACTGTCAATAAATGGGTCTAGATATTTGACGAGTTTTCTGTGTCGTTCTCTCACAATGTTGTCAAAGTTTACATTATTGGTCCGTGTCGCCAGACGCTTGAATTATTGAATAGAATGGAATAGATGTGAAGGTCGCCGGATGTTAAGCAAGCCTCTGGTTGACACCGATCATTTCGTAAATATTGGCAAAACTTTTGAGCAACTTTTTTGTAAATAAACGATTGTGACTATTGACAGAAAATGACAGAATTTGGCTTAAAATGCTCATTTCATGAAAATTTAAAATGCACCGGATTTTGGGCACTTATGGTTTCGACGCTTATACGGGCATCCCTGTATAGATTGCGTCGAAATGGTTTGACTACTTTGTTAGTGTACCCTTTTGGAACAATATATAGACAAAAATAACGCAAATACATAACAATTTATTTTAATTTTTGAGACACGTCACAACGTGAAACAGCACATTTACATTTCTTGCTAAAATGGTACGAATTATCAGGTACGATTTATTTTGGTACGAATAGCAGATTCACGTTACATCGATGAATTTGGACGTTACGAATTAATGTCTGTTAATATTTAGGTAACACATAACAGAATTACATATTACATCTAATGATTTAAACAGGAACTAACCTCATACACGCCTATATTCAGTAAATTTGCTTGTTAGATTTACACAGCGATGACCACCGAATCATTGAATGAGAGTCAAACTACCAGAAAGTATAAATATAACCCAAAGGTAAAGAATTACCGGTTAGTCTAAACACCGAATATGAATCATATTCGCGGATATGAACGGTAAATACCGAATATGAATGAAGCAAAATATTTATTTTTTTATATTGGAATCTATTATTAATATAAAAATACATGGCCTATACACACAAAAAATTAATGATCTATACGCATGATTAAGCCTTAGACGAACTATTTATTACCAGCGCGCTATCGGATTCATATTCGTGAACATTAGGCAAACCACGTATATCCCCGTGGTATTGGAAATGGTGCACTTAACAGTTTACGTCGTTATTTTGTTATAAATATAAAACGTTCATAATTAAAGTGATTGAGCAATGATAGGGCAATTCAATGGGAACATGTTGACACTAAATATCAATAGTCAATTCCATCAATGCATGTTGTATGACCATTACAATGAAAGACACGCTCAGCTTATTATGTCAAGTCCGCATGATATGAAATGGCGCACCTATCCTGTAGGTCCCTAGTTGTAAAAAAATAAAAGGATTCATGATGTTGTTGTTTCCAATTTTATTTTATGGCTATATAGTCCATTTTTATATAATAGTTAGCTTACTTTGTATACTTCTTCTTAGATAATAAATCAATAATTAGTATCGAGACAGAATTGCACTGGTTACTAATTGCCATTATACTTTTTGAGTCACCAAGACAACTTAAAGATGTCCAAACAAGTGTTAAATCATCTATTACTGTCATGTAAGAATCATTCATGGCATCTGCATAATCTGATCTGTCACCAACTTGACTTTGGAATGCCGAAAATATCAATGACAGTTAATATTAACAAAATTTTCGAAACATATTTTTTTCAGATTTTGACTAGTTTTTTCAGTTTTTCTTAATAAGAAAGTTACATCCTTCTGAACACCATTGCCTGTGTTTGACAGTGTGTAGGATATTTTAATCATGTTACATGGTGTTTACATGGATGCCAGGGCTCTTTACAAAAAAAATTTGAAGTTAAAATTTCATTTTACAAATTTGTGGGATTACGATATTTGAGGAATAAAGTGACATAAGAAAATAACATCAAATATGGGTACAGCATACCTTTCGAGTTCTAAAAGCACCAAATTTTACTTTGAACATTGTTTATTTGCATTACAGACCAAAACCATACATCCTTCCAAAATTATACTGGAAATGTATGTCATTTTGGGTCTTAAACTCAAGAAAAGACCACTAATCTCAGGTGCGCCATTTCTGATACCGCGCCACAACCCATACCACCACGATACATGAACGGTAAATACTAAATATGAGCGTTAATTGTTTTAATTAGGCAAACTATTTATTTTTTATTATGGAATCTATTATAAACATAAAAATACTAATACTTACCGAAAATAAATGCTCTAGTAGCATGATTAAGCCTAAGAAGAAAGTTTATCATTAACTTACAAACTAGTGCGCTATCGATTCATATTCGTGAACTGATAGGCCGATAAAGGAAACTTTTCAATCGGACTAATTGCAACAGAAACAGCATTTATACTGGGCGAAAGAATAATGTATACGTATATTCCAAAAAAAAGTTGCAGTCTGTATTCATAGGCAAAAAAAGTTATTGGCTGTCAAAAAGTGTAAAATGTTAATCTAAAATGATGGCTCGTACAGCACACCGTAGTGTGTACTCTTCAGCGGGAGATACACTGACGTCACGATTTGCGTCATTAGTTTAATGGCGGCGCCCAGTTGAAACACAATAACAAACCCTCAAAACTACCGTTATCGACCGAATATGCAAGGTAAGTGAGGATTTTGTTTATTTTTCATTTTAGTCAAGTAGTTCGTTGGTGTTTACGTGTTGTACGTCTGCAAAATTGTTTATGAACTTTGTTTTATGGCGAAGTTGTAGTAGAGGTCGGATATTGTATAAACATGCATAATTTGGAGTATTAAAGGGACTGACATACTTAAACACTGTTATAAACAAATACCGACGCTCAAAATAAGCAAATTAACACTTATTTGAAAATGAAAACGTGTTTTAAAAGCTGTCCTATTCGTGTTTTTTTTAAGTACGGAAGCGCGTTTCTGCCATCATTTCGTATATTTGGCGATCTAAGCATAACATAAGGATTCGAAAATTTTGATGACAAACCCGAAGTTTAGAATACGTATTGATAGTTTTAAATGTCAATGAATGATTATGTATGTTATTAGTCAACATGTCTAACTATAGTTTGGTAATTTAACGTCTAGAGCAATGTAATTAAAAACATTCATTATTGTATTGCAGGCAGTTGCTGAATATTTCGCTTGAAGATGAACTGTTGAACACACACCCAACCATACATTTCCTGGTCATCATCAGTCATACCTACTTATCACACAGTATGTTACAAGATAATTATCACTTTAGATACATACAAATGTATATAATATATGGCATATTGAAAATGGCTTTTAACCATAACGATGTTGTCAAGGCTACTTTAGTTTAAAATATATATGTTTTGTCCAGATACGCTATTCATTTTGCGACCTTGTTTTAAAACGACTCATTAATTTTCTGGAAAGCACATATTCGCTCTATTATTCAAACTGTAATCATAATAGTCTGTTGTAACACAATACAGCAATAATAACGATGGTACTATTAACATTACAATAATGTCATTTGAAAATCATCCTGAGCACCTGTTCCATTTCAGTTGCTGATTATAGTGGCAGTGGATTCCTGACAAACGTATCATGTGACACCAGCAGCACTGCACAAGTATCTCATCGCACGTGTACTATATCTACATTTATCTTATGTTAATTGATATTCTTCCTACTGTTGTAGATACATGTAATCCAAAAATATAATCAGTTCATATAATACACCAATGATACATTTTATGAATGCAAATGTATCATAATAATATAATATAACATTCCAATCACCTTTTGGACCTTTGTAATGAATAATTGTTCATAATTATATCACTCTTACTTACGGCGCATTTCAGTACATACTGTTAAAATGAATTCATATGAGGAACATATGATACATGATTAAATAGGAAGACGATCGAACTTTTTTTATCAATTCCAACATTTTATGTTCTTCTGCGACAATTGTTTGCTACATAGAAACTGCAATATTCTAGAATATATCTTATAAATGGACATGGTTATTCATTTCAGATGGATAACTGTGTATTCTGCAATATCCGGCTTAGTGACCATCCCACGGTGAAGCTACGAGATAAAGGTTGTGAGTCCATTAACAAAGCCAGTGCTGAGCGTCATTCAAACATAAATGTTATTCCTGGACAACAAGTCCATGTTGACTGCAGGAGAGACTTTATTCACAAACGAAACTTTTCGAACAATTCAGATATTAACGACAATAGTAATAATAAATGTTTTACTAGGTCATCAGGCGTTTTTGATTTTAAAAATAAATGTATATTTTGTGCACAATATGCAAAAGTTAACCATAGAAAACGGGGCAATGATGTTTTTCCTGTTAGAATTCTCCCCTTTAAAATCTCCGTAGAACGTATATGCTCAGAAAGAAATAATCAGTGGGCCCACGATATCTCAGGTAGAATTGCAAGTATTATAGACCTCCCTGCCGCTGACGCATTATACCATCAAACCTGTAGTGTCAACTTCAGGACAAAACGCCAGATCCCTAAAGAATTTGAATCCAATGTTAGCCCCTGTAAAAAAACAACTAAAAGTCCTGGAAGACCTGGAGCACCAGATACCACTGAGTCATTTAAAAATGTGGTAAGTTACATAGAAGATAATGAAGGGGGTGTTTTAACAATGTCAGAATTGATGCATTTGATGGAAGAGACTTCTGGGGACCGTGCATACTCTTACAAACATATGAAAAACAAATTATTTGAACATTTTGGGAATTCTATATCTATATCATCGTTCGGCAACACGGAAGCTAAAGTAACAATGAAACGGAAGGCATCCGAAATTATACATAACTTCTCAACTGATACAGCAGGACTTTCTGAAACCGAAAAAATGCAACCAATTATCACCGCAGCGGCGAAGGTCATCAAAGCTGATATCAACTCTATTCCAGTAGAGACGAACAAGAAGTTTTATCCCACTTTTTCATCTGTTTCCTCAACCAAGGAAAACAAGGAATTCGTACCTGAAAGTTTAAAGACATTGTTGACAGTTTTATTGTGTGGGAATGGCACCAATGTTAAGTTGGCATCAATTGGTCAAGCAATAATCCAGGCATGCAGACCAAAGAGTGTATTGGCACCTTTACAAATAGGTCTTGGTATACAGTTACACCACCACTTTGGTTCTAGATACTTGGTGGATTTACTTAATAGTTTGGGGTTTAGTGCGTCTTATTTTGAGGTTCAACGATACGAATTAAATGCTGCAGCAACACTGAACACAACTATTCCATCTTATTTCCCTGGAAAATTCCTGCAGTTCGTGGCAGACAACGCCGACCATAATATTCAGACGCTTGATTGGGGCACGGGACCTTCCATGGAGTTGGAATAATAGCGTGTACATCACCCGCTGGTGTTGAAAACACTAGCGAGATTTGCATCGATGTTTCTCTGTCGACAGAAGTTCGAGAGGAATGCCCCAGCAGCTCGGATTCTTGTGTAAAGGTATTGACCAACTTATCAGAAACATATGAAAAACTTGAAAAAAACATAATTTCGAAGAATGATGTGTGTCAAGATGAAAGTTTGAAAGCGGTGTCTCAAAAGATCGTCGAACTTAAAGGAAAGCTTCACAAACACAGACCAGCAGCCTTATGGTTTCAATACATGGACATGATTGCAGTACTGCAACAATTTATACGTGCAGAGAGAACTGGCGACTGGGCTGGACATCTTAAAGCTATTCGAAAGATGCTACCGTATTTTGCTGCATCTGGACACTATCTATATATGAAATCTACCTACATATACCTCCAGAACATGACGAGATTGGAAATTGAGCATCCGGATGTGCACCGAGAATTCGTAAAAGGAAATCATACTGTGAGAAGAACCGATAGGTACTGGGGAGGACTTTCTACTGATCTGATTATTGAACAGGTATTGATGCGATCATTGAAGACCACTGGCGGTCTTACAAGAGGAAGAGGAATGTCAGAGCTGCAGCGAACGCAGTGGCTGTTATCTATGCAAGCTTGTGCCGAAATGAATAATGCCATGCAAGATTTCAGTGACACAAATTATGCTACCAGCGAGCAACACCAAGATGCCTCATTGTCGCGCCGAAATAGGGACAGCCATGATGCAAAACAAGTAATGGAATTCTTGCAAGTTCGATCACCGTTTGAGGAAACAGATTCATCTCTGCGAAACATAGAAACTGGTGTTACAGCGGATGAACGAGTCAATGTTGATATGGCTTTGGACATAGGGACAAACATTATTAAAACATGGTTGGACAAGCCGTTTGTGAATACGTACACAGAAGGAAAGACCAAGCAGTGCCTTTAAGTGACACTACATCCATAAAGATAAACGATGAAACAGTTAGCATTGATCCACAGTTACTTTTTCAACGTTTAATAACCGTGGCCGATAGGTGTGTTGAAGATATTTCGACCATATTTAAGTACGAGTTGAGCACCAACCCATCGTCGTTATTTGACAACACGGGTTTGCCTAGAAGTGCACAGAAATCTCAACTAGCTGATGCAATGTGGAAACTTGAATATTGCGGTCCTGATCCAGAAATGCAAGTGGAGGCAGTGTCCTATGTGATTTATGGTGGATCATTGTTACAGAAGATTCCGTGGCAGAAAAATAGCACATTTAGAACCATATGTGAGCAATATTATAGTACTTGGCCCAGAAGTATTCAAATACAACAGTAGTGTTTGATGGTTACTCCAATGGTCCATCAACAAAGGATATCACACACCTTAGACGTAATATGGGAATAATAGGTACACCAGTGAGATTTACAACCGACACACCGTTTCGAACAAGCAAAGGTTCCTTCCTGAAGAATGTTGAAAACAAACAGAACTTTATATACCTGTTAGGGACCTACTTTGAAGAAAGAGGGATAAACGTTAAATATGCAGAAAGTGATGCGGATGTACTAATCGTCGATACAGCTATAGAATATGCTGAAACTACTATGACGTTTGTAGAATAGAATAGAATAGAATATGTTTATTCAGAAAAACCACATGAAATGGTGTCTTCCATACATAGCTGTGCTATGGGATAATACATATATATAACAATACAATATATACATTGAAATAAACATTCAAAGTAATATAGAACATTAGTGAAACATGAAAGATTATCGAAACACTAAAACACCTAGTAGTTATCTGGTCACCATGTTTTTTTAAATGAAATTACAGATTTGTTTGCATTCTCCGGGATTGATTGGATTAAGAAGCTTTCTAAGAATGGTTAAAGAATTTTCTGAGTCTGGTTCTTTATCATCGATAATAGATCCAGTGATATTATAAAACAAGAGGAGCACACGCCTACTTTCTGTAAATTTTGTACAATGTAGTAAGAAATGTTCTTCGTTTTCTATATAATTACAATCATTACAAATTCTCAATTCCTTTGGAAGTTTAGGCCTTAGGTACCGCCCTCTTTCGATTAAAAGATCATGTGCACTTATTCTCAATTTTGTTAATTCCTTTGTGACATTTTTTGATAAACCAAATGTTAAGTATGGTTGTATTTCAAATTGGGGGTAAATTCTAGAGTATGTATATAATTTATTCTCCTCTTTTTTAGTTTTTAACCTATTTATTTCATTTGATATGTCTGATGCATATTTGTCGGATATGTGCTTAGATATATTCTTTGGTCTATCAGGTATTGTCACTAAGTTGGTCCTATCTAAGGCATTTTGGACAAATGAGCTAAGTGACTTGTGTCCATGTTTATTTAATTTGTTATCAACTTCGAATGCTTCATTAATTAACCTTGTGGATGGAAGGTTTTTCATAGTATTTAACAGTCAAAGATGTTATGTAGCTCAATATATTTTCTCTGCCAAGTTCGAGTTTTGAAGCAAAGTTTGATGCATTTTTACGTACACCAAGGGTATATTTGCAAATCTATTATGTATTTTTTCAAATGGTTGCCTATCTAGGGTATTTTTGTTTATTTTAAAATCTGAAATCCATACTTCAGATCCGTATGTTAGTATTGGTCTGATGAGGGAGTCAAATAATTTTAATTGTAATTTAGGACAAATCTGATCATAGTCTAAGATACTAGATTTTAAGGCAAAGATTGCCTTTAAACTTTTACTATATAGATGGTTCGTAGCATGTTTCATGTTTCCATTAAAGTATAGAAGTATACCTAAATATTTATATTCATTGACATTTTCAATGTTTCGGCCATTAATTTTAAAAGTCAAGTTTTTTACTTTAGCATTGCTAAATATCAAGATTTTTGTTTTTTCAGTATTGATTTTTAATTTCCAATCTTCACAATAATTTTGAAGAGAGTCAATGCAAGATTGTAATCCTTCGTTACTTTCAGAGAGTAATAGAAGATTGTCTGCATATAATAAACAGTTAAAATCAGTTGTATCCAAACTAATAGGATCAGTTACTGATTTGTCAAATATTTTATCAATGTCGTTAATAAAAATATTAAAAAGTATAGGACTCAGGCCGTCACCTTGGCGGACACCCCTATTAGAGTTGCCCAATTCAGAAATGAAGTTTTCTTTCTTAACAATAAATTTGGATGTTGTGTACATATCTTTAATTACTTTATAGAAGTTGCCATCTATTCCTAATAAGAGTAGTTTTTTAACATTGCAGAACGCCAGACGGTATCAGAGGCTTTAGAAAAGTCTACAAAGCATGCATATATTTTCTTTTTAGACTTTTTAAGATATTTGTTAATCAGAGTTTTGATTGTGAAATTATGATCTGTTGTTCTATAACCGGACCTGAAGCCAGCTTGAAATGGATTGTATAAGCTATTTGTTTCCATATAATCATTTAGTCTCGTCTGCAAAATAGATGTAAACAGTTTTCCCAGACAGCTAGTCAGACTTAAACAGCGATAGTTTGTAATCGGAGAAGAAACGGATCTTTTGGTTCTTCTATGTTATCACGCAAAGAATACAATGAAAATATTCTTCAGGTCTGATACAAAGCAGATAAGATCAAAACCAAACAAGGTGTGGGACATACGAAAGACACAGTCAATACTTACCATACTAATGTAGACCTATTGCATCGTATTATAAGTACCATTACCCATTTGGTCTCCAATAACAGGTATGGGTAGCATCACGTTGTGTAGAAATATGGACAGAAGTATGTTTCTTATACAGTCGTTCAGGCAGTTCCGAATCTTAGGCAATTACGGATCAGTTCAGTTTTTCAAATAACATGATGAAGTGAACCAATGTTTTTTTTCATTTTATATTTGTAGTCACTAAGAGAAATAAATACACCAAATATTTTGTTTTAAAGACGGTTTTTAAAAAGACTATGGTTCATTTTGTAAATTTTGCTGATCCGGAACTGACCGAACACATTTCAAAATATTTTTTTTAATTATGCAATATTTTTGGGGTTTTCTCTTGTCAGTCTGTTAGGATTTGGTTACAAAACAAATGTCAACCAAAATTTTGATTAAATCTAAAGTAGTTTTAGTTTTATCTTAAAATGATTCTGAATACCCTGAGATGATCTACATCTACAACTACATCTACATCATACACCCAACCGTCGATTACCGACTATTACAGGGTGGCGCTGTCAGAGAAAAACAGTTATTAAAGAAATATGTATGTTACAAGTGTTAAAAGTGTAAAAGATAAAAGACAGTATGTTACAGTTAAGATAGACAGTTCATTTACAGTTCTACAGCCGCCAGCCGGTCTCTAAAGACATCTAGGCTGGGGCTGGATTTGACCAAGGTTGGGAGGGAGTTCCAAAGTCGGATAGTCCTAGGGAAGAAGGAGTTAGAGAAGTATTGGGTGTGAGATTGAGGGATTAGGTAATTGAGATTTCTGGTTGGAATAAGATGAGATGAATCGACTGCAACTGTTTGGGCCCTTATTTTATAAAACATTAGGAGAGAGTTGATGGATCGTCTATGTTGGAGGGTTTTCCATTCAAGAGAATTTAACATCTGTGTTACACTGCTGGTGTAGTGGTAGTCATTCATTACATACCTGGCTGCGGACCTTTGGACTTTTTCGATTTTGTTAGAAAGATTTTTTTGCCAGGGATGCCAGATACTAGAACAGTATTCAAGTTGTGGTCGGACTTATGTGTTGTAAGCAGCAATTTTTACTTTTTGGTTGGCAGTTTTTACGTTGCGTTGTATGAAGCGGAGAGAGGAAGTTGCTTTAGATGTTACATTATTAATGTGTTTAGACCAATTTAAATCTTTTGATATTGTTACACCTAAATATTTTGCTTCGTCACAAGTTTTTAGTTCAGTGTTGTGGAGTTTGTAAGGGAAAGTCGTCGGATGTTTTTTTCTGGAGATGCGTAGTATCTCACATTTGTCCGGGTTAAACTCCATGGACCAGGTTTTTTCCCAGGCTTCAAGGCTGGCAAGGTCTTGCTGAAGGGATAGGCTGTCTGACATGGAGTTTATTGTGAGATATATAATAGTGTCGTCTGCAAACATTCTTGCATTGGACTTGACAGAGTCGGGCAGGTCATTAATGTAGGCCAAGAATAGGCAAGGTCCCAGGACGGATCCCTGCGTTACTCCGGATAGTACCGGGAGCTCGCTGGAAAGTTGACCGTCGACGGCAACTTTCTGGGATCTATTTGACAGAAAGGATTTTACCCAGCCGGTGATTTGGGGGTTAACTCCAAGGCATTCCAGTTTGTGCATTAGTTTACTGTGATCGACTTTATCGAATGCCTTGGAGAAGTCCATGACGGCAACATCTGTCTGTTTGCCCTGTTCGGTGTTATTGAACAAGTCCTTAGTAAAGTTAATTAGTTGGGTCTCACAGCTGTGACCTGATCTGAAACCATGCTGAAACTCACAGAGGAGTTTATGTTCGTCAAAGTAGGTCATGAGGTTGGAGACAACAATATGTTCAAGGAGTTTAGAGGCTATGCAGGTAAGGGAAATTGGGCGGTAATTACTAGGTTTTGATTTGAGACCCTTTTTGAAAACAGGGGCTACTGTGGCTTTTTTCCAATCGCTTGGTACAAGGCCGCTTTCAAGAGATAAGCTGAATATGTGGGCAAGCACCGGGGCGATTTCATGATGGAGCTCTTTCAGGATACGAGGAGATATCTCATCAGGACCTGAGGCTTTATGAGGGGATAGTCCAAGAAGTAGTTTTTTCACACCTTCTGTGGTGACCTGTATTTTGTCCATTGCTGGGACAGGGGGAGAGATAATTCTGGAACACAGCTGCTTTAGACTGAAGGGCTGGGGTGGGGAAAACACAGATTCGAACTGTTTGTTTAGGATATTAGCCTTAATGACTGGGTCTGTATGTGTTATACCATTTGATTTGAGGGGGGCTATGCCAACATTTTCTTTTTTATTATGCTTAATGAAGCTGTAAAATTTCTTAAATGATCCTAAACTACCTAAATAGGGGGGCTCACAAATTGTTGTAAAACGAAATATTTGCTTTCCGCATTAAAGTAATCTTTGGTGACAAGAAAGTGGAAGGATTTCCCATTCTCAGTACACAAAGAATTTGAAAGAAAAAAAAAATTAGAAAAATTATGGCCAAACGTGTTCTTAGTGATCCTAAACTGCCTTAACGTATGGACTACACTTATAAATAACTAAGACCGCAATTATAGAATATTCCATGTACAGTCATATGGCCACCGCAGCTGATGCACTGCACAGCTTCCACAGACACTACAGTACATATAGAGCCGGAGTTATTTGGCAACATACATAGGTCTACTGTTTATATACATGTAGTTTAAACAGTTTTAAGGAGCGAATCTGAGACATATTTTAGTTTTATGCTTGTCGCTGATTGTTATACAGTCTGATAAGACCCCTGTCCTTTTTCTGGAATTTTAGACTGGCTTTTGACATTTCTGCATCTTTTTGGTAAATGTTTTCCCGTTGGGTCATATTTTTACTTCCTGTTAGTTTGTCGCTCGTTCCAAATATTGTTTACTTTCCAATTTTACGATAATTTACTGATTCTTAGACCATGTGTGAGGTAAGTTCCAGTTTAAATCATTAGATGTCATAAAGAATTATTGAGTTATCATCGGTAACCAAACTATTACTTGACAATAATCCGATCACCGATGTAACGGCGAATCGGTATCCGTACCCACATAAATCGTACCCAAATAAATCGTACCTGATCAAAAAAAATATTTTAAGAATATATCTATCTTGTCTCTGTACATCGTTCAAATATATTAAAAAGTATAATGTGTTATCATTTCACGACACAAGCATGGTTGTAGACTCTTCAGTAGTTGTCCGGCGCCGGACGACTAATTACGCTGTCTAGTCGGTTAACCGGGAAGGGAAGATGCTCCAGATACTTCTTGATTGTACGCATATCAGCCTAGCGGGGATCATCAAGCTATCCAACAGAGACAAGATTCAAGTTGAGCGAGCCACACAAGCCTTCTGTTACCATATGCATAGAACAAGAGTGCAATTGCTCACACCTAGTTCACACAGTTAAAACCCCTTATAGACAGACCACTAATGCGTTAAGATAATCAATAAATAAATATAACGCGTTAAAAACTCACGGACATACGTATATATAGTGATAGACTTTAAGCGATACGCCAACAGTAAAATAATATGTTGTAAAAAGGCATGTGCATGTATTGTTTCTCACGATTCTATTGGATCACAGTTTTATTCATCACTACAGTGATTGAATGTCCCAATACAACTGGGAGAAGTTACCTGAAGAAAAGAGAAAAGGTGCCGGACGACTAGCCACTGCCTCTCCTGAAATCCGTGCTTGGAGTTTGTTAGACCGATCTAAACTGTCTTCAAGTAGCTGCTATTTTAACTCACCTGTCACAATGTGTTAAAGTGAGTTTTTGTGATCAGTCTTCCTCCTTTGTTCATCTGTTGTCTGTCCGTCAACAATTTGTTTGTGAAGTAGATCAGCTGTCTGCCGTCAGACTTTGGGCACAGATAAAATGCACACTTTCAGCTCTTATAAAATATATGAAAACGTCTACCCACCATGAAATATATAGCATTTCCATGAAGAATGAACCTTTATCTCGCGATAGACACCGATAATGATAATATTTTAAAAAATGCACAGCAACATGTTCTTCCCACAACTTAAACACGGCTATATCGCAATTATGACCTCAATTTCAGCCATAGTTCTTGTTGTGGTCCTTGTCAAACGTCATTCGCTTATCGACCAATCTGAATACTCAGACATTGGCTCGCTTGATTTCTAACAAACGGAAACAGTAAAAAAATTAATTGAGCGGAACCTTAAAATGAACTCGCTTAAAGTAAACAAACAGAAAATTAACGAACATTTGTAGTGGAATTAAGATGAATTAGCTAGAAATTGCCAACAAACAAAAAACACGATGAGTGATCAATAGCTTTTAAAGCTCATTTTAACGGCCAATATTACCAGGTATTCTAAGGGTTTTGAGTTTTTTTATAGTATTGGACATGTACAGAGCCAAAAAATGCCAGAAATTGGCGTTAAATGCAAATTTCATGAAAATTTAAAATGCACTGGATTTTGGGCACTTAATACAGGCATCCATGTATAGGTTGCGTCTAAATAGTTTGACTACTCGTGTAGATACCAAAGATCATACACCAAATGGATACGCTAGTCTAAAATTGGCCGGATTATGGCATGTACTACATTTGTACCATAATGCTAAAATTGTGTGCGCTTTGGTAATCATTGGCCGTTTTCGTTTATCAAAGTTTCAATCACTTTTGGTTAACTCCGTTTCTTTCCGTCATTATTGTTTACCGTAGTAGTATATCCCAAAGAAATAGTTTTTCGTAAACCAAAGTGGTTTGATCATTTGCAGCAGATACAGAACATCCCAAAAATTACAAAAAGTAAGATTTATAAGAATAACAGCCGTAAATAATATTGGTAAGGGATCTGAAAATTATATCTTGGAATCAATCCAAAACCCGCCACTTAAAACATCATCGACCCGGTGTAGCGGTCCTTTTTTTCCCCTGGCTTAGATTTCCCGGGGAAAGATCAGGCCCAAGCTCTTTTAGCTCACCTGAGCATGAAGTGCCCAAGGTGAGCTATTGTGATCATCCTTTTGTCCGTCGTGCGCAGTCCGCCGTCCACCTTCAACAATTGGACTGGTAACACTCTAGAGGGCATAATTTTCACTTAATCTCTTTTAAACTTGGTCACAATGTTTGTCTCTATGAAATCTAGGTCAAGTTCGTAATTGGGTCATCTGAGGTCAAAAACTAGGTCACTAGGTCACATCAAAGAAAAACCTTGTTAACACTCTAGAGGTCACAATTTTTACATAATCTTAATGAAACTTGGTCACAATGTGTGTCTCTATGAAATCTAGGTCAAGTTTGTAAATAGGTCATCTGGGGTTAAAAACTAGGTCACTTGGTCACATCAAAGAAAAACCTTGTTAACACTCTAGAGGTCACATTTTTGACATAATCTTAATGAAACTTGATCACAATGTATGTCTCTATAAAATCTAGGTCAAGTTTGTAATTTGATCATCTGGGGTCAAAAATGATAGCTTGGACTAAGTAGGTCATCCGACTATACGGGCTTTTCAACGTTTTAATACTGTTATTTAACTTTTGAGACTTAGGCTGCTATAACTACAAAAAAAAGTATGTAGTTCAGCAGTTTTACTGTTGTAACTAGGTCATTCAGCGTAGGCATTCCGCCTTTTGGTTGCTGAATCTTTTCTACTGGGTCATTCAGCTAGACATAATTTATTATACTTTTCGACAGCTTTGACTTGGGCGGATCTGCTCTTGTTTCTTTGGGCATTGTGCTTTGTGTGTTTTTAGCTTACCTGTCACAAAGTGACAGAGTGAGCTTTTGTGGTCGTTCGTCCGTCAACAATTTGCTTGTGTAGACACTAGAGGTCACAATTTTGACTTAATCTTTATGAAACTTGGTCACAATGATCATCTCAACAAAATCTAGGTCATCCAGGTGTAGCGGTCCTTTTTTTCCCCCGGCCAGTTTTTCCCCGGGGAAAAAATGGACAGGGGGAAAATTTGGCCTGTTACTGTAGCAGTCCTTTCTTTCCCCCGGCCAGTTTTTCCCCGGGGGAAAGATCGGGCCCAGGCCTTTTTTCCCCCTCTGGTCCATTTTTTCCCCCCTAATAAACACTATTCTTGATCAAGTCTTACACTTTATCTAGGCCGTTTTTCCCCCCTAGAAGTTGAAGTTTCTAGTATGATGATCAAATGCAGCATTGGCCTATTTTTCCCCCCTTGGCCCCGTTTTTTCCCCTAGAAGTTAACGTTTCTAGTATGATGATCAAATGCAGCATTGGCCTCTTTTTCCCCCCTTGGCCCCATTTTTCCCCCCTAGAAGTTGAAGTTTCTAGTATGTTGATCAAATGCAGCATTGGCCTCTTTTTCCCCCCTTGGCCCCATTTTTCCCCCCTAGAAGTTGAAGTTTCTAGTATGTTGATCAAATGCAGCATTGGCCTATTTTTTCCCCACCTTGGCCCCTTTTTCCCCTCTAGAAGATAACGTTTCTAGTCTTTTCCTCCATAGTAGTTCAAGGTCTCGAACAAGGATGATAAACCATTACCTAATTTTGTCCAATTTGCCCTAAATATACAATGTCTAAGCATTCACCCCTTCACCCCCCTTGTCCCCGTGTTTTTCTCCTAGAAGTACAAGGTCTAATATGCATTTGATCAACATACTAGAAACTTCAACTTCTTGGGGGGAAAAACGGGACCAAGGGGGAAAAAACAGGCCAATTCTGCATTTGATCATCATACTAGAAACTTCAACTTCTAGGGGGGAAAAACGGGGCCAAGGGGGAAAAAAGAGGCCAATGCTGCATATGATACATACTAGCAACTTTAACTTCTAGGGGGGGGGGAAACGGGGCCAAGGGGGAAAAAAGAAGCCAATGCTGCATTTGATCATCATACTAGAAACTTCAACTTCTAGGGGGGAAAAACGGGGCCAAGGGGGGGAAAAAGAGGCCAAGTTTACATTCAAATATCATAATAAATTTGAATTTTTAGGGGCGAAAAAATGGACCAGGGGGGGGGTAAGAATGGACCGGCCAACTTTTCCCCGGGGAAAACCGGGCCGGCCTGGTTTTTCCCCCGGGGAAAAAATGGACAGGGGGAAAATTTGGCCTGTTACACCGGGTCAAAAACTAAGTCGCAAGGTCAAATCAATGAACAAGGATGATAACCAATTACATAATTTTGCCTGATTGAATTTCGCCCCACTAGATACAGACACATTGATAGATTCAGAACTGGGTCAAAAACTAGGTCACCTGGCCACATTGAAGAAAACCCTTGTTAACACTCTAGAGGTCACATTTTTACCTAATCTTTATTACGAACCATCCACATCCCCAAAAAATGGATATTTCAAGCAAGCCTATAATATATACTCACGCCGCAATAAATGACACACATATTTGAAATGATAACTACACTGAAGTGAAGTACAGGGAGACTTTACAGCCGTCACACGGCACTTAACGCCTGCTGTAGTGATCAGTTTGTAACTGGATCATCTATGGTCACAAACTAGGTCAGCAGGTCACATTTATGAAAACCTTTGTTTACACTGTACAGGTCGCCTTATCCTTATAAAACTTGGTCACAATGTTTGTCTCCATGTAATCTACGTCAAGTTAGTAACTGGGTCATCTGGGTTCAAAAATTAGGTCTCAAGGTCACATCAAAGAAAACTATTGTTAACACTCCAATGATCACACTTTTTGCCTAATCTTTATAAAACTTGGTCACAATGTTTGTCTGTATAAAATCTAGGTCATGTTCGCAACTGGGTCACCTGGTGTTAAAAAGTAGGTCACCAGATCACATCAAAGAAAAACCTTGTTGATACTAGCTAGAGGTCACATTTTATACCTCATCTTTATAAAATCTGGCCACAAACTGTTTATTTATAAAGTCTGCATCAAATATCAAGATCATATCACAACAAATACTGATTCTGCCTTAAGGTGAGTGCTTAAGGGCCAATGGTCCTCTTGTTTAATATATTTGTCCTTTTTTTCTATCTTATCCTGTTTCTATTTAACGCACAATAGTAACAAACATAAACTGCAGGGAATGGCCATGGTGAACATGGCTCTTGTGTAATTGACTGTTTACATTTATATGTACTCTACTTTCAGAAAGTGTGACAGTGTGAACTGAATGATTAGTCACATTTAGTGAAACTGTAGACACACAAATATATAAACAACACTCACACAGCAACGCTACCATTCTATTGAACAAGCTGTGAAAACTGACTGAGTTCTACACCATTCTACTGAACAACCTGTGAAAACTGACTGAGTTCTACACCATTCTACTGAACAACCTGTGAAAACTGACTGAGTTCTACACCATTCTACTGAACAACCTGTGAAAACTGACTGAGTTCTACACCATTCTACTGAACAACCTGTGAAAACTGACTGAGTTCTACACCATTCTACTGAACAACCTGCGAAAACTGACTGAGTTCTACACCATTCTACTGAACAACCTGTGAAAACTGACTGAGTTCTGCACCATTCTACTGAACAACCAGTGAAAACTGACTGAGTTCTACACCATTCTACTGAACAACCTGTGAAAACTGACTGAGTTCTACACCATTCTACTGAACAACCTGTGAAAACTGACTGAGCTCTACACCATTCTACTGAACAACCTGTGAAAACTGACTTAGCTCTACACCATTCTACTGAACAACCAGTGAAAACTGACTTAGCTCTACACCATTCTACTGAACAACCAGTGAAAACTGGCTGAGCTCTACACCATTCTACTGAACAACTTGTGAAAACTTACTGAGCTCTACACCATTCTACTGAACAACCTGTGAAAACTGGCTGAGCTCTACATCATTCTACTGAACAACTTGTGAAAACTTACTGAGCTCTACACCATTCTACTGAACAACCAGTGAAAACTGGCTGAGCTCTACACCATTCTACTGAACAACTTGTGAAAACTTACTGAGCTCTACACCATTCTACTGAACAACTTGTGAAAACTTACTGAGCTCTACACCATTCTACTGAACAACCTGTGAAAACTGACAAGAGATCTACATTATTCTACTTAACAACCTGTAAAACTGACTGAATTCTACACTATTCTACTTAACAACCTGTGAACATAAACAATAATGGAACAATCTGGGAAACCATCTTTTATTTGTGGCGTTTGTGAATCAGTATTCAGGACAAGTTCTTCACTTAAAGTTCACATGAGAGTACATACTGGTGAAAAACCCATTAAGTGTGATATTTGTGGGTCTGCATTCAATACAAACACTGATCTGAAAGTTCATATAAGAGTACATACTGGTGAAAAACCATTTAAGTGTGATATTTGTGAATCTGCATTCACTCAAAGTGTAAGTCTGAAACGGCATTTGAGATTACATACTGGGGTGAAACCATTTAAGTGTGATATTTGTGGATCTGCATTCACTTAAAGTGTAAGTCTGAAACGGCATTTGAGATTACACACTGGGGTGAAACCATTTAAGTGTGATATTTGTGGAACTGCATTCAATAGAAACGCTAATCTGAAAGCTCATATAAGAGTACATACTGGTGAAAAACCATTTCAGTGCGATATTTGTGGATCTGCATTCACAATAAAAAGAAGTCTGAAAGATCATATGAATGTACATAGTGGCGAAAACACATTCAAGTGTGATATCTGCGGATCTTCATACAGCACAAGTGGAAACCTTAAAAGTCACATGAGAGTTCATACAGGCGAAACATTCAAGTGTGAAGTTTGTGGATCTGCCTTTACTCGCAAACATGACATGAAAAACCATTTGAGACTACATTCAGGTGAAAAACCATTTAAGTGTGATATTTGTGGATCTGCATTCAACATAAGTTGCAACCTCAAACGTCACATGAGAGTTCATACTGGTGAAAAACCCTTTAAGTGTGATATTTGTGGATCTGCATTCACTCAAAATGACTGTCTTAAAAAGCACATGAACATACATACTTGTGAAAACCTTAAAGGTCATATTAGGACACATACAGGTGAAAAACCATTCAAGTGTGATGTTTGTGGGTCTGCATATGGGTATAGCGGAAGTCTAAAAGAACACTTGAAAATACACACTGGTGAAAACCTATTCAAGTGTGATGTTTGTGGATCTGCCTTTACTCGCAAGGATAAACTGAAAAATCACATGACGACACATTCAAGTGAAAAACCATTCAAGTGTGATGTTTGTGGGTCTGAATTCAGGTACAGCAGAGGGCTAAAAGATCATTTGACAATACACACTGGTGAAAAACCATTTAATTGTGAAGTTTGTGGTTCCACCTTTACTCGCAAGAATAATTTGAAAGTTCACATGATGACACATTCAGGCGAAAAACCTTTTATGTGTGATATTTGTGGATCTGGTTTTGTTCGCAAATATGACATGAAATATCACCTCAGCAGACATTCGGAAGAAAAACCATTCAAGTGTAATATTTGTGGATCTGCATACAGTCAAAACAAAAGTTTTAAAGCACACATGAAAACACACCCTGGGGAAAAGCCATTCAAGTGTGGTATTTGTGTATCTGCGTTTGCTCTCCTCAGTAGACTAAAAGAACATATGAGAATACACACTGGTGAAAAACCATTCAAGTGTAATATTTGTGGATCTGAATTTTCTCACAAAATTAGTCTGAAAACACACATGCCCAAACACACTGGTGAAAACCCATTTAAGTGTGATATTTGTGATTCAGCGTTCACTCAAAATTATAAGCTGAACGTACATATGAGAGTACATACTGGTGAAAAATCATTCAAGTGTGATATTTGTGATTCAGCATTCTCTCGAAAGGATAAGATGAAAGATCACATAATAAGAGTACATTCTGATTAAATATGTTATGCTGTAATTGGGATGCATGCTTATTTTATGCTAATTGATTGGGTGTGGAGTGCTATCTATAGGTGAAAGCAAATATTTGAACCTTCAATTTCTTGTCCGCTTCATAACTTATTATACCTCAGCAAACAGTTTGAAGGGGGTATCCTGGTGTCGATTGGTCTGTTAATAGCAGAATCGTGTCTGCTCTGTAGCTTTGTCATTTTTACTGAATTTTAAAATCGCTTGGTACAAATGTTTAACACATCAAGCCGGTGTGTCACACGCAAGACCGAGGTCCCTAGCTCAAAGGTTATATAGCCATGCATGTCATGTCCGCTCAGACTGCTCTGTAACTTTGTTATTTCTATCATTGTACATGATACATTGGAGGGCGTGCCACTTGAAATGATAATAGCGGTAGTGAAAGCAATGATAAAAGTTGAAAAAAAGCGATTGCCCCGGGTATGCATAACGATATTATTGAACTTCCATCATATACACCAGTAGTTCCGACTTTGAAATTACAATTAAGTACAATATTCATAATTTGCTTTAATTTTTAGTTGGTTTATGCATACGTGATCTTACTTCACTCTTTATATTGTGGCAGAATCATCTACCTTTGGAACCGTTTTGAAATCCATTGATAGTACCTTAGCTGACACCAGTGATCGTCCGTTCTCTGACATAGAAACATATGGCGTACATTTAGGGTATATTTATAAAGACCCGCCCATACCTGGTCTTAATTGGTTAGGGCTGGGGTCTTACCCGACATGACTACGGCAGGGCTGGGGTCTTACCCGACCTAACAAGGTTAGGACTGAGGTCTTACCTGATAGTGAATTTTAGACACTTTTGTACAATGACGTTATATATTATACCTGCTATAATCAGCCCTTACAGGTTAGACCTCAGTCATTACCCGTCCTAACTGCTATAATATCTAACGTATGGTGTACATTTAGGGTTGTTTGTGTTCTAAATACCGGTTTCATATAGATATATATTTTAAACAAAATTGTATGTACTTACAAAATGTATGTACTTACCGGTTTCATAAATACTAGTATATTGACAGTTTAATGTGTTCGTATAGTTGGTATAAATATGTAGATAAGTTGTATTTGAGTATTAAAAATAACCAAAAACATTAGTGAACGTCTTTGTTGTGTTCTTTAGGCTAGTCGGTATATTATAAATGCAATCATAACGTAAAATAACACTGTTGAAATATAGTCCGTTAGCGATGATGCTGGATCACCATAAACATTTGATATCTTAAAAAGTGCAATGCCAATTAGAATAAAAATTGGTATGCCTTCATTTATGTATTGTTCAAGATCTGGGGTGTGCAGTCCCAAGCTGGGTCGAACTTGTATGGAATGAGGAACAACAGAACACAAGTGTTGAATTGAAAATGGGCATTTATTTGGAAAATGCCATAAAACCATAAGATAAAGCAAACTATTTGTTCATGTTCTAAAATGACATAACTGGGCGAACAATAAACGCCAACAAACATATACATGTCGATATATCTAACAAAAGCATATACATTAACAACAATGTATGACAAAGTGTTGGTAATTGTAAATTCATAAATGAAAGATACCTGTTACACATAGTTTAAAATTAAAAAATCTAGCAATATAAAGTACAATCTAACTTGAGGAGGAGGCGTTGGAGGAGGTGGATAAAAATGTGAATTCGCTGGGGTTCTACCCATGCGAAAAAATGGAAGCAATGATTTTAAAGCTCATTGATTGGTTAGGCTAGGTTATGTGACATAGCGGTCTCAAAAATTAGCGTAGCGTTAAAATCCCGTACTGGTCGTACCTGACCGTACTTAGTCATGAATGTAGTAAACTGCTTTCCAATGACGTAAAGACTTTTATGTGTCCATAAAATGTTATAAATCAACGCTACCCACTCTCATAAAATAAAACATAATTTTTGATCCACAGAAAAGTGTATTTTGCATTTACTTCCAATGTAAAATTGTAAGTCTAAAACAGAGTAAATACGTATGGGTGGTTCAGGTGTCCAGAACAGAAGGTCAGCTTATTGGTCCAATATAACTGTACATTAAGTAACACATCAGTGCCCATTGCAAATATATAGTAAGGCCCCGATATTAATGTCTATGCGATTAATGTTTAATCTTACCTAATGTTGCTGAAATATTGGAGAAACTGCGTTGAAACCCTTGGAAGTAAAACCTCTATATACAAGACGTGTTTGTACAAATGATTATTGCAATCAGAAGATAGGCCTGACCTATATAAGCCTTGATGATCACTCAAATGTAGGTCGAAGTTACCCATATGTATCCCGTTACAGTTGTTACAAGAAAAGTAGCATTATTCTAACTACCTAACCGTAATGCATTATTATACTCCCTGTCCACTTGTTGTTCAAAATATCTAAATTTATACATTAGACCCAATGGGAAAATAATAAATGGATCAGTTAAAAATTTTGAAATTTAAACAGAGTTGGAAATGGTAAATTGAGTTAGCTATGCCAATTTCAATACTATTGCATAATTGCTTTGAAAGATATTTAATGTTAATGTGGGTCCAGCCTGATCGCTAACGGACTATACACCATACAATATGATACCGGTGAGTATCGGTATTTGGGGTGCCGGCGGTTAGTAGTGCCGGTCTCAAGACGTTATGACACTGGATGTTTGGGAAATTTCCACAGGGTATTGACGCATATTATTTTATGCGTAGGCGACCGCCTTATATCTCATATATGAATAAAGGGAAACAACGCTACATTGTAGTGGTCTTTGATTTCAACGTAATAAACACACATAAACAATGATATGGAGAAAATCCTCTTGCTATTCGATAGAAATATGATTTATCTGCAAGCAACACCAAACAAAATGATCATCAGGCCTAAATTAAGCGAGAAATTAACAAAACTGTCTCCGAATCATGCCATTTTTCACCTGGCCTATCTACATAAGGGCTGGTGTCTTACCCGTCCTATCTACGTAAGGGCTGAGGTCTTACCCGGCCTGTTTACGTAAGGCCTGAGGTCTTACCCGACCTAACTGCGTAATGACTGAGGTCTTACCCGACCTAACTACGTCAGGGCTGGTGTCTTACCCGGCCTAACTACATAAGGACTGGTGTCTTACCCGGCCGAACTACGTAAGGGCTGGTGTCCTACCCGGCCTTACTACGTAAGGGCTGGTGTCTTACCCGACCTAACTACGTAAGGGCCGAGGTCTTACCCGGCATAACTACGTAAGGGCTGAGGTCTTACCCGACCTAACTACGTAAGGGCTGAGGTCTTACCCGGCCTAACTACGTAAGGGCTGAGGTCTTACCCGGCATAACTACGTAAGGGCTGAGGTCTTACCCGACCTTACTAGGTTAGTACTGAGGTCTTACCTGATAGTGAATTTTAGACACTTTTGTACAATGACGTTATGTAATATACCTGCTATTATTAATCAGCCCTTACAGGTTAGACCTCAGTCCTTACCCGTCCTAACCTGCTATAACATCTAACGTATGGTTTACATTTAGGGCTTATTTGTGTTCCTAATAGAGTTTAAACAAAGTTGTATGTAATTACAAAATGTATGTACTTACCGGTTTCATAAATATTTTGACAGTTTTATGTGTTCATACAGTTGGTATGTGTACACATAGATAAGTTGTATTTGTATTTGAGTATTAAAAATAACCAAAAACATTACTGAACGTCTTTGTTGTGTTCTTTAGGCTAGTCGGTACATTATAAATGCAACCATAACGTAAAATACACTGTTGAAAACACAGGGTTGTTTAATATCAACAACAACATAAAATGCGTATGTTTATTGAAATTCACTATTATCGTCCATTATTTGACAACTTGGCGCATACACGGCTGTTGCTGCAACGTTCCAACGAATATATTTACAATCACCAAATTGTCTTTTGTCGTCTACAGCAATAAGAAGATGGTGGAGTGCATGTTTTTTCTGCAATCCTCAATACATAGCTCAAAATGGCGGACGTAACTCCGCCCATAGCCGAATACCGCCTTTTCTCTAGCAATAAACAACTAGGTTAATCAGGCATTTTTTTATAATTTAATATTTCATTATAAATTTGGAACATTAACCATGAACTATGTTAATTTCGCCTGCTCAACCGGCACTGTAACCGTGACATTTTATCTTCCCTAAAAATTATGACCTAATCAAAACAATTCACATTAAGTCTTTCATTTATCCATGAATTGGATAATAACAATATGCATTTAAATATGTGTCATCCGTGAGCTAATTAAACAAGAGTACCCCCATACAATAGGATAACGGTGAGTGCCGGACATTGTATGCCGGCGTTTAGTAGGCGCCGGGCTCAATACGTTATGACCCTGAATGTTTGTGATTATTGTATTCATCTGCTGTTATTTGAGACTTTGGTGCTGGCATTCATTATATGATAATAGGTCTACATTTTCCCGGGGTATTTATGCATCTTTTTGGCAAATCTTTTTCTTTGTGTCATATCTGTATAGTATCCTCGAAAGTTTTCGACATCGTGACCCAACCCCTACACAGGATTAGGTAACTCCACCAAGCATTTTGTCAAATTAGGTGCAAGTTTTTATAACCTCTTAATATCATCAAGTGAATAGACTTTTTACTTGGAAGCCTCATCCATTACACAGAGTAGGGTAAAGCTGCCACTATGAAGCAGTTTACGCTCACCTATCACGAAGTGACAGAGTGAGCTTTTGTGATCACTCTTCGTCCGTCCTCAATTTATTTATGTAGACAAAAGAGGTCACAGTTTTAGTCTAACCTTTATGAAACTTAGTCACAATGATAATCTCAACAAAATCTAAGACTAGTTCGATATAAGGTCATCCGGGGTCAAAAACTAGGTCACACAGTCAAATCATAGAAAAACCTTGTGTAGTCACTAGAGGTCAGAATTTTGGCCTTATCTTTATGAAACTTGATCACAATGATTATCTCAACAAAATCTAGTTCAAGTTCGATATTGGGTCATCCGGGGTTAAAAACTAGGTCACAATGTCAAATCATAGAAAGACCTTGTGTAGTCACTAGAGGTCACAATTTTGGCATAATTTGTATGAAACTTGGTCACAATGATTATCCCAACAACATCTAGTTTACGTTCGATATTGGGTCATCCGGGGTCATAGACTAGGTCACAAGGTCAAATCATAGAAATACCTTGTGCAGTCTCTAGAAGTCTCATTGTTGGCCTCATCTTTATGAAAGTTGGTCACTATAATCATCTCAACAACCTGTAGGTGGTTTTCGATATTGGGTCATCTATGGTAAAAAACTCGGTCATTTTGTCATAACAAAGACAAAACTTGGCTTAAACTTCAGTATGCCATTGGGTCTATGTGATGTTAATTACAAGGTCGCTATATAAGACAATATGAAAACCTTGTACATGCAATAGAGACTACCATTGGGGGTCTGCATGAACTACTTGGACAGGTGAGCAACCTATTGCCCTTTGGGCCCCCTTGTGTTAAATAAATATATCCTAGCAAGGCACTAATAATGATAGTAGAGCGCTCTGTTCCTGGTCAGCTCTTGTTATGTAACCTGGTTGCAATATTGTCTGTTTACTCAGTGAATGTTAATTCATGTTCACATGCAACTAGATTAATACACTTGACAAAAAGTACATATCAGCAGTTTACTCTGGCTGTCAAAACGTATTAGTAATATGCAATTATACTGAAAACAAAAAGTTTAGTCAGTATGTTTCATTTGCGTTTAAAGTTGCGCATGTTTGAATCAAACATTCGAAAATTGAGCATTATACGTGTTAAAGTCATATCTGACGATATGCATACCCATTTAAATTTTAGTAATTGAGCAAAATGTGGGGCTAGTTTTTCGCTAACACCTCAAATTGGACGTTTACACCACAACAAGACTGAATGTGTTTTTAGTGCACAATTGAAAAGTCAAAAGAAAAAACTTCCAAATTTCAACACGGGCGTCGTCGTGGCATGACGTCAAATGATAGTCACGTAGCCGAGTGTATGCCTTATGCTCAAGTTACTGCAAACAACGTCACACAGCATTCTAACGTGCATGAACGGTCAATTCATCATCTACAGGTCATGTTTGACAAAATAACGGTGCAATTCATGGTACCTCGATCAAGACGTCCGAATACAGCGATACAGATCGAATGTCATTTTCTGTTGACGTCATCTCGACGTTATGTTAAAAACGTCGGATATTTTGACCGGGCGTTGCTCATGAAATGGAAACGGATACCGCTAACCTTTGTCAGGAGATTTGCGACTATGTTTTGCTTTGTGTGAAGTGTTGGGGTACACACTCCATAGAGGGAAGCTTTAGAATTTTGGTTTTGGCCCCTTATGTGTGTAATTTTGGATAATTGTGACAAATATTGTATTGAGGTGATCATTCTTTAAGGGGTACTTGTAGAAATGAATAATTGGCATGGACAAATCGATATGTTATTTCTTACAATCATTTATAACAAAAGAAAGAGCGAATGAATTCCTTGTGTATACCTGACTAAACTTTTTGTTTTGAGTATAATTATGTCATAATTCGAAAATTCATATATGACCGATACGCAACATGTGCATTTTTATGACAGGACATGCACGAACCAAGACTTACGACACTTTTAAAAAGAGTTGAGTGTCGATCTGTAAATGTACGCTCATTTAGGTGACTAACTAATACACTGCCCTCCAAAAGTTCCTTCACACTCCCAAAAGTATATGATTTACTTCAATTAATTTACACCTATGTAAAATTTACCAATTTTCTGGCTGTTAAATAGTAACATAGTATCCATCCAATAGGAAAAGATAAATCAATCATTTTCAAAGGCTTTAAATTAAAATCATGAACACATTATTGATTGCTCACACACATGGATGTCGGTACTTTGGATTTATAGATGATTTGGGTTTCCTTTCTCCCTTTCATGAGATTGGTAACATGGTGATAGAATTGAATCAGAAACACTACTTTAGGAGTTTAGAGCAGTAACCCTTGTCAGCAGACTTAAATTAGATAGCAACTTTGTGGTTGGACATTGAGTCTGTGCTTAAGCGTCAGAATTCGGCAAGCCGACAGGCTAATGAAGTCAAGGTCCATGAAACTATGAATAATAGTTTTGAAATATGCAAACAACTTGTATTGTCAGTACCAATGATGATATTGACAGCAATTTAAAACTGTGGAGGATAGACACAGTATTCAATAAATACACACATGAATGTCATGGATTAATTAACATGATTGTCTTGCAAAACCTTTGAAAATGATTGCTTGTTATCATTTTCTTATTTGGTTGATACTATCTTATTATTTCACTGGAAGAAAATTAGTCAATGTTACATACCAAGGTGATAGTGGAACCAAATCATATTATGTGAGGAATGTGAGGGAACTTCAGGAGTGTAGTGTTTCTGTTACGATTCCTTGTTTAAACATTGTTGTTTAAAGCTGTTTTGACTGCGTTTATATTTAATATACTTTCAGAAAGTGCGACGGTGTGAACTGAATGAGTTGTGGAACTGAAAACACATATACATATACACGACACCAAAGAAGCAATTGGTTGAGCTCTACATAGCCACTGACGAAGTAACTGACTTATCCCTTTAACATTCTACTGAATGGCCTGTGAACAAAAGCAATAATGGAACACTCTGGGAAACCATCTTTTATTTGTGGAGTTTGTCAATCTGTATTCGGTACAAGTTCTTCACTTAAAAATCACATGAGAATACATACTTGCGAAAAATCATTTAAGTGTGATATTTGTGGATCTGCATTCAATCAAAACAAAATTCTGGAAAATCACATGAAATTTCATACTGGTGAAAATCCCTTCAAATGTGATATTTGTGGATCTGCATTCACTGAAAATAATAATTTGAAGTATCACATGAGATTACATACTCGTGATAACAAAGTCGATTGTGACGTTTGTGGGTCTACATTTAGAAGAAATCAAGAACTTAAAGTTCACATGAGAACACATACTGTTAGAAAACCATTCAAGTGTGAAGTTTGTGGGTTTGCTTATGCTCGCCAGGAAAACCTGAAAGTTCATATGGTGAAACATTCTAGTGAATCAGGGGGAAAACCATTCCTCTGTGAAGTTTGCGGATCTGGCTTTACTCGCGAGGGTTATCTGAAGGTTCACATGATGACACATTCAGGAGAAAAACCATTCAAATGTGAAGTTTGTGGATCTAGATTTGTTTGTCCAACCAGGCTGAAAGAACACATGAGAATACATACTGGTGAAAAACCATTTAAGTGTGATATTTGTGGATCTGCATTCAATCAAAACAAAAGTCTGGAAAATCACATGAAATTTCATACTGGTGAAAATCCCTTCAAATGTGACATTTGTGGATCTGCTTTTGCCCACAAAAGCAGCGTTAAATGTCACATGGTGACTCATTCTGGCGAAAAACCATACAAGTGTGAAGTTTGTGGGTTTGCTTATGCTCGCCAGGAAAACCTGAAAGTTCATATGGTGAAACATTCTAGTGAATCAGGGGGAAAACCATTCCTCTGTGAAGTTTGCGGATCTGGCTTTACTCGCGAGGGTTATCTGAAGGTTCACATGATGACACATTCAGGAGAAAAACCATTCAAATGTGAAGTTTGTGGATCTAGATTTGTTTGTCCAACCAGGCTGAAAGAACACATGAGAATACATACTGGTGAAAAACCATTTAAGTGTGATATTTGTGGATCTGCATTCAATCAAAACAAAAGTCTGGAAAATCACATGAAATTTCATACTGGTGAAAATCCCTTCAAATGTGACATTTGTGGATCTGCATTCACTGAAAATATAAATTTAAAATTTCACATGAAATTACATTCTCGTGATAACAAAGTCGATTGTGATGTTTGTGGGTCTACATTTAGAAGAAATCAAGAACTTAAAGTTCACATGAGAACACATACTGTTAGAAAACCATTTAAGTGTAAAGTTTGTGGTTTTGCTTTTGCTCGCGAACATGACATGAAATGTCACATGATGACACATTCTGGTGAAAAAACCATTCAAGTGTGAAGTTTGTGGGTTTGCTTTTGCCCGCAAAAGCAGCGTAAAATGTCACATGGTGACTCATTCTGGCCCAAAACCATACAAGTGTGAAGTTGTGCTTTTGCTCGCCAGGAAAACCTGAAAGTTCATATGGTGAAACATTCTAGTGAATCAGGGGAAAACCCATTCATTTGTGAAGTTTGCGGATCTGGCTTTACTCGCAAGGCCAGATCTTTTTGATTAATTGGTTTACGGGAGCGCCGTATCCAAGAACTGAGAAATCAGAATAAAAATAAAATTTGATATCGAGCTTTTATTTTTTTATTATCGCCGTACCGTCCCGTTCAAGTTCCGAAAAAATAATTTAGCGCCGTCAACCTATAAAAATATATCACAGCGTGTAGAAAAAACGGCACCGCTAACTTTGACCGGTTATCAGTTTTATGTAAAAATGCATCCGCAATCGATAAAATAATTGTGAACCAGACTGTAGCAAGATGGCAGCTCCCATGGGAGACATCGTTTATTTAAAAGTTACGCTGAAGTCTCAATTTCGTCAAAAAATGACTTTGGGATAAGAGTCGCTTGGCTTGACACATTTAGATGGAAACTTGTAACATCTTTTTATGTCTTTATATACTAGTCAGTGTGTTCTTCCGTCTAGTCAAAATAATTTAGTTTCTTCTAGTCATTGTTTTTGAAGTTAGTCAGACACTTTATAAATCTTCCAGTGATAGAACTTCTTTTCAAGTGAGACAGATTTGTGGAATCATTTAATTTTGCCGGGTCTAATTTTCACGGAAATGCTAAAAGTAACCTTTCGCGAAGGTCGTAAATTCACGCATTTTTCATATATAATTTACATCATTTAATGATGTTGTTAAATATTCATGGGGTCTTAAATGTGCGTAGCGTGAAATACGCGAAATTAGACCCCGCGAAAATTAATGATTTCACAGTATTAAGTAGATGCCATATATAATTGTCAGAACTGTTAACACATTGTTAAAACACAGTCATTATTTTATGGATGTCAGAGGTATTATGGATGAAGATATGTAACACGAATAAAGTTTTATTGTTTAAACATATTTTATTGTTTATTAACTTATAAATAATACATGGTTCATACAATATACAAAACCAGTTACATTTTAACAATTTTAACACAGGGGTTCTGATATATTTTGAAAATTCACTTGTACCTTTTAAGCTTACAGAAACACGAAAACATCCAGTACTTTCTCGTGACTTGGATACCATGTACATGCCCGAAAAACACCATGTATACCAGAAAACCACCTTGCATTACCATATTCAAATAAATATTATAATCAACCTGTAATATTCAAAACAAATTAGTACAAGAAAGCCTGAATACTATAGGAAGTGTGAATACTTTAATAAAACTGTGTAGAACAGTACATTTTTGTCATGAAAAATTACTTTTATTTTAATAATTTTTATTTTTTTTTCCCGATACTACGGTTTTCGCATTATAATTTTATTTTTATTTTTCCTCCTCCTTATGCTGTGCTCTGAAAAATCTCCCGTAAACCAAATAATTAAAAAGTTCTGGCCCAAGGGTTATCTGAAGGTTCACATGATGACACATTCAGGAGAAAACCCATTCAAATGTGAAGTTTGTGGATCTAGATTCGTTTGTCAAACCAGGCTGATAGAACACATGAGAATACATACTGGTGAAAAACCATTTAAGTGTGATATTTGTGGATCTGCATTCGCTCTCCGCAACAGGCTGAAAGACCACAAGAGAATACATACTGGCGAAAAACCATTTATATGTGATGTTTGTGGACGTGGCTTCACTCAAAGTACAAGTCTGAAAATACATTTGAGAGTACGCACTGGCGAAA
Organism: Spisula solida; assembly: GCA_947247005.1. Classification (NCBI taxonomy): domain Eukaryota; kingdom Metazoa; phylum Mollusca; class Bivalvia; order Venerida; family Mactridae; genus Spisula; species Spisula solida. Next base: position 41,802,788 of record OX365959.1, on the reverse strand, counting down.
AACCATTCAAGTGTGATATTTGTGGATCTGAATTTTCTCACAAAAAAAGCATGAAAACACACATGCAAATTCACACTGGTGAAAACCCATTCAAGTGTGATATTTGTGGATCTGAATTTTCTCACAAAAAAAGCATGAAAACACACATGCAAATTCACACTGGTGAAAACCCATTCAAGTGTGATATTGGTGATTCTACATTCTCTCGAAAGTATAAGCTGAAAGATCACACCACGATAGTTCATTCTAATTAAATATGCTATGCGGTAATTAAGATGCTTATTTATTTTACGCTTACTGATGGGGAGTGAAATCAAATATTAGAACCTTGAATTTCGTGTCCGTTTCATAACTTTTTATACTCCCGCAAACAAAGTTTTAAGGAGTTGTACTGGGACCAACACGTTGTTTTGATGGATGGTTGGTTGGTTGGTCTGTCGACCGTTAGATAGCAAAATCGTATCTGTTCTGTTACTTTGTTGTTTCTTATTGGAGCTTGGTACAAATGGTCACCAAACCTAGGGGATGTGTCATGCCCAAGACACATATCCCTAGCTCAAAGGTCAATGGCACACATTTATATGTGTAAAGGCAGTGCGGCGGGGCATAATTCACCACTAGTTATATCTCTTGTTAACGCCTGGGCTGAATTTCATGAAACTCAAATAAATAAAATGTGTAAATGATAAAGACGATGTGTAGAATCCACGTTTCAACCATGCTAGCTCAAGGCCAAGGTCACAGTTGAAGGTCAAAACCTTGAAATTGGTGTCCGCTTTAGAACTTTGTTATGCCTGGGCTGAATTGCATGAAACTCATATTAAATATGTATCTAATAAAGACGACGTGCAGAAACCACATTCAAACCATGCTGACTCAAGGTCACAGTTTGAGGTCAAAGGTTTCATACCTTGTATTACGTGCATTCTGTCCCGCTTCATAACTTTTTACACCTGGGCTGAATTGCATGAAACTCATACCAAATGTGTAATTAATAAAGATGATGTGCAGAAGCCTCATTACAACCATGCTGGGTCATGGAAACGATCCAATACCAAATGTTTGGATTTGGTGTCCACTCCATAGCATTTTTAACACACGGGCAGAATTCCATGCAACTATAGCAAATGTCTAACTAATGAAAGTGGTGTGCCGAACCAACGTTTCTACATTTTCGGTTCAAGTTTTAACTGAGCTGTCTGACTTGTCTGCCCGTCCTTTAACACACTGATTGTGTAGACATAAGAGATCACAATTTTAGCCTAATCTATAAGAAACTTTGTCACGATGATCAACACAACAGACTCTGTGTCCAGCGCAATATTTGGTCCTTGGGGTTCAATAACTAGGTCAGTACGTCATATAATAGAACAACATTGTGTATTCACTAGAGGTCACAATTTTGACCTTACATTTATGAAACGTGTGCACACTGGTAATATGAACCAAATCTAATTCAAGTTCGATACAAAGTCATCAGGGGTCAAAATCTATGAAATCCTATCTTTATGAAACTTTGTAAGAATGAGCTCTCGGGTCCAGGGTGACGTGGTTGATTCATAAAAAATCCTTGCATATTCACTAAATGTAACAATTTTGACATAATCCTTATGGAATTTGGTCACTATGATCATCTCAACAAAATCTAGGTCAAGTTTGATATTGGGTTATCCGGGTTAAAAAACAATACTCTTTATAATGTCGCTGAACCATCTTCCTTTGAAACCGTTTTGGAATCTGTTGATAGTACCTTAGTGGCATCATTCATGATCGGTTCACAGTCAAGGAAACACGATCGATAATGAGCTGGATTATCATTGTAGTTTTATTAGAATAAAATGTTTTTTAAACTATAGATTTAGACAGATTTTATTTAGTATTAATGTACATACATGTACATGGATTTATAAAGCAACATGTATAATAAAACAATTTATACATACATGCATTTATAAATAATCTTCATAAAAAGCTTTGTTTTGTTATAACTTTGCTTTTATGGAATAAACATTTATCCATATTATAAAACTTGCCACTTTTGTATTTAGAGCCCATCCTAAAATCACCTGAATAATTTGTCATATTTTGAAGGTAAAAACAATAGATGTATTGATATGCAAATAAATGTCGCTTGCTGCGTTAGCATTATCACTTGCATGTAGTTATTATTCATAACTACCTCCCTTTATGGTTAATTATGCGCGGAATTCGAAGTCCACGGTGTGGGTGAGTAAATTGGCTTGCCTGGTGTATATATTTTTGGGGAAATGGATGGTTCGTCCAATGTTTGACTCGAATAATTTGTCATATTTTGAAGGTAAAAACAATAGATGTATTGATATGCAAATAAATGTCGCTTGCTTGGTTAGCATTATCACTTGCATGTAGTTATTATTCATAACTACCTCCCTTTATGGTTAATTATGCGCGGAATTCGAAGTCCACGGTGTGGGTCAGTAAATTGGCTTGCCTGGTGTATATATTTTTGGGGAATTGGATGGTTCGTCCAATGTTTGACTCTTGCGTGGATGGCTAGGCGCTGTCGTTTGCGTGGATGGCTAGGCGCTGTCGTTTGCGTGGATGGCTAGGCGCTGTCGTCGTTTCCATGTGGCTTTGGATTGTCTGTGTGCTACATTATATAAATGCTGCACATTATGACTTTGTGCACTCCAAGCGCTTTTTATGCCCCCGTATATATAGATCGGGAGGCATATACATATTCAGCTGTCCGTCCGTCCGGTTAACCCAAATTACCATTTCTTCTAGAATCATTATAGCTTGCTACAAAGCTTCCATACTTGCATGGATGTTGTATATGAACACTCTCCACACGCCTGTTTCACCTGACCCCATTTTGACCTTCACCTTGACCTACTTTTGGACTTAGACTTATTAGACAAAGCTTCCACAGGGAGCATAAGCGTTTATTGAACGCAGTATTGTTCAAAGTGTTTTTTCGTAAGTACAAAATCAATATTTTGAGAAACCAAGACTAAACTGATTGACTACTATGGAAAAACAAGCTTTTCTAACTTCACTTTGGTCAAAATGACTTCCGATTTTTATGAAAATGGGCTGTTAAGAATTAAGCGCCTTGAGATGCAGATTTCAAATATCCATGAGTCTAATAAGGTCGTAAATAGTGATATAGGATCCGTCATACATTGGCTTTGGATATCAACATTTCTTTAACGAGTCTAGAAAACACATTTAAAGAAATGTTGATACTAAAGACAACGAGTGGTAGATTGTTTTTATCACATTACCATAGTTACAGAGTCAAAAATACTGAATTTAAGCCGTCGACATTACGTTTTAGAGCATTGTTTTGTCATTTGTTCATGGAAGGTATATGTGTGATAAAGAAATGTCGAGATAGAACTACATTGTACTTGACAATTCCTAAAATAGTAGTGACGAATAAGATTGGCTGGAATAAAAATTGTTTTAAAAATGTTTTCAACAAAGAATCTCTAGTTGCTGGATTTTTAGCTCACCTGAGCACAAAGTGCTCCAGGTGAGCTATTGTGGTCACCCTTTGACCGTCGTCCACCGTCAACAATTGACCTGTTAACACTGTAGAGGTCACATTTTTTACATAAGTTTGAAGAAACCTGGTCACAATGTATATCTCAATGTTATCTAGGACAAGTTCGTAATTGGGTCATCTGGGGTCAAAAACTAGGTCACTAGGTCACATCAAAGAAAAACCTTGTTAACACTCTAGAGGTCACATTTTTAGCTCACCTGTCACAAAGTGAGCTTTTGTGATCACACTTCGTCCGTCGTCCGTCCGTCCGTCAACAATTGGGTTGTGTCCTCTCTAGAGGTCACAATTTTGGCCTAATCTTTATGAAACTTGGTCACAATGATCATCTCAACAAAATCTAGGTCAAGTTCGATATTGGGTCATCTGAGGTCAAAAACTAGCTCACTAGGTCAAATTATAGAAAAACCTTGTGTAGTCACCAGAGGTTACAATTTCAACTTAATCTTTATGAAACTTTGTCACAATGATCATGTCAACAAAATCTAGGTCAAGTTCAATTTTGGCTCATCTGGGGTCAAAAACAAAGTCACAATGTCAATTACAAAAATCACAATGTCAATTGATATTATCCTGAGGGTCGTGGGTTCAAACCCCACTGGAGCCATACTTTTTTTTTTTAAGTGTTTAGGTATTGTTTTGTCTTTATAACATGTATTTGTACAGTTATATGGAGGAAAATATTTTGTTTAAATTATAGGTCAAATCATAGAAAAACCTTGCGTAGTCACCAGAGGTTACAATTTCAACTTAATCTTTATGGAACTTTGTCACAATGATCATGTCAACAATATCTAGGCCAAGTACGATTTTGGGTCATCTGGGGTCAAAAACAAGGTCACACTGTCAATTGACATTTTCTACTCTTCAATTGCCTCGCCCGAAACTACAGCGTGTCTAGGCTCTGCATTGTATATAAAACGCGTGTGTTAAAAGAATGACTTGTATTATATATTAATACTCTCGCACTATCAGTTTATCATACTGATTGTAACAAATTAATAATGACCAGTGTGTAGAACCATGAACTATTTAAACCTCAGGCAGTGTGTGTACTCATTTAAACCTTTCAACATGTAGTCTTCATGGTCACTAAACTCTCTGCTGTAACTCTCTCTGTATACATACAAGTAAACTTTCATCAACCAATGAAAATGTGTATCAGGGTTCACAGCAGTTTTGTAAAGGTCAAATATCAAAATATTCTAGTATTTTAAGCAGGGTGCGAATTGTAATGGTTAAGAGGAAATCAAAGCGCTGTAGGGAGCGTAGACATTTTCCTGAGGGTCGTGGGTTCAAACCCCACTGGAACCATAATTTTTATTTTTTTAATTTTTATTTTTTTAAGTATTTAGGTATTGTTTTGTCTTCATGGCATGTATTTGTACAGTTATATGGAGGAAAATATTTGTTTAAATTATAGGTCAAATCATAGAAAAACCTTGTGTTGTCACCAGAGGTTACAATGTCAACTTAATCTTTATGAAACTTTGTCACAATGATCATGTCAACAAAATCTAGGCCAAATTCGATTTTGGGTCATCTGGGGTCAAAAACAAGGTCACATGGTCAAATCATTAAAAAATTTGCAATAGAGGCTGAATTTCCTTAAATTTTATTCAGAAAATGTGTAGGGTCACCATAGGGGTGTGCATGCACTAGTACGACAGGTGAGCGACCTAGGGCCCTTTGGGCCCTCTTGTTGACATAATCTTAATGAAACTTGGTCACAATGTTTGTCCCTATGAAATCTAGGTGAAGTTCGCAACTGGGTTATCTGGGGTAAAAACATTATTTTGTACCGACGTCCACAACACACTTCATACCAGTTTTATTGTGCGCTCACGATCGTGAAAAGGCGGACACTTTTGGTATATTCCACAAAGTTGGAATAATCAGACGTGCACGATTTATCAGATATTTTTAGAACAAAATATATCATATCCAGTGTACTATTACCACTTGACTTTTGAATAATCATTGTGATCAAGTTTCATAAAGATAAGGTCAAGATTGTGACCTACAGTGTCGACACAGGCAAATTTTGAACGGACAGACGACGGGTGATCACAAAAGCTCACTCTGTCACGTTGTGACAGGTCAGTTAAAACGGGAAACGCCACTTATTGAGTGACGTCATTTATGTTTTGATGTCATTACAACTTCTTATTTCTGGAATGCCAATGATACATTTTGGAGATATTCGACATTGAAACACATACTGTATTTACATGTAGTGTTTTACATGTACACTTAACAAATCTTATAAGTATGCATGTATATATTTACCCATAACTCTGTCTATACTTGTTTGATCTTGTGGAAATTTTCAACATATGCAGCCTGGACATGTGGAATTACAATTCAATTGATTGCATTAAATTCTGGTAACAATTGTCACAAACAGAATAAACAAATGATGACATCAACAAAAGCTGTCGTGTGTTCATCAGGTGTTTGTCTGGTTGTTAATGCAGCTATGCAACCTCTTTGCTGATCAAGTTTGAGTTCAAGTCTACTCACTGAACACCGAGACAGAAATAAAGAAAACAATGAAAAGAATAAAGCACACTTTAAGTTAATAACTACTCACTTTTTGTATGAAAATTCAATTTTGGAAGAGTTACCTCCCTTTGACCATAAAATTTAAATTGTAATTTTAAAAGTTAAAATTAACCATTTTTCTGAGTGAAAAATCGCATAATTTTTTGTTTTTTGAATGTAGCAATATATCTAAAATTCTAATTGACCATAAATAAAAATAGTTTGCACCTACGCGTAAATTTCTCGTGCATTTTACGTGTTTTGATGTTTCATGGTTCAGTGATCCGCCTAATTTAATTTTGAAGAAAAAACAATAATAATCTAATCTTGTGTTATTCAATAGCATGTACACAAAATTTCATGCAGAAATATTCATAAATAAAAAAGTTATACGGTAAAAACACGTGCACACTTATAAGATTTGTTAAGTGTATGTTATGTTAAATTGTAGGTTTGTGTTTATTGATTGTATTTGAACTGAAAACCCGTCGTATAAATTTTCTCCAACTCAGCCAATAACTTCAAGTATTATAAGACACTAACCTAGTATTCTCTATCTATTTTCATATTTAGATACGAGATTTCTGCATTACACACATAGATACGAGGTTAGTGCATAACAGGTATACCTGTACGTACAAGATTTGTGAATTACATCAACGATGTTTATCAATGAATACGGATCAACAAACATCTTAGTTATAGCAAATTATTAAATCAGAATGTAATTGCAGGTGTTTTTTCAACGAATAATTCCAAGAGAATGCCAATTCAAAAATACCACACTTACAATGGCGTCGCATAGATCTGAATGTGATTAATCGGGTTATGTTTTCGAATAAAAGCTGAATCACAAATACCACACTTAAATGTTTTATACTGTTAGTAGTGAATGCCGATCCATAAATATCACACATAAATGGTTTTCACCTTAATGAGTCATCATGTGACCTTGGATGGGGTTTCACTAGTGTGTAGTGACACTGAATGGGGTTTCACTAGTGTGGAGTGACACTGAATGGGGTTTCACTAGTGTGTAGTGACACTGAATGGGTTTTCACTAGTGTGTATGTTCAAGTGTCTTTTAAGACTATGGTTTCTAGTGAATGTACATCTACAAAGATCACACTTGAATCGGTTCTCAACCGAATGTTTCTTCATGTGAGTAATCAGCCTTTGTTTTCGAATAAAAGCTGAATCGCAAATACCACAGTTGAATGGTTTTTCACCAGTATGTATTATCATGTGTTGTGTCAGACTACTGGTATGAGCGAATGCAGATCCACAAACATCGCACTTACATGGTTTTTCGCCAGTATGTATTCTTATGTGTTGTGTCAAATTATGGTTATTAGTGAATGCAGATACACAAAAGATACACTTGAAAGGTTTTTCACCCGAATGTGTCATCATGTGTTCTTTCAGGTAATAGCTTTGAGCGAATGCAGATCCACACATATCACACTTGAATGGTTTTTCACCAGTATGTATTCTCAAGTGTTTATTCAGACTATTTTTGTAAGAGAATGCTGACCCACAAATATCACAATTAAATGATTTTTCACCAGTATGTACAGTCATGTGAATTTTCAGTTTAGTTTTTGTAAAGTAAGAAGATCCACAAATTTCACACTTAAAGGGTTTTTCGACAGTATGAATTCTCATGTGAACTTTAAGTGAAGAACTTGTACCGAATACAGATTTGCAAACTCCACAAATAAAAGATGGTTTCCCAGATTGTTCCGTCATTGTTTTTGTTCACATGTATGTAGTTCAGTAGAATGGTGTAGAGTACAGTCAGTTTTCACAGGTTGTTCTGTAGAATGGTGCAGAGCCCAATCAGTTTTCACAGGTTGTTCAGAAGAATGGTGTAGAGCTCAGTCAATTTTCACAGGTTGTTCAGGAGAATGGTGTAGAGCTCAGTCAGTTTTCACAGGTTGTTCAGTAGAATGGCATAGAGCTCAGTCAGTTTTCACAGGTTGTTAAGTAGAATGGCATAGAGCTCAGTCAGTTTTCACAGGGTGTTCAGTAGAATGGCTTAAAGCTCAGTCAGTTTTCACAGGTTGTTCTGTAGAATGGTGCAGAGCCCAATCAGTTTTCACAGGTTGTTCAGAAGAATGGTGTAGAGCTCAGTCAATTTTCACAGGTTGTTCAGGAGAATGGTGTAGAGCTCAGTCAGTTTTCACAGGTTGTTCAGTAGAATGGCATAGAGCTCAGTCAGTTTTCACAGGTTGTTAAGTAGAATGGCATAGAGCTCAGTCAGTTTTCACAGGGTGTTCAGTAGAATGGCTTAAAGCTCAGTCAGTTTTCACAGGTTGTTCAGTAGATTGGCATAGAGCTCAGTCAGTTTTCACAGGTTGTTCATTAGAATGGCATAGAGCTCAGTCAGTTTTCACAGGTTGTTCAGTAGAATGGCATAGAGCTCAGTCAGTTTTCACAGGTTCTTCAGTAGAATGGCATAGAGCTCAGTCAGTTTTCACAGGTTGTTCAGTAGAATGGCATAGAGCTCAGTCAGTTGCTACTTCAGTGTTGTGTACGCGTTGATGTTACTATAGTTCCAGAAAACAATCACTTCTGAAAATAGTTTGATATACGTTAACATTCTGAACAATTAACAACAACATTTCAACATAGGGAATCCTATACTCACAACAATTTGGTGAAATTGGCCCTAAGTCGCTCAGTGCACAAGAACCATAACTCTACCTTTCGCTATTTTGAAATATTTCACCTTGATAGATTTTAGTAAAGTATTTCTTGTCAGGTGCATAACTTTGTTACCACAAGTTTGAATGAATCCTAAGTTGGTATGCATGTTTCTTGCAGTGACAAGTGCAGTGTGCAAAACCCTAAATGCATATTGTGCAGTTTTTTAATTATTTCCCTTTGATAGATTTTAGCTTATTTCTTGTTCTGTTTTAAAATAGTTCAGATGCCTAAAGAAATCTTGTGAGTCAAATGTGTAGACAGATACTGATAGTTTTCCAAGAAAAATGTGCATTTCATCAGGCGAGTCATCCAGCTTTTATCGGAGCTTTTATCTATGATTGGACCTTGTGACCTAAAGGGTGTAAAGAAAGTTTGGTCCGGTTTTTGAAAGGCTTTTGTATACAAACCTATTAAATATATTTGCACCAAATTGTGCATTCAGTCTCCTGGTATAATGACATCGTTATGTATAACAGTTTTAGCTGATTTGACAGGCAATATTTTTTCAAACGCATTGATTAAATGTGTTGATCTTGTTTCGAATATGACGTAAACGACGTCGTGGCCGGGTAAAGTTCGAAATACTCACTTTGTTCTTCACTCACTGTATCGTTGTATATGTTTTAAACTTGTAATGAACTAAACTAATATTTAAGTTTAAATATGAACAAAACATCATCCAAGTTATGAAGCTGTAAGAGTTTTCGTTTTGCCAATAAATGCCTTTTGTTTTCCCATATACATAGTTTTTTCTAAATGGCGCGGTTTTTGTCAAATCGAACGTTTCTTTACTTTTGGATTTATTTAGTCACTCTTTACTTGCAAAATGAGACATGTCTTCGCCAATGCTTTATGCTGTTCGTAGAAGTTGTTTCTGTAATTTTCCGCCATAATTTTTTACACAGTCGGTCATTTTCTTTACCCTACTCTCAATTTTCGCTTGACGTTTACGTCACGTCAGGTTCGATGAAATCTACATCCTGTATTTGCAAATTCATAGTTGTGCTCCAATTTTATTATTACCAGTCCTATAGCCATCAATATCTTTAAGCATAAGGTGTTAAACAATATGAATGTCTAAAATGCCTAATTCTGGCTATGTTTCATTTTTGCAGTTATTTCTGTTTGTCGATTCATCTTTAAAATTGTCGTCGACGTAACGTTAACGTACGCTTACTTCTGCGTTCTATGAATCCATGGCAACGGTGTCCACTAGATGGAATCCAAGCAAAAATAATCTACTGATCCTAACTTAAGTTCTATATCCTCATAGCACATTTCGTAATGTTTTGCTTTGTAAAAATAAAAATACGCCATACTTTTTGACCGGAACGAACTTTCTTTACACCCTTTAGTTTATGAGCCCAGAAAATCCAATATCAAACTTGACTAACAATGTAAAACTTGTTTCGATGATCATTATGACCGAGTTTCATAAGGAAGGATTAGGTCAAAATCGTGACCTCTTGTGACTATGCAAGGTTTCATCTATCATTTGACCTTGTAACCTAGTTTTCCACCATGGTTGACCTAATATCGAACTTGACCTATATTTTGTTGAGATGATCATTGCGCCTGAGTTTCATAAAAATTAGATAACAATTGTGACCTCTAGTGATTATACAAGATTTTTCTTTGATTTGACCTTGTAACCTAGTTTTTGACCCCGGATGACCCAATATCTAACTTGACTTATAAATATAGATTTTGTTGAGATGATCATTGCGACCAAGTTTCATAATGATTATGCCAAAATTGTGACCTCTAGTTACAACGCAATGATTTTTGTATTATTTGACCTTGCGACCTAGTTTTGTACCCCGGATGACATTTTATTGAACTTGACCTTGATTTTGTTGAGATGATCATTGTCATCAAGTTTCATAATGATTAGGCTAAATGTCTACACAAGTAAATTGTGGACGGACGAAGAGTGATCACAAAAGCTCAGCTGTCACTTTGTGACAGGTGAGCTAAAAAGGTGGCCCTTTTTTAACAAATTGTTGGTGTTATGTTACAATGATAGTATACATACAATATAAGTCTGTCTGTTAGAGCCTCTTTATTTTCTCAAAAATTCTGAAATATTCATTATTGTATACGGTATACCACACCCCTCCCACTTCTGTTCTCACTCCACCCACCTTAACACATTTTAACTTAACTATTTGTGCATGGTTATTGATTATAAATTTATTACGCATCTATTGACTTTGTTACTCCAGTTCATTTCTAACAGAAGCAATGCATGTATTGTTTTGCAAAACTGGTCCTCATTAGCTTATATGTTTTATCACACTAAATTGTAATCAATTTTACTGAAATTCAACAGGGACTGTTTACATTCACCATATCACAGGGGTCTGTATCGACTCACTGGTCTCTCAATCACTAGATATAGATTAACATGAACATTTTTAGTTTTCAAAATAATAGAATGACAGCACTAGCGCGTGTGTTACTTTTCAGATATTTTGGTTATAGTTTTAGTTGTTATACGATCCTCCAACCATGTCATTGTTTTTGTCGCCACTCCTGTGTGAAGAGCCCTTTAGTATGGTAAGGGCCTGTCCACGTTTTTGTCCTGCTTTTATTTTTCAGTATATTTTCAACATGTATGCATTTGTAACGGCTCGGGTGCGATGTATTGTTTGACATAAGATTGGTTGTATCTCGAAGATAAATGTATAAGGTTGCTACTGGAGAAAACAGTATGTGATTAATTGCCATTTTGGAAAAGTTACAAGACTGTTTGTAAAGTTGGTGGTGTCGCAATTTCGATACGAGTTACTTCCCTGTTATTCTATATCTAGTGATTGAGAGACCAGTGAGTCGATACAGACCCCTATGCACCATATCGACATTACAGGGTAATACCCATTTTCCGCGATTACGGAATTAATTGAGTGACAATATGCGAGATATTCCGAATATACGTCAGGGTGGAACGTGTATATAGCGTATAGAGCAACCAGGTACAAAAATCGCGATTTTTTTAGCCAAATGATAAGAATCTGTAAAAATTCTTACTTGAACACAATTACAACATTATTTTACGACCTTGCTGACAACATTTACGCCTAATATATATGTTAACTTGAAAAATGCGTATATTTACTCACCATCGGTATCGACCTACGGAAGCGGCAGTGTAGAATAAAATTTATCATTTCAAATATAAAGCATTTTTTAGGATAATTCTTGCTAAAGTTTAAAAACAATGATGTTTAATGATAGGCAGTGGCTAGTCGTCCTATTAGTCGTCCGGCGCCGGACGACTAGACTGCGAAATTAGTCGTCCGTCAGTGGACTACTAGCAAACGCTACGTGCATTGGCTAGAGAACCGTCATTCTATTTCTACGCATTATGCATCTACCTTATAATAAAGGTTATAATAAACTACAAATATAGGCAAGACATGTCAATGCCTTATCTGCAACTATTTTGTGACCTCCCGTGTATCTCCGTATATTGACCGCCATATAAGAATGGTATAAACTGGCACGAATGAATGCGGACATCGCTGTCGGCATGAGATCTATATACAGTGCAAAAAATATCCAAGTTGATTGAAATGGTAATGCTGTGTTAAAATGACATACAGTAGCATTATGCTATGCTCATTATGATAAGTAGTAGGTAATACAGATGTAGAAGAAATGGTACATGTGTCACAAACAAAGCTAATGTGGCAATTAATTATTTTTCATTCGCAGTTTTAATGACACATATATACAAAACAATACAATTTACAATTGTTATTTTTATTTGTTTTAATTTTAAATACAACAACAATATACAATAGGGTCCACCATGATAACATTTATAAACGGCAACATTGTTTTTCACACTATTTATATAACCAGTGACATTCCAAACTGCCAATTACCTTATTACACAGAACAGAACACTGAACAGATGTATTTATTCATATTAATAGACTTAAGTGTACAACACTTATTACACAGCAATTTTATTTTTTCAGCATGAAGTAAAATACTTTCACAATCCTCATAATACTGTAATTTAAACATTCTTTGTTCCCTTACTATTTCTAATACACAGCTGCACCATTGCTATTTGTCGCGCTTTATAAAACCCGACAGCGATTTCCGCATTCATTCGTACCATTCCTATATGGCGGACAATATACTGAGGTACACGGGAGGTCACAAAATGGTTGCATATAAGGCATTGACATGTCTTGAGAATATTCGTAGTTTATTATAACCTTTAATAAAGGGTAGATGCTTAATGTGTAGAAAAAGAATGACGGTTCTCTAGCCAATGCACGTAGCGTTTGCTAGTAGTCCACTGACGGACGACTAATTTTGCTGTCTAGTCGTCCGGCGCATTTCGCTGTCTAGTCGTCTGGTGCCGGACGACTAGCCACTAGCTTAATGATAATGTGCAATAATTGTTTAAACAGTTTTATATGTTTTTCATGTTTAAACGTTGAAAAAAGAATAATTATATACACTACCGCTATTCCGCTTATTGCTCGCTAACCCCCTGGCCGTGAAATTCCCGTTCCGGAAAAACGGGTTTTACCGAGTAATGTCGATATCGAGAATACTTAGGTGGCAGGGATATACTATTGGCTGATTTTTGGGTTCCGACAGGCCGCAAACAGTCAAGACTATTTCTTGAAAACAGCCAATGAGACAATAAAATATTTCTGTGTCAGTCTCAGGGCCTAGACAGCATGCCCTGAAAACAGCATCCAAATATAAGGCTGAAACCTTGGGTTGTGGAGTTATGGCCCTTTGTTTTTCCCCCTACCCCTCCAATTTTTAGTAAAAAAAGATACAAAAGTGACCAATTTCACAGCATACACAGTATTTTTAAAGCTAATGCAATCCTATATTTGGCTCAATTTTACAATAATAGAATACCTGACTGGGCTTTTTTTTGCTAAATTATGAAGAGGCCCAGGCCATTTTCTTTTGTGAAAATTTAGCGTGAAAATTCACAAAATTGTGAAAAACTAAGCGCGACAAATCACCAAATTGTAAAATGAAATTTTTCATTATGTTAAGAATTTTTTGTCCACTTGTCCCAAACATGCATGTATCTATGATCCAATACTTCATATCAAGTCCAGTACAGGAATAATAATTATCATTGTAATTTATGTTTGGATTGTTTGGTGCTTTGCGGTTAAGTTGATTGTACAAAAACCAAGACGCCAATGCTAATTGTGAACGGGTCTTTAGGGGCCTATAGGAAATTGTGAAGGGGCCTTATATAGGCCCCTCGTATATAGTGAAAAAAGCCCTGTCTGAGCAAGAAAAGTGTCTCCCATACAGATGTTTTTTTGCTATTTGCTGTCAAACTTTTTCGCAGTTTCTAACAACGCTAAATATGCACTTCCGCCAGTGGTGGTAACCTCCATTTTGAAGAGTAGCACAGCAAGTCCTTCAAAGCCAGCTGATATTAAGTTTCTATGATTTTTCAAAATAATAAACACCTTTTTACAAAATAAATACAGAATTGAGTCTTTAAAATACCAATTTAATTTTTGGTGCCCATAAATAAGCTCTACACTAAATATTTGTTATTTTCACCCCAGTATATTCCCTGCCACCTTAAGTTTTTAGATCTACATCTTGAAGCCAAATTTTATATGCACATCTTGTTCTAGCATGTTTTTTTAGTAAAACCTAACCCATGAATATGTTCTCCATCATGCATTTAGTAATTCATATTCAATTTACTTTTCCACATATATCCTTCAATTTTGCCAAATTACAATTTAATTCTTCACCACAGGCTAGCCAGAGCTATAGCTAGTCTAAATTCCTATTTCAAGGGAAATATTATATTAAATATGCACATAATGATTCTTTGGTGTCTCGCGCCCAGTTGTTTTTCACAACATTAAGCATTTGGAACACTTATCCGGGAAAAAAGGTCCAATCATGATGTTTGAGATGCAAAATGGTTGAATCAACAATGGTGACCATTGTTCCAAAATCACAAAATACAAGCCAAAATGTAGTTCAGGGTGTGCTTCTGCAGTATAAATGAGCTCAATAAACCTTATTCAACTGTATTTTATCAAACACATGAACAATTATGACTCAGGATGGATCAGAAATCATCAAAGCAGTGATTATATGCAGCCAAGGGAAGTAACTCTGCTCAGACCATCAAAGTTCCAAGTACTACATAGGTCATATTTCAAGTTTTTCAAGATTTTCACTCAAATATGTCACCAGAGTTACGCCTACAGATTGCATTTAACACCAAATAACACTTTCTGACCAATATCAGACACATGCATGAACATTAAATGTTAATGGACCCCAAACGACAAGGCGCCAAGCAAGAAAATGTCGCAAACCGCCCAAATTATTCAAATTTCCAGACATACATACACAGTATTTTTAAAGCTAATGCAATCCTATATTTGGCTCAATTTTACATCAATAGAATACCTGAACAAGGTTATTTCAGCAAAGAAAGTGTCTCCCATACAGGTGGATTTTTTGCTATTCGCTGTCAAACTTTTTCTAGGTTTCTAACGACGCTAAATATGCACTTCCGCCAGTGGGGGTAACCTCCATTTTGAAGAGTAGCAAATCCTTTAGTTTCTATGATTTTTAAAAACAATAAACACCTTCTTTTTACAAAATAAATACAGAATCGAGTCTTTAAAATACCAATTTAATTTTTGGTGCCCATAAATAAGCTCTACACTAAATATTTGTTATTGACCCCCCTCACCCCAGTATATCCCCTGCCACCTTATAGAACATGTCCTGAATTTATTGAAGACAAAAATTAGTCTATTATCTTATCTACTGAATTTATAATATATATAAGCATAACAAGTTCATATATATTTGTGTTTGGTTATTGAGTAATAGGGCCAGTCATCTGTTTTACCAATTTCAGTTCTATTTCGTAAGATATACAATTCAACATTAATTTGCTTGGCGACATTGGTCCGAATTATCAGGTACGATTTATTTTGGTACGAATAGCGATTCGACGTTGCATCGATGAAATTTCGACGTTTCGGGTTAATGCGGGGTAATATTTTGTTAACACATTATAACTTAATAATTCTATATTAAATCTAATCATTTAAACTGGAGCTTACCTAGTACACGCCTACAAAGCAGTATTTTTTTGAAGTTAACATCAATGACTGAATAAACGTCAAACTACCAGGAAGTAACCCAAAGGAAAACATTTACCAAAAATATGCCAAACCTGATTTAGCAGCGCTTAGCTCGGTTTCTAAGATTTCACACTCTAGAATTCATTATTTTCACGTAATATTAAAACTTGGTCACAGTGTTAGTCTCTGTGGAATTTAGGTCAAGTTCGAAATCAGGTCATTTTGGTTTAAAAACTAGGTCATCAGGTCACATCAAAGAAAACCCTTGTTGAGGTCACATGTTTGACATAATCTTAATGAAACTTGGTCACAATGTTTGTCTCTATGAATCTAGGTCAAGTTGCAACTTGGTAATCTTGCCTCAAAAACTAGGTCACCAGGTCACATCGAAGAAAAACCTTGTTGACACTCTTATAGGTCACAATTTTAACATATTTTGTTTAAAACTTGGTCACAATGTTTGTCTCTGTAGATTCTAGGTCAATTTTGAAATTAGGTCATTTGGAGCAAATAACTAGGTCACCAGGTCACACCAAAGGAAAACATTGTTTATACTTTAGAAGTCACATATTTTACCTCATCTTTATTAAACCTGGTCACAAAGTGTTTCACTGTAAAATCTAAGAAAATATTAAGGCCATATATCATAACAAATACTGATTCTGCCTAAACTGCAAGTCATCAGGTGAGCGCTTTAGGGCCAATGGCCCTTTTGTTTGATATGTTGTAAAGAACTCCAAACTATCTTAAAATCAAGTGTTTATAGCCTCCTATTCACACCCTAATCTGACTTGGAGATCCGCCATACGAGGGTTGTTCAAACTGGAATGCAAGTGATGCTATATATTTCTTGTATCAACGAATTTTTAACAAAAGTCAGCTGTATATAAATGATCAATGTATTAGCTTTATATTGATACCTCACATTTTAAAATCCGTTTAGTGTAGCTGTAACAATAGGTCAATTAACACTGTCTACTCGTGTATACTAATGCTTAAATTATTAGGAAAATGTCACTTCTTTTTCTGACCAAATTCGGTCCAATTTAAAAATCGGTGTTTTCTTAATGTGGGAGCAAAAACAATATTTAATAAAAACTTGTATGGTGAAATGGTGTCATGTGGTGTCTTTTTCATCAGCTACTTGACAGTTTAAGACATTTAGAAGTGGTGTAATTTATTTGGAAATGAACCTCTTGCATGCTATCCAAATACCGCAACATACTACCAAAGGGTTGCGAAAATCAAATATTGTTTAGAATACGGTGGAGTATTTTCAATTAGGCAAGTAGCTCCATGTGTTGGCACATCATTAGGAGATATTCATACAATTATCAAGCATATTACAAAAAAATAGAACGAAAAGTAGTTTGGATACCCCTTTCTGCTTTGGGACGCCAGCACATCATCCTCATACATCAGTGGTTAGTCAAGTTCCCAGACTATCACTGGTGAAGAATACTTTGGTGAACGAGAATGCCAGCACATATGTCTTGCAAACTGTCCAAAATAGTTGAAACCAGTTTCCAGATAAAAAAAGTCGACCGTTTGCAAATGTTATGACCATAAACGAGAAATGGGTTCATTTTGTCACCAATGCGACATAAACAAATATGGGCCAGCAAAGACAGAAAAAAGTGTGCATGTGGGCGCTAGCAGAAATGTACATCTTTTTCGATATAAACTAAGTTTCTACCATTACATTTGATGTATAAAATGGACAATGGGTAAATGCAAAGCCTAACAAAGGTAAATTCCGTCAGAAATTGAAGAAATACTCCGACAATCGCTACCAAGCCACATGTTTGAAGGATGACATGCTATTGCAGGGCAATGGGCCTCCGCCTGTAGCATTTAAAGCGGCTTTCTGAGAAGGTTCTTGAACATTCCGACCATCCTTGTTTGTCAAGCATGGTCCCTTGTGATCTTTATTTGTTTCAAACGACTCTTAAATTGAATTGTCGGAAAATATATCAGGAACGTTAAGATCTCGGTTTGGCTCATGTCCAGTATATGCACAGCGTACCTAGGAATAATAACAAAAACGCATTTTGAAAATGGTATAACTGAATGAAACTTTGCATATATATCAGAGATGAGTACTGCAATGGGATCATCGGCTTGTTTAATTAGAATCTATCAAGAATATGTTTTTATGGTCTTAGTTGCATTCCAATTTGAACAACCCTCGTATTTACAGTAGCATGCGGTATGTGCAATATATAGATACTGCAGTCGATACAAATAACCGATAATACAGATGCCGTGTTTAATAAATTATGTGTTGATCTAAATGTGTAATATGAGTTTATCATTATAACACATCAAACATTTGGAAATGTTGACCACACCATCGCAGTCGTGTAGTTTATACACTATAATATCGGGATCCATGTGACTGAATACTGTTCTATGTAAATTTGTGTGTGAATACCAAGCACATATTAATTTAAGTCGTTACGCAGTCATATGCATTACGTAGACTACTTATACATGTAGTTCAAGAATAGTGTAATTAAATTAAGTGTAAGACCACCTTACGTTTCACAAAAACTTACGCGTGGTGTTACTGTCATGTTCTGCATCAAACTAATACATACTTATACCAGGTGTACGTAATGCAAAATACTATACATGAATGTTTATGATATTATAATTATCATTTTGCTTTCAATACATTTTCCAACAGTTTATATCCCACATTACGCCACTTGACTACACCTTATGTACCTTACTCCATTTTACAGAAATGCTTTGCATGGACTTTATTACTCCCAAATCCCTAACGTGAACTTACTGA
The DNA here is from genome assembly GCA_947247005.1 of Spisula solida. NCBI lineage: Eukaryota > Metazoa > Mollusca > Bivalvia > Venerida > Mactridae > Spisula > Spisula solida. The sequence continues at coordinate 41,784,058 of OX365959.1, read as the reverse complement.
CATGTTCTGCATCAAACAAATGCATATTTTCCCAGATATACGTAATTCAATATAATATATATGTTACGCTACTCAATCAAACTGGATCGGACAGTCACACGATTATCTTACGGTCGAACGGAGACTATTCTTTCGTGGTGGAGATTAATAAATATAATAAAGTAATTAACTTTTAAATGTCAGATAAGAAATAAAAGAAATTCCCTGGAAAGTAATTATATTATTACAATTATTTGTGTAGGGACAATTGCTTTTGACAATTGCTTACGTTACAGACAGTCTTATTAGTGTTACTTACTGTAGACAAAATGAAAGTTATGCCTGTCGGCGGAGCTTAGTAAATTATGATGTCTAACCAATGAAGACATATGATTGACTTCACTAATAGAAACAAGCACGCATTTTTAATAACAGAATATTTAATCAGAATGTACTCTCATGCGCTCTTTCAGCTTATCATTTCGAGAGAAAGCCGAATCACAATTATCAAATTCAAATGCCTTTTTCACCAGTGTGTTTTCTCATATGTATTTTCAGACCTTTGTTCGTATTGAATGCAGATCCACAAATATCTCACATAAATGTTTTTTCACCACTATGTACGCTCATGTGAACTTTAAGTTCACGGTTGTCTCTGAATGTAGACCAACAAACGTTACACTCGACTGTTTTTTACCTTGATGTAATTTCATGTGTGTTTCCAGATTATTGTTTTCATTGAATGTGGATCCACAAATATCACATTTGAATGGGTTTTCACCAGTATGAAATTTAATGTGATTGTCCAGTCTTTTATTTTGATTGAATGCAGATCCACATATATCACACTTAAATGTTTTTTCCTCAGTATGTACTCTCAAATGCCTTTTCAGACTTTTATTATTGGTAAATGTAGATCCACAAATATCACACTGAAAGGGTTTTTCGCCAGTATGAACTCTCATGTGAACTTTAAGTAAAGAAATCGTCCTGAATACTGATTCACAAACTCCACAAATAAAAGATGGTTTCCCAGATTGTTCCATTATCGGTTGTTGTTCACAGGTTGTTCAGTAGAATGGTGTAGAGCTCTGTCAGTTTTCACAGGTTGTTCAGTAGAATGATGTAGAGCTAAGTCAGTTTTCACAGGTTGTTCAGTAGAATGGTGTAGACCTTAGTCAGTTTTCACAGGTTGTTCAGTAGAATGGTGTAGAGCTCTGTCAGTTTTCACAGGTTGTTCAGTAGAATGATGTAGAGCTAAGTCAGTTTTCACAGGTTGTTCAGTAGAATGGTGTAGACCTTAGTCAGTTTTCACAGGTTGTTCAGTAGAATGGTGTAGAGCTCTGTCAGTTTTCACAGGTTGTTCAGTAGAATGATGTAGAGCTAAGTCAGTTTTCACAGGTTGTTCAGTAGAATGATGTAGAGCTAAGTCAGTTTTCACAGGTTGTTCAGTAGAATGGTGTAGAGCTAAGCCAGTTGCTTCCTCAGTGATGTGTATATGTTCATTTGTCTACAGTTCCACAAATCATTCAGTTCACACCGTCACCCATTCTGTAATTAGATTACATATAACAGTAAATAGTCTAAACAATACTAAACAACAACACTTTCTTCTAACAAGGAATAGTAACAGAATCTTATAAGTCATTCACTAAAATCAGTGACCATTTACAGAACAACACTTAACTCTTTATAAAAGTGCTGTACGTCTTAGATCTTGCATGTTCTGACGTATAACAATGAATTCATTTAATGATTACACTATTAAATAGGTTGCATATTACCAACAAGTTCTGACTACCGGAGTTAATATAATTATACTTTGTGGCTTTGCTTATGTCAAGTGTGTTCATCCAAGATTGCCTGATTACAAACATGACTTAACTTTACCTGAGACAAATAGTGAAGTTTTACACAGACTATATTGTACATAACGATGTTACATAACAAGAGCTGTCCAGTAACAGAGCTCTCCACTATTCTCAGTATCATGCTAGGATAGGATAATCATCATATATTCATTTAACAAAATGCTTCATAGGGGCAGCATTATCCTCTTCGGTGTAGAGATTGGGGTTTATAAGTTAAAAACGAGGGCCCTTGTGCCGTAGGTCGCTCACCAGGTATACACTAAATAAACCGAGACCTGTTCTTCGCCGATGAATTGGTTAAGTATCACCATACCAAGTATACTGAATTTCACGATTGTGGCCAAAATACAATAATATTTCATGTGTGTTCGGTCATTGACTAATATAGGGCTAGTTCTTTGTTTTATTCAAGTTGTGTCCCCTTTCGTAAGATACATATTTAGAACATAATTCTGCTTTCCGAAATTTGGTCCGAAATATCAGGTACGATTTATTTTGGTACGAATATCGATACAACGTTACATCGATGATTATGCGAATTATTGTCTGGAAATAGAGCTTAATTACACAAAATAACTCAATTTCAAATTATATATAATGTTTTAAACTGAAGCTTACCTCATACACGCATAAAAGAAGTAAATCGTCGTAAATTTGAATGTAAACAATGACTGAAGTAAAAATATAACACAAAGAAAAATATTTACCAAAAAGATGCATTATTACTCTCTTCTCCGGAAAAATGTAGAACTATTACCTTATAATTAACGTCATTACCAAATAGTCTCAAATAACAGCAGGTAATTATTATATACATGTATGTTACATCATTAAAAATATATATACATGCTCACACACATGTATGTTATGCTTATTAAATTAGAGTATGCAAAGAATACGAGAGAATTCGTATTCTTTGGATTATGTGACACTTTACATTATTTGTTTTATTTTTATATTACATATTGTATACCGTTTGTTTGTATTTTCGCGGAACTTCTGTGAGTTTTTAGTATCATCAAAGTTTTGACGACAGAAATTTCTTTAAGAAAACAGCAGTTATGGTTTATAACCGAGGTATATTCAAATATTGCTCCAGAACAATAATCTACACACAACAATCCGAAGTTTTCATCATTCAGAATACACGATGAAAGTCTTTGAAAGTCATGGAAATGGCCCCATTCATGCTTTAGTTTATAAAAAAATCGTACATAAGACAAGCGACTCCCCTCCCTTCGAACCCGCACCCGCCTCCCCAATGTTCGCGAGGGCTGGACGCCTGGGTATAGGTCTACTGAACAAAATAATCACGTGATTTAGAAATTTCCCAAACATCCAGTGTCATGACGTCTTGAGCCCGGCACTACTAACCGCCGGCACCCCAAATACCGGTGCTCACCGGTATCATATTGTATGATGTATAGTCCGTTAGCGATCAGGCTGGACCCCCATTAACATTAAATATCTTTCAAAGCAATTATGCAATAGTATTGAAATGGGCATAGCTAACTCAATTTACCATTTCCAACTCATGGGTCTATAATGTATAAATTTTGATATTTTGAACAACAAGTGGACAGGGAGTAACATAATTCATTACGGTCATGTAGTTAGAATAAAGCTATTGTTCTTGTAACAACTGTAACGGGATCACAGCATGAAAAGTTACGTTTAATTTTCGATTAAAATTTACGTAAATGTAATTATATTCGAAATTTAAATACATTTAATCAGAAAAAAGTAGCCATTAAATTCCATATTTAAGTTAAGTTTAATACTACATTTAAGTCGAATTATTCCTAGAAGTTTAAGTCACATTTAAGTTGCATTTAAAGGTGATTAAATATAGAATATAAATGGGATTAAATGCACGTTTATGCAATATAAACACAAAATTAAATGCGCTTAAATTCGAAATTTAAGTTGCATTTAAAGATGATTAAATATCTTTTTTTTCATAAACGTTTTTCTGCACGTATTGTACAAATAAGTCAACAAACAACTCAGCAGTTTGTAACCTGCTTCTTACCATTAAAAACATTTCTGTATCGTACGATTTTTATAGTAAAACCATACTTTTATTTTGTATGACTTAATATATATTATTATTGTATATGTACTGATTTTATATGTCAAAGTCATGAGCAACCATGAAGTAGAATTTAAAGATGTTAAACATACACTAGTTCACTATGAAACTACTTAACGATATAATTTGTATTTAAAGTATATTTAACGGCAAGGAAAAGATATATAAAACTTTTACTCATATTTATATTCAAGGGAGGTAATAAAACAATTATGGAAATTCTTCTAATTTTGAAATTTGTGACATAAAATTTGTAGATCTACATGTGAACTAAACGCGAATCTAGTTGGATGCCTGTGCTCATATTATTTGTAATTATAAATATGAATAAAATTTAGTTAATATACGGAAAATAAATCGAATTAAATATGGACGTTTTTGTGAAATTCCATATAAACGGAAAGATAGTATAGTATTATTAGTGATTAAATTTACTTATTAAATTTAGTTTGTATACGGAAAATAATTCGACTTAAATTTGACGTTTTTGTGAAATTCCAAATAAAAGTAAAGATAATAAAATATTATTTGTGATTAAACCCGTTTTTTCATGCTGTAGATACATATGGGTAACTTCGACCTACATTTGAGTGATCATCAAAGCTTATATAGGGCAGGTCTATCTTCTGATTTCAATAATCGTCTGTACTAACACGTCTTGTCTACAGATGTTTTACTTCCAAGGGTTTCAACGCAGTTTCTCCAGTTATTTCAGCAACATTATGTAAGATTAAACATTAATCACATAGATATTAATATCTGGGCCTAATTATATATTTGCAATGGTCACTGATGTGTTACTTAATGTACAGTTATAAGCTGACCTTCTGTTCTGGACACTTGAACCACCCATACGTATTTACTCTGTTCTAGACTTGCAATTTTACATCGGAAGTAAATGCAAAATACACTTTTCTGTGGACCAAAAATTATGTTTTATTTTATGAGAGTTGGTAAAGTTGACCCAGCAAACATAATATGTGGGACCCGGGAGGGCCCCATCTGGGTTAACATATGGGTCCAACATGGGCACCCCATGTGGGAACCACACGAGATTTGCAACCGGGCACCATGAGGGGCCCATGTGGGCTTGCTATATGGGCCCTATATGGGTTCTGTGTGGGACCCACATGAGATTTGCAACTGCGCACAATGTGGGCTTGCAATACGGGCCCCTTGTTTTAACATTTGGGCATTAAACGGGACCTATATGGGTCCCTTGTTTAACATTCAGAATTATATGGGCCCTATAGGGGTCCCTTGATTAACATCTGGGCATGATACGGGCCCTATATGGGTCCCTTGTCTAATATATGGTCACTATACGGTCCCATTTTCCAACATCCAGGCCATCAACTGACTCTTGATGGATGCCTACATAGGACATCTTGAGTATTACATTGGCCCCATATGGTTCTCCATTGTTGTCCTGGACCTAAGAACGAAGATGTCATAACAATCGGTATACGCATTCCATTTCAGGTACTTTCATAAGTTTCATATATTATTATATATAAATATATCATGTTTGCATATTAATATATATATATATAATATATATCAATACACACACATGTAGTTAACTAAAACAACAACAATAATAATTTGTAAAACCTTAATTTTTAATAACTTAAAAACAGTGAATCTAGAGGAAGTAAATGATTACTAGCAAATATGTTAAACATAACATATCTCATCAAATCATTCAGTCAGTGAAACTATTCTTGTACTCAAGGTACTTTCCTCATAAAATATGTATATACATTCATGAATCGGTATGAACAAAGATCTATTTGAACATGGAATAAAGTTCTGTAACAAACACAGGATGGTAAATACACACGATGTTATTTCTTACAATTACATTGAACAAATATTGATACACAAGGGTTTTTGACTGTCTGAATATATTCTTTATTTATACATTAAATCCCTCAAATATGACCGAATTTTCCTAATAAGCAGTTCAATTATTATAAACAAGAGCTGTCCATAAGAACGTGTACTGGACTATTTTGAAGACCACATCACAGTAACACCGAAAGTCAAACATACATGGGACCACACGATTTAAAGCTTTCAAAGTCTCCAGTGTTCCTTGTGTAATAAAGGTGGAGACTACTTAGTTGAGGGGTGGGTCATCATGAATGTCCTGACTGGCAGTGAATAGCAGTAAACGCTCTTCTAAGTTTATATCACAGTTTAATCGTAGATCTCATATACGTTATACAGATGGTAGAACAATAGGATAATACGTAAGTAGATTTATAGTATTAATTAATAGCCACACATGAAGACCACAATTGAATACATGGGTTCCTGGCCAGACTTCCTATCTTATATTTACTTATCTCAATAAACATTTCTTAAAACACTTATCATAAATGACAATAATAAATACAAGGGAATAATATATAGAATACTTGACCAATACACAACCAACAATTCAAATGTCCAAAGTATCAACCAATATCATCAATCCATAAAACATCAGTTTAAAAGTACATCTTCACACAAAGACTTCTGTGTTAGATCTGGCCAAGTTTTAGAGGGAAAACTCTTGACCAATAGAATTGAAAACCAACCACTGTGACTAATCTTGAGTAAATACATGTATAGGTTTAAAATAAGTCTTTCCCTAATTATCTCCCTTTGACCATAACTAACTAACATGTACCAAAAATTGTCAGGTTACAATTTTAATCAGATTGGTAGTCTCTCTGATACACACGTTAAAATACACATATATCTACATGTACGAGGGGTGATCAATATATTCGTGGACTTTTCATCTAGCAATTTTATATTGTCAGTAAGGCTTTAAAACAATGTATTATCATTTAGAGTAAGACCCTTTCGACAGAATGCACTTATTACACAACTACATTCACCCAATGAGCGCGTGACGAAGGACGTCACGTGACACCACTCTAGGCGCTCCCGTTTTAAGCGTACATAGCTCCTTTTTGGACTCATATCTGGTCCCACATGGACGATGGATTTACTTTTAAGACAGAAATAAGTAATAAATAATCACCTCTCAAATGTAAGATGGAAAAAACAGAGGTTTGATACGTTATTGGACATAAAACTCTACAAAAGACGGTTGGCTTAACGCGGTCGTATTATCCAATGCAGAAAAAAACACAACCTAGCAAGTTTGGGGCGCAATTTCTAAAGAACCCTTTGTAGCTGGATTCGAAGGTTTATATATTCGTAGTCACTAATGATCGCAGTTTTCGCCAGTAATATATGGTTAAGAAACATGCCTTTCGTTTTACGAAATATAGAGGAGAGTTTCCCTACCATGGTGATAAGTCTTCCGCTTTTCCTTATTTTATCAATGCATCTGCTTGACAGGGTGCCTACAATCGCATATACGATATAATCATATTTAGATCCTTAATATGTGGCGCAAAGAATCCCCCTACATTTTGATTATGTCATTTTTGAGATATCAGAAGGATTTTCAAAGTTTGACGTTATTTTTACTGACGTGTCGTTGCTTTGTAATTATGAATTGTCCGACATGCTTGACGGCGCATGCTGCACACGGGTCACAATAAGTGACGTCATCAGGTATATTGTGATGTCACAATAAAATAAATTAACTAAAACGCTAGATAATTAATAGATCTGCATGACCTGGTAATTTCATTACTCTAGAATCAATATAACAAAAGTTAGAATGAAAGTCCACGAATATATTGATCACCCCTCGTATATGCAAAGTATCTGGAAGTGCCAGGAAGCTGAGATAGGCGCACTTCTGCAGCGCCGGACCTGCCTCTCTCTCTCTCTCTCTCTCTCTCTCTCTCTCTCTCTCTCTCTCTCTCTCTCTCTCTCTCTCTCTCTCTCTCTCTCCTTTAAAGGGCTCTCTCTCAGTTGCACTGGTAGAGTATGCACATGCGCCCTTGTGACTGCAACACAATAATGTAAAATGCCTTTGAACGTGCGTTTGCATGAAAAGGGCGCTATATATAAATCTGGTATACGGGTATTTTTTTTATATGCTATGTAGTTGACTGACCATAATATGCTAATGGATGTATAATACATGTAGTATCATTATAAATGTATATTCATATTTATATATATACGTGTGTTGTTCTATAAGAAACATATACAGTACTATTTAATTTACACAAAAGACCGTCTAAAATGTAAAATCCAGAACAAGGCAGGTGTCTTATCACACTCAGCTACTAATAATACATACATAAACTAAACAATGTCTCAGATTTGTCCCTTAAAACTGTTTATGTATATAAACAGAAGACCTATGTTGCCAAATAACTTCGGCTCTAAGTATGTAGTGTCTGGAAGCTGTACAGTGCATCAGCTGCTGTGACCTATACATGTATGTTGGAAGAAGGTTTCAGTCTCTTACCGTCCTGGGTATAAACGAGGTTCATTGGGTTATGTTATGATTGCGATCCAAGTGCAGTGCAGTGCAGTGTACTACACTACACTACACTACACTCAGTTTTATTTCAAAATTGCATGTACACTATATATATGTTGTAGATTGTCCTTGTGGTGTGTAATGTCCGGTTGTTATTTTTTCGTCACCTGACTCTCGTCCCGTTTTAGTTTGACTGACTGAGACGGCAGACTTTCGGGACGGGATGCCGTGTTTTTGTAGTTGCTAGATTTTTACGTTTGGCAATGTCTGTGCCGCTTATATGTTTTTTGTGCTCGGCTGGTTAAGCTGAGGGCTACCTTCCCTGTCTGACTTAATATTATCTTTTTATATTGACATATATAACAGTACAAAGCAACATAAGCTCTGGTGAAATTTTTAATCAACTAAATAATAAAATATATTGAATATATTACATATCTTTAGATACATTTGTTGTTACATTTGAAACATTTTAGGACTTACAATGTTTAAGATATTTGCTAAACTTACACACACTCGATGCCTTTTGTCCATTGGTTAGATACTTTCGAAGATACTGTCATAGATAAAGGCGCAAATAACATCGTATATGGCATCCTTATAAACATGTAGGTTGCTAACGGAAAAAAATATTTGAGCCGATCTGCAGGAAAACCGGGCTTAGTGACATTATTATAGTAATTACGTAATGATATTTCGAAGAAGCGCTCAAATGAGGAAAAAGTCATGCTCTTTGATTTAATTTTAAATATTTAGATAATTAAGTACTATGTCTTAGATTTAACTTTTCTCATGAATCATGTTAAAACATATTCTGTCGTTGCTATGGTGACTAATTTAAATTATTTCTGAAAAGTACCCATATAGTACCCTTAGTGGTTATGAACAGGAACTACTTTTCTCAATATGGAAACAATCACGAGTTGGGTATGTTGTATTAAAATGAAGGTATTTCGAAGTAAATAAATATTTTAGGGCCCAGGTAATCATATGGTTAAAATCGTTGATCGTGTCGCTGGATAGAAACATAAATTTGGTAATGAAACTGGACGGGTGATGTTAAATTTCACTTTCAGAATCAAAGTGTTCACGTAAAAAGCTGGAGTAGTTGAATACATTTTTTATAATAGTTTTAAATACATGCATGTAAGTACAGGTATAGTACTATATAAACCAAGTGAAAAATATCCAGCCTTTTTGGAGGGTGGGCTCCAGTGATAATAAATACTAACTGGCATTTTCAGCATAACTTGATATTATTTATCTGCATTACTGCTTTTGGAGACCATTGGGTAATTAAATTCATTAAAAGATTCACTAGGTCTACATTACACGGGGTTTTGTCATTTTTACAACGTTTTGGTAAATATTTTCCTTTGGGTTAGTATTTTTACTTCCTGGTTGTTTGACGCTCATTAGGTCGCTGATGTTTTACTTTACAATTGTGCAAGAATTTACAGCTTTTCAGGCGTGTATGAGGTAAGCTCCTGTTTAAATAATTATATGTAATATTAAATTGAGTTATCATGTGTAACTAAAATATTTCCAGCCAATAATCCGTGCTATGTTCATCGACGAAAAGTCGAATCGTTATTCGTACCAAAATAAATCGTACCTGATGATTCGGACCAATGTTGGCAAGCAACGTAATGTTGAAAGAGGGTATCTTATTAAAGAGGACTGAACTGTGGTAAGTTTACACGAATGTGAAGTTTTTAATGTATTAATGATATACACAGTTTTTTAGCAGTACAAATTTATAAACAAAAAGTCAAATAAATTAATTATTCTTTAATTTCTTACACTGTCTGTATGTTTCCCCTATGTAAACGTATATAACTGTATCGTTATCTAATAGATTGTATATCACGGTAGAATTTCGGATGTTTAATTTATCTCCCGTGTATATTTAGCAATTTTTATCAATTTTACGTCTTGTTCATGAACTGTGACATTACTCATTAGACGTGTTAGTTGTTTTGTCGTTCATATGCATAGTTATTAATCACTCAGGCCTACCGCCTTTGTGCTTAATTTCTACGCACATGAACTCTAAACTGTGATCTATTCAACGGTATATCACGCAAAACTGCGATCTATTTCCTAAACGAATAACAACTGACTTACAGTAGTATACTAGTAAGCTGGTAAACACAAATCAGGTCAATCATTGGTCAGTCTTGATATTCATCCGCGGGTCAGGTATTTAAGCACTGCCTGCGTAATTATAGTCACAGTATTGTTAGACACGGCGATCTTGTTGTTACAGAAAATTATTTGAACTATTTGCAATTACATGATTACAAAATGGTCGCCCCCTGTCAAAATTACACAAAACATGACTATAATAAGACAAATATATCAATAATTTTACGTCAGTATGAGAACGGCGACTGCATTACGGTATTGTATTACACTAGGGTTGAAAACAAATAGTATTATAGAATGGTTGTCTAACAAATTATTACAGAATGCTCACCGAGCCCAATTCTCCAAATCGACATTACAGGGTTCGAAATTTCACGGTCAGTAGGGCAGCAAGCAATAGGCCGTATAGCGGGAGTGTATATAAAATTTCTTTTTTAATGTTTAAACATCAAAACGTATAAAACAAACAATAATTATTATTGTACATTATCATTTAACTTATTTGTTTTTTAAACTTTAGCAAGAATTATGCACCTGTCAATGTTTTCCCCAGGGCGGCAGACTGACCCAGGGGAATTTGACATTTTTACTTATTCAAAGTCTTAAGGACGTTTAGGACCTTTCTCCGACGTCATCGGTAAAAAATCGCTTTTTCGCCGAATCTAATAAAAATCTCCAGAAATATGCTTTAACCTACTCTCCGTATTATGACATTTTTAATTTTTCAAAATATCGCTTCGTTTCCTAGCAACGTTACGCTATGTACATAGGGCGTGAAATTGACGTTTTGAGCATTTATTTCTGTTATATTAAGGTGTACAATAATTTTCAAACCTCTATTTGTTAGTCCTTCATCCTTTGAATACGTATATGTAAAATTTATAGCAGTTGCGACTAACAATTTCGCAACGAAAACGGTTTTATATCGAAAATTGACCTGTATTTTACTGCTTATTTGCGACACCCTACTCACTTCAGGGCGCAATTTGGTCAACAAAAAGTGATTCAATCAACTAATGAAACATACCGTGGTTTTGCGGGAATTCTACAGAATAAGCACAAACAATAAAAAAGGGGGGTGATCTCGCATTATTTTCGACAAAATTGAATTTTAATGAAAAACGGACATACGTTAAAGGCATAACGTCGTGCCGTCGCACGACGTTACAGGCTATTGTGGCTACGCCAGCGTCATGATCTTGTGGTGTATCCGGCGCATCGGCACATTGTTTCAATATATAAACAATATAAGAAAGCCTTATTGATGAGATCTTCAATATACCCCTAAAATTGTATGAATATTAATTTCTTGTGATATCCATGTACGTACATTTTCCCTATAAATAAAGAGATATGAACTTGCTACTAGAACACACTGTATAAAACACTAACCATCTCTCAGAAAGAATATTGTGCTTTAACATTTTGGCTTACGACCTATATATTGTGTATGCACAGTAGGGGGTTCGGGGCAAAGTGTTACAGTCCCTGTGGTAAAATGTTTATTGTAATAAATACCGACAAACATACTTTGGTATGTAGTTATATTTTCAATAAATGGTCAAAAGTAATCCCAACACGTCTTCACAATGTGTTACATTTACGGACCATTTTAAACAGTTGAACTTGTTAATGCATATTCAATGCAAATTGATTAATTAAAGAACTTGCATTGTAAAAATTAGTATGGTTTGTGTATACATTATTACTAGGACTGTATAAGTGTACATGTATGCATTCAATAGGCAATGTAACAATTATACATAATTTATCCCCCCCCCCCCAACTCACTAAACAGCAACAACACAATAGCTCTACAGTAAATCCCAAAGGTGGCCGAATCAAGTATCTTATGAACCAGTCATGGTAAAAAAACCCGCAAATCCCCCCTGTCCTATATACCTCACGGGTATAGTCAGAGCTGCATTTTCCCGCTATTTTGTCGCGAATCAAAAGCGTACCACACATACATCAGTGCAGGGACATCGAAAACGTAAAAACACAAGACAGTTCCCACTATCACCTGTCTTTCCCCTGGATTGGGATAGAAGTTTCAATTGACTGGTACATTATTGTAACGTCATGTTTCATGTGTAGGCCTACTCCAACTAAGGCACATAAGCCAAAATGTCAACTTATACCGTGAGTTTCGAATTAAACAAATCTGAAAAATTGTGAAAACAGTACAAAAATTCCAGAAAAAAGCGTTGTCAACCTGTAAAACAAAATGTGTGAAGTTAAACGGGCCGCGCATTAGCCGATCCAACAGCGGCTCAAAAGTGGTAACATTAACTTATACTATTACTATCTAATACACGTGTAAGACATCATACTTATATATATAACGCTATCTTTCAATTTGCTGGCTGTTCATCTACCGTCCGTATTATTTTTGTTTTTCATTAAATTTATTCACGGTTACTTTACAATCTTTTTTTTTGTTTTTCATAAAATTTATTCTGCACATAGTACAAATAAGACAACAAACTGCACAGCAGTTTGTAACCTGCTTCTTTTAATTATAGGCCTAAATATTTAAAATAGAAGCAAGTTGATGGTAATTAATTTTAGATTGGTGTATATATATCTATGTTAACTTTTGAAAAGGAAAGACATACTTTTTGTAGGTCTAACTTTTGAAAAAATGTTTTACTGAAAATACGATCAACTTGCTTAGCATATATAACAAAACAAACACTGAATAAAACATATGTATCACTCATTATTCACTTATCTAAAACGAGTTCACGAGAAGGAAAGATGAGGTCGAGTCACTGGTATTAAAATTAACACTGTTCATAATGTCACACGCGAATATTCACTATTAATAAAGTCACGAGGGGGAGAGATAGTTTAAACTGTTCATAATATCACACACGGAGGAGTATGAATAAGATAGTAAAGTTCAGAAATCTTCTGATTAACATAGTGTAATTGAAATAACTGAATTAAATGCATCTATAAATATAGTCATTGAAAATGGTGAGAACCCCGTACTGTTTGTATGCTGCAACCTGCACCACACAAACAGCACAAAGCAAGAAGCAGGTTTTACAATGAATACTTTACAATCAAAATGTAGCAGACCGCACCAGCTGTCAACACGAGTTAAAATGATTGCGTAACAGTGAAACCAGATATATATGCGTGGTAAGTGGCAATATTTCTAGACAAGTGCGGGACTAACTTTCCAAATGTTTATACATCAACGATTTACTTTTATACCAAACGCTATTATTATATACATTATAACTATATATGACTGTAAGAAAACGATGTATACATATTTTAGTTATTATTTTATTAAAGGGACGTAATTATTAGTTTGGAAGACTTCAGTTAGTTTGGAAGACTTGAGCTCATAATTCGGTACAATGCATTTAATGTCCGATCGAATATCCCGAGTAGATGTTTAGATAATTTAAATACATAACTCAGCCTATGTTCTCTTTTGTATCACTGTGTATTTATCATGATGCTGTGTTCAATAAAGACACATTTTGAAGAATATTAAAACCACAGTACTGATAGTATTGCAGGTATTGCGAGAGAAACTCTGTTTTGTCATTTTCACAAAAATTTGAACAAAGCTATTATATATGATTTGATAATTGAACAGATGCAGGTGAAATGCGTGCATTTTTTTCTTAACATGTAATTGTTGTACTAGTAAATAGGACGCAAGTCCGTAAATAGAACGGACGTACATAGCGCGTTACGTTGGGCGACGTAACGTTTTTACGTAAGTCCGTTTTTTACTGAAATTCAATTTTGTCGAAAATAATGCGAGATCACCCCCCTTTTTTTTTGTTTGTACTTATTCTGTAGAATTACCGCATCACCACGGTGCATTTCATTAGTTGATTGAATCACTTTTTGTTGACCAAATTGCGCCCTGAAATGAGTTGGGTGTCGCAAATGCGCTTTAAAATTCTGTCAACTTTCGATATAAAACCTCTTTCGGTGAATAATTGTCCGTCACAATCGCTTTAAATTTAACGTATACGTATTCAACGGTTCAAGGACTAACATATAGAGCTTTGAAAATTGAAGTAGACCTTATTCTGACCGAATTATGCCATTAAAACGTCAATTTTACGCCCTATGTACATAGCGTCACGTTGCTAGGAAACGAAGCAAAATTTTGAAAAAATAAAAACTGCACAATAAGGACAGAATGTTAAAGCATATTTCTGGAGATTTTCATTAGATTCGGCCAAAAGTCGATTTTTTACCGATGACGTCGGAGAAAGGTCCTAAACAACCTTAAATCCCACCCTAGAGCAAGGACAATTTGTCAAAATCCCTTCACTGGTAGATGCTTCATTCAATCCCCCAGGATCAAAATTTCGACCAAATTCTATTTCGGGGGACTCGGCACCATTCTGTCTGTCAAATTCTCAGCTATCGGGAACAGCCTTCTGTCAAAAGTCCTGTGATATTTGGTATATACATTTCTTTCATAATTTGTCTTGTTATGATCGTAAAAATAAAACAAAACTGATAGGAATACATACAAGAGGACACAAAGGGCCCTTAGGTTGCTCACCTGTTGTAATAGTTCATGATGACCTACATGGTGATGTAAGATATCATTTACAACTTCAAAGAATCAAGTTAATGCAGCCTCAGTTGCATGTACAAGGTTATCATACAGTCCTTACCACTACCAGCGACCTTGTTATTTACATCAGATAAGCCAGATAAGACCAAAATTGTGATCTCTTGTGCCTATACAAAGTTTTCTTTTATTTGACCTTGTGACCTATTATCTACTCCAATTGACCCAATATTGCACTAAGTCTTGACCTAGATTTCATAGAAACAAACATTCTGACCAAGTTTCATGAAGATTGTGCCATAATTGTGTCATCTAATGTGTTCACAAGATTTGACCTAGTGACCTAGGTTTTAACCCAGATGACCTGCCTTCCAATTTGGCCTAGATTTCATAGAGACAAACATTCTGACCATGTTTTATGAAGATTGGGACACACTTGTGTCCTCAAATGTGTTCACAAGCTTTTCCAAGATTTGACCTAGTGACCTAGTTTTTGACTCCAGATGACCCAGTTTCAAACTTTACCTAGATTTCATAAAGACACACATTCTGACCAAGTTGCATGAAGATTTGGTAAGAACTGGGACCTCTAGTGTATTCACAAGCAATTCTGGACGGACGAAGATTGATCACAAATGCTCAGCCTGTCACTAAGTAACAGGTGAGCTAAAAATGGCCGTCTTATTGACGGATACATAGCGTGTGACTTTCACGCGAACATAGTTTACTTATTATTCACGGCCTGTTAGTTGTATTCGAGAGGTATATTACCGGAGATGGGCAAGCTTTCATGATTGATTGGCAGGGCATGCAAGATCCAAAACATGCACAACTTGTGAAAATAGCTGAACTGTTGTTCTATTAAATGGGCGCTCATTTAATTGACTGAGTTATAAATTTCAGTTACAATTCCTTGTTAATAATGTTTTTGTTTATTGTTTAAACTGTTAACATTGTTGTGTTAACTACTTTCAGAAGTGAAAGATTTGTGGAAACTGACAGAGCTCTACACCATTCTACTCAACAACCTGTAAAAACTGACAGAGTTCTACACCATTCTACTGAACAACCTGTGAAAACTGACTGAGCTCTACACCATTCTACTGAACAACTTGTGAAAATTAACTGAGCTCTACACCATTCTACTCAACAACCTGTGAAACCTGACAGAGCTCTACACCATTCTACTCAACAACCTGTGAAAACTGACTGAGCTCTACACCATTCTACTGAACAACCCGTGAAAATTAACTGAGCTCTACACTACTGAACAACCTGTGAAAACTGACAGAGCTCTACACCATTCTACTGAACAGCCGGTGAAAACTGACAGAGCTCTACACCATTCTACTGAACAGCCGGTGAATACTGACAGAGCTTTACAACATTCTACTAAACATTACAACCTGTGAAAATTAACGGAGCTCTACACTACTGAACAACCTGTACAAAAAAGAAATGGAGCAGCAATCAGACAAACCTTATTATATTTGTGGAATTTGTGAATCTGTATTCAGGGAACGTTCTATACTTAAAGTTCACATGAGAATTCATACTGGCGAAAAACCCTTTAAGTGTGGCAATTGTGATTCTGCTTTTAACCGAAAACAGAACCTGACAAATCACATGAGAACACATACTGGTGAAAAACCATACAAATGTGATATATGTGGATCTGCTCACACTGAAAACAAAAACCTGAAACGTCACATGAGAGTACACACTGGTGAAAAACCATTCAAATGTGATATATGCGGATCTGTTCACACTCAAAGCAGTCACCTTAAAAGTCACATGAGAGTACATACTGGTGAAAAACCATTTAAGTGTGCTTATTGTGAATCTGAATTTTCTCACACCCATAGTCTTAAAAAACACATGACAATACACACCAGTGAAAATCCATTTAATTGTGAAGTGTGTGGATCTGTCTTTACTCACAATGATTACCTGAAAATTCATATGATGACTCATACAGGTGAAAAACCGTTCAAGTGTGATATTTGTCGATCTGCATTCAGACAAACCAAAAATTTGAAAGAACACATGAAAACACATACTGATGAAAACCCATTCAAGTGTGATATTTGTGGTTTTGCATTCTCTTACAATAGTTGTCTTAAAACACACTTGAGAGTACACACAGGTGAAAAACCTTTCAAGTGTGAAGTTTGTGGAGTTGCATTCACTCAAAATATTAATCTGAAAACACATTTGAGAAAACACACTGGTGAAAAACCATTTGAGTGTGATATTTGTGGATCTGCTTACGCTCGAAACAGTAACCTGAAAGATCACATGAGATTACACACTGGTGAAAAACCATTCACGTGTCATATATGTGGATCTGCGTTTTCTCAAAGCCGTAGTCTTAAACATCACTTGAGAATACACACTGGTGAAAAACCATTTAAGTGTGGCATTTGTGATTCAGCTTTTATTCGAAAGCAACACCTGATTGTTCACATGAGAACACATTCAGAAGTGAAACCATTGTAAATGTGATGTTTTTGAATCGGAATTCACTTGGAATTATTCACTAGAAAAACCGTTTAGATTGCATTCTGATGAAATAAATTAATATACTATAAAACTGTTGATCTGTTTGCATTGATTAAACATCGTATCTATATAAGCTAATAATTTCATATACAATAATGTGCTGGTGCAATTAAGCGTCGAATCATACATGTACGAGGGATGATCCATATATAACGAGAAAATGCTTATAATTTTGTTATTACTAGGTATTTTCTAAAAATATTTTATGTGGTGGTAAATACATATCTTAGGAGAAAACGAACGAAATAATTTTCAAATATATCGAAAAAAAATGGTATGGAACATTTTGCCGACCTATGAAACCGTTAGGCGGGGCAACGTCATTTTTGCACCTTATAACGTTATTCAGAATTCAACTTGGATCAATTTGACGATCACATAACCTAAGGCCTTACTGTATTAATTTTTAAAAACTTTTCAGATTATCATCCTTCAATATTTATACGTCTTCGCCAATGCCATCCAAAGTTGAAAAAGTCTCACGATAGTCATCCTTAGGAATTTTATTCAAAACGCACAACCTTTTCGTGCGTAGTTCTGACGTTAACGTCACGTTACGTCTTCTTTGCGTTAGATCACTAGCCTTTTTCCAGTCCATTTTTAATATGCTATTATGTTCACAAATCAAAGCTATTGACATGACATGATCACGAAATGTTTACTGAACGTCGTGCACAATTTTATTATTACTTGTTTTCTTCAAAACTAAATATTTAATTGAAACTCTTTTGTCGTCGGTAATTTTTGCTATCACGGAACGATAACACGCACATGACGTAACGAATGACAACACAACCCGTGTAAGACGTCATCATCTGTCAGGCGAGTCTTATGTGACCCCAAGTACCAATTATCATCACGGTGCTATTGTTTACATGAAAACTGAGTGTTTGAATTTGCTTGAACATGGTGAAAACCCCTAAAAATGCCCCGACTTGGCGCATCGAGGGTTACCTTAGCAACCATAGATTTTAGCATGACGTCGCTGTAATCATGAACTTTCAGGGAAACATTGCTAATGTATGTTATTACTACCTGTCAAAGTTTGAGTAAAATCTTACTGATCAAAACAAAATTATAAGCATTTTCTCGTTATATATGGATCATCCATCGTAGTATGTGTTCTGATTGATTAATTGGTATTTTGGAATTAATCAGGAAGGTATAAAAATTATTTGATTGGATATCTGAAGAGAATATTGATACATGGTTTGTGCATAATACAAAAATGTACGTGAAATATCCTGTGTATTTTATCTTGTTGAAAGATATGGTTTTCTGGGTACTGTTTTATCAAAGCACTTACGAAATTCTTAAACTTACGTTCCAAGTAAATTCTTAATTATTCTTTAAAACCTACATATTGTTGACCGATATGGTTTGTAGGAGTTTGTTTAATGAAGCATAATTCATATTGAACATGCTTTTTTCACAATTTACATAAATTATGTTAAAAAATCCTAAATAATTTAAATTTAAACGTAAATTTAAGAATTTCCTTAAGTGCTTTGATAAACAATACCCTGGAGTATGGGTTTACTTGGATTAGGTTAATGTTGGATTAACGTATTTTGTTCTGTGCTATAACATCTGCAGAGTTCAGAGGACGGTTGGTGCCTTAGCCCCATTTTGGTTTTTGTCTAGCCAGTCTGCAGAGCTAAACTTAGTCTCCACTTTTGGTGTATTCACTATATCGACATTATAGGTTAAAATCCGTTTTCCGGGATAACGGAATTTATTGAGCGAAAATGTGCGAGACATTCCAAATGTACGTCAGGGGGGAAAATGCATATAGGGTACAGAGCAATCAGGTACAATAATCGCGATTATTTAAGCCAAATGATAAGAATTTGTAAAAAGTCTTACTAGTAAACAATGACAACACAATTTTACGACCTCACTGACAATATTTTCGCCAAAATAATATGCTTAAATTGAAAAATGCGTATATTTTCTCGTCATCGGTATCAAACTACTGAAGCAGCAGTGTAGAATAAAATGCAATATTTCAAATATAAAGCATATTTTATGATAATTCTTGCTAAAGTTTAAAAACAAAGATGTTTAATGATAATGTGTAATACAAATTGTAATTGTTTTATATGTTTTTCATGTTTAAACGTTCAAAAAAGAATAATTTATACACTCCCGCTATACCGCGTATTGCTCGCTAACCCCCTGACCGTGAAATTTCGGTTTTCGGGTCTATTGGTAACAAACCACCAATAGATTTGTTCTTTAACTCAATGTAAAGTGACATATTGCTGACCCAAAAAATGTCAAACTTTTGTCCATGGGGACCTCTCAAAATCCACCAATCAATAGAAATAGCATATAGCCTCAAGAAAATGAAAAAAAATCAGGGGGTTGCGTATCATATAAGAAAAATTTGGTTCGTCAATCGTGGTGAACAGATTTTCTCACACACGCGGACGGATTCGAAGTCCGTTAGCCACAACCCTACTTTCGCTTTCATATTTAAGCCAGAATATCAAAATTGTCTAAATAAAACAACTTCACTACATCACATACATGTGTACAAAGCATTTAAACCCAATTACATGATTCTAATGCTGATTTGTCAACACATACCACCATTTCCAGCCAAATCAAAGTTTTTAAAAGGACTACTTGAGTGTATCTGATTTTGGTCCGCGTAGGCATTTGGTGGTTTGTTACCTATTCTTCAGTCAATCTGACTAAAGTATTGATCTTCCTTACCGGTAGATCTGATGACAATGCTCTACGAGTGTGTATTTACAGAAATCGGAATTTCCACTATTGCCAATTTAAATCTATTTATAATTCAGCCAATCATATAGCTTGTTACATTGGTACTTAATGGTAAATTACATATAAGACAGTTTTCCTCAACTTTAGTCTGCTTGTTTTAGTAATTTTGATTAATTCGGCCAATGTAGAATTTCATCCATGCCAGATCTCCTGCATCATGCGTGAGTCTCCTGCATTTGAGACTCTACTCCTGCATGACCAGAGGCCAATTTATCAAATCTGACGCATTTCATGGACAAACTGGAATCTGACATTTTTCGTTTACATTATGAAAATGATGACAAATATTAATTTAAATTGCTACACGAAGCATGCATGGTATTGTCATCAAATTAAGATAAGTGAAAACATCATATAAACTTCAATACTTTAAGTTTAAAGTTTCAGCAGGGAAAATCTCCTGAATTTCAATGAAATCTCCTGCATTTCCATCACCAATCTCACGCAAAGGGGTCTGCGAAACATGGCATGTATGGAATTTGTAGTACTGATAATTTGATGAAAACGCACTGTTGATTATCAATCGTGAAAGCTCGGCCATTTCCGGTTGTCTCCGGTAAATATTGTTATCCATAAAGACCGAGGTAATCAGAACGAAGGCACGTAAGAAAAAGTAATACATGTGTTCGTGATAACTACTGTATTTAAAAATAGAACAAATCGCTTTCAGAATTGTGAAAGCAAGGCGCCGATTTGCTAATGGGAAAGGTCGCCTTAGGTGACCTTTAATGTGTCGCCGCCAGATCCTCATGCGTAGCAGGTTTGAGGATATGGTTTTAATCAGATTGTTCTTCAGTCTCCTTTCATTGGATTTTGAGCTTGGCACATTTAACTTTGTGCCTTTTGTCGACATGTGCAGGTTCGACATAATCTGCCCGAGGACATGGATTCTACTTGGTGCTATATTAGTAATAAAATAGTGAAATGTTTTATCCTGAATTACATAAGGTGAGGGAGACGCATAGATCCATACTTTGTAGAAGGAAGTATAATAGGAATAACAAGGTTTTAATTAATAAAATGATTTTTTTTGTAACTGTATAATTATGTTTACATAAAAATGAATTATATGCATACATATTATAAATGGCAGTTATTCAATTACTTTAATTGTTACATGTGTAATTGCATTGTTATATAAATTATTGCATAATAATTGCAGAACTTGTAATGCACAGTGCAATGTCCTCTATGTATTTTTCAAAGGGGTACATGAATTGTCATGAATTAACTTTTTTTCAATCAAATGTAAAACAAAGAACCTTAAATGACTAATATACATAGCACAGGAAGAAAATGACAGACTCACCAAAATTACTGGTTTAACATATGTAGCCTTATGGAGAAAATGTAATATGTTCGTTTCTTTTTATCCCCCGCCGATGAAATCGGTAGGGGTGTATTGAAATGAGGTTGTTAGTCCTTCCGTCAGTCCGTCCATACGAATGCACCAGTAGTTGTGGAACAATAGGCTATTTTTAGATTCCATTCATTCCGTCACTTGTGGGGTGCAAAATGCTACTTGTGGGTTGCAACCAAACAAAAGAAAGAACAAAAGAAAACCCCACAAATACCGTCTCAGTGGGTGGGCTCATTTTCCCCTATATATAAATAGTAAAGTCTTTAAAAATCTTCTTCTAAAAGTACTGGTTGAATTTCATTATGAATTATTAACAATGTTCATTTGCTAATCCTCTATAAAACTAGCTAAAAGAATTGAAATCTATAAATAACTGGTTGCCATGGCAACCGATTGGAAAAACTTTTAAAAACCCATATAAAATCAACCACTGGCCAGATTTCAAAATAATTTACAGAAATACTTGTTAGGTGACCCTCTTACAAAATTGACATTTTTATCATGATTCGTCTAAAAACATGGCCGCCAGTGGGTGGGGCTCGTTTATCGTCTAAAAGCATGGCCGCCAGTGGGTGGGGCTCGTTTACCCCTATATATAAATAGTGAAGACGTTTTTATCTGCAGACTGGATTTCATCACAACTTGGTAACAATATTTCTGGAGTGGTCCATTCTATGAATAGCTAAATAATTGAAATTCATGCAGAACCATGGCAACACAATCAAGGTCCTGTTTGAATATGGTTTTTCTAGTTCAGTGTGCACAGGTGATGGATATAGGGCCATCTTAGCACACTTGTTTTATTCAATTTGGTCAATTTTCCTTAGAGTAACTGCCCTTGTCATGCCCTTGGTTTATTGACTAATTTCATCTAATAACTTGCGGGTACAATTTCATGAAACTTAAAATAAATATGAACAACTATACTGTGATGATGCCGGTGAAGTTATTTTTATCGGTCAATTTTCTGTTGAGTTATTGCCCTTGATTTATTGACAATTGTTGTCTGATGAAAGCATACATTCCAAACTGTGCAATGAAATACTGATAACCTGTAGGCGGGGGATATTAATTCAACGAATTTGCTTGTTGTAATCAGTTTAATATTTACATGTACTAACCATTTCTGCCATAATATATGTTTAATCTGTAAAATAAAAGTTACAGCCAGTTTTGTTAGCTCACCTGTCACAAAGTGACAGCGTGAGCTTTTGTGATCAATCTTTGTCCATCGTCCGTCCATACTCACCCACTTGCATTTGTGGGGTGTGGAACAATAGGCTATATTTAGATTCTATTCATTCCGTTGCTTACGGGGTGCAAAATGTTGCTTTCATGGTTTGACAAACGAAAGGTCACAATGATCATCTTAACCAAATCTAGGTCAAGTTCAATAATAGGTCATCTGGGGTCAAAAACTAACTCACAAGGTCAAATCATAGAAAAACCTTGTGTAGTTACTAGAGGTAACAATTTTTACCCAATCTTTAAAACTTGGTCACAATGATGATCTTAACAAAATCTTGGTTAAGTTCGATATTGGGTCATTCAGGGTCATAAACTAGGTCACCAGGTCAAACCATAGACACAACTTTGTTTAAACTCTAATATGGGTTTATGTGATGTAAATTAGTCGCTTGTACATGCAATAAAGCCTGCATTTGTTTGGTTACCATTAAGGGACATGCATGAACTACTACGACAGGTGAGCGACCTAGGGCCCTCTTGTATTGTTTTGTATTGCAATTTATCCTACCACGAAAATATGAATAAAAAGTGATATTTACTAGGTCTTCATTTTTATTGCCTGTAATTTCTTAATGTCAGTGTCCAACGACTACAAAGTCTAGCCTTGTATATGGTTGGTAAAATATTAATGTACACATAATTCGGGACAGGGTGGATACGGCTTGTTTCACTGTTTCGGTGTATTTTACAGTGAATTACTCCAAACAAATATTTTACCTTCATCATTATCAAACGATACACTATTTGACATTATTCCACCAAGTATATCTGTTTATGGGTTTGCTGATGACCATATTGCCAATAAACGTTTCCGACCAGATTCTGTGAACAGTGAGTTACACTCAATCAAAGAACTGGAAGACTGTGCCATATCAATCAATTCTTGGATGAATGAAAACAAACTCAAAATGAACAATTCCAAAACTGAATTCATTATGTTTGGCAGCAGAGCTCAATTGAATAAGTCTTCCACCACTGTGATTAATGTTGCTGGTGAAGAAATCAAATCTAACAAATCCATAAGATACTTGGGTGCTTTCTTGGACGAAACTCTGAATTTCAAAGTACATACTAAGAAAAAATGTCGTACTGCCATGTTGAACTTCTTACGCATTAAAAGCATCCGGAAATATCTCACTAAATAGGCTACTGAAATTTTAATTCTATCACTTGTTATTTCCCACTTGGATTATTGCAATGTTATTTTGTACGGTATTGCCAAGTGATTTAAGCAAAATGCAACGTATTCAAAACATCTGTGCCAAATTAGTTTTAAATCGCAGAAAATATGATAGTTCTAAAGATGCACTGTATGATTTACACTGGTTACCAATTAAAGCCAGAATTAACTTTAAACTTCTGTCTGTTCAATGTTCAATTGTTTTATTGGTAATGCACCACTCTATTTGACGGAACTGTTAACAAAAACTACCCCAAGACGATCGGGTTTGAGATCATCATGTTATGCTGACTTTAGCTACGTTGTTCCTTTTAACAAAAGAAAGACATTTTAACGACCGTAGTTTTAAAACAGTTGGTCCAAAATTATGGAATTGTCTCCCCTTAGACATAAGGCTGTCCCAGTCTTTAGAGGTTTTTAAGAAGAAGCTGAAAACACACTATTTTAGAGACTTTTATACGTTGTTTTAAGATGTAACTGTCAATTCTGTGCAATAGGATTTCTTGCTGGTTGTTTTACCTTTTATTGTCATGACTCATAATTAATGTTATGTTTTAGTTTGTAATAATGTTTTATGTATTGTCATTTATAAGCAGTATTTTATATTTTATGTATGATTGTACAACACCATTGAATATGTAAACTGTATAAAAATAGGCGTTTAATCAAATAAACAAGTTTCAAAGGATCAAAATCGCCGATATTTGAAGCAAACTTTTTGGATACAGGATTAAGACTATGGCTATACATGTACCATGCTGCGATTTAAATTTGTCATTTGATTTGGTCTAAATAAAACTTCATGTGTATGATAGTTAAAGGATGAACAGATACGAGAGAACGGGCATCTTTTTGATCTTGTTCCTGAGCCTGGAAATTATTCCTTTTGTGAGCACGGGGTCAAGTCACATCCAGTCCTTGTCGAGCGTAAAACCTCGGATTGGTTACCAGTCCTCTCGGCATCAAGTCACACCCAGTCCTTGTCGAGCGTAAAACCTAGGATTGGTTACCAGTCCTCTCGGCATCAAGTCACATCTAGTCCTTGTCGAGCGTAAAACCTAGGATTGGTTACCAGTCCTCTCGGCATCAAGTCACACCCAGTCCTTGTCGAGCGTAAAACCTAGGATTGGTTACCAGTCCTCTCGGCATCAAGTCACATCCAGTCCTTGTCGAGCGTAAAACCTAGGATTGGTTACCAGTCCTCTCGGCATCAAGTCACATCCAGTCCTTGTCGAGCGTAAAACCTCGGATTGGTTACCAGTCCTCTCGGCATCAAGTCACATCTAGTCCTTGTCGAGCGTAAAACCTAGGATTGGTTACCAGTCCTCTCGGCATCAAGTCACATCCAGTCCTTGTCGAGCGTAAAACCTAGGATTGGTTACCAGTCCTCTCGGGGTCAAGTCACATCATTGTTTACTTGGCTTAAGATATAATTTACAAAAAGCTCTCCATTGTTTAGAAAATTTGGAAAGGAAATGGGACATGGAATGTAACCCTGATAAATACGAAGTATTAAGAATCTACCGCAAACGTAACCTTACCATCTTCCCATATACAAAATGTACCCTACATAATACTGAACTCAAAGCGACTGAAACTTCAGAATACATTGATGTTTACTTGAATAACTTTACATGGGCAAACCACTCACAAAACATAACATCCAAGGCCAGTTAAACACTCCGCTTCATTAAAAGAAACATTAAAATAAACACCAAACAAATCAAAGAACTGACCTACAAGACCGACCTACGGTCCAAAATTGAGCATAGCTAAAGTGTCTAGAACCCCTAGCAAAATATCAATCTAATAACAAAATAGAAATGATACGCAAGATTTACAGCACTACACATAATATATATCAACAAACAAGCAGCGTTAGAAATATGGAACATGTATCTGGAAAATCAAAGAAGAAAACACGCATCACTTGTTATGCTCTATAAAAATAGATGTAGTAGACCATCACCATCTTGCACTGTCCAGAAATCGTGAGACATTATTCCAAAATCAAGGACTGTCCATCACATAAATACATTCTCCCCCGACTCTGGAATTGCTTTCCACTGCATGTACAATACAGTACCAATCTGTTATTTATAATGGGACTCGACATGCATTACCGGAGGTCACAAAATGGTTGCAGATAAGGCATTGACATGTCTTGCCTATATTCGTAGTTTATTATAACCTTTATTATAAGGTAGATGCATAATGTGTAGAAATAGAATGACGGTTCTCTAGCCAATGCACGTAGCGTTTGCTAGTAGTCCACTGACGGACGACTAATTTCGCTGTCTAGTCGTCCGGTGCCGGACGACTAGCCACTGCCAATAATATATCCACCCACTTCAAAGGCATTAAAAAGTTTTTATTCTCGTTATAAAACTGTTTGGATTATTATGTTTAATCCTTGTTTTGAAAAATGACCCATTTTTTTTTTTTGAGAATCAGTGAACAGTGCTATATTTCACTTTTTCAAAACACAAATGATGTTCAGCTAGAAGTGGTTGAGGTAATTTTTACACCGAATTTAAATATTGTGCACATAACGTGATGATATTTATTAGTATGTATACCTGCTATTGGGAAATGAAATTTATTATAGGGTATAGTCCGTTAGCGATTAGGCTGGACCCCAATAAACCTTAAATATCTTTTAAAGTAAAATTTTATGCAATTTGATTGAAATTTACGAACTCATTAATGTTTCACCCTTTGTGCCTAATGTATTAAAATGTGTATTTAAATCAACAAATGAATAGGCAGTAAAATAAGCCATTACGATCAAGTAGTTAGACGAATGCTATTGTATTTGTAATAACTCTAACGGGACATAAATTGGATAACTTTGACCTACATTTGACTGGTCATCAATGTGTATATATAGTTGAGGCCCACCTATCTTATGATTGTAATGATCATTTGTTTAAACAAAATATTGAGTCTTGAGGTGAGCTAAAACACATACACTTCGATGTATGGGCCTCATTTTATATTTGCAATCGTCACTGGTATGTTACTTAATGTGCAGTTATATTGGACCAATTTGCTCTTCCAGTGAGTCACTTCAAGTTCAATCACCCATACGTATTTACCCTGTTTTCGACTTAAAAAATACATTGGAAGGAAATGCAAAGTACACTTTTCTGTGGACCAAACATTCTGTTTTAATTTATAAGAGTTGGTAAGGTTGATTTATGAAGATACGCAAATTTTTATTCTTATTGACATTGTACTTTTTAAGATATTTAAGGTTAATTGGGGACCAGCCTAGTCGCTAACGAACTATAATAGGACATTTTAATCGGTTTCGGGTAATATGGGCATCTTTGTGGTAAAATTTTACCTTTGGGTTATATTTATTCTTCCTGGTAGTTTGACGCTCATTCGGTCGGTCAAAGCTGTGTGTAAATCTTTACAAAAATATACTTTACAGATTTTAGACGTAAATGAGGTAAGCTCCAGTTTAAACCATTAGATGTTATATTCAATTGAGTTATGTGTTACTAAAATGTTACCAGGCATAAATCTGTAAAGTCCAAGTTCACCGATGTTACGTTCAATCGTTGTTCGTACCAAAATAAATCGTACCTGATAATTCGGACCAATATCATCAAGCAATTTGTATTTGCGCGTTGCAAAATTGAAATAACTTGTCAAACATTCACGTTATTTTGGTCTATATATATAGTTTCAAAAGAGTACACTAATTAGTCGAGAGTACTACAGTGAGACATTTTCAGTCCAAAATTTTAAGATTTTAATAAGAATTGAAAATTGGCGATATGTTACTCCATGTTTAGTGACTCGATTCTTTCTTTCTATTTCTACTGCTGATGCCTCATGCTCCACATGTACTGTGACAGTCATATTGCTTTAGGAGAGACGTGGGCTTTTTTATTAACCAAAAATGTAATGCACATATAAAATGGAGTTTCTCTATTTTTACAGCTCTACACCATTCTACTGAACAACCTTTGAAAACTGACTGAGCTCTGCATCATTCTACTGAACAACCTGTGACAATTTACTGAGCTCTACACAAGTCTCCTGAAGGACCTTTTGAAAAGAGCTCTACACCATTCTACTGAACAACCTATGAAAACTGACTGAACTCTTCACCATTCCCCTGAACAACCTGTGAAAACTGACTGATAAAAAGCAATGATGGAACACTCTGGTAAAGAATCTTTTCTTTGTGAAGTTTGTGGCGCTGTCTACATGAATAGTAATTCACTTAAAGTTCACATGGCAGTTCATACTGGCGAAAACACGTTAAAGTGTGTTGATTGTGATTCTGCTTTTATCAGCAAACAGCAACTGATAAATCACAGTAGAGTACATACTGGTGAAAAACAATTCAAGTGTGATATTTGTGGTTCTGCTTACTCTACACAGAGATACCTGAAAGTTCACAAGAGAGTACACACTGGTGAAAAACCATTCAAGTGTGATATGTGTGGATCTGCATTCTCTCAGACCAGTAGTCTGAAAACACACATGCTAATACACACTGGTGAAAAACAATTCAAGTGTGATATTTGTGGTTCTGCTCACTCTTCACCGAGTCACCTGAAAGTTCACATGAGAATACATTCAGGTGAGAAACCATTCAAATGTGACATTTGTGGATCTGAATTCACTCGGAACGATAGTCTTACAGTACATATGAGAAAACACACTGGGGAAAACCCTTACAAGTGTGATGTTTGTGGGTCTGCATTCACTCAAAACAACAGTCTTAAACAACACTGGAGAATACACACTGGTGAGAAACCATTCAAGTGTGATGTATGTGGATCTGCATTCTCATTAAAGTCTACCCTGACACGTCACATGAGAATACATACTGGTGAGAAACCGTTCAAGTGTGATATTTGCGGGTCTGCATTCACTTACAGCAATAGTCTGACAGTACATATGATTAAACATACTGGAGAAACAAAATTCAAGTGTGATTTTTGTGAATCTGCATTTTCTTCCAACACTCATCTGAAAGTACATTTGAGGAGACACACTGGTGAAAGACCCTTCAAGTGTGATATTTGTGGATCGACATTCTCTCACAACGAAAGTCTTAAGCATCACTTGAGAATACACACTGGTGAAAAACCGTTTAAGTGCGGTATTTGTGGATCAGCTTTTATTCACAATAAAGGCCTGGCTCTTCATATGATCTCACATTCAGGGGAAAAACCATTCAAGTGTGATATTTGTGGATCTGGATTCAATCAAAACAATAGTCTTAAACAACACTTGAGAATACACACTGGTGAGAAACCATTCAAGTGTGATGTATGTGGATCTGCATTCTCTCAAAACAGTGGTCTTAAACTACACTTGAGAGTACACACTGGTGAAAAACCATTCAAGTGTGATATTTGTGGATCTGCATTCAGTCAAAACAATACACTTAAACAACACTTGAGAATACACACTGGTGAAAAACCATTTGAGTGTGATATTTGTGGATCTTTATTCTCTCAAAACAAAAGTCTTAAAAAACACTTCAAAATGCACACTGGTGAAAAAATATTTAAGTGTGGTTATTGTGATTCAGCTTTTAATCAAAAGGAAACCCTTGTTAGACACATGAGGACACATTCAGATGCAAAACCATTGTAAGTGTGATATTTGTGAATCGGAATTCATATGAAATTATGCACTAGAAAAAACACTTGTGATTACATTCTGATGAAATAAATTTAATATAAAACTGTTAAGCCTGTAGATCCAAATGCATTGCCGTGCTACACTCAATATGTAACTTGATTTACTGATTAACATTGCAACAATATAGTTTGAACTTTCACAAAAATGCATGGATCAATTTATTACAGTGTACTTCCAAGCAAGTAGCAAAAGATTATTTATTTTTCACGAAAACACCTTATGTTTAAATGCTTGCCATTTTTCTACAATAAAATTAATAGAATAGAATGTGAATTCAATTTGTGTTTTATTTAATAACAATATGTCATTTACTTGTAATCGTAAAAGGCAGATATTGGCAATTTTCAAGAAAAGTATAAATCTTATATAGACTTCTTCATTATTATTTCTCACCTGCGCGAATTATAATTAATTAACTACTAGTAGTGACATTCCCCAATATAGTTTATGTATATTTTATTATTCAATTCCACATAATTTATATAAGTACAACAGTCTTGTTTAAACTGAAAAGCCCTCGACCAGTCAAAAGATACACAATTACATAGATATTGGCAGACAAGGTATACAAAAATGATCAATTTCATTTACATCGACATTTATGAATCATATTGATTTAGTTAGGTTCTTGTTAATTTTACTACAATATACACTGGGTAGAATAACTCAAGACTTATTAAATGCAGTTATTAAACAAATGATACATCTACACATACAATTACTAATTAGTCAATATAAACGGCAATTTAATTGTACTTAAACATATCATTAATAATATATACATGAATATTGTCTGCAGCTGTTACCCTTTTTAATTAATGCGAATTAAACCAACACATATAATACAAAATCTTCGATCTAAAAATCATAATCATAATCAAACATGAAATGTACATGTATAGCAATTGTATAACCCCTCAGGCGAATGTATAATTACGCCGCATGCTGAGACGATCGCAGCGGGAAGGGTCATAAAACAATTAACCGGATTATA
Organism: Spisula solida; assembly: GCA_947247005.1. Taxonomy (NCBI): domain Eukaryota; kingdom Metazoa; phylum Mollusca; class Bivalvia; order Venerida; family Mactridae; genus Spisula; species Spisula solida. The sequence goes on along the minus strand of OX365959.1, from coordinate 41,753,189 downwards.
ACGTAATCTGTATCGGTAAAAAACGGAAAGAAAAAATGGTATTTTTTCCCAAAAACATCAAAAAGGACCAAAATCTTTTTAAAATAATTTTTTACAAATTACATCATTGGAAAGATAATTTATTTTCCTTAACGAAGCCGTTCGCATACAGATGATATGATTTTTAGCTCCAGTATTCGTAGAATAAGGGGAGCTATTGCAGTCACCCGGGCGTCGGCGTAACACTTTTGTTAAAGTTTAGGTACAGGTTTTTTAACCTCTTATATTCCACGGTGGGGAATCAAGTGGTTTGAATGGTAGTCCGCACTCAAAAAATGGTTGCCAATCGGCGTCGGATAAACCTATATTTTGAGGTAAATATATATCATCGAGTCCCGTTTAGTTCTGGACACCCCGACCAGCACGCAATGGCTTCCCCGCTGATTCTGTTGGTACCTTGCTTTCCATGATTGATTGCGTCGTTTCCCAAAACACTTCAAAATCGTGCGCCCTATCCCGTTTCAATAAAAACAATATAATGATGCTCCCTACCTTTCATGCAAGATGTTCTTTAATTTGTTCAGAAACGCACCAAATATTAGAGTTTAATGTTCGCTGTATTTAATTCTGTGGGTACAATGTTCACACACTTTCAATCGTTTGATTACGCATGCTTAAAGGCGAAAATAGTCATAAACTGGTCTTAGTCATGCGGCCTACCCCGCTAATATTTTGTTTTTACGGAACAAATTTGAAGTGTTTGAGAAAACGACGCAATCAATCATGGAAATCAAGGTACCAAAAGATTCAGCGGAGAAGCCATTGCGTGCTGGTCGGGGTGTCCAGAACTAAACGGGACTCGATGATATATATTTACCTCAAAATATGGGTTTATCCGACGCCGATTGGCAGCCATTTTTTTGAGTGCGGACTACCATTCGAACCACGTGATTCCCCACCGTGTATTCTCTAAGTCCTTTGAGATATTGCTTTCATACTTTGCATACTTGTTTGCCATCATGACCCCAAGTAGGTAAGTCTATAAGGCATTTTGATGAAATTATGCCTTTTTTATACTTAGTGCAAATAGTGCAAATGTTAAAGTTTAGGTACAGGTTTTTTAGCCTCTAATATCTTCATAGTGCATTGACATGTTGCTTTGATACTTTGCATACTTGTTCACCATCATGACCCCAACCCATGCACATGGGTAGGTAACTCTATTAAGCATTTTGGTGAAATTATGCCCCCTTTTTCAACTTAGTGCAAATGTTAAAGTTTATGTACACGTTTTTTCACCTCTAATATTTTCAAAGTGCATTCACATATTGCTTTACATACTTGTTCACCATTATGACCCCAACCCATACACAGGGGTAGGTAACTCTATCAAGCATTTTGTTGAAATTATGCCCCCTGTTGGACTTGGAAATGCAAATGTTAAAGTTTAGGTACAGGTTTTTTACCTCTAATATCTTCATAGTGCATTGGCATATTGCTTTGATACTTTGTATACTTGTTCACCATCATGACCCCAGCCCCTACACAGGTGTGGGTAACTCAATCATTGAAATTATGTCCCCTTTTGGACTTAGAAATGTGAATATTATAGTTTAGGTACAGGTTTTTTTAACCCCTTATATCTTCAAAGTGAATTGATATATTGCTTTGATACTTTGCATACTTATTCACCATCATGACCTCAACCCCATACACAGGAGAAGATTACTATTGTGCATTTTGATGAAATTATGCCCCCTTTTGGACTAAGAAATGCTTATTTGTTTACCTTCAATGACCAAGAGGACCTACACATGAGTAGGTAACGGTCCTGCATAATTTGTCCAAAATATCCCCCCTTTTCGACTTAGAAGCCCCAACCTCTACACAGCAGAGGGTAATGCTGCTGTTATGAAGCATTTTGTTTTGATTATATAATGATTGTACTATCTTAGCATGGTGCCGCGAATAGTGGAGCGCGCTGTTCGTGGACAGCTCTTTTTATTAAAATAGTAAACGTCCTGACAGTGTTACGACAATTTCCAATTCCTTCTTTATTCTATATGAATGATAGTGACTATAAAAACATTAAAAAGGACCAAAATGTTTTTATTTTATTTTTTCCAAATTAAGACTGTTTGAAGATGAATAATTAAACTAAATCACCCCGTTCGCATACGGTCGATTGTTATAACGGTTATAATTTTATAATCATTTTTCTTAATCTCCCCTCTATAACTCTATATAGATCTGAGCGTCTTATCGGTCGCTGTTCATGGGACCCAAAGTTGGACATGGATTAAACAAGGTCGGTGTAATGCGCAAACATCGTAGGGTCATTCTACAGAAAATGTGAAAAGTTTGTCCCTGCCAAAGATGGATACCATTATTTTAAAAAGTAATTAATTAATTACAATTAAAATGGACAATTTCCAATTAAATTACAATAACCATTACATTAATTTTAAAAAGTAATTAATTAATTACAATTATTTTGGACAAAGTAATTAATTATAATTAATTATTTTTATAAAATGGCGGAATTAGACAGTTACAAATATGACTCACGATCTTTAATAAGCACAAAAATGTTTCAGTGCTTGAGAATGTATGTCCTTGCAAAATACACTGCAAATTGCATTTATCTTAAAACAATTTTATTTACCTGAAAAGTTGCAAGTTGTTATAAAACCATTAAGTTTTGTTATTGTTAGGTACACAATTCTGATTTAATGAATAGTATTCAATTTTAAATGCTTAAAATTGTGTATTCAAACATGGATGGTTTATTGAAAATATATACATACAAGTTAATGTTTATGCCTGTACATTAAAATACAACAGAAATAAAGAATATATATTGATAAATATACAAAATGACATGTATACATGGATTAGCCAACAAAACAATCAACAAACTCTCTTGTGAAATTTATGTACCTTTAGGCTATATCAATAGTTAATGTTAGAAATCAGTGACATGGGTATCAGCATTTATCACCTCTGAAAAGATTATCAAAATGTGTAAAAAGGGAATCATTTTTGTCTATTAAGGGGTATTTTTATGGTAAAGGTCATGTACAAATTATTGAGATTAATTGAATTTAATTGACCATTATATGTCTGTGGACTGTGTAATTAATTAATTACAATTAAAATAATTGAATTTTGGCTTAATTAATCATTATTTTCAATTATTTGAAAAAGTGTAATTAATTATAATTGTAATTGTACCCTTTCCTGGTCCCTGCTCTATTTTACATATGAGAGATATTCAGATATGACATTTTGTTCAACAAATTTCACTATTATGTTACTACATATGTGATTATTATCGCGTATCCATGCCCTTCGCGTGCATGCATAGTTATGTAACTGTAATAAAACTTTCAGAAGACCAAACTTAACATGGTCCATAATATCTGCTGTCTCTTTAATCAGGTCCATGCATTTATATGGACTTACTAGAGACAATTACATGTATTGTTTGCAATTTCAATAGTATTTGTAAGGCTTATGTATTCATATATTATCAATTTAATCTCATTAAAAGTTGCCAAAACCCTCCAAAAATAGGATATTCAGGGTCAAACTTAAATATTTTAAGCATAACGTGATGATTTTTATCAGCATACCTGCTATTGGGAAATGCCATAAATTATAGGATAATAGGTCTGCATTTTCACAGGGTTTGTCATTTTTCTTTTTGGTATTTATATTCCTTTGTGTTAAATTTTATACTTCCTGGTAGTTTGACGCTCATTCGGACATGGCTATGTAAATCACCTTGCAAGTTTACGATACCTTACTGATTTTAGACGTGTATGAGGTAAGCTCCTGTTTAAATCATTAGATGTAATTAAGTTATGTGTTAACAAAATGTTACCAGACATTAACCGGTAACTTCCAAATTCATCGATGCAACGTTGGGTCGCTATTCGTACCAAAATAAACCGTACCTGATAATTCGGACCAATAACATGAAGCAATTCAAAGATGGTGTTTCTCGAATTGGCGTGTTGTTAAATTAAAATAAATTGTCAAACATTCGCGTTATTTTTGTCTGTACAGATCTTTCAACGGGGTACAATATTAGATTATAGGTCTACAGTAGAGTATTATGGTGAGACATTTTCTAAATGTTTATTATTTTACAAAAAAATGAAAATTTGTGATATACATTACTCCATGTTTAGTGACTCGATTTCACTCATGTTATGGAATGTCACATTTATATTGAAGGGTTTTGGAGAAACTTCAGATTGTTTTCAAACCAAAAATTAAAAGCACATATAAAATGGATTGTTTCTATTTTTGATTATTATTTTCTACTTTAAAAATCCTGATTTATTTGCTCATTTTTAGCTCACCTGTCACAAAGTGACAGAGTGAGCTTTTGTGATCACTCTTTGTCCGTCGACCGTCCGTCCGTCAACAATTTGCTTGTGTAGACACTAGAGGTCACACTTTTGACTTAATCGTTATGAAACTTGGTCACAATGATCATCTCAACAAAATCTAGGTCAAGTTCGATATTGGGTCATCCGGGGTCAAAAACTAGGTCACAAGGTCAAATCATAGAAAAACTTTGTGTAGTTACTAGAGGTCACAATTTTGACCTAATCTTTATGGAACTTGGTGACAATAATCATCACGACAAAATCTAGGTCAAGTTCGATATTGGGTCATCCGGGGTCAAAAACTAGGTCACAAGGTCAAATCATAGAAAAATCTTGTGTAGACACTAGAGGTCACAATTTTGACTTAATCTTTATGAAACTTGGTCACAATGATCATCTCAACAAAATCTAGATCAAGTTCGATATTGGGTCATCCGGGGTCAAAAACTAGGTCACAGGGTCAAATCACAGGTCTTGCATGTACTGCTATAACAGGTGAGCGACCTAGGGCCCTTTGGGCCCTCTTGTTCTAAATATATTCCCTTATTAAATGTAATTACTATTCATACTGTAGTATAACTGTTGTTCTATATTTACATTGTCATAACAATGACATTGTATCGGTATAGTTTGCCGGAGATAACTCTAGCCTTATCAATAAACAAACAAAGCAAATTATAAACACTGCACGTTTGAATGGCCGCAGTAGATTTAAAGAGTATATCATTAAAAGTGTATATGCGCAAGATTGAACAAAAATGAACATAGAAACTTAACTTTATTTTTATTTGGAAACAAATGCTAGTGTTATCTCCGGCGATATATCTCAATCTATAATGTTATATTAGATATATATACTACTGAAAATTTGATAAGGGCCGCAGAATTTTTCATTTGAATATTTTGCAAATTGAAAAAGAGTGACCGGTAGAATTTTCAGAAACATAATGCTACATCTGCAATATTGTAAACCAATAAAGATTACTTCAAAATTTAATGCCTAAGTGCTGATAAGCCCAACCCGATTAAAATGTTCGTGCTGAATTCAAGCCTCTGTAGTAACGGAATGCAGTCATTTTCTTGACATTTTGGGTCTTACCCAATATGGTTATAGAAACGGGATAAAAATGCCCATGTTAATCTGGCCACTTTGGTCTCCGCCAATAGGGCTTATCAGTTACCTGGAAAACAATGTCATTTTGGCAATGCGTATTAAATGCAAGATATCAAGTTTCCAAAATTATCAGCAGATAAGAAGATATTTTATTAATTGCACAACGTTGTCTTCATCGGTTTTGTACATTTAACGTGAGCCGGACTTCAAAGTCAATTTCTTGGCCCTTAGCAAAGTTTGAGTAGTATATGTAAATACACTCAACCACTTTTCTAATTGGTCACTTTCCAAGCCTGAAATACCATTTACTGTGATCATATTATTTAATGGCGAAAATGCTAAATTAATCACATGACTGACCACACATACTTTGGCACATGGTTTTTGTGTCTTTTTTGTGAAAAGGCGACATATACGTGTTACTTTGGCGGCTGCGGCGTCACAAATTGCTTGTCCGGAGCATAACTTTGTGACCTTAAGTTCAAATGACTCAAGATTTGGTATGCATGTTTCGTACAATAAGCCGAAGTGCAGTGCGCAAGAACCATAACTATACCTGTCATAGTTTTTGAATTATTTCCCTTTGATTGATTTTATTAGAGCATTTCTTGTCCGGAGCATAACTTTGTCACCTTAAGTTCAAATGACTCAAGATTTGGTATGCATATTTCTTACAATAAGCCGAAGTGCAGTGCGCAAGAACCATAACTCTACCTGTCATAATTTTTGAATTAATTCCCTTTGATTGATTTTATTAGAGCATTTCTTGTCCGGAGCATAACTTTGTCACCTTAAGTTCAAATGACTAAATATTTGGTATGCATGTTTCTTACAATAAGCCGAAGTGCAGTGCGCAAGAACCATAACTCTACCTGTCATAGTTTTTGAACTATTTTCCTTTGATTGATTTTAATAGAGCATTTCTTGTCCGGAGCATAACTTTGTCACCTTAAGTTAAAATGACTCAATATTTGGTATGCATGTTTCTTACAATAAGCCGAAGTGCAGTGCGCAAGAAACATAACTCTACCTGTCATAGTTTTTGAATTATTTCCCTTTGATTGATTTTATTAGAGCATTTCTTGTCCGGAGCATAACTTTGTCACCTTAAGTTCAAATGACTCAAGATTTGGTATGCATGTTTCTTGCAATAAGCCGAAATGCAGTGCGCAAGAACCATAACTCTGCCTTGCATCGTTTTTGAAATATTTCCCTTAGATTGTTTTAATTTGAGCATTTCTTGTCTATTGGATCACTTTGTCACCAAGAGGTTAAATGACTTGAAATTTGGTATGCATGTTTCTTACCAAAAGTCCAAGTGCAGTACACAAAAGAATCGTAACTCTACCTTGTGCCATTTTTGAATTTTGTCCCTTTGATTGATTTTATAAGCATTTCTTGTCCGTGGCATAATTTTGTCACCATAAGTATTAATGACTCCAAGATAGGTATGCATGTTTCTTGTTGTGACATTTTTGTGTCGCCTGAAAAGGCGACATATAGGTGTTACTTTGGCGGCGGCGGCGGCCGCCGCTGCGGCGTCATAAATTGCTTGTCCGGAGCATAACTTTGTGACCTTAAGTTCAAATGACTCAAGATTTGGTATGCATGTTTCTTACCATAAGCTGAAGTGCAGTGCACAAGAACCATAACTCTATCTATCATAGTTTTTGAATTATTTCCCTTTAATTGATTTTATTAGAGCATTTCTTGTCCGGAGCATAACTTTGTCATCTTAAGTTCAAATGACTCAATATTTGGTATGCATGTTTCTTACACTAAGCTGAAGTGCAGTGAGCAAGAACCATTACTCTACCTGTCATAGTTTTTGAATTATTTCCCTTTGATTGATTATATTAGAGCATTTCTTGTCCGGAGCATAACTTTGTCACCTTAAGTTCAAATGACTCAATATTTGGTATGCATGTTTCTTACAATAAGCCGAAGTGCAGTGCGCAAGAACCATAACTCTACTTGTCATAGTTTTTGAATTATTTCTCTTTAATTGATTTTATGAGAGCATTTCTTGTCCGGAGCATAACTTTGTCACCTTAAGTTCAAATGACTCAAGATTTGGTATGCATGTTTCTTACACTAAGCTGAAGTGCAGTGCGCAAGAACCATAACTCTACCTGTCATAGTTTTTGAATTATTTCCCTTTGATTGATTATATTAGAGCATTTCTTGTCAGGAGCATAACTTTGTCACCTTAAGTTCAAATGACTCAATATTTGGTATGCATGTTTCTTACAATAAGCCGAAGTGCAGTGCGCAAGAAACATAACTCTACCTGTCATAGTTTTTGAATTATTTCCCATTGATTGATTTTAATAGAGCATTTCTTGTCCGGAGCATAACTTTGTCACCTTAAGTTAAAATGACTCAAGATTTGGTATGCATGTTTCTTACAATAAGCCGAAGTGCAGTGCGCAAGAAACATAACTCTACCTGTCATAGTTTTTGAATTATTTCCCTTTGATTGATTTTATTAGAGCATTTCTTGTCCGGAGCATAACTTTGTCACCTTAAGTTCAAATGACTCAAGATTTGGTATGCATGTTTCTTGCAATAAGCCGAAGTGCAGTGCGCAAGAACCATAACTCTACTTGTCATAGTTTTTGAATTACTTCTCTTTAATTGATTTTATGAGAGCATTTCTTGTCCGGAGCATAACTTTGTCACCTTAAGTTCAAATGACTCAAAATTTGGTATGCATGTATCTTACAATAAGGCGAAGTGCAGTGCGCAAGAACCATAACTCAACCTCTCATAGTTTTTGAATTATTCCCCTTTGATTGATTTTATTAGAGCATTTATTGTCCGGAGCATAACTTTGTCACCTTAAGTTCAAATGACTCAATATTTGGTATGCATGTTTCTTACAATAAGCCGAAGTGCAGTGCACAAGAACCATAACTCTACCTTTCATAGTTTTTGAATTATGTCCCTTTGATTGATTTTATTAGACCATTTCTTGTCCGGAGCATAACTTTGTCACCTTAAGTTCAAATGACTCAAGATTTGGTATGCATGTTTCTTGCAATAAGCCGAAATGCAGTGCGCAAGAACCATAACTCTACCTGTCATAGTTTTTGAATTATTTTCCTTTGATCGATTTTATTGAATTATTTCCCTTTGATTGATTTTATTAGAGCATTTCTTGTCCGGAGCATAACTTTGTCACCTTAAGTTCAAATGACTCAATATTTGGTATGCGCAAGAACCATAACTCTGCCTTGCATCGTTTTTGAATTATTTCCCTTAGATTGGTTTAATTTGAGCATTTCTTGTCTGGCGGATAACTTTGTCACCAAATGGTTGAATGACTTGAAATTTGGTATGCATGTTTCTTACCAAAAGTCCAAGTGCAGTACACAAGAATCGTAACTCTACCTTGTGCCATTTTTGAATTTTGTCCCTTTGATTGATTTTATAAGCATTTCTTGTCCGTGGCATAACTTTGTCACCATAAGTATTAATGACATCAAGATAGGTATGCATGTTTCTTGCTGTGTCACTTCATCACTTTGTCGTTTTTAGTTCAGATGACTAGAGAACTCTTGTGAGTCGATATGTAGCCCAATAGTGGATAGTTTACCATGACAAATGTGCATGTCGTCAGGCGACACATGCGACTCGCGGAGCTTTTATTTTGTCCAGAGCATCACTTTGTTGTTTTTAGTTCAGATGACTAGAGAACTCTTGTGAGTCGATATGTAGCCCGATAGTGAATAGTTTTCCATGACAAATGTGCATGTCGTCAGGCGATTGTTGTATGTGTATTGGTAAAGTGTTCCCCAGAGTTTGGGACCTGAATAAGCAAGAGTTTTCCTAAAAAATTCTAGTCTTGGTTTTGGAACTTATTACATTTGTTATCAATCATCACTCAGTCGTACCAGGCAAGTTTAATAACTCAATATTTAGCTCCACTATTTGAATATAATGTAGAGGTATTGTATCAACCCATTTGTCGGCGTCCGCGTCTCCTTCTTGGTTTAGATGTATGGTACAGGCTGCTATATTTGATTTGTTCTTATCTTACATATTACCCATGCCTTACCATTGGTACTTGTAACACTTGTTTTCCGTCATTAGTCAAAAAGATAATATTAAGTCAGACAGGGAAGGCAGCACTCGGCTTGACCAGTCGAGCACAAAAAAAACCATAAAAATCATACAAGGCACAATGCCCAACACTTCTAGTTAAGTGCAATACAAATGTAAGACCATTTTAATTTTAATTGGAGTTAAGCCCCTTTTTAATTTTTTGGTGCAAGATACTATACTAGACCATATCTTACATCGTATCGATGCTATTGCACTTAAACTTACATCTCTTGTTCACTATCAAAATTCAACACTTAAATTATTTACATCTTTTGAAAAGGAGTGATATAAGGTTCCAAAACTTGTTTCCCAATTCTTTAGCATTTCTAATTATTACACACATGTTGTAAAATATTTGTTGAATAAGTACTGTTTAAACTAATACTTTTGGTCTGTTGCAATAACTCTATTTTAATTTTAAGTTGTGCCCCATTTTGACTTTGATATATCTTGGTGAAAAGTGTATGTGCAATTGACATTCAGACCAATTATTATCTCCTCTACTATAAATGATATTTAATTGAAACTGAATTGTATCCAGCTTGAACTTAGAGTGATTTGACATATGGCCGCGAAAAGTCGAGCGCGCTGTGTTATTGACAGCTTTATATGTCCCGTTTGCCCTCCGTCCGTCAGCCAGTCCGTCCGTCCAAAAATCTGGATCCTGACACAACTCAAACAGTTTCCAAGCTAGGTTCATGAAACTTGGTATGTGGATATGGGGCAATAAGGGGATTATGCACGTCCAAAAATATTTTGATCCCGACCGGTACATTGAAAATGGCTTAAAACCGGTAGGGGACTTCTGTATTGCTTGAAATTTTACAAATTAACCCATTAAAATGTGTCCACATTTGAAATTGGCTCATAATCTACTTTCAGAAAGTGCTAAATGTTTGAATTGAATATTTTGTGGAAATGTAGACACAACAAAATATACACGACTAAAGAGGCAACTGACTGAGATGTACATCATTCTACTGAACTGACTGAGCTCTTCACCATTTTTTCGAACAACCTGTGAAAACGGAGTGAAAGCAATGATGGAACAATCTGGTAAAGAATCTTTTCTTTGTGAAGTTTGTGGCGCTGTCTTCATAACTAGTACTTCACTTAAAGTTCATATGGCAGGTCATACTGGCGAAAACACGTTTAAGTGTGTTGATTGTGGTGTTGCTTTTATCAGCAAACAACATCTGATAACTCACATGATACTACATACCGCTGAAAAACCATTCAAGTGTGATATGTGTGGATCTGAATTCACTCAAAAAAGTAGTCTGACAGTACATGCGAGAATACACAGTGGTGAAAAATCATTCAAGTGTGATATATGTGGATCTACATTTGCTCGAAACAATAATCTTAAAAATCACATGAGAATACACACTGGTGAAAAACCGTTCAGGTGTGATATATGTGGATCTGCATTCACTCAAAACAATAGTCTTAAAAAGCACATGAGAATACACACTGGAGAAAAACCATTCAAATGTGATATTTGTGGATCTGCATTCACTACAAGCTGTAGCCTGAACCGTCACATGGCATTACATACAGGTGAAAAACCATTCAAGTGTGATATTTGTGGAACTTCTTACTCTACAAACGATTATCTGAAACGTCACATAGGAGTACATACTGGTGAAAAACCATTCAAGTGTGATATTTGTGGATCTTCATTCGCTGAAAACAATATTCTTAAAAAGCACTCGAGAATACACACTGGAGAAAAACCATTCAGATGTGATATTTGTGGATCTGCATTCACCACAAACAGTCAGCTGAAATGTCACATGGGAGTACATACAGGTGAAAAACCATTCAAGTGTGATATTTGTGGATCTGCATTCACTCAAAACAGTAGTCTAACAGTACATGCGAGAATACACAGTGGTGAAAAACCATTCAAGTGTGATATTTGTGGATCGGCTTACTTCACAAAAAGTAACCTCACAAATCACATGAGAATACATACTGGTGAAAAGCCATTCAGGTGTGATATATGTGGATCTGCATTCGCTGAAAACAATAGTCTTAAAAAGCACTTGAGAATACACACTGGAGATAAACCATTCAAATGTGATATTTGTGGATCTGCATTCACTACAAGCAGTAGCCTGAACTGTCACATGAGATTACATACAGGTGAAAAACCATTCAAATGTGATATATGTGGAACTTCTTACTCTACAAACAGTCTCCTGAAACGTCACATGGGAGTACATACTGGTGAAAAACCATTCAAGTGTGATATTTGTGAATCTGAATTCACTCAAAACAGTAGTCTTAAAACACACTTGACAATACACACTGGTGAAAAACCATTCAAGTGTGATGTTTGTGGATTGGCATTCACTCACAACAGCAGTCTTAAACAACACTCGAGAATACACACAGGTGAAAGACCATTTAAGTGTGGTATTTGTAATTCAGCTTTTAATCGAAAGCACCACCTGATTTATCATATGAGGACACATTTAGGTGAGAAAACATTTTGAGAACACATTTTTGGTCAAAAATCACTAGTGGAGTTTTATAATTATGTGATATGCCAGCCCAGACATGGAGAGAACCACCTCTGAAAAACAACGAAACACATAAAACGCTTTCCATTACGCCGATAATCAAACAATTATGTCTTTTATTATATGATGAACTTGTATGAGTTTGAGCTGGTTCCTGTGTGTTCAGCAGACAACAACATGTCTTACAATAAATTTCCACTCTTTTAAGTCTTAATTACTCAGCATGACCTGTTTCTAGAAAAATCTTTTTTGCTAATGGAACCTGTCAGCGGTATAAAGACCTGCGTTTGTGTCTTTCCGAGCCATTCTACATGCCACAGCTAAACATTGATTACTTGGTAAGTACCCAATGGATTTTGTTGAAATAAACTTTTACAACATTTCCTGTTTCAAAATGACACCCTGCAGTCTATCATTTACTCTCTTTATGCCTACATTATAAAGCAAAATGTAATTTTTATTAATAATAATTCTTTAAAAGACGTCCTGGTACACCTCTAATCTCAACAAATGCCTGCCAGTGTACTGTGAACAGATTAAGCTAGCAGACAGACTATGCAACTTGTGACAGACTAAGCAAGCAGAATGGCTAATCTCCCTTTGAAGATCCTGCTTAAAATTGCCACTGTTGAGAGGCTTATCAACTGCAGTATGGTTAATATACAGTATGGATGCATGCATTCTAGCATTGCACTAAAGTCAGTGGTTCAGTTCACTTGTCTCCGTACTAAAACTAACCAATCAAACACAATGCCAAAAGGTGACAGAAAGCGAACAATTCACAGTCAAACAGTACTAGAAACACAGAATTAAAGTTTTGATAGGAACTATTTTAGCATAATACGACCCGGAAGTACTTTCCCCGGTGAATATTGAAACTTGGTTTTAAATCTTTGACAAAACACTTATGCAATAGTCAGTATTATGCCCGCCCGGGGGGCGGCGGGGATACAGATGGGAATTAGACAGACGAATATTCCCAACAGGCGCGAATTAGACGACCTTATTGACTTCGAGCCCCGAGGAATATACTTTGGTCCGCAAAAGACGACAGTGATACTTCTATTCGATTTTTTTATTAAAGTACCCGGATGAAAAATAATGCCCAACTGTGGGGGTTTGGACAGTAAAGATTATCACCAGGGTGGGGATTTAGTCATCAAACCAGGGGCGGATCCAGGATTTGGCGTTAGGGGGGGCGTACATTCATGTATTGATACCCCCCCCTCAAGAAAATGTGCGAGCGAAGCGAGCTAGAAAAAAAATGTATCTCTGAGAAGCATTCCACACAATTTCGTTCTTTATCTTATAATATTCATTGATAAAATTATTGTGAGAGCAAGGCGAGTAAGAATATATGCATTTATTATTTGAACAGCATATCCCTCAAACTCATTCCCTACTTGAAAAAATTAACTTATAGTGGTTGTGCGAGCGTAGCGAGCAAGAAAAAATGCAATTATCTATTTCAGCTTCGTACACCACATTCTTATTACCTAGTAATATTCACTGATGCAGTAATTGTCAGAATTAGAAAAAAAATCAGTGTTTGTCTGAGCAGCATACCCAAACAACTCAATGGTAAATCAAAAGCTTTCATTGAATTTACGTAGTTCTTCATCGAGCGAAGCGAGCTAGAAAAATCGTCGTTTATATGAACAGCATAGTCAGGACTAACGATAATCGATTTGATAATATTCACTGATATATAGCTGCTGTGAATTCGTCGCGAAAAAAGGCAATGTCTATCTGAGCAGCATACCCTGCGAACTCCAGGGCTTCAGTTTTGTTTAAGTGGAAATGTGAAGTACTTGGGATTCAGCGACTAGGGAGTCCACGGGGCAGTGGCTTTCTACCTCGTGACTTTTTAAATAGAACCACGTCAGCTGCATTCTGAGGTATTTTATTTTTAATGAAAAGAACAGGTTTATTAGAAAATAAAGCCAACTCTATTAATAGTTTATGTCTTGTCGGACATTTTTAATGTGCAAGAATCTCGGCATTTCTGTAGCCGATGTTTGGCACCATGCTACCAATCAGTCCCACATCTTGTTTTTGCATACAGCATTAAGTTCACTTTAAATTCCATGAATTGATTATTGGTTAATGTACGCGAGCGAAGCGAGCGAAAAAAATTGCATATCAATATTGTTCTTTCATCCAAAATATGAGAAATTACCTAGGCTCCGGCGATTTTAGGGGGGGCGTACGCCGGGTCCGCCCCCCCTGGATCCGCCTATGCAAACAGTTGAAAATGACTAATTCCCCCGGCCTGGGTTGCCCGCCCCCCCCCCCCCGGCGGGCAAAATATTGACTGGTGCAATACCCATGAAAACTAATAGTGCGCCTTGACACCAAACTAACCATTAACAACATACCGTGATATAAGTAATCAGCGAACCTGCTTTCTAGATTTTACACGTGGGTTGGTATTTTATTTCTATCTTTTTGGTAAATATTTTGCTTTGGGTTAGTATTTTTACTTCCTGGTAGTTTGACGCTCATTAGGTCGCAGTTGTTTTACTTTACATTTGTACGAAAATTAACAGCTTTTCAGACGTGTATAAGGTAAGCTCCTGTTTAAATAATTATATAAAATTGAGTTATCATGTGTAACCAAAATATTACCAGCCAGTAATCCGTGCTATGTTCATCGACGAAACGCAAATCGTTATTCGTACCAAAATAAATCGTACCTGATAATTCGGACCAATGTTGTCAAGCAAATTAAGTTTGAAAGAGGGTATCTTATTAAAGAGAACTGAACTGTGGTAAGTTTATAATAACGTTTGTTCTTCATATGTGAATATGATAAAACACAGCACAGGATCTATTGTGTGGCGTACTGATGCCATTAAAACCAATATCGAATAAAGGTTGCATCAACATTTTATGCTCGAGTTCTGATAAGCCCAGTCTAATTCAGGTGTTTATACAAACTTTAATTTGATCTCCAACATTGACCTTGTCCTTTGAGAGAGGAACTTGTAGTTGCTTGTGACACTCAAGTTGATAGATGTTAACAATCGTGTCAATTTTAAGATTGGTCAATGCATGACAAAGGAATAGTTTGGCAAATTTCAACTTGACCTTTGATCTCCAACAGTGACATTTACCTTTGAGATAGGAATCCGGGGGTTGGGCATGACACCCTGTCTCATTGAGGATAACATTCATGCCAAATATATAAGAAAGATTGGTCAATCCATGACAAAGTTATGGTTCGGACAAGTTTCAATTTGACCTTTGACCTCTAACTGTGACATTGACCTTTGAGATAGGTGGTCATGACATTCCGCCTCATGGAGGTAAATATTTATGCCAAAAAATAAGAAAGATTGGTCAAAGCATGACAAAGTTATGGTCCGTCAAACTTCAATTTGACCTTAGACATCCAACTGTGACCTTGACCTTGCAAATTTGAACCTTGGGGTTGGGCAGGACACTCCGCCTCATGAAAGTAAACATTTATGCCAAATATAAGAAAGATTGGTCAGTGCATGACAAAGTCATGGTCGGACAAGCTTCAATTTGACATTTGACCTCAAACTGTGACCTTGACCTCTTAGATATGAACCTTGCGGTTGGGTATAACACTCCACCTAATGGAGGTTAACATTCATGCCAAATATAAGATAGATTGGTCAATGCATAACAAAGTTATAGTCATGACAAGCTTTAATTTGATCTTTGACCTCCAACTGTGACCTTGACCTTTGAGATAGGAACCCAAGGGTTGTGCATGACACCATCCTCATGGAGGTGAACATTCAAGTCTAATATAATCAAGATTGGTTAAAGCATAACAAAGTTATTGTCCAGACAAAATGGAACTAACTTACGCATGCTCGCACTTACTCCCACACATACACTAAAAGTGGCGACTAAGTCTCACTAACCGCAAGCAGGCTCAAAACAAATTTACCCCTGTCAAAGACATTCAATAGATATTTCAGGGTTGACCGCAGTAGAAAACTACCACTTATAACTAAATGACTTCCTGCCAGAGACATTAAATAGATATAACAGGGTGGACCGCAGTAGAAAACTTCAATTTATAACTAACCGACTCCAGTAAAAAACCTTAAATAGATATTACAGGGTTGACCGCAGTAGAAAACTACCACTTATAACTAACTGACTTACTTCCAGAGACATTAAATAAATATTTCAGGGTTGACCGCAGTAGAAAACTACCACTTACAACTAACTGACTTCCTGTCAGAGACATTAAATAGATATAACAGGGTTGACCGCAGTAGAAAACTTCAATTTATAAATAACCGACTCCTGTAAGAAACCATAAGTAGATGTTTCAGGGTTAACCGCTGTAGAAAACCTTCAATTATAACTAACAGACTCCTATGAGAGGCCTGAAATAGATATTACAGAGTTGACCGCAGTAGAAATTCAATTTATAACTAACCGACTCCTGTAAAAAACCTTAAATAGATATTACAGGGTTGACCGCAGTAGAAAACTTCAATTTATAACTAACCGACTCCTGTAAAATACCTTACAATTTTGACTTAATCTTTATGAAACTTGGTCACAATAAACATCTCAACAAAATCTAGGTCAAGTTCGATATTGGGTCATCCGTGGTCAAAAAGAAGGTCATAAGGTCAAATCATATAAAAACCTTGTGTAGACACTAGAGGTCACAATTTTGACTTAATCTTTATGAAACTTGGTCACAACGATCATCACAACAGAATCTAGGTCAAGTTCGATATTGGGTCATCCGGGGTCAAAAACTAGGTCACAAGGTCTAATCATAGAAAAACCTTGTGTAGTCAATAGAGGTCACAATTTTGACCTAATCTTTATGAAACTTGGTCACAATGATCATCACAACAAAATCTAGGTCAAGTTCCATATTGGGTCATCCGGGGTCAAAGTTAGGTCAAAAGGTCAAATCATAGAAAAACCTTGTATAGTCACTAGAGGTCACAATTTTAGCCTAATCCTTATGAAACTTGGTCAGAGTGATCATCTCAACAAAATCTAGGTCAAGTGCGATATTGCGTCATATGGGGCCAAGAACTAGGTCAAATCACAGGTCTTGCATGTACTGCTATAACAGGTGAGCGACCTAGGGCCCTTTGGGCCCTCTTGTTGTATGTTTTCAATTTTCTGATTTCCAAGATGATTTGACTCTGAAAAGTAAAATAAGAAGCTCTAGGACTATTGCCAGTCTAATATTTGGCATGAATTTCTTATTGGGATAGCAGTAATATTTAAAGGGGTAACTGGACTATATAAACCACTAGATGGCGCTGGGGCGGGGTTTTGTAAATTTTTATGCATGTTTCATATCAGAGAGCCCTTTATTGAATTTTTTAATAAACTACAGAAAAATATTCTTTAAAAATTCTCACAATGGTAAATTATTCCATGTCAAAACATTTCATCCAAAAATCTTAATAATATATTAATTCTAAGTGTTACTTTGGGAAAAAGTTTAAACCTGTCTAACAGAAAATTTGAATTTCCCCGGCAGGTGTGGCTACTTGCTGATAAACTCTCTGTTTGTAAATAGAGACACATAATGTTGAGCAGCCGATGCTTTCTATATAACAGGAGTACTTTACTAACCAGTGGGCAGTTGATGACTGGCCCATTCTTGTGCTATTTTAAACAACAGAGAGTTTAATTGACAGGTAGTATTAGGCATATCAGTTTACCTAGCTCAACCCACAAATACTCGCTGGTATACCAGCCAGAGTTGGCCCTTTAAACAACATCAATAACTGCATTATTTCTGTCATCCAGAACTAAAATAGCTGACTATATTGTAACTGACAATTACATAGCAAAAATGCAATAATGCATGCTCAGATAGAAATAATTATCTTACCTTTGACAAAAAATTATCTCTGAACGTGTTTGTTTTTAGCTCACCTGTCACAAAGTGACAAGGTGAGCTTTTGTGATCGCTCTTCGTCCGTCGTCCGTCCGTTCACAATTGCTTGTGAACACACTATAGGTCACAAATTTAGCCTGATCAATATGAAACTTGATCACAATGATCATCTTCATACAATCTAGGTCAAGTTCGATATTGGGTCATCTGGGGTCAAAAACTAGGTCACTAGGCCAAATCAAAGGAAAACCTTGTGAACACATTAGAGGTCACAATTTGAGCCTAATCTTTATGAAACTTGATCACAATGATCATCTCAACAAAATCTAGGTCAAGTTCGATAATGGGTCATCTGGGGTCAAAAACTAGGTCACTAGGTCAAATCATAGAAAAACCTTGTGTAGTCACTGGAGGTCACCATTTTGACTTAATCTTTATGAAACTTTGTCACAATGATCATCTGAACAAAATCTAGGTCAAGTTTGATATTGGGTCATCTGGGGTCAAAAACTAGGTCACAAGGTCAAATCATAGAAAAACCTTGTGTAGTCACTAGAGGTCACAATTTTGACTTAATCTTTATGAAACTTGGTCACAATGATCATCTGTACAAAATCTAGGTCAAGTTTGATATTGGGTCATCCGGGGTCAAAAACTAGGTCACAAGGTCAAATCATAGAAAAACCTTGTGTAGTCACTAGAGGTCACGATTTTAACTAAATCTTTATGAAACTCAGTCACAATGATCATCTCGATAAAATCTAGGTCAAGTTGGATATTGGGTCATCCGGGGTCAAAATCTAGGTCACAAGGTAAAATCATAGAAAAACCTTGTGTAGTCACTAGAGGTCACAATTTTGGTCTAATCTTAATGAAACTCAGTCACAATGATCATCTTTACATAGTCTAGGTCAGGATCGATATTGGGTCATCCGGGGTCAAAAACTAATTCCCAAGGTCAAATCATAGAAAAACCTTGTGTAGACACTAGAGGTCACAATTTTGACTTAATCTTTATGAAACTTGGTCACAACGATCATCACAACAGAATCTAGGTCAAGTTCGATATTGGGTCATCCGGGGTCAAAAACTAGGTCACAAGGTCTAATCATAGAAAAACCTTGTGTAGTCACTAGAGGTCACAATATTGGCCTAGTCTGTATGAAACTTGGTCACAATGATCATCTCAACAAAATCTAGGTCAAGTTCGATATTGAGTCATCCGGGGTCAAGAACTAGGTCACATGGTCAAATCATAGAAAAACCTTTTGTAGTCACTAGAGGTCACAATTTCGACCTTATCTTTATGAAACTTGGTCACAATGATCATCTCAACAAAATCTAGGTCAAGTTTGATATTGGTTTATTTGGGGTCAAAAACTAGGTTATTAGGTCAAATCATATAAAAACCTTGTGTAGTCACTAGAGGTCACAATATTGGCCTAGTCTGTATGAAACTTGGTCACAATGATCATCTCAACAAAATCTAGGTCAAGTTCGATATTGAGTCATCCGGGGTCAAGAACTAGGTCACATGGTCAAATCATAGAAAAACCTTTTGTAGTCACTAGAGGTCACAATTTCGACCTTATCTTTATGAAACTTGGTCACAATGATCATCTCAACAAAATCTAGGTCAAGTTTGATATTGGTTTATTTGGGGTCAAAAACTAGGTTATTAGGTCAAATCATATAAAAACCTTGTGTAGTCACTAGAGGTCACGATATTGGCCTATTCTGTATGAAACTTGGTCACAATGATCATCTGAACAAAATCTAGGTCAAGTTCGATAGGTGAGCGACCTAGGGCCCTTTGGGCCCTCTTGTCTTCAAGCCCTGACCTTTTGATAAAGTTAAAGCACTAAATACTGTGTGAGACATATAATGCCATGCTGGCTGCTGCAGACGATATACACCTCTGAACAATGTTCTGATTGTGAATGTCTCCATAATCAAAGTGCTGTATATTCTTTGCCAAGCAAACCATTAAGACCTGTAATTTATAAGGAATGTTTCTATGAAACTATATGAGTATGAATGGAAATAGATGTTAATTATAAACCAGCATTTGTATTATTAAATTAGTAATAACTAATATAATTCATAGCAGTAAAATAGAATTATACTATACTAGCCTGAGGACTAGGAAAAGAGAAATTAAGTCCGATAATAACCAGATAAAATTACTGCTCAAAACTATTAATGAACTCCAACCATTTATTCATAGGGTCTGTATTTGAACAATAATCACTGATGGCTTATTACATATGAAGTATAGGGGAGATCAACTTCGTATGTTGTATTCATAAGCAAAGTGGTCACCGGCAATCTATTGGAAGACCTGCCATTGACCTGGATAGTTTAAGCTGGTGGGCACATTTGCATATACATTGTATTACCACTGTATACAAACATGATCTCTCCAAACATGATGCCAAAATTGCTATGATTTCAAATCAATTCTTTAAACCTAATCAAGCATGCTCTATGTCTTTAAGTTTTATATTAAAGTTTGATGAACTTAAGATTAATAAATTGAAAATTTTGAAACATAAAATAGGAGGGAAAAACTTACCAGCCATTGAAATTTAACTATAATTCCATTGTGAATTTGTTTACACTGTCTCTTTTGTTTGAAATTCTTCCAAGTTCCTCAAGTTTTGTCATTTTTATCATAACACAGCACTAAAAACTCATCAGTGTAAAAATTCTAGCCTTTATACACATTTAAATATATATAATCCAACACTATATATATATGACAACCAGTGAAATCTGAATGAACATGACCTTTCTTGAAAACACAAAATGTATTTGAATTTGACTGTAACCGTTACAAAATATTTTATCTAGACAAGTCTATTTGGAAATGTGGATGGTTTTCAAATCATGAGTGATAAAAGTTGCTCACTAGTAATATTTTTCATAAATTTACTAAGTAAATGGGCTTTGTCACTTATAAATGTGTACTTTCATTGTTAGAATGTATGGCTAAATGTGATATTTATTAATTACAAATCAAGTCAGTGACTTCAATCTCCCCCCATATTTCTGTAGTAGGTTTACCCAGGACCTAGTCTATAAACTCCCTGTTTCATCCTTTCTCTGTGTAAGTGAATTGTTATCAGGTCCAGATTGTCTGAGTTAATTAAGTTAATGTGATTTAAATGGTTTTATGAACTTTTATCTCTCAGATGAAATACTCCTGTGTTGTGTGATACAATATGGAATAATGAGTTCATCCAAATATATCTACTGCTTTTGAAATTTATTTCCAATTAGCAGAGCACTTGAAATGATTAGAATAGACATCCAAAATATTACTGTAAATCTTTCATTGTGGAAGTGCTGAGTGAACATCTATGCAAGCTAGAAATTGCTGGTATACAACAATAATTAAAGCTTTCAATCCAAACTTTTACTGAGTAGAGTGTAGATTTCAAGCATTTATAAATTTGTAATAGACTGGCAAAATACCTTGTATTTTTGTCAACTATTTATTATAATAGCTTGTTCATATTTAATGTTCATATTTAATGTATCAAATTTTCAATTGATTACTAATAATTTGTAGCTTTAAAAACATAAAATAAAATATGAACTAACTTATGTCATTGACTTATAAAACATTGTTTTTAATCCTGTAAGACAGTAAATAATTAATCCATTCAACTAAATTTATTTTAAACTTTGGTCAATTTGGGATGCACAGACAAAAATGTTCTAAGTCTTTTACACGCTTTTCCCTCGTTTTCCATTAGCAAAATATTCTATGTTTCACAATATGTAAGCAACAAAATATTTCTAAGTGTTTTAGTGTTTTTCCACACCTAAAAATTGTCTAAGTATAAATTTCCAGAGATTTCCCTACTTTTCCCTGTCTGATCATGTTATTCAATGAGAGCAAACTAGGGAAAAGTGTGGAAAATATATTTACATACTTTTCCCTAGCATTTTACGGGGATTTCCCTGTAAAAACAGGGAAAAGAGTTGAGAAAGAGGGAGGATTTACAGACGGGGAGAAAACTGGTATAACGATATATGAAACAAAGGTTTCACGGTAAATTACGAAGTTTTGACAGTTGACTAAAAAATTGCACTATAAAGGGTAACAATGGCCGCAGGTGTGTTAAGTTGTAATTAAAATTAAATATGTCCTTCTCAATAGCTACTTGCAATAAACATTTGGTTAGTCAATATCGGATTTTAACTTGATCATTAACAAGAATTTTCGCACCTTCGTGGATTATAATAATTATCGATTATTGAGGTAACTAAACCCGATGCCGCGGATGCTAGTAAATTAGCGACTGTCTATGGGATCTGCTCGACACAGTGATTATGTACACTCAAAAGTCTTATGAACGACACTCTAAAACAATCGACCTCCACAGAGTGGCAGTTTTTTCTGTCTCCACCGTATATGTCGCTCTACGGAAGTTATACTAAAGTCGCGAAAACTGGTTGCGATGGAAAAGTAATTATCTAAAAGCAATGGTTATTACGATTGATCCGAACGTTCGGATCTGTCCGGATGTCTGATTCGGACATCCGGATGCTTGATTCGGTCGATTTTGACAACCCTAATTAATTTAATTCACATTACTTGTTTTTTAGCTCTGAAATGTTGGTTAGTAATGTTTACCTGAACATGAAGCGGACTCACATATTCAAACTATCCTTGTTTACATTGGACAAAGTTTGACCTTATTCTTAATATGAAAAAAAGGAAATCAGACAGACACTCAACTGATGAAGCCAAGTCATAATGTTTCTCTCTATATAATCTTACAACCGGGCTCAATTATTTATGCCCCCGTATCGATAGATCGGGAGGCATATAGTGATTCACCTGTCTGTCCGTTCGTCCGGTTAACCCAAGTTGACCGTTTCTTCTAGCATCATTATCACTGTGTGGTAGCCGGTATGCCCAAAAATGCGCTGTGGATTCAAGATGGCGGACGGTAAACGCGAGCAAAGTAAGTGTCTTTTGTTTTCGACCCAATCTTTTTAAATATGACAACCTAAATTTTGAATGAATTATGAAATAAAAGAGCTTAAATTGGCGATTTTAAAGGGACTATCCGTTTGTGATGAAATGCAAACGTATTTCTGTAAAGTTTGACTGAACACGCTGTTTTGTGAAAATTTAAAAGTGAATCGAGAGACAAGAAGAAAATTGACGATATTTTCCCCAGTAAGAATACCAGTACATCAAAAATCACCAAAATCTGTAGAAATCGTCCTCCCCGTCACACGTACCCTTGTTTTCTTATAAAAAATCACTTAGTAAGATGATTGAAAGGTTTGAAATTTTGGCTACTGTACTGTGCTGTGCAAAACGTGAACAATAACAAACATGCCACTGTATAGCGCTGTGAATTTAATTTCTGTATAGCGCTGTGCTGCAAAACTAGCCAAAAATCTGTACGGCGCTGTGCAATTTTGAACTAATTGAGCTGGTGGCGAAAGTTCTTTCTGTTCTTTCGATGTAATATTCAGATACCAATTTCTTTTTATGTCATAATCATATTGTTATTAAAACATAAGATTGATATGATGTTTTATTTTTATTCTGCAGATTTGTGATGAACAATCAAAGGCATACGTTGTAGTAAATGACGGCAGAGCAGGTTGATGCAGAAACGTTGATACTTCTATAAGTAGTTCATTGTTTTGCTATTCTACAATGTCCCCGATATATATAGTGTTTGAACTGTCCTTCCGGATGTCCGTCTGAGCACAGTTATTGGACCGTCGGTCATTGGATCGTCGACCATCCACACATATCGTCGGCCATCCACACATATCGGCCATTTGACCGAGTCGGTCATCCACACTTATCAACCAACCGAAATTTACCTTGAAAACGGCATCCGGTTAATTCAACAACGTTTTCTGTTCAATACCGACAACTTCTGAAGTATGATATATCCTGTGCTATCATACATGTATATACGAGGGTTGTCCCAGTAAATCGTGTACTTTGCTTATTACACAAAATGTATTCAGACGTTTATTTTCGACTTCACTGATGATTAATAAATATGAAAAATCTTGATGTATTGTTTTTCTTGTTTTGTGTAAAATATCTGGAATGACTTGAAAGTTGAGAGTTCTGTATCCTGGACTACCATTCTTGTTGTTCAATTCTCGCTTTCTTAATTGTGTAACTTGATTGGAATGAGTTGTTACTGTGTGTCAAAAGTAATCGTCCCCTTTACCACCATACTCACTGTAATAGCATCGATAAATGAATCTGAAAAAAACACACAAGAGTTATCTCTCTTTAAAATCAGGTCAAAAAGAAAATCTTATGAATATCTGAAATAGCTTAAGGATGCTGGAGCGGTGTATTGCATTAAAGTATTGCATTATAAATAGGTGGGTGGGATAAAAATATGTTTATGCCAAATGACCTTTTTGGGAGTCATATTCGTTTCGTAATGTTTGTTTATTGTGCGTGTATGTATTTTCGCGATATATAAATGTTCAATAAGATTTTTTTAGCGTTTATAACGATTTTCTCAGCATTTTAGCCCCATTTAACAAACAATTGCGAAAAAGATACATCGGTGACATTTATTTTTTATTGCATAATTTTGAAGATGTATATCACTAGACTTATTCCACAAAATAGTGAAAAAAGTTTAATGCGGGAAAAAACGTTATAAGGATTTTACCTGGGTGCTCCTTTGCTGCATTAAAATATGAAGTGGGTGGGGTAGAAAATATACGAGAACAAAATTAAATACCATTTTTGGTCTCTTGACCTTGTATAACAATGTGTACCCAAACTATATTGAACACTATTTTATTATTTAGATCTCAAACATCGAATAAAAATGTCAAATTTGAACACCACCACCAATTTACCAATGTCAATGTAATTATAAAAATAATTCATACACACTTCAAATAGGGCTGATTACTCGGAAAACGATTTCCGTGACCTAGTGTTTTTACATAATATTTTATGTCAAAATAGATTTCTCTACTTTCTTGCAAAAATGAACAACATCTAAGGGAGGAATCCAAACCGCTCCAACTTCCTAATTACTACAGGCAAGTAATGTGAATAAAGAAAAAGACTATCAGTGTACGAAACGGTCTGTCTGTTAAAAGCTGATCGTTGTTATAAATATTTGACTTTTAAATAAGTCAAATGTTATTTAAAGTGGGGAGCGATGGCCTAGAGGTACAGCGCGCTCTTCGGGTCGAGAGGTCCCGAGTTCAACTCCAATCTGGACCACTACTTAAATTTTCTGAGCAAAAAATAACCCACATGCTCCACTAGACCAATTTGTGAAGTGGTATATGTGAGGGATGTGTCTGTACTTGTTCGATATTCCTGGGGGCCGCAGATCGAGTTTGGCTCACACCAACCAGGAGAGAAATAGTCTCCCAAATGAGACTAGAATGCAGGTTTCCTAAGGTAGCCCAATGACTATGTGAAGTTAAAATGTAAAAGGGTGGCTGAACGGCTGAACTGCTAAAAGCAGCCCTAGAAAATTAGTAAACTACCTTTTTTATTTGGAATTTGTTAATTCGTGGAATTGATACCCCCTTCCAAACATTTGCTGAGACGGACATCAGGATGGAAAGTTCAAACACTACATATGTCGCAGACAATGAAGAATAGCACTACAATAAAATATTTACGTTTCGGCATCAACCTTCTCTGCCATCATTTTCTACAACGTGTGCTTTGACTGTGCATCAAAAACCTGTAGAATGAAAATAAAACATCATATCAATCTTATGTTTTAATAACAATATGATTATGACATAAAATGAAATTGGCATCTGAATGTTACATCGAAAGAACAGAAAGAACTTTCGCCACCATCTCAATCAGTTCAAAATTACAGAGCGCTGTTCAGATTTTTCGCTAGTTCTGCAGCACAGCGCTATACAGAAATTGCATTCACAACGCTATACAGCGGTATGTTTGTTATTGTTCACGTTTTGCACAGCACAGTACAGTAGCCAAAATTTCAAACCTTTCAAACATCTTTATTAGTGATTTTTTATCAGAAAACAATGGGTACATGTGACGGGGAGGACGATTTCTACAGATTTGTGTGATTTTTGATGTACTGGTATTCTTACTGGGGAAAATATCGTCAATTTTCTCGTCGTCTCTCGATTCACTTTTCAACTTTCACAAAACAGCGTGTTTAGTTAAACTTTACAGAAATACGTCGGCATGTCATCACAAACGGATAGTCCCTTTAGAATCGTCAATTTAAGCTCTTTCATTTCATAATTATTTCACAATGTAGGTTGTCATATTTAAAAAGATTGGGTCGAAAACAAAAGACACTTACTTTGCTCGCGTTTACCGTCCGCCATCTTGAATCCATAGCGCATTTGTGGGCATGCAGGCTACCACACAGTGATTATGGCTCGCTACAAAGCTTCCATACTTGCATGGATGTTGTATATGATCACTTTCCACATGCCTATACAATCTCCACGTGCCTATATAACCTGACCCCATTTTTACCTTCACCTTGACCTAATTTTGGACTTAGACTTATTGAAGGACCAAATTCTTGGTAAACCCAAATTGACCGTTTCTTCTAGCCTTAATATGGCTTGCTACAAAGCTTTCATACTTGCATGGATGTTGTGTATGAACACTCTCCACACGCCTGTATCACCTAACCCCATTTTGACCTTCACCTTGACCTAATTTTGGACTTATTTATGGACAAGGCTTCCACGGGGGGCATAATCGTTTATTGAACGCAGTCTTGTTTAAACAAATACTAGTATATAATTATCCAAATGCATTGTACTATGGCATGACATGCAAGATCCAAGGTGAACAACACTGTTTCAAAAGGCTAAACCGGTATTCTGTTAAACGGAGACTCGTTTAAGTGACTGAGTTACAATTCCTTGTCTATGGTTGATACATGTTTGTAAACTACTTTCAGAAATGATTGATGAAAGTAAGAAGCAACTTACTGAGCTCTGCACCATTCTGCTGATTAACCTGTGAACACTGACTGAGCTCTACACCATTCTTCTGAACAACCTGCGAAAATTGACTAAGCTCTACACCAATCTAATGAACAACTTGCGAAAACTGACTAAGCTCTACATCATTCTACTGAACAACCTGTGAAGTTTGTGACGCCTTCTTCAGGAATAGTACTTCACTTACAGTCAATATGGCAGTTAGTACTATTGAGAAACCATTCAAATGTGGTTCTGAATTTCCTCGAAACTTTAGTCTAACAATACACGTGAGAAAACACAGAGGTGAAAAACCATTCAAGTGTGATATATGTAAATACGCTTGCTGTACAAAAAGTAACCTGAAAAGTCATATGAAAGTGCATACAGGTGAAAAACCATTCAAATGTGATGTATGTAAATACGCTTGCTCTACAAACGGTAACCTGAAAGCTCACATGAATGTACATACAGGTGAAAAACCATTCAAATGTGATATATGTAAATACGCTTGCTCTACAAACAGTTACCTGAAAGTTCACATGAATGTACATACAGGTGAAAAACCATTGAAGTGTGATTTTTGTGGATCTGCATTCTCTCGAAACAGTTGTCTTAAGACACACTTGAGAATACATACTGGTGAAAAACCATTCAAGTGTGATGTTTGTGAATCTGCATTCACTCAAAACAGTAGTCTGACAGAGCATATGAGAATACACACTGGTGAAAAACCATTCAAGTGTGATATTTGTGGATCTGCATTCTCTGACAACAGAAATCTTAAACGACATATGAGAATACACACTGGTGAGAAACCATTTGAGTGTGATATTTGTAGATCTGCATTCACTACAAACAGTATCCTGAAAAGTCACATGAATGTACATACTGGTGAAAAAGCATTCAGGTGTGATATTTGTGGATCTGCATTCTCTCAAAACAGTAGTCTTAAACAACACTTGAGAATACACACTGGTGAAAAACCATTTAAGTGTGGTATTTGTGAGTCAGATTTTATTCGAAAGCATAGCCTGATTAATCACATGAGAACACATTTGAAACCATTTAAGTGTGATGTTTGTGGCTCTGCATTCTCTCACAACTGTTTTCTTAAACAACACTTGCGACAAAAACATTTAAGTATGAGTATAAACACACGAGAACACATTCAGATGTGAAAACATTGTAAGTGTGATATTCGTGGATAAGAATTCTCTTGGAAACATTCTTGGTGATCTTGGCATCATTCCATTGTCAATCTGCATAAAAGTAGAGTTCTAAATTTTTGGTGTCCGCTTTTGAATTCTAAAGAAGATACAATTTGTAATGTAATGTATAGAACGTCCTTTTTTGTTATTTGAAAGAAATAATGTAAATTTTCCTTGGATACATTATGAACGTGATACATGTACTTGGAATTCCCTTGGTTTTACTAATTAATGGCTGCAACAAAGCACCCCATCGCTTCTGCTTTTAAGAAAGCCATTAATATTAGGCTTAATGATCACTTTGTTCAAAATTAGAATAGCATTGTAACTAATTCTAGTAAATGTTATATCTTGGACAAGCACACGTTTGAATTTGAGCATTATTTTAATATTTTGCCTGCTGATCTTGCTATTTCATTATGTATATTTAGATGTACATGTATTAACCACAAATTACCTATTGAAAAAGGTAGATTTGATAATATTGTGAGGGAACAGTGGGTTCCTCCCTTTATGACTAATTATGCACAGGGTTCGAAGTCCACAGTGTGTCATTCATTGCGGAGTGAGTATATAGGCTTGCTTGAAATATCCATTTTTCGGGATGTGGATGGTTCGTTCTATGTCTGACTCTTGCGTGGCTGGCTAGGCGCTGCCGTCGTTTCTGTGTGGCTTTGGGTTGTCTGTGTGCTACAGTATTTACTTATCACTACAGCAGGTGTTAAGTGCTGTGTGGCGGCTGTAAAAAGTCTCCCCGTACTTCACTTCAGTGTAGTTATCATTTATAATTACCTCCCTTTATGGCTAATTATGCACGTAGTTCGAAATCCACAGTGTATCATTCACTGTATACAGGCTTGCTTGAAATATCCATTTGTTGGGGATGTGGATGGTTCGTTCTATGTCTGACTCTTGCGTGGATGGCTTTGGTGTGGCTTTGGATTGTCTGTGCGCTACAGTATTTTGTAATCTATGCAATTCTAATCTGTTGGGTGACGAGTTTCATTATCTTTTTAATTGCATTTACTTTAATGACGAAAGGAAAAATATATAGATGAATATTACTTTAATCATCCTAATGCTGTTAAATTTTCAGGCCTTATGAATAGTGATATGAAGGAATTATGTCTTGATTTAATTAATAACATTTTTTTGGACACCCTGAATAAAGGTGCATAAATATATATACAGGGTGTCCAAAAAAACGGGGACCTGCCTAAAACGCTTATAACTTATGTAGTTCAGCAGTTTTACTGTTGTAACTAGGTCATTCAGCGTAGGCATTCCGCCTTTTGGTTGCTGAATCTTTTCTACTGGGTCATTCAGCTAGTTATACTTTATTATTCTTTTCGACTGTTGGACTTGGGCGGATCTGCGCTTGTTTAGTTGGGCATTGTGCTTTGTATTCTTTTAATGTTTTCTGTGCTCGGCTGGTTAAGTTGAGTGCTGCCTTCCCTGTCTGACTTAATATAATCTTTTTTATTTAATTTTAATGAATTTGACTAGTTCTTTAGAGAGGGCGTAAAAGTGATTTCTTCTTCTAAAATAGGTCCTTATTAATATGTTTTGCTTTAAAACAGGAAGTGACGTCATTCGTATTTTTTTACAGTCAAACTTATATAATGCAAGTACATTACGTCTTTGTAATTTACTTTCGTATTTTCCACTTACATTTTGTACATAAATGTATATTATAACAATAATATATGATTTCTCCACCAACATTGACAGTCATCCTTCTGTTGGAAAATGATGCTCTTGTTTATTAAATTTAGTTTCTCTTCCTCTAAATACATTAAAGGGGCACATGCCCAGAAACTGGAGTATCTTGGTTTGCATACAACAAAATTGCGTTTTATCACTTGTAAAACCAACTATTATCGAAAAGCCAAAAAGGAACTTGACTTAAAAATTTACTCTATAACGCACGCTTCGATATTTTGTATAACGATTTGAATAAAATAATTTATTGACGACAACGATATTTAGTTATTCTTGAAATATTTTTTTTAAAAAATAGCGGGTTATCTCATAACTTTTTACAGGGTTTTCATTATTTGACTTTGGTATTAAAATGATACCAATTTGATTGTTATTCGAGGCACTTCAGTTCCAGGGCATGCCCCTATAAATGTTTGGTCTGTCATTGGTTAAAGTATCTATACATTTTTTATTATTTTTGTTCTCTTTGTTCATCCTCCACATACATATACATGTTGTAAATAGAACGATTTGTTGCTTGTTATTTACATTGTCAAATGTTATGTTATGTCAGATGCCAATATAGGCCTGGACTACAAATAAAACTTAAAATTCAAGATAGTTATCTTTCTTAAAACTATGTAAAATCATTAACATACAGACTAGCTATAATATTCTTATTTGCTGTCTTGCACCATACTGAAAAAATAATACCATTTTTGCTTATCATTTTAATTTCTACTTTGAATCAGAATAAATGCCCATAAAATAGTAAAATTTACCATAGTGTATACATGAGGCAAAACATGAAACTACCTCACTACAGGTATCCCACCACAGAGGTTCAATGCTTACAGGAGCTAACATTTATCAGAGATTGCAAATGTTTATTACCCCAAGTGGTCTATTTTATGGGGCTTGTACATTAAGTACGGACATTCACACCTAATTGTTAATGAAAACTTAATTATTGCTCTAGAGATGATTTTGGAACTCCGATTTGACACTTGTGCCTTAGACATGACACATGAGAACACATTCAGATGCGAAACCATTTTAAGTCTGATTTTCGTGGATCGGAAATTCACATGGAAACATTCGCTGAAAAAACACATGAGATTACATGTACATTCTGTTGAAATAAATTTGATATAACTGAGATGCTTGTATACCCGTATTCATTTATTAAACGTCGTCGGTGTAATGCACAAATCTTGTGTCTCAATATATATGTGTATGCCTTCTGTTAACGCTCAGTCGTACGTTCAATGTAGAAACATCTCAAAGGAATACGTCATGAATTGCAATGAATTAATTGTCTTTTTTTCAATCAAATATAAAGCAAAGAATTTTATTTATAATGTGTGAACAAGTTTATAATGTATTATTGTATATACAGCTTTTGTAGTAAAATGAAGAAATAAGGCTCTGCATGTGGTTGACACATTTATAAGTTATACATTATATAGTATTATATTACCGTAACCATTTCTGCGATAATATTTTAATCCGTAAAATATTAGTTATAGCGAGTTTGTCTTGGTTTTTGTATGGCAATTTAACTGATTATGAAAATATGAATTGAATTTTGATATAAAGTTTCACCGTTTCAATATGTGTTTTTTTAGTTGCATGTAGTTTCTCAGTAATGTCAGTGCTCTAGCCTGGTATACAAACGAAGATTGGTAAAATGGTAATGCACAGATAATTCGAGACTTAGTGGATATGACCTGTTTAAATTTGTATGTGTATTGTACTTCAAAATGTAATAAACAAATATAGTGACGTCGTTATATTTTGTGTACAGTACTAGTATTATCGCCAGGGATGGTTGATTGTGGAGCAGTGTATGCCGTGGACCTTGGATTTCGCTCTCATCCCACGATATTATCGGATTAAATTCAGCACTTATATCTCAAAACAAGGACTTGACCGTTGTAATGATTACTTAACAAAAGTTCAAAATCACCAGATATTCGGAGTATAAGTTTTGGTTATGGACTTTTGACGGTGGCTATACTATGCTGCGATTTGTCATTTGTGGCTTATCGTGGTCTAAATAGACTTCCATTTGCTGACATTCATATAAAGTTCTAACTGCACCGAGTTTAAATTTGAATGTCTTTGGAACCGTTGTGATAAATCAAGTGGTTTTTTTTTTGAAAACATGCTTAAATCGATATCGGTGGAATATTGTGCTGTTATGCATGACGGTATAATGTGTATGTGTGTGGACGTGCTATAGAGTTTTTGACGGGAAATCTTTTCCATCTCAGTCGATTGTCTTTGCAGAAAAACATAATATTGCCCATTTGTCATTTGACGAAAGGGTCAAAGCTATGGGTCAGTGAGATAGTGGTGGTTTGAGCTGCTAACAGTGGATAAAACACTGCTGACAATTTGTTACTTTGGGTTTTATCCCCAACCTTAACAAACGTCACTAAATTTGTAATATTCCATGTTGATATAACTAAATAATAAAAAAAAAAATGATCATGCAACGTTTGAAAGATAACAAGATTATCGTAAGCGATGTATACCCCGTCAGCACCAACCACTGCAATTCCATGTTGATATAAATAAGTAACTAACAAATAATGATCTGGCAACGTTTGAAAGATACCAATTGGTCAAGTTTATTACGATATATGTACACGTACATAAAGGAGGAACTAACACGGGAGAATGGGCATCTAGATTTGACCCTGATCCTTAAAACAATCAGCGCTACCAACAGGTAACTGTATCGATCATTGATAAAGAATAAAAAAAATTTATAAAATTTATGTTATCTAAGATATTATAAATTTCATAAAAAATATTTTGTTGTTTTCTCTTTATTAATGATACAGTTACCTGTGGCGGTTCCAACCTGAAAACCAAAGAAGAAAACACCATTTATTATGTAGTATGAAATAAAAAATATACATGTATAGTACATGTACTTAGCAGAAGACCATCACCTTCTTTCACTGACCAGAAACGTTAATCTATTATACATTATATAAACCGACTGAAAAATATCCAATTTTTTTGAGAGCTCAAGAACTTATCACTCTGGCCCCGTGTTAAAATGATTTTATCACATAAAATACGCACTGTGAGTTTAATAAACCCATTACATAATCAAAGCACTGAGAGTATTGTTGGGAGGCGATCTGGTTGCTGCTACTAAAGCTTAACCCGACTTTCCGCGTTTAATGTTCGTTTTCTTACTGCCGATCTTGTCTTGAATGTCAAAATAGGCATATGTGACTATATAGGCATGTTGGGTATCTAAATAATTGTTAAAAGGTGCATATTACTTTATATGTAATACGTGTATTGAATGCGTATATCAAAAGTGGCTTTAAAATAATACTACGCGCCTATTTATCAGATTCTATAGTACCGTCTTGTAATCACTTCCCTTACAGCGGGAGACAGTCTATAAAAAGCGGCTAGCTAGTACAGCGACACCATATGATTGCATAACAGTACTTTGCAGACCGTATACGATTCATTGATAAAACCATCACTTGGCCGTAGTCTGAAGTTTCTAAAAATAGCTTTACAGCCGGGACATTTGATGAACACGTCATTTTTGTACTATGAAACAAGTTCGGTATCAGCCGGTGTAGTGATTTTTTTGGCCAAAATATCGATTTAACGAACAGTTTTGATCTTAGAATAAACCAATGTTGCTGATTGGCTTAAATCAGTTAAAAAAATTGGAGAAACATATGTAGCAGTATTGGGAATGTTGACGGTTTCTGGAACTACTTGAATGCGGATTCACATAGCAGCCTAAAGGCGGTTAATTTTGTATTAAGAAATGGGCAATGGTAGTAATGAGAGGCTTAATCGCCTCCCAAAAACCATAATACACACGTGTAATAAACATGCAAATGAGGTATATACATGGGCGAGTCACTTTATCATTATTAGCATACCTGCTATTGGGAAATAACATTTATTATAGGATTAATTAAAAGGTCTACAATTTACGCAGGGTTTGTCATTTTTCTTTTTGGTAATTATATACCTTTGTGTTAAATTTTATACTTCCTGGTAGATTGACGCTCATTCGGACATGGCTGTGTAAATCTAACAAGTTTACAATCATTTACTGATTTTAGACGTGTATAGGGTAAGCTCCTGTTTAAATCATTAGATGCAAAATGTAAGTCGGTTATGTGTTACCAAAATATTAACAGACATTAATCCGCAACGTCCAAATTCATCGATATAGCGAGAATCACTATTCGTACCAAAATAAATCGTACCTGATAATTCGCACCATTTTAGTAAGCAATGTAAAGGTGCTGTTTTACGTTGTGACGTGTTGCAAAAATTAAAATAAATTGTTATGTATTTGCATTATTTTTATCTATACATTGTTCCAAAAAGGTACACTAAGTAGCACTATTTAATTTTTATTAGTCTACGGTTCAAACTTTTCTAGAGGTTTAGTTTGTTTACAAAATTAGAAATTGGCGATATTTTACTCGATGTTTAGTGACTCGATTTCACACATGATCAGGAAATGTCATATCATTGAAGTCAAGATATTTGGAGACTTCGGATTGTTTTCAAACCAAAAATTCAATGCACATACAGAGCTACAGATAAGCTGCGTATTGGGGTAATTACCCAATTAATTATCTTAAAAACCCAATTGATTTTGAGAGGAGGGGGTAAGAAAAAGCAAAGGCAATCTTAAATACCCAAATAGAAAAGGATGTTATAGTGAAAAATAGTACATAAAAGCTTATTTACCTTTTGATTTTATTAAATACCCAATTAAAATTTGTCAAAACCCAATCAAAATTGAAACTCGGGGGTAAAATACCCAATTGACTAAAACCTTATCTGTAGCTCTGCGATGTGACATATATATACTGTATACTGAAAAAATAAAGTTTAGCAAGTTTTTCAGGGTACTGATATTTTTACTTGTATGGCGATGTATGCATAAATGATGTGATGTGATTAACTTGTCGGCCATGACTTTATTATTAAAATTTCCGAGGTCAATTTGTGTTTTCGTGGTTTTGAGAAGCCATGACGTCATTTATAAAGAAAACACGTGTAACACGTGCAGAAGGAAATCTGACCCGTGTAATGGATGAAAACAAGCACGATATTGTCAGTCTTATGCCACATGTTAACAAATAAACCGGTGTAAAAATTGTAAAATATTCAACGGCTCGAGGTTTAAGAAGGGCTGTGAACGACGTCAAATGGTTATTGGAATGTTGAATGATGTCACAAAGGCAAGAGGCAAAGCAATACATTTGAATGACAGTTAATTGATCATTAGTGGCCTAAAGACTAAATCTTTGCTAACAGGAGACGTCAAAGATGGGCCGTGTTCAGACAGACTAGCAATAACTACGTCACAAGAAGAGCGTCAGATTTCAGTGACGTCAACACGTAACAGATTCACGTGAAGTCACCAGTTAGCTAGCTGTTCATGTCAGGAACGCAAACAGCACTAGTGTTTGTTATAAAATCGACCGGAATAGACTAGCCAACGCTAGAATTTATGGACGTCATGCTGACGTTGGCATACCGTTGACAAGACGTCATTGGTAATGATGGTTTGCCTCGGCAATTTCTATCGCATAACAACTCGTTTGCAATTAAATTACCATCTCCGTATGTATTAAACAAACACACTAGAATTTTTGCCGATTTAACAAATGTTGGTCCTTCTCGGGAGTGGAGGAGATGAGGAACAAATGCCATCCAAAGTGCATGACCTTCAGCAAGCAATGAACAAAAATAACATTCTCCTAACCGTTGCTTTTAAGCTTCGTAACAACAAGAGACAAACATGTTCGACTGAAATGACTCCTTAAGGAGGGCATAATCTACATCAAATTTCTTGTGATTTTTCTTATTTACCCCAATCTTCTTACAAGTGACGAATTTCCGTCAGGATGAAAATTTCCTTCACTTAAATGGTTGAATTTCAAATGGAATGATCTTAAGATTAAAAAACTTTCCTTCTGTTAAATAGCATGCAACTTCACGAAAACAAACAAAATAGTCCAACTTGCTAAACTTTTGTTTATAAGTATAAGTAGATAAATTGAGTTTCCTGCAAGAAATAAAAAAATTATAGACTGCATATGTCAAATAAATGGGACTAAAAAGCATAAAAATAGCATATTTTAACTATTTTTGGATTATAGAACATGTTTTAGGTAAACAATATTGTTGAAATACTAACTTTATGATGACATGATGCTGCAGAAACAACATTACTGTTATCTTCTGAGCCTTTATGTCAATCAAAAATGGATGTTTCCTTTCCAAAAAGTCCATTTGAATTTAATTAAACTGTTGAAATTTCAATAAAGTTGTTTATCTATCTACTTGACGATTTTACTTGCTAAAACAAATTTATAAGTATATTTAATGGATTGCTTCTCTATTTTTGTTTATTATTTTTCCCTTTATTCTGATTTTCCCATCATTTTTTTTTAAATAAGTTACTATATATGCACTACTATTTTTATGTTGTTATGTATCTACATTGTCATAACACACTATCGGTATATATCTAAATCTATAAGGTTACTTTAGATATGTATATGTAAATATATACTAGACCATTATATCTTACTATGCTACATGTGTATAGCACTTAAAGTTACAGCCTTTGTCCACCATCAAAAGTTAATACTTTTGTATATGTTGATATATTTACGTTTTTTGACAAGGAGTGGGATTGATATTACGTTTCAAAACGTGTAAGCATTTATAATTATTATACACATGTAAACTATTTGCTGGATAAATAATGTTTAACTTACACTTTTGGCCTAATGAATTTAAGTTACGTCGCTTTCTTACTTGGACAATTCTTGGTTAAAGTATCATGTGCAAGTTACATTCAGACCAATAATTATCGCATCTACTATCAATGATATTCAGTTGAAACTTAGTTGTATCTAGTCTGAACTTAGATTGATATGACATGAATGTGAATAGTCGAGCGCACTGTCTTATGGACAGAATAAGACAGCTCTATTTTCCAAATTGACCCATTAAAATCCACTCTAATTTTATATTGGCTCATTAACTACTTTCAGATACGTGTAAACTGAGTATTTTAGACACACCAACACTGATGAGGCAACTGACTGAGCTCTACACCATTCAACTGAACAACCTGTGAAAACTGACTGAGCTCTACACCATTCTACTGAACAAACTGTGAAAACTCACTGAGCTCTACACCATTCAACTGAACAACCTGTGAAAACTGACTGAGCTCTACATCATTCTACTGAACAATCTGTGGAGTTTGTGACACTGTCTTCATGAATAGTACTTCACTTGCATTCCACATGGCAGTTAATAAAGTTGAGAAACCATTCAAGTGTGGTATCTGTGGTTCTGGATTTACTCGAAACTCTGGTCTAACAATACACATGAGAACACACACAGGTGAAAAACCATTCAAGTGTGATATTTGTGGATCTGCTTACTCTATAAGCAGTAACATGAAAAGTCACATGAAAGTACATACTGGTGAAAAACCATTCAAATGTGATGTATGTGAATATACTTGCTCTACAAACAGTAACCTGAAAAGTCACATGAAAAGACATACTGGTGAAAAACCGTTCAAGTGTGATATTTGTGGATCTCTTTACTGTACAAGCAGTAACCTGAAAAGTCACATGAAAAGACATACTGGTGAAAAACCGTTCAAGTGTGATATTTGTGGATCTGCTTACTCTACAAACGGTAACCTGACAGTTCACATGAGATTACATACTGGTGAAAAACAATTCAAGTGTGATGTTTGTGGATCTGCTTACTCTACAAACGGTAACCTGAAAGTTCACATGAGAGTACATACTGGTGAAAAACCATTCAAGTGTGATCTGTGTGCATCTGCATTCCCTCACAAAGATAGTCTTAAACAACACTTGAGAATTCACACTGGTGAAAAACCATTCACTTGTGATATATGTGGATCTGCTTACTCTCGTAACAGTTACCTTAAAAATCACATGAAAGTACATACTGGTGAAAACCCAAAACCATTTAAGTGTGATACTTGTGGATCTGCATTCTATCAAAACAATAGTCTTAAACAACACCTGAGAAAGCACACTGGTGAAAAACCATTCACTTGTGATATTTGTGGATCTGCATTCTATCAAATCAATCGTCTCAAACAACACTTGAGAATTCACACGGGTGAAAAACCATTCAAGTGTGATATTTGTGGATTTGCATTCTATCAAAACTGTAGTCTTAAACAACACTTGAGGAAACACACTGGTGAAAAACCATTCACGTGTGGTATTTGTGGATCTGCATTCAGTCAAAGCAACTGTCTTAAACAACACTTGAGAATTCACACGGGTGAAAAACCATTCAAGTGCGATATTTGTGGATCTGCTTACTCTACAAACGGTTACCTAAAAATTCACATGAGAGTGCATACAGGTGAAAAACCATTCAAGTGTGATGTTTGTGGATCTGCTTACTCTACAAACGGTTACCTAAAAATTCACATGAGAGTACATACAGGTGAAAAACCATTCAAGTGTGATGTTTGTGGATCTGCATTCTCTAACAACTTCAATTTTAAACAACACTTGAAAGTACACACTGGTGAAAAACCATTTAAGTGTGATATTTGTGATTCAGCTTTTATTACAAAGCAAAACCTGATTAGACACATAAGAACACATTCCAATGCAAAACCATTGTAATTGTGTTATTTGTGAATCGATAAAACACTTGATATTACATTCTGACGAAATAATTTTAATATAACTTAGATGCTTGTGGATGTTCATGCATTGATGAAACGTTTTGCCCTGAAATATTCAGACTCTGACATGGAAGTTTGTTGTTAAAATCAGATCCCATCATTTTCTCCATTCCTTTACGCTGTTAGCGGTCGGACTCCATTCGGTAAGAGGTCATGTTCATATGACCTCTATTGCGCACGATGACGTAACGTAACCTCAGAAGTGTTTCATCGCACTTTCAAATTTTCGATTTTCGATCAAGTAAAGTTCACATCGACATGACCCCATACGGAGTGTCTTCAGATCCTATTATATAGGAGATATCATGTTTGTACACAAAGCAATTAGTACCTAGTCAGTGTATAGATCAACCACGAGTTTTGAGCCGTGACGGGAGATTACACTATTTAGTCATGGTGTGTGAATATACCTGGTTGGGATACCTTAAAAAATGCGTTAATATATATAATTGCTTGACCTGATATTGTCAGTATCGCTGGCTCAATCGGTAGAGAGCTTAATTGTCAGCCTCAGACATGCGGGTTCAAGCCCTGATAACTGCTCTATTTTTCTCACTTCATTTATTTTGTTTCATTTTCGTCAAGAATATGAAGACATTGTTAAAGCCATTTTTTGTAATAATTATTTTGACTTTGCATTGTACCTGTAATGGTTTTTCATGTTTCGCTGTTTTTATTTCATTTTTTTCCTCGGGTCCAGTATTAATATATCTTTTACTGAATGCAATACTTTA
Source organism: Spisula solida (assembly GCA_947247005.1). Classification (NCBI taxonomy): domain Eukaryota; kingdom Metazoa; phylum Mollusca; class Bivalvia; order Venerida; family Mactridae; genus Spisula; species Spisula solida. The sequence goes on along the minus strand of OX365959.1, from coordinate 41,713,797 downwards.
ATTGCTTGAAGACCGTTTATTGCATTAGCTAACGCCATTGTTTGTGTCAAAGTTAAAAGACACATAGACTACATGTATATTATATAAATTATGAACTCCTTGCAAACTTTCTGTATAAGGTATTTAATACAAGCCATATTAGATAGTCATTATCATACCATCATCTTCACCAGTATGTTAACTAGTTGAAGCCATTACACGTTTATAGTTACACGCTGTTACTATGACTAACGACACTTAATTTTGACTAATAAATCGCTAATTATTAAATACATTACACGAAACTTTCTTGTGTAATATTACTTGAACAAGCGATTTGAAAAAAAAAAAAGTGATCATACCAAGGATCGAACCTGTAAAAGTAAGTCTCAGAAGACATCGCCATATCCATTGGGCCACGTTTTGAGTTACTTACAGAAACTACTTATTTAACTTATGTTGTTATTGCTTATATATACATACCCTTTTAGGGTGAATCAACTTTGCTGCATAAATTAGTCACGGCTCAAAAAACATGGTTGATCTATAGGATAACTTCGCAGTGACGACACAATTGTTTATGTTGTCTGGATCGATACAACTATCAAATCAGGTAACGCGGCTTACATACACAATGATATTAGTTTTATATAATAGTATTACATGTATTTTCATACGTCCCTGTGGCTCAGTGGTTAGCAACGCTGTCTGGTAACTTCGGTTTTGCAGACTGTAGGTTCGAATCCAGGTAGGTCTAAATGATTTATTTATTGTGAGTTTATTCCCACCATACTATAGAATATTAATGCCATTGAGTATAATTATATAGCTTTCAATATCTAGAGATTATAGAAAAATACCAAATGAATTTTGTTTTGAAGTGGCTGACAATTAGCTATATGTTAACACATTGTAATCATGAATACCCGAAAACACACAGAAATACGTGCAGGTTGAAATTCCTATCTGGTCTTTGTCAAATATGATCTGTCTAGTCAATATGTTCGAGGCATCCACTTAAGTTATGATAAAGAAAAACGTTGCTCAGTATAAGAATGATGCTAATTGTATACTGCAGAATGCTCTGAAGGTTATTGCAAGCATAATTATGTTTCCGTATTTCAGTTCGACATTGCATAGCGTTGCGCTGACATTACTGCATTTTTAATTGCCGAATAATGTTTAACCATTCAGTTAAATGAATTCAATTTTTTTTATTTCAGGTGTGTAAAGAAGAAAAGCAAGCCGGAAAGCTTCACATTCCTCTCACATCACCCGTTGAACGGACCGCACACTACACCTGTGCCAGTGAAAGGACGCTCTACAAGTATCAGAGAGAACATGCTGCTGAAACAGAGGTTCAACGAAAGAAACGTTCAGACAGGGTGATGATTGATGGTTTCGACCAAGAAGTTGTTCGTCGTACCGTGCACGAGATATGTGTCTGCCGGAAGAGAGTCCCGACAGTTACTAACATTCGACAAGCTCTTCAAGAAAAGATCCAGTACTCCGGAGGAAAAAGACATTGAATGCGAACATTGAACGATTAAGGATTCACCTGGAAGAAAACCCAGAGTAACAGAGACGTCCTGATGGAGAAGCCAGACATCGATGTTACTCGTGCACAATTCCTACGTCGTATAAAGAAGTACCGGAAACAGGGTAGTCCGATCATTTATATTGATGATGAAACACACGTTAATTCTTCCCATACAGTACCGAACTCCTGGCAGTCAAAGGATGTCTCGCTCAAGGTGCCATTCAATAAGGGAAGTCATGTGATGGTTGTGCATGCTGGTTCGGAATCGGGATTCATTCCAAGTGCGTAACTTCTTTTCCAGGCGAAGAAGGCCAGTGGAGATTACCATGAGATGAACTCGGCGAATTTCAAGATGGTTAGATGAGAAGTTACTGCCGAACCTGCCATCACGATCGGTTCAGAAACCACCTCTAACATACTTATTGGACACGAGGTTGCAAGTACATCGTCATACCTGTCTCAGACTGCCTGTCTATCATGCAGATTTGAATGCCATAGAGTTGGTGAGGGCTAACATCAAAGGATATGTAGCGCGCCGAAATATGTCCTTCAACAAGAATGAAGTATTGAAGCTTACCATGGAAACTATTGCATCTGTAACTGAAGATGACTGGCGGTCATGCTGTGCACATGTAATGAAGGTGGAGCGGAACTACTGGGCGACAGACATTGCAATCGAGACGGAAATGGAGAGACTTCTTATAGAAGTTATACGTTTATAGCGACGAAGGAACTAACACAGCGTCAGCATATGAAAGTGATTCAGGGACGGACACAGCATCAGAATCAAAATCGGCCGTTTGTGTTTGAAATGTTTTGCAATGCTTTGTTGTACATTTTTGTATTTGTTTAAAATGATTTGCATTATAAAACGTAAAAAATGAAATAGATAAATCAAAAGACAAATAGAAAAAAATACATATATAGAAAAAAGAGCGAAAAAATACAGATAAACTTAAAAAACATGAACCAACAAGGATAAACAATATTAGCATGAGTGCGATTCGAACCCATACGGAAACTAGTAAAAATAATTCATTACTATGCCTAGTGCTTTACCGTCGGTACTAATTTTACATTACGAAAACACTATATTATAACATAAAGATATGTAGTTAAAATAATGATAATATCGATTTCCCTACTGGCTTAGACTCGTCTAAAACGTCACTGCGAAGTTATCTGAAACGGACTGTACCACCAGCTATAGTCCTAGCAGGATAATGTGGCAGTCACGTGATACAATGTTTTCTGCTTTCGACAATGTCAATTGATTGAATAAGGTAAACCATGTTTAAGGTTTGTGATTATAAATCATTTTAACCATCCATCAATTAAAACAACTTCATAGCCGAGTGGTTTAGTGCGTAGATACTTCCTAACTTTATCGATATTTTTGGCCGCGAGTTCGAAACCTTGTCCATTTGTATGTATTTTTTTATTTCTTTTTCTCATCTTTATAAATTTAAAAGCTAAGAGCTAAGAAAAATGGCTTAAATCATAGGCGGATCCAAGGGTGGGCGGACCCGGCGTACGCCCCCCCTAAAATCGCCGGAACCTAGGTAATTTAATCATAGATTGGATGTTAGAACAATATTGATATGCAATTTTTTTTCGCTCGCTTCGCTCGCGTCAATAACACAATTGGTAGCATAATGCCAAACATCGGCTACAGAATTGCCGAGATTCTTGCACATTAAAAATGTCCGACAAGTCAGTAATACAGTTGACTTGATTTTCTTATAAACCTGTCATTTTCATTAAAAATAAGATATCTCAAAATGCAGCTGACGAATTCCGTGGTTATATTTAAAAAGTCACGAGGCAGAAAGCCACTGGTCTCCCTAGTCGCTGGATCCCAAGTATTTCACATTTCCTCTTAAACAAAACTGAAGCCCTGGAGTTCGCAGAGTATGCTGCTCAGATAGACATTGCATTTTTTCTTCGTGACGAATTTACAGCAGCTATATATATATATCAGTGAATATTATCCAGTCGATAATCGTTAGTCCTGGCTATGCTGCTCATATAAACAACGAATTTTCTTGCTCGCTTCGCTCGCCTTAGAACTACGTAAATTCAATGAAAGCCGCCAAGTTTTGATTTACCAATGAGTTGGTTGGGTATGCTGCTCAGATAAACACTGATTTTTTTCTAATTCTTACAATTACTACATCAGTGAATATAACCAAGTAATAAGGATGTGGTGTTTGCTGCTGATATAGATAATTGCATTTTGTCTTGCTCGCTGCGCTCGCACAACCACTATCAGTTAATGTTGTCAAGTAGGGAATGAGTATGAGGGATATGCTGCTCAAATAATTAATTCATATATTCTTGCTCGCCTTGCTCTCACATTAACTTTATCAATGAATATTTTAAGATAAAGAACGAAATTGTACGGAATGCTTCTCAGAGATACATTTTTTTCTTGCTCGCTTCGCTCGCGCATTTTCTTGGGGGGGGGGGGTATCAATACATGAATGTACGCTCCCCCCCTAACGCCAAATTCTGGATCCGCCCCTGTAAATAATCAATTCTAACCAATAGTGATACAAACCTGTAATTAAAGCTATTAAGGTTATTATTAAAGAGTGTATAGCCTAAATATACATGTACACAATCAACGTGGTGTGTACATGTATTATAATTAAATCACACTAATTTCGATTGCTAGTATTGTAACTACCAACACGAAGCATCAGATACATTATCTGAGTGTGACTGTAACTCTGACCATGATACAGCAGATGAAGTGATGTAAAATTATTTTGTATTGTCATGAGTATTGTGTTCTTGTCATAAAAGTTGAATTGAATTAAAAATAATTTTATCATGACCATAATAAAACAAAGAAAAATATATAATTAACAAATTATAAAGTCTCTCAAAAAGAAAATGAAAATAACATTAAAAATATTGTGATGAATTCAAAAATATACTAAAGACTTCTTTGGTGGGTTGAACTTGAATCGCTCAGTTACAATTCCTGGGCTTTACCATCTGAGCTATTACAGCATACATAATTACTTGCAATTATTTAGTGCTTACATTATATTGCAATTAGTCAAGCATGACGATAAGGCCAAGCAATTTAACTGCCTGGATAACTGTCTATGTTAAATGTTAAATTTCGTCGTTAAATGGCTGGTATAGAATTAGCTTCACAAGGCAGTCATACTGGCCTGAAAGGTGAACATACACTAGTCCATATTAAGTCTGTATTTCAACAGTTACTGCTTACATAGTTTTTAATGAAACGCACAAACAACAAACAATTACATTCTTTTAAAGTTATCTATAATCGATATCATGTATTACCTGTCGTGAAATAGACTCGACTGCCACATTATCTAGCACGAACTATAGTCCCACAACGATAATGTGTTATTTACAAACATGTCTATTTATAGCAAAAGATTATTCCAAATCAAAACATAGGGACCAATAAATGAATAAGACATTATATCTACATCAACAATGTATTCTCCTGTGGTGGCTCAGTGGTAAGACACACGACATTTACTCATATTTGAATTTTTTACCTTTGTGCGTTCGACCCCCAGTCGCGGCTTCTTTTTTGTCTATTTTATGATCAAGTAGTTATAAATTATAAGTATACTAATTATTATACATGATAAAGCCGATGTCATTTTATTGTTCAATTGAATATATTATTAAATATGTGCATGCATTATATGATTGTATGGGCACTAAAATGAGTATAAAAATGTAATACTACTTGTGGAATAGAAAATATTGAGATGGACAATAAAATAAAACCCTTCATTAAATAAAATCACTAAATCTAAAAGATAAAAAGCATTACAAAAATAAAAAGTATATTTTCATGAACATATTTCTATAAAAAAATAAATTTTATTTTAAAAACTTTTATTGCTAATGGTATTCGAACTCAGAACCAACGAAGTGAACTAAAGTTGAATGTCAGGTACAGTCTGCTTAGCGCACTGAGCCATCGTGACATCTGATCGGTTGGAGAAAAATAAAACGTTTTAGTACTGCCAAGTCAATTAAATATAACACGTAACCCGTTATCAAAACATGGATGAGCCCAAACATTTGCGCGGGAATCACATTATCGTTGTGGGACTATATATAGTGCGCCCAGGATAACGTGATGTTTACAAATATGAATCGGTTTTGTCAACTATTGCAAAGTTGGTTTACCACATTGCTAAAGAAAACCGACAAGGTCAGTTTTGTTCTAAAAACATAACGGATAAATCATTCACACCTGATTAATCCACCTAAATGGGTTATACCAAATTTTCCCGCTTTTCTTGTTATCATGGGCGCACTATAGTGAATGGCAGGTTTTTATTGTTTATTCATCCAATAGATTGCTAATGGGCATTTTACATATGAATACGATGATCTCTCATATATCGGCGTGAAGAAGTGAAGTTTAATAAGGTTCTGATTAATGAGCTTGGGAAATAAGTGCTTGCGTGCGATGAACTGTTAACACATTGTAATAAAACAGAAACTGCATATATTTTCATGTCTAATACAATGTATACATGTATTATACATTGGAAATTATACAACAAATAAAGATTGTTATAAAAACATGAAATATATACAATAGTGCAAGACAATATGGAACCTTAGGGTTATACGTCACCGGCATTTATTATTAATCATTTTGATGAAATCGGTAAGGGGTATAGAAATGGCGTTGTCCATCATTGTCCATCAGTCACTCCGTCCATCTGCAGGCCTTTCTCTGTAACTAGCTGGTAGAATTTCATGAAACTTGAAATAGATATCAAAAACCATACTGCGATAATGCCCTTTTTTTAGATCATCTATAAATTGGTTGCCATGGCAACCGATTAGAAAAAAGAATCCACGACTTACCAGATTTCAAAAATCTTTTACAGAAATAGTTGTTGGATAAACCTCTTACAAGATTGACATTTCTGTTATAATTCGCCAAAATACATGGCCGCCAGTACCAATGTACAAATGTATGTATAGTAAACTCTTCAAAAATCTTCTCTCAAAGTATTGGTAGGATTTCATTATGAATTGGTGCTTTTTAGTACCCGTATTCTTATCTTTGTGTATATGTTTTATCATGTATATATGTTTAAAAAACAGGACAGGTTGAAAAATCCACATAGTATACCGGTTGTTATATAAATAGTGTCTACTTACATACTATCCAAGATGAGCAAGAAGCGCAAAACACTACCATGGCTGAGTAAGGACGTGAAACATAAAATTAATATGGTACTGAAGAAATCTCACCCTCATCTTTATCGTTTATAAAGAATAATAACAGTTGTGTCAAGGTCACTATATTCTTAATGCATATATATTATCCCGCCGTGATTAACGATCTCTGCACGGGGCAATTGTAGTGAGGATCTCATAGATAAAATACACACGTTCAATAAAGATCTGTTAGGTTAATTCTTGATCAAGATTATTCAGTACAATCAAACGAACTTTTTATGCGACTATTGTGGCTTAAATTCAGTGATAGAATACAATGCAAAAAAGGCTGTGTTAATGTACAAAATGTGCTGTTTACATGAAAAACAAATTAAAATATAGCTTTGCTTGTAACTCAGACTTTTAACATTGATGTTGCTAATCAAGTTTGGAAACCTTATCTAAGGAAGACATGATAGAAAATGTTTAGAGAAGGGCTACCAAACAAGTACCAGTTTTGAGGGATTTAACGTACAAAAATCAATTGAAAACTGGACTTATCAACTTTAACATACAGATGAATAAGAGATTTAATTTAAAATTTTAAACTTCTAACCCTAAAATACTACGTAATAACTTTGATCCAGAGGTGTCACAGCTATTCGACATGAGTGAGTTTTAAGCTACGAGGGGCCATCAATACGAGTCATACATAAAGATATAACGGTAGTATACGGAATCCTGTTAGTGCCATTTTAAATATCGTGTATCGCCCTCCAAGGGCGAGACACGAGATAAGAAACGAGACACGAGAATTAGACGCGATATTTAAACGAGACACGAGAATTGCGCGAGGCCTGAAACGAGACATGAGAATTAAAAATTGAATTCTCGCGTTTTTAATCTCGCCCTAGACCAACAACTTTTACAAGTTAATATCTAATATCGTGTAATTCTCGCGTATCGTAGCTTGCCTCGCAGTAGATTATCGCGCCTCGTTTCAAATATCGCGTCTTAATCTCGTGTCTCGACTTCCAATGGCGAGACACGATAGTTAAAACGAGACACGAGAATTCAACGCGAGGCTAGAGAATCCAACGCGAGACACGACAATGTTATCGTGCAAATATCGCGCAATTCTATTGCCTCGCGTTTCTATTTGGTCCGCGTGACACGAGAATCAAAGCGAGACACGAGAATTGAAGGCGATGCACGAGAATGCTATCGGGCAATTCTCGCGTCTCGTGGCGATACACGACAATGCTGTCGCGCAATTCTCGTGTCCCCAATCGAAAACGTCCCCATTTATATCGAAAACGTCCCCAAAAATATCGAAAACGTCCCCAAAAATACGAAAACGTCCCCTGTACCTTTTTCAAATATCTGAAACGTCCCCATTTTGATCGAAAACGTCCCCACATATATCGAGAACGTCCCCAATTATACCAAAAACGTCCCCGTTGTTAAAAACTATTCTGTAAATAATTTAGTAATTGTTGTTGATTTTTAACGATGATTCTTTTGTCGTTTGTTATTTTTGTTCATTTTATTGCAGATTCAACGATGGTTTTCTTTTGTCGTTTGTTATTTTTTTTCATTTTATTGCAGTTTCAACGATGCTTTTCTTTTGTTGATTGTATACTAGTATTTCATTATTGTTTTAGCAATTTTGAATAAAACCCCCCACTTATGTTACTTGTTTATTTAATTAGACTTTATTAATCAAAGATCTAAAAAATCATGTTTTTAGATCTGTGTATTCATAATTGATTATATGAGGCTACATACAGGGTGACAATTAATATATGTCCGGATAACAAAGCTTAATAAATTTGTCCATGTTTGTCTTAGAGAACTGCTTTTGGTCTTATTTAAAAGATAGACAATTGAAAATTAGTACTCTATTAGTGAATGCCTCCATGTGATGCCATTGCTACATTCAAGTTAGTCATTAGTTTCAATAATAGGGGGGGGGTATATACGAGAATCGTAATTTAAACAGTACTGTAGTTGAGACTATAATAAAGACAATAAATAAATAAAACATATGTCACGGTCTGAACCTGTTCACAGTATGGGTGAGGGAGTGTGTAGGCAGCCGGCTAGCTCAGTCGGTAGAGCATTCGCCCTGTAAGCGAAGGGTCCCGGGTTCGAGCCCCGGTCTGGTTGCACATTTTTCTCACCCTGTGACATGTGGCGCCCAATTGTGTGAAATAAAGGTATTGTATAGTACAATATTTTATCAAGTGTCAAACGAATGCAACAAACAATCGATCAACTGCCATAATAGGATTATCGACCGGTAGTTGTATATTCGATAATTATTCATCAACGTTAACAAATATTCAGCTTCATAAACAGCATACACCTCGGACATACATCATCTGAAATATAAACTAAGCGTACAATAATAAAATATGTGTGTGGGGACGTTTTCGATATAAACGGGGACGTTCTCGGTATATATGGGGACGTTCTCGAAATAAATGGGGACGTTTTCGATACAAATGGGGACGTTTTCGTTTATTGAAAATTTAGACTAGGGGCGTTTTCGATAATATGGGGACGTTTTCGAGTGGGGACGTTTTCGAATGGGGACGTTCTAACTGTAAGACCATGAAACCAACTACCCAATGAAATGCTTAATGCTGAATCGGTGCACTCATTCGAACGACGGTTTGATAAACTCCTAAAGGATTGATTAGCCTGTTGAGTGTGACTATCTCCAATCTATGAATTTATATCAGTGGATATAGACCTATATTAAATGAAGAAAACATAAGAGCTGGTTTTACAGGCTGACGGCTGACGACAGCCTTCTACCAGAAGGACATCTGTAAGTATCATATTTACCGCCCCGTATAGGAGTGTCAAACTCACATCGAGTGTTATTGATATTAAGTTTGAAAACAGCCCAGAGAACACGTACTCCAGAATGTAATTTCAAAATATTCGGCAGATCATATCCCCACACCCTCATACAATAAGGAAATCTATGTTTATATATGGAATCTATACAATACTGTAGACTCCTACTTGTGTGATTTTTTATTCATGTTAATGATAATTTGATGAATGATACTTACCCTATCACAATTTAGAGTCGTAGTTGCTCTTGTTTTTTAGTCTGAAAACGGCTAAGAATGCACCTGCGACGATAAAGAAATTACACATTGATTTCAACTAAGATACGCCCCTGACATCTGTTAGTATCATATTTACCAGAGACAATTAAAGTGAAAGTTCAGCATTTTTTTTATTTTTGATATGTTGTAAAGAACCCCAAACTATCTTCAAATTCAGTGTTTATAGCCCCCTATTCACACCCTTATTAGCTAGGGTAATTAAACTCTCTCTGACATGGAGAGCCGCCATATTTTACCCATGTATCTTTGCAGTACTACGTCACACCGTCAGTTAGGCTCTGAGAAGAAAGTAGAAAATGCTAGTGGGATATAATAGTTTTACCTAATAGTGTTACGACATAATTTGGCTATAAAAATACCTCAGCACAAAGTCAATCGTTACAATGTTATGCATGGACAGGGAATGAGTATATTTGCAGACCCTGTAAAAAATAAACAACTGTGTGAAAAATGGATCTATAATCTATAAGTACTGAAACCCTGAACATTAACACGGATATACACAGATGTATTTCCGTGACATTAATAACTGTTTATACTCTCAAAATAAAATAATGATTTATTATTGTTTCTGAAAAACACTTTATAGAAGGCCAATAATTAAAGGGTTAAAAAGAATTTTAAAATTAATTTCAGTCAACAGGCCAAACTATACACCTTTCCTACATACCGTGCTATAAAGTATACATGGCATTCTGTATCAATTGACTCTGTGACGTCACTAGGTACGGGTTTATCTGATAAATAGAGAGTATCTCTGGCCAAAATGGCGGCGCCCTTAAACCCTTCTTGGAGGTAGTTAATTAGGGTTTTATTGCCATTACAAATTGGATGCTCATTAGTAAGTAGGAGATTTAGATACAACTCAAAGAAAGTAATAAATTAAGATAAACTATAAATTATCCCGGAATATCACTTTAAGCGAAAAGGGCCGAATTTTCACGATTTCATTTTACCATAGGTTTGGCATATTTCGCATTTTTGGTAAATGTTTTCCGTTGGGTTATATTTTTACTTTCTGGTAGTTCGACGCTCGTTCAGTTATTGTTTACGTTCCAATTTTACGATAATTTACTGTTTTTTAGACGTGTATGAGGTAAGTTCCAGTTTAAATCAATCAGATTTGATATGAAATTGACTTAGCAACTGTAAACAAAATATTAACGGTCAATAAGCCGTATGTTAGTCGATGTAATGTCTAATTGCTATTCGTTCCCAAATAAATCGTAACTGATGATTCGGACTAATATCGACAAACATAAAATGTGTTGTTTCACGTATAGGCGTGTTGCAAAATTATAATAATTGTCAAACATTATCGGTTTTTTAGTTGTTTGGTATATTTGCCTGTAAGTCGAACCAGTTTGAAGAATTACAGTATAGGACTGGAGCGTGGAAGGTAAGGCCTAAAAAAAGAGGTTTGTTTCTGGTTACATGCCCAAAAAAACATGGGTCGGTAGGTCGATTTTTAATTTTTTTTTTTTTTTAGTCAACACTACTGGCAGTATTGATATTGACCATCAGAATCAAAGAATTTGTATACCCTGTTCCTGCACCATGCTTTTAAATGTTATTATTTGTTGGGTGTTAATAGTGTGAAATGTATACAAATGTATCGGTATTTGTTCAATCTAACGGCAATCAATGAACTTGCCATGTTTCATCGTTTGTTTACATGTTAAAAACCATAGTGCACCGTTTCCGTAGTCTCTATCGTCTACGCGTATGCTAATATTTGAATGGCATTAAATTTGTTAAACACTCGAATAATATCAGTGCCGTTTAATGCTTCCGAACATTTCACCAATTACACGATGTTAATGTTCGTTAGTGACCAAATAATTCTCTGTAATATGCAGAAAAAATGTCCGCTGCATCACTCCGATCGGTAACAATTTCTTAAATTTAACAGAACAGAACAGAACATACTTTTATTAAATTTAACACACGTATATCGAACACAATTTACAGGACAAAATTCGCATGCCGCACGATCGAAGACCACCAAGTCTTTGAAGTGAACCGCGCGTCGGTTACATCAAAGGTCCTTAGCGTATAGATTGACGCCGCTCACGCGTTTGATGAAACTGACGACTCACATTTTGGCATAAGTTTGTTGGATTGTTGTGATATGTTTTATCTGGGAATTTAATGCACGGAATATGAATTACACGGAATATGAATTACAAGGTATATATTACTTGAAAATTCGATATTTGCACAGCAAATTGTAGATACATTCGTTTTGACTTTTGAGTCATCATTTCTATGTTTTCAAAATTAATATGCGTATACAACAATAACGATTACCAAGTACGACAAATATCGTAATTATAATAATCATCAGACGGCAATCAAAGAAATTGGATAGTTGAATCGATAGATCAATTAAAGCGTACATGTTTACATAACGGTTTGTAATAACACAATATATGGCTTTACTCAAGATTATCGCGACGCGTCAATCAAATGTTCTTGATGCTGACTTGTGAACGCTGATTGGTTAACGGGTAATTAACTCCGCCTCTCGTCTGTCAATTACTCGAAACATAGAATACAGCGTATGCGACGAATTTATGACCCAAGGTCAAACGCGTGCGATAGAAAAACGGCGCGTCCTGAAAAGTCGTAGATCGGTAATTTTACGCGTCTAATTAAAAAAGTAAGCATCAAAATACGCTTAATTACGCGTTGCCGATTTTCGTACATAAAACTTTTGAGTCGGGTGTTAAAATACACGGTCGGTCGGGTAACCGGAAACAAACTTCTTTTTTAGGCCTAATCGCTAAGCGGCATCCATATAGCCAAGTCATCCATATAACGTAGGTAACAGTAATTTTCGTAACTCCGCCTAATACTGTCAGAGGGGCACGGCTTATGTGACATGCTTATACTAGAATCTATTGGTCATCGCTTACCGGTATCCGTATAGCCGAGACATCCATATAACGTAGGTTTAAATATCTTGTGCGCCGCTGTGGAAATTAATTTTTTGTGAAATTTGCATTTTTACGCCAAATTCCAAGGGCGGCCGTACGCCACCCTTAAATCGTCGGAGCATGGAAATTTTGTCTTTAGTCTATGTGAAACAAACATAAAGTATGCATTTTTGCTATGCTCGCACGCAAAATTACTTTAATCAATCAAAGTATAGTATTACGTAGTTAATGGGAAACATTGAAGTTTGCTCTAAACTTCTAAAGAGCGAGTTGGTGTGGCATGTGGCTCAGATAATAATGTACTTTGACTCTAATTGCCTGGCTATAAATCCCTCCCCATAAAAGTGCTCAGAAATCGAATTTAGAAATACAGATATACATGTAAAATATTAATCAGTTTCATAACTCATAAATGAGGACTATGATTGGCTTGATTCTGTACTAACGCCTTATCCTTTCCATCACCAAAAATGGTACAATAATTTAAAAGATGAGCTGCGATGTCCGTTCGTGAAATATAACTACTGTTTGACGACGAAATCCACGTTTACAAGCGTGGAAATCGTGATTGTATTGAACGCAAATTATAACGATCAGTCAGAAATTGGTGTTCGTCATTCTGACGATTGATGTGTAAAGTGTGTGTATCTAAGCTCTGAAGTGTTAATACATCCTGTAAGTAAAATATATTAGCTGCATAGAATTTGAATGAATAATAAACATGCACGACTACAAACGTGACAGGCACTTGAATAATCGGCAATTCTTGTTCGTGACCTGCCATTAAAAGGTTAACAGTTGTAAAATCTGGTTTGGCTTGGGGAAGCGTTTGGTCCAAACAGGGTACGTGCTGTGATGAGCTACATAGGGCCCCTTGGGACCACTTGCTTTACAAATTGAATTTGACCCATTAGTGACATATTTTACAAATTGACTCTTAAATTACTTTCAGAAAGTGCTAAACGTGTACACTGAATATTGTGTGGAATTGTCGACGCATCAATGTATACAAAACACTGTGGACGCAACTGGCTGAGCTCTACACCATTCTACTGAACTACCTGTGAAAACTGACTGAACTCTGAACTTCGAAATCTGGCAGAAGAAAGCAATAATTTATTAAGTTCGTAACACTGTCTTCATGAATAGTGCTTTACTTAAATTTCACATGGAAGTTCATACTGGCGAAACTCCGTTTAAGTGTGTTAAAAGTGAGTTTGCCTTTATCCAACAACAGACCCTAATAAATCATATGAGGACACATTCGGATGAAAAACCATTTAAATGTGATATATATGGATCTGCTTACTCTACAAACAGTAAACTGAAAAGTCACATGAAAGTACATACTGGTGAAAAAGCATTTAAGTGTGATATTTGTGAATCTAAATTCACTCGAAACGGTAGTCTGACAGAACATATGAGAATACACACTGGTGAAAAACCATTCAAGTGTGATATTTGTGGATCTGCATTCTCTCACAACAGTAGCATTAAACTACACTTGAAAATACACACTGGTGAAAAACCATTTATGTGTCATATATGTGGATCTGCATTCTCTGACAACAATAGTTTTAAACGACATATGAGAATACACACTGGTGAAAAACCATTCACTTGTGGTATTTGTGGATCTGCATTCTCTGACTACAGTAATCTTAAACGACATATGAGAATACACACTGGTGAGAAACCATTCAAGTGTGCTATTTGTGGATGTGCATTTTCTCTCAACGATAGTCTTATGAAACACATGAGAGTACATACTGGTGAAAACCCATACAAGTGTGATGTTTGTGGATCTGCATTCGCTCAAAGCAAAAGTCTTAAACAACACTTGAGAATACACACTGGTGAAAAACCATTTATGTGTGATGTTTGTGGATCTGCATTTGCTCACCACACCAGGCTGAAAGAACATATGATGACACATTCAGGTGAAAAACCATTCAAGTGTGATGTTTGTGGATCTGCCTTCACTAATAACCATACAATGACACAACACAAAAGAAAACATACTGGGGAAAAACCATGTAAGTGTGATGTTTGTGGATCTGCATTCGCTCGTACCAGTAGTCTGACACAACACATGATAATACATACTGGTGAAAAACCATTCAACTGTGGTATTTGCAATTCAGCTTTTATTCGAAAACAAAGGCTGATTACTCACATGAAGAAACATTCGATTGAGAAACCATTCAATTGTGATGTATGTGAATGTACATTCACTAAAAACCATAGCCTTAAAATACACTTGAAAAAACACACCAGTGAAAACCCATCCAGGGTCACATGATGACACATGAAAAACTTTCATATTTATGATTCAATATTTACTTTAAAGCAGAACCTGGGCTGGTATTCACAAAGCTTCTTAGATATTTTCGTAAGATTTTCTTATCTGATAAGAAATTATTTTAGCTAAGAATAAAATTTATTTTTGTCTTAAGTTGTATTCAAGAAGCATCTTAGAAATATCTTAGCTAAAATATTATCCTAAATCTAAGAAATATTTTAAAGTGGTTGCTATGTAAAACGGGATTTTCTCGCTCTAAAAATAGTAACGGAAATGAGGACTCCTTCCAAGGGAGGGATTAGTCCTCGATCATCATGTGTATCTTGTATATATCTTGTCAGGGGGCTTAGAGTGTAATTACGGCCCCGCTCTAAGAAAAATGTTAGTCGAATATCTTACAAAGTTACTTATGCACCAGTCAATATCATGCCCGCCCGGGGGAATTAGACAAACGAATCTTCCCGACAGTCGGAAATTTGATAATCTTATCGACTCCGAGTCCCGTGAAACAGACTTTGGTCCGGGAATGTTGACATCACGAAAGGCGACATCGATAGGCCTACTTTTATACGTGTTTTTATTAAAGTACCTGGATGAAAAACTATGCCCCACGGTCGGGATTTAGACAGTGAGCATTGTCTCCAGGGTGGGGATTTATACATCAAAAAATCGAAAATGTCTAATTCCCCCTGGGTCGCCCACCGCCTCCACTCAGAGAGACGAATAATGAATCACTGTTCTGATTTCTTATATAATGTACAAATGCTATATGCAGTTGTATTGTAGATGTCAGCCAGTAATAGTTGTAAGTTTTTACATACATCCTATGTGGGATCTCTTCTTAAATGTCACTGTTAATGTGATGAACAAGTATCTAGAAGGAAGAGGTTAAAGCCGTTTTGCGAGTATTTTAAGCTGTATAAGGTATAGGTGAGACAGTCATAACTCTCTACAAAAGTTTAACTCCCTTTCACAATATTCGTAGGAATTTCTTCATCTCCCGACGCTTCCGAATCTACATCGAAATTCATCGGCATATGTCTGGAAATTGTAATTTTGTGGTGCGGTCACAATAGTCGTACATCGGACGCACGACGGCTCTGCGTTGACACACAGCATCCCTACGATGAACAGTTGTCGAACGCCATATTTTTACGAGTATCGTGCAAACGTCGTACGTGCGTCGTGCGATTGTCGTACGATAATGAATGTCCGCAAGAATGTCGTGCGTATGACATGCGACAATCGCATTATCATAAACGTTATCATAAACTTCATCTAGTGCATTGTGAAAACTTATGAAAACTGAATATAATCGACTTTCTGCCAGAAAAAAAACATGTAAGAATATAAGCAATGTATCTACAAAACCAATGATGCCATCAACAATGTCATCAAAATTTCAGCCTTGTATGGCACTTGTATTAAATTGTGGCAACTCATTTGACAATGTACATGTTTATGTCTATCAATCACATTATATATCACAGAAACATTATTATGTGACCATTGTAATACAGAATTATAAGAGACTAATAAATATTCACAACGATATTACAAATCATAAATAATAATAATAATAACTTTATTTTCCGATGATATACCTATTAAGCCTAGGGCTATGCACCTATATACATGTGTACACATATTATTGATATATTTATCATTATCAAAACTGTAATTATACAGTACAAGTAATTAAAATAAAACTTTAAACAGACGATGAATAAAGGAACTTTTAAGTTTTGCCTATGAAGTGTGAACTGTGAGCTATGAAGTGTGAACTATGAAGTGTGCAATGTGAACAATGAAATAAGGACTGTGAACTATTAAGTGCGAACTGTGGAGCGTGGAGTGTGAAATGTGGAGTATGAACTGTGGAGTGCGAACTATGGAGTGTGAACTGTGGAGTATGAACTGTAGAGTGTGAACTTGGAGTATGAACTTTGGAGTATGAAATATGAAGGGTGAACTATGTACGGGTGTTTACATTTAACATATGAACCATAAAGCAACATTAGACATGCAGTTCGAAATGTGAAGCATGAACTATGAAGTCACCACCGCGCCTTCGAACAATAACACAGCCAAAGTGTGCGGAACCTATGGAACGCCATAGCTGTCTTTTGTTGACGCTTGTCATGTTGACTTGTCGGTAGAACATGTGAACTTCTTAGTACAATGTGTTAATATGTCAAACCACATTGTTGACTTGTCAAAATATCATCTGAGTATGTCAACTTGCCCTGTTATATTGTTAAAACAACGTCTTAAATTGTTAAAAGAATACAATAATATCTCAAGCCATCGTGTTATACTGTTAAACCACATCGATAAATTGTCAAATCACCATTTGTATATGTCTACGTTACATGTTAAATTGTTGAAAAAACGTTTGATAATGTTAGAAGAACGTGTTAACTTCTCAAAGCTTCGTATTATCATGTTAGACTTTAACTACAATGATGAATTTTTAAACTATCATTTGAATATGTTTATATGCGTTCTTGAATTGTTAAAACAACGTCTTACAATGTCGAATGAGCATGCAAACCTCTCAACACATCGTGTTATACTGTTAAACGACAGTGGTAAATGGTTTAAATATCATTTGAACATGTCTATACGACATGTTAAATTGTTACAACAACGTCTTAAATTGTCGGTAGGGCATGTGAACTTCTCAGTTCAACCTTATTGTATGTCAAGTCACACTGTTAAACTGTCCAAATATCATGTGAACATGTCTATATGCCATGTTAAATTGTTAAAATAGCTTCTTATCATGTCCAAAAACCATTTGAACCTCTCAACAGAACGAGTTATACTGTCATACAACAGTGGTAAATTGTTAAACTATCATTTGAAGATGTCTATATGACATGTTAAATTGTCAAAATAGCTTCTTATTATGTCCAATAACCATGTGAACTTCTTAATAGAACGTGTTATATTGTTAGACAACAGTGGTAAATTGTTAAAATATCATTTGAAGATGTCTATATGACATGTTAAATTGTCAAAATAGCTTCTTATTATGTCCAATAACCATGTGAACTTCTTAATAGAACGGGTTATATTGTTAGACAACAGTAGTAAATTGTTTAAACATCATGTGAACATGTCTATATGACATGTTAAATTGTTAAAATAGCTTCTTATCATGTCCAAAAACCATTTGAACTTCTCAACAGAACGAGTTATACTGTCATACAACAGTGGTAAATTGTTAAACTATCATTTGAAGATGTCTATATGACATGTTAAATTGTCAAAATAGCTTCTTATTATGTCCAATAACCATGTGAACTTCTTAATAGAACGTGTTATATTGTTAGACAACAGTGGTAAATTGTTAAAATATCATTTGAAGATGTCTATATGACATGTTAAATTGTCAAAATAGCTTCTTATTATGTCCAATAACCATGTGAACTTCTTAATAGAACGGGTTATATAGATAGACAACAGTAGTAAATTGTTTAAACATCATTTGAAGATGTCTATATGACATGTTAAATTGTTGAAATAGCTTCTTATCATGTCCATTCAGCATGTGAACTTCTTAATAGAACGTGTTATATTGTTAAACAACAGTGGTAAATTGTTAAACTATCATTTGAAGATGTCTATACGACATGTTATAGTGTTAAAACGATATTTTAACTTGTCGACGAGGCATGTTAACTTCTAAATAGACATTGTTGTTGTTGTTCAAATTTGTATGACGTCATCGATAACGTAAGTTCCTCCCGTGTGCATATTGAACAATTTCCGCCATCTTTCTTCAATATGCACGCGGGAGGAACTTACGTTATTGATGACGTCATACAAATTTGAACAACAACAACACTGTATATTAAGAAGTTCACATGCCTCGTTGACATGTTAAAATATCGTTTTAACACTATAGCATGGCATGTAGACATTTTCAAATGATATTTTAACAATTTACCACTGTTGTTAAACAATATAACACGTTCTATAAAGAAGTTCACATGGTTATTGGACATGATAAGACGCTATTTTAACAATTTGACATGTCGTATAGACATCTTCAAATGATATTTAACAATTTACCACTGTTGTTTAACAATATAACACGTTTTGTTGAGAAGTTCACATGGTTATTGGACATGATAAGAAGCTATTTTGACAATTTAACATTGCTCGTAGACATCATCAAATGATTTTTAACAATTAATCACTGTCGTTTAAGAGTATTACACGTTCTGTTGAGAAGTTCACATGCCGAATGAACATGATAAGAAGCTATTTTAACAATTTAACATGGCATATAGACATGTTCACAAGATACTTGGACAGTTTAACAGTGTTACTTGACATACAATAATGTTGCACTGAGAAGTTCACATGCCCTACCGACAATTTAAGACGTTGTTGTAACAATTTAACATGTCGTATAGACATGTTCAAATGATATTATAACAATTTAACATGACAAGCATCAACAAAAGACAGCTATGGCGTTCCATATTATGAACCCGTCCGGAGCTTTTGGGTTCGTAAAGCACTTGCAAGACACTCCTATGATAGCCATATGGTGGTCAGACAGTGTCCGTGTGAGTACTTTTCGATAAGGCATGCGAGCATCGACAAGCCTATTAGTGTTCAAATCCGTACGGATATCATACTTAGCTCGTTTGATGTCGGTATGAGACCCGTTCGAGATGTTCCCGACTTCGAAATCCGCGCGAATACGTGTACAACCCGGGAGTTCGGTGAAACATTTTCACTGATATACGAATTAAGAAAACTGTAAGATGATCGGTAGTCTACCATATCCACATTGGCTTATGGACGTCGTAGGCTTACTAGTTTGCAAAAGTCAGCTCCATGAGCTCGTGTATATCTCGTAGCATGAATGTGACAAAGGTATAAGTGTTTGCTGACAAAATTGACATGTTTGATAATATAATTCAACGAAAGATATTGCGTTTTAAAATGCGTAATAAAACATTAGTGTTATTGATCTACTATAGGCCTACTTTGTGTTAGCGTGCTATTATTGTAGCGTGATTATTCTTATATACTTATTTACACTTTGTAAATTACATATAATGCACGATGAATTTAGCAACATATCTATTTCTGATTAACTGTGTGTTATAACTGCAAAATGTGGATATTTGAGACTATACATAATTAAACATGTATGCATCAACAATCCCGAATTCCGAAAACCTGTGTCCGGAGTTTCCACCTAACCTTCTACTTTCGCTTTGGGCGGATGCGACACCGGGTTATTTCCCTTGAACTGGGCGTTTGCATGACGTTTTGATAAATTGCTAAGTTTTTTGGTCTAAAAGAATGATTTAATACGTATATTAGAGCGGTTCTTCATTGTTACCCATTGCTGATGATTTCCAAGCTTTAAAAACGGTTTTAAACACATAATAAAAAACTCCTATTTTCATCTTAGAAATTTCTTAAATAGTAAGATACCTATGTACGTATCTTAAATATAGGCACATTTCTTAGTTGAAAATGGATATTTATGACAAAAAGTGGCTATTTAAGAATATCTTAAGTTTAAGATATGTTGTGAATAGCGACTTAGAAATAAATTAAACTTAAGACAAATTTTATCATAACTAAGCAATTTATAGGATATTTAAGATATATTTTTATCTAAGAAGCTTTGTGAATACCAGCCCTGGTTAATTACTTGAGGACACATTCAGATGAAAGACCATTTAAGTGGAAAAAAACACGAAATTACATTCTGATTAAATAAATTTGACATTACTGAGAATGGCCTTTTAACATATTTTTATTTCAAAATTATAATTATTATTATTTCAATAATTATTATTTTAATAAATAAATAAGTTCATAAACTATCAATTCAGTATGTAATAGGGTGGGGGCTAATGTTTTATATAATAAAAGAGATACCTTCAATCAATACTATAATACATGTACTTGAAAACCGGGTTTCACGTCGTCTCGTTAGCCAAGTGGATAAGCATGCCGCTATTATACCACTGATTTTGTTGAGATTTTGTTCAATCTCGCTACTGGTTCGACACGTATCTAAGTTACATAAATTGTATTACATTTGTATTTTGTATTTGTTTACTAATTTACTATAAAGATACAGTATCAAGGTATGTAGATATATTTGTATGTTATGTTTTCATTCTTTTTAGCTCACCTGTCACAAAGTGACAGAGTGAGCTTTTGTGATCACTCTTCGTCCGTCGTCCGTCGTCCGTCCGTCGTCCGTCGTCCGTCCGTCCGTCAACAATTGGCTTGTGTAGACACTAGAGGTCACAATTTTAGCCTAATCTTTATGAAACTTGGTCACAATGATCATCTCAACAAAATCTAGGCCAAGTTCGATATTGGGTCATCCGGGGTCAAAAACTAGGTCACTAGGTCAAATCATAGAAAAACCTTGTGTAGTCACTAGAGGTCACAATTTTGACTTAATCTTTATGAAACTTGGTCACAATGATCATCTCGACAAAATCTAGGTCAAGTTCGATATTGGGTCATCCGGGGTCAAAAACTAGGTCACAAGGTCAAATCATAGAAAAACCTTGTGTAGTCACTAGAGGTCACAATTTTGACTTAATCTTTATGAAACTTGGTCACAATGATCATCTCGACAAAATCTAGGTCAAGTTCGATATTGGGTCATCCGGGGTTAAAAACTAGGTCACAAGGTCAAATCATAGAAAAACCTTGTGTAGTCACTAGAGGTCACAATTTTGACTAAATCTTTATGAAACTTTGTCACAATGATCATCTCGACAAAATCTAGGTCAAGTTCGATATTAGGTCATAAGGGGTTAAAAACTAGGTCACAAGGTCAAATCATAGAAAAACCTTGTGTAGTCACTAGAGGTCACAAGTTTGACTCAATCTTTATGAAACTTGGTCACAATGGTCATCTCAACAAAATCTAGGTCAAGTTTGATATTGGGTCATCTGGGGTGAAAAACTAGGTCACAATGTCAAATAATAGAAAAACTTTGTGTAGTCACTAGAGGTCACAATATTGGCCTAATCTGTATGAAACTTGGTCACAATGATCATCTTAACAATATCTAGGTCAAGTTTGATATTGGGTCATCTTGGGTCAAAAACTAGGTCACATGGTTAAATCATAGAAAAACCTTGTGTAGTCACTAGAGGTCACATCGTCGACCTTATCTTTATGAAACTTGGTCACAATGATCATCTCAACAAAATCTAGGCCAAGTTTGATATTGGTTTATCTGGGGTCAAAAACTAGGTCATTAAGTCAAATCATATAAACACCTTGTGTAGTCACTAGAGGTCAAAATATTGGCCTTATCTGTATGAAACTTGGTCACAATGATCATCTCTACAAAATCTAGGTCAAGTTCGACAGGTGAGCGACCTAGGGCCCTTTGGGCCCTCTTGTTCTATCAAGTTGTATCTTTTCAATTTTTTTATTTTTATCTACAGTACAATAATCGTACAATTGTATATAATTATAATATTTTCACTGAAACATAAAAAATATCATTTGAAGTATTGTTTCATTAAAGCAGTATTATAATATGAGACTTTATAACATGGACTCAAAATTTTAAAAAAAATTAAATTGTGGGTATAGAATATACGACTCAGGATAAAATGGAAACTTGTAAGAAGTGTGCGTATCCACTACACTACAGCGCCTTCGATGTATGGAATGTGCTTTGAACACAATTTGGTATCGAACCCATTTAACGTTTACCTGCCAGACGAGTTTATGTTTATAACGATTCTCGTTTGACTTTAAACGCACTATACATATTTTCGTCAGAGCAACTAAATGTCCAATCATAGTACGTGTTCTAATTGACCAGTTATTCAGGTATTTTGGCATTTTATCGGGAAGGTATATGTGGTTGGATATCTGAAGAGAAAAATGTCATGGAAATTTCGATACATCGTTTGAGCACAACACAGACGTGATGTATATGAGCCAGTCTCCAGGAAAACCTGCTATTTTGACAAAAATATTGACTTTAAGATTTTCCATAGTATAACAGGATAATGTTAAATAAACAAATTGCAAAAGAAATTATGTTAATATCTTGAGTTTTAAGGAAGTTACAGCTGTTTTTGTAGAGTCCCTATTCGGAGCTTATTGTGTGACGTCGCAAACGTCATTCAAATGTTTTTCGACTTTACTGAAATAAGTATTTCATTATTACACCATTTGATCAATTCTTGACATAAACTGTTCAAAATAGTACCAAATTCTATAATTATGTTTCACTTTTCAAAATATGTATCAAAATCGAAATTGTTTGCATTCAGAGAAAGGCTACTTCTGTTTTAAACAACTAAATCCTCGTTTTTCTCAATCAGAGTACTTTTCTGAAACTGAATACTTTTCTGAAACTGGTCACCATAGCAACGAAGTATGTGTTTTCGACATAATTCACAGGAAAATTTAAAGCTAAGGTATAGTACTATATGGGTCAATTACTACTAGAATCAATAGATATGTATTTTTCCTTATTTTAGAGCTTTATCAAAAATCTTGTTACATATAGTAATTACATAATGTCATTATAGCAGGTTTTCCTGGAGACTGGCTCATATATAGGATCTGTCATGAGTTGTCTTTGGAGATCAACACTAGAAAACACAGGTTATTTAGCGAGCCTTTGGCGAGCTTAATACTTTGTTTTCGTGACGAGTTTAAGAAACGTTCCATTTTGCGAACTTTATAAATATATATGGGACAATTAAATTTTGAAAACGAACTGATGTT
This sequence comes from Spisula solida, assembly GCA_947247005.1. Lineage (NCBI taxonomy): Eukaryota > Metazoa > Mollusca > Bivalvia > Venerida > Mactridae > Spisula > Spisula solida. Next base: position 41,689,943 of record OX365959.1, on the reverse strand, counting down.
TAGTTAATTGAAGTGAGAGACAAAGGTGGTGGTTATGCTACATGTACAGTATTAAGTGAAGTTTCGCTTCACTCGCTCCGCCCTTTTTAATCATTAAAAGTTAACTTAATATGTTCTAACTATAACTAAATAAATACAAACAAGACCAGCCGTTACTCTTTCAGAAAAAGCAAAGCTACTGCTGGTAGAAGGACTGAAACTGTGAAATTTTTATCTGTTACAAAATTGTCAATTTGGAGGAATGTAAGTCACACAGGTGATATTTGGTTGGTTATAATTATAAAGGCAGTGTCTTATCTCTATTATTTACAGTATCTGGATTATGTTAATGTAGGTTTTAACTCCTGCTGGCCCGTCAGTGTTTCGAGGTACGGTTGGTCCCTAGCCTGTCAGCTCATGAGGGACTCTGCTTATGTTATGGATACTATACCACATAGACAATCCAGAGCCACACAGAAACGACGGCAGTGCCTAGCCATCCCCCAAAATGGTATCGATTTATATGCTTTTATTTGTCCTCGCCACCTCCATATTTTTTATGGGCGAGGCTCCCAGAAGATGTTAGTCACTTTAGATGCAGAAGATGCACGTTCCAGAAGCATCCCTGGTCATTTTATGTGCCGATGAAAAGCATTATACACGGGACCTCGTTTAAAGTCTCGTTCGAAAGACTGTTCTTTTAGTTTTAGTTATATTAGGTAGGGAATACTGAAACTCATTGCTGTTTTTTGATCCGGCTAGAGTAGGGATCGAACCCCACAAGCTTCAGATCACCAGACAGTGGCCTTTGCCACTTGACCACTTGTCCACCTATCCCTAAATTGGATATTTCAAGCAAGCTTATATACTCAGTCCGCAATGAATGTCACAGTGTGGACTTCCGTGAATTCCGTGCATAATTAACCATGAATGGAGGCAATTCTGCGAAATAAAATTGTCGTTAACTCAAAGGTCTAGGTCACACTCGGAGATCAAACGTCAAAAAGTATCACAATTCAGTTTGTCCGGACTATAACTTAATCATATTTCATGCGATTTTGAAATGACCTAGCACAATTGTTCACCACCATGGGACGGTGTGTCCTGTTTGTGAACGAGTAATGAAAGGCACATACATTATTTGATACAAACTTTTTTAAAATGGTGGCCCTTTTTTAACGAGTTCTTGGTGTAGTCATAGTAAACATTCAATACAAATCTGTTTGCTTGATCCCTTTAATTTTCTTTAAAAAATAAAAAAAATTACCACCCCTCCCTATTTTGTTCTCACTCCTTCAACTTAACCATTTTACACATAACGCAACGATATTTTTCAGCATACCTGCTATTGGAGACCATTAGGTAATAATGCAATAGGGCTATATTTTACATTTTGCATCTTTTTGGTAAATGTTTTCCTTTGGGTTATATTTTTACTTTCTGGTAGATTGACGCTCATTCAGTCATTGTTATTTTACTAATTGACGTGTTTTAGACGTGGATGAGGTGAGCTCCAGTTTAAATAATTATATGTTATATAAAATTATCTTGTGTAACAAAACATTACCAGAAAACGGCACCACAAGACAATATATATTCGAATGTTCAAACCTCGAATCGCTATTCGTACCAAAATAAATCGTACCTGATAATTCGTACCAAAGTCAATAAATGCGCCGAGAACTAGAGCTATAACTCAATAACCATACACATAAATTCGAAGAATTTGCTTAAAAAATATGAAAAGTAACATTTTGAGTGCTATAAATGTGAATTGCACATCAATTTTAATGATAAAACATCACTTTAAAACAGTTTCTTATAAAAATTGCATGTACTGGAAAAGAACCGGACAAATGCTGGAGTTACAAACTCAGTGGATTTGAAGAGAACTTGATAACTACTCATAAACCCGCTGATTATTAAAAAATTAAATGATGAATAATTGTATTTACGGGTTAACTATTAGATTAGATTGCTGAACAGCTTGGCCAAGATAATGTGGACACTTGTCAGTGACTCAGTCATTATGTTGCACGAAGGTCGATTTTTGGAAACAAATAATTTTTCAAAATTAGAATTCGTAAGCAATGGCCAGATAAAAATGTTACAATCAAATATATATAATATATCAGTACCGATCTGTAAAGGGCAAGCTGATAAATAACAGGACATGCAAGATAGAAGAGGTACAGCACTTTTAAAAATAGCGAAAATGTTTCCTGTTAAATAGACGCTGTGTGACAGAGTTATAAATTTCAGTTACAATTTCTTTAAAATATTGTAAGTAAGTAAGTAAGTAAGTAAGTAAGTAAGTAATTGTTGTTTATGTTTAGACTGTTAACGTATAAATGTTAACTGCTTTCAGAAGTGAATAATCTTTGGAACTATAGACACATCAATGTATCCACAACTAACTATGCTCTACACCATTCTCCTGAACAACCTGTGAAAAACTGACTGAGCTCTACACCATTCCCTGAACAACCTGTGAAAACTGACTTGAGCTCTACACCATTCTATTGAACAACCTGTGAAAACTGACTGAGTTCTGCATCATTCTATTGAACAACTTGTGAAAACTGACTGAGCTCTACACCATTCTATTGAACAACCTGTGAAAACTGACTGAGCTCTACACCATTCTATTGAACAACTTGTAAAAATTGACTGAGCTCTACACCATTATATTGAACAACCTGTGAAAACTGACTAAGCTCTACACCATTCTATTGAACAACCTGTGAAAACTGACTGAGCTCTACACCATTCTATTGAACAACTTGTGAAAACTGACTGAGCTCTACACCATTCTATTGAACAACTTGAAAAAACTGACTGAGCTCTACACCATTCTATTGAACAACCTGTGAAAACTGACTGAGCTCTACACCATTCTCCTGAACAACCTGTGAAAACTGAATGAGCTCTTCACCATTCTCCTGAACAACCTGTGAAAACTGACTGAGCTCTACACCATTCTATTGAACAACCTGTGAAAACTGACTGAGCTCTACACCGTTCTACTGAACAACCGGTGAAAACTGACTGAACTCTACACCATTCTACTGAACAACCTGTGAAAACTGATTGAGCTCTACACCATTCTACTGAACAACCTGTGAAAACTGATTGAGCTCTACACCATTCTACTGAACAACCTGTGAAAACTGATTGAGCTCTACACCATTCTACTGAACAACCTGTGAAAACTGATTGAGCTCTACACCATTCTACTGAACAACCTGTGAAAACTGACTGAGCTCTACACCTTTCTACTGAACAACCTGTGAAACCTGACTGAGCTCTACACCATTCTAAAATCTGTGAAGTTTGTGAGTCTTCATGAATAGTACTTCACTTACAGTCCACATGGCAGTTAATACTATTGAGAAACCATTCAAGTGTGGTATCTGTGAATATGCTCACTATCATAGGACTAACCTGGAAGTTCACATGAGAGTACATACTGGTGAGAAACCGTTCAAGTGTGGTATCTGTGGCTCTGACTTTACTCGAAAGTTTAGTCTAAAAATACACATGAGAACACACACAGGTGAAAAACCATTCAAGTGTGATATTTGTGGATCTGCTTACTCTACAAGCAGTCACCTGAAATTTCACATGAAAAGACATACTGGTGAAAAACCGTTCATATGTGATATTTGTGGATCTGCTTACTCTACAAACGGTAGCCAGACAGTTCACGTGAGAGTACATACAGGTGAAAAACCATTCAAGTGTGATATTTGTGGATTTGCATTCACTCACAACAATAATCTTAAACGACATATGAGATTACATACTGGTGAAAAACCATTCACTTGTGATATATGTGGATCTGCATTCTCTCAAAACAGTTTTCTTAAAGGACACTTGAGAATACACACTGGTGAAAAACCATTCAAATGCAACACTTGTGAATCTGCATTCGCTCGAAACAGTAGTCTGACATTACATATGGGAATACACAGTGGTGAAAAACCATTCACGTGTGATATATGTGGGTCTGCATTCACTCTGAAGGGTGCCCTGAAAGTTCACATGAGAATACATACTGGTGAAAAACCATTCACTTGTGATATATGTGGTTCTGCATTCTCTCACAACGATAGTCTTAAACGACATATGAGAAAACACACGGGTGAAAAACCATTCACTTGTGATATATGTGGATCTTCATTATCTGGCAACAGTAGTCTTAAACGACATATGAGATTACACACTGGTGAAAAAACATTCACATGTGATATATGTGGTTCTGCTTTCTCTACAAACCGCATCCTCAAATGTCACATGAGAGTACATACAGGTGAAAAAGCATTCAAGTGTGATATTTGTGAATCTGCATTCTCTCGCAAAGATAGCCTTAAACAACACTTCAGAATACACTCTCGAGAAAGACGATTTAAGTGTGGTTTTTGTGATTCAGCTTTTATTCGAAAGGATCACCTGATTAAACACATGGGAACACATTCCGATACACAACCATTTTAAGTGTGTAATTTGTGAATCGGATTTCACTTGGAATAATTCACTAGAAAACCACTTGAGATGTCAGTATATCAATATGCATTGATTATTCATTGTCGGTGTAATACGCAAACATCGTATAAACTAAATAACTGTTTCTATAACTCTTTAGTGTGCAACTCCTACATTTCTCAAGAAATGTTGTCAAAACTATGGGGTGCCCTAGCGCATTTTTCAGGGTTTTTCATTTTCGATTTTCGGCCATTTTTGACAGAATTATGGCACTTTGTTTATTTTCTACCTGTAGTAGGATATAGATAAGAGAAAATTATAAACTCATCTGTTTGCAACTCCTTCTACATTTCTACAGGAATTTTGTCATTTTTTTTACTGAAGTACATAAATTTATAAGGTGCCCTAGTTTGTATTATCAGGGTTTGACCTTTCGGTAATTTTTACAGGATTACAGCCCTTTGTTTATTTTGTTCTGCCTGCAACTTCTCTCAGGAATTTTGATGAAACTCACAGATGACAGTACCCTCATGAAGTGCAATAGCCCATATTGTCATGGCTTTTAATTTTGACAATTTTTGACAGAATTATGGCCCTTTGTTTATTTTGTACAATTGTGTAAGCTATAGAGAAAACAATTTGTTTCTGATGGATAACTTAATTTCCTGATGAGATACCACAAATCAATGAAACTTGCTGTGTAAGTAGCTTGTGTGCAGACGGCACTTGCAATTGGCAGTGGGCTGATGGGGGTCAAGTTCACAGTTACTAAAAATAGATATATTGTTTTTGCTCAATAACATTTGTTAGGAATGAGATATCATTGTGAAACTTGCAATGCACACAGCTTCTGTGCAGACGGTACTTGTAATTGACAGTGGGCTGGTGGGGTCAAGGTCAAAGTTAATAAAATAGATAAATTGTTTTTGCTCAATAACATCAGTTAGAAATGCAATATCATGATGACTCTTGCTATGTAGGTAGTAGTTTTTGTGAAGGCAACAAATGGGATTGAAAGTGGGACTGGTTGGATCAAGGCAGGGTGGCCACAGACTCTATATGTTTATTATGTAGACCATATATTGAAAATTAGTGTAATACCAAATATGTTATCTACTATAAATAAAGTCGTTACTTACTTTCTTACTTACTTACTCTGGAACACAGGGAAAGTGGCAAAAACAAATTCCCTGCAGGGAAAAATCAGGGAATTTCAAAATTTGTCAATAATCAGGGAATTATCAGGGAATTTTACCAAAATATGTGTCTACTTTATCCAATAAATTTATTTCGTCAAACAGAATGTTACTAACGATTGTACTCAATGAGTTTGGTGATGAAAGTATGGCTATAATGTGAGGTTGGAGGTCATATTTTCTGCTTTATCTCAGTTGCGAACACTCACGGAAAATCACCTTTCAGTCATAGAAAAATCAGGGAATTTCATCCTTCATTTTCTGTGGCCACCCTGCAAGGTCACCACTGATTTTCGTGTAATGTCTGCTTCTTGTTGACTCTGTTGATTGTTTGGATATATAGAGAAAAATCTTTTGTGCACATATCTTAAACATTTCTCATGGGATTAAAACTAAACGTTCACATAACTTATGTTAAAAATATTGTAAATGTATTCAACAATTTTTGACACAATTATTTTCTAATTTGTACTGAATGTAACTGTACGAGGGATGATCCATAATTATATAAGGAGAAAATGCTTATAATTTGGTTATTACTTAGTATTTTCTCAAAATATTTTATGTGGGGGTTAATACATATAATAGGAGAAAACATACGACATAGTTTTCCAATATATCCAAAAATAAATTGTTTGGAACATTTTTGCCGACCTATGAAACCGGTAGACGGGGCAACGTCATGTTTGCACCTTTTAAAGTTATTAAGAATTTAACTTTGATCAATTTGACGTTCACATTCCTTAGGTCTTACTACATTATTTTTTAAAAAAATTAAGATTATCATCCTTCAATATGTATACGTCTTCGCCGATGCCATACAAAGTTGAAAAAGTCTCACGATAGTCATCCTTAGTAATTTCATTCGAAACAACCAACATTTTTTCGTGCGAAGTTCTGACGTAACGTTACGTCCACTTTGCGTTAGATCTCTAGCATTTTTCCAGTCAACTTTGAGTATGTTATAATGTTCACAAATCGAAGCTTTAGACATGACATGATCACGAAATGTTTACTGAATATCGTGCACAATTTTATTATTACTTGTTTTCTTCAAAACTAAATATTTTATTGAAACTCTTTCGTCGTCGGTAATTTTTGCTATCACGGAACAATACCACGTGCGTGACGTAACGAATGACAACACAACCCGTGTATGACGTCATTATCAGTCAGGCGAGTCTTAGGTGACCCCAAGTACCAATTGCCATCACATTGCTGTTGCTTACATGAAAATGTAAGGGTTTGAATTTGCGTGTTAATGGTGAAAACTCCGAAAAATGCCCCGCCTTGGCGTATCGAGGGTTACCTTAGCAACCATAGATTTATGCATGATGTCTCTGTAATCATGAACATTTAGGGAAACATTGCTAATGTATGTTAATACTACCAGTCAAAGTTTGAGTAAAATCTAACGGATCATAACAAAATTACAAGCATTTTCTCGTTATATATGGATCATCCCTCGTATATGTTTACATAATGATGAGTTATATGAATACATTTTATGAATGACATTCACACAATGATTCAATTAATTAAATAGTAACATAATATGTAAATTTAATTGTGAAACATGTACTAGTAATTGCAGAATTTGCAATGTACCGTTTAATGTCTTCTATACAAAATATATTGTATTTTCTCAAAGGGGTACATGGATTTACATGAATTAATTGTTTTCAACCAAATGTAAAGCAAAGCACCTTAATACATTTTATTTTTACTGTGTGAAAAGAAGGCGTAGTATCAATATATACAACATTTGTAGTAAAATGAAGAAATGAGGCTCTTCATCTGGTTGACATATGTTTATGCACGTATTATATTTACCATTTCTGCCATAATGTCATTTTAATGGGTAACATATTTATTAGTTATAGGTAGTTTTGTATTAGTTTATGTATTGCAATTTAATGATGAAAATATGAATTTTGATTAAACGTTTTATACATTCAACAAGTCTTTTTTTTATTTGCCTGACTGTATTTTCTTAATGTCAGTGCTCCATGATTATTATTCTAGCATTGTATACATAGAGAGAAGAAATAGTAATGTACATAATCCGGGTGTGGATGGGTACGGCTTGTTTAAATTTTTCTGTGTATTTTACTTTAAAACGTAAAACACAAATAATTAGTGTGACATCGATGATTCGTTAAAACGTAAAACACAAATAATTATTGTGACATCGACGATTTGTTATGTTTGTTGGCATACAGTACTAGTATTATCGTCAGCGAAGTTGATTGTGAAGCTGTGTATTCCACGAACCTTGCATGTCGCTCTCAGCTCGAGATATTATCGGATTAAATGCTGCACATTTTACTCCAAACAAAGACGTTACCATTATCATGATTATTAAACAAAAGATCAAAATCACAGGTTTATTTGCTGTTATTTATCCTCGCCATCGGAAATCCATATGGGCGAGGCCCCCAGAAGAGATTAGTCCTTTTAGTTCTTGGGGGATAGTGCATGATACAGAAGATGCCCCACTTCAAGAAGCACCCCTGGTTCTTTTACGTGCTTGATGTAAAGTATCATACACGGGAACTCGCTTAACATCTCGTCCGAAAGACTGTTGGTAATTAAAGTTATATTGGGTGAGTAAACACTGAAAGTAATTTCTATTTTTGACTGTCTGGATCGAACCCACAACCTTCGGATCAGAAGTCAGTAGCTCTTACCACTGGACCACTTGTCCAGCCTTAAAAAGTCACATGTTATTCGGAGTAAAAATTTTGGATACATGATTTAGACGATTGCTATACTACGCTATGATTGGTCATTTGCGGCTTATCGTGGTAAAAAAGCATCATAATTCAATTTGTCCGGGCCATAACGTTATCATTGTATGATTTTGAAATAACTTGGCACAAATGTTCACCAACATGAGATGATGAGACGGTGTGTCATGAGGAAGGTCAATGTCACACTTGGAGGTCAAACGTCAAAAGTATCATAATTCAGTTTGTCGCGACCATAACTTAACCATTTAATAATATGATTTTGAAATAACCTAGCACAAATTTTCCTCACGATGGCGACCGTGTGTCATACGAAAGAAACATGTCTCAAATGAGAGTTCAAAGGCTTGAAATGCAAAATAATGATAAATCAGTGAACTTTAATCTGAGCATAATGTGCTGCTAATAAGTATACATGGGCTTAATATTAATGAAACTTGTGAAATCTTTAAAATGATTAGGTGTCCCTTTCGAATATTCTTGTTGGTCTTTTCTGGTAAGTGAGTATGGCCGTCCTACGGCCTGGGCCTTGTTAGTCCCCTGTCGGTTTTTAGTCCCCTACCGGTTTTTGACCGGAGGGGACTATAAGTTTGCCGTCCGTCAAAATATCTGGATCCTGACATAACGGAAACAGTTCCTAGCTAGGTTTATTAAATTTGGTATGTGGATAGAGGGCAATCAGGGGATTGTGAAAGTCTAAATATTTTTTTATTCTGACTAAAATTGTGGTTGCCAGAAACATTGAAAATATGGCTTTAAGCCAGTATGGGTCTCTTGTATTGCTTGCAATTCTTAGTGACTTGTTCATTTAATTAGTCAAGTCATTTATGTTGAAGTCGCCTGATGTTCAGCCACATTTTAGTGAGATATTTTAGAGATATATCGTACTACGATTATATTGATCAAGTTCTTCCACTAAAATACGACGTACTTGGGATCGCGGACCGTCCTCACGTAGAAAGCTGGAGTAGTTGAGTCTGAACATGTTATTATAGTTTTGATTAAATACTACACTAGATAAACCAACTGAAAAATAGCCAATTGTTTTGGTGGGGGCTCAAGAGGTGTTATTTAAGGACACTGGGTACAATCTAAAGTGCGATTGAGCATAATTTTTTAAAAGCATTTTATTCTTAAAAGTGAAATGTGTTGGATACAATAAGCATAGTATTTTGATGCACTATATTTGCCCTTGAAGTTAAAAAAAATATCAATAAAGTTTTGAAGCATGACAGCACTTTCATTGCAAATCTTGCTCGTTCACAAACAAAGTCAACATGACACTAAGAGTCAAAGTTTGCTGTTCGGGACATAGTCAATAGTATTAGGAACAAACTCTCAAAAAGAAATATTTATGAAACATAGTTATGAACTTGTATCATGCAAAACTTCAATGGCATTGCAAACCGATTGTAGAAAAGTGGCAATGTTTCTTCAATATCTTTTAAAGTACAAATGTATACATTTTTCAGTTAAAAACTAAATAAGAGTTTGTTCCCTGGCGTTATAATGTAAGCATGGTATGCTTTTTGGCTCGTGACATTAGCTAATTTGTTTAATGTGAACGAGTACTGAAAGGCACTCACATTCTTTGATACAAAATATTTTAAAATGATGGCCCTTTTTTAACGAACTGTTGGTGTTATAGTAAACATACAATACAAATCTGTTGGCTTGAGCCCTTTAATTTTCTTTACAAAATAAACAATTGTTTACCACCCCCCCCCCCCCTCCCACTTTTGATCTCTCTCCATCACCTTAACTATTTTCCACACAACGCAACGATATTTATCAGCATACCTGCTATTGGAGACCATTGGGTACAGTAATTGCATTTATTAAAAGATGCAATAGGGCTATAGTTTACATTTTGCATCTTTTTGGTAAATGTTTTCCCTTTGGGTTATATTTTTCTTCCTGGTAGTTTGACGCTCATTCAGTCATTGTTGTTTTACTTTACAATTTTACGAGAATTGACGTGTTTTAGACGTGGATGAGGTAAGCTCAAGTTTCAATAATAAGATGCAATATCAAATTGAGTTATCTTGTGTAACAAAATAATACCACCAGACAATAAATCCGAATGTTCATACCTCGAATCGCTATTCGTACCAAAATAAATCGTACCTGATAATTCGGACCAAAGTCAATAGATGCGTCGAGAACTAGAGCTATAACTCAATAACCATACACATTTGAAGAATTTGCTTAAAAACTATGGATAGTAACATTTTGGGTGCTATATATCATATGTGAATTGTACATCAATTTTTATGATAAAACATCACTTTAAAACAGTTTCTTATAAAAAATTCCATGCATTGGGAAAGAACCGGACAAATGCTGGAGTTATAAACTCAGTGGATTTGAAGAGAACTCAATAACTACTCGTAAACCCACTGTTTATTGAAAAATTAAATGATGAATAATTGTATTTACGGGTTAACTATTGGATTAGATTGCTAAACGGCTTGGTCGAGATAAAGTGGACTTTAGTCTTTTGTTGCACGAAGGTCGATGTTTGGAAACATATTATTTTTCAAAATTGGAATTTGTAAGCTATGGCCTTTGTGTATAATATTCTCAGTCGATTTCTATGGCACAGGCCAGATAAAAATGTTACAATCAAATATATATATCAGTACGGATCATCATCAGTAAGGGGCTACAGACTATACAAGCTAATAAATGGCAGGACATGCAAGATACAAATGTAGAAGACGTACAGCACTTTTAAAAATAGCGAAAATGATTCCCGTTAAATGGGCGCTGTGTGACAGAGTTATAAATTTCAGTAACAATTACTTGTTTAAAATATTGTTGTTTATGTTTAGACTGTTAATGTTTATATGTGAACTACTTTCAGAAGTGAATAATCAGTGGAACTGTAGACACATCAAAGTATACTCAACTTACTAAGCTCTACATCATTCTCCTGAACAACCTGTAAAAACTGTCTAAGCTCTACATCATTCTACTGAACAACCTGTGAAAACTGACAGAGCTCTACACCATTCTACTGAACAACCTGTGAAAACTGACTGAACTATACACCATTCTACTGAACAACCTGTGAAAACTGACTGAACTATACACCATTCTACTGAACAACCTGTAAAAACTGTCTAAGCTCTACACCATTCTCCTGAACAACCTGTGAAAACTGACTGAACTATACACCATTCTACTGAACAACCTGTGAAAACTGACTGAACTATACACCATTCTACTGAACAACCTGTAAAAACTGTCTAAGCTCTACACCATTCTCCTGAACAACCGTGAAAACTGACTGATCTCTACACCATTCTACTGAACAACCTGTGAAAATTTACTGAGCTCTACAACATTCTACTGAACAACCTGTGAAAACTGACTGATCTCTACATTAATGTGAACAAAAACGGTGATGGAACAATCTGAGAAACCATCTTTCATTTGTGGAGTTTGTGGATCTGTATGCAGGACAATTTCGTCACTTAAAATTCACATGAGAGTTCATACTGGTGAAAAACCATTCAAGTGTGACGTTTGTGGATCTGCATTCAAAACAAATAGTCAACTTAAATGTCACATGGGAGTACATACTGGTGAAAAACGATTCAAGTGTGATATTTGTGGGTCTGAATGGAAAAATCCGAGCAGCCTGAAAGTTCACAAGCGGATACATACTGGTGAAAAACCATTTAAGTGTAACATTTGTGGATCAGCATTTGCTCAAAATGCTCTCAAAAATCACATGAGGATACATACTGGTGAAAAACCATTTAAGTGTGATATTTGTGGACGTGCATTCACAAATAGGAGAAGTCAGAATATACATACGAGAATACACACTGGCGAAAAACCATTTATGTGTGAGATTTGTGGATCTGCATTCACAAATCAAAAGAGTCTGACAATGCACATGAGACGACACACTGGTGAAAAATCATTTAAATGTGATATTTGTGGATCGTCGTTCGCTCAAAACTATATCCTCAGAAATCACATGAGGACACACTCGCCAGTCTCCAGAAATCACATGAGGACACACTCGCCAGTCTCGGGTGAAAAACCATTTCAGTGTGATGTTTGTGGATCTTCATTTACATATAAAAGGTGTCTCAAAAGACATATGAATATACACACTGGTGAAAAAACATTCAAGTGTGCAATTTGTGATATGGCATTCTCACGAAACGATAGGCTGAAAAGGCATATGATTTTACATACTAGGGAAAAACAATTCAAGTGTGATGTTTGTGATTTGGAATTCTCTCGAAAGTATAAGCTGAAAGAACACATGAGAGAACATTCTGATTAAATATGCTATGCTAAGTATAATTAAGATGCATTTTATTTTACGCTTACTGATGGAATGTTATATCTCTTTAATGACTGAGTGATATAAACATCACTCAAAGGGATTAGTCATTACTATCATTTTCTTTGTGACAAAAATAGCCTATTTATCATGTTTGTTTTTGTTGCTAAATACTAGTATATTGATTCGTCATCTGTGCAATTTCCTGTGTCCTAGAATACATTTAAGTGTATGGCTAGAATATATGGAGATATTAGGCTCCATTCCCCTCTACGCAGAGTATATATTTTCCCCAAATATTTCAAAATTTTCCCCTTGGGAATCTTGCTCAATTTTTTTTCACAAAAGGGCGATTCCAAAAATAATGAAACTTTCCTCCTGAGCCATTATATCTTTACAACAGAGCCTAATGAATCAAACATTTTGACCATTAGATGTGCCCTTTGTGAATGTTATCAATGATGCAGAGATTTATCACTTTAACTTGCCTCGTTAAAGTTGCTATCGGGTCCAGCTTCTCTAAATCCTAGTATCCAAAATAAATGCACAAACTATAAGAAAAGTATCTAATTTGACGATTGCCAGCCAATAGAATTCTAATTTCCTCCGTATAACTCCCAATTCATGCGGATTTAAAACCAACGTCCCGGTTACGATTTCATATTGGTCGACATTGTCTTCAATTAAGAACTGGCGCCAGTTCTTATAACTCAAAAACCAAACACAAATATGAAGTTTTTTATGCTTTAAAATTATAAATAATAGTATTTCGCGTTTATTATGTGAGTTTCAGCCTCGTTAAAAAATGCAAAGAAAATTACCTCTTTAAAAATGTCTCAAGTCTACTGATTTAGCTGACATTTTCACTTAAACCTTGTTTTCAATTACAAATACATGTAACTCTGTGAATTCATTTCATATTTTGAAATGGTTTGATTTTGAGTGTATAATGATATTTTCACCAAGTGTTTATCAACATGCAACAAGCTATCAATCATGGAATGCTTCTCAGCAAATGTTCAAAATATTATACAGTCAAAACTCGATACAACGACGCTTCTCGTTTCCAAGTAAAATGTCGTTGTAACGAATATGTCAGTATACTGAATTGATACAAAGAGCGTTTTAATACTTTTGTCCCAAAATATGGTGTCAGTATAATGAATTTGTCAGTATATCGAGTGTCGTTATATCGAGTCCTGACTGTACTGGCAATATTTTTTATACCCCGGCACAACTAGTTGTAAGGGGGGTATACTGGATTCAGCTTGTCCGTCTGTCTGTCTGTAGATGCATTCTTGTGGACGCAACTCCTCCAACAGTTTAGACAGGATTTCGCTCAAACTTTCACAGATAAACAACCTCAACATATAAATGTGCATGGAGAAAGGAATTTGCGCTGCGATGAATTTTGGCAGAATTATAGCCCTTTTCCAGCGGGGGTATATTAGTCTGCCAAATGGCAACAGCTCTAGTTCACCCTAATTCTTTTAGTAGTTAACACCTGTCCACCCCTACAATTAACAGTGTATTATAATTTGGTGGATAATATTGTTTTGTTACTGCAGGTAGATGTCCTTGCTTCATTTTGTAATCTTCTGTCATCAATTTAGATAATTTACTGCCACATTAGATAATTCAGTCAGAAGTATCCCTAAGTGTACAAATTAGCAAAACATGTGTATATTTTATTGTCCACATGCATATTTGATCTTAAAGTGATTTTTTATAAGAGCATGATTGTACTATTTAATTTATGATACTTATCTGATGAAATTTAGTACCATGTAAATTTTTTATGCCGAGAAAATTTGTTGTACAATTGTGTTCATCATGTTTCAACTGTTTTCACTGATCAAAGTTATAGTACAAGCACAGGGAAACTTACTAAGTGCCTATTTATGTTAAAAGAGCGTATCTTTTTCATCAGCTACTTCTTGTATTATAAATTTTAAAATTGACAGATCAAAGTTGCAGTGTGAGAATATCATATTTTTTCTCTGACCTTTTCAGGTCGCTGGCAACTTGCCTTTGTCTGGTGGACAGTATAGTCCAGTTAGGATATTGTGACAGTGAGGTCGCAGTTTATGTGTACGCAAAAAATCACAACCATTGTCTAAACAGGTAGAGCAAAGTTTAGTATGTTAGTTTAGCATTGAAATTATAGTTGTTTGTACATGCAGTATAAGCCTTTATAATTGGTTTTACACCGGTATAGTGGACTCGACCGCAGCGTCACTGGATTCTTATCCTGACTGGACTATAACTCAAGTTTTTGGAAATGTTGTCATTTGGTCTATAATCATATTAAAATCATCTCCGCCTTTGTCTGGTATAATCTGTATAGTTTTCTTTCAACGATAACATGTCCAGATCTCCCAAAGCATCTCAAGTAGAAATCTCAACTCAAATTGAGATTGTGCTCAAATTACAGTCTTAATTTGAGATAAATATGAAGCTCAAGTTCTCGAAATTTAAATGTAATAAACTCAGAATTATGTTTCTGTTTTGTTATAAATACCAATTTAGAGAACAATGTTGCATGGTAACTACCGGTAATCAAACAATATGTGACACAATTTGAGTTTAGATCGGCTCCGATTGAGATGTTTCTGGAGATCGGGGCCTGATGACAACTCACAAGTATTTCCACAATATACAGAGGTGTCAATATTCCTGATTTATCCGGAATTCCGGATTTAGCTATCCTTGAAGAGCAATGATTTCTTACCGAATTAAAGTTATTTGATGAAAATATCTCAAGAAATAGCAAAGTTGTGGTAAATTTTATCTGCTCTGAAGGATTTTCTTTAATACAAACTGAGTTAGATATTTCAAATGGAAACAATGTGTTTAGGTTAGGTCTCTTGTTTGGCAAAAGTGGTCAGCTGCATATGATTTTCAGGATTTTTAATTTGGCCCTGTTGACACCCCTGATACTATCAAACCTGTTTTTAAGTCTACCTGCAAAAAAAGAACACTTCGCTGTTCCTTTGGACAGTTACTAAAGACATTACATAATACAATATTACTGACTCATAAACAAAATAAAGACTCAATTTTTAATGTTCTGTGAAAACTAATCACATTTAATGTTCATTTTCCGTCTATCTGATACATAATCATGCCAGAGTAACACACAATTATTTTTCAAATCTTTGGTATATAGTACAACCTCTTTTAGAGTAACACCATTTGGGAGGTACAAAAATCAGCCATTGTTTATAAGTTGTTTCTCAACAGAGGTGAAATTTTAAGTAAATATAAGCTTAGGGAAATTTTGAATGTGTTATTATAGAGGTCATTGCTCTTCAGAGGAACCTTCTATAGAGGTTGTACTGTACTTGTTATTCACAAACTTTATTTATTATCTTTGACCTCTCATCACAAAATGAATGGTGAATGTACTATAAGTATATATATTGAAGTTGGGTCCTCCAAATAACGGACTTAGTCTTCTAAAAAGGGGAGGAGTGCTTTCAGGTTGGATGTCTTGTACAATGTGTTTATTAAATATACTTCTAATCAGATAAGTCCATAGTTTAAAGTACAAACACATGCATAACTTAGATTTTCACTTATATAGTATACATGTTATGGAACACAAAGCACCATTTATAACTTAGAACTTGATGAATTCAAGTTATGTTCTTGAACACAATTTCATCTTGCAGCTTCTACCTGAATGGCCAACAGTTGCCTAGCAACGTTAACTTGATATCTACATTATTTATAACACAGGTTGCCTAGCAACTTCATCGAAGCACTTGTTTAGAGAATTCCTGCACTAATCTAAATATAGCATGATCCTGATTGGATAGAAATGTCTGTGATATAGATCGACTGAGAGTAGCGCCCCCTGGTGATTGTGATCGAGGACTAGGTAACGTAGATGTGGCCGGTGACTGCGGTCCACCTCGTCGAATGTAACGCTGAATTCCAGATAATATAGAATTCTGAAATTAAAAGAAAGTAAAGTGTTAAATAAACTACAAATGTACAACATCAAATTACTTGTAAATTTAATATTTATTTAAACAGGAAACACTGGAAGTAAGTATCCATTTATACAGTAAGAAAGTCAGCAATACATTATTCTCCATATTGTACTGCTCTAAGTATATAACAGGTAAAGTTTTTGTTTATTATAGTGTCACCCCTATTGAAAGGGCCAGCCAATTTGACTTATGAGACACCTATATTTCAATCGCACAGTACCTCCTGAATCCCTTCTCCTATTGCAAGGCGCCTGGCAGAGATGTGACTACAGCAACCATTCTTTAACTAGCCGGCGGCTCACAAACCGACCGCATCAGTTCTAACCCAGCTTCCGCTGGGATTCAAACCTTTGATCTCCCACTTCCAAGACAGACGCCCTAACAGTTTGGTCATGGTAGCAGTATATATCAGCCCTTTAACCATTTTAGACATTTCTTTTTTGGAACAAAGTATATAACTGGTGGTTGCTTAGCAACATATAAACATACCATTTCTGTGCCAAGTTCTCGTTTTAACAATTGTTTCTCTCGTTGATGTACGTTAGGATCCTTCATGTATAACATTCCTTGTGACATGGTTAGATATAGGGCATTCTCCATCACAAACGTAACTAACGATCTACAACAACAACAAGAATTTAGTACTTATAACAAACATTTTGTAGAATGGTGGCTGACGGCTGAGTTTTTTGTGCACTCGACTACCAATCTGGAAGTTAGGGTTTAAATCTCATCCAGGGCACTGGAAATTTCAGTAACGCTTTTCAGTATTTCCCACCTAACTAGAGACAAA
Organism: Spisula solida; assembly: GCA_947247005.1. Classification (NCBI taxonomy): domain Eukaryota; kingdom Metazoa; phylum Mollusca; class Bivalvia; order Venerida; family Mactridae; genus Spisula; species Spisula solida. Next base: position 41,672,436 of record OX365959.1, on the reverse strand, counting down.
CTTGTTTGAAACCCTGAATTAGTCTCATGCGAATCAGTGCTATAGACCAGGAAGGATAAATAACCAAAGAGTCTATTCGGCATGATCGAGCTAGGGCAATGCGTCCGGATTCTTTGTTTTCTACAAACTCTCCGTCTCTTCCCTAGAAGCTGAGGGTCATTAGCCAGATATAAAACCGAATGGCCATGCACTATGACTGTCTCAGTAAACCAATAAACATTAAAATTCTATGATAAACAGTTTCTCAATCAAGGGCAATAACTCTTGTCAAAACTTAAGAGGGTGGAAAATCAAAACCTTGCGTGAATCCTTTCAGCTGATTATTTTTACTAATTTTTATCTGCTATTCAGTTTTAACCCATTACTCAGGCTCATGTTCGCACATAGCTGGTTCAATCACAGTATCTGTGAAAATAATGTAAACTGAATCTTGGACATAAAACCAGTATACATTGAGACACAATTTTGCAAGAAAACCCGGTTATTTGTTAAGAGACAAACTTAGATGTTTGGTATGCTTCTCACGATAGATTCAATATTCATCGAGGTGTGTACAAATGTTTTTATGTAGCCAGTAAATCTTCAATGGCTGGTTTGAAATCTCATTCAAATTAAAAAAGAAGAAAATGACAAAGCGTTGCCGATAAGCATGTTCAAATAAACTGTGAACTTTGCTGCCTGCCGGCTCATTTCTACATCCCGGTCATTATGTAATTCTGAAGTGTTTATAGAGACGAAACTACTCACTTTGGTATTTGTTGACTCAATGTTTGTGTGTTTGTCAATGAAGATGATGTGTCGGTTCTTTGAGGGGATTTATTGCCATCCATCTGAAAATCAAGTATGAAATAGAGGATATTTGTTGATTTTTGTGTAAGATCGAATTTTATTTCACCGAGTGATCACAGAAAATCAATATTTTCACGAGTGGCGTAGCCACGAGTGAAAATGTAATTTTCTGTGATCACGAGTGAAATAAAATTGATCTTACACAAAAATCAACAAATTTTCTGTTTATTATATGCCTCAATTCCTCTTAAATATGTGCCGTAATTGGCTTAATTGGAAAAATCACGTCGAAATTAGAACGTCACGACGTGATAATTATGACGTCATGATGACGTAACGCATATTTTAAAGCCCGGCGCCGTTGACGTTACGTTTCTTTTTCTGCATGATACTGGAACCAGCTTCTAAAACAGTGAAAATAACAAAGTGGTAATTTCACTGATATTTTCACTTTATTTCACTGAAAAATCTCCATAATCCATTGAAAGCAAATAATAATATATTATAATTTTTAATAATTTTTCAAAGCAAAATTTTCAGACAGGGAGATAACTTGTCTCGGACAAAATTGAGAAAGATTAATCTTTTGACTAAATGTAGTTTATACAGGAATAGTCTCCCTTTATTTGATCAAATTCCACTTCCACATTTTGTTGATTGTTTTGTTACTTCGACCGAGTAGAAAACTAATCAACAGAACCTTAAGTGGAATTTGGCTTTGGATTGTCTAGACACTACAGTATTTAAATTATCGAACTAACAATTTGAGACAGTTTTCTTTTTTACTATAACAGTATGATTTAATATAATCTTTCTACAGAGCGGCCTAGCGGCTCTCCATAGAGCAATAATATCTATAACAATACCTTCAAAATTTCTCTATGCCAGTATTTATTATAATTTTAACCTCTGTAGAAAAACAACCTGTAGGAGCTGCAAATATGGGTCTTTGTTGCTCTACAGAGGTTAAAATTATACATACTACAGAGATTGTGCAGTTGAATTTATAGGTCATATAAAACAACCAGTAAGTTAACAAGACTGCGTTCAATAAACGCTTATGCCCCCTGTGGAAGCCTTGTCCATAAATAAGTCTAAGTCCAAAATTAGGTCAAGGTGAAGGTCAAAATGGGGTTAGGTGATACTGGCGTGTGGAGAGTGTTCATACACAACATCCATGCAAGTATGAAAGCTTTGTAGCAAGCCATATTAATGCTAGAAGAAACGGTCAATTTGGGTTAACCAGGACGGACGGACGAACGGACGGACAGGTGAATCACTATATGCCTCCCCATCTATCGATAGGGGGGCATAAAAATAACTTGTTACTTAGGTTACCTTAGATAGAATTCTGATGCATACACTAACACATGAAAGCAGGGAACCAAATGTTACCTTTGATAGAATTCTGATGCATACACTAACACATGAAAGCAGGGAACCAAATGTTACCTTAGATAGAATTCGGATGCATACACTAACACATGAAAGCAGGGAACCAAATGTTACCTTAGATAGAATTCGGATGCATACACTAACACATGAAAGCAGGGAACCAAATGTGGGTGGGGTATCATGATCTACCGGCGGCGTGCTGAAACCTATAGCCAGGAACGGCTCAAATTCACCAACATCCATATTCTGTAAAAAAAAACCAATAGTATGATCAGCGATAGTTGGGATACCAAATATATCAAACACTACTATTATTGCTTTCAGCAAGTTCAAAACATCAACAAACAATTGAGCAATTAAACAAAGAGTTGTCACCAGACAGCACGCTTGCCTATTCGCAGTCATTTGTCAGATAAATTTAAGTTCAAAACAGGCTGTAAGTTTTACAACCAGTAAAGTTATACAACTTACTGGTAGATGACTACAAACAATATAAGGAAACCTTATGAACACTCCATCACAAGTTGTCGAGCATAGCCTTTATTTGCCAGTCAGCTTTCTGCTGAAATATGGCAGGCATATATGTGTGCCTCCATCCGGATTTGAACATGGGTCGCCAGATTAGACTGCAAGCGCATTAATCACTGAGCTACGGAGACCACAACATGTCAATTGATATAAACTTATATTCTGGAAATTTTATTAAGCGAGCCACTGGTGAATATTTCCTAAACAAGTTTAATGTAAGTTTGTATCAATTGAAAATGATCGTTAGATTCTATTTATCATATGGCTCCAATAACATGAAAATACACATCTTTCTTCTGAAAAACGGACTAGTTTATATAAACAAGGGCAAAGTTAACGTTATTTACGGCATACAAAGACGCCATTTAAAAGAGACACTGATATCACTCTATCATTTTACGTACTTGTTTTACTAACCCGGCTACAACGTAACAAGGAAAGTCATGTGTTATAATCATTTACCTGGTCCATCAATATCTGTACAAGATCAGGACTGAATTGTCGCAATGCAACAAAACATTCACCCAGTACCTTCAACATACTGTAAGAAATCAATCAATACAAAATAGTCGATCATTTAATCGCAGAAACTTTACATATAGTTTAAGAGGCATTTGCACAGAGAGCAGGAGGGGTGAAGGGGTTTGGTGTCAAATGGTTGAATCCTGGGCTGTGGGTGGGATGGTTATGCTGGTTGGTGAGTCGCCAGCTAGTTAAACTAAGTTTACCTTTTACATAACTTCCTGTTGTCTGGCATTTAAAGAATTCAGGTGTGTCAATCGAGGCCTACAACCACACTATTTACATATCTAACTCAGTTTGTATAGAATAAAATATTTCAGAGCAGATTACATTGACCATAACTTTGCTATTTCTTGAGTTATGTACATCAAAGAACTTTTATTTTGGTCAGAAATCATAGCTCTTTCAAATAGGAATATTGACACCCCTATAAGATACTATGCTCATTTTCCATACTTTTATTCACTCTATTAAGTGGAATAAAGAAAGGTATGTGATCAGAAGTAAGTTAGATACATATGTATGTTGGACATGTATAAGTTACGTACGTATGTTGGACATGTATTAGATACGTATGTATGTTGAACATGTATTAGATACGTATGTATGTTGGACATGTATTAGATACGTACGTATGTTGAACATGTATTCGATACGTGCGTATGTTGAACATGTAATAGATATGTATGTATGTTGAAAATGTAAACATGAAGCTCATGCTTCTCCTCATCATTCTCAAGCAAATCCCAGCAGTTAATGGACTAGAGTCAACCCTCCCTCATGAAGACAGGTATCTCCATTGTATATTACATGTAACTGTTCCTTATCTACAAGCATTTACCACCAGCTTACCCCATCCACTCCCGCTATGGCTTTGTAACTTGAAAGAGGAAACTTGGAGGAAGCATATCAAGTCCATCCACATCAAACAGCTATTACTCATTGCTGGAATTGAACCTAACCCAGGCCCCAGGAAGCCGAAGTTCCCATGTGGTATTTGTTCTAGAGCATGTAAGGATAAATGCATCGCCTGCGACGACTGTGATCAATGGCTACACAAGTCCTGCATAGGCCTAACTACAGCAGACTTCAGCGCCCTTGGTAAAAGTGATGAACGATGGTATTGTCCAATATGCAACAAACCGAACAACTCAAGCATTATCTATACAGTTCCGGAGGACGACGATGGGACCCAGACCTATCAAGGAACCCCTCTCACTTCGACAGTATCTCGGACATCACATCCTCAACTAGGTACAGTACCAGCACAGAACCAGATACACCATCTTCGTGCAATCTGTCCAGCCCATGTTTTTATCCAAAAACATCATCACCGATCTCGGCTAAAAACCCACCTACAGTCAAGAAACCATCAACTCTACGACTCATAAATATCAACTTCCAAAGTCTGCGCAAAAAAGGAAAGCTGTTAGAAAGCATCATTGAGGACTGTAACCCAGACGTCATCGTAGGAACAGAGACATGGTTGGAGAGTAGCATCAAGACATCGGAAATACTCCCATCTCTACTTGGATATGACATACAACGCAGAGACAGGCCAAATGACCCACATGGTGGTGTACTGATTGCTGCGAAATCCCACCTACAGCTTGGTGAAGTGACAGTCAGCACTGAACTGGAACTGATATCTTGTTCCATCAAGGCGGATAACAAGAAAGTCTTCATCTCTGCTTTCTACAGGTCACCAAATCAGACTGATACGGACTACCTGAACACCGTCAAGAAAGAAATTGGAGGAATCCGTAGAAAAGCCAAGAAGAACATCGTTTTAGTGGCTGGCGACTTCAATCTGCCAGATATCAAGTGGGACTCGCTAACAATCACCAGCTCCAAGTACCCATCTCGCGTCAACAAAACCTTCCTTGATGTTATTGCTGACAACAACTTCGAGCAGATTGTGAACTTCCCGACCCGTCTAGACAACACTTTAGATCTGATCATGACCACTCATCCAACTTTCATAAACCGCTGCAAACCCATGCCTTCCATAGGTAACTCTGACCATGACATAGTGCTACTGGATACCAACATCATAGCCAAACGCCCTAAACCAGTCAAAAGGGAAATCAACTTGTGGAAAAAGGCAGACATCGAAGGAATTAAGACAGACTTATCCACTCTACAAGATCAACTTAATAACCTAATGGACATCAATGAAGCCTGGACCCTTGTTAAATCTACAATATTAGAAACTATAAAAGAGAGTTCCATCTAAGATGACTACCAGTAAATACACAAACCCCTGGATGAACACCGATATAAAGAGGACTATCAAGAGGAAACAAAGAGCATTTAAGAAAGCCAGAAGAACAAAAATTAAGAGGGACAGAGACAGATATAGGAGGTTACAGAAAGAGGTGCAGTACATGACTAGAAAGGCACACAAGAAGTACCTAGAAGACACTGTTAGCGGTGACTACAAAGAAAACAACAAGCGCTTCTGGACGTATGTGAAGAGCCGGAGACAGGAAGCCGTTGGAGTCGTACCACTAAAGAATACCAATGGATATCTACAAAGTGACCCAACAGCACGAGCAAACATACTGAACGATCAGTTTCAATCGGTCTTCACAGAAGAAGATCTCTCAGACATGCCTGACCTTGGTACCAGCCAAGTACCAACGATGCCCGACATAACAGTCAACTGGAAAGGTGTGCACAAGCTACTAGTCAATCTTCGTCCCTTCACAGCAGCAGGACCGGACTCAGTCCCATCTTTCATCTTGAAGACGGCTGCAACAGAACTTGCTCCAGCACTAGCCAAGCTGTTCCAGCTATCTCTCAACCTTGGCGAAATACCCAGAGAATGGAGAGAAGCAGTCGTTGTACCGATCTTCAAGAAGGGAGATAGGCACCAAGCATCCAACTATCGCCCAGTCTCGCTTACATCGATAGTCTGCAAACTACTGGAGCACATCATACATAGCAATATCATGAAGCACTTTGACCAGAATGGCATACTATCGGACAATCAACATGGTTTTCGACGGAAAAGGAGCTGTGAAACTCACCTGATCACCACCGCCCATGAGATTGCCTCTGGGATGGCATCCGGAAACCAGGTTGATGCCATTCTGCTGGACTTTGCCAAAGCTTTTGACAAAGTGCCACATCAGCGTCTTCTCCTCAAGATGAGTCACTATGGCATCAAGAACAAGACCCTATCCTGGATACAGTCATTCCTACTAGACAGGAACCAGTTCGTGGTATTGGACGGAGCGCAGTCAGACAAGGCGAGGGTGAAGTCTGGTGTACCACAGGGATCTGTGTTAGGCCCACTACTATTCCTGGCCTACATAAACGACCTACCACAGTCGATAAAGTCATCCACCTCCAAACTGTTCGCTGATGACAGTCTGCTATACAAGACCATCCACAGCCAGGAAGATAGTAAACTTCTTCAAGAGGACCGTTACAGCCCTGGAATCGTGGGAAAGTAGATGGCAGATGAGCTTCCATCCAGCAAAATGTGTAGTGCTCAGAATAACTACGAAGAAGGCTAAACTCATCGAAACCAGCTACCAACTCCATGGCCATACCCTGGAGACTGTCGAAGCCAGCAAATGCCTAGGGGTGACCCTATCAGACACATGGAGCTGGGACACCCATGTCCGCAACGTGGTAAACAAGGGCAACCAGACGGTGGGATTCTTGCGTCGAAACCTGCGGGAATGCACTCCAGAAGTCAAAGCAGCCGCTTACAAGACCATAGCTAGGCCAACAATGGAGTATGCTGCTGCAGTGTGGGACCCCACGACCCAGAACAACATCAAAGCCCTGGAACAGGTACAAAGAAGGGCTGCTAGGTTTGTCACCAAAAACCCCTGGATGCGTCACGAAGATGATTGAGGACCTCCAGTGGGTATCCCTGGAAAGCCGTCGGAGACAAGCCAGGCTTCAGATGCTGTTCAAGATACACCACAGACTAGTGGACATCGAGACAAGCCAGTTTCTGAAGCCTGGGGACTCGCATCCCAGAGGAGGCCTGAATTTTTCCAGGAGCGCCACCATGACAAGACATTAGGAACCTCGTTCTTCCACCGAACCGCCAAAGACTGGAACCGACTTCCATCAAAGGTGACAGCTACCGACAACCTGGAGAGTTTCCAGAGAATGATCAAGGCCTGAGACATAAGGCATTCTGTACATAGTTTTAACAGTTTTTATAAGAGTGAATCAGAGACAGTTGTTCACGCATGTTTTAATACAGTATTCGCTGAGCTTTATACAGTCCGGTAGGACTCCTGCTCTTTAATTGGAAGAAGAGAAGAAGAAGAACATGTATTAGATACGTACGTATGTTGAACATGTATTAGATACGTACGTATGTTGAACATGTATTAGATACGTATGTATGTTGAACATGTATTAGATACGTACGTATGTTGAACATGTATTAGATACGTATGTATGTTGAACATGTATTAGATACGTATGTATGTTGGACATGTATTATATTATGTACGTATGTTGAACATGTATTAGATACTTATTTAATGCTAACTGATGAGATAAGGAGTTCTATCAGTGAAATAAAACCTATATCAGTCACTGGTTATCACCTACATTGTGACTGATATAAGCCCCGCCCCCCTAACAGGGACTACTTTAATTTACCAAATCTCAACACAAAAATGTCTGTAACTTTTTTATTACTGAACGGAAACATGTCATGTGAGGGGTTTTATTCTTAGTTAGACCATTTCCTACAAGTTGGTGTATGATTTAATGCAAAATTCTCAAAAAAGTCGTTTTCACCTAATCACCATAATCCAAGATGGCGGATTTTGAAGTGAAAAATATGAGTGGAATAACATATTCATACGTAGCATAACCACAGTGGTAATTTGGCATAAATATTACCAGTTTTGACACCATTACAAGCATTAAATAAATAGAATATTTGTTTGTTTTGATTGAATATGGTTAATATCTCATCTTGTAGTGATAAAATCTTAATATTTTCACTCGCGCTACGCGCTCTTGAAAATATTGAATTTTATCACTACACGATGAGATATAAACCATATTCAATCAAAACAAACAAATATCCTCTATGTATGTATGTTGAACATGTATTAGATACGTACGTATGTTGAACATGTATTAGATACATACGTATGTTGAACATGTATTAGATACATACGTATGTTGAACATGTATTAGATACGTACGTATGTTGAACATGTATTAGATACGTACGTATGTTGAACATGTATTAGATATGTACGTATGTTGAACATGTATTAGATACGTACGTATGTTGAACATGTATTAGATACGTACGTATGTTGAACATGTATTAGATATGTACGTATGTTGGACATGTATTAGATACGTACGTATGTTGAACATGTATTAGATATGTACGTATGTTGGACATGTATTAGATACGTACGTATGTTGGACATGTATTAGATACGTACGTATGTTGTACTTGTATATGTTGTGTTGTTGGTGAGTCTATATCCTCTGTAGATGTTTGATGTTGTAACGTGGGTAATGGTACAAGGTCGTGACCTTTACGTTCCTTCTGTTCTACACCTTGTTGCTGTAATAGACAGATATAACAATACTGTAGAACCATTTAATTTTAATGGGACAAAAGTTGGTGGTTTTGGTGAAAAAGACTATTTTGTGGGGACATAATTGCAAAGATTTCGGATTTCATGAAAAATGGCAAGCTCAAAATTCACACACATTATCAGATATCATTCAAAAATCAAGCAGATATAATCATTGTTTTATAACATGTTGATATGTGCAAGTAAATTTCCCACAAACCCGTTCTTATACCTGACTGAGCTTGAAATCTGGTATGGCAGCTACTGTAAACTTGACATATTTATTCACGGTTGCCAGCAACTATGACTTCAAAAATTCCCTGACTTTTCACTGACTTTTCCCTGACTAAACAATACTTTTCACTGACCAGTACCGCCATATATTTCTGCCTCCTCTACATTTCTCCTTTCTATTATTCATAACTTTAAGCAATATTAGTTTTTGGCGAAAGACAAGGGCCATTTCTGACAAAAAAAACCAAACAGATTTGTTATTCAAATGTAAGCAGCTATAGTCCAATGCCACAGAAATTCACTTATTAAATCATGAAAGTATAACTATGTTTCATTAAACTGTATGTGACAAAGGATTTCATGGAAACAGATAGAAGTAAGGACATTTTTAGCTCACCTGTCACAAAGTGACAGAGACTCTTCGTCCGTCCGTCCGTCCACAATTACTTGTGTAGACACTAGAGGTCACAGTTTTAGCTTAATCATTATGAAACTTGGTCACAATGATCATCTCAACAAAATCTAGGTCAAGTTCGATATTGGGTCATTCAGGGTCAAAATCTAGGTCATTAGGTCAAATCATAGAAAAACCTTGTGTAGTCACTAGAGGTCACAATTTTGGCTTAATCTTTATGAAACTTGGTTACAATGATCATCTCAACAAAATCTAGGTCAAGTATGATATTGGGTCATCCGGGGTAAAAAACTAGGTCACAAGGTCAAATCATAGAAAAACCTTGTGTATTCACTAGAGGTCACAATTTTGGCCTAATTTTTATGAAACTTGGTCACAATTATCTTGTCAACAAAATCTAGGTCAAGTTCGATATTGGGTCATCCGGGGTCAAAAACTAGGTCACAAGGTAAAATAATAGAAAAACCTTGTGTAGTCACTAGAGGTCACAATTTTGACCTAATCTTTATGAAACTTGGTCACAATTATCTTGTCAACAAAATCTAGGTCAAATTAGATATTGAGTCATCCAGGGTCAAAAACTAGGTCACAAGGTCAAATAATAGAAAAACCTTGTGTAGTCACTAGAGGTCACATTTTTGGCCTAATTTTTATGAAAGTTGGTCACAATAATCATCTTAACTAAATCTAGGTCAAGTTCGATATTGGGTCATCCGAGGTCAAAAACTAGGTCACAAGGTCAAATCACTTTAATAAGTCATTGGGTCTTAATGTGATGTAAATTGTAAAGCATAAGACAATATGAAAACCTTGTACATGCAATAGAGGCTACCATTAGGGGTGCATGAACGACTAGGACAGGTGAGCGACCTATGGCCCTTTGGGCCCTCTTGTTAATAATTTTCTTTCCTCCTGTTCATCACCTTTTTGATATGTCTTTACTAATCAAAGTAAATGAGCTAGCATACAATGTAGCAAGTCAAAACAAAAGAAATGCAAATTCATATTCAAAGAGCAAAGCCTTCTTTTATGAGCTACCTAATAATACAATTTCACTGATCAAACTAATTGTGCGAGCATAGCGAGCAAGAACAATTTAAAAACTGCCAGATCCCTTGTACATGCCTTTCATTAAACATCGACCCAGAATTTCATTTTTCCCTGACTTTTCTGAAATATCGTTTTTCACTGACCATTATCAAGAATTTCCTGACCTTGAAAAAGTCGCTGGCAACCCTGTTATTGGCATAATTAATCATTGGGGATTTAATTTCGTGGTTGAGGTCAGCAAAAATTTAAATCCCCCGCAAATATTCATGATTTACTGTAGGTGATATTACTTTTAAATTTGAACATAAGTTTAAGATTTTCGTAAGTGCTTTGATAAAACAGTGCAGTAACTCAGACTCCAATATACACAACAAGTTTGTAGATAAGTTTGTAAAGTTTACCTCAAGGATATATTGTAGATATCTAGGTCGGATCAGGAACGATACAAATGTCTGACACATGTACAATAAACTTGTCTGAAAGGTAAATAACATCAAAGTTAAGATTCTGACAACAGGCCCCAATCACTGAGGCATCCCAATATGAGCTAAATCTCATTTCAAATATTGTCACCAGACTTTATGTTAATTTCCAAGAGAGACGTGTATCAAATTCGACATTAAAAAACAGAAACATTATTCTGAGTTTTGTAACATTAAAATATCAAGAGCTTCAACTACATTTTCGTAATTGATTACAAATTCCAACACATTTGAGTAGAATCTGAATTTGAGCTAAAATATTTACTTGAGATATCTCCAGTGAGCAGAGAATGTTATTGACAACAATAAATAGAACACAATTTAATATGGTTGAAAGATAAAATTTCTGAAACACCTGAAATCCTCAGAATAGACCATATATCTATGGAAAATGAAGAAAAACAGACTCTAAGGTACGCTAACAAAAACTGAACTTCAGGCATATGCCTGAAAACTTTCACCTATGCAATTATTTCAGGTAGATTTTAAGTTTAACTTACCAGGATTTTGTTGAGAGATTCAGGTAGGTGAAGTCTCCATTCTCGACTAAACTTGGACAGGTGACTTACGAACAGACACGTGTTCTCAACCTCATTAAATACTTCACGGGTCAGTGAAAACCTTGACAGTTCTAAACACTGAAACATATAAACATTTAATACTTCACGGGTCAGTGAAAACCTCGACAGTTCTAAACACTGAAACATATAAACATTAAATACTTCACGGGTCAGTGAAAACCTCGCCAGTTCTAAACACTGAAACATTTAATACTTCACGGTCAGTGAAAACCTCGACAGTTCTAAACACTGAAACATATAAACACTAAATACTTCACGGGTCAGTGAAAACCTCGACAGTTCTAAACACTGAAACATATAAACACTAAATACTTCACGGGTCAGTGAAAACCTCGACAGTTCTAAACACTGAAACATTTAAACATTAAATACTTCACGGGTCAGTGAAAACCTTGACAGTTCTAAACACTGAAACATAAAAACATTAAATACTTCACAGGTCAGTGAAAACCTCGACAGTTCTAAACACTGAAACATAAAAACATTAAATACTTCACGGGTCAGTGAAAACCTCGACAGTTCTAAACACTGAAACATAAAAACATTAAATACTTCACGGGTCAGTGAAAACCTTGACAGTTCTAGACACTGAAACATATAAACATTAAATACTTCACGGGACAGTGAAAAACTTGACAGTTCTAGACACTGAAACATATATATTCAAAGAAAAGTTAAAATGTATTTATAGTGGAACCTCCATGTAAAAGTTGCAGATCTTAGGGCAAAGCATTCTTGAACGAAAACCATTTGAATAGTTAGAAATGGTAAAGATCACAGTGACCTTGACCATTGAACAACTAACCTCAAAATCAATAGCAGTCATTTACTGTTGATGACCAACCTGCATGTAAAGTTTGAAAATCCTAGGGCAAAGCGTTCTTGAGTTATTGAACAGAAACCATTTGGTCTACCGACAGACCATGGAATCAACCGACCAACAAGTGCTCATCAAAGATGAGGGAATAATAATATCAACATCAGCCCTAACATGACTAGACTTTTACCTGTTGTAGTCGATCTTGATGACTTCCCACAAAGTTGAGTGCATCTTCTAGGAATGAGTATTTCAATGTTGACAACATACTGGTGTATAGTTCGAGACAGAAACAATAAACACTGTGCCAGGTCACCTGTGATGACTCCTTGCTCCGCTCTGTACTCTGGAGTAATATAATATATAGACAGAAACAATATACACTGTGCTGTGTGATCTGTGATGACTCCCTACTCCGCTCTGTACTCTGGAGTAATATAATATATAGACAGAAACAATATACACTGTGCCATGTGACCTGTGATGACTCCCTACTCCGCTCTGTACTCTGGAGTAATATAATATATAGACAGAAACAATATACACTGTGCCAGGTCACCTGTGATGACTCCTTGCTCCGCTCTGTACGCTGGAGTAATATAATATATAGACAGAAACAATATACACTGTGACCTGTGATGACTCCCTACTCCTCTCTGTACTCTGGAGTAATATAATATATAGACAGAAACAATATACACTGTGTCATGTGACCTGTGACGTCTCCTTGCTCCGCTCTGTACTCTGATCAATAATAAACAACAGTAAGAACAATACTCCCAAACATTTCAAGAAAAGAAGTTCCTAAATTAAATTCCACATACCGTATATCCTTGCTTATTACACATAAGACAGACTCCAAAAATGGACTGGCAACCTCAGATTTTTGCTTAGACCCACATGTAAGACAAGGTAATTTTTGTTCCGGTTTCTGGGACAAGTAATTGTTGATTCAGGCAAGTAACTTCTGCAGTAATTTTGCATAGAGTATATAGGAAAACTTCTCAGTTTTGCTGATTCGGGCAAGTAGTTTACAATCCTAAATTCACAGACTGTAAAGAAGACAAACAGAAGCCAAACAGCAACCTGTTGCTTGGAATATGTATCAACTTACAGATGAGAGGTTGGGGACCGGTATTGTTGTATCACCATTCTGGTAGCAATATGTTATAGGTAGACATATATGCTGGGTTAATCCTGCCATAGCTAGCGACTCCGCTCCCTGAAATCAAACACAGGCATAATGACCATAATAATGATAATGAGTCGAAGGTCTGTTTTGGGTACGATTAGCACACATCCTTACAACAGTACTATACAGTACTATGTTTCAAACATTGTTCTGTTGTTAAAATTCAGCTTATGAAACTTCAAATGACTCTTAACTTTGTCAATTCTTTGAATTTTTTCATCAAATAAATCTTTATTTTCTAAAGAAAAGTACATTCTTTCTCCTGCATCACATCTGGATTACTCCACAATTGAAGGACCCCAGAAAACATGAGATATTTTCATTATTTTATATTCTAGAAAAAAAGCTTATATAGTCACATTGTTAAGATACCATTAAGGGTCCTCCCCCTGGTATCATACAATTCAGAGAACTACTATTTCACATGGCAAATATTAACATATAATAATGTATTGGTTTGTTGGTAACTTAGTGAAGAAGCCATTTTGTAATAAACAGACGCTGTTTCTGTTGAGAAAGACGCCGTAAGACAATTGTGAATGGGGCCAATACGAAATTGTGAAGCAATACACTCTGACACTTACCTTTTTATCCTGTGATATGGTCAGGAACAATATAAACAATGGTTGTATGTAGTGTATACACTCCAACGTCTGAAATCATACCACAACACAAGTCTTAAAGTGGACCAAATGTTTTTTTTGAAGAAAAATGACATTATAAGAAAATCTGAAAAATACCCAGAAATAATTTCATCCTTTTTTTTAAAAAACCAGTAGGTAAACAGTCCAAATACAGGTATTAATCATAACTTCTTTCTGTGTACTAAGTGAGGCAAAGCTTTAAGTTTTAAGAAATACTTAACATGTAAAAGATAAGAACTCAAATTCACTATTTTAAATAATTTGTCCAAAAATTACATTGTACAACAAGACAATGCCTTAGAGGGGACCCGGCAAATTAATTTTGGAAGAAGAAGAAACAGTAAACCGTACTACCTTGAGGTACATATCAGCACTGGAGAGTAACACTGGTAGTATGATGTTCTCTTGTATGATAGGCAACCATATCTCACTGTCTCTAATCTGATGGATTAACTCATCTAGACCACAGCATGTCACGGTCTGTAACTGTTATATATATATATATGTATATAAAATCTGTAAAAGGTTTTGAAGTGTTTCAATTTTAGGCTACGTTTTAGACTGGCTGCATCATAACGTCACAGCGTGGGTTACATAGCAACTTTACGATATCATAGCAACGTCATTTCCCCAAAACCAGAAATTGTATGTTCAGTTTTGAATAGGAAATAATAGGACATTTTCTGATAATAACAAATTTGTATATATATTATGACATTTTTTAAATCACTGGTCCCACCTTAATCTAACAATCAAAACACCTCAAATCTGAGACAATAGAATACAACCTGATTTACCTAGCAACTTTACAATGTCATAGCAACGTCATTTCCCAAAAAAACAGAAATTTTACGTTCAGTTTTGAATAGGAAATAATAGGAAATTTTATGATGATAACAAATTTGTATACATATTATGACCTTTTTTAAATCACTCGTTCCACCTTAATCTAACAATCAAAACATCTGAAACAAGTAATTAAGAATTGCAAGCAATACAGAAGTCCCCTACCGGTTTGAGGCCATTTTCAACGTTTCTGTTGCCATAGCAACCACAAGTTTGGTCGGAATCAAAGTATATTTGGACGTGCATAATCCCCTTATTACCCCCTATCCACCTACCAAGTTTCATAAACCTAGCTTGGAAAATGTTTGAGTTATGTCAGGATCCAGATTGTTTGACGGACGGACGGACGGACGGACGGACGGACTCATGAGACGGTATTTGTGGGGTTTTCTTTTGTTCTTTCTTTTGTGATGGAATCTAAAAATAGCCTATTGTTCCACACCCCACAACTACCGGTGCAATCGTACGGACGGACGGACGGAGGGCAAACCTATAGTCCCCTCCGGTCAAAAACCGGTAGGGGACTAATAATAGAATATAACCTGAGTTTACTAGGTCATTCAGCTTTTAAATTGCTGAGACTAAGTCATGACGATTCAGCTTCTTGACAGCTGGGACTTGGGCAGTTCATTTCCTAGTTCAATTATGTGTAGGGCATAGTGCCACATAATTGCGGTATGTGATGTTTTTCATATTTTTCTGTGCTCGGCTGGTTAAGTTAAGTTGCCTTCCTTGTCTAACTTTCTATTATCATTAAGCACAATAAAATGAGTGTAATAAAGGAATACAAACCTTGAGTCTATTGTCTGTCTGACTGAAATTCTTCTCCGTATTTTCTTGTTCTTCTCGGATCCGACGAAGTTCTTTCGGTGTCGGCAATTCTCTGGTATTTTGTAACAAAACTTCACACACAGATATCAATATAGGTCGTAACTTACCAACATCAACTCCTGGAAAGTTAAATATATGTTTTATCAAATTCAGAGTGAACTGAATGCATGACAACCATAAGAGTGAACTGAATGCATGGCAACCATAGAGTGAACTGAATGCATGGCAACCATAGAGTGAACTGAATGCATGGCAACCATAGAGTGAACTGAATGCATGGCAACCATTGAGTGAACTGTATGCATGGCAACCATAGAGTGAACTGTATGCATGGCAACCATAGAGTGAACTGAATGCATGGCAACCATAGAGTGAACTGAATGCATGGCAACCATAGAGTGAACTGAATGCATGTGATGAAACCTTTGTAATAAACTGTTGGTCAATCAGTTAGGTTTTATGCCACAGTTTCCATAATGTCAATTCTATGCCAAGCAAACAATTACATCCAATTTCCCTGATTACCAAAGTTTACCCTTTTGTCAATATTTTCCTTTTTCTTTCGGTCTGACGGATTCTCATTCGGTCTGACAGATCCTGTGAGCCCGTCAGACCGAATGTCTTACTGAGTCCAAAATCCTTTCGCCATGACTGCCAAACTAGTAACAACTAAATGCCAGCTTGGATTTTAGGGCCCGCACCACAAATTGGCAGATCATGTCAGTAGGTTGATAATCTCCAGACTATACCAAACATATATAAGACATTTTGTGTCTTTGTTAGGTTTCCCTTACTCTTTAACTAACCCACTAGAAGACACATTGCTTTGTTTTGTTCAATAAGGTTGAACACTGTTTCTCAACAACTTTTTAGTTATACATTGTATACGGCGTCGGATTCACCAAAAAGTTTTCCTTAACTTCCTGACAATATGCACAACTAAGCTTGGTACCATGTATCCAAGAGAAGTTTTATTGAAATCAGACTAATTGTTCCTAGGACAAGTTTCAGACAAACTTTGTGACATCCAGACAGACAGATGACCTACACATATCAGTATGTCTCCCCACTATATGTTATAACAGCAGGGTATAACACTACACAAGTTATGTATGACCTACACAGATCAGTATGTCTCCCCACTATATGTTATAACAGCAGGGTATAACACTACACAAGTTATGTATGACCTACACAGATCAGTATGTCTCCCCACTATATGTTATAACAGCAGGGTATAACACTACACAAGTTATGTATGACCTACACAGATCAGTATGTCTCCCCACTATATGTTATAACAGCAGGGTATAACACTACACAAGTTATGTATGACCTACACAGATCAGTATGTCTCCCCACTATATGTTATAACAGCAGGGTATAACACTACACAAGTTATGTATGACCTACACAGATCAGCATGTCTCCCCACTATATGTTATAACAGCAGGGTATAACACTACACAAGTTATGTATGACCTACACAGATCAGCATGTCTCCACACTATATGTTATAACAGCAGGGTATAACACTACACAAGTTATGTATGACCTACACAGATCAGTATGTCTCCCCACTATATGTTATAACAGCAGGGTATAACACTACACAAGTTATGTATGACCTACACAGATCAGTATGTCTCCCCACTATATGTTATAACAGCAGGGTATAACACTACACAAGTTATGTATGACCTACACAGATCAGTATGTCTCCCCACTATATGTTATAACAGCAGGGTATAACACTACACAAGTTATGTATGACCTACACAGATCAGTATGTCTCCCCACTATATGTATATGTCGTTAAAACACAGGGATAATGTATAATTGTGACTTACTTTTATGTGCATTAAGCCTCAGATGTTGTAGTATGGTTGTAATAGAGCCGAGCAATCCAATCTGTACGGACGGTATAATCATGTCTCCACTAGACATTGTCAAACTTAACGTTTCCAGTGTACGATCTAATACCCTCGGCCATACCTTGATAGAACTAAAATATAAAAATAGGACATGGTGGTCAAACTTAACGTTTCCAGGGTACAATTAAATACCCTAGGCCATACCTTGATGGAACTAAAATATACAAATAGGACATTGTAAAACTTAACGTTTCTAGAGTATGATCTAACACTCTAGACCATACCTTGATGGAACTAAAATATACAAATAGGACATTGTTAAACTTAACGTTTCTAGAGTATGATCTAACACTCTAGACCATACCTTGATGGAACTAAAATATACGAATAGGACATTGTTAAACTTAACCTTTCTAGAGTATGATCTAACACTCTAGACCATACCTTGATGGAACTAAAATATACAAATAGGACATGGTGGTCAAACTTAACATTTCCAGAGTACGATCTAATACCCTAGGCCATACCTTGATAGAACTAAAATATACAAATAGGACATGGTGGTCAAACTTAACATTTCCAGAGTACGATCTAACACCCTAGGCCATACCTTGATGGAACTAAAATATACAAATAGGACATGGTGGTCAAACTTAACCTTTCCAGAGTATGATCTAATACCCTAGACCATACCTTGATAGAACTAAAATATACAAAAAGGACATGGTGGTCAAACTTAACATTTCCAGAGTACGATCTAATACCCTAGGCCATACCTTGATAGAACTAAAATATACAAATAGGACATGGTGGCCAAACTTAACATTTCCAGAGTACGATCTAATACCCTAGACCATACCTTGATAGAACTAAAATATACAAATAGGACATGGTGGTCAAACTTAACATTTCCAGAGTACGATCTAATACCCTAGGCCATACCTTGATAGAACTAAAATATACAAAAAGGACATGGTGGTCAAACTTAACATTTCCAGAGTACGATCTAATACCCTAGGCCATACCTTGATAGAACTAAAATATACAAATAGGACATGGTGGCCAAACTTAACATTTCCAGAGTACGATCTAATACCCTAGACCATACCTTGATAGAACTAAAATATACAAATAGGACATGGTGGTCAAACTTAACATTTCCAGAGTACGATCTAATACCCTAGGCCATACCTTGATAGAACTAAAATATACAAATAGGACATGGTCAAACTTAACGTTTCAAGGGTACGATCTAATACCCTAGGCCATACCTTGATGGAACTAAAATATACAAATAGGACATGGTCAAACTTAACGTTTCAAGGGTACGATCTAATACCCTAGGCCATACCTTGATAGAACTAAAATATACAAATATGACATGGTCAAACTTAACATTTCCAGAGTACAATCTAATACCCTAGGCCATACCTTGATAGAACTAAAATATACAAATAGGACATGGTCAAACTTAACATTTCCAGAGTACGATCTAATACCCTAGGCCATACCTTGATAGAACTAAAATATACAAATAGGACATGGTGGTCAAACTTAACATTTCCAGAGTACGATCTAATACCCTAGACCATACCTTGATAGAACTAAAATATACAAATAGGACATGGTCAAACTTTTTAGGCTTTTGAAGTATTTCAATCGTCAGTTTTAGGCTTCTGCACATTTAAGATAAAATAAAATGTACAAATTTAACACTTATCAGACCATATCAATGACAAACATGCCATTATGTATATACAGTGCAACCTCTATAGAACAACACCTTTTGGGAGCTGTAAAAATTGGCCATTGGAAAGAGGTTGTTGCTCTACAGAGGTTAAATTTATAGTAAATATAGGCTTGAGGAAAATTTTGAAGGTCTTGTTATAGAGCGGTTGTTGCTCTAAAAAAGTGGAATTTATACTAAATATAGGCTTAAGAAAATTTTGAAGGTGTTGTTATAGAGAGGTTGTTGCTCTACAGAGGTTTAATTTATAGTACATATAGGTTTGAGGGTGTGGTTATAGAGAGGTGGTTGCTCTACAGAGGGCCACTCCGGGGAGGTTATAGAGGTTGTTGCTCTACAGAGGGCCACTCTGGGGAGGTTATAGAGAGGTTGTTGCTCTACAGAGGGCCACTCTGGGGGTTATAGAGAGGTTGTTGCTCTACAGAGGGCCAATCTGGTGATGTTATAGAGGCTGTTGCTCTACAGAGGGCCACTCTGGGGAGGTTATAGAGGTTGTTGCTCTACAGAGGGCCACTCTGGGGAGGTTATAGAGAGGTTGTTGCTCTACAGGGGGCCACTCTGGTGATGTTATAGAGGCTGTTGCTCTACAGAGGGCCACTCTGGGGAGGTTATAGAGAGGTTGTTGCTCTACAGGGGGCCACTCTGGTGATGTTATAGAGAGGTTGTTGCTCTACAGAGGGCCACTCTGGTGATGTTATAGAGGCTGTTGCTCTACAGAGGGCCACTCTGGGGAGGTTATAGAGGCTGTTGCTCTACAGAGGGCCACTCTGGGGAGGTTATAGAGAGGTTGTTGCTCTACAGGGGGCCACTCTGGTGATGTTATAGAGAGGTTGTTGCTCTACAGAGGGCCACACTGGTGATGTTATAGAGAGGTTGTTGCTCTACAGAGGGCCACTCTGGGGAGGTTATAGAGGTTGTTGCTCTACAGGGGGCCACTCTGGTGATGTTATAGAGGCTGTTGCTCTACAGAGGGCCACTCTGGGGAGGTTATAGAGAGGTTGTTGCTCTACAGGGGGCCACTCTGGTGATGTTATAGAGAGGTTGTTGCTCTACAGAGGGCCACACTGGTGATGTTATAGAGGTTGTTGCTCTACAGAGGGCCACTCTGGGGAGGTTATACTATAACTTGATACATTCACATGTTCTACTGAATTTTAAACCCACAGAACAATGTGTGTATAGTTTATCTCTTTATCTGTCAACTTTATAAATCTTCTTATTTCATAACTTCATGGTGATATGATTTCTTTGTAATGAAAGAATCTTAACCCACTTAAAACAATGCTATCATAGCGCGTCATACCCCATTCAATTCAATTAAAACAATCAAATTTAAAACAATGCTATTATAGCTTTATATTGTATCTTCATTGAATTCAACATAATGTTCTGCTTTTATCATTTGTATGATCAAGGTCTACTTTAAAATAATACAATAACCTTACAGCAAGATGTGTCTGTTCATACCATAGAGTGTTGGCATGAGATCAGTAACTATGGCTACCACCAAACTGTTTGTTATAGTTATATTATATCATAAACTGGACAGATTCAAACAGTTTGGCATTCCTTATATCTGAGAGAACTTAATTGGGACCAAAAATTACAAACATTTTCGCATTTATATATTTCTTGTGCGTTAAAACCAAGGGATTAAACCTATTTCATTCATAGGTAAGTGTAAAATATTCTACAGTCAACTCTCGTTATCTCGAATTTCACGGGACCGTGGAAATTACTTCGACATAACGAAAATTCGAGATAGAATTTTCGGCATCAAAGTTGCAAGTTTTCTAGTTTCTGTCATTTTACGCCGCCATATTGTAATAGCCGTAAGAACGACATATTCGTGAGAATTGCTTGTTTTGATATTTATGTACATGTATTCCTCCTCGAGAAAATGCATATTACTCATTTTCGTTTCTGTATGTTGTTGTTTAAAGTACTCACTCATTTTGACACTTTTTAACATCTTGCGTTCTTTAATTATTATTTTTACAAACAATTGTTCGAAATGACATGTTTGTTGATGTTTGGACGTAACAAGAATCTTTATGACTCGTTTGCCGAAATTGCTGCAGACAAATATTTGTTCAATTATGGAAGGTGCTAAAATTACAGGTAAATCGAAATTTCAGACTGGCGAGGTGTGAAAAACATTCGACGTTATATAGTCAAATACGATCAGACTTCGACCCGACTTCGAGATGAACAATAGATTTAAAGTGCGAATTCGTTAATCGGGACCCAAAAATAATTGGACATAACGAAAAATTCTAGCTGAATTCGAGCCATAACTTCGAGATAGGTCACGAGATTTCATATAGACAAAGAAGGTGAAAAATGGGGACTTGAAAAAAAAACTCGACATAACGGAAAATTCGATATAAGCGAGTTCGAGATAACGAGAGTTGACTGTATTTATTTATTGTTTTAAGACCATATTACAGTACTGTATGGTATGACATTGCTTTTTGAAACAAGAGTTTGTGACTTCAGTTGATGTTTTGATAAATCTATATACCACCTCTAACCTTTGGCAGATGTATGTATAAGAAGTGCATTGTGTTGAAGAGTCAATGGATACAAAGTAAAGAGTTAAGATACAACTTGCACATTCATTAATTTATCTAGATCACTATAACAAGAGCTTGTTACCAGGGTGGCCACAGAAAATGAAGAATGAAATTCCCTAATAATACCCTGATTTTCCCACACTGAAAGGTTATTTTCCATGATTATTTGAGGTGTAAAATTCCCTTATTTTTGCCCAATGTTGAAATTCCCTGATTTTGTCAAAAAAGTTAAGTTAAAATATCTAGGGCTGCTTTCAGCAGTTCAGCTGTTCGGCCGCCCTTTGACATTTTAACTTCCCCTGGTCATTGGGGCTACCTAAGGAAACCTGTATTTGAGACTCCCGAGTCTCCCTGGTTAGACTATTTCTCTCCTGGTGGGTGTGCTGCCAACATACTGCGGCGTCCTGGACTATCGAACATGTTCAGACTCAGCCCTCACAGATACCAATTCACACCTTGGTCGAGTGTAGCATGTGGGTTATCCTTGCTCAGAGAAATTAAGCAGTGGTCCAGATGAGGGATGAACCCGGGATCTCTTGACCCTGAAATGTGCGCCCTACCTCTAGGCCACTGGTCCCGGGCACGTCCCTGAAACTTGCGCACTACCTCGAGGCCACCGGTCCCGGGCACGTCATTTTGTTATTTGTGTTTTGACATTTTCCCTGTTTTCCAGTGTCTGTGGCCACCCTGTTGTAGAACATGATATGTGCCAATAATGACCAATGTCATCATAACCATAACATTATAAGGGTTCTGCATTTCATCTTCAATAATTACACATAGTATATGCTATCGGTTTTATGTGTTTTTTTTCATTAAAAAGTTATGTAAGACACAAATTTTGACACAGAACTGTGGCCTTGAAACATGGATTCTGCAGGTGGTTTTCATTAGTTACACAGTTGCTATAAGTTTCAAGTAATTCTGCCCTGACATTATGGAGCAAACGTGATTTTGTTACAGACTGACTCACTGACAAATGGATACCATCCCTATAATATTATTATCAAATGTGGAGAAAACCAGCAACCATAGCCATAAAACACATTTAACATCTACCAAGGGCTTTTTTTTCCTTCTATAGCAGGGGCCGTTTACAGGTGGCTTCCCCTCAGGAAAACTCTTTAAAATCATGCAGTTTTCCCCTGAAATCCACTTTACATCAAGTTTTATCTTCCCCTTTTGCAAAAATTATGACATAATTTTCTCCAAATTCAAAGAAAAGGCCCCTTCTCTTACTCTTGAAAAAATGCCCTGCTGAACTACCAGTAAACATGTATAACCTTTTCTATTACAGACATGGGAACACAAGCATCATTTACGCGTGGATCCGACGAGTATCACAGTACAGTTTGCCTCCCCTGTCACCGTGATAAGACAACCGTACCAGCGTATGGATACTGCATCGACTGCAAGGAGCATCTCTGTCACGCTTGTTATACATACCATAAAAAGGCAACACCTTCAATGCATCATAAATTACAAGATCAAGCTACAATGCCTTCAACCCAACATCTAACTAATACTGCTGTACACCACCCTAACACCAACAACCTTACAACACCATGCAAAAATCACCAGAAAGAAATGATTAAGCTTTTTTGCCACAATCATAAAGTTTTCCTATGTAGTATATGTGTGGCCCTCGAGCACAGACCTTGCCATGTTGACTATATTCCAGACATTTCTAAACAGATTATCGACAGCCGAGAATACAAACACACCATCAATAGAATAGACAAACTAATCAAGAAATGTGCAACAACAGAAAAAGAAAAATCGGAAAATGCCAAAAAAACCAACGATTCACTGAAAAACGCTTTACAAGACATAACCAAGTATCGACATGATATAAACAAACAACTTGATGATTTACAGAGAGAACTTGAGGACACAATACAAGCTATAAAACATCAAACTAATGAACAAATAAAGACTGCTGAGACTCTCTGTGGAGACATAGTAAAGACGATAAAGTTAAAATTGGACTCCATGAAACAATTGAACACGTCCAAACAAGCTGATCTACTGTTTATTGAAGCAAAACAGGCCCAGAAACAACTACAGGAGTATGAAGAAAGCATCGCTTCCGTATCAACCAACAACTGCATGGATGAGTACAAGTTCATCCCATGCCAGGCAATAACTGATGTACTTCACAAAGAGAAAAGTATCGGTGACATTTCTTCCAAACATCAAGTGCAGGCAGGTTCCTCCACACAACGTAACATTCTACGACCCTCAGCAGTAAATGATGGACCACAGAAAGAGAAAATAGTTGGCAATATTCCAAAAACTAAACGATCAACAGCAGGTGCTGCATCACAATCCAGTCTACTACCGTCAGTTGATGATACCATCACTCCAACATGTTCGAGTGAGATCTGTGTCAAGTCATCACAAGATAAGGAGACATGTTGGATCACAGGTATGACAGTGTTACCTCCAGACAGACTGGTACTGACTGACTGGAAGAACAAGTCCATCAAGCTCGTTGAGGTGAACAGTAAATCAATCATCTCACACCTCTCACTTGATACAGATACACCCTGGGATATCACAACAACAACAAGTACACAGGTAGCTGTCGCTGTACCATCTAGACGACATATACAGTTTATATCAGTATCCAACAAGCTGAGTAAGTCTCATACAATACAAACAGATGGTGATTGTTATGGTATATGCTGTCATCAAGATAAACTTGTTGTAACATACTTGAGCCCTGGGAAACTGGAGATACTGGACATGAAAGGTAGAGTTATCACAACAGTGACAACACATTCAACTGGTCAACATGTATTTAGTTCGCCAGCATATGTTCAAGCTAACAGTAGTTCTATCTATGTATCTGATGTACAGCTGCGTGAAGTGATCATGTTGAACTGGTCTGGTGAGATCACTGGGAGGATTACAGACATTGAAGTTCCTGGGGGGATTGCAGTGTTAGGTGATGGAAGAGTACTTGTCTGTGATGTGGGAGGTGGTAGAGTGTATCAAGTATCAGGAAGTACCTCCAGTAGAATAGTACTACAAGATGTGGGATATCCACATACTGTCTGTGTGGATGATAGACGACACAAACTATACATCAGTAGAGCTGCTGGTGATAATAAACTTCACAACAACATTCTAGTATACAACATATGAGCAATTATCATATCACATGATTAACAGTATGAACAGTGAATATAGAACTAATTCACAAACTTTACCAGTGACTATAGAACTATTTCACAAATTTTACCTGTGAATATAGAACTATTTCACAAACTTTACCAGTGACTATAGAACTATTTCACAAACTATACCAGTGAATATAGAACTATTACACAAACTTTAACAGTGACTATAGAACTAATTCACAAACTTTACCAGTGAATATAGAACTATTTCACAAACTTTACCAGTGAATATAGAACTATTTCACAAACTTTACCAGTGAATATAGAACTATTTCACAAACTTTACCAGTGAATATAGAAATATTTCACAAACTTTAACAGATATCCAAAGCCACTATTCGGGTAAACATAAATCATAGGAACAGTAATTAAGTTACCAACTGCAACATGATTGTTCTGTAAATACATGTACACATACTAGTAGGTGTAACATGAACTATATAACTGGGTGTGTAAATAATTATACATGATGTAGTTCTTTTTAATTTTGTATATTTTTGTTTGCACTGATGCAGTAAGCAAATGCTCTTCTTTGGGAATTTAATAAGAAAAAAAGATGTTATATCGTATGAGATTTTTTATAAATTTCCTGAAGAAGAGCATAGGCTTGGAAATTTGAAATTTGAACCATGAGTCATTTTTACTTCTATTGTATATATAAACACCTAATGTTATGAGAGACTGAAGTTATAATAATATGACAGGGTTACCTATAGACCAGGGGTGGTATTCAATATTGATCTTACTTGACTTAAGGATAAGGACAACCAATCAGATCACGACATATGAAACTTTTGTTCAGTAACAGGCGATATAATTAGCTATCCTTATTCTTCGATTAAATAAGATCAATATTGAATATCACCCCAGGTTATGATTTTTCTATCTCTTATTTAAATCTAACATATAAGCATGTACTGTGAATATTTGATTGCAATTCTTGATAATGTAAATATATCAGTTTGGATTTTTAAACATTAAAAAAATAAGTAGAAATGGTTTCAATTTTATTTTTATTCTGTTATTTATATTTTTCTTACAACTTATTATAAACTGAGTACAAAAAGAAACGTACATGTAACATTTTCTCCATAGGGCTACATGTTAAACGGGTAATTTTGGTCAGTCTGACATTTTCTTCCTGTGCTACGTATACCAGTTTGTTTTGTGTCTACCTGTTCCCAGGTAGCTCTGCTTTCATTCTTAAACTGTTTTCACATGTGACCTCTGATTTGGAGGTCTCTAAATGCAAGTTGTTAAAGGAACATTTTCCGGGAAAGGACGCATTCAGCAATTTCTTCCTAGAATTCTTGGCTGATAATGTAAAGTTTTGAAACAGACTACCGAAACAACTTTAATAGGTTTACAATCAAAATACACCAACTTCATTGTTCTGTGTGACCTTCGAAGAAAGCTATAGAATACGATGTAACCATATGGAGAAAATGTACCATGTATGTTTCTTTATGTACTCAGTTTATTATTCACTCTCCACACCTCATACCTGATGGTGTCGTCCCAATAGGGGTATGAAAGAAGAGAAGTGAAGAGTTTTGCCGAGCAGGAAGCACGAGAATTACTGGTTACATTTTGAGTGATGTGTATGTGTATTTATTCAGACCTTTCAGTCAAGGATTACCCATTAAAGTGCAAGCACTTATTTCTAATGTTTTTTTGCTGAAGGAACAGCAAATAGAAGTGACAGTGGTGTGATACAAGGAATCCTGGTGGGATACCCTAGTTCTTTCCAAACAGATTCCTTGGTTCTTTAACATGCTCGGTGTATAGCACCGATACACGCAAGACTACCTCTAGGTTACCAACCAGTTCATCCCTACTTGGGTGAGAAACACTGACAAGCGTTTCAGAAATGTCCAGTGCCCCTGTTGAGTTTCGAACCAGGGACCTCTGGACTGGTAGTCGAAAGTGCTAACCATATGGCCACCGTGCCACCCCTTCCTGCCTTTCCTCTCCAATGTATTACTATCTTTCGTACAACAAGGCCCAGGTGTAGCCTGGACCTCTGGTATTTGAAATTGATGTGGACACTTTTATAATACTGCTAAACTATCACTATGTACTGATTGATGGACCAGTCAGTGGTTTTAGTGACATGATAATGAACATGAAAAGGAACAAACAACACAGCGAATATATCATGGTGGGACGACGTAACTTCACTTGTGGCTCCCCTTGTGGTGGTAAATAACTATGTTGAGTCTCAAGTGGATACCTTTGATAGTATTTGAGAAATTGTCATTTTTGTGA
This sequence comes from Spisula solida, assembly GCA_947247005.1. Lineage (NCBI taxonomy): Eukaryota > Metazoa > Mollusca > Bivalvia > Venerida > Mactridae > Spisula > Spisula solida. The sequence continues at coordinate 41,644,875 of OX365959.1, read as the reverse complement.
AAAAAAATCAAAGTCAGAAATGGAAAATAACTCTTATAAAATGCTGGATAGATTTTTTTCCTCTTGTCAGTTGATGTAGGTCATCACACACGCACACCATTCCGCCACGACAATAGCTCAACTTTTTTTCTTCAAAAAGTTGAGATAAAAATATGTTAAAATGACTTTTGTTTATTCAGTAACAGATTTCGAGGGTGTCACAGGCTGGGAAAGCAAAATATATATTTCAATCATCAGTTTTAGGCTTTTGCACTTTTAAGATAAAATACAATGTACAAATTTAACACTTATCAGACCATATCAATGACAAACATGCCATTATGTATGTACAGTGCAACCTCTATAGAGCAACACCTTTTGGGAGCTGTAAATATTGGCCATTGGAAAGAGGTTGTTGCTCTACAGAGGTTAAATTTATAGTAAATATAGGCTTGAGGAAAATTTTGAAGGTGTTGTTATAGAGAGGTTGTTGCTCTAAAAAAGTGAAATTTATACTAAATATAGGCTTAAGAAAATTTTGAAGGTGTTGTTATAGAGAGGTTGTTGCTCTACAGAGGTTTAATTTATAGTACATATAGGTTTCAGGGTGTGGTTATAGAGAGGTGGTTGCTCTACAGAGGGCCACTCTGGGGAGGTTATAGAGAGGTTGTTGCTCTACAGAGGGCCACTCTGGGGAGGTTATAGAGAGGTTGTTGCTCTACAGAGGGCCACTCTGGGGAGGTTATAGAGGTTGTTGCTCTTCAGAGGGCCACTCTGGGGAGGTTATAGAGGTTGTTGCTCTACAGAGGGCCACTCTGGGGAGGTTATAGAGGTTGTTGCTCTACAGAGGGCCACTCTGGGGAGGTTATAGAGGTTGTTGCTCTACAGAGGGCCACTCTTGTGATGTTATAGAGGCTGTTGCTCTACAGAGGGCCACTCTGATGATGTTATAGAGGTTGTTGCTCTTCAGAGGGCCACTCTGGGGAGGTTATAGAGAGGTTGTTGCTCTACAGAGGGCCACTCTGGTGATGTTATAGAGGCTGTTGCTCTACAGAGGGCCACTCTGGTGATGTAATAGAGGTTGTTGCTCATCAGAGGGCCACTCTGGGGAGGTTATAGAGAGGTTGTTGCTCTACAGAGGGTCACTCTGGGGAGGTTATAGAGGTTGTTGCTCTACAGAGGGCCACTCTGGGGAGGTTATAGAGAGGTTGTTGCTCTACAGAGGGCCACTCTGGGGAGGTTATAGAGAGGTTGTTGCTCTACAGAGGGCCACTCTGGGGAGGTTATAGAGAGGTTGTTGCTCTACAGAGGGCCACTCTGGGGAGGTTATAGAGAGGTTGTTGCTCTACAGAGGGCCACTCTGATGATGTTATAGAGGTTGTTGCTCTTCAGAGGGCCACTCTGGGGAGGTTATAGAGAGGTTGTTGCTCTACAGAGGGCCACTCTGATGATGTTATAGAGGTTGTTGCTCTACAGAGGGCCACTCTGGGGAGGTTATAGAGAGGTTGTTGCTCTACAGAGGGCCACTCTGGGGAGGTTATAGAGAGGTTGTTGCTCTACAGAGGGCCACTCTGGGGAGGTTATAGAGAGGTTGTTGCTCTACAGAGGGCCACTCTGATGATGTTATAGAGGTTGTTGCTCTTCAGAGGGCCACTCTGGGGAGGTTATAGAGAGGTTGTTGCTCTACAGAGGGCCACTCTGATGATGTTATAGAGGTTGTTGCTCTTCAGAGGGCCACTCTTGGGAGGTTATAGAGAGGTTGTTGCTCTACAGAGGGCCACTCTGATGATGTTATAGAGGTCGTTGCTCTACAGAGGGCCACTCTGGGGAGGTTATAGAGAGGTTGTTGCTCTACAGAGGGCCACTCTGATGATGTTATAGAGGTTGTTGCTCTACAGAGGGCCACTCTGGGGAGGTTATACTATAACTTGATACATTCACATGTTCTACTGAATTTTAAACCCACAGAACAATGTGTGTATAGTTTATCTCTTTATCTGTCAACTTTATAAATCTTCTTATTTCATAACTTCATGGTGATATGATTTCTTTGTAATGAAAGAATCTTAACCCACTTAAAACAATGCTATCATAGCGCGTCATACCCCATTCAATTCAATTAAAACAATCAAATTTAAAACAATGCAATTATAGCTTTATATTGTATCTTCATTGAATTCAACATAATGTTCTGCTTTTATCATTTGTATGATCAAGGTCTACTTTAAAATAATACAATAACCTTACAGCAAGATGTGTCTGTTCATACCATAGAGTGTTGGCATGAGATCAGTAACTATGGCTACCACCAAACTGTTTGTTATAGTTATATTATATCATAAACTGGACAGATTCAAACAGTTTGGCATTCCTTATATCTGAGAGAACTTAATTGGGACCAAAAATTACAAACATTTTCGCATTTATATATTTCTTGTGTCGTTAAAACCAAGGGATTAAACCTATTTCATTCATAGGTAAGTGTAAAATATTCTACAGTCAACTCTCGTTATCTCGAATTTCACGGGACCGTGGAAATTACTTCGACATAACGAAAATTCGAGATAGAATTTTCGGCATCAAAGTTGCAAGTTTTCTAGTTTCTGTCATTTTACGCCGCCATATTGTAATAGCCGTAAGAACGACATATTAGTGAGAATTGCTTGTTTTGATATTTATGTACATGTATTCCTCCTCGAGAAAATGCATATTACTCATTTTCGTTTCTGTATGTTGTTGTTTAAAGTACTCACTCATTTTGACACTTTTTAACATCTTGCGTTCTTTAATTATTATTTTTACAAACAATTGTTCGAAATGACATGTTTGTTGATGTTTGGACGTAACAAGAATCTTTATGACTCGTTTGCCGAAATTGCTGCAGACAAATATTTGTTCAATTATGGAAGGTGCTAAAATTACAGGTAAATCGAAATTTCAGACTGGCGAGGTGTGAAAAACATTCGACGTTATATAGTCAAATACGATCAGACTTCGACCCGACTTCGAGATGAACAATAGATTTAAAGTGCGAATTCGTTAATCGGGACCCAAAAATAATTGGACATAACGAAAAATTCTAGCTGAATTCGAGCCATAACTTCGAGATAGGTCTCGAGATTTCATATAGACAAAGAAGGTGAAAAATGGGGACTTGAAAAAAAAACTCGACATAACGGAAAATTCGATATAAGCGAGTTCGAGATAACGAGAGTTGACTGTATTTATTTATTGTTTTAAGACCGTATTACAGTACTGTATGGTATGACATTGCTTTTTGAAACAAGAGTTTGTGACTTCAGTTGATGTTTTGATAAATCTATATACCACCTCTAACCTTTGGCAGATGTATGTATAAGAAGTGCATTGTGTTGAAGAGTCAATGGATACAAAGTAAAGAGTTAAGATACAACTTGCACATTCATTAATTTATCTAGATCACTATAACAAGAGCTTGTTACCAGGGTGGCCACAGAAAATGAAGAATGAAATTCCCTAATAATACCCTGATTTTCCCACACTGAAAGGTTATTTTCCATGATTATTTGAGGTGTAAAATTCCCTTATTTTTGCCCAATGTTGAAATTCCCTGATTTTGTCAAAAAAGTTAAGTTAAAATATCTAGGGCTGCTTTTAGCAGTTCAGCTGTTCGGCCGCCCTTTGACATTTTAACTTCCCCTGGTCATTGGGGCTACCTAAGGAAACCTGTATTTGAGACTCCCGAGTCTCCCTGGTTAGACTATTTCTCTCCTGGTGGGTGTGCTGCCAACATACTGCGGCGTCCTGGACTATCGAACATGTTCAGACTCAGCCCTCACAGATACCAATTCACACATTGGTCGAGTGTAGCATGTGGGTTATCCTTGCTCAGAGAAATTAAGCAGTGGTCCAGATGAGGGATGAACCCGGGATCTCTTGACCCTGAAATGTGCGCCCTACCTCTAGGCCACTGGTCCCGGGCACGTCCCTGAAACTTGCGCACTACTTCGAGGCCACCGGTCCCGGGCACGTCATTTTGTTATTTGTGTTTTGACATTTTCCCTGTTTTCCAGTGTCTGTGGCCACCCTGTTGTAGAACATGATATGTGCCAATAATGACCAATGTCATCATAACCATAACATTATAAGGGTTCTGCATTTCATCTTCAATAATTACACATAGTATATGCTATCGGTTTTATGTGTTTTTTTTCATTAAAAAGTTATGTAAGACACAAAGTTTGACACAGAACTGTGGCCTTGAAACATGGATTCTGCAGGTGGTTTTCATTAGTTACACAGTTGCTATAAGTTTCAAGTAATTCTGCCCTGACATTATGGAGCAAACGTGATTTTGTTACAGACTGACTCACTGACAAATGGATACCATCCCTATAATATTATTATCAAATGTGGAGAAAACCAGCAACCATAGCCATAAAACACATTTAACATCTACCAAGGGCTTTTTTTTCCTTCTATAGCAGGGGCCGTTTACAGGTGGCTTCCCCTCAGGAAAACTCTTTAAAATCATGCAGTTTTCCCCTGAAATCCACTTTACATCAAGTTTTATCTTCCCCTTTTGCAAAAATTATGACATAATTTTCTCCAAATTCAAAGAAAAGGCCCCTTCTCTTACTCTTGAAAAAATGCCCTGCTGAACTACCAGTAAACATGTATAACCTTTTCTATTACAGACATGGGAACACAAGCATCATTTACGCGTGGATCCGACGAGTATCACAGTACAGTTTGCCTCCCCTGTCACCGTGATAAGACAACCGTACCAGCGTATGGATACTGCATCGACTGCAAGGAGCATCTCTGTCACGCTTGTTATACATACCATAAAAAGGCAACACCTTCAATGCATCATAAATTACAAGATCAAGCTACAATGCCTTCAACCCAACATCTAACTAATACTGCTGTACACCACCCTAACACCAACAACCTTACAACACCATGCGAAAATCACCAGAAAGAAATGATTAAGCTTTTTTGCCACAATCATAAAGTTTTCCTATGTAGTATATGTGTGGCCCTCGAGCACAGACCTTGCCATGTTGACTATATTCCAGAGATTTCTAAACAGATTATCAACAGCCGAGAATACAAACACACCATCAATAGAATAGACAAACTAATCAAGAAATGTGCAACAACAGAAAAAGAAAAATCGGAAAATGCCAAAAAAACCAACGATTCACTGAAAAACGCTTTACAAGACATAACCAAGTATCGACATGATATAAACAAACAACTTGATGATTTACAGAGAGAACTTGAGGACACAATACAAGCTATAAAACATCAAACTAATGAACAAATAAAGACTGCTGAGACTCTTTGTGGAGACATAGTAAAGACGATAAAGTTGAAGTTGGACTCCATGAAACAATTGAACACGTCCAAACAAGCTGATCTACTGTTTATTGAAGCAAAACAGGCCCAGAAACAACTACAGGAGTATGAAGAAAGCATCGCTTCCGTATCAACCGACAACTGCATGGATGAGTACAAGTTCATCCCATGCCAGGCAATAACTGATGTACTTCACAAAGAGAAAAGTATCGGTGACATTTCTTCCAAACATCAAGTGCAGGCAGGTTCCTCCACACAAAGTAACATTCTACGACCCTCAGCAGTAAATGATGGACCACAGAAAGAGAAAATAGTTGGCAATATTCCAAAAACTAAACGACTAACAGCAGGTGCTGCATCACAATCCAGTCTACTACCGTCAGTTGATGATACCATCACTCCAACATGTCCGAGTGAGATCTGTGTCAAGTCATCACAAGATGAGGGGAAATGTTGGATCACAGGTATGACAGTGTTACCTCCGGACAGACTGGTACTGACTGACTGTTATAACAAGTCCATCAAGCTCGTTGAGGTGAACAGTAAATCAATCATCTCACAACTCTCACTTGATACAGATACACCCTGGGATATCACAACAACAACAAGTACACAGGTAGCTGTCACTGTACCAGGTAGACAATATATACAGTTTATATCAGTATCCAACAGGCTGAGTAAGTCTCATACAATACAAACAGATGGTGAATGTGAGAATATATGCTGTCATCAAGATAAACTTGTTGTAACATACTTGAGCCCTGGGAAACTGAAGATACTGGACATGAAAGGTAGAGTAATCACAAGAGTGGACACAGATTCAACTGGTGAAGATGTATTTAGTTGGCCAGCATATGTTCAAGCTAACAGTAGTTCTATCTATGTATCTGGTGTACGGCTAAATGAAGTGATCATGTTGAACTGGTCTGGTGAGATCACTGGGAGGATTACAGACATTGAAGATCCTGGGAGGATTGCAGTGTTAGGTGATGGAAGACTACTTGTCTGTGATCATGAAGGTGATAGAGTGTATCAAGTATCAGGAAGTACCTCCAGTAGAATAGTACTACAAGATGTGAGATATCCACATACTGTCTGTGTGGATGATAGACGACACAAACTCTACATCAGTAGAACTGATGGTGATGATAAACTTAACAACAACATTCTAGTATACAACATATGAGCAATTTTCATATCACGTGATTAACAGTATGAACAGTGAATATAGAACTAATTCACAAACTTTACCAGTGACTATAGAACTATTTCACAAATTTTACCTGTGACTATAGAACTATTTCACAAACTTTACCTGTGAATATAGAACTATTTCACAAACTTAACCTGTGACTATAGAACTATTTCACAAACTTTACCAGTGAATATAGAAATATTTCACAAACTTTAACAGATATCCAAAGCCACTATTCGGGTAAACATAAATCATACGAACAGTAAGTTACCAACTGCAACATGATTGTTCTGTAAATACATGTACACATACTAGTAGGTGTAACATGAACTATATAACTGGGTGTGTAAATAATTATACATGATGTAGTTCTTTTTAATTTTGTATATTTTTGTTTGCACTGATGCAGTAAGCAAATGCTCTTCTTTGGGAATTTAATAAGAAAAAAAGATGTTATATCGTATGAGATTTTTTATAAATTTCCTGAAGAAGAGCATAGGCTTGGAAATTTGAAATTTGAACCATGAGTCATTTTTACTTCTATTGTATATATAAACACCTAATGTAATGAGAGACTGAAGTTATAATAATATGACAGGGTTACCTATAGACCAGGGGAGGTATTCAATATTGATCTTACTTGACTTAAGGATAAGGACAACCAATCAGATCAAGACATATAAAACTTTTGGTCAGTAACAGGCGATATAATTAGCTATTCTTATTAGTCAATTAAATAAGATCAATATTGAATATCACCCCAGGTTATGATTTGTCTATCTCTTATTTAAATCTAACATATAAGCATGTACTGCGAATTTTTGATTGCAATTCTTGATCATGTAAATATATCAGTTTGGATTTTTAAACATTAAAAAAATAAGTAGAAATGGTTTAGTTTTTATTTTTATTGTTATTTTATATTTTTCTTACAACTTATATTATTCACTCTCAACACCTCATACCTGATGGTTCCGTCCCATTGGTTAGGAAACGAAGAGAAGCAAATATTTTTGCTGAGGGAAGCACGAGAATTACTGGTTACATTTTGAGTGATATGAATGTGTACTTATTCAGACCTTTTGATGAAGGATAACCCATTAAAGTGCAAGCACTTATTTCTAATGGGGTCCTGTTTTTTTGCTGCAGGGACAGCAAGTAGAAGTGACAGTGGTGTGATACAAGGAATCCCGGTGGGATACCCTATCTCTATCCGAACTGTTTCCTTGGTTCTTTAACATGCTTGGTGTATAGCCCTGATACACACAATACTTCCTATAGGTTACCAACCAGTTCATCTCTACTTGGGTGAGAAACACTGACAAGTGTTTCAAAAATGTCCAGTGCCCAAGTCGAGATTCAAACCAGGGACCTCTGGACTGGTAGTCAAGAGTGTTAACCATATAGCCACCGTGCCACCCCTTCCTGACTTCCCTCTCCCATTTATTGCTATCTTTCGGTACAACAAGGCCCAAGTGTAGCCTGGATCTCCAGTATTTGAATTTGATGTGGACACTTTTATAATACTGCTTAACTATCACTATGTACTGATTGATGGACCAGTCAGTGGTTTTAGTGACATGATAATGAACATGAAAAGGAACAAACAACACAGCGAATATATCATGGTGGGACGACGTAACTTCACTTTGGCAGTAAACAAGAGCACCGCCTGCGAGTGCTGGACGCTCGACTTTCTGGTATTTGATAGTACACTTGCTCATCTCATGATCTGCCAGTGAAGTTCTAAGAGTAACCAGGGAAAGATAACTCATAAATATAGGTCACATAGTTACCAACATTGTCAGTATGGACTATGGCTCCCCTTGTGGTGGTAAATAACTATGTTGAGTCTCAAGTGGATACCTTTGATAGTATTTGAGAAATTGTCATTTTTGTGAAAAAAAATCAAAGTCAGAAATGGAAAATAACTCTTATAAAATGCTGGAAAGATTTTTTTCCTCTTGTCAGTTGATGTAGGTCATCACACACGCACACATTCCCGTCAAAACAATAACTCAACTTTTTTTCTTCAAAAAGTTGAGCTAAAAATATGTTAAAATTACTTCTGTTTATTCAGAAACAGATTTCTAGGGTGTCACAGGTTGGGAAGAAAAATAAACTAATTTGATTTTCTTGGGAATTAAATTTTGTGGGCTTTTGTAAAAATGTGATTTAATGGGGTTTCAAATTCATGGATGGCAAAACATCAAGGACAACCCATGTGTTACACACTTCACCCCTTTGGTGCAACAAGAAGGTTGTATCTTTCAGAAATTCTATAAACTACACATATACTGAGATACACCCTAGCAGCGTCAAAGGGTTGATTAATCATGGGAAAAACATTTTGTGGTGAATTTCAACCATGAAATTTATGAAAATTCAACCTCCATGTAAAAAATATTGATTTTTGCAGTAAAAGTGGAGATATGTAAGATAAGTACTCACCTGGTCCAACGTTTCACCAGTGTGAAATATAACGCACTACAAGTCTGGGATAGTTTATGACTCAGTTCCGACAGCGTATCTGTGAACTGTATAAAGTACCATATAATAATATTAATCAAATACAATGCCCACCAAAAATAAGTATACAGTAAATTATTGGTGCAAAATTAAACTTGGTTAAATTATTCAATATCTGTTTATCAGAAGGTCACATTATACTAGTTTCTGAAACTACAATTTCTATGGATAAAGATGTTCTGAATTAAAATAACCATGCGATCCTAAAGGCTAAATTGTCTATCTTTTTGTGACAAAGTTACCATTCAAGTAGGACAAAGATAAGGAAACATGCAACATTTTATTTTAAGCTCTATAAATGTTTAATCACAAAATTAATACAAGTACACAAAAAGTCGTTTGTTAAGTAAGCTCTACAGCATTAGGAAATATGAAAGTTTGGTCTGCTCAACATCAAGTGACATTGCAATCGGAAAAACAGTTTTGTTTAAACTTGGTCAATAACAATGATCAGTAAAGAATCATATAATAGATGTAGTGTATAGCACTCGATACACACAAGACTACCTCTGGGTTTTCAACCAGTTCATCTCTAGTTTGGTGGGAAACACTGAGAAGTGTTTCTGAAATTTCCAGGGCTCCAGCCGAGATTCGAACCTCGGACCTTTGGATCGTTAGTCAAGAGCACTACCACACAGTCACCCATAAAAATAATTGGACATTGAAAATGGAAATATGGGAGACTAAATTGGCCGTCTTTGAAAGCAGGTGGTGTAATATTTTGGTTTAGGTTTACAGGTACTTTTAACATTACAGAATACTGGTATATGATACCTGTGCATGTACAGCCTCTAGTAGATCGACAATAATCAATTCCTTTAAATCATCGTCCAGCTTCAACTCTGCTACCTACATATATATAAACACATGGTTACAATTATCACTGTCCGGGTTAGTATAACTAGTATGTATATTCACATGACGTCCTCAGGAAGTCTGGTTTTTCAATAGAAAGATACTTATTTCCGCGTTATTCGTGTAATATGATAAAATGAATCTAACACTTGTTGTCAATTGATAGATTTACATTAAACTCGTTCCAAAAATATTATCGTGTTCGCCAAAAGCTGGCTTAATAAAATTTCCAGAACTCGTTTATTTAACATAAGTTTATATCAATTGATAACTCTTGATAGATCGTCTAAAATCAGACGTGGAAGGCAGCACTCAACAGAAACAGCAGAGCACACAAACTGTCAACCCTGAAAGTCACATTATCTCTCCCTAAACTTTTTTCCCGATCATCCAGTAGATAGACTAAATACAAAGAATTAGGATGTTTTTCACAAATGAACTATAATTGACGACAGTACGTCAGCTATATTTGTCAAAATAGTATGCCAAAAATCACATTTAGTAAAATGTATGGATGACAAAATACTAATTTTGCAAGAGTTGCTCCCCTTAGACTTCAAATTATGCATTTATTGTTTACATTTCGTTATTTTGTTTACAAACCAACTGGAGGCTTTATTAGTTTTCTTTCATCTTATGGTGTTTTCCACCTTTGGGACTCAGCTAAAGTGCTCCAAATGCATCATTCTGCAGATAGGTTTCCAAGCTATTGTTTTTTGAAAATAGTAATTTAAGGCATAATGGTTTGAAAGTGGTTTGGTCAAAACAATGAAAGCCAAGCCACCATGACACAATGATTGATGATTTAAGCCTGACCACCACCACATACATCATTTAATTGATAACAACGTGAAACCTGTCCTAAAATTAGGCATATTTCAGCAAAAGTCAGCACCTATACCAAACTATAAATTTAATGTAAAAGGTATATTATTTGGCAACTAGACTCCCAACAGTAATTTTTCAAAAATAGCTGAATTAGAAAACATTTTATTTCAAAATATATTTCAGAGTAGCCTAATACGACTCACTAGGAGTGAGAGGTGATATCAACTTTAATTGTCCTAAAATCATCATCAAATCTTATGATCCTACTCATTTAAATCTCACACGAAAACACCTTAATGTCTGCTGTCTTTTAATGGAATATTATTTAATATCACACAGAAACTTATTTCTTTGAAACTGTTTCATGCACAGTGTTTGAACTCTTGTCTATGGCTATTGAAAGGGGTTCTACTGAGGCATAATGCCCAATCCTGAATATAAGACGCAAGTCTGTTTTGAATGCCATTACCACACATATCTACACCAAAACTCTGTTTCAAACATAGTTCTATTGCCAAATTTAGCTAAAAAATTTCAAATGACCATAACTCAGTTAAAACTTGGTATTTTTTTATCAAATAACTTTTATTTTCTGCAGAAAAGTTCATTCTTTCCATTGCAGCCAATCTGGAATTCCGGAATAATAGGACCCCTGTATTGAGTATGGTGGAAGGTAGTTTCACTTACGCTGACTTTTGCTGCCACAACAAGAAAGTTCTTCCATGCCAGTAGAAGTTTGTGTACAGGATGTTCCGATGCATCGACGCTGGTTTCCAGTAACGACACGTCATGTGACCTGACGTCTGCTGTCTTGATACAATCCGTGATGTACTGTGAATAAGTCAAACAAATATACTGGATTTTTTTCACTATTGATCAGACTTGGAAGGCATTGAAAAAACAACATAGTTACTATATATTTCCCTACTGGCATATTTACCAGAAGGGCCATAGTTTACATTTCGGGGCTGCGCAGAAGTATTGCGCAGGCGCAGTTATGCGATTTTCGACTTCCCACGTAATGTAAACAAGCTTCGCGAGTACAGACGAAAATAAATGCGACATTTCTTGTAAAATATTTAACTTTAATCGTTGCTTTGTCGTAGTGTTGACAAAAATCAAGCGTCTAATTGATTGACAACAGATGATCTAAATTAACAGCGGCAATAAAGCGTTTTTGAGTCTGTCCGGATCTGGTGGTCGCTAGCCAGTACGGAATACAAATGAAGTTACAAACATAGTAGAATTCATCCAGAAGTGCTATAAACTCCATACAAAGTAAAGTCAGGAAGAAAATACACCATTAGGTAAAAAATATGACCCATATTTGATTGAATAAAAACATGTTTCCAAGGGGCAAAAATCATATCGTTTGTATATTCGGTTTAATAAAAATTTCTCAATATATTATTTTTGTGATATATGGTGGCCGACACAACCAGTTTTCTGGACTGTAACTTATCCTACCACCAGGAACCAAAATCATAAGGGTATTGTATATATTATGTTACAATCCACAACATAATTACACATGCTTTTAATCAAACTGATAAATATAAATATATTTTTATTATATTCTAACATACATATCTGCCTCCTCGATAGCCTAGTGGCAGAGGGTCCGTTTCAAGTGCATGAGTAGGTTTTTTTTATTATATAATAGGGGCCATTATTGAAAAAATCTTTAAAATCATGCAGTTTTCCCCAAAATCATTCCCCATGTTACCAAAATACCAATATTTTTCCCCTCTAATGAAAGGCATGGCCCCATCCCTGATAAGGTCCCTGGATCGATTTAATATAAACGACTTACTGTAGACCAATACTTGATTCTTCCTTTCTCCGCTAATTCCTTCAATATCTTCTTTAAGTTATCATCAAGCTTAGTGCTGCAAAATATGAACAATGGCAAGGTCAAAATTCACACAAATGATCATAAATTATTCAAAAATCAAGCAGATATATAGAGAATAATAGGTTAGTGCCGTGGATGAAAAATATTATCTGGCAAGGCGGAGGAATTTATCGGGTGAGCCGTTTGCGAATCCGATAATTTCCGTAGCCGAGCCGGATAAACTTTTACTTCATTCACGGCACTAACCTATTATTCTACATATATAAAGTCACTTAATCTGCCCAGTAAGGGGATCAAACTCGGGACTATATTGTTACTCTTTCATTAACTAGCGCGCAACGTTCCATGAAGTCACAATAAACAACGACGTCGGACATCTTGATAGACGTCGTGTAGACGCAGGTAAGACGAAGAAAATAAATGATCAACCACCAGCTCATTTAGGATAGGAAAACCTCACCCTCGGGCAAGGAATTGCAACCGGAGACTCTCATATAAGGAGAAGTCTGTCAGATCACGTGGCAAGGTGACGGATTATCACTAGTCACATGACCAGGTGACCGATTATAGCTAAGTTTAATCGACACCCCGTTAACAGGCAGATTTTGCCGGAAGTGACTAGATAAAATTATTTAGTTATTTTATTATAATGTTAATAAAATCTTGAATGACTGTTAACCAATCAGCTTATCTGTACAATCATGTAATTTCAATTGGACAAAGTTTTGTGGTTTTGGTGAAAAAGATCATTTCATGGTATAATTATTCATTGGCGATTTAGTTGGTCATCCACGAAATTAAATCCCCCATGAATATTAATGGTTCTACAGTATTTTACCTGCTAGCAGCATACATCTCTTGTGCTAAAACCTTGAATATGTACGATACTGTCTTCAGCTTGAATGTCAATGTCTGAAAATATATGGTGATTACGGAATAATAGCATATCACAACGAGACTATATACGTACATAAGTGAGGCCATATCGCATTTCTGCGACATTGTATTTAGCAAGCATATGAAGCAGAAAATATTGGTCAATTTAGATTGAAGAGAGCATTAAATATATATTTTTATTGTTTTATCAACTCCAGTGTCAAATAGCTCAGTCTAAGCAGAAAAATAAAATGAATTGTGACACAAAAACTATCGTGTCTCCCACAAAGGGTTTAAACTCGGGCAAAAATCATCGGATCTAAAATAATTCTCGGCATGATACAAAACATTCATGAGCAGTTTCATTGGAATCCGACCAGTGGTTAAGGATAACTTAGTACTAGTATGTGACATCCATCCATCCAACACAAAATCATCAATATGTCTCCCCCACTATATGTGGAAGACAAAGCAAATCAATGAAGTAGATTTTTTAATACCGGATCATCAGCAGAGTCTCCCAGATCCTGTAACAGTGGTCCACATAAACTTGGCCAGAAATGTACCCTGAAAATATCATGTTTATATTCAATATTGATATAACTAGAAACAAACTTATTGTTTATTACAACAATGTACAGGAACATATTCTTTTCTTCCCCATTGGGACATAATGATACAAAATGTTATCTTCATCTTCTGTGGTCCTTACCCTTTTATTGGGATTGACCCTAACATGAACAATTCAAGGGTCCTACCGAGGCATAATTCCCAAAACTGAAAACATGGCACGAGCCTCTTTCATTTGCCATTAGCACACATTACTACACAAAAAACACTTGTTAAAAATTAATAATATTGTTAAATTCAGCTTACGAAATTTCAAATGACCATAACTTAGTCAATGCTTTTTTCATCAAATAAGTTTATTTTCTGCAGAAAAGTTCATTCTTTATGGTGCAAATCGAGATTTCCGGATTTTTCCAGAATTGTATCACCCCTGGAACATACAGCATAGGGAAATAAGTTGGTAAACATGATTGTTAAAATATATCCAGAACAAGAAAATAAGTTTAATACAGTTTAGTTTAACAGTTGATGTCAAGTCTATATCTTACTTCAGCTTTTGTATTCATCAGCGAGACGTATAATTCCAAATTTGTATTTACAGGCACAACTTTTTCGTGGAATTTGATACACATATATTCTGCACAAGAAACTAATCCAATTTGTAAATAAAGCAAAAATTAATCACTTGTGAAAAATCTTATTTTACAATACTTACTTGGAACACACTACAGAAATCCAGAGACGAAGGTGGCGATGGATAGGTCATGTAAGCCGAATGAAACCAGATTCCATCCCGCGGTGGCTATGAAATTGACATCAACAGGAAAGAGATATAGGGGAAGACAAAAGGAAACTTGACAAAGATCAACAAACTGAGAACTGACAGGAAAATGGTGGACACGTGGTCAAATGGAGTGATTAGCTGCAGATAGGAAACATTGGTATTCTTTGGTGATGGCCTTAATTATATAGGGCAAACCAGCCTGAAGAGGATTAGGTCGGTGGGTACTTACTTGGACCTGAGTGCTGCCATGGCGTTCTCTCTCATACCCATCCATAAAGCCTGTATAAAGTTGGTACATGCACACAGTAAGGTAGGTAGGTACTTACTTAGACCTGAGTGCTGCCATAGCGGTCTCTCTCATACCCATCCATAAAGCCTGTATAAAGTTGGTACATGCACACAGTAAGGTAGGTAGGTACTTACTTAGACCTGAGTGCTGCCATAGCGGTCTCTCTCATACCCATCCATAAAGCCTGTATAAAGTTGGTACATGCACACAGTAAGGTAGGTAGGTACTTACTTAGACCTGAGTGCTGCCATAGCGGTCTCTCTCATACCCATCCATAAAGCCTGTATAAAGTTGGTACATGCACACAGTAGGTCAGGAGGACACTGGTACGATCCTTGTTTCCTGAGATCCATCAATTCTAGTACCGTCTGTAGACAGCTGGCCCGACCAACCAATACATCCTATAATATATACATCATGTGTTATATTGTTGAGTCTCTCTAGTGACTTATTTAGTTCCATTGATCAGAGTCAGTAACTAAAAGGTAACCACAAGATATCTCTCCATTTAGCTTTGTTTTTGCTTTGGCCTCAGTTTCTCCCGAATCTTTCAGATCTGTCTGTACTAACAGTACTGTTTAATGCCAGGTGGTCTTTGATGTTCCTGTTGGCCTCTTACCCTGAGGTGTCCAACAAAGGGCTATATTGATGGTTATTTGACCCTGGCATTCTAAGAACATGTCTTAGCCATCCAAACACAGTTACTACAGCTTTTTAATTTTGTTCACAGAAATTGTTGCCATTTATGGGAAAGGGGTCTGATAAGATTACGAAATAAGGCATAATTTTATCTTAATACGATATTTTTTTCACATTCATACATCCCGACAAACAGCACATAAACAATATGTCTCCCCCCCCCCCGCCGCCTCTATGTGAAATGTAAGTTGAGATATACAAACCTTGTTGGCATCGGATGGTAGTGCTGTCTGTACATTAAGGAAGAGTTCTATCAGACCAGGCTGTGTATCCACACATACAGACAGTAACTCTAGTATACCCGTCTTCAAGCCGAGATCCTGTAAAACATGTGAATATATCTACAGATACAGACAGTAACTCTAGTATACTCGTCTTCAAGCCGAGATCCTGTAAAACATGTGAATATATCTACACAAACAGACAGTAACTCTAGTATACCCGTCTTCAAGCCGAGATCCTGTAAAACATGTGAATATATCTACACATACAGACAGTAACTCTAGTATACCCGTCTTAAAGCCGAGATCCTGTAAAACATGTGAATATATCTACACAAACAGACAGTAACTCTAGTATACCCGTCTTCAAGCCGAGATCCTGTAAAACATGTGAATATATCTACACATACAGACAGTAACTCTAGTATACCCATCTTCAAGCCGAGATCCTGTAAAACATGTGTATATATCTACACATACAGACAGTAACTCTAGTATACCCGTCTTCAAGCCGAGATCCTGTAAAACATGTGAATATATCTACACATACAGACAGTAACTCTAGTATACCCGTCTTCAAGCCGAGATCCTGTAAAACATGTAAATATATCCACACATACAGACAGTATCAAAATTTCACAGATGAACAACCTCAACATATAAATGTGCATGAAGAAAGGAATTTGCGCTGCGATGAATTTTGGCAGAATTATAGCCCTTTTCCAGCGGGGGTATATTAGTCTGCCAAATGGCAACAGCTCTAGTTCACCCTAATTCTTTTAGTAGTTAACACCTGTCCACCCCTACAATTAACAGTGTATTATAATTTGGTGGATAATAGTGTTTTGTTACTGCAGGTAGATGTCCTTGCTTCATTTTGTAATCTTCTGTCATCAATTTAGATAATTTACTGCCACATTAGATAATTCAGTTAGAAGTATCCCTAAGTGTACAAATTAGCAAAACATGTGTATATTTTATTGTCCACATGCATATTTGATCTTAAAGTGATTTTTTATAAGAGCATGATTGTACTATTTAATTTATGATACTTATCTGATGAAATTTAGTACCATGTAAATTTTTTATGCCGAGAAAATTTGTTGTACAATTGTGTTCATCATGTTCAACTGTTTTCACTGATCAAAGTTATAGTACAAGCACAGGGAAACTTACTAAGTGCCTATTTATGTTAAAAGAGCGTATCTTTTTCATCAGCTACTTCTTGTATTATAAATTTTAAAATTGACAGATCAAAGTTGCAGTGTGAGAATATCATATTTTTTCTCTGACCTTTTCAGGTCGCTGGCAACTTGCCTTTGTCTGGTGGACAGTATAGTCCAGTTAGGATATTGTGACAGTGAGGTTGCAGTTTATGTGTACGCAAAAAATCACAACCATTGTCTAAACAGGTAGAGCAAAGTTTAGTATGTTAGTTTAGCATTGAAATTATAGTTGTTTGTACATGCAGTATAAGCCTTTATAATTGGTTTTACACCGGTATAGTGGACTCGACCGCAGCGTCACTGGATTTTTATCCTGACTGGACTATAACTCAAGTTTTTGGAAATGTTGTCATTTGGGTCTATAATCTGTATAGTTTTCTTTCAACGATAACAGGTCCAGATCTCCCAAAGCATCTCAAGTAGAAATCTCAACTCAAATTGAGATTGTGCTCAAATTACAGTCTTAATTTGAGATAAATATGAAGCTCAAGTTCTCGAAATTTAAATGTAATAAACTCAGAATTATGTTTCTGTTTTGTTATAAATACCAATTTAGAGAACAATGTTGCATGGTAACTACCGGTAATCAAACAATATGTGACACAATTTGAGTTTAGATCGGCTCCGATTGAGATGTTTCTGGAGATCGGGGCCTGATGACAACTCACAAGTATTTCCACAATATACAGGGGTGTCAATATTCCTGATTTATCCGGAATTCCAGATTTAGCTATCCTTGAAGAGCAATGATTTCTTACCGAATTAAAGTTATTTGATGAAAATATCTCAAGAAATAGCAAAGTTGTGGTAAATTTTATCTGCTCTGAAGGATTTTCTTTAATACAAACTGAGTTAGATATTTCAAATGGAAACAATGTGTTTAGGTTAGGTCTCTGCATATGATTGCAAAAGTGGTCAGCTGCATATGATTTAAGGATTTTTAATTTGGCCCTGTTGACACCCCTGATACTATCAAACCTGTGTTAAAGTCTACCTGCAAAAAAAGAACACTTCGCTGTTCCTATGGACAGTTACTAAAGACATTACATAATACAATATTACTGACTCATAAACAAAATAAAGACTCAATTTTTAATGTTCTGTGAAAACTAATCACATTTAATGTTCATTTTCCGTCTCTCTGATACATAATCATGCCAGAGTAACACACAATTATTCTTCAAATCTTTGGTATATAGTACAACCTCTTTTAGAGTAACACCATTTGGGAGGTACAAAAATCAGCCATTGTTTATAAGTTGTTTCTCAACAGAGGTGAAATTTAAGTAAATATAAGCTTAGGGAAATTTTGAATGTGTTATTATAGAGGTAATTGCTCTTCAGAGGAACCTTCTATAGAGGTTGTACTGTACTTGTTATTCACAAACTTTATTTATTATCTTTGACCTCTCATCACAAAATGAATGGTAAATGTACTATAAGTATATATATTGAAGTTGGGTCCTCCAAATAACGGACTTAGTCTTCTAAAAAGGGGAGGAGTGCTTTCAGGTTGGATGTCTTGTACAATGTGTTTATTAAATATACTTCTAATCAGATAAGTCCATAGTTTAAAGTACAAACACATGCATAACTAAGATTTTCACTTATATAGTATACATGTTATGGAACACGAAGCACCATTTATAACTTAGAACTTGATGAATTCAAGTTATGTTCTTGAACACAAATTCATCTTGCGACTTCCACCTGAATGACCAACCGTTGCCTAGCAACGTTAACTTGATATCTACATTATTTATAACACAGGTTGCCTAGCAACTTCATCGAAGCACTTGTTTAGAGAATTCCTGCACTAATCTAAATATAGCATGATCCTGATTGGATAGAAATGTCTGTGATATAGATCGACTGAGAGTAGCGCCCCCTGGTGATTGTGATCGAGGACTAGGTAACGTAGATGTGGCCGGTGACTGCGGTCCACCTCGTCGAATGTAACGCTGAATTCCAGATAATATAGAATTCTGAAATTAAAAGAAAGTAAAGTGTTAAATAAACTACAAATGTACAACATCAAATTACTTGTAAATTTAATATTTATTTAAACAGGAAACACTGGAAGTAAGTATCCATTTATACAGTAAGAAAGTCAGCAATACATTATTCTCCATATTGTACTGCTCTAAGTATATAACAGGTAAAGTTTTTGTTTATTATAGTGTCACCCCTATTGAAAGGGCCAGCCAATTTGACTTATGAGACACCTATATTTCAATCGCACAGTACCTCCTGAATCCCTTCTCCTATTGCAAGGCGCCTGGCAGAGATGTGACTACAGCAACCATTCTTTAACTAGCCGGCGGCTCACAAACCGACCGCATCAGTTCTAACCCAGCTTCCGCCGGGATTCAAACCTTTGATCTCCCACTTCCAAGGCAGACGCCCTAACAGTTTGGTCATGGTAGCAGTATATATCAGCCCTTTAACCATTTTAGACATTTCTTTTTTGGAACAAAGTATATAACTGGTGGTTGCTTAGCAACATATAAACATACCATTTCTGTGCCAAGTTCTCGTTTTAACAATTGTTTCTCTCGTTGATGTACGTTTGGATCCTTCATGTATAACATTCCTTGTGACATGGTTAGATATAGGGCATTCTCCATCACAAACGTAACTAACGATCTACAACAACAACAAGAATTTAGTACTTATAACAAACATTTTGTAGAATGGTGGCCGACGGCTGAGTTTTTTGTGCACTCGACTACCAATCTGGAAGTTAGGGTTTAAATCTCATCCAGGGCACTGGAAATTTCAGTAACGCTTTTCAGTATTTCCCACCTAACTAGAGACAAACTTGTTTGAAACCCTGAATTAGTCTCATGCGAATCAGTGCCATAGACCAGGAAGGATAAATAATCAAAGAGTCTATTCGGCATGAGCTAGGGCAATGCGTTCGGATTCTTTGTTTTCTACAAACTCTCCGTCTCTTCCCTAGAAGCTGGGGGTCATTAGCCAGATATAAAACCGAATGGCCATGCACTATGACTGTCTCAGTAAACCAATAAACATTAAAATTCTATGATAAACAGTTTCTCAATCAAGGGCAATAACTCTTGTCAAAACTTAAGAGGGTGGAAAATCAAAACCTCGCGAGAATCCTTTCAGCTGATTATTTTTACTAATTTTTATCTGCTATTCAGTTTTAACCCATTACTCGGGCTCATGTTCGCACATAGCTGGTTCAATCACAGTATCTGTGAAAATAATGTAAACTGAATCTTGGACATAATACATAAAACCAGTATACATTGAGACACAATTTTGCAAGAAAACCCGGTTATTTGTTAAGAGACAAACTTAGAAGATGTTTGGTATGCTTCTCACGATAGATTCAATATTCATCGAGGTGTGTACAAATGTTTTTATGAAGCCAGTAAATCTTCAATGGCTGGTTTGAAATCTCATTCAAATTAAAAAAGAAGAAAATGACAAAGCGTTGCCGATAAGCATGTTCAAATAAACTGTGAACTTTGCTGCCTGCCGGCTCATTTCTACATCCCGGTCATTATGTAATTCTGAAGTGTTTATAGAGCCGAAACTACTCACTTTGGTATTTGTTGACTCAACGTCTGTGTGTTTGTCAATGAAGACGATGTGTCGGTTCTTTGAGGGGATTTATTGCCATCCATCTGAATATCAAATATGAATATATTATAATTTTTAATAATTTAATTTTCATAGCAAAATTTCCAGACAGGGAGATAACTTGTCTCGGACAAAATTGAGAAAGATTAATCTTTTGACTAAATGTAGTTTATACAGGAATAGTCTCCCTTTATTTGATCAAATTCCACTTCCTCATTTTGTTGATTGTTTTGTTACTTCGACCGAGTAGAAAACTAATCAACAGAACCTTAAGTGGAATTTGGCTTTGGATTGTCTATACATTACAGTATTTAAATTTTCGAACTAACAATTTGAGACAGTTTTCTTTTTTACTATAACAGTATGACTTAATATAATCTTTCTACAGAGCGGCCTAGCGGCTCTCCATAGAGCAATAATATCTATAACAATACCTTCAAAATTTCTCTAAGCCAATATTTATTATAATTTTAACCTCTGTAGAGCAACAACCTGTAGGAGCTGCAAATATGGGTCTTTGTTGCTCTACAGAGGTTAAAATTATACATACTACAGAGATTGTGCAGTTGAATTTATAGGTCATATAAAACAACCAGTAAGTTAACAAGACTGCGTTCAATAAACGCTTATGCCCCCTGTGGAAGCCTTGTCCATAAATAAGTCTAAGTCCAAAATTAGGTCAAGGTGAAGGTCAAAATGGGGTTAGGTGATACTGGCGTGTGGAGAGTGTTCATACACAACATCCATGCAAGTATGAAAGCTTTGTAGCAAGCCATATTAATGCTAGAAGAAACGGTCAATTTGGGTTAACCAGGACGGACGAACGAACGGACGGACAGGTGAATCACTATATGCCTCCCCATCTATCGATAGGGGGGCATAAAAATAACTTGTTACTTAGGTTACCTTAGATAGAATTCTGATGCATACACTAACACATGAAAGCAGGGAACCAAATGTTACCTTTGATAGAATTCTGATGCATACACTAACACGTGAAAGCAGGGAACCAAATGTTACCTTAGATAGAATTCGGATGCATACACTAACACATGAAAGCAGGGAACCAAATGTTACCTTAGATAGAATTCGGATGCATACACTAACACATGAAAGCAGGGAACCAAATGTGGGTGGGGTATCATGATCTACCGGCGGCGTGCTGAAACCTATAGCCAGGAACGGCTCAAATTCACCAACATCCATATTCTGTAAAAAAAACCCAATAGTATGATCAGCGATAGTTGGGATACCAAATATATCAAACACTACTATTATTGCTTTCAGCAAGTTCAAATCATCAACAAACAATTGAGCAATTAAACAAAGAGTTGTCACCAGACAGCACGCTTGCCTATTCGCAGTCATTTGTCAGATAAATTTAAGTTCAAAACAGGCTGTAAGTTTTACAACCAGTAAAGTTATACAACTTACTGGTAGATGACTACCAACAATATAAGGAAACCTTATGAACACTCCATCACAAGTTGTCAAGCATAGCCTTTATTTGCCGAGCATAGCCTTTATTTGCCAGTCAGCTTTCTGCTGAAATATGGCAGGCATATATGTGTGCCTCCATCCGGATTTGAACCTGGGTCGCCAGATTAGACTGCAAGCGCATTAATCACTGAGCTACGGAGACCACAACATGTCAATTGATATAAACTTATATTCTGGAAATTTAATTAAGCGAGCCACTGGTGAATATTTCCTAAACAAGTTTAATGTAAGTTTGTATCAATTGAAAATGATCGTTAGATTCTATTTATCATATGGCTCAAATAACATGAAAATACACATCTTTCTTCTGAAAAACGGACTAGTTTATATAAACAAGGGCAAAGTTAACGTTATTTACGGCATACAAAGACGCCATTTAAAAGAGACACTGATATCACTCGATCATTTTACGTACTTGTTTTACTAACCCGGCTACAACGTAACAAGGAAAGTCATGTGTTATAATCATTTACCTGGTCCATCAATATCTGTACAAGATCAGGACTGAATTGTCTCAATGCAACAAAACATTCACCCAGTACCTTCAACATACTGTAAGAAATCAATCAATACACAATAGTCGATCATTTAATCGCAGAAACTTTACATATAGTTTAAGAGGCATTTGCAGGAGGGGTGAAGGGGTTTGGTGTCAAATGGTTGAATCCTGGGCTGTGGGTGGGGTGGTTATGCTGGTTGGTGAGTCGCCAGCTAGTTAAACTAAGTTTACCTTTTATATAACTTCCTGTTAGTTGGCATTTACATATCTATCTCAGTTTGTATAGAATAAAATACTTCAGAGCAGATTATATTGACCATAACTTTGTTATTTCTTGTGTTATGTACATCAAAAAACTTTTATTTTGGTCAGAAATCATAGCTCTTTCAAATAGATATTCAGGATAAATCAGGAATATTGACACCCCTATAAGATACTATGCTCATTTTCCATACTTTTATTCACTCTATTAAGTGGAATAAAGAAAGGTATGTGATCAGAAGTAAGTTAGATACATATGTATGTTGAACATGTATTAGATACGTACGTATGTTGAACATGTATTACATACGTACGTATGTTGGACATGTATTAGATACATATGTATGTTGGACATGTATTAGATACGTACGTATGTTGGACATGTATTAGATACATACGTATGTTGAACATGTACTAGATACGTACGTATGTTGGACATGTATTAGATACGTACGTATGTTGAACATGTATTAGATACGTACGTATGTTGAACATGTATTAGATACGTACGTATGTTGAACATGTATTAGATACGTACGTATGTTGAACATGTATTAGATACGTACGTATGTTGAACATGTATTAGATACGTACGTATGTTGAACATGTATTAGATACGTACGTATGTTGAACATGTATTAGATACGTACGTATGTTGAACATGTATTAGATACGTACGTATGTTGAACATGTATTAGATACGTACGTATGTTGAACATGTATTAGATACGTACGTATGTTGAACATGTATTAGATACGTATGTTGAACATGTATTAGATACGTACGTATGTTGGACATGTATTAGATACATACGTATGTTGAACATGTATTAGATACGTACGTATGTTGGACATGTATTAGATACGTACGTATGTTGAACATGTATTAGATACGTACGTATGTTGGACATGTATTAGATACGTACGTATGTTGGACATGTATTAGATACGTACGTATGTTGGACATGTATTAGATACGTACGTATGTTGTACTTGTATATGTTGTGTTGTTGGTGAGTCTATATCCTCTGTAGATGTTTGATGTTGTAACGTGGGTAATGGTACAAGGTCGTGACCTTTACGTTCCTTCTGTTCTACACCTTGTTGCTGTAATAGACAGATGTAACAATACTGTAAAATCATTTAATTTTAATGGGACAGAAGTTTGAGGTTTTGGTGAAAAGACTATTTTGTGGGGACATAATTGCAAAGATTTCGGATTTCATGAAAAATGGCAAGCTCAAAATTCACGCACATTATCAGATATCATTCAAAAATCAAGCAGATATAATCATTGTTTTATAACATGTTGATATGTGCAAGTAAATTTCCCACAAACCCGTTCTTATACCTGACTGAGCTTGAAATCTGGTATGGCAGCTACTGTAAACTTGACATATTTATTCACGGTTGCCAGCAACTATGACTTCAAAAATTCCCTGACTTTTCCCTGACTAAACAATACTTTTCACCGACCAGTACCGCCATATATTTCTGCCTCCTCTACATTTCTCCTTTCTATTATTCATAACTTTAAGCAATATTAGTTTTCGGCAAAAACTTAGGACTATTTCAGCGAAAGACAAGGGCAATTTCTGACAAAAAACAACAACAGATTTGTTATTTAAATGTAAGCAGCTATAGTCCAATGCCACAGCAATTCACTTATTAAACAGGGGTTCTTCACTTCCGGATTAATCCGGAATTCCGGATTTGCTGCTTTTGACAGAATGAACTTTTCTTCAAAAAATGAGAGTTATTTGATGAAAAAATACCAAGTATTGACTGAGTTATGGTCATTTGAAATTCTATAAGCTAAATTTTGACAATAGAACAATGTTAGAAACAGAGGTTTAGTGTTGGGATGTGTGCTAATGGCATCCAAAACATATGTGCGTCTTATTTTCAGGATTGGGCATAAGGCCTGAATAGAACCCATGTTAAATCATGGAAGTATAACTATGTTTCATTAAACTGTATGTGACAAAGGATTTCAAGGAAACAGATAGAAGTAAGGACATTTTTAATAATTTTCTTTCCTCCTGTTCATCACCTTTTTGATATGTCTTTACTAATCAAAGTAATTGAGCTAGCATACAATGTAGCAAGTCAAAACAAAAGAAATGCAAATTCATATTCAAAGAGCAAAGCCTTCTTTTATGAGCTACCTAATAATACAATTTCACTGATTAAACTAATTGTGCGAGCATAGCGAGCAAGAACAATTTAAAAACTGCCAGATCCCTTGTACATGCCTTTCATTAAACATTGACCCAGAATTTCATTTTTCCCTGACTTTTCTGAAATATCGTTTTTCATTGACCATTATCAAGAATTTCCTGACCTTGAAAAAAACCCATTTTCCCTGACTTTTTCAAGTCGCTGGCAACCCTGTTATTGGCATAATTAATCATTGGGGATTTAATTTCGTGGTTGAGGTCAGCAAAAATTTAAATCCCCCGCAAATATTCATGATTTACTGTAGGTGATATTACTTTTAAATTTGAACATAAGTTTAAGATTTTCGTAAGTGCTTTGATAAAACAGTACAGTAACTCAGACTCCAATATACACAACAAGTTTGTAGATAAGTTTGTAAAGTTTACCTCAAGGATATATTGTAGATATCTAGGTCGGATCAGGAATGATACAAATGTCTGACACATGTACAATAAACTTGTCTGAAAGGTAAAAAACATCAAAGTTAAGATTCTGACAACAGGCCCCAATCACTGAGGCATCCCAATATGAGCTAAATCTCATTTCAAATATTGTCACCAGACTTTATGTTAATTTCCAAGAGAGACGTGTATCAAATTCGACATTAAAAAACAGAAACATTATTCTGAGTTTTGTAACATTAAAATATCAAGAGCTTCAACTACATTTTCGTAATTGATTACAAATTCCAACACATTTGAGTAGAATCTCAATTTGAGCTAAAATATTTACTTGAGATATCTCCAGTGAGCAGAGAATGTTATTGACAACAATAAATAGAACACAATTTAATATGGTTGAAAGATAAAATTTCTGAAACACCTGAAATCCTCAGAATAGACCATATATCTATGGAAAATGAAGAAAAACAGACTCTAAGGTACGCTAACAAAAACTGAACTTCAGGCATATGCCTGAAAACTTTCACCTATGCAATTATTTCAGGTAGATTTTAAGTTTAACTTACCAGGATTTTGTTGAGAGATTCAGGTAGGTGAAGTCTCCATTCTCGACTAAACTTGGACAGGTGACTTACGAACAGACACGTGTTCTCAACCTCATTAAATACTTCACGGGTCAGTGAAAACCTCGACAGTTCTAAACACTGAAACATATAAACATTAAATACTTCACGGGTCAGTGAAAACCTCGACAGTTCTAAACACTGAAACATATAAACATTAAATACTTCACGGGTCAGTGAAAACCTCGACAGTTCTAAACACTGAAACATATAAACATTAAATACTTCACGGGTCAGTGAAAACCTCGACAGTTCTAAACACTGAAACATATAAACATTAAATACTTCACGGGTCAGTGAAAACCTCGCCAGTTCTAAACACTGAAACATTTAATACTTCACGGGTCAGTGAAAACCTCGACAGTTCTAAACACTGAAACATATAAACACTAAATACTTCACGGGTCAGTGAAAACCTCGACAGTTCTAAACACTGAAACATAAAAACATTAAATACTTCACAGGTCAGTGAAAACCTCGACAGTTCTAAACACTGAAACATATAAACATTAAATACTTCATGGGTCAGTGAAAACCTTGACAGTTCTAAACACTGAAACATAAAAACATTAAATACTTCACGGGTCAGTGAAAACCTCGACAGTTCTAAACACTGAAACATAAAAACATTAAATACTTCACAGGTCAGTGAAAACCTCGACAGTCCTAAACACTGAAACATAAAAACATTAAATACTTCACAGGTCAGTGAAAACCTCGACAGTTCTAAACACTGAAAACATATAAACATTAAATACTTCACGGGTCAGTGAAAACCTCGCCAGTTCTAAACACTGAAACATTTAATACTTCACGGGTCAGTGAAAACCTCGACAGTTCTAAACACTGAAACATATAAACACTAAATACTTCACGGGTCAGTGAAAACCTCGACAGTTCTAAACACTGAAACATATAAACATTAAATACTTCACGGGTCAGTGAAAACCTTGACAGTTCTAAACACTGAAACATAAAAACATTAAATACTTCACGGGTCAGTGAAAACCTCGACAGTTCTAAACACTGAAACATAAAAACATTAAATACTTCACAGGTCAGTGAAAACCTCGACAGTTCTAAACACTGAAACATAAAAACATTAAATACTTCACAGGTCAGTGAAAACCTCGACAGTTCTAAACACTGAAACATATAAACATTAAATACTTCACGGGTCAGTGAAAACCTCGCCAGTTCTAAACACTGAAACATTTAATACTTCACGGGTCAGTGAAAACCTCGACAGTTCTAAACACTGAAACATATAAACACTAAATACTTCACGGGTCAGTGAAAACCTCGACAGTTCTAAACACTGAAACATATAAACACTAAATACTTCACGGGTCAGTGAAAACCTCGACAGTTCTAAACACTGAAACATATAAACATTAAATACTTCACAGGTCAGTGAAAACCACGACAGTTCTAAACACTGAAACATAAAAACATTAAATACTTCACAGGTCAGTGAAAACCTCGACAGTTCTAAACACTGAAACATATAAACATTAAATACTTCACGGGTCAGTGAAAACCTCGACAGTTCTAAACACTGAAACATAAAAACATTAAATACTTCACGGGTCAGTGAAAACCTCGACAGTTCTAAACACTGAAACATAAAAACATTAAATACTTCACGGGTCAGTGAAAACCTTGACAGTTCTAGACACTGAAACATATAAACATTAAATACTTCACGGGACAGTGAAAAACTTGACAGTTCTAGACACTGAAACATATATACAGTCAGGACTCGTTACGACACCCGATATACCGACAATTTCGTTATAACGACACAAATTGGTGGGGACAAATTCTATACAACGTTAATAGTATCCGTTATAACGACATATTCACTTACCGACACCGACAGCAAAAAGATGGGAACGAATCGATTGTTTACACAGTTATTAATACTCGATATACTGACACTATTAATGGACTATTTTTCACACCTGAACTATTTATCGGCTTCACAAAGTTACCGTCTGAGCATGGAGCCTAATTATGTAATTACACTTGTGAAAATCATCTTAATTGCTTTCTTTATAATAAAGGAACCTTTCACAGTCGAAATTTCAGTTTGCGTGCTACGTCTCACGCATTCATAATCAAGGGAGATAAGCGAAGTCATCGCATATTCGTATTTTAGAAATCAGACGGTTCACGAAATAAACGATGTTAATCGAGATTTCTCGACTTGATTTATTAATTCATCAATTCTTAAAGACGATAGGGTAAAATTTGTAACAAAATGAATTACCAAATTATTCTCTAGAGCGTTAGATTTTATAGTTTACTGTAGTAGTATCCGGACATCTTTAAATTCGGACGCCCTTTATTTTGGAGCCCTCTCAAAACATTGTATTTTATTTTAAATATTATTTTATGTAATTATGATAATTTCATACTGCTGATTTTGCTGATTATGTCAATTTTATGACATAATAAATTATATGTTAATCATTAATTGATTTCTATGAAACAATCTCCAAATCAAATTTCTCGTCACTAGTGAAATTCAGTATAATGACAAATTCGTTATAACGACATTTTGATCGAGAACAAACAGTGTCGTTGTATCGAGATCTGACTGTATTCAAAGAAAAGTTAAAATGTATTTATAGTGGAACCTCCATGTAAAAGTTGCAGATCTTAGGGCAAAGCATTCTTGAACGAAAACCATTTGAATAGTTAGAAATGGTAAAGATCACAGTGACCTTGACCATTGAACAACTAACCTCAAAATCAATAGCAGTCATTTACTGTTGATGACCAACCTGCATGTAAAGTTTGAAAATCCTAGGGCAAAGCGTTCTTGAGTTACTGAACAGAAACCATTTGGTCTACCGACAGACCAATCGACCAACCAACAAGTGCTCATCAAAGATGAGGGAATAATAATATCAACATCAGCCCTAACATGACTAGACTTTTACCTGTTGTAGTCGATCTTGATGACTTCCCACAAAGTTGAGTGCATCTTCTAGGAATGAGTATTTCAATGTTGACAACATACTGGTGTATAGTTCCAGACAGAAACAATATACACTGTGCCATGTGACCTGTGACGTCTCCTTACACCGATCTGTACTCTGGAGTAATATAATATGTAGACAGAAACAATATACACTGTGTCATGTGACCTGTGACGTCTCCTTGCTCCGCTCTGTACTCTGATCAATAATAAACAACAGTAAGAACAATACTCCCAAACATTTCAAGAAAAGAAGTTCCTAAATTAAATTCCACTTACCGTATATCCTTGCTTATTACACATAAGACAGACTCCAAAAATGGACTGGCAACCTCAGATATTTGCTGAGACCCACGTGTAAGACAAGGTTATTTTTTGTTCCGGTTTCTGGGACAAGTTATTGTTGATTCGGGCAAGTAACTTCTGCAGTAATTATGCATAGAGTATACAGGAAAACTTCTCAGTTTTGCTGATTTGGGCAAGTAGTTTACAATCCTAAATTCACAGACTGTAAAGAAGACAAACAGAAGCCAAACAGCAACCTGTTGCTTGGAATATGTATCAACTTACAGATGAGAGGTTGGGGACCGGTATTGCTGTATCACCATTCTGGTAGCAATATGTTATAGGTAGACATATATGCTGGGTTAATCCTGCCATAGCCAGCGACTCCGCTCCCTGAAATCAAACACAGGCATAATGACCATAATAATGATAATGAGTCGAAGGTCTGTTTTAGGTACGATTAGCACACATCCTTACAACAGTACTATACAGTACTATGTTTCAAACATTGTTCTGTTGTTAAAATTCAGCTTATGAAACTTCAAATGACGCTTAACTTTGTCAATTCTTTGAATTTTTTCATCAAATAAATCTTTATTTTCTAAAGAAAAGTACATTCTTTCTCCTGCATCACATCTGGATTACTCCACAATTGAAGGACCCCAGAAAACATGAGATATTTTCATTATTTTATATTCTAGAAATAAAGCTTATATAGTCACATTGTTAAGATACCATTAAGGGTCCTCCCCCTGGTATCATACAATTCAGAGAACTACTATTTCACATGGCAAATATTAACATATAATAATGTATTGGTTTGTTGGTAACTTAGTGAAGAAGCCATTTTGTAATAAACAGACGCTGTTTCTGTTGAGAAAGACGCCGTAAGACAATTGTGAATGGGGCCAATACGAAATTGTAAAGCAATACACTCTGACACTTACCTTTTTATCCTGTGATATGGTCAGGAACAATATAAACAATGGTTGTATGTAGTGTATACACTCCAACGTCTGAAATCATACCACAACACAAACCTTAAGTTGGTTCAAATCTTTTCGAGAAAAATGAAGTTATAAGAAAATCTAAAATACCCTGAAATAATTTCATCATTTTTCAAAACCAGTAAATATATAGTCCAAATATAGGTATTAATCAAAACTTCTTTCTGTATACTGAGTGAGGCAAAACTTAAAGTTTTAAGAAATACATGTAAAAGATAAGAACTCAAATTCACTATCTTAAATAATTTGTTCAAAAACTACAAAATTGTACGAGGGGACCCGGCAAATTAATTTTGGAAGAAGAAGAAACAGTTAACCGTACTACCTTGAGGTACATATCAGCACTGGAGAGTAACGCTGGTAGTATGATGTTCTCTTGTATGATAGGCAACCATATCTCACTGTCTCTAATCTGATGGATTAACTCATCTAGACCACAGCATGTCACGGTCTGTAACTGTTATGTATATATATATGTATATAAAATCTGTAAAAGGTTTTGGCTACGTTTAGACTGGCTGCATCATAACGTCACAGCGTGGGTTACATAGAAATTTACAATGTCTTAGCAACGTCATTTCCCCAAAACCAGAAATTTTATGTTCAGTTTTGAATGGGAAATAATAGGACGTTTTCTGATGATACAAAATTTGTATATATTATATATATTATTATTATTCCTGATGAAGACAATACAGTCGAAACGTTGAGCAATCCTGGAGTTTGTCTTGTTTTACTTTATTTATATGTATATTATGATATTTTTTAAATCACTCGTTCCACCTTAATCTAACAATCAAAACTCAAATCTGAAATAATAGAAGATAACCTGAGTTTACTAGGTCATTCAGCTTTTAAATTGCTGAGGCTAAGTCATGACGATTCAGCTACTTGACAGCTGGGACTTGGGCAGTTCATTTCCTAGTTCAATTATGTGTAGGGCATTGTGCCTTGTAATTGCGGTATGTGATGTTTTTCATATTTTTCTGTGCTCGGCTGGTTAAGTTAAGTTGCCTTTCTTGTCTAACTTTCTATTATCATTAAGCACAACAAAATGAGTGTAATAAAGGAATACAAACCTTGAGTCTATTGTCTGTCTGACTGAAATTCTTCTCCGTATTTTCTTGTTCTTCTCGGATCCGACGAAGTTCTTTCGGTGTCGGCAATTCTCTGGTATTTTGTAACAAAACTTCACACACAGACATCAATATAGGTCGTAGCTTACCAACATCAACTCCTGGAAAGTTAAATATATTTTATCAAAGTCAGAGTGAACTGAATGCATGGCAACCATAGAGTGAACTGAATGCATGGCAACCATAGAGTGAACTGAATGCATGGCAACCATAGAGTGAACTGTATGCATGGCAACCATAGAGTGAACTGTATGCATGGCAACCATAGAGTGAACTGTATGCATGTCACCTTTGTGATAAACTGTCGGTAAATCAGTTAGGTTTTATGCCACAGTTTTAAGAATGTCAATTCTACACCAAGCAAACAATTACATCCAATTTCCCTGATTACCAAAGTTTACCCTTTTGTCAATATTTTCCAATTTCTTTTCGGTCTGACGGATTTTCATTCGGTCAGACAGATCCTGTGAGCCCGTCAGACCGAATGTCTTACTGAGTCCAAAATCCTTTCGCCATGACTGCCAAACCAGACACAACTAAATGCCATCTTGGATTTTAGGGCCCGCAACACAAATTGAGGAACTTTGCCAGTAGGTTGATAATCTCCGGACTATTCCAAACATATATAAGACATTTTGTGTCTTTTTTAGGTTTCCCTTACTCTTTAACTAACCCACTAGGAGACACATTGCTTTGTTTTGTTCAATAAGGTTTAACACTGTTTCTCAACAATTTTTCAGTTATGCAGTGTATACGGCGGCCGATTCACCATAAAAATTTCCTGCACTAATTTATCTTTCCACAAGGAAAAAGCCATGCACTACTCCACATGTGGAGGAATATAGGGAACTTTGCTGTTCTATTAACTTATGAAGCAGATTAAATTTTGATTTATTGAAGATTGATCTTTTACAATACCAGACTACAGTAGCAATAACTTTTTTGGGGCTATAAACTCTTTACTAAAACTCTTTATTTAGTCTCCCACAAAGGGCCATAACTTTGACAAATAATCATCTTATCTTAAATTCCTGACAATATGTTCAAAAAGGCTTGGTACCAATTATTCATGTGAAGTTTTATTGAAATCTGACCAATGATTAAAGAGAACAAGTGAAGACAAACTTTGTGACATCCAGATGACCAGCACAAATCAGTCTCCTAACTTAGTATACACTCAAGGACTTTAAAAATGCCTCACCTAATTCAAAGTACAATATCGCTCGAAGTATTTATGTTATTACAATATAATTTTACATGTGTATTAATTGATCTTTTCTTCATGTATATCTTTTGAGTTTGTAATAAGATGTTGTCTCATTATTTTCTAGGAAACCTGCTAGCGCACTCGCCATAGGCTAAAGTGTGGGATTTTCGATACAGGTTATGCGAGGCGTTATATACCCTAAATGTGCTCATATTTGTTAGATGGCGTAGGCACACTAATTCGTCGAATACACTTGTTAACCGTTTTCTATCCTTTTATTTAAGCAATTGAAAGTTTTCAGAATGCTGGTTTACTTTTACACACGCTCTAACCTATCGCAATTAAACATATTTAAAAGGATAGGATTTTGAATTTGCCAATTTTAGTAATACAACTTAAAACTTGATGATTTTGAATGTCTGTGAATGGACATTTTTTGTACGTTACTTTATTCATGCTTGTTTTAAACAAAATGACAGGTTATTGTTGAACTTGAACACGCTTAGAAACTATTGTAAAACTCCTATATGTGACAGGTTGTTCGTTTTAGGAATTCGTAGACAAATGTGATCCCGCATATTAGAATAAATTGCGTCCTTATCCGGTAGTGAAAATCCCACACATTTGCTTAGGGTGAGTGCCCAAAAAATAACGATACAACATTTTATTACAAACTAAACTGATTTACACGTAGGAAAGATCAATTAATATACATGTAAAATTATATTGCAATAACATAAATACTTCGAGCGATATTGGGCTTTGAATTATGTGAGGCGTTTTTAAAGTCTGTGAGTGTATATACAGGGTGTTAAAAAAGTTTGTTCTCGATGTTTGAGTTTTAATATTTCATTTTTCTGACCACAGAAGACTGTAAATTTTCCAGGTTGAAATCCAGAAGGTTCTACCATTGTTCTTATCTTTCTGGCATTAAATGAAGCTATTAGAGTAAGAAATTAACATTGTCTACTGTGTATATAGCTCAAATAAAACTTTATATGAATTTAAATTTTGAGAACAAACTTTTTTAACACCCTCTATATGTCCTTTTAACACAGGGATAATGTATAATAGTGACTTACTTTTATGTGCATTAAGCCTCAGATGTTGTAATATGGTTGTAATAGATCCGAGCAATCCAATCTGTACGGACGGTATAATCATGTCACCACTAGACATTGTCAAACTTAACGTTTCCAGAGTACGATCTAACACTCTAGGCCATACCTTGATGGAACTAAAATATACAAATAGGACATGGTCAAACTTAACATTTCCAGAGTACGATCTAATACCCTAGACCATACCTTGATAGAACTAAAATATACAAATAGGACATGGTCAAACTTAACATTTCCAGAGTACGATCTAATACCCTAGGCCATACCTTGATAGAACTAAAATATACAAATAGGACATGGTCAAACTTTTTAGGCTTTTGAAGTATTTCAATCGTCAGTTTTAGGCTTTTGCACATTTAAGATAAAATACAATGTACGAATTTAACACTTATCAGACCATATCAATGACAAACATGCCATTATGTATGTACAGTGCAACCTCTATAGAGCAACACCTTTTGGGAGCTGTAAATATTGGCCATTGGAAAGAGGTTGTTGCTCTACAGAGGTTAAATTTATAGTAAATATAGGCTTCAGGAAAAATTTGAAGGTTGTTATAGAGAGGTTGTTGCTCTAAAAAAGTGAAATTTATACTAAATATAGGCTTAAGAAAATTTTGGAGGTGTTGTTATAGAGAGGTTGTTGCTCTACAGAGGTTTAATTTATAGTACATATAGGTTTGAGGGTGTGGTTATAGAGAGGTGGTTGCTCTACAGAGGGCCACTCTGGGGAGGTTATAGAGAGGTTGTTGCTCTACAGAGGGCCACTCTGGGGAGGTTATAGAGGTTGTTGCTCTACAGAGGGCCACTCTGGGGAGGTTATAGAGAGGTTGTTGCTCTACAGAGGGCCACTCTGGTGATGTTATAGAGGCTGTTGCTCTACAGAGGGCTACTCTGGTGATGTTATAGAGAGGTTGTTGCTCTACAGAGGGTCACTCTGATGATGTTATAGAGGTTGTTGCTCTACAGAGGGCCACTCTGGGGAGGTTATAGAGAGGTTGTTGCTCTACAGAGGGCCACTCTGATGATGTTATAGAGGTTGTTGCTCTACAGAGGGCTACTCTGGTGATGTTATAGAGAGGTTGTTGCTCTACAGAGGGCCACTCTGATGATGTTATAGAGGTTGTTGCTCTACAGAGGGCCACTCTGGGGAGGTTATAGAGAGGTTGTTGCTCTACAGAGGGCCACTCTGGGGAGGTTATAGAGGTTGTTGCTCTACAGAGGGCCACTCTGGGGAGGTTATAGAGAGGTTGTTGCTCTACAGAGGGCCACTCTGGTGATGTTATAGAGAGGTTGTTGCTCTACAGAGGGTCACTCTGATGATGTTATAGAGGTTGTTGCTCTACAGAGGGCCACTCTGGGGAGGTTATAGAGAGGTTGTTGCTCTACAGAGGGCCACTCTGATGATGTTATAGAGGTTGTTGCTCTACAGAGGGCCACTCTGGGGAGGTTATAGAGAGGTTGTTGCTCTACAGAGGGCCACTCTGGGGAGGTTATAGAGAGGTTGTTGCTCTACAGAGGGCCACTCTGATGATGTTATAGAGGTTGTTGCTCTACAGAGGGCCACTCTGGGGAGGTTATAGAGAGGTTGTTGCTCTACAGAGGGCCACTCTGATGATGTTATAGAGGTTGTTGCTCTACAGAGGGCCACTCTGGTGATGTTATAGAGAGGTTGTTGCTCTACAGAGGGTCACTCTGATGATGTTATAGAGGTTGTTGCTCTACAGAGGGCCACTCTGGGGAGGTTATAGAGAGGTTGTTGCTCTACAGAGGGCCACTCTGGGGAGGTTATAGAGAGGTTGTTGCTCTACAGAGGGCCACTCTGGGGAGGTTATAGAGAGGTTGTTGCTCTACAGAGGGCCACTCTGGGGAGGTTATAGAGAGGTTGTTGCTCTACAGAGGGCCACTCTGGGGAGGTTATAGAGAGGTTGTTGCTCTACAGAGGGCCACTCTGGGGAGGTTATAGAGAGGTTGTTGCTCTACAGAGGGCCACTCTGGGGAGGTTATAGAGAGGTTGTTGCTCTACAGAGGGCCACTCTGGGGAGGTTATAGAGAGGTTGTTGCTCTACAGAGGGCCACTCTGATGATGTTATAGAGGTTGTTGCTCTACAGAGGGCCACTCTGGGGAGGTTATAGAGAGGTTGTTGCTCTACAGAGGGCCACTCTGGGGAGGTTATAGAGGTTGTTGCTATACAGAGGGCCACTCTGGGGAGGTTATAGAGGTTGTTGCTCTACAGAGGGCCACTCTGGGGAGGTTATAGAGAGGTTGTTGCTCTACAGAGGGCCACTCTGGGGAGGTTATAGAGGTTGTTGCTCTACAGAGGGCTACTCTGGGGAGGTTATAGAGAGGTTGTTGCTCTACAGAGGGCCACTCTGGGGAGGTTATACTATAACTTGATACATTCACATGTTCTACTGAATTTTAAACCCACAGAACAATGTGTGTATAGTTTATCTCTTTATCTGTCAACTTTATAAATCTTCTTATTTCATAACTTCATCGTGATATGATTTCTTTGTAATGAAAGAATCTTAACCGACTTAAAACAATGCTATCATAGCGTGTCATACCCCATTCAATTCAATTAAAACAATCAAATTTAAAACAATGCTATTATAGCTTGATATTTAATTTTAAAATCAAATATGTATCTTCATTGAATTCAACATAATGTTCTGCTTTTATCATTTGTATGATCAAGGTCTACTTTAAAATAATACAATAACCTTACAGCAAAATGTGTCTGTTCATACCATAGAGTGTTGGCATGAGATCAGTAACTATGGCTACCACCAAACTGTTTGTTATAGTTATATTATATCATAAACTGGACATATTCAAACAGTTTGGCATTCCTTATATCTGAGAGAACTTAATTGGGACCAAAAATTACAAACATTTTCGCATTTATATATTTCTTGTGTCGTTAAAACCAAGGGATTAAACCTATTTCATTCATAGGTAAGTGTAAAATATTCTACAGTTAACTCTCGTTATCTCGAATTTCACGGGACCGTGGAAATTACTTCGACATAACGAAAATTCGAGATAGAATTTTCGGCATCAAAGTTGCAAGTTTTCTAGTTTCTGTCATTTTAAGCCGCCATATTGTAATGGCCATAAGAACGACATGTTCGTGAGAATTGCTTGTTTTGATATTTATGTACATGTATTCCTCCTCCAGAAAATGCATATTACACATTTTTGTTTCTGTATGTTGTTGTTTAAAGTACTCACTCATTTTGACATTTTTTAACATCTTGCGTTCTTTAATTATTATTTTTACAAACAATTGTTCGAAATGACATGTTTGTTGATGTTTGGACGTAATAAGAATCTTTATGACTTGTTTGCCTAAATTGCTGCAGACAAATATTTGTTCAATTATGGAAGGTGCTAAAATTACAGGTAAATCTCAGACTGGCGAGGTGTGAAAAACATTCGACGTTATGTAGTCAAATACGATCAGACTTCGACCCGACTTCGAGATGAACAATAGATTTAAAGTGCGAATTCGTTAATCGGGACCCAAAAATAATTGGACATAACGAAAAATTCTAGCTGAATTCGAGCCATAACTTCGAGATAGGTCTCGAGATTTCATATAGACAAAGAAGGTGAAAAATCGGGACTTGAAAAAAAAACTCGACATAACGGAAAATTCAATATAAGCGAGTTCAAGATAACGAGAGTTGACTGTATTTATTTATTGTTTTAAGACCATATTACAGTACTGTATGGTATGACATTGCTTTTTGAAACAAGAGTTTGTGACTTCAGTTGATGTTTTGATAAATCTATATACCACCTCTAACCTTTGGCAGATGTATGTATAAGAAGTGCATTGTGTTGAAGAGTCAATGGATACAAAGTAAAGAGTTAAGATACAACTTGCACATTCATTAATTTATCTAGATCACTAGAACAAGAGCTTGTTACTAGGGTGGCCACAGAAAATGAAGAATGAAATTCCCTAATAATACCCTGATTTTCCCACACTGAAAGGTTATTTTCCATGATTATTTGAGGTGTAAAATTCCCTTATTTTTGCCCAATGTTGAAATTCCCTGATTTTGTCAAAAAAGTTAAGTTAAAAATTTCTAGGGCTGCTTTCAGCAGTTCAGCTGTTCGGCCGCACTTTGACATTTTAACTTCCCCTGGTCATTGGGGCTACCTAAGGAAACCTGTATTTGAGTCTCCCGAGTCTCCCTGGTTAGACTATTTCTCTCCTGGTGGGTGTGCTGCCAACATACTGCGGCGTCCTGGACTATCGAACATGTTCAGACTCAGCCCTCACAGATACCAGTTCACACCTTGGTCGAGTGTAGCATGTGGGTTATCCTTGCTCAGAGAAATTAAGCAGTGGTCCAGACGAGGGATGAACCCAGGATCTCTTGACCCTGAAATGTGCGCCCTACCTCTAGGCCACTGGTCCCGGGCACGTCCCTGAAACTTGCGCACTACCTCTAGGCCACCGGTCCCGGGCACGTCCCTGAAACGTGCGCCCTACCTCGAGGCCACCGGTCCCGGGCACGTCATTTTGTTATTTGTGTTTTGACATTTTCCCTGGTTTCCAGTGTCTGTGGCCACCCTGTTGTAGAACATGATATGTGCCAATAATGACCAATGTCATCATAACCATAACATTATAAGGGTTCTGCATTTCATCTTCAATAATTACACATAGTATATGCTATCGGTTTAATGTGTTTTTTTTCATTAACAAGTTATGTAAGACACAAATTTTGACACAGAACTGTGGCCTTGAAACATGGATTCTGCAGGTGGTTTTCATTAGTTACACAGTTGCTATAAGTTTCAAGTAATCCTGCCCTGACATTATGGAGCAAACGTGATTTTGTTACAGACTGACTCACTGACAAATGGATACCATCCCTATAATATTATTATCAAATGTGGAGAAAACCAGCAACCATAGCCATAAAACACATTTAACATCTACCAAGGGCTTTTTTTCCCTTCTATAGCAGGGGCCAGTTACAGGTGGCTTCCCCTCAGGAAAACTCTTTAAAATCATGCAATTTTCCCCTGAAATCCACTTTACATCAAGTTTTATCTTCCCCTTTTGCAAAAATTATGACATAATTTTCTCCAAATTCAAAGAAAAGGCCCCTTCTCTTACTCTTGAAAAAATGCCCTGCTGAACTACCAGTACACATATATAACCTTTTCTATTACAGACATGGGAACACAAGCATCATTTACGCGTGGATCCGACGAGTATCACAGTACAGTTTGTCTCCCCTGTCACCGTGATAAGACAACCGTACCAGCGTATGGATACTGCATCGACTGCAAGGAGCATCTCTGTCACGCTTGTTATACATACCATAAAAATGCAACGCTATCAATGCATCATAAATTACAAGATCAAGCTACAATGCCTTCAACCCAACATCTAACTAATACTGCTGTACACCACCCTAACACCAACAACCTTACAACACCATGCCAAAATCACCAGAAAGAAATGATTAAGCTTTTTTGCCACAATCATGAAGTTTTCCTATGTAGTATATGTGTGGCCCTCGAGCACAGACCTTGCCATGTTGACTATATTCCAGATATTTCTAACCAGATTATCAACAGCCGAGAATACAAACACACCATCAATAGAATAGACAAACTAATCAAGAAATGTGAAACGACAGAAAAAGAAAAATCGGAAAATGCCAAAAAAACCAACGATTCACTGAAAAACGCTTTACAAGACATAACCAAGTATCGACATGATATAAACAAACAACTTGATGATTTACAGAGAGAACTTGAGGACACAATACAAGCTATAAAACATCAAACTAATGAACAAATAAAGACTGCTGAGACTCTCTGTGGAGACATAGTAAAGACGATAAAGTTAAAATTGGACTCCATGAAACAATTGAACACGTCCAAACAAGCTGATCTACTGTTTATTGAAGCAAAACAGGCCCAGAAACAACTACAGGAGTATGAAGAAAGCATCGCTTCCGTATCAACCAACAACTGCATGGATGAGTACAAGTTCATCCCATGCCAGGCAATAACTGATGTACTTCACAAAGAGAAAAGTATCGGTGACATTTCTTCCAAACATCAAGTGCAGGCAGGTTCCTCCACACAACGTAACATTCTACGACCCTCAGCAGTAAATGATGGACCACAGAAAGAGAAAATAGTTGGCAATATTCCAAAAACTAAACGATCAACAGCAGGTGCTGCATCACAATCCAGTCTACTACCGTCAGTTGATGATACCATCACTCCAACATGTCCGAGTGAGATCTGTGTCAAGTCATCACAAGATGAGGAGAGATGTTGGATCACAGGTATGACAGTGTTACCTCCAGACAGACTGGTACTGACTGACTGGAAGAACAAGTCCATCAAGCTCGTTGAGGTGAACAGTAAATCAATCATCTCACACCTCTCACTTGATACAGATACACC
This sequence comes from Spisula solida, assembly GCA_947247005.1. NCBI lineage: Eukaryota > Metazoa > Mollusca > Bivalvia > Venerida > Mactridae > Spisula > Spisula solida. The sequence continues at coordinate 41,604,315 of OX365959.1, read as the reverse complement.
CTGGGATATCACAACAACAACAAGTACACAGGTAGCTGTCACTGTACCATTTAGACAATATATACAGTTTATATCAGTATCCAACAAGCTGAGTAAGTCTCATACAATACAAACAGATGGTCTATGTGAGGGTATATGCTGTCATCAAGATAAACTTGTTGTAACATACCGGAACCCTGAGAAACTGGAGATACTGGACATGGAAGGTAGAGTAATCACAACAGTGGACACAGATTCAACTGGTGAAGATGTATTTAGATGGCCAGAATATGTTCAAGCTAACAGTAGTTCTATCTATGTATCTGATGTACCGCTGAATGCAGTGATCATGTTGAACTGGTCTGGTGAGATCACTGGGAGGATTACAGACATTGAAGATCCTCGGGGGATTGCACTTTTAGGCGATGGAAGACTACTTGTCTGTGATGTGGGAGGTGGTAGAGTGTATCAAGTATCAGGAAGTACCTCCAGTAGAATAGTACTACAAGATGTGAGATATCCATATGCTGTCTGTGTGGATGATAGAAGACACAAACTATACATCAGTAGAGCTGCTAGTGATAATAAACTTGACAACAACATTCTAGTATACAACATATGAGCAATTATCATATCACATGATTAACAGTATGAACAGTGAATATAGAACTTATTCACAAACTTTACCTGTGAATATAGAATTATTTCACAAACTTTACCAGTGAATATAGAACTATTTCACAAACTTTACCAGTGAATATAGAAATATTTCACAAACTTTAACAGATATCCAAAGCCACTATTCGGGTAAACATAAATCATAGGAACAGTAATTAAGTTACCAACTGCAACATGATTGTTCTGTAAATACATGTACACATACTAGTAGGTGTAACATGAACTATATACATGTAACTGGGTGTGTAAATAATTATACATGATGTAGTTCTTTTTAATTTTGTATATTTTTGTTTGCACTGATGCAGTAAGCAAATGCTCTTCTTTGGGAATTTAATAAGAAAAAAACATGTTATATCGTATGAGATTTTATATAAATTTCCTGAAGAAGAGCATAGGCTTGGAAATTTGAAATTTGAACCATGAGTCATTTTTACTTCTATTGTATATATAAACACCTAACGTTATGAGAGACTGAAGTTATAATTATATGACAGGGTTACCTATAGACCAGGGGACCTGGGGTGGTATTCAATATTGATCTTACTTGACTTAAGGATAAGGACAACCAATCAGATCACGACATATGAAACTTTTGTTCAGTAACAGGCGATATAATTAGCTATCCTTATTCTTCAATTAAATAAGATCAATATTGAATATCACCCCAGGTTATGATTTTTCTATCTCTTATTTAAATCTAACATATAAGCATGTACTGTGAATATTTGATTGCAATTCTTGATAATGTAAATATATCAGTTTGGATTTTTAAACATTAAAAAAATAACTAGAAATGGTTTCAATTTTATTTTTATTCTGTTATTTATATTTTTCTTACAACTTATTATAAACTGAGTACAAAAAGAAACGTACATGTAACATTTTCTCCATAGGGCTACATGTTAAACGGGTAATTTTGGTCAGTCTGACATTTTCTTCCTGTGCTACGTATTCCAGTTTGTTTTGTGTCTACCTGTTCCCAGGTAGCTCTGCTTTCATTCTTAAACTGTTTTCACATGTGACCTCTGATTTGGAGGTCTCTAAATGCAAGTTGTTAAAGGAACATTTCCCGGGAAAGGACGCATTCAGCAATTTCTTCCTAGAATTCTTGGCTGATAATGTAAAAATTTGAAACAGACTACCGAAACAACTTTAATGGGTTTACAATCAAAATACACCAACTTCATTGTTCTGTGTGACCTTCGAAGAAAGCTATAGAATACGATGTAACCATATGGAGAAAATGTACCATGTATGTTTCTTTATGTACTCAGTTTATTATTCACTCTCCACACCTCATACCTGATGGTGTCGTCCCAATAGGGGTATGAAAGAAGAGTAGTGAAGAGTTTTGCCGAGCAGGAAGCACGAGAATTTCTGGTTACATTTTAAGTGATGTGTATGTGTATTTATTCAGACCTTTCGGTCAAGGATTACCCATTAAAGTGCAAGCACTTATTTCTAATGGGGTCCTGTTTTTTTGCTGAAGGGACAGCAAGTAGAAGGGACAGTGGTGTGATACAAGGAATCCTGGTGGGATAGCCTAGTTCTTTCCGAACAGATTCCTTGGTTCTTTAACATGCTCGGTGTATAGCACCGATACACGCAAGACTACCTCTAGGTTACCAACCAGTTCATCCCTACTTGGGTGAGAAACACTGACAAGAGTTTCAGAAATGTCCAGTGCCCCTGTTGAGATTCGAACCAGGGACCTCTGGACTGGTAGTCGAGAGTGCTAACCATATGGCCACCGTGCCACCCCTTCCTGCCTTTCCTCTCCAATGTATTACTATCTTTCGTACAACAAGGCCCGGGTGTAGCCTGGACCTCTGGTATTTGAAATTGATGTGGACACTTTTATAATACTGCTAAACTATCACTATGTACTGATTGATGGACCAGTCAGTGGTTTTAGTGACATGATAATGAACATGAAAAGGAACAAACAACACAGCGAATATATCACGGTGAGACAACGTAACTTCACTTTGGCAGTGAACAAGAGCACCGCCTGCGAGTGCTGGACGCTCGACTTTCTGGTATTTGATAGTACACTTGCTCATCTCATGATCTGCCAGTGAAGTTCTAAGAGTAACCAGGGAAAGATAACTCATAAATATAGGTCACATAGTTACCAACATTGTCAGTATGGACTATGGCTCCCCTTGTGGTGGTAAATAACTATGTTGAGTCTCAAGTGGATACCTTTGATAGTATTTGAGAAATTGTCATTTTTGTGAAAAAAAATCAAAGTCAGAAATGGAAAATAACTCTTATAAAATGCTGGATAGATTTTTTTCCTCTTGTCAGTTGATGTAGGTCATCACACACGCACACGTTCCCGTCAAAACAATAACTCAACTTTTTTTCTTCAAAAAGTTGAGCTAAAAATATGTTAAAATTACTTCTGTTTCTTCAGAAACAGATTTCTAGGGTGTCACAGGTTGGGAAGAAAAATAAACTAATTTGATTTTCTTGGGAATTAAATTTCGTGGGCTTTTGTAAAAATGTGATTTAATGGGGTTTCAAATTCATGGATGGCAAAACATCAAGGACAACCCATGTGTTACACACTTCACCCCTTTGGTGCAACAAGAAGGTTGTATCTTTCAGAAATTCTATAAACTACACATATACTGAGATACACCCTAGCAGCGTCAAAGGGTTGATTAATCATGGGAAAAACATTTTGTGGTGAATTTCAACCATGAAATTTATGACAATTCAACCTCCATGTAAAAAATATTGATTTTTGCAGTAAAAGTGGAGATATGTAAGATAAGTACTCACCTGGTCCAACGTTTCACCAGTGTGAAATATAACGCACTACAAGTCTGGGATAGTTTATGACTCAGTTCCGACAGCGTATCTGTGAACTGTATAAAGTACCATATAATAATATTAATCAAATACAATGCCCACCAAAAATAAGTATACAGTAAATTATTGGTGCAAAATTAAACTTGGTTAAATTATTCAATATCTGTTTATCAGAAGGTCACATTATACTAGTTTCTGAAACTACAATTTCTATGGATAAAGATGAAGATGTTCTGAATTAAAATAACCATGCGATCCTAAAGGCTAAATTGTCTATCTTTTTGTGACAAAGTTACCATTCAAGTAGGACAAAGATAAGGAAACACGCAACACTTTATTTTAAGCTCTATAAATGTTTAATCACAAAATTAATACAAGTACACAAAAAGTCGTTTGTTAAGTAAGCTCTACAGCATTAGGAAATATGAAAGTTTGGTCTGCTCAACATCAAGTGACATTGCAATCGGAAAAACAGTTTTGTTTAAACTTGGTCAATAACAATGATCAGTAAAGAATCATATAATAGATGTAGTGTATAGCACTCGATACACACAAGACTACCTCTGGGTTTTCAACCAGTTCATCTCTAGTTGGGTGGGAAACACTGAGAAGTGTTTCTGAAATTTCCAGGGCTCCAGCCGAGATTCGAACCTCGGACCTTTGGATCGTTAGTCAAGAGCACTACCACACAGTCACCCATAAAAATAATTGGACATTGAAAATGGAAATATGGGAGACTAAATTGGCCGTCTTTGAAAGCAGGTGGTGTAATATTTTGGTTTAGGTTTACAGGTACTTTTAACATTACAGAATACTGGTATATGATACCTGTGCATGTATAGCCTCTAGTAGATCGACAATAATCAATTCCTTTAAATCATCGTCCAGCTTCAACTCTGCTACCTACATATATATAAACACATGGTTACAATTATCACTGTCCGGGTAAGTATAACTAGTATGTATATTCACATGACGTCCTCAGGAAGTCTGGTTTTTCAATAGAAAGATACTTATTTCCGCGTTATTCGTGTAATATGATAAAATGAATCTAACACTTGTTGTCAATTGATAGATTTACATTAAACTCGTTCCAAAAATATTATCGTGTTCGCCAAAAGCTGGCTTAATAAAATTTCCAGAACTCGTTTATTTAACATAAGTTTATATCAATTGATAACTCTTGATAGATCGTCTAAAATCAGAAGTGGAAGGCAGCACTCAGCAGAGCACACAAACTGTCAACCCTTCAAGTCACATTATCTCTCCCTAAACTTTTTTCCCGATCATCCAGTAGATAGACTAAATACAAAGAATTAGGATGTTTTTCACAAATGAACTATAATTGACGACAGTACGTCAGCTATATTTGTCGAAATAGTATGCCAAAAATCACATTTAGTAAAATGTATGGATGACAAAATACTAATTTTGCAAGAGTTGCTCCCCTTAGACTTCAAATTATGCATTTATTGTTTCATTTCGTTATTTTGTTTACAAACCAACTGGAGGCTTTATTCGTTTTCTTTCATCTTATGGTGTTTTCCACCTTTGGGACTCAGCTAAAGTGCTCCAAATGCATCATTCTGCAGATAGGTTTCCAAGCTATTGTTTTTTGAAAATAGTAATTTAAGGCATAATGGTTTGAAAGTGGTTTGGTCAAAACAATGAAAGCCAAGCCACCATGACACAATGATTGATGATTTAAGCCTGACCACCACCACATACATCATTTAATTGATAACAACGTGAAACCTGTCCTAAAATTAGGCATATTTCAGCAAAAGTCAGCACCTATACCAAACTATAAATTTAATGTAAAAGGTATATTATTTGGCAACTAGACTCCCAACAGTAATTTTTCAAAAATAGCTGAATTAGAAAACATTTTATTTCAAAATATATTTCAGAGTAGCCTAATACGACTCACTAGGAGTGAGAGGTGATATCAACTTTAATTGTCCTAAAATCATCATCAAATCTTATGATCCTACTCATTTAAATCTCACACGAAAACACCTTAATGTCTGCTGTCTTTTAATGGAATATTATTTAATATCACACAGAAACTTATTTCTTTAAAACTGTTTCATGCACAGTGTCTGAACTCTTGTCTATGGCTATTGAAAGGGGTTCTACTGAGGCATAATGCCCAATCCTGAATATAAGACGCAAGTCTGTTTTGAATGCCATTACCACACATATCTACACCAAAACTCTGTTTCAAACATAGTTCTATTGCCAAATTTAGCTAAAAAATTTCAAATGACCATAACTCAGTTAAAACTTGGTATTTTTTTATCAAATAACTTTTATTTTCTGCAGAAAAGTTCATTCTTTCCATTGCAGCCAATCTGGAATTCCGGAATAATAGGACCCCTGTATTGAGTAGTTTCACTTACGCTGACTTTTGCTGCCACAACAAGAAAGTTCTTCCATGCCAGTAGAAGTTTGTGTACAGGATGTTCCGATGCATCGACGCTGGTTTCCAGTAACGACACGTCATGTGACCTGACGTCTGCTGTCTTGATACAATCCGTGATGTACTGTGAATAAGTGAAATAAATATACTGGATTTTTTTCACTATTGATCAGACTTGGAAGGCATTGAAAAAACAACATAGTTACTATATATTTCCCTACTGGCATATTTACCAGAAGGGCCATAGTTTACATTTCGGGGCTGCGCAGAAGTATTGCGCAGGCGCAGTTATGCGATTTTCGACTTCCCACGTAATGTAAACAAGCTTCGCGAGTACAGACGAAAATAAATGCGACATTTCTTGTAAAATATTTAACTTTAATCGTTGCTTTGTCGTAGTGTTGACAAAAATCAAGCGTCTAATTGATTGACAACAGATGATCTAAATTACCAGCGGCAATAAAGCCTTTTTGAGTCTGTCCGGATCTGGTGGTCGCCAGCCAGTACGGAATACAAATGAAGTTACAAACATAGTAGAATTCATCCAGAAGTGCTTTAAACTCACCATACAAATACACCATTAGGTAAAAAATATGACCCATATTTGATTGAATAAAAACATGTTTCCAAGGGGCAAAAATCATATCGTTTGTATATTCGGTTTTAAAAAAAATTCTCAATATATTATTTTTGTGATATATGGTGGCCGACACAACCAGTTTTCTGGACTGTAACTTATCCTAACACAAGGAACCAAAATCATAAGGGTATTGTATATATTATGTTACAATCCACAACATAATTACACATGCTTTTAATCAAACTGATAAATATATTTTTATTATATTCTAACATACATATCTGCCTCCTCAATAGCCTATTGGCAGAGGGTCCGTTTCAAGTGCATGAGTAGGTTTTTTTTATTATATAATAGGGGCCATTATTGAAAAAATCTTTAAAATCATGCAGTTTTCCCCAAAATCATTCCCCATGTTACCAAAATACCAATATTTTTCCCCTCTAATGAAAGGCATGGCCCCATCCCTAAGGTTCGAAAACTAGCCCTGATAGGGTCCCTGGATTGATGTAATATAAACGACTTACTGTAGACCAATACTTGATTCTTCCTTTCTCCGCTAATTCCTTCAATATCTTCTTAAAGTTATCATCAAGCTTAGTGCTGCAAAATATGAACAATGGCAAGGTCAAAATTCACACAAATTATCAGAAATTATTCAAAAATCAAGCAGATATATAGAGAATAATAGGTTAGTGCCGTGGATGAAAACTTTTATCTGGCAAGGCGGAGGAATTTATCGGTGAGCCGTTGGCGAATCCGATAATTTCCGCAGCCGAGCCGGATAAACTTTTACTTCATTCACGGCAAAGGGATTCGACCCGATAAAAATATCTTTCACATCTATACTATGAATACATAAGACAGGGGTCTTTCTTTATGACTGGCCCTCATATACCCAACTCAACATTATGTCCAATATTTTAAACTAGCCGAATACAATCATTTAATTTGTACTGCACACTTCAAGACAATATAATATTATACATAAAAAATACAACTTTTATCAATACACGTACACAATGTCGCCTGTGTCGAGCATAGAATGTTCACAAAATACGTAAAACCCGGTTTGACGACATAACCCTGCACAGACAGAAACTAGAAAACGGCCTTCGATAAAGAAAAGAAATCATTATTTACACATGATCTCAGGGAATTAGTATGACGATTTGGTAGAGGAACATATTTGGATTAACTCACCGACACTCGTCCGTTTCTGTACAGCTTAGCTAGACGAAAGCAGCAATTCAACAACATTGACTGAAAACAATTCGCCGACTTTTGCCATTTTGACAGTGACAGCACGGCTTTTGTTACGAGTAATTTGATTGGCTGAAGAGTTGCATGGTATTACCCGAACACCAATCATTTTCTATATTGTCACATGATTCGTCACGTGATACTACAATGGTCGAAATGAATGATAATATTAGAAATTGAATATCAGTTCTACCTGAACTCGGATTATCGTCTATTTAAGCGGAACAGAAACATATAGGTGGCGGTAAGTTGCAAAAAATATGTCCCACTATCAAATCGTCGTACTAATATCCTGAGATTGTGTGTAAATAATGATTTCTCTTCTTTATCGAAGGCCGTTTTCTAGTTTCTGTCTGTGCAGGGTTATGTCGTCAAACCGGGTTTTATGCATTTTGTGAACATTCTATGCTCGACACAGGCGACATTGTGTACGTGTATTGATAAAAGTTGTATTTTTTATGTATAATATTATATTGTCTTGAAGTGTGCAGTACAAATTAAATGATTGTATTCGGCTAGTTTAAAATATTGGACATAATGTTGAGTTGGGTATATGAGGGCCAGTCATAAAGAAAGACCCCTGTCTTATGTATTCATAGTATAGATGTGAAAGATATTTTATCGGGTCGAATCCCTTTGATTCACGGCACTAACCTATTATTCTACATATATCAAGTCACTTAATCTGCCCAGTAAGGGGATCAAACTCGGGACTATATTGTTACTCTTTCATTAACTAGCGCCCAACGTTCCATGAAGTCACAATAAACAACGACGTCGGACATCTTGATAGACGTCGTGTAGACGCAGGTAAGACGAAGAAAATAAATGATCAACCACCAGCTCATTTAGGATAGGAAAACCTCACCCTCGGGCACAGAATTGCAACCGGCGACTCTCATATAAGAAGAAGTCCGTCAGATCACGTGGCAAGGTGACGGATTATCACTAGTCACATGCCAGGTGACCTATTATAGCTAAGTTTTATCGACACCCCGTTAACAGGCAGATTTTGCAGGAAGTGACTAGATAAAATTATTTAGTTATTTTATTATAATGTTAATAAAATCTTGAATGACTGTTAACCAATCAGCTTACTGTACAATCATGTAATTTCAATTGGACAAAGTTTTGTGGTTTTGGTGAAAAAGATCATTTCATGGTATAATTATTCATTGGCGATTTAGTTGGTCATCCACGAAATTAAATCCCCCATGAATATTAATGGTTCTACAGTATTTTACCTGCTAGCCGCATACAACTCCTGTGCTAAAACCTTGAATATGTACGATACTGTCTTCAGCTTGAATGTCAATGTCTGAAAATATATGGTGATTACGGAATAATAGCATATCGCAACGAGACTATATACGTACATAAGTGAGGCCATATCGCATTTCTGCGACATTGTATTTAGCAAGCATATGAAGCAGAAAATATTGGTCAATTTAGATTGAAGAGAGCATTAAATATATATTTTTATTGTTTTATCAACTCCAGTGTCAAATAGCTCAGTCTAAGCAGAAAAATAAAATGAATTGTGACACAAAAACTATCGTGTCTCCCACAAAGGGTTGAAACTCGGGCAAAAATCATCTGATCTAAAATAATTCTCGGCATGGTACAAAACATTCATGAAAAGTTTCATTGAAATCCGACCAGTGGTTAAGGATAACTTAGTACTAGTATGTGACATCCATCCATCCAACACAAAATCATCAATATGTCTACCCCACTATATGTGGAAGACAAAGCAAATCAATGAAGTAGATTTTTTAATACCGGATCATCAGCAGAGTCTCCCAGATCCTGTAACAGTGGTCCACATAAACTTGGCCAGAAATGTACCCTGAAAATATCATGTTTATATTCAATATTGATATAACTAGAAACAAACTTATTGTTTATTACAACAATGTACAGGAACATATTCTCTTCTTCCCCATTGGGACATAATGATACAAAATGTTATCTTCATCTTCTGTGGTCCTTACCCTTTTATTGGGATTGACCCTAACATGAACAATTCAAGTGTCCTACCGAGGCATAATTCCCAAAACTGAAAACATGGCACGAGCCTCTTTCATTTGCCATTAGCACACATTACTACACAAAAAACACTTGTTTCAAATTAATAATATTGTTAAATTCAGCTTACGAAATTTCAAATGACCATAACTTAGTCAATACTTTTTTCATCAAATAAGTTTATTTTCTGCAGAAAAGTTCATTCTTTATGGTGCAAATCGAGATTTCCGGATTTTTCCAGAATTGTATGATCCCTGGAACATACAGCATAGGGAAATAAGTTGGTAAACATGATTGTTAGAATATATCCAGAACAAGACAAGACTGCGTTCAATAAACGCTTATGCCCCCTGTGGAAGCCTTGTCCATAAATAAGTCTAAGTCCAAAATTAGGTCAAGGTGAAGGTCAAAATGGGGTTAGGTGATACTGGCGTGTGGAGAGTGTTCATACACAACATCCATGCAAGTATGAAAGCTTTGTAGCAAGCCATATTAATGCTAGAAGAAACGGTCAATTTGGGTTAACCAGGACGGACGGACGAATGGACGAACAGACGAACGGACGAACGGACAGGTGAATCACTATATGCCCCCCATCTATCGATAGGGGGGCATAAAAATAAGTTTAATACAGTTTAGTTTAACAGTTGATGTCAAGTCTATATCTTACTTCAGCTTTTGTATTCATCAGCGAGACGTATAATTCCAAATTTGTATTTACAGGCACAACTTTTTCGTGGAATTTGATACACATATATTCTGCACAAGAAACTAATCCAATTTGTAAATAAAGCAAAAATTAATCACTTGTGAAAAATCTTATTTTACAATACTTACTTGGAACACACTACAGAAATCCAGAGACGAAGGTGGCGATGGATAGGTCAAGTAAGCCGAATGAAACCAGATTCCATCCCGCGGTGGCTATGAAATTGACATCAACAGGAAAGAGATATAGGGGAAGACAAAAGGAAACTTGACAAAGATCAACAAACTGAGAACTGACAGGAAAATGGTGGACACGGGGTCAAATGGAGTGATTAGCTGCAGATAGGAAACATTGGTATTCTTTGGTGATGGCCTTAATTATATAGGGCAAACCAGCCTGAAGAGGATTAGGTCGGTGGGTACTTACTTGGACCTGAGTGCTGCCATGGTGTTCTCTCTCATACCCATCCATAAAGCCTGTATAAAGTTGGTACATGCACACAGTAAGGTCGGTGGGTACTTACTTGGACCTGAGTGCTGCCATGGCGTTCTTTCTCATACCCATCCATAAAGCCTGTATAAAGTTGGTACATGCACACAGTAAGGTAGGTAGGTACTTACTTAGACCTGAGTGCTGCCATGGCGTTCTCTCTCATACCCATCCATAAAGCCTGTATAAAGTTGGTACATGCACACAGTAAGGTAGGTAGGTACTTACTTGGACCTGAGTGCTGCCATGGCGTTCTCTCTCATACCCATCCATAAAGCCTGTATAAAGTTGGTACATGCACACAGTAAGGTAGGTAGGTACTTACTTGGACCTGAGTGCTGCCATGGCGTTCTCTCTCATACCCATCCATAAAGCCTGTATAAAGTTGGTACATGCACACAGTAAGGTAGGTAGGTACTTACTTAGACCTGAGTGCTGCCATAGCGGTCTCTCTCATACCCATCCATAAAGCCTGTATAAAGTTGGTACATGCACACAGTAAGGTAGGTAGGTACTTACTTAAACCTGAGTGCTGCCATAGCGGTCTCTCTCAAACCCATCCATAAAGCCTGTATAAAGTTGGTACATGCACACAGTAAGGTAGGTAGGTACTTACTTAGACCTGAGTGCTGCCATGGCGTTCTCTCTCATACCCATCCATAAAGCCTGTATAAAGTTGGTACATGCACACAGTAAGGTAGGTAGGTACTTACTTAGACCTGAGTGCTGCCATAGCGGTCTCTCTCATACCCATCCATAAAGCCTGTATAAAGTTTGTACATGCACACAGTAAGGTAGGTAGGTACTTACTTAGACCTGAGTGCTGCCATAGCGGTCTCTCTCATACCCATCCATAAAGCCTGTATAAAGTTGGTACATGCACACAGTAGGTCAGGAGGACACTGGTACGATCCTTGTTTCCTGAGATCCATCAATTCTAGTACCGTCTGTAGACAGCTGGCCCGACCAACCAATACATCCTATAATATATACATCATGTGTTATATTGTTGAGTCTCTCTAGTGACTTATTTAGTTCCATGGATCAGAGTCAGTAACTAAAAGGTAACCACAAGATATCTCTCCATTTAGCTTTGTTTTTGCTTTGGCCTCAGTTTCTCCCGAATCTTTCAGATCTGTCTGTACTCACAGTACTGTTTAATGCCAGGTGGTCTTTGATGTTCCTGTTGGCCTCTAACCCTGAGGCGTCCAACAAAGGGCTATATTGATGGTTATTTGACCCTGGCTTAGCCATCCAAACACAGTTACTACAGCTTTTTAATTTTGTTCACAGGAATTCCTGCCATTTTGGGAAAGGGGTCTGATAAGATTACGAAATAAGGCATAATTTTATCTTAATACGATATTTTTTTCACATTCATACATCCCGACAACCAGCACATAAACAATATGTCCCCCCCCCCGCCGCCTCTATGTTAAATGTAAGTTGAGATATACAAACCTTGTTGGCGTCGGATGGTAGTGCTGTCTGTACATTAAGGAAAAGTTCTATCAGACCAGGCTGTGTATCCACACATACAGACAATAACTCTAGTATACCCGTCTTCAAGCCGAGATCCTGTAAAACATGTGAATATATCTACACATACAGACAGTAACTCTAGTATACCCGTCTTCAAGCCGAGATCCTGTAAAACATGTGAATATATCTACAGATACAGACAGTAACTCTAGTATACCCGTCTTCAAGCCCAGATCCTGTAAAACATGTGAATATATCTACACATACAGACAGTAACTCTAGTATACCCGTCTTCAAGCCCAGATCCTGTAAAACATGTGAATATATCTACACATACAGACAGTAACTCTAGTATACCCGTCTTCAAGCCGAGATCCTGTAAAACATGTGAATATATCTACACATACAGACAGTAACTCTAGTATACCCGTCTTCAAGCTGAGATCCTGTAAAGCATGTGAATATATCTACACATACAGACAGTAACTCTAGTATACCCGTCTTCAAGCCGAGATCCTGTAAACCATGTGAATATATCTACACATACAGACAGTAACTCTAGTATACCCGTCTTCAAGCCGAGATCCTGTAAACCATGTGAATATATCTACACATACAGACAGTAACTCTAGTATACCCGTCTTCAAGCCGAGATCCTGTAAAACATGTGAATATATCTACACAAACAGACAGTAACTCTAGTATACCCGTCTTCAAGCCGAGATCCTGTAAAACATGTGAATATATCTACACATACAGACAGTAACTCTAGTATACCCGTCTTCAAGCCGAGATCCTGTAAAACATGTGAATATATCTACACATACAGACAGTAACTCTAGTATACCCGTCTTCAAGCCGAGATCCTGTAAAACATGTGAATATATCTACACATACAGACAGTAACTCTAGTATACCCGTCTTCAAGCCGAGATCCTGTAAATAATAGCAATATGCCATATAATTTGTTTGTTTTCTTTTGTTTTTTTATGTTTGTCAATAATGTTCAGCTCTATCTCCATGGCAACCGTTCACCTAACCAGTTTGCCAGGACTGTATTCTAACCAGTACTAATATACAGTCAGGTCTCAATACAATAACGCTGTTTGTTGAGCAAAATGTCATTGTAACAAATATGTTGCATTCTTGTAGAATTCTTTAAGAGAAGCTTGCCATCTGTTCAGTTAAACCCTGTCTTCTAACTTATACTTGCTCTTGCTTATATAGCAGAAATTCACCTTAGATCTTAAAAAGCAGCTAATTCACAAAATTAGAGTTTTCCCAAGGAATTTTCATATGATGGTCCCAAAAATGCACACCCAGAGGGACCTGGGACCCTCATATGAAAATTCCTAGGGAAAACCCTAATTTTGGCTGCTGAAATTTAGAAAACCTAACCATTGATCACTTTAACATCAGATGAAAGTCTTCTGGATCAAATTAGATCCTGTTTATAAATATAAATTCATATTTTATACAATAATACGTAAATCGTGAAAACAGAGCGAAACAGTTATTGCGGGTCCCGAGGATGTACACACAGTTGCAAATGCGAGTCCAGCACTAAATTATTGCAGCAGGGACTGAAGAATGCTGCGTAAGGGAAATCCCTGCAAAATAAATATTACCGGTACCAGACCAGTCCAATATTTTAATGCCAATATTTTAATGTTCATCATTTCCAAGTACCATACCTCAGTGACAGAAGACAACCTCATCAGGTATATATCTCTGATTGCCTCCCCCTGTCCACCAAGACACGCCAGTATAGACATAGGTAATACAACAGCTAGTCGTCGTAGAAACAATGTCGCTAGCTTAGGTAATAGTGGGTTAGTTCTATGATAAATATATTCTGAAAATACACAATTATAACATACATTTTATGAAGAAATCCAAATTTCATGTCATTTCATATAATCCATAGAGTATTACATAAATTATATTCAACATATGCGAATTGTTTTTCATATGTAATTTTACTGGGGATAGGTTACTCGTACTTGAGTATTATGAGTAAAAGTACTGATTATCCAGTACTCACTGGTACTCAGCAGAAACTTTCAGTACTTGTACTTACTCGAGTACCATACCTAACATACTCAGTACTCGTGAATATTCCTGTCAGTACTCATATTTTTATAAATACAGGTGAATTTATAAAAAAAAATTTTTTAAATGCCGAACATAGCCTTTATTTGCCAGTCAGCTTTCAGCTGAAATATGGCAAGCATATATGTGTGCCTCCACCCGGTTTTGAACCCGGGTCGCCAGATTACATGGCAAGCGCGCTAACCATTGAGCTACGGAGGCCACAATTTATAATTATTTCTGTCCCTATCAATGTGTTGTGGTTATGATTAGTTACATTACAAAAGTATACAAAGTGCCAAATGATGTTTAAAAAGACATTTTAATAATGTCCCACTTGTCAATAGTGTTTCAGTCATACGGAGACTACACAGTCAAATTATCCCGACACCGGACGGACAAACCTACAATTACCTGGAACTAACTATGCAGAGCTTCAAGCAAGGGAAATAAACCAGTAGTTTAATGACTCAGGTATGATTATTTATATCATATAATACTACGATACCTGCGATGACAGCGACTATATGTTGGTTCTGGTACCCGGCAGGTTGTGAAGATAAAGCTACCTCTACTGGAGAGAGTTGATCTTGTACACGAAGTAGGAGAAGTCGATTCATCACAGAGAAACCAACCTGTATTAACTGTACCAGGTTCTCACCGCTACCTTCACTTTGACTGAAATATAAACGTAATTGTAACAGCTTTTATGGAGTCTAAACTCTGTCTCTAATGGAACAGAGTTTTAGCAGTACACTTTGTGTGAGATTGGTGATGGTGGAAACGCAGGAGATTTCATTAAAATGAGGGAGTTTTTCCTTGCTCAAGTTTAGTCTAAATTAATGAAGTTTATATGCAGTTTTGACTTATTTTACTTGTATGACAATACCATGCATTTCAACATAACCAGCAGATTTACCTATAAACACATAGAGGAAACCAAGGTGTGCTTGAATTAGCCTTAAATAAGTTAAATAAGGTAATAGTTACCATGTCTTGCTGTGTTGTCAAATACAGAATATCAAATCGAAACAAGAGATGTTTGTAAAACACACATGCCCCCATGGCAGCCAAATAGTCAGAAATGGTGAAGGTCACAGTGACCTTTGACCTACTGACCTCAAAATCAATAGGGGTCATCTACTGCTGATGACCAACCTCCATGTAAAGTTTGAAGATGCTAGGGCAAAGCGTTCTATATAGAGTTATTGTATGGAAACCATTTAGTCTACCGACCGACAGACTTACATGTGCAAAGCAATATACCCCCTAATCGAAGATGGGGGGCATAATAATGAGTATGCACCTGTGTTTTATATATTATATATAATATGGTACAGTAACTTGTTTGGATGCATGATTTAATTATCCAAACTCATAACCATGTTTTATTTTATGATTCAGGGGTCTACTGTGGCATGATGCCCAATCCTGCAAATGAGTCGCAAGTATCTTGTGGTTGCTGTAAGCACAAATCCCTACACCTCACAAGGTTCCAAACATCGTTTTATTGTTAAAATTCGGATTATGGAACTTCAAATGACCATAACTTTGTCAATTCCTAATGAAGCAAATCCGGATTTCCGGATTAATCCGGAATGGTATGACCCCTGAAAATTGATTATTTCCTAAATAATGTACCTGGATTGTTGTGCCAGCAATATCTCTATTGGTTCCACACCTGTACCTATAATCTCTAACAATGCTCGCCCTGCTTCAGTGAACAATAGACTGTATACACACAACTGTTGTATGTGGGGTCTGTAATATAATATCACAAAAACTATGTCTTCAACAAAGGGCAATAACTCTAGCAATAATCATCTTACCTAAAACATTACCTAAAATCTGACAAAATGCACAACTTGGCTTGGTACTAAGTATTCATGAGAAATTTTATTGAAATCCAACCTACTGAGGCGTAATGCCTAATCCTGAGTATGGGCTGGAGGCCTTTAGTACATTAAATATTTGAATTTGAAAATATTACACAAGTCTGTTTCTAGTGTCATTAGCACATAACCCTACACTAAAACTCAGTTTTAAATTAAGTAATTAAAATTATCTCTGTTTTAAACATTGTTCTACGGCTAAAATCTGCACATTACAAATTACCGTAACTTGGTCAAATGAAAACGTTAGACAGGTAAATAAATAAAAACAAACTTGTGACAGTTTCTTTCAGTAAGGGATTATTTACCGGCCTCCTGTGTTTCTCTTCTCCTTGGGTACACGGAAGTTCAGGATTTTATGTGCAATGTTCAGACATTTTTGTCCTACAATGTAAGTATAAACCTGTTCCATTAGAGGATAATAAGAATACAAACAAACAATATTCATTTTAATAAAGATTTTCATTTAAAGTTCACAATACACAGATAAAACATCTCTTAAACAAGAGATGTTTGTAATAGAGAAATGCCCCATGGCAGCCCAATAGTCAGAAATGGTAAAGGTGACCTTGGCCTTGACCTACTGACCTCAAAATCAATAGGGGTCATCAGCCTCCATGTAAAGTTTGAAGGTCCTAGGGCAAAGCGTTCTTGAGTTATTCAACTGAAACCATTGGGTCTACTGGCCAACAGACCGACATGTGGGGGGACATAAGATGTTCATAAAATCTGCACATCCCATGGCATCTAAATACACAGAAGTTCTAGTTTATTGTACCTCACTTTATTCTACATTGCTAAACTCCAATTACACCAGAGAGAGAGACATTATGACTGTTAAAGGCATTTCCAACCCATTTGACACATGATCGGCCTAAAAGTGACTATTAGGTCATGTGATCGACATGCTGGCATTTGATATTGAATCAGTGATTTTTTCCCTTCTTTATTAGGGTCCGGAAAACAGACCCTTTCCCAATTGCAAATAGGCTATAATTTTCCCAAATTCGAATGGAGATATTCCCAATAAACAATTTTAAAAAAATAATTTCAAAATCAGACATAAAATGATAAAGTTATGAACATTTTTGACAAGAGGTCAAGCATAAAAGTTCAAAGAAACCAGTAAACATTCACATGTAATCTCTTTATCTGTTTTACTTGGTCTTTCTGCTTCATGGAAATTCCCAATTTCAAGTTGTCACGACGCGAAAATTCCCAATCTGAACGGACCCGGACCCTTTTCCAAAGAGGCAAAAAAATCACTGAAATTTATTTAACATGTGACATTAAAACCTATAGGGCCATCTACTGATGGTGATAATGCTTCTGAACAATCCATCCCATCAAATTTGCAAAAATATCTACGAGGAAAACTTGTTGATCTTAATCAAATTTAGAGTAGTTAAGTGAGTGTTCCGAGGGTAAGCTAAATGATACTGTACCTATAATCTCCTTTTTGATAGAGTTGTAATATCTCCATTTCTGGAATGCTGGGAAGATCTCCCTCAGTATATACATGATTAACGGCTGTAACTGATTCTCATGTCCTAGTTTATACAGGGGCTGAAACATACAGTATATACATGATTAACGGCTGTAACTGATTCTCATGTCCTAGTTTATACAGGGGCTGAAACATACAGTATATACATGATTAACGGCTGTAACTGATTCTCATGTCCTAGTTTATACAGGGGCTGAAACATACAGTATATACATGATTAACGACTGTAACTGATTCTCATGTCCTAGTTTATACAGGGGCTGAAACATACAGTATATACATGATTAACGGCTGTAACTGATTCTCATGTCCTAGTTTATACAGGGGCTGAAACATACAGTATATACATGATTAACGACTGTAACTGATTCTCATGTCCTAGTTTATACAGGGGCTGAAACATACAGTATATACATGATTAACGGCTGTAACTGATTCTCATGTCCTAGTTTATACAGGGGCTGAAACATACAGTATATACATGATTAACGACTGTAACTGATTCTCATGTCCTAGTTTATACAGGGGCTGAAACATACAGTATATACATGATTAACGGCTGTAACTGATTCTCATGTCCTAGTTTATACAGGGGCTGAAACATACAGTATATACATGATTAACGGCTGTAACTGATTCTCATGTCCTAGTTTATACAGGGGCTGAAACATACAGTATATACATGATTAACGGCTGTAACTGATTCTCATGTCCTAGTTTATACAGGGGCTGAAACATACAGTATATACATGATTAACGGCTGTAACTGATTCTCATGTCCTAGTTTATACAGGGGCTGAAACATACAGTATATACATGATTAACGGCTGTAACTGATTCTCATGTCCTAGTTTATACAGGGGCTAAAACATACAGTATATACATGATTAACGACTGTAACTGATTCTCATGTCCTAGTTTATACAGGGGCTTAAACATACAGTATATACATGATTAACGGCTGTAACTGATTCTCATGTCCTAGTTTGTACAGGGGCTGAAACATACAGTATATACATGATTAATGGCTGTAACTGATTCTCATGTCCTAGTTTATACAGGGGCTGAAACATACAGTATATACATGATTAACGGCTGTAACTGATTCTCATGTCCTAGTTTATACAGGGGCTGAAACATACAGTATATACATGATTAATGGCTGTAACTGATTCTCATGTCCTAGTTTATACAGGGGCTGAAACATACAGTATATACATGATTAATGGCTGTAACTGATTCTCATGTCCTAGTTTATACAGGGGCTGAAACATACAGTATATACATGATTAACCGCTGTAACTGATTCTCATGTCCTAGTTTATACTGGGGCTGAAACATACAGTATATACATGATTAATGGCTGTAACTGATTCTCATGTCCTAGTTTATACAGGGGCTGAAACATACAGTATATACATGATTAACGACTGTAACTGATTCTCATGTCCTAGTTTATACAGGGGCTGAAACATACAGTATATACATGATTAACGACTGTAACTGATTCTCATGTCCTAGTTTATACAGGGGCTGAAACATACAGTATATACATGATTAACGGCTGTAACTGATTCTCATGTCCTAGTTTATACAGGGGCTGAAACATACAGTATATACATGATTAACGGCTGTAACTGATTCTCATGTCCTAGTTTATACAGGGGCTGAAACATACAGTATATACATGATTAACGGCTGTAACTGATTCTCATGTCCTAGTTTATACAGGGGCTGAAACATACAGTATATACATGATTAACAGCTGTAACTGATTCTTATGTCCTAGTTTATACAGGGGCTGAAACATACAGTATATACATGATTAACGGCTGTAACTGATTCTCATGTCCTAGTTTATACAGGGGCTGAAACATACAGTATATACATGATTAACGGCTGTAACTGATTCTCATGTCCTAGTTTATACAGGGGCTGAAACATACAGTATATACATGATTAATGGCTGTAACTGATTCTCATGTCCTAGTTTATACAGGTGCTGAAACATACAGAATATACATGATGAACGGCTGTAACTGATTCTCATGTCCTAGTTTATACAGGTGCTGAAACATACAGAATATACATGATGAACGGCTGTAACTGATTCTCATGTCCTAGTTTATACAGGTGCTGAAACATACAGAATATACATGATGAACGGCTGTAACTGATTCTCATGTCCTAGTTTATACAGGGGCTGAAACATACAGTATATACATGATTAACGGCTGTAACTGATTCTCATGTCCTAGTTTATACAGGGGCTGAAACATACAGTATATACATGATTAACGGCTGTAACTGATTCTCATGTCCTAGTTTATACAGGGGCTGAAACATACAGTATATACATGATTAACGGCTGTAACTGATTCTCATGTCCTAGTTTATACAGGGGCTGAAACATACAGTATATACATGATTAACGGCTGTAACTGATTCTCATGTCCTAGTTTATACAGGGGCTGAAACATACAGTATATACATGATTAACGGCTGTAACTGATTCTCATGTCCTAGTTTATACAGGGGCTGAAACATACAGTATATACATGATATCAACTTATAAATACACTTATAATTTGAACTTGAATAATTGGTTATCAGTATCATGTTATATTTCTTCATAAATCAGGAAAATAGAACTACAACAAGGCAGTCTAGAAGACAGCTTTAATCTCCTGTCGTATAAAAATATACCAGATTTATATAGCGCCCTTTTCATGTGAACACACATTCAAAGGCACTTTACCCATGTTGCAGCCACAAGGGCGCAGGTGCATTCTCTACCAGTGCAGATACAGCATGATCTGACCAGAGGGACAGACTGAGAGAAAGCCCCTGAAGGGAGAGAGAGACATTAGATACAGGCATGTCCGGCGCTGCAGAGGTGCGCCTAGCTCTTATTTCGAATAGACAGCCTGGTTCTTTAATGTGCCCGGTGTATAGCACCGATACACAGCTTCCTGGCACTTCCAGATACTTTGCAGACCACACGGCCAGATATATTTCAGAAATGTCAAGTTCCGACGCCAGGGATTGAACCCACGACCTCTGGATTGACAGCCCAGTGCGTTACCACTGAGCTAAATATTATTTAGTATTATATAAAGTGAACAGTTACATTCACAGTATGTCAGCCAGCTTGATTGTAAGGTTTGTTCTGCATGTTGTCTTTAATAGGTACACATTTGCTATGAGTTTTATGCAATTCGGCCCAGGCTTAAAAAGTTATGGATTGGACACAAAATATAAGACTCCAACCTTTGACCTTGAAAAGTGACCTTGACCTTGAGCTGGAAGGGTTAGAACATGGTTCTGCAGGTCATCTTCATTGGGTACACATTTGCCATAATTTTAATGCAATATGGCACAGGTGTTAAAAAGTTATGGAGCAGACATGTGTGTAAGATTCAAACCTTTGACTTAGAACCATGTTCTTATTTTTTTAAAATGTTTGTATCTCTTATTTTTAAATATGAGCAAGTACTTTTAAATTATTAATGTAACTTCATAAGTGACAACTATGTTAGGATTTTATTCAACACCTGATGTGGAAAGAACATTTGAATTATAGGGTGAGTAATAAGGGTGACAATATTGTTAAATTTACTGTAGAACTTTAATGTCTCAAATTGCCTTCGGTAAATAGCTTGAATCAACTAGCTGTTTGAGGCATCTACTGTATACTCTAGGGCTGCGTACCGGTTTCCGATATAAATTGAATACCGGTATTTTGCGTTCGATCGATACATCGTATCGTACGTGTCCGTATCGGTCAAAACATCTATCAACAAAAATACACAACAAAATCCCCATTTTCAGTTAAATTTTTCGGTACTCTATTTGTTTCATCTCAAAATGGTCAGGTCGTCGACGCAGCATATGTCCGAGTGTATCTAATTTTCAAACAAGAATCTGCTTTGCAAACTACTCATGCAATTTAATCATGTATAAATAGGTTAAATAAATAACTCTGACTCTTATATCAAATTTTCGAGCACATGCTCTTCATCAGGAAATAAATAACTCTGACTCTTATATCACATGCTCTTCATCAGGAAATAAATAACTCTGACTCTTATATCAAATTTTCGAGCACATGCTCTTCATCAGGAAATAAATAACTCTGACTCTTATATCAAATTTTCGAGCACATGCTCTTCATCAACAAATTTTATATAAATAGGTTGTTTATCACATATCTCAAGCCTGATGTGATTGTGTGCCGCAAGTTGAATGCATGTTGTAAGTCTGCAAGTGCCTATATACAGTTTTTAGATCGTTTGTCAAAACAAAATATCAAATGATATATCGAATATCGATCATTTTGTATCGATACAAATATTGTATCGATTATTTTAACTGTATACTAGTACATCATCATTCTGCGAGGACTGAAGAAACTATTTAAGAAATCACCGTTAACTGTATACATATGGTATCTTACCGTGACTAATTCTGATACAAAATCTAGGAAAGCGACAGTTAGTAGATAGCTTCCTTGTGGTATCTCATATCCTGCTAACAATGCTCCGTACAATCCCGGGCTCAAACCTTGACCACTGTAATATAACATTTCTAACAGTATAGCAAGATTAATCCCTCGCATAAAAATTCTGACTTTGCAGTATTATGCTAACTTTCTTACAGCTATGTATATAAACTTATGTCGCTTGGTAACACCCCGCAGCCACCGTATTCTTATGTCGCTTTGTGTTTATGTAACTTTCGTAACTGTACATATATGTAAATGCATAATGAGGCTCACAGGGAAGACTGGGAATAAACCCAACTGTGTTGTCTCTTTAAATAAAGTTTTTATTATTATTATTATTATAACTAGGAAGGATTTTTGACATAAAAACGATCATCTCAAATAAAGAGTTGTAACTATGGCAATATCCATTCAACCTCAATTTTCTGACAATATGCACAACTAGGCTTGGTACCAACTATTCATTTGAAATTTCTCTGAAATCTGCCCTGCATTCAACAAATATCTTAGTTACGCACATTTGGTACCTGGTACGTAACAGGTACTAAACAGGTACAAAATTTGCGTCACGTAAATATTCGTTGAACGTAGGGCTGACCAGTGGTTAAGGAGAACTGGCATGGACAAACTTTGTGCCAACCATCCAGAATTTTATAGGAGATATAATATACCAGGAGATAGAAATATTTTTCTTGAATACCTTTTTACAGAAAGTAATTGAATAACCTTGTTAAGTGTAACCAGAAAATGCAGTCAAACTCTGTGGAATAACTGAAAATGGTTGCTTAACAAATCAGTACATTTAATACAAAAGTTTCATAACTATTCATTACTAGTTTCTATGTTTCTATATAACCCTAGAGTAGTTATAAACACGCTGAAACCTTTTATCAATAGAGAAATTAGTCAGACTGTATTACCTTAACACTTCGGCCATGTTATCAATGTTCTCAGTTAGGAAAGGAAGCAAACCAGTCTGCTTCATATCATGCCACGCCTGTTTTGGATGTTGCTTAGCAACACATGTTACACAGTCTACACACGCAGCCAACAAGTCTAATGGTGGAGGATTAAATGCTGCAAATCTGAAAAGAAAATCAACAGTTAGTTACTTTCAATTGTGGAAAAACGTCAGCAGTTTATTTTAATCACTCTGGCCACCTCATTCCTGATGCTATCCATTGCCACGAGGATGTGAAAGAAGAGATCAAGCAACAAACAATAAAACAACTCACAACCAAACAGAAAATATGAACATCATTTTTTTATTTCAATGAAAAGCACAAAATTATTCCAATTCAACCGAGTCAGAAAATTTGGATAGCCACCTATTAGTAACAAATAATACAGTATCCCAATTGATCAGACGCCTGTGTAAGAACTCTCTCTGTCACTTATTTGTCGAAAGTTGTCAATGGTTATTAAGTTAATCCATTGGATTATGCGAACATGTGCAAATATTTCTAATGTTTTCACAACCTAAAGTCCAAAATGATATGCAGTACAACCTCTGCAGAGCAACACCCTTTGATAGCTGCAAGTATTAATTGGACGTTGTTTAGAGGTTGTTGCTCTACAGAGGTTAAATTTACAGTAAATAGTGATTTAGGGAAAAACAAGACTGCGTTCAATAAACGCTTATGCCCCCTGTGGAAGCCTTGTCCATAAATAAGTCTAAGTCCAAAATTAGGTCAAGGTGAAGGTCAAAAAGGGTCAGGTGATACAGGTGTGTGGAGAGTGTTCATATACAACATCCATGCAAGTTTGGAAGCTTTGCAGCAAGCCATAATGATGCTAGAAGAAACGGTCAATTTGGGTTAACCAGGACGGACGGACGAACGGACGAACGGACGGACGGACGGACGGACGGACAGGTGCATCACTATATGCCTCCCGATCTATCGATACGGGGGCATAAAAATTTATGTGTGGAGAGGTTGTACAGTAATTTCAAATGAATTCTCATTCTACATCTGGCGTCTGCTCAGTAGAGGGAAGGATAAATATTGAATATAATTGACAATTGAATACAGTGAAATCACAATAAATATCTAGTATCTCACCTAGGTATAAGTGTAAACAGAAGAGTTATAATATCTGTGAGGCCGTCTGCTGCAGAGGGGAGTGATTTACAGATAGCTCGTATAAACAATGTGACGTCTGTAACCCTCATAACTTGTGCAGGCGATACCATACCTACAACATGAACACATATAGTTAGGTGACACATGCATGTATAACACAATAGTCTTATTGTAATAATTTCAATTAAAGAAATCCAAACTTATTTCTATTAAAATTCATGCATATCATAATCTCCTTCCCATATTTTTCATTTTGTCTATAAAATCATTTTTTAAATCATTGGCAGACTGTCGTTTTAAAAGTTTTATCAAAATAATATATATTAAATTTCAAGGCATAACAGGTAATTTCTCAAAAAATAGAGAATGAATGCGGGAAATGACGTCTGAAAAGCTATGTAAAGAAATTTAGTGGTTTATCTCATGAAAAATACCAAATAGGGTCGAAAAATTGAGATATAGAGTGGTTAAGTAACAAATATATAATGAATGTTAGTGGGCCATAAATAGATTCAACATGTGAATGTAAATATGTTTCCAAAACAACGAATCATAGAGAACACGTACCAGCTCCCCTAGCAATCCCATAACAACGAATCATAGAGAACACGTACCTGCTCCCCTAGCAACCCCATAACAACGAATCATAGAGAACACGTACCAGCTCCCCTAGCAACCCCATAACAACTAATAATAGAGAACACGTACCAGCTCCCCTAGCAACCCCATAACAACCAATCATAGAGAACACATACCAGCTCCCCTAGCAACCCCATAACAACGAATCATAGAGAACACATACCAGCTCCCCTAGCAACCCCATAACAACGAATCATAGAGAACACATACCAGCTCCCCTAGCAACCCCATAACAACGAATCATAGAGAACACGTACCAGCTCCCCTAGCAACCCCATAACAACGAATCAAAGTGAACACGTACCAGCTCCCCTAGCAACCTGATGTAATAATTCCTGTATCTCACTCTTCAGTAACTGCCAACCATCATATGTAACCTCCCATTGTATGATCGGTATTTCAAGGTCAGATATCGGCTTCCGTCCGTCTGATATCAACTCTCCGAACACACCAGCGGGAATACGAAAATCTCCTGAAATAGTATGCATGTAAATTACGTATAATAAATACACAAACAGTCGCTGTGGAATTGCAAGCAATACCAAAGTCCACTACACATTTGGAACTATGACCCTTTCAGTTTTGACTTATTTTCACTATTTCTGTCTTCATAGCAACCAAGTTTTACCAGAATCAGAAAATATTAAACCATTATAATCTCCGTATTGGCCTCTATATACGACCATGTTTTATAAACATTGCTTGGAAACTATTATGAATTAAGGCAGAATTCAAATTTTTGACAAACTGACTGATGAGGATAAACCTAAAAAGTACCCCTCTGATTCAAAACTGGTAGGGTACTAACAATAGAGCTACTTGGGCTAAAATATGTTGAAAACACATCGTACCTGCAACATAAGGTGTTTTATCCCTGGCAAGTTGCCAGATAAGTGAATTGACAGTGGGTCGGATATCCTGTGAACTGTTTCTATCTAGATATTCTGTGTACTTGGGTAACTCAGACCATAACTCTAAAACCTGAAACACAAAGAAGAAACCTGATCATCTTCATATATGAAATAAACACATATCTAGTAATGTGGTCATAGGACTGAGTACAACCCCCATATGGCCATTTTGTCAAACTTAATATCACTGTCTTGCTGCTTCAGCTTGTCCCTTAAGTAGTTTAACATTTTTACAAAGTTTCAGACACCACCTCCACAAGGCCGAAATTAAAATATTTTGTTTCCCCTTCCCGACCCAAACAGATTTAGAATTGGTAGGTAGGTTTAACTTTTTTTTTGGTCAAGACATACAAATAAGGAAATTTAGAAATCGCTAAGGGAAAACCAAGTCTTACATTTAAAATTAACAGGTACCAAATTTAGTAGTAAGAAACATGCCTGTATACAAAAAATAACATTTGTATTCCCAACATTTCATAAAAGAAATATTATTTCAATTCGGCAATAAAATATTTTGGGTAGGGCCATTTTTTTCGGGTAGGTAGCGTAAGGGGAAACAAACAATATTCTATTTTAGGCCCAATGTAGAACTAAAACAACAGCACAATCACCATAGAAGAGCTTAAACTGGCCTCAGTGGCAGAGTGGTTAGAGAATCTGTCTAAGGAAGGGAAGGTTACAGGTGCGATCCAAGGTCACAACATAACAAGGTCATTAAAATGTCAAGATAATGGGACTGAGTAGTCTCCATATGACCAAGGAGTATATCACATGCCAAACCAAGAAATCAAAACTCTGATCTACTGAGTGCAGCAATCATTGGACAGCAAATTTTACTTTGACAAATATTCAGGGAAGTAACATAAGCTAACAATACCACTACAGTATCAATTCAGTATACTGACATAATCTTAACAGCAACATTTGGTTTGGGAACAAACAGTGTCGAATCTATGGACCTATCCTGTTACATACTATTAACATACCTTTGATGCGCTAGCACTGTGTGCTGCTGCTAGAGATGTACTGAGTTTGACGAGTGTAGAGAAGTCTAGAGGAAAGTTGAGCAATGCTGTCTGAAACATGTTTCCTACACCTTGATCCATGCCCTGCAATATAGATAACATAGTAATCCCTTTACTCCATAGACACCTTAACCCCGATATCCATTCAAGTGCAATCATCCAATATTGATTTGTATGCTAATGTACATTTTGATATACACTGAGTACATAAAGAAACACACGTTTTACATTGTCGCCATGGGGTTACAAGTTAAACCCGTCATTTTGGTCAGTCTGCAATTTACTTCCTATACTACATATATCAGTCATTTTCTTGGCTGTAAAGGTAAAGTTTTAAAACAAACTACTGAAACAACTTAAATGTGTTAACAATCAAAACACACCAAACACATTGCTCTGCATGGTATTCAAACAGCGCTATAGG
Source organism: Spisula solida (assembly GCA_947247005.1). Lineage (NCBI taxonomy): Eukaryota > Metazoa > Mollusca > Bivalvia > Venerida > Mactridae > Spisula > Spisula solida. The sequence goes on along the minus strand of OX365959.1, from coordinate 41,576,788 downwards.
CTAACATGTACTCCTATCCAAGGAGAAAATGTAACATTTGTTTCCTTAGTACATATTTTAAGGCAGAACTACCTGGTAAGATAAAATTTCAGTAACAAATATCTTACAATGCTTTCAATTGGCGATATTGAATTTATTGAAAAACTTAAACAACAACTTGATAAGAAAGCAGATTTGAGCTGACATTTGGCTCAGAGATATTTCACGATTGGTTAATACACTAAAACATGTTTTTAGTATCAGGTCACATGATACCAGGCTATTTCATGTTCCTATACATACAGGAAACATACCTTATTCCAAACACTGTTGGCTAACACTTCCTTACTGAGTAGTTTAGCTGATATATCGTACATCACCTGTAATACAAATCATACAGTAATACAGGTATTTATTTAATGCTAACTGATGAGATATGGAGTTCTATCAGTGAAATAAAACCTATATCAGTCACTGGTTATCACCTACAATGTGACTGATATAAGCTCCGCCCCCTCACAGGGACTACTTTAATTTACCAAAATCTCAACACTAAAATGTCTGTAACTTTTTTATTACTAAACGGAAACATGTCATGTGGGGGTTTTTATTCTTAGTTAGACCATTTCCTACAAGTTGGTGAATGATTTAATGCAAAATTCTCAAAAAAGTCGTTTTCACCTATTCATCATAATCCAAGATGGCGGATTTTGAAGTGAAAAATATGAATGGAATAACATATTCATACGTAGCCTAACCACAGTAGTAATTTGGCATAAATAGTACCAGTTTTGACACCATAAAAGCATTAAATAAATAGAATATTTGTTTGTTTTGATTGAATATGGTTAATATCTCATCTTGTAGTGATAAAATTTTAATATTTTCACGCGCTCTTGAAAATATTGAATTTTATCACTACACGATGAGATATAAACCATATTCAATCAAAACAAACAAATATCCTCTATATACTAGTAGGGGAGACTACATAAGGTTACACCATTTTCTAGAGCTAAGTAAATATTGAAGTATGAAATTTACATTGAAGTATGAAATTTACATTGAAGTATGAAATTTACATTGAAGTATAAAATTTACATTGACATATAAAAAGTAAAAGCATTTTTGTTGGTTGGAATTAGTGTCGTTTGAATGAAATGTTCTAACAACAATTTTGCTATGACTAGAGAAGTCATACTGATACCAGTAAGACGAGTGCTGTAAACCAATTAACTTACGAATACAACCTTTTGTATTTTGCCTATCGTTGGCAGTTTTTCAGTACTTTCGCATCGACTTAATTTCGCGAAATTCTACCACTCAAGAACTCCGCGAAATTAAATCACGCAAAATAATTTCTTGGTTTACAGTATTGCATATTTTGACTGTTGTAAAAAAGTCAAATTCTGTAGATAAGGCCAAAGAAAACATTTTGTGAACTTTGTACAATTGGAAAGCTGAGGGTAGTGTTACATATTTTTAGATTTATAATAAAGGTATTCTTCAAAATTGATGAGAGGTTACCAAAGAAACAGAACAAATATTTTATACCTGCATTTCTCTTTTACTTCTGGTTAAAGTTGATTCATCAAAGGCTGTTAGAGCGGCCAGTAGTACGGTATATATAACACAATGTGAGAGTGAGGCCGTCATCTAAAATATAACATGAAATTGGAAACTTAAAACTGAGGGGACGTACAGTCAGGCTGACAATAAGCAAGAGTTTTCCATCAACAATATAAACTGAAGGAAATTTAAACATGTGTATTAGTCAGAATTTTATTTGCAAACTATTGCTTCAAAAGAAATTATATCCAGTTTATTTTTTGAATTACTCAGACAAAATTGACAGATAATCTTATTCCGACATCATTTAGCCCGGAAAATTTCTTTGAAACTTACCGAATTTCCGGAGAATGGTTCCTGGTCTAGAAGTTCTGACAGGAAGTCAAACACATTGAGTTGTAATGCCTGGTTCCCATACTTCCTGGTTATATTAGCACCATCTTGACCTAGATATAACTGTCTAATTACCGCCCAGCTCAGTAATAGAGGGCCATGGGGCTGTTCTGATCCCAAATATTGCATTGTCTTTTCTAACGATTGAAACGTCGATTTGTCCTTGAGTAAACTATGGTCAGTAAACCTGTAAGTGTGACAAAAAATCAATAAATATTGGTTACAAGTCCACTCTATATGCCAATATTTCAACCTAAATACAGTCTTTTTCAAGAGACGAAACTCTTATTCTTATTCACATAGCTTTTAAGTACTCATAACATAAATGTACGACTTGTTATCACAGGGCTCGACACTAACACTGGTCCGCTGGTCCGAGAGCAGTGAAAATCAAGAAGGACCAGTGAAAAATCTGGAGGACCAGTAACTGTCCTTATTACAAATTTGGCGCTTTTGCCCTGTCCGACCATTGGCCAAAATAGTCAGTGTCTAGGCCTGTATCAAGAAATAGAATATAACCTACATTATAAGCCAATGAAAACTCCACATTTTTGCGGTTAAATGAAAATTTAATCATTAAAATTTTCTCTTAACAGACTTGACGTCATGCGTTTGCGCTAATTTCTATCGGCCAATCAGAATGCAGAATGTTATATTCTAAGTTAGTTAGAACATATTAAGTAAATTTTAATGACTAAAAAGGACTCGCTTCGCTTCGCTCGCTCATTAAAATTTACTTAATATGTTCTAACTATAACATAGAGATATCAATGGAATGTTTTTCTCATTCTTAAGTGAACACAATCATGTTAAAACCATAGTCTCAAAGCCACATGGCATGGAACTGTAAACACTGTTAATGTCGCAAATACATCTATAATTCATTTGTGAATTCATAAACTACCTTGTCATTTGAAAACTTCTGTGAAGCATTATCTGCATAAGCCCAGTAATTTGCCAGTATATACCAACCACCAGTCAGGTAAATCCTATACTCTTAAATATGTATATATAAGAATGTTAAATTAGATGCTGTCCGTATGTATGATGTCTCATCATGTTTTAAACAATGGTTTGTCGTTCAGAGGCTTTGTTATTAACCACTCAGGCCATGAGGCTAACAGCCTTCATGGTTAATTCCTATGCGTCAGAGCTCCAAAGTATTATATAACAGTCGGTATACTACAGTTTTTCATAGTTTATTTCTAAAACATCTTACTGTTTAGTATAACTGAGTCTTTCTACAGTCTCTAGATCCATGGCCTGTGATAGTACTAATACTTCTAAACATCTGAAATATACAGTACAAGTGTAAACAAACATAGTAATACTTAGTGAACACATTAGAACGTAAATAGTCATTTATTTCTTTTTATTTTGTGAAACTTTTCAAGTTTTACATTGTACAGTACAACCTCTCCAGAGCGACCCTCTGTAGAGCAACACCCTCTCTATAACATACAGTACAACCTCTCCAGAGTGACCCTCTGTAGAGCAACACCCTCTCTATAACATACAGTACAACCTCTCCAGAGCGACCCTCTGTAGAGCAACAACCTCTCTATAACAACACCTTCAAAATTTCCCTAAGCAGATATTTACTCTAAATTTATCTCTGTTGAGCAACAACCTCTATACAACGGCCAATATTTGCAGCTGCCAAAGGGTGTTGCTCTACAGAGGTTGTACAGTATATATTTGGAACAAATAAACGGACACAAAACCAGGATATAGAACTTAAGTATAAATGCTCCTGTTACAATTCTCGCTCGTGGTTATAAAGATATTGAAAGTAGTATCAGAGTTTCAGGTGATTTGACAGTAGCAGTAACATTTTAACGACTTTTGTATGTCGCGGCCTGAGATCAAATCAGAGACCTGTAGTATTTGAACCAGAGGCCCCACCACCAGGCCAGTGTTTTTTTTGGCTAAAATATATGGAGATATTAGGCCCCTTTCCCCTCTCAACAGAGTATATATTTTCCCCCAAATATTTCTAAATTTTCCCCTTGGAGTCTTGCTCAGTTTATTCCACATAAATAAGGTAAATTGTGTTGATAAATGAATGCAGAATGGATTGAAATAGTAGGTTTTGACCTCGCATACTTAAAATACCACCAATAAACAATCATACTAGACATTTAGGAAGAATTTAACAATAAGTGAAAATTCCCCTTTCAGCTTTTCCGCACGTTAATTTTCCCCCTGCAATGGGCCCGGACCCCTTTCCCTCAAAAGTCAAAATAAACACTGCAAGCTATTGCGGCTGATAAATGAATAATGTTACTATAGTTACCCAATCTTTTTCAGTAGTCGATCCATAGATTCATCAAGTACATGTTTATAACTTTGTCTTCTACCGAACCCTTGTCTCTGTAATATCAACATTGTGATAGGATATGCATAGATTTTGAAAAACCTTCATAAAATAAATCAACAACACTGAAATTTTTTAACATTATAACAAAATGTAACACCTCTTAAATCTTATTGTGATGAGCATTTGTATTAAGATTCCATACACAGGATGGAGCAATTAGTGGTTGGCGGAGATTAAAGACGGGCAGGCGGACAGAAAATAAGATGTCTTCCGTAGTATGTTTAATTCTTTTGCCCCTTCAGTCAAGGATAACCCATGAAAGTGCAAGCACTTATTTCCAATGGGGTTCTGTGGTCATTTGCTAAAGGAACAGCGAGGGACAGTGAATATCGGAAGGTGAAAAGACACATAAACAAACCTTGAACTTGTCCAGTAGTTTATTGAAGTCAGCAGACGATGCTTCAAAATCCTTCCAATATACAAGCAAGATCTCTAACAATTCCACCTACAAGCAAACACAAGAAATCATCGAAATCACCCAGACTCTCACAACTTGTAATGATAACTAAGGTTATACTCTCTATGTGTCATTTTTTAATACAAGAGCCATACATAACCACAGGTGTGAATAGCAAGTTGGGTACTCATAATGTATATTGTATGTAGTGTGTATAGGATTTTAAAATTACTAATAGGGGAGAAATTTGCGTAGGTGGCCGGCTAACTCAGTCAATAGAGCATTCGCCCCATTGGCGAAGGGTCCAAGGTTCGAGCCCCGGTCTGGCTGACATTTTTCTTGCCCAGATACAATAATTCTCAATCTCTCTTTAAATGGATAGTTAAAACATACTTCAATACTAGAAACACATAAAAAATCTGACCATAATGTCCAGGCCCTTTTTCAATGTTTTCTTCGTCTTTTAGTATAGCAGAGGGGTAGAAATGAGTCAGTAGGCGGCAAAATCAACTGGCTTTAAGAGCATTTTTGAAGAACCCTCAAATCAACTTTTAAAGTTAAACTGGCTACATGAACATACTTCTATACCCTTGGTATTGGACCTCAACATTAAGACCAACTCAATAATGAAACCATTTTTTACATCATTTACCAAGCGTCCCAAGAGTGGTCAGTTTATCAACATTTTACTGTATCTCTCTCCATATGGAAATAAACAACATGAAATGACCTAAGAGATATATTACCTGTTCCTTGAGGTTCTGGTGTGCCCATGCTAGTGCATACCTGTCATTCTGAAATAGTATAATACAGATATTTATCTTCATAAACATACACTTTACCAATAGTCAATGTTTACCTAAACATAGTATTCATAAAACTTGTTAAGCAGGGCTTTAAAGGTCTTCATAATAATTGAATTATGTGTGTATGTGTAACGAAAATTATGGATAGCACATTAAGATAAAAGCATATTGTCAAGTGTCTGCAACAGTCTGTGAAATTAGCACATGTCAGAGATAAGTAATTGCAGTATAGTTACAGACAAGTCACTTCTACAGGCATAATGTATACAGTATTAATAAAAACTAGTACCACTTTCTGTCAAAAACAAGACTGCGTTCAATAAACGCTTATGCCCCCTGCGGAAGCTTTGTCTATAAATAAGTCCAAAATTAGGTCAAGGTGAAGGTCAAAATGGGGATAGGTGATACAGGTGTGTGGAGAGTGTTCATATACAACATCCATGCAAGTATAAAAGTTTTGTAGCAAGCCATATTAATGCTAGAAGAAACGGTCAATTTGGGTTAACCAGGACGGACGGACGAACGGATGGACAGGTGAATCACTATATGCCTCCCGATCTCTCGATACGGGGGCATAAAAACCATCAGTCTCCAACATCTCACTTTTGCCATTTAACGGTCATAACTCTGGCAGTCATCATCGAACCTAAGATCCCTGACAATGTACATAACTAGACTTGGTACCTACTATTCGTGTGAAGTTTCATTAAAATCCGACCAATTGTTAAAGAGAACAAGTGTGGACAAACTTATTTTTAACCATTAAAGGGCCATAACTCAGGCAATAATCCTCGGACATAAAATTCCAGAAAACATACACAACTAGGCTTGGTACCAAAAGTTCATGTGAAATTTTATTGAAATCCAACCAATAAGAATATACACACTTTGTGACAAGTCACAGAGGTGGTACAGTCAGGACTCGTTACAACGACATCCGATATACCGACAATTTCGTTGTAACGACATCAATTGGTGGGGACGAATTCTATATAACGTTAATAGTATCCGTTATAACGACATATTCACTTACCGACACCGACAGCAAAAAGATGGGAACGAATCGATTGTTTACTCAGTAATTAATACTCGATATACTGACACTTATCAAGGGACTATTTTTCACACCTGAACTATTTATCGGCTTCACAAAGTCACTGTCTGAGCAAGGAGCCGAATTATGTAATTACACTTGTGAAAATCATCTTAATTGCTCTCTTTATAATAGTGGAACCTTTCACAGTCGAATCTTGTTTGTATGCTACGGCTCGCGCATTCGTAATCAAGGGAGATAAGCGAAGTCATCGCATATATTCATATTTAAGAAATCGTACGGTTCACGAAATAAACGATGTTAATCGAGATTTCTCGACTTGATTTATTAATTCATCAATTATTAAAGACGATAGGGTAAAATTAAAAATTTGTAACAAAATGAATTACCAAATTATTCTCTAGAGCGTTAGATTTTATAGTTTACTGTAGTAGTATCCGGACATCTTTAAATTTGGACGCCCTTTATTTTGGAGCTCTCTTAAAACATTGTTTTTTATTTTAAATATTTTTTATGTAATTATGATAATTTTATACTGCTGATTTTGCTGATTATGTAAATTTTATGACATAATAAATTATATGTTAATCATAATTGATTTCTATGAAACAATCTCCAAATCAAATTTATCGTCACTAGTGAAATTCAGTATAATGACATTTTTATCAGGAACAAACAGTGTCGTTGTATCGAGATCTGACTGTACAATGATACTAGCGTTTGGTTTTTGCATTGACTGCCAGGAACACCCCTGTCATGCCTGTTATACATATTATAATGACATCCAGCATGAAGTCAATAGCTAAATATGAATAAAGAGAAAATAGAATGTGGGACGCATAAAAATCATGAAGATTTGGAGACTACATTAATGTATAATCATGTATGTTCTGTGTCTTACCATGAGAGTACCATGTGTTTCCCAGGTAGGTAAAGCTTCGTCACATACTGTCTCTACCTGCTCCAATATCTTCTTGATTAATGCATTATTCTTCAATAACTCATTCAGAAACTCAGTATATTCCACCTACAACAAACAAATGTTCAAATGTTAACTAAATATGATGTTTGCTGTAAATTCCAACTAGAAACAAAGAATGTTCAAATGAATAACTAGTTGTGATGTATGCAGTTAAAAATATCTTTCAATGCATTTTTTACATCCAGATCTGTACGCTACCAATCTGCATATTTTTTTCCCTTCTTTCCATGTTTGACATGAGACACTCGTAGTGTGTGGCCTTTGGTTTCAACACCGCCTAATTCAATTAGTAATTTGTTAACATTTTCAATCAAGGGCCATAATTCTGTTGAAATGTTAGATAGTGTTACGTGACGTTGACATTGGAAGGTGTTTATGATGGTAAAGAAGTATGCCAAGTTTGAAAGCAATGCCTTGATAGACTTTTTCAGTGGGATGAACAAACAGGACTATCACAATATACAGGGTGATTCATAATACCTGTCACAGTTTCAAACTATTATAACTTTTCGTTTCTGTACAAGAAATGTATGTATCATATATCATTTGAAAGCTGATATGATGAAGTTTTATCTGATTTAAATGACAGTAATAACGTTGACATCATGGCGTCATAAACGATGTCATAAACAGATGTGCAATTTCCAAGACGTCATTTTCAAAGCATAATTAAATGCAGCATAATTTTGATCAGCAAAAATAGTATCCTGATTATGATAAACTATCTTCAACGGCACACTGGCTTATTGAATGGTTTTAGTAAATTGTATCTATAGATGATGGCAATATTTAAGTCACATTAAAATAAGCATTGACGTCATCATCGGTCAAATTGACGTCACATTGAATATATGGCATAAATTTCAATTCCATTTATAGACTAAAACATGCATGAAAGTATGTGATATTGTATATCAAATAAAACTTTAAAGCATATGTGTTTGAGATGTGCAAACTACTTGTGATTATATTCAAACATATCAAAACTGTTTCATTTAAAAAGTGTAACATATATTATGAATCACCCTGTATGATCAGTAGATGCCGGGGCAAAAAAAGACAAACATATGAGTCAATTGTTACTCTGTAAAGTTCAGCTAAAGAGCAAACACATGGTAACCATGACTAAGATAAAAGCTTACCCTGTACGGATGATTTTCTGTATCGGGCCAGTATGATAGTATATGTTTTATACATTGTAATAAATACAATCTCTCACTGAAGTAAAAGTCTCTTATCTTCAACATAAAACCAAGTGAATGTCTCTCTGAACTCAACGCCAACTGAAAATACAGAAATATAACCATTTAACAATCATAAAATCTGGAACAGTCAATCAAATTTAGCACTGGCCCCAAGATCATGATGAGTACAATTTGCTGATTTTCTGTTCGGGCAAGTAACTTTTTCCCTAGAAGTAGTTTCGTTAAGAAGGATGCCTGACCCCATGGTAGGTAGTATTCAATTTCTTCATTCCTTTGACTGATATCTTCTATATATTCTTTATTATGTTTTTTCCAAATTCATTTCAGCGAAAAATTTGAAGAGCCTACTGCAGCATAGAAGTATATTTTAACAACAACAATGAGCATTCAAGTAAAAGTTCAATAATTTAATAATGCATTACAACGAAATTAAAAATCCTGAAAATTGTACACAGCCGACCACTTTTGCCGAACAAGAGGCCTTCAATGACATTGTTTCCATCTTTAAATTAATTTGTATTAAAGAAAATCCTTCAGAGCAGATTCAATGTTCCATAACTTTGCCATTTCTTGACATATTTTCATTAAATAACTTTCATATTTGTATATAATAGTCAGGAATTATAAATCGGAATTCCGAATAAATCAGGAAAATTGACACTCCTATGTAACTGTACATATACGTTGGATGTTCAAAAATAAACAGGACTGGGGCCCTCACGGATTTAGTTTTAAATATTATACAAATATTATTCATAACATTGAATCGGAATTTAATTGCGAAAAATTGATATCTGATTTATAGAGTTACACTATCACGTCCGCTCATAAAAAGTCAATTTTGAAACCATGGTAACACGCACCCGGCGCAGCCCACCAATTACGTAAGAGGGTGTATCTTTAATACTACCATATCGATAGTTTTCAAACTTCGCCATGACATTGCATGTTACATATATGTTGCAAAAATAACGACATCCGGACGTTAACTACGGAAGTAAAAAGAATTTTAACTCCAGGAGTGACAACGTCACCAGAACGTAAGGACAAGAGGGCCCAAAGAGCCATAGGTCGCTCACCTGTCCTAGTAGTTCATGCACCCCTAATGGTAGCCTCTATTGCATGTACAAGGTTTTCATATTGTCTTATGCTTTATAGTTTACATCACATTTAGACCCAATAACATATTGAAGTGATTGGACCTTGTGACCTAGTTTTTGACCCCGGATGACCCAATATTGAACTTGACCTGGATTTTTTTGAGATGATCATTGTGACCAAGTTTCATAAAGATTAGACAAAAATTGTGACCTCTAGTGACTACACAAGTAATTGTGGACGGACGACGGACGGACGAAGAGTGATCACAAAAGCTCACTCTGTCACTTTGTGATAGGTGAGCTAAAAACGGACACACGCCAAGTTCTGTCAACAGCAAGTAACTATGTCCTCTGAATCGTATGAAATTATCGTAACTACGTCGGGAAACATTTCTCCGAGTCGTTTATCATTTTTAGAATGGCATTTACGCTTTAATGATAACTGTTCAGCTTTGAAAGACAGGGAAGTAATAGGAAATCATAACGATTGTGATGTCAGCAACTGAGACATTTGCAAAATATCAACGTCTCATGGTACGTTGCCTCGACCAGATATTCGATGTAAGATCCGGAAAAATACATGTGATTCTCACCAACGCTTTACTTGAGTGGTTCAGTGTGGTACAGTAATGTATTCATCGCCTAAAATAACTATAAACCTCGTATTTCATAGCCCTATGCGAAGCACGAACACCTTGTAAAATAGCGACGTCATTTTCAGCGCCCGGTGGGCGTTAGAGACCTTGTTTATTCATACGTAACTCTCAGACCGCATAGTTGTTTTAGTTAATAATTTTACTGATGGTATATAATTTAATTTTGTTTTGTGACAATAGTCCTGTTTATTTTTGAACGTCCCACGTATATACAAACTTGTGAGTTTTTCTGTGAGCTTCTGCATGATATGTCATGCATTTCTTCATATGAAATGCACAAACTTTTACTTTCTTAATAAGAATAGTGCGTCCTACATGCAATACTGCACCAGATTGGGATTTTTTTCCCTCTGAAATTGGGAAAATGGATCATTTTTCAGATTGGGCAAGTATCTTTTATGGGTACCTAACAAAGGGGGAAAATTACTGATAACTGTACATCTACTAACTTGTAAGTTTTTCTGTGAGCCTCTGAAGTCTTGAAGTATATAGGAACAAAATATTTCATAGCTCTGATCTTCTTCAAGTCCCTGAAACAATGGAAGAATAATCATCAACTCATACAAGTATTGTTTATATAAAAACTATTTTTCTGTTTCCCACTACACATTACATGTGAGATTAAGACTTGTAATTTGTACAAAGTGCCTTAAATTTTGCACTGGGGAGGGTCAGGGTGCTACTCGAACCCGTTTTACTAATAAACATATACTTACAAGAAATCTATTCAGCTTCTGTATAAAGTCTTTCTGTTGTTTTGAAATCTTTTTGTTCTTCAGCAAATCCCCTTGAGGTGCCCTGGAATAATGAATACAATATAATAAGTACCAACTAACCTGAAATCTACTTTTCTAGAAAAATTGAAGTAGAATGCACATACTTTCTATCCTACATTCCCTAATGTTTATCAAAGATTATTTAAACATGACCCCTTTCAATATAATATCTTCAAATATAGTTTGATAGGCAGAATTTTTGTTTCCAGATGAATACCTGGCTAGATCTACAAAGTGTCAGATAATAAATTATTATAATCTTAAATGGCATTTTTTTAAGTTCACAATGTGTGAATTTGATTCCTTATGAATTCACAAATCTGCATTAATATATATTTACTTCTGAGTCTCATAACAAGAAGAATATATAATAAGTCTGTTATGAAAATGTGCCAAAATAAGTATCACACAAACAGTGATTTTTTTGGCCTCTTTGGGAAATGGTCCGGGTCCGTTCAGATTGGGAATTTTCGCGTCGTGACAACTTGAAATTGGGAATTTTCATGAAGCAGAAAGGCCAAAATAAAACAGAAAAAGAGATTACATGTGACTGTTTACTGGTTTCTGTCAACTTTTATGCTTTTATATCTTGTCAAAAAAGTTCATAACTTCATCATTTTATGTCCGATTTTGAATTTTTTTTTTTAAATGTTCCTTGGGAATTTCTCCCTTCAAATTTGGGAAAAAATAGCCTTATTCGAATTGGGAAAGTACTGTTTACCGGTAGCAAACAAAGAAGGAAAAAATCACTGACAAATGAAACAAAACAATACTAACCTTGGTTTCTTGTAATATAGAAGACCCTTCAATAGTTTGTTTTTATTTTTTGTCAGTTCCCTTTTGATCAAATCCTGTCAATTAAAATTTATAGGTAACTAATTACATGAACATGTAAACAATAAGGCCAAAAATATAATACAATATATAATGTGTTTCCTCTTCTAGACAATGGCCAATTAAGCCTTTAATAGAGTTCGGTAGGGAGGTGTAGGTTAAACATATTTCATTGTCAATAATCTTTGTTTTGCCTACGCTCTTTACTAGTTCTACTGTTTTGATTTATATTAATTTTGAATACATTGTGACTATTCCCACTTAGTTTTCTTATTTGCATACCCAACTTATTTTATAAAATAAAAAAAAATCTGAGGGTAAAAAAATTATTTTGGGTAGAGCACTTAGGGAAGGAAAATCAAACAATATTTTATTTTTGGTATAAACTTGTTTATAATAATTACAGTAAAGTTCCGCTACTAAGACCACCGACCGTTCTGACAAAAAGTGGTCTTAATAGCGAGTCGGTCTTAATAGCGAGTCGGTCTTAATAGCGAGTCTGTGTGTATGTATCTTAAAGAGCTAGTACTGGTTGTTATATACTGGTGAACATTGTCATTGAAGCTAATATACATATATAAATATAATAAAAACAAAAACAATGTACAGCATACACATTTAATTAATACAATATAACGTATCTATTAATTAAAACGGCATAATTAGGCAGCAATAATACTTATATTCTCTGAAGCACAATTTTTCCGAATTTCGAAGTTGTCCGAATACTATGCAAGTTACAATAACAGACCTTGATTTGAATCGTTCTTGAGAATAGTATGGTGACTTCTTTGTTATGATTTGACCCAACATATATTTAAGGAATGATTTATTGATTAATATAAACTACATTAATGCTCTTCGTTATCAACAAATTTCTGAACGATCTACGTTGGTAACGAAATTCCGTGACGCCGTATCGTAACTGACTTTAAACCGTACCCTAATGGCAGACAACTTATTTTTATCGTCGGTAAATTCAACATGTTTTTCACAACTTTAGTGACATTTAATTGATGCTAATCAGTGCATTTAATTGGTTAATCTGCTTGTTTGCCAGTCAAGCATGCTGCCCCAGGCAATTATCAATTGTGTATGTAGTCTAATTGACTTTTAATTGACTGTGATAAATGAACACACAAGTTTCAATACAGTGTCTTCGATCTCATGCTGAGCTGGTATGTTACCCTTTTGACTGTAATTCAAGCGCCCCGTGACCTTGATCAAGGTGCAAGATGATTTTCAATTGCCCGGAGATATGCGTAGGTGTGAAGAAAGTTGTTTACACAAAATTATACATGACACATAATTGGTCGTATTAGCGAGACCAAACACAGTTGGAATTGACACAATGTACTAGTCAAAGTGGTCGTAATACGGAATAGCGGACCGGTCGTATTATAGGACCTTAAAACAATTGAATATAGAACAAAATTATTTGGTTCTTTTAAAAATCGGTCGTATAGCGGGACGGTCGCATTATCGGACCGGTTGTTAGGTGGAACTTTACTGTACATGTATTATAAAATAAGCATGTCAGCTAATTCATACACAGCTTATAATGATTAATGAATCCTGCACAATTAAATGATTTGTAACATCTCATAAAAACAATAGGGACATCATGCTCTGAGGTTAACAAGTATAATTATATTATTTATTATCACAAAATTAAATCTGCTTCAACTAGGCTGAAACTCGACTACCAATCCAGAGGTCCCTAGTTCGAATCTCAGGTGGGGCACTGGAAATTTCAGAAACACTTTAACTTAAGTACAATACAAATATAACTACCAATCAGTCATCAACTTTTTTGGTTTGTTGTCAGACTAATTTAAACACTGAAGGAAAATAAAGTTGGGTAAAATGGAGAAAAAGAGTCAACACAAAAATTACCTTTGGTCTCAAAAATCCTGTTCCACTGATAAATTGCCATAAGTTTCTGTTTCCAAAACTACAATCACATGATCAAATATATATATAAAGACAGAATTCGTGTAGTGACTGTGGTGACTGATTCCCAAAAGATGCCCGACTAGCTCAGTTGGTATCTAGAGCTATGGATAATCGGATATAAATCCCATTAGAAAAAAAAAGATTTTTAAAATATGGGGCATCATGGGTTTGAGTCCAATTTTCAAGTACACTTTTAATAATTGTGGGGTTTGAATTGTGTCGAGTATGTAACATTGGTGTCAACAATGATATTTTACTATTTTTCACCAATATTTACTGTCTCGGACATTTGTGTAACAATAAAGTCTGTTATTAAACATTCAGTTCTAACAGATTTTGAAGTGGAAAATACAAGTGATTTAAATTAATTGTTGATATTGAGAAAACGGGAGAACCAGTTATGACAGATGTTTGCGACTGCGGGTCCCATAGAAGCTAGGATGCACACACATCTGCAAATGCGGGTCCAGCGCCGAAAAATCGCTTAAGGATAAAATTAGGTACGCAAAATACATGTGTCGGGGAAATCCCTGAAGGTTTTCATGTTTGATAGTATGACATATTTTTGAAACTTTCGAGAAGTCTGTAATTCTATCAGTAACAGTAAAGGTCGTCGAATTAGAGAATTAATAATCATTAATATGAACAACAACGACAAATTACATATCCGAATTAACGGCTAGACGAATGCTACTGCAGTTTGAAAAAATGACTACGAGTTGAAGTAATCTATGCAGCGATATAGTTGTACGAATTTCGCATGCATGAGTGTGTTTTGATGTTACGTAATAAGTGGCGTGTCTAATTAAGCAATTAATTAAGAAATAATACCTGTCGGCGCTATTAGCGCCAGAATCAACCATGATGGCGATGTTGACAGAAATATTCCGAAAATTAAGTGTGGTATTATTTTCGTATTTATATTTACCTGTATTTTGACCATATAACACACACACAAAATATGTTATGATATATTAAATATATTTTTAATTGAATGTATAATAAATTATTAATATATTTGACATTTGATGCAGCAAACTGAATTCGAGTACACGGCTGTTGGAGTCAGCGTAAAAAGTTGTTGAAAGAGAGATTAGGATATTTCGGAATATTATTGGATATTTCTGCTGTGAACGTCACAGAGGATGCTTGTCATTGTCACGTGCTGATTCGAACATATTTGTTTGTATGGTGTAAACCTATAGAAAGTATCAAAATGTCACCACAATTTAAAAAGAACAAAATATTTCTAATTCTCATTGTTTTCTGTGCGATTTTTTCTGTGATTCTTGTGCGTGAAATTTCCAAGAGGGACACGGCGTTAGCGAAGCTAGGTGAGTCATCATACCTGTATAAATTTAAATTTATAGACACTTTCTACGGTAATTCCTTGCTACGATGTGTTCACTTATTTCATTCAACAGTGAACATGTCAGGTTGTAGTATTTATAGTCACCATTAGGTGACCATAAATGGTGGTAAATAGAACCTACCTAGAACAGAGAGGTGATTTAGCACGTCTTTCTAGATGAGTTCCGTAATGCATAAGAGAAAGTACTAAGTCTCTGCGCATGCGCCGTGAGATGATGACATCGACCTCTGATTGGCTCATCTAGACTGGTGACCTCCGACCCGTAAACACTACAAGGTGAACTTTGAGACTTCTCAAAATCTGTTACTTGAACTTGCATGCATGTGACAAATTTTTTTTTGACTGATAAGTTTTTAACTAGTATCATTCCGAATGCCCAACACCTTTTGTATTATATCTGTTGTTGTTTCGACATGACATTTCTTTATTTTTAGTCTTTATTTATTTTCACTTGGATTGGCATGAGAGTAATTTCCTTTATAAATGTCAATTCTGACTCTATTATTTTGTTATTTCAGAGAACCAGTTGTCACTGATCCAACAAGGAAGTGTTCGACGCCATCTCGCTGCAACAAATGATCAGGTATAAAGAACTGTCCATTTGATTTTATTCATTGATAATTATTATAGGAAGAGGCTAGAGGTCCGGTAATTGATTTCATATGTATAAACCATATATTTTATTTTGTGTCAAAAATTTAAATGACAAACAAGTGTTTACCATGTTGTATTTGACAGAAATGTAAAACATTGACTGGAGATAACAGTGATCTCGAGTGTTTCGATAGTTTCGTCTGTGTTACAAGATACAAGAAGATTTATTTTACGTCGGATATATATAAACATATAACATTAGCTAATAGCTATTTTCCGACAAACAGAGGTAAATAATATAACATATAGAAAAACAGCTACAAAATTAGAATTACATGTATAAGATTATCACATATAACAAATTCCATCTTTAATAAATAATAATAATAAATAAGATTTTCAAGCATGCAGGATTAAGGAATAGCATAAGAACATATTTCATGCATATATAAGAATTTAGTATAGCACATAAAACAATAAATAGTAGATCACAGGCAATCATGATATATAGTAAATCTCATGCACAATAAAGAATAACATAGTTATTACATAGCAAAGAGTAAGCATAAAAGGAGCAGCAAGCCAAATTATAAAAATACAGTTCAAGCAATAAAACTGATACACAAGCAAACAATATATAGCACAGTTCAAGCAATAAAAACTGAACACAAGCATAATTAAAACACAATTCAAGCATATAACTGAACACAACGCAAAATTATAAAACACATATCAAGCATTAAAAACTGAACACAAGCAAAATTATAAAAAAGAACACAGTTCAAGCAATAAATAATCTGAACACAAATCAAAATTATAAGGCATAAATAATCTGAACACATATTAAGCAGTAAAAATCTATGTACACATGGCACATTTGCATTTGGGGCCTGTCCAGGTGCGCAACAGTCTGACAAATTCTTTGTAGTTATCTACAGTCCTTATATCATTTGGCAGACTGTTCCACACCCTGACCGCCTCAAATCTAAATGATTTTTTGCCATACCTTACAGTCTTCACTCTTGGTACTTCTAATGTATTTACATGTCTGAAATTGTAAGAGGAGTCTTTTTTAGTAATAAGTGGGTTCAAGTATTCTGGTGATATATCATGTATGATTTTAAAGGTTTTGATAGCTATGTTTCTAATTCTGTTTAGGTGGAGAGTTGTCATGTTTACTTTGTTTAGGAGGGTTTCATAAGAAGCAGTGTAGTCATTAAAGACAATTTTTAGGGCCCTGTATTGTATTTTTCAATTTTTTCCTTATTACTTTTGCTACAAAAGTGCCAAATGAGGGGACAATAATTAAAATTGGATCTAATGAAGGTTTTAAAGATAATAAGTCTGGTATCTAGTTTAAGGAATTTACTAAGTCTCTGGAGAACATTTAATTGTCGAGCTGCTTTTCTACAAAGGTTTGTAACCTGGCTATCAAAGTTTAGTTGGTAATCTAGTTCAATACCTAAAAGTTTTACTTCATTATCACATTGAATTTCATTGTTATTTAATTTGAAGGATTTTATTTCTCTGTTTGCTTTCGATCCTACACAGATTGCTTGAAACTTTTCCGGATTAGCTTGCATTTGATTTGTATCAAACCAGTCTATTAGTGATTTGCTTTCTGTTTCTAAGGTTTCTTTAAAAATGTTTATGTTTGAATGGGTAAAAGATAGTGTGTTGTCATCTGCATAATTGTATAAAGTGGACTTATGTACAAAGTAAAAGATGTCATTAATGAAAATATTAAAAATAAGAGGTCCTAGTATAGATCCCTGTGGAACACCTTTAATTATTTCTAACCATTCACTAGTGTTGTTTGTAATCTTGACTCTTTGTTTCCTTTCACTTAAGTAGCTTTCCATTAATTTACATGCGCCTTCTGTTAGTCCGTAGGCTTTTAGTTTCATAATGATTAGGTTGTGTGGTAGGCAATCAAAGGCCTTTGACAGGTCCATCAGCACCCCTCCCACATATTTATTTTCGTCTAGTGCCTTTTTCCAGTCTTCTACTAATCTTAGAAGAGTGGTTTGGCATCCATAGGAGGTTCGAAATGCTGCTAAAAAAGGGTGAAATATTGAATTGAAGTGTTTATTTAATTGATTACTGATAATTCTTTCATATATTTTAGATATCGTGGGAAGGATGCTGACTGGTCGGTAATTTTTCTCAATGAAAGGGTCATCTTTTTTTAATACTGGGGTTACTTGAGCTTGCTTTAATTTTGATGGGAATTTACTTTCATCTATCATTAAATTTACTAGAGATGTTATATGTGGCGTAAGAGAAGGGCTGCCAGCTTTTATTATTTTTAGAGGTATGGCATCAACCCCTGTGGCTTTTTTGGTGTCCAATTTTTTTATGCATTTTGAGATTTCTAGTTCATTTATTCTTGAAAAGGTGAATGATTCTGGGTTAGTATTTTCTTGGATCTTAGTTATACTTGGATGTTTTTCATTTACTGGGGTGTTATTGTCTATTCCGATGTTCTTAGCTATATTAACATAAAATGAATTCATCTTGTCTGCTACTGTATTTTGATCTGATATTAATTTAGTCTGGTCTTGGTCTTTTAATATAATTTGGTTGTCTGATTTCATGGTGGACTTTTGAGATAGGAAGGGTTTGATGGTGGGCCAGAAGTCCTTAGACTTTGGACCACCATCACATCTCTCCTTGAAGTAGACTGTAATTATTGATTCTCTTTTAAGACTTGTTTTAGCATTTCTTAGTTTTTTGTAAGCAGTCCAGTTTTCATTTGTTTTATTTTTCATGTACTTATTTTTGGCTTGTCTTGTTTTGTATATTATCTTTCTATATTGAGAGTTCATATATGGGGGTGGGTTTCTTTTGGGTGTTTTTTGTTTGACGGGGGCATGTTCTTCGATAACCTCCTTCAGCATTAATTCATGTGCCCAGTATGTGTCATCTATTTCATCAAAAATGTGGGCAACATGAAAGTGTACCATTGCTAGATCATTATTAAAGAGTTCTGCATCAAAATTTTTATAACTCCTGAAGTTAACTTTCTTTTTATTTACAGGTTGGCATTGTTCCTTAAGTGATGTTGCAATTAAATTATGGCAATCACTCAGGCCGCAGTTAAAATTTGTTGTGTTACAGATTAAGTTTTTTGAATTAGTAAGGATTACATCTAATAGTGTGGGGTTTTGGTTTTTCGTAAAGCAGGTTGGTTCTTTAATTACATTTTCTAGGTTAAAGTTATCGCATATATTAGTTAATGGTTTGCTTTTGTTGTTTTTAAGAAGATCAAAATTCAAGTCGCCTAAACATATAAAATGGTCAAATATCAGAAATATCTTATCTAAGCAGGAGGTCATGTTGGTTTCAAAAATTGAATCTGGCATAGATGGTTGTTTGTAAATACTTATTATACACCATTTCCTTTTATTCATAGACAATTCATAACACATGCATTCAATTTCATTTGGTTCTAGATCCTTCCTTCGTTTAAAGGGGAGGTCAGATCGAACAAAAGTCATGAGACCGCCGCCATGGGAGTTTCTGTCGCGGCGTTCCATTTTGAAACCTTCCGCACAGAATAAATTGCTATTAAAACTAGCATCAATTTTTGTTTCAGCTATTGTTACAAAGTCTACAAGACTATCGTCTAGGATTTGTTTGAAATCGTCAAATTTGTATCTAACACTATTAATATTAAGGTAACTAACAATGGGTCTCTTTTTGTTTTCAGATCTTAGTTTCCGTAGTTTATCAAATATATCTGTCACATTACGGGTTTGGTTTACACTTTCACAGTCACTTTCACAGTTTGAGTCATTTTGCTCATTAATACCTGTATCCTGATCGAGCAACCAGTCTTCTTCTGGATCCGGTTCTGGGATATAGCTGTCATTAATGTTTATATAGTTAGTACTACAGCTATCTTTATCCGTTGTCTCATCTGGGTTTCCACTCCACATTGGAGGGCTTATAGTCAGTTTATGGTTGGGGGGTGTCGTCTCATCCGGGTTGCCACTCCGCATTAGAGTCAAATTTTGATTGGTTTGGGGTATACATGGGTAAGAAATGTTTTCAGGGTCTATCCCACATATATTACAAAACCATGGTTCTACATCATTAATCATCAGATTATATTGGCTTGGAGATATATCCGCACACTTGATGTGTAGCCATCTCTCACATCCGTCACATAATACTGCACGGTGGGTCTTAGTCACAGCTTTTGAGCATAACCCACATGGGTATTTTACTGGCCCGGGGTTTGTAGCTATATCACCACACATGATCAGTAGGGATAATTTACAGAAACAATTGAAGTGCATATGTCTGATAGAGCGTCTTAATCGAATCATATGATAATAAAGAATAGTTTGTGTGTTCAAGCTGCATACTATCTCAATTTTGGGCGCATATGAATTTAGAGTAAATGCGTTTATCTCGGTCATAGTAGCAGTATTTGTCATTTGATGGCACAATTCATTGAGGTGCACATCCAGATTTATATACTTAAGGTCAGTTATACCTTCAGTATCACTTTGTTGTAAAAACATTATCGCACACAGAGCTGTAATCGTTCTTATGGGCGCCGCCATCTTTGTTGTTTATCTGTGTCAGCTAGACGTTTGGTGTCTCTATTTCAAGCGTCTCGTATGACATCGATTATAGTACAGATTCCACAGGGGGTTAATACAGCATATTATCGGGGTAAAAATGCAGGAATCATCGTTGTTATGATCATTTATATGTAATAAATTGTTATGGAGTAAAATTTTTCGTAAAACAGATTTTTAAGAGCGTATTTCAATTTTTTTTTCTTCTTTTCGATTTTTCGTCCACCTCCGTTCAATCATGTGCAAGACACATGGAAGTGGCTAGAGGTCCGGTAATTGATTTCATATGTATAAACCATATATTTTATTTTGTGTCAAGAATTTAAATGATAAACAAGTGTTTACCATGTTGTATTTGACAGAAATGTAAAACATTGACTGGGAATAACAGTGATCTCAAGTGTTTCGATAGTTTCGTCTGTGTTGAACAACAATTGATACACAATTGATAACGACTTGAAGTCTAGAGGGGTACCACACATTGTTTATATTTTGGTCACTTTTTCACACACACGCCCGTCAGTACAACAAACGTCTCAATAAAGTTCTATGCAAGATCCACCCTAATAAATGTTGGTACCACGGGAAACAGCGCATGAACAACGATGACATTGATCCTAGGGACAAAACCCATCTGCGACGTTCTCGAGAGCCTAAAAAATTATCTTAAAATGAGTTTGTACAAACGGGGTTTTTTGATACAACAGCACACACACATTTTGTGTTTAATAACATATGATGACATAAGTAAATAAATAATAATAAACAATTTACCCCATCTTTGATATATTCCATAAAAAGTAGATCTACATTCCAACACGCACGTTTTGATAAAACTTCGCGATCCCAATATACCAACATTTAATTGAAACATAATTATTATGAAGATCTGATTAAACTGATTTGTTTGTTTGCAGTTTCAAAACTGATGTGTGAGCAAACAAATATTAGAGCAAATACCATCGAACAAACAAAATTAAATTCAGCAATTACCTCTAGTCACTTCCATTATTATAGGCAACTAGATAGGTGTTTTGACAGTAATTAAGACTGTCCTTAAAAAATTGTTTGTTTGGGTAACTCGACCCATGATTTTTAAGCTGGGTAGGTAAGTTGAAATTTTTTTTTGTATATAGACATTTTTTTGGGGATCCTGTAAAAATAATTGGGTCGATATTGTTATATAAGGAGATGGGCTGAAAAAAAATTGAGTAGGGCCTGGGGGGCAGTTCGATGGGTAGGTAGCGTTGCCGCAAACAAACATTTTTTTAAGGACGGCCTAAATTGGTAATATAGTAAATATACCCAGCATAATTCAAGCCTGTGCATCATTTGGGACCCAGGGTATTTTCGTTTGTTTCATTACTTATTTCCTGTCTTAAAACTGTGTTAAAGATACACACGCAGAGCGTACACATTGTAAATAAACAAACATAATCGCTTTCAATCTTGGTACACTGATTCCATAATTAGCAAATTTGGCCTTGTTGCATGGTCACAATAATAATCTAAGATATCTATTAAAGATGGCAGTTAATTTGCCGATTTCTATCAAATTTCGAGTGTCAATCTGATTACAAAGTTCAATTGCGCCGCCATTCATCTAATTGGTGTGTTTGTTTAGGACTGCAACAAATTATATAAATGTCATATGACACGCATTCTAATTAACATGCTTGGAATAAATTCAATCCGCACTATTACACTGCGTTTGATTAGTCAATTTGTACATAAACTCTGCCTACTTTTACCTGTATATTACTATCAGGAGAAGGAGTCCATTGACTATTATTGCCGTTAGAACTATATTCCGCACATTTATTAAAAAAATTTATTTTGTTAGTGCCCGTAGCGAGAAAAAAACAACCCAATAAGTCGTAAATCATGATTTTGTTTGTTGATGTTAAATTGTTTGTATCAAATTATTGGGTGGCCGTAATTAAATAATAAGTTTGTGTAAGTAACCGAAATATCGCAATTAGAATTTATGCCATCAGCAGCGTCTTAAATTATGTCAATTTAGAATGTCATATATTTTTGCTACATTGACATTCCATTCAATAAATAGAAAGTAGAACATTTTAAATTTTTGATACATCAAGACGTGTTTAAATACACGTAATATATAGTTTTGGTCTCCTGAATCTGTACCAGCCCATTCTGGTTTTAACTAAACTTTATTAGAAAATCATACTAGTCGTAAATAAGGCTATAAGTATATTTATGAACAATTTAACATAATAAATAAAAACAATAAACACCTTTCTGGTTAATTTTACTATGCAAGAGCTGCATATTACCAAAACAAGTTATAACAATTAACATTGATGTGTTTGGGGTTTAGGACTCCTGTATTTTAGAAAAGGACCTTCCAAAATTTTGAGTGGGTTCTAGTAATACCCTAATTAATGTAAAATGTTCTTCCATTCCGGGCTGTACATTTACCAGGGTGAACCTGGAAAACAGGCTGGTAATACCTGATCCATGGTAATTCCTGGTATATGATCAACTTTCCATGCTTTCAATCTTGGAATGCGATACTTCTGTCCAGCCTTTTCCAGCTATGCTGGACAAGTAGGGTAAAAGTCTGGACAATGCTGGTAAAAGTCTGGACAATGCTGGTAAAAGTCTGGACAACGCTGGTAAAAGTCTGGAAAACCCTAGAATTATTGATCAGACAGCATGAACATTGGAACTTAGAAATTTTAGATGCTGGACAAACATGGAAAAATTTAAGAGTCCATTTTCCAGGGGAACTTCAGTCTATTTTTTTTAGAGATGGGACCGAATATTCGAATATTCGGAAAACGAACGAATATTCGAATCCAATTTCAATATTCGAATACTCGAAAAAAATCAGTTTTCTGTCATTTTCAATAAAAAAATGTCAACACTTTAATTATTCTCGTACGCTGTTAATGGCCATGTAATACCTATTATATAATCTGCCCTTATCAATATTGTGTTGCTACGTTTATCGATTTATTGATACAATTGTATAATCTGAATAAACACTCAGCATGACACCTCTCCAAATTAATACCGAAAACAATTGCATTTTTGACACTCGAAACGTTTGCATTTCAAGCGTCCTGTTAACCCGGACACAGGCTAAAACATTTACTGACAGGTGTGTGTGATTGTTTTAATTTACCAACAAAAGATAACAATTAGCCTAGGGGATCTACGTATAGGATAGAAAACGAGTGGGGCCGTCTATACGATATAGACACGAGCGTAGCGAGTGTCTATATCGAATAGACGGTCCCACGAGTCTTTCTATCTGACTTAGACCATGTGGTATGTTATACTTCGCACAATTAAAAGCACAGCGTTTTAAAATCAAATACAAAGTAATTATGTTTATTTATATCTTGGTATGCAAGAGCGATACTCTCGGCGAGCAGCTAAGAATGAGTATTTCGGGACAAATTGAAGTGCTGGTCAGTGGTAGAATGCAGGTGATTGGAATGCATGATTGGAATCGAGAACTGCACAATCGACCCAAAATGAATTATTACCGGGTATAAGTAATGATACGTATACATATACGGTTAACCACAAAATGATGTATCTACATGTTGTTCTGAAATGAAAATCAGAAAAAATGGGCCATATACATGTATTGGATGCCTGATGCAAATACCGCCAAATAATATATTTTGAGATGTTTCAACTGCTACGTGTATTTACGTCGGACTGCACGAAATGTCAGTGAGCACCCACGATCTGAATAGTCGTAAGGGACAGGATATGCAAAAGTTCCTCTCTCAAGTGCCAACTCAGTGATAAAAGATGCAAATTCAATTACTATCACAAATCCGTTCTCCTAGCACCAGTCTTTTTAGATGGAGAAAACTCAAACGCCCCGTTTATTTTATTTTCTATGTATATCAACTTACCAAGTGATAGAAGGCGTCCTTGTTTAGCCATAATACAAATTGGCCGTATAATTACTGGGATCATGTTTTTTAAAGAACAACTCGGGTGCATTATTTTATTGAATAATATTACGCCGGTTTCTGACTGGATGTAGAAAAAAATTGTATTTTTGACAATATGTTTGTAATTTCCAAAACGGACGGGAAATATAGCTAATCATTGCTGTTATTTTCCATTCGTGTGTATATTTATCTATGTATTTCTGCTAGTAACGTGCTGCGGTTTTAAATGTGCTGAGTATATACATAATCCTGTTGATTTGGGCATGATTTTCACGACTTGAATGGACGATTTTTTCGATCTAAATGAGCGTTTTTCTCGATATTAATAGACGATTTTAAAACGCAGTCTCTGTGATATTTACCACGGCAATACAGGGCGCTGATTGGCTGACAGAGACTAACCATGGTCTAATGCAGGATTAACATTTTTAGATGTATAATGTTATTGTTGTTGTGGTATCGGTAAATGTGTTGATAAAACGATTGTCTACAAAATGAATAGCAGTTTGAATAAGGTGTGAGGGATCTATTGTTCAGCTAAATTGGCCTGGTGCTGACTGAATTGAGTCACATAAAAACTTTCTTATTAATTTTATTTACTTAATGATCTAACATTAACGACCAAGGAGAACACATTTCATTCATATTGATAACTTTTTGCATATATACGAACAGTGCGAAACACGATGACAACGTTATTCGTAATTGTAGTCGTTCATACTTATACCATTTCTGCTAGAAATAACAACAAAACAACAGCATATTGAAAATCTATTCACAAGCTGTCCAGGAGAAGAAACAAGAGGATTTATATTGCAAACAATATTTTTATTACTGCATCAACATCGTTTAAAGTGTATACATATCAACGGTTTAGAAAACAATATCAATTTAACGAATTCCGTAACTGCATTTCATTACGGGGGTGGGGTATAAAAATGTGCACGAATACACTGACATAGGTAATCGAATATTCGAATATGAATTTCGAATATTCGAATACTGATTTTGGTATTCGGTCCCATCTCTAATTTTTTTACATGAAAATAACTTTGAAAAATTGTATTTCAAAAGAGAAAAGGAAAGACTCCCAAACCAAAATGAATGCTTGCAACAAGCTTGGAAAATGCTTGTAAGGGCTAATATTCAGAAGTCTGCAAGTGTGCAAGTGCGTACAAAATGTATATGTCTAAAAAACAAAGGGCCATAACTCCTTAAAATTTGATCTAATCAAAGTGTGCAGACGACATGTAAAACAAGGCTTGGTTACTGATAAGCCATGCAAAGTTTCTTAGAAACCCAACCAAATAATTCTACCTGTAACCTATTTGTTCAGAATGTTACTAGAACAGCAATGTTAAATTATGTTGGCCTAACATGTACTGACTGGTCAGATTTGATTTTTGCTACTCAAGACACATCTGACATATTCCACAATGCTGGGAATTGGCTACTTTCAATTGTTTGGAGGCCTAAAATAAAATATTGTTTGTTTCCCCATCCCCTACCTACCCGACAAAAACGGCCCTACCCGAAATATTTTATTGCCCAAATTGAAATAATATTTTTTTTATGAAATATTGGGGATGAAAATATTAATTTTTATTTACAGGCGTGTTTCTTTCTATTACATTTCGTACATATTCTAAATTTAAGATTGTTGGTTTTCACCTTATAGTTACACATATTCATTATTTGTATGTCTTTACCAATAACTAGTATTCTAAAAGATTAAAAAAAATATATATTTAACCCACCTACCTACCCATTCTAAATCTGCTTGGGTCGGGATGGGGAAACAAAGCATATTTTAAGTTTGGCCTTGGATAACCTAAATAAAATTATTGTCTTAAAGATAAAAAGGAGTTTAAATCTTGCCTGTCCATTCTGTAAACATAACAGATGGTTTCATTGTATTTTTTAATGTCAGATCAGCAGATAAATAGAGGATATTTGTTTGTTTTGATTGAGTATGGTTAATATCTCATCGTGTAGTGATAAAATTCAATATTTTCAAGAGCGCGTAGCGCGAGTGAAAATATTAAAATTTTATCACTACAAGATGAGATATTAACCATACTCAATCAAAACAAACAAATATTCTATTTATTTAATGCTTTTATGGTGTCAAAACTGGTACTATTTATGCCAAATTACCACTGTGGTTAGGCTACGTATGAATATGTTATTCCATTCATATTTTCCACTTCAAAATCCGCCATCTTGGATTATGGTGAATAGGTTCATTAAATCATACACCAACTTGTAGGAAATGGTCTAACTAAGAATAAAAACCCCCACATGACATGTTTCCGTTCAGTAATAAAAAAGTTACAGACATTTTAATGTTGCGATTTTGGTAAATTAAAGTAGTCCCTGTGAGGGGGCGGAGCTTATATCAGTCACATTGTAGGTGATAACCTGTGACTGATATAGGTTTTATTTCACTGATAGAACTCCATATCTCATCAGTTAGCATTAAATAAATAAAACTATTTTAACATCACAGACGTACAAGTTGATCAAAACTTTGATAAGGGATAAATTAACTTTTTAAAAAGCTGTTATTGAAAAATCCAGTTAGGCCAAAAATAAGATATTTTGGTTCAGGTTACCAGACCCACCATCTTTCACTATTCTAAACATCATTATTGGCATTTTGCTGGAAGTCAGTTACAATCACTTTTGCAGATGTTTATATTTTTATGCCCCCGTATCGATAGATCGGGAGGCATATAGCGATTCACCTGTCCGTCCGTTCGTCCGTCCGTTCGTCCGTCCGTCCTGGTTAACCCAATTTGACCGTTTCTTCTAGCATTAATATGGCTTGCTACAAAGCTTTCATACTTGCATGGATGTTGTATATGAACACTCTCCACACACCTGTATCACCTAACCCCATTTTGACCTTCACCTTGACCTAATTTTGGACTTATTTATAGACAAGGCTTCCACAGGGGGCATAAGCGTTTATTGAACGCAGTCTTGTTCCAACTGCAAAAAATCACTAAAATAAGTTAAAAGATGCTTTTCCTCCCTACTTACCATATTTCTTTTTCAGCATGTTCATCTTCATAATTCTGCTATGTGCTCATGTACATGTATAATGTTCTTTTGTAGATAATATTGTTTGTATTGTAATGATGTGCTGTACACTCAAATCAAAAATAAACTTCTGTTCTGTTCATGTTGTAAACCAGAACCACACTATTGATTTATTTTGGCCTTATCCAAAAAATATGAACCAGTAACGCTAACAGACTTGTTTTCAAAAAATATTCTTGTCATTCACCTACAAATGGAGATACGCGAAAAGTGTATTTTAATGCTTGATATATTTTTTACACTATATTTTTGCCAAGGAATTAAACTTTGGATAGAAAAATTTTATGTTTAGGAGAGATGTGATTTAAATTTTTGTGGACCCATTTATTTATCCAGTGTAATATTTTGTGTTTCAATAATCGATCCACCCAAAACTTAAAACTACTTGCATACACCAGGACCAACATGACAAATATTGTTTGTATGGATGGTAGAACTTGTAGCTTGTGTAGATAGTTATCAATAATTTTCTTTTCCCATACTAAACATGCCACGCCTGACCTTATCGCAATTTCCATAAATTGTTGATGAGCTTTTGCGATATTCTGTGATCAAATTATAAGTAGTTGTCAGGATTCTAGTTTTTTTAACAAAAAATATATTAGTAATATATAAGCGGATTTAGCTCAGTGGTAACGCACTGAGCTGTCAATCCAGAGGTCGTGGGTTCAATCGCTGGCATCGGAACTTGACATATCTGAAATATTTATAATATTTCCCGCTATATCTGGCCGTATGGTCTGCAAAGTATCTGGAACTGCCAGGAAGCTGTGTATCGGTGCTATACACCGGGCACATTAAAGAACCAGGCTGTCTATTTGAAATAAGAGCTAGGCGCACCTCTGCAGTGCCAGACATGCCTGTATCTAATGTCTCTCTCTCCCTTCAGGGACTTTCTCTCAGTCTGTCCATCTAGTCAGATCATGCTGTATCTGCACTGGTAGAGGATGCACCTGCGCCCTTGTGGCTGCCACATGGGTAAAGTGCCTTTGAACGTGCGTTCGCATGAACAGGGCGCTATATAAATCTGGTATATTATTTGAAGTTTTAGGCCTTAATACAATTGAGATGAAACTAGTAAATTGTGGAATGCATAATATTAAACATGTATGGGACTCAAACATGTGTAGTATAATAGGGGATGATTGTATAAAAGCTAACCTAGATTAGGGTTTTTCATTATTATAAATTATATAAATAATTGATAACAGATTCAATGGCAGGAAAAAATTACCCTGGATTTGGTCAGGACTCTTCTAGAGTAATATTGTTAATAAAAATCTTCTATTTTTAAAAAAAAACAGCCGATCCAAACACAATTTTAAACACCATGACTTTTTATGTTTAATTGGCAATTTGTTAATAATGGAAATACTGCTAGATGTCTGTAAATTTGCACATCATGAAGTTTTATCTGTTATACAGCTCAGTCTCCCTTAAACTTATCACATCTGTTTTACGGCTCGGTCTCCCTTAAACTTATCACATTGCTCTGATGAGTTTTATTCAATTTACTTGCCTGTATTAAATTAAGGCAATGTTCCTATTGCTGTATTGGAACCAATTATTGTGTTTATAGTTCCAGAATTCAATCATTCTCATACCATGATCTGAGATATGTCTGTCGTCATGTCAATAGGCCAGTTCAACCTTCAGTGGTATCATATATAGGTTATATTAATTCTTGTGTTTTCAAATGAGGGCACCAGATACTCCTACTCAGTGATGATCTTAGCCCCTTTTTCACCAAGGGTTCTATATATAGGTTATTTATATATTATATATACACTGCCCACCAAAAATAAGTGTACAGACGTTATTTGCCCACTTTCTTGCCTGTATTAATACTATCTGCAGAACAGCGAAGCAACAATATATTTGAAGAAAAGGAATATCTTTGTTTGTTACATGAAAAGGTGATACATTAATTGATACCCTAGATGCAAATTTAAAGTTTCTTTGTCCCTCTTGAATGGTAACTTTGTCATTAAAAGATGGAAATTTCAGCCTTTTTGATCACATGGTTATTTTAGTTCCAAACATCTTCATCATTATTTATATCTCTATTTTGCCTCATTTAGTAACTATAGTTTCAGAAACTAGTATAATTGTGACCGTCTGATAAACTGATATTGAATAATTTAACCAAATTTAATTTTGCAACAATTATTTACTGTATACTTATTTTTGGTGGGCACTATATATATGCAAATTACTGTGTTAAATTCAAACACAACCAGCAGGTGTCAGCTGTATACACATAGAGGAAATCACTGTGTGCATGAACTGCCGATAACACACAGCAACGGCTGAATAACTTCAAACTGTTAATAAGCCTTCCGAGGAAGAAAATACTGCAGCGGATAATGTCTTGATCTGTTGTCAAATGCAGAATATTAGCTATATTAGAATCGAAATAATGTATATGTACCTGTGTTTTATTGTGGAATAAAGCATGGTCACTTGTACGGATGCATAGTAATTAAATGACGAGGCATAGCACTCGTGACTGTGCTTTATTCTACGATAAAACACAGGTACATGTACATATTCATTATTTCTTAAGTAATTAAGTATATTTGCCTCGAACGGTCACCAAAGAATCTGGCTTCATGCTCTCAAATATTCTGGCCTGATATCCACAAAGGATTCTAGACCATGTTCACAAAGGATCCACCAATTTAGATGTACTAGTATATCAAGTTAAAACCAAGCAACGTTCACCAGGCCGAACTTAAAATATTCTTGGTTTCCCCATCCCGACCCTAGCAGATTTAGAATGGGTAGGTAGGTAGGGTTAAATTATTTTTTTGGAACCGTTTCAGTATGATAGTTATTGGTTACGGCATGCAAATAATGAAATTTAGAATTAACTTTAAGGAGAACACCAACAGTCTTAAATTTAATGGTAAGAAAGAAGTCAGTAAACAAAAATTAACATTTTCACTTCCAATTTTTAATAAAAAAAATATTATTTCAATTTGGGCAATAAAATATTTTGGGTAGGGCCCTTTTTAGTCGGGTAGGTAGGGGATGGGGAAACCAACAATATTTTATTTAAGGCCCCATATAGCATTCAGTCTTAAAGCTAGCTGCTTAAGTGAATAATTTATATATTTAATCCAGTATTTCTCATAAATCATTAAAATGAGTAACGATAATACTTTAAAGGTGTGTGCCATTATCTGAATTACATTGTAACAATAATACCTTTAAAGACCAGGACATTGGCATAATTTTCATCATATATTGTTTCCATACTTTTTTGAGAATTGCTCGCACTTTTATCAACTAAGAAGAGTAACTAAGAAATGTCCTTTGGATACACAGCCTTATTTCTCATGTCTCCGATGGGCAAAATCGGAAGCAGCCATATTCTTTCGTAGCAATTAATGTTACATGTATTTTTTTTTTAAAACTATTTGATTGATTTTATGCACTGGAAGAATTAAATTAATCCATTGTGACTTCCAGTGAAATGCCAACTTCAGGGTAGGGGCAAATAAACAATGTAGGTAGGGTTACCAGTTATTGTTTTCTTTTGGCCTTAACTCTTCAAATGTTCCTCACAGATGATAAACTGTGATCATCTGTCTTCCGAATATGGTATTAATGTAACCAAGGTATAATCTATATATATAATCTCTCAGTCATTCAGGTGTAACCTAGAATAAAAATCCAATAAACCGTCCGAACAACTGCATTGTTCGAAATACTGTCAAGTTGACATGAAATACTTCGCAATTAATTCACAAATTCTTTGATTGCCTTTAATTGTAATGACTTTAGATTGGTATCTGATCAGTTCACTTTGATCTGCAACAATTGCTGCTGTGGCGGAGTGTTGTATTGTTTTGTGTTGTATTGTTTTTACTTCAATTGCATCCAGGATGAATCATTATATTCTTTATTTGATTAAAACGTGTTTTTTGTTACTGATGTCATCTTGCCTAAATCATTACAGGAGAAGATAACTGTTTCTATAGCTAGTGTATTTCCCTCGTGGTTTGATCTTCTATGCTATACTTGATGAGTAATTGATGCAAACCGTATTAGCGCCAGACTTCAATAATTACAACCATTTATTTGCTGTAGTCATCTAACCAGTGTTAAGCCTACATGTGTCAAATCAGTGTCATGATTATTTGGTAGCTCAATTTATTACTCCTGAAAATAAAATGAAAAGAAGGTTCAGGCCACCAGAGCTACAGATAAGCTGCGTATTGGGATAATTACCCAATTAATTTTCTTAAAAACCCAATAGATTTTGAGAGGAGGGAGTAAGAAAAAGCAAAGACAATTTGAAATACCCAAGTAGAAAAGTATGTTGTAGTGAAAAATAGTGCATAAAAGCTTATTTACCCTTTGAGTTTTATCAAATACCCAATTAAAATTTGTCAAAACCCAATCAAAATTGAAACTCGGTGGTAAAATACCCAATCGACTAAAACCTTATCTGTAGCTCTGGGCCACAGACCAAAATTGCCAAAATCTTCCAAACAGATCACAGACAAATGCAAGGTCAATATTTTACGATACACATACAGTATAGGTAAATTTCCGACTTGGATAGCTAAATGGGGGGATTAACTGTATAAACTCTATGGTTAAAGTACATAAACATGCATAACCTAGAAATTCACCTATAGTCCCATATGTCACATAAACATAGTTGCTTTAACAGTAAATCACAACCAAAACACTTCAAAACTTGTCCAGGTTTCGGTTTTCAGCTTTGCGTTTATCTCGCAGCGCTAATATTTTGTACAGCGATCGTCGGAGGTCTTACTGCTGTTGCGTGAAACACATGGCGATTACATAACACCATAATGTCATCCAAGTATCCAATACATGACACTTTATGCCCATTGATAAAGAAATGCTTAGTTGTTATATAACACAGCCTCAGTCACACCTTACATAATGATATATACAGAGATGTCTGTGAGATGAGAATGCAATCGAGATACAATATTGGTACATAAAACCTGCATGTGGGAAATTTCATTTTCCCTTAAATTAACATCCCTACTGTTGATCTCTTTTTACCCACGTAATTATAGTCTACTGAATATTTATGAATATTGTTACATTATGACATGTAAAGCTACAAATATTATATTTGTTGATTTTGGTGTAAGATCGAATTTTATTTCACCGAGTGATCACAGAAAATCAATATTTTCACGAGTGGCGTAGCCACAAGTGAAAAATTAATTTTCTGTGATCACTATTGCAATAAAATTG
The DNA here is from genome assembly GCA_947247005.1 of Spisula solida. Lineage (NCBI taxonomy): Eukaryota > Metazoa > Mollusca > Bivalvia > Venerida > Mactridae > Spisula > Spisula solida. The sequence goes on along the minus strand of OX365959.1, from coordinate 41,543,847 downwards.
ATCTTGCACCAGAAATCAACAAATTTTTTGTTTATTATGTGCCTCAATCTCTCTTAAAATGTGCCTTAATTGGTTTAATTGGAAAAATTCGAAATTGGAACGTCACGACGTGAGAATTATGACGTCATGATGACGTAACGCATATATATCTCCCACATATATATATATATATAAAGTGACTGTGGAAGAGACATATTGATTTTGTGCTGGGTGTCTGTCTGTCTGTCTGGGTGTCTGTCTGGATGTCTGTCTATCTGGGTGTCTGTCTGGGTGTCTGTCTATCTGGGTGTCTGTCTGTCTGGATGTCTGTCTATCTGGGTGTCTGTCTGGATGTCTGTCTATCTGGGTGTCTATCTGTCTGTCTATCTGGGTGTCTGTCTGTCTGGGTGTCTGTCTGTCTGGATGTCTGTCTATCTGGGTGTCTGTCTATCTGGGTGTCTGTCTGTCTGGGTGTCTGTCTATCTGGGTGTCTGTCTATCTGGGTGTCTGTCTGTCTGGGTGTCTGTCTGTCTGGATGTCTGTCTATCTGGGTGTCTGTCTATCTGGGTGTCTGTCTGTCTGGGTGTCTGTCTGTCTGGATGTCTGTCTATCTGGGTGTCTGTCTATCTGGGTGTCTGTCTGTCTGGGTGTCTGTCTGTCTGGATGTCTGTCTGTCTGGATGTCTGTCTATCTGGGTGTCTGTCTGTCTGGGTGTCACAAAGTTGGTCTGAGCTTCAACGGTTCTCCTTTAAATTACTGCTCTGATTTCAATGAAACTTCAAAGTGAATATTTGATACCAACATAACCAAGCCTTAAGTTCTGCATATTGTCTAGAATGTTAGTTTGGATGATTATTGCCAGAGTTATGGTCCTTTGTGGGAGACATACATTTTTGTGTCTCAGAAATCTTTCTAGTTAATTCTCTTTTCATTTTGCTTGCAGGTGGTAGATTATTTCAATAATGAAGAAACACTTGTCATCTATAATCGTGTCCCGAAAACTGGGAGTACTTCGTTTGCTGGGATTGCGTACGAGTTATGTTACACCAACAAGTACCACGTGCTGCACGTGAACACTACACGGAATGTACACACACTTTCTATACCTGATCAGGTAAGTGATTTACCAGGTTTACATGAAAACATGGATTTTATAATTGTTTAACAGGTTGTCTGCGTATGATTCTTATAAGTACCTGGGAACCTAAAAATAAACACAGTGTTGGATGATTGGTGCTTAGAAATACCCTTCACATCGTCAAATTGCCAGGGATTCCATTTGACGTGGGAGTAGGGGTTTTGACCCTTGAAATTTCCAAAAAGGCACCCTCAAGATTTTGATTTGAAGGGTCATTTTCTTATAAAATTAACGGTATTTTGTCTATAGAATAGTAAAATTCCTCAAGATTTTGGTTCAAGGGTCCTTTTCTCAAAAAATCATGGATATTTTGCCTATAAAATGGTAAACTTTAGTCGAAAGTTTCAAAATGACCCTTCAAAGTCAGAAGCTTGTGGAACCATTAATCGAAAGTGGGGGCATCCATTTTCCTAAATATTAAAGAATAGTCAGATAATTTATTATCAGGGCTTTTGTTCGCTGAATTTTGAAGAGACCCAAGCCCTTTTGTTTTGTGAAAATTTAGCGCGAAAACTCTGAAAATTGTAAAAACTATGTGCGATATATCACCAAATTGTGAAATAAATTTTTTCATAAGTTAAGTAATTTTTTGTTCACTTGTCCCAAACATGCATGTATCTATGATACAATACTTCATATCAAGTCCAGTACAGGAACATATCATTGTTACTTATGTTTAGATTGTTTGGTGCTTTGTGGTGAAGTTGATTTTACAAAAACCATGACACAAATTCTAATTGTGAAGGGGCCTATAGGAAATTATGAAGGGGCCTTATATAGGCCCCTCGTATATAGTGAAAAAAAAGCCCTGGATATATATTATTTTGTGTTTGTTGCGTAATTGCACATTAACACACTTACCGTGAATTTTTGAGAATATAGTACACGGCTGAATTAAGCAACATTAAATTTTAAGTGCTGTTACAACTAAATGCTTGTGCTATTCACAGCTTCTTAAAATGTTTTCAGAAATTGATCACACTAAGAGTTAATGTAAATTATTGAAATAATAGTACACAGGTGAAATTACCATGCTATGTAGACCATGTTACAATGTAATATCATAATATTCCAAGCAATAGACTTTCTAAGATGTAATTAACTTTCCTATTAACTAAATTAGCGGTTTCTTCTAGTAACACACTTCCTTGACTCTCAATAAAACATTACACCGAGACTATTAAAACCCAATCAAGTCTAATAAAGGGAAACAGTATAGTGCATACGCTGTGAGCTTTTATTAGTTCAGACTTCTAAGATAATTTAAATCAATCGGTTTAATATAATATAGTCCAGTTAGGATATTGTGACAGTGACGTTGCAGTTTATGTGTACGCAAAAAATCACAACCATTGTCTAAACAGGTAGAGCGAAGTTTAGTTTGTTAGTTTAGCATTGAAATTATAGTTGTTTTGTACAGTATAAGCCTTTATAATTGGTTTTACACCGTTATAGTGGACTCGACCGCTGCGTCACTGGATTTTAATCCTGACTGGACTATAAACTCTAACATTAAATGCACACTACAGAATACACCAAATAATCTATGCAGAGCCAGAGAGTATGCACCTATACCACCACCCAGATGCCTCCTAGATGGCCTTGCGGGAGGTCCTGGGTTTGATCCCGAGCACCATTATACCAAAGACGAAATAAAAATGGTACCAGAAATTCCCTTGCTAGAGCCACTTCCTCAGCATAAAGGGAAACTTTTATCTTGTACCCTTGTGGCGATGAATCACATCAGGAATGAGGTGTCGAGAGTGTTTAATATAAGTAGGAAAAACTTGTTTCACCATCGACCTAAAAATGAACTAGTATATATATCAATAAAACATGGTAATTACACACATGCAGACCACACATTGTGCATTTCAATGCATGCAATTAACTAAATATTGATTAATAAAGAAATTTCTACTTAAATGCCAAGAAAATCATTTAGCAACATTACATTAAGTATGCATAATTGTTCTTAATATTCTTAATATGTTTTAATTGGGGTTGATAGAGACAAGTGCTTTAGCTAATAAAAAAATAGACTTATCTCCCTAAACTGATGGTAGCTTATCACTGATGGTAGCTTATCATTGCATCAATGGTTGCATAAAGAAAAGAGAAGCCAGTACCTGTTTGAGCCCCAAGCAAGGGAACCACTGGTACCATATCGTCTGCTGGTTCTAATAGTGATCAAAGTGCCAAAATCATGTTTTGGGGAAATTGAGGGTTGAACATTTGACTTTGTCAAATATCTTTATGTCAACCGATATTAAAATTTTAAAAACGTAGATATAGTTCTATGGCTTCATTCTTCCCTTTGCATTCATTATTCTGCCTTAAAATTGACGTAGAAACGTCTGTTTTGAAAAAGTGTGTTATCCAGAATTTGGACATTGAGCAACTTTTGCATTTGGTAGTTGCACACTTGGAGTTTGGACAAAATATTACCGAAATAACGCGGTTTCATTGGTTGATCTGGACATTGGATCATATAAGAACGACTGGGAGAAGACAATGAGCAACTTAACATTAAACATTTCAGTTAATCATGTGACAAAATAAAGGACGGCAATTGGTCAACTTTATTTATTTTAGTTTAAGTTGCTCTTAGAGTCCCCAATCTCCGGGACAATCAGCAACATGCACGCTTTGTAGTGTTTCAAATACTGGACCTATTACTGACAAAAAGCCTTTGCACTTGAAATTATGACGTAATTTTTTCACAGGACATTGAGCAATGTCAAATTAGACAGAAAGTGCAATAATCTTATTTTTGAAAAAAATGGACATTGGAGACTATTAGAGCCAGCCGACGAATTATTTCTACTTTGTGTTTGGTAAGATATGCACAGACTGATCTCCTGACTCTGCATGCTGGGTACTGTTTTATTTTATCAAAGCACTTACGAAAATCGTTAACTTAATTACGATCAAATTTAAATGCTCTGTAATACTTTGACAACCGTAAAGTGTGGTAAATGAAGCTGCAGTACTAATACAGATTTAGTTAATGAATTCCTACATACGGCACTTGTACCTAATTTGCAGTTTTTAAAGAATTATAAATAATTTAAATTTGGACGTAAGTTTAAGATATCCGTAAGTGCTTTGATAAAATAGTATCCAGGGGTGGTATTCAATATTGATCTTATTTGACTTAAGGATAAGGACAACCAATCAGATCACACCGTATTAAACTCTTGGTCAGTAACAGGCGATATGATTGGCTGTCCTAATTCTCCAATTAAATAAGATCAATATTGAATACCACCCCTGTTCTCTCGACAAAACCTTGTAAATACTGCGCTCAATCTAAAATGAACACTATACTACTAATCTATTGCAGCAGATTAAATATGCTTACTGTCCTCACGGTGTGACATTCATAGTGCATATAACTTACATGTATATAAACATCTGTTTAGTATAGATACTGTACACCCTACCAGGTATCAAGTTCACCAAACTCGGTTTTATTTGATGCATCAAATTCACTATATAGTGTATCTAGAGGGATGGCTGCAAAACACTCCTATCTAGTTCTGTATATATATATATTTACACTAATCTGACAGTCTCTTATAGCTTCAACTCTCAATTCATGTGTTAATCTGACATATTACACAGTTGAGAGTTAATGTAATCCCATTACATGCTGATAGACTCTGATCAGTTTGGCAGGAATTTCCATAACTTAATTATCACCCCCCTTTTATTAGCTTTTATAAAATTTTGTATTTGAAGTCACTAGCAGTAGTAGAAAACATTATTTTCTATAACATAATAATCACCCTTTGATATTAGCCTCTAAGTTCCTTAAGATTTTACATTTGCAGTCTGCGTAGAAATTGTTTCCTTTGAAGTATTGAACTAAATCTTGTTTTAGTAGATCTAGACTATATAGAAATATCTATCCAATATCCCGGGTGATTTACCATTGCCAGAGAGTTGCTGTGCACATTATTATATATGTTATTGCAGTATATGTTGCTCATTAGTCATTGGGAATTTATATTTATCTTTCACTGAAATGCATATTCTATAGATATTTTCAGTAATTTCTCCCTACAGACTCTCGTTATGTTAACTGCACTATAAACGCAAAATATCTGTTGTTGCCTTGACATGGGGACTTGGTGTTAGGCCAAAAATAAAATACTACTTGTTTCCCCTTCCCTCCCTACTCCAGCAGAGTCCTCACTCAAAATATTTTTTGACCCTCTGAAAATTCTTTTTATTTTACAAGAATAAAAAAAAAATATTGACAATAAGAAAAATATTTTTCAGAATTTTTTTTACCTACGTTTCTACCAACCCAACCCATATTGGCCAGGGTCGGGAAGGGGAACATACACTATTTTATTTTTGGCCTTGCCTTGAACAATTAAAGGCAGTGTGAATATATAATCTACGGGGACTTGGTGGTTGCCATGAGACAAGACTACGAGGGAATATATACATTGATGGTTACATGACCGTCCACCTGGAGGGAATAGGTTGGAACCCCAGATAGGAGATTATTAAAAGTGCATAAAAAGTGCTGAACACCTTCGGTGCTGGGCCCAAGCTTCTTTGATGTTGATGTAATAAATTTAATGTTTCTACCATTTGCAGTTATCTCACAGACTAGTTTTCAATCTGGTTAAAAGTCCATTCAGACTGGTTAGATTATATACTTCATATATTAACCCCAAAGTTTTATAATTATACAAAAGCATCACAATTTCAAGAATTTATATAAGACTGGTTCCCTGCTTAAAATTAATTAGTTCCACATCATAACTCATAGCTGTGTCCCGGCTTCATCATAACTTATAGCTGTGTCCCGGCTTCATCATAACTCATAGCTGTGTCCCGGCTTCATCATAACTCATAGCTGTGTCCCGGCTTCATCATAACTCATAGCTGTGTCCCGGCTTCATCATAACTTATAGCTGTGTCCTGGTTTCATCATAACACATACAAATGTAGCTGTGTCCAGGCTTCATCATAACTCATAGCTGTGTCCCGGCTTCATCATAACTCATAGCTGTGTCCCGGCTTCATCATAACTCATAGCTGTGTCCCGGCTTCATCATAACTTATAGCTGTGTCCCGGCTTCATCATAACTCATAGCTGTGTCCAGGCTTCATCATAACTCATACAAATGTAGCTGAGTCCCGGCTTCATCATAACTCATAGCTGTGTCCTGGCTTTAGCATAACTCATACAAATGTAGCTGTGTCCAGGCTTCATCATAACTCATACAAATGTAGCTGAGTCCCGGCTTCATCATAACTCATAGCTGTGTCCTGGCTTTATCATAACTCATACAAATGTAGCTGTGTCCCGGCTTTATCATAACTCATACAAATGTAGCTGTGTCCTGGCTTCATCATAACTCATAGCTGTGTACCGGTTTCATCATAACTCATACAAATGTAGCTGTGTACCGGTTTCATCATAACTCATACAAATGTAGCTGTGTCCTGGCTTCATCATAACTCATAGCTGTGTACCGGTTTCATCATAACTCATACAAATGTAGCTGTGTACCGGTTTCATCATAACTCATACAAATGTAGCTGTGTCCTGGCTTCATCATAACTCATAGCTGTGTACCGGTTTCATCATAACTCATACAAATGTAGCTGTGTACCGGTTTCATCATAACTCATACAAATGTAGCTGTGTCCTGGCTTCATCATAACTCATAGCTGTGTACCGGTTTCATCATAACTCATACAAATGTAGCTGTGTACCGGTTTCATCATAACTCATACAAATGTAGCTGTGTCCTGGCTTCATCATAACTCATAGCTGTGTACCGGTTTCATCATAACTCATACAAATGTAGCTGTGTCCCGGCTTCATCTAATTAACTATATTTTCTTGTACAAGATGTGATACTTGTTGTGGTAATTTGATCTCGTCAATTTTGTTCTAGTAGATTTATAACGATGCTGGTTTTAAAGTAACATCTAAATCATAAACTGCAATTCTCTAGATTAATCGGTAATTATTAAGATACGAAGAGTTTTATGTTTTGAAATTTTCTCCTAAATTTATGAAAATCACCGATTATTTTAGAAGCTGCCATAACATGATACTATAAGTCAGAGTATTCAGCTACAGGAATTTCTGCTGGGAAGAAGTTTTACAAATTTATTCCATGTTTTGCTGTTTTCCAAGGCCAGTATTAATAAATTCCTAGATTGTCAACCCATAGAATGTCAAGACTCGCCCTGTATTTTTTATGCCATCACTTTTAAAATACACAAAACTATAAGTCGATAATCTGTTACGATGTTTCAATGTCAAAGTACCTGCAATTCACTGTCTTTAATTGTCTTATACTGAAATTGTTCCTCCTTTATTTTACACTGACAACAAGAAGAGTCATTTTATTACTGAAATTAAACCACATTACATCAGGAGTTGGTCGTAAAATAAAATACTAATTGAATTGTTACTTTCACATTAATCACAAATACATTACTCTACAGTCAGGCAAACTCTGTTTACTGGCAAGTTCTGTAAAATCAGAGAAAACATTTAATTTGTAAATCAATATTTCGGTAGGTTGTATCCTGTGAATTCTCAATTCTAAGTACAGAAATAAACAGCTTATAATAGTTTCTATAATATGCTGGGTTATTTACGCGTAACTTACAAGTAGTTTGTTACATTGATTTAGTTAACAAGGTTAAACCCAAATAAAAAGGAGTTTGCAAATAAGGTCGACATAATTAATCAATAATTATTAATGTCTACTAATTCCAAAATAATTCAGTCAAACCAGAGATAGTTAGGTCACCTGTATTAACAGGGGTGTCAATATTCCGGATTTATCCGGTATTCCGGATTTAGCATGACTTAAAGAGCAATGGCTTCTGACCAAAATCAAAGTTATTTAATGAAAATATCTCAAGAAATGGCAAAGTTATAGTTATTTTAATCTGCTCTGAAGGATTTTCTTTAATACAAACTGAGTTAATTATGGAAACATTATGTCATTGAAGGCCTCTTGTTTGGCAAAAATGGTCGGCAAAATACAATTTTTTCTGATTTTTAATTTGGCCCTGTTGACACCCCTGTATTAAGAAATATGAGATCAAATCATATTAACCTATTAATTATATAACTTGAAATATGATTATATCATTGACAACGTAAAACCCAAATAAAAAGAAGTTTCTATGCCCTGGCATCTACTGATGTGGGAGGTATGATTTTCTGTCCGTCGGTCCGTCCGTCCGTCTAAAAACATTAACCTAAACTTTCAAGTTCCTGAAACTCAAATACTTTCAAATGCCTTGATCAAACTTGGCATACTTACAGTGCCCACCAAAAATAAGTATACAGTAAATAATTGTTGCAAAATTAAACTTGGTTAAATGATTCAATATCTGTTTATCAGACGGTCACAATTATACTAGTTTCTGAAACCACAGTTACTAAATGAGTCAAAATAGAGATAGAAATAAAGATGAAGATGTTCGGAACTAAAATAACCATGTGATACAGAAGGCTGAATTTTCTGTCTTTTTGTGACAAAATTTCCATTCAAGGGGGACAAAGAAACTTTACATTTTGTACCTAGGGTACCAATTAATGTATGGCCTTTTCTTTTGATAAACAAAAATATTCCTTTTCTTCAAATATATTGTTGCTTTATAGTTCTGCAAATAGTATTATTACAGGCAAGTAAGTGGGCAAATAACATATGTATACTTATTTTTGGTGGGCAGTGTATTTACCATCATAAATATATTTCATTGTAAACGTCATGTAGCACTATCCAACATTTCTACTCAATTATGGCCCCTGATTGACTTAGCTAGTTATTATGACAAGGCTTCCACCAGACTGAACACAGTCTTTTATATACCTGCATTAAGCTACCACCTGTTTAAAGCAGGCGTATTTGAACCCAAAGACTCAGCAGGGGTGTGGAAATTCCCAAATTCTTTACTTGCCCATGGGCAAGTTGGACGGAAAAATCCAGTTGCCCAAAAACAAAATCTACTTGTCCAGGAAACATAAAAAGCAAAAATATTTCAGTGTCATTCAATTATTTATCATGTGAAGGTTTAGAATACTAGATTTAATTCAAAGTTTGTTAAGTAATTCAATTTTGGTCAGTAATTTAGGGATTCATCATTGATAAGGTAAAAAAGGGCACTTTATATCATTTTTCTCGTGATAATTTTGCACTTGCCCAAGGGCAAGCTGGACGGAAAAATCTACTTGCCAAAAAAGCCCAAGTCGGGCAAGTCGGACATAGGTATTCCACACCCCTGGACTGGATGATACCAACAGGTTATACCGTATACTTGGTCTATAGTCATGCATGACGCAAGTGGTTTTTGTCGTTTATTAGAAAACCGTCTGTGATACTTTGTTTCCAGCTGATTTTCATGCTCAATTGTCTAAGCCACTATGAATCATATTTGATAGTTCACAGCAGTTGTTAGTGTATTATAAATGATGAAAGATTAGGCCAACATAACTAAATCATTAAATGTAATACCCATGCACTCTACTGTAATTATGTTTTATATTATAAAACCGAATGACTTCTTGGTTAGTTAATATTATAATACACTGTAAAACTATTAAGTTTTATTGATTTCTGAAGCTTCATATTAATTAAATATAAATTTTATAAATAATTAATTATGAAACTATAAAATTTAAACTATAAAATTTAAATTTTATGAATTTTTGATTTCACTGAATGGAAGGACATCTCTAATGAATGTTAAACATATGTCAGAGATGAATTGTGAGCAATTGATTTCATAGTTAGGTTCCTTCATTCCTTCAGCCAGCCAGACAGCCGGCCAGCCAGCCAGCCAGCCAGCCAGCCAGCCAGCCAGCCAGCCAGCCAGCCGGCTGGCTGCACATAAGAAAAGTATTCTGTTATAATCATGATAATGGTGTATTATTTAAAAGCCATTGCATTAAAACTGACGAAACTGTAAAAATTACAATATACGGATGAAGTACGTGTATGTACTTGAGATCTATGTACAAAGTGCATAAAATTGTGTTTTGTTGATGTAATCAGAAGTGAATGAAGGTTACTATAGATAAATATACCAGTTAGGCCAGAGTTTTTTAATTTTTTGTTACTCGGACATTTTTCAGAAAAAAATAAAAACTCCCAAAATATAGCATCCACAAGCTGTTGGTGGTAGAATAGTCAATGACGGTCCGATTTAAAGTAATCAACACTTTTAAAACAACTGTGTCAGTTTTCAAGACTAGTACACTGCAGTGAAACACTTATATAATAAATAGAGGATATTTGTTTGATTTGATTGAATATGGTTTATATCTCATCGTGTAGTGATAAAATTCAATATTTTCAAGAGCGCGTAGCGCGAGTGAAAATATTAAAATTGTATCACTACAAGATGAGATATTAACCATATTCAATCAAAACAAACAAATATTCTATTTATTTAATGCTTTTATGGTGTCAAAACTGGTACTATTTATGTCAAATTACCACTGTGGTTATGCTACGTATGAATATGTTATTCCATTCATATTTTTCACTTCAAAATCTGCCATCTTGGATTATGGTGAACAGGTGAAAACGACTTTTTTGAGAATTTTGCATTAAATCATACCAACTTGTAGGAAATGGTCTAACTAAGAATAAAAACCCCCACATGACATGTTTTCGTTCAGTAATAAAAAAGTTACAGACATTTTAGTGTTGGGATTTTGGTAAATTAAAGTAGTCCCTGTGAGGGGGCGGAGCTTATATCAGTCACATTGTAGGTGATAACCAGTGACTGATATAGGTTTTATTTCACTGATAGAACTCCATATCTCATCAGTTAGCATTAAATAAAACTTATTATTAACAAAATAATGAAATAACAATACAAGGCTGGTCCATTTATCTTGAAATCATTATATGCAATTTTTTTTCCAGTTTTTCATTATTATTTTTTTGAAAATGCCAAAAATTGGGCAGGAGGGTCCGAGTAACGAAATTTAAAAAACTCTGGCCTTATACACACAGTATCCGATAGTTGGTATATTGACTATAACACTGGTTGATTGTGTTTATGTGGTTTTATAGAAAGCAATTAGTCCTTACTCTATGTTTTAAGTAATGTTTACAAAATTAATGAGGTGTGGAAAGTAATGATAATAAGTTAATAAAGGGTTCGCTTCAAGTCTGAGAGGTCTCCGGTTTGATCACAGGTGGCGACGTCACTGTCACATGTACTCAAATAGTTAAAAATGTTAATTTACTGGTAATTTTTATCGGCACCCTTGCTTGACACTCAGCCTTGTCCATAAATAAGTCTAAGTCCAAAATTAGGTCAAGGTGAAGGTCAAAATGGGGTCAGGTGATACAGGTGTGTGGAGAGTGTTCATATACAACATCCATGCAAGTTTGGAAGCAAGTTGTAGCAAGCCATAATGATGCTAGAAGAAACGGTCAATTTGGGTTAACCAGGACGGACGGACGGACGAACGGACGGACAGGTGAATCACTATATGCCTCCCGATCTATCGATACGGGGGCATAAAAAGAACTTGTTTTCACTATCAATATAACAATATAAATATGTTTATCACATGTTTGACGTCGCGGTAGCGTAATAAAGCCATTATTTATTTTTGATAATACACTAGTCAGTAGTGTAATAAAGCTATCACGCGACGTCATTCAAAGGATAGGCGACGTCGTCAAAGTTGCACGTTTATTATAGTGAAAAATAAGTAGCTATTTTATGATTCGGCCGGAAAATGCTAACATGTGATAAAAAGAACATTACATTTGTGACTTTCCACATTGAATTTATTAAACTTGTTGAAAAAAAATCGATGAGCCTAGCATTTTATTATTTTATTCAACTTGTTTAATAAATTCAATATGGAAAGACACTCATGTAATATCCTCTATATAACCTACAACCAACGTGTACATTGAATGCTATATTTATATTTCCAGATGCGATTGATACAGAATATAACAGAATGGACAGAGAAGAAGCCAGCGATATATCACGGTCATTTCTATTATATAGACTTCTCAAAGTAAGTTATTATACAATGTATTGTGTCATTTGAGGACTCGGAATTATGACAAATAGTTAATTTACACTCAGAACTCACATATGAACTTTTCACTTTGTGAAGTTGATCAAAGTGACATTTTTTTTTAACTGTTTCAGTATAATAGTTATTGGTTAAGACATACAAATAATGAAATTTAGAATTAACTCCAAGGTGAAAACCAACAGTCTTAAATTTAATGGTAAGATTTAAGAAGCCAGTAAACAAAAAAAATATTTTTCACTTCTAATTTTTAATAAAAAAAAATATTATTTCAATTTGGGCAATAAAATATTTTGGGTAGGGCCGTTTTTTTCGGGTAGGTAGGGGATGGGGAAACAAACAATATTTTATTTTAGGCCTTGTACCTAGCTAGAAAATCACAGGTGCTTGGCATGTTGATATGACCCCATGGTCCCCTCTACAACCCAATAACAAATTATTTTTTTCTGATCTCTATATTCTATATAGAGTATACATGTGCTCAAAATAATTTCTGTATATTTGTGTATAATCACATTTTGTACTATTAGCATATTAGCTTACCATTACCTCACAGTCCAGTAATATGTTACACTGACAAAATTTAACCAGTGTTGGGTCAGAGGGTCGGGTTATCAGATGTCACTCGGGTCAAATGGTCAGTTGAGATGAAGGGTCATTATTTCAACAACATACGAGGGTTGTCCACAAAAGTCGCGAACTTTGTTTCCCATTTCAACACTACGCATAATTTTCCAGAAATTCTTTCACATATTATTCATTAGTTATTTCTTTACATGTGAGTGGTATTGAACATTCATTTCCTTCTTAATTTTGGTAATTATACTTGATTAACTAATGCGGGTTGGGTAGAGTCGGCGCATGTCCTTTATATTTTGTAAAAACGTATCGGCTTTTATTCAAGAGCTTATAACTTAATAAGTGTTCTTATTTGTGCATTAGAAAATATGCCGATGTCGACACCGTAGTTTCGCACGTTTTTGTGCGAAATTTAAGGTTGATAATGCCATTAACAGCAAAACTATGAATTAATTCGCACCGCTCCGGTTTTTGCGTCATTAAAAAATGGTGACGTCACGGAAATGTGCAGCGCAAAGAATTACTGCCGAACTATGGTCTGACACCCGCATAATCAAAAACAGAAGTCAAACATACAAATAATTGAGAGAATGTATGTAGGACTCTTGTCTACACATGGTGTAAATGTTCTAAAGGGAATTTGGCGACAAAATGAAGACTTCCAAGCCTAAAAGGAAAACTCGGCCCTAGTTAACAGAGCGAAAAACACCATCCACTAATACTTGCGTCAGACTGTAAAATGTGAAGGCTAAACATGATATCTGTTGAACTGTTGCCCATAAAATCTTTCCGGAAAATTAATATACGTGTCGGGGTGTCTCTCTGAACTTAAACTGTCATGTTTGATTTACGAAAATGCCTCGAATTATCCAAAATTGCATCAGTCAATGAAGCCAAGGTGCTAAAAAAAAGAAACGACATCGTTGACGTCGTAGAGTGTGCGCCGATCGGACCTACTGCATGTGCAATAAAGCCATGCAGATATTTAATACTTTAAGATATCAATATCAAATTGAGCAATTACAATGATAACATATCTCTAAAAAAGACAATGCGTGCAAATTGAGAATACAATGGACGACAATACAATACAAATCAATGTACGCGACTTTTGCGGACCACCCACGTACATGTATACAATCATATAACATAACATATACTCCCACAAAACGAAGTTTAGGGGGGTATATAGGAGTGAGCTTGTCTGTCTGTCGGTACCTTTTTGGTTTCCAGATGATATTAACTTAATTAGGAATGAAAATTGTGACGAAACTTGCTGTATATGTAGCTTATGTGAAAACATTGCTCAAGGTTGAAAGTGTGGTCAGTGGACTCCGTGTTACTGGAAATAGAAAATCAGTTTTCAGACAATGAAAATTTATGTGGTTTCTGTGACAAGGCGGTTCTGTGGGGGGTATTATTGATCAACGTGCGGCTATTCTAGTTATCATTAGCATGTTACACTACAGTCCCCTAAACGCTATAATGGCTGTAAAATATGAAAAAAAAATGTTTTAAAAAATAATATCATTGAAAGCAGAAATTTGTCAAGAAAATGTTTTAAAGGAATTAGAACAATGTACTGTTACAGTAATATCACTAGATTTAATCAGCCACTTGTCTTAACACAGCCAATTTGATGAATTGAACACAACAACCAAAAGCCATCTTATATTGAATACATCTGTTATGATCTTCCTGTTCTCAACAACCACCAGTCCTGTTTTTAAAAGTCCCTTCACGGTCAGCGGAGCACGGCACGGTTTTGTTCTCTCTCCTAATTTGTGCAAATTATAACAAGGAAAATACAAATGGAATAAATATTTTTGGATATTGAACTAAATTGTGTGTGTGTGCATTCACTGGATATGTAAATCTGGACTATATTTGTGTCGGAGGTTGGTAATTTATCGAAATATTTTCACATAAACTCCTGTGTATAAATACTATAAGGGACGCCATATTTGATGACAAACTGAATTATTGAATCATTGTTTGGACAACGAAAGTGTTCATCTTTAGACATTCCCTAAACATTCTTTTCAAAGTATACTGCACACAAAAACGAAGGTAAAAAAATGAGTCAAACTAGAAGTAGTGGCAAGAATGATGAGCCCACGCAACATGGAAACACATCCCTTAGCGATACAGAAATAAGTGAACCTAGAAAAAGCCAACGTAAATCTAAAACATCAACTAAAAGTAAAGAAGAAACCACTGGTAAACAGCAAAAGGAACAATCTGATAATAACAGAGAAATGCAAGAAATAAAATCTGAACTGAAGAATATCAATAAAAAACTTTCTAATGTGATGACAAAAAACGATGGTTCCCTACGAAGCTTAATTAAAGAAGTATTAAGCCAAGTAAAGGACGACCTACTTGAGTCCGTTTCAAAACGAATTGAAATATTAGAAGGCAAGCTATTTGATAAGGAAGATGAAAACGACAAATTAAAGAACAAAATACAATTACTTGAACAATCAAATGAAACTCTAAAAGATGAAAAAGATCAACTTAAATCTGACATCGACGAAGCTATGAACAACACCACTCTATCGATCAATAAACTTGAGCAATATACACGGAGAAATTCTATACGCATAGACGGAGTGAATATGTCATCCGACGAAACCCCTGAAGAAACGACAGAAATAGTTTGCAAAACCCTGAATGAAAAGATGAAAGATCTACAATTAACACTCTGTCGACAAGATATAGATATCGCCCACAGAGTAGGCAAGAAACAAGACAACAAACAGCAGATAATCGTAAAATTTCAGTCAAGACTAATGCGTAATCACATATTGTATAACAGAAGAACTCTAAAACATACTGGTGTCGTCATCACTGAGGATCTTACCCAACTCAATTTCCACATCCTATCTTCCGTTCGACTCAAATCACCGGATGAGGTCGACAACGCCTGGTCGAAAGAAGGTAGAATTTTCTACCTAAGCAAAGCGGGTAACAAACATGAAGTCAAGGAAAAGGACTTCAAAACCTGGATTGAAATGAGTTGGCCAGAAAAAAACACTCAGCGTTCTTCCGTAGTTCAACAATAAACTGTGTTCATCATACCCGCTAATAAGATATCAAACTGAAAACCATAGTGTTCGTTTTTTTTCATAAGAAGTATAAATCTAAAATGACATCGATCAATCCAATACGCACGATGTTTTAACAGACGAGGCGATCAACAAAAGATATTACCGTAACTTTTATCCCGTGCGTAATCAGTAAATACTGAACGCAGAAAATGTGTGTTTATATAAGTATCTAGTTCATATATTTCGAATAACGATATCATACTATGATGTATAATACTTGTATCACATATCACACTATAGTTATAAAATCTTCATCATGGGTAACAATTCTACATCGTTATAGATAATACAAGGCACGATAATATATATATATATGGCAAGCTTGATAAACATTTACCATTGCAATATTATATACTCTAACATTTATAACTTTTGTAATACTTAATACTTCAAACAACGCATGCCGGTTTTTTTGCAAACATGACTACCATATTATGTTTCCTTGGGTTTCGTTTTTTCGTCAAGGAGACATATAGGAATGGTACGCATGAGTGCGCCAAAATTTATTGTAAGTACATATAATTACATACGTATAGCTTAGAATATAAATAAAACATAAGCAAATTAAATTATAATCACACAAAAAATAATCACACAAAAATCCTCTATCGTATCCTTCCTATGGGAAGGACACAAACATCGAGGATATATGGCACTCCTCGAATAAATAATTAAAACAAAAACTTAAACCGACATCGCATGACACAATTATTATAATAGTTAGGGGAACTTGACACTACTCTCAACCTCATACGTGTTAGCATAGTTTTCCCAGCTGATAAAATTTGATATGTGTAGTCCCGATTGTGTTCTTTCGTGGGCGGGAGGGGTCACGATGACACTCGGGTGAGGTGTTGCCTCGGGTCTGGGGCTTACGCATTCTATTCTCATGGAGCTAGGTGGTGTATGGAGGCCGGGACCAAGTCAAGTTCTCCATACTATATCATGTTTACATTAGTCTTTAACCATTGGTATATTAATGAAACTTGTCTCTGAGTACAATGTCTTTTATTCTACAAAATGCAAATTGTCGTGACATAAGTTAGTCACACACCTTGTAACCTATGTCAATCGAAAAATGAATTGCTTGTCTCGTAATTAAGCGTTGAACAGCGTACCTTGTGATTACATATCAAGCCTATTCTTTCCAATCTATTCCAAGTGGAACTTGTCTTTTGGTATGGTGTTTTACCATAAATACTGTTATTTCTTATCAACATAAATATTTCAACTATTGTATGAACAATGTTAGCATTGATATATCTAAGCATACAGTGTAAGGCATGAAACCTTGGTGGACTGACGAGAAACTGGCACGTCACAAAATGAATTATAGTTATGATTGCTTATATTATCAAACATTTGAAAACTTGATTCAGCAAATCATGTAGATCTACTATATGTTTTATTACGTATGCATCTAGCTTGTTTACTTTTAAGTATTTGAACATGTACAGTGAATCAACTATGAGTTTATACAACGTATGCTCCTAGCGATTTAACTAGACTGAGTACATTTTGAATGCTATTTAAACATGTATTGTAATAGGTTAATCACCTATGTTTTTACGGTATTCAAATATGCATAGTAAATCCACTATTGTCTCTACGACGTATGCACCCATCTTTTCAAATAGCACATTCTTTATGGTATTTAACATGAATAGTAATTAAATTATATGTTTCTACAACATATGCTCCTAGCATTTTAACTAGCACTTGTTGCATGATGTTTAAACATGTGTGGTAAATCAATTAAACGTTTCTACAACGTATGCTCCAAGCATGTTAGCTAGTACATTTTGTATGATATTTAAACATGTGTGGTAAATCAATTATAAGTTTCTACAACGTATGCTCCTAGCATGTTAACTAGCACATTTTGTATGATATTTAAACATGCATAGTAAATCAACTATATGTTTGTACAACGTATGCTGCTAGCATGTCAACTGTTACATTTTGTAAGGTATATAAACATGCGTACACATCAACTATATGTTTCTACAACGTATGCTCTTAGCATTTCAACTAGAACATTTTGTATGATATTTAAACATGTACAGTAAACTATATGCTTTTACAACGTATGCTCCTATCATGTTTACTAGCACATGCGTATGAAATTTAAACAACTACCTGTTTCGACACGGTATGCTCCTAGCATGTACAACGTATGCTCCTAGCATGTCAGCTGGTACATTTTGTATGATAATCAAACATGCAAAATAAATCAACTATTTGTTTCTACAACGTATGATCTTAGCATGTCAACTGTTACATTTTGTAAGGTATTTAAACGTGCATAGTAATTAAACTATATGTTTTACAACGTATGCTCCTAGCATGTCGACTAGCACATTTAGTATGATATACAAATATGTACAGTAAATCAATTTATTGTTTATACATTGTATGCTACTAGCATGTCAACTGTAACATTTTGTATGGTATTTAAAAATGCATAGTATCTAAAATATATGTTTTTACAACTAGCATGTCGACTAGCACATTAATTTTAGTATGATATACAAACATATACAGTAAATCAATTGTCTGTTTATACATTGTATGCTCCAAGCATGTCAACTGTTACATTTTGTATAGTATTTTAACATGCATAGTAACTAAAATACATGTCTTTACAACGTATGCTCCTATTTATGTTAACTATCAAAATTTGTATCAAAAAATTGTTTTACAACGTATGCTCTAATCATGTTAACTAGTTAATTTTGTATTGAATTTAAACATGTACAGTAAATCAACTATTTGTTTCTACAACGTACGCTCTAAGGATATTAGCTATACATTTTGTATGTTTTTTAAACATGTATAGTTTAACAACACATGCTCCTAGCAAGTTAACTATTTCATTTTGTATGAAATTGAAGTTAATCAATTATATGTACTCCCACAATTTAATTGATACGCAATAGATATAAATGTAGTTTCTTTTCAATATTGTATATCACACACTGTGTGTGACTTCTCATTTTTTCTCTCACCAACATAAGCTATACATGTAACACGCTATAAAGAAAGTTAAATCCTATCAAATCATTTCTTATTTACAAAGCAATGGCTATTTACCATTTTGATATTATGTGTTTGAGTTTAAAAAACAACAACATTTAATTATCCAACCTAGACACTTTTGATATCATTTCATATAAATGATTTCAAACAGAAACCTTACATATTCTTTGGTCCGTGAGGGCTTAAGTCTCCTATCTCCTTTCTATGCTGCTCTTTCTTACGGGGTTTACCGAACAATATATATTCTTGCAGTTAAACCACATGTGTTAAGTAATGGATGCGCATCTACTGATATTGTTTTTCAAATATACTTCGTTGTGTAAATAATGAGTCTCAAGTTTTGCACATTTAATGTCAAGGGTATTGCATCAAAAACAAAAAGAGTCGAATTGTTTGAATGGTTAAAACTGAATAAATATTCAATAAGTTTTTTACAAGAAATACACTGCACACCAAATAACTATAATGAGTGGAAAAGGGAATGGAAGGGTGAAATGTTTATTAGTGGAAACCAGTCAAATAGCGCAGGGATCGGCATATTCGTCAACGAAGATGTTAACTTCGTATTTAAGTCTTATAAAGAATACAGAGAGGGTCGACTTCAAACTTTAAATATAGAGATTGATGGAAATAGTTTACTTTTATTGAATATATACGGACCTAATAGAGATGATGAAGAATTGTTAAATGTTTTAGAAAATATACTTATAGAAAACAGTAATGAAACATTCATTATTGGGGGCGATTTTAACACGATAATTGATGTAAATATTGATAAACAAAATGGTAATAAAAATACACATAAAAAATGTTCAAAGCGAATTCAAGAAATTATGGAAAACAACGATATACATGATGTTTGGAGACTAAAACATCCTAATTCAAAACAATTCACATGGCACTCTAATCATAAACCGCCTATTTTTTGCAGATTAGATTATTTCTTAGTGTCCTCAAATATATTAAACCATGTAACCATTTGTAAAATTAAACACGGCTTCAAATCTGACCATTCAATTGTTACATTCGATCTGGACCTCTTCTCAGCAGAACGTGGAAAAGGTTTTTTCAAAATAAACAACGCAATACTACTGAATAAAGACTTCCAAACAAACATCAAACAAGCAATAAACGAAATAGCCAACATAAATAAGGAGTCTAACCCAAATACTTTATGGGAACTAGTTAAAGGCACAGTTCGAAACGAATCGATTAAATTCTCAAGTAAATTACAAAAATCAAAAATGGAAAAAGAATTAAGTATACAAAAACAAATTGAAAAACTAGAGCGTGACATTATTTCTAATCCTAATAACGAAAGCCTCCAAACTGAACTGAAACAACAAATAAATCTATTAAATGATATAACTGAAGAAAAGATCAAAGGCATTATATTAAGGTCGCGTGCGGAGTGGGTAGAAGGGGCTGAAAAAAACACGAAATACTTTGCAAACCTAGAACGCAAGAGAGCCGAAGGTAAAACTATTCATCAACTTAAAACTGAAAATGATGTAGTGATAAAAAATTCGAAAGACATTCTATCATATTGTAAAAACTTTTATGCAGACTTATTCAAAGTAAATGAAAACTTAACCCTAGATAATAGTTTTTTTACAAATGAACATACGGTACTTTCTGAGGATGATAAAAACACAACCAGTGGAATAATTTCAGAATATGAAGGATCTATTGCATTGAAAGAAATGAATAATAACAAAAGTCCTGGTTCAGATGGCCTGTCTGTCGAATTCTATAAGATCTTCTGGAACGATATTAAAACACTCTTAATAAATTCATTAAACTACTCATATGACAGAGGTAAATTAACAGAGCTTCAAACTCAGAGTATTATTACATTAATACCAAAAAAGAACAAGGATCCTTTCTCTATCAATAACTGGAGACCAATATCATTACTAAACGTTGACTACAAAATTGCTACTAAAGTTATCGCTAACAGAATAAAAAAAGTTATAGATGGTATAGTAAATAAACAACAAACTGGATTCATTAAGGGAAGATATATAGGTGAGAATGTGCGAACTATTATAGAAACTATAGAACAAATGCAACAAAAACAAGAACCTGGTTTAATTTTCTTTTCCGATTTCCAGAAAGCATTTGATAGTTTAGATCATACATTTATGTTCAAATGTCTAAAAGAATTAAATTTTAGCGACTCACTTATACAATGGGTTAAGGTCTTTTACGATAATGCAAAAGGATGTATAACTAATAATGGTCATTTTTCTGATTTCTTTGATATTAAGAATGGAGTACGACAAGGTTGTCCTTTATCACCTTACCTATTTATACTATGTATTGAATTTCTGTCCACATCGATAGAAAAGAACGAAGATATCCAAGGTATTTCTTTAAACAACAACTGTACCAAACAAACCTTATTCGCTGATGATGCTAGCTTTCTACTAAATGGAACTCAAAAATCATTTGAAACTCTAATAACAACCCTTGATGATTTTGGGAATACTTCGGGACTTAAACTTAACAGAAACAAATGTTCAGTAATGCGCATCGGAAACATGAAAAACACAGACACATCCTATGATAACGAATTCAAATGGACTTCATCAGATACCACAACTTTAGGAATTACTTTTAGCAACCAATTAAATACAATGTTTGACTCAAATTTAGCAAACAAGATAACAGAATGCAAACACGTTTTGAAACAATGGAAAAAATGGAACTTAACACTTATAGGAAAAATAACGGTTCTAAAAACTTTTGTCCTTCCAAAATTAATTTATCCTTTAACTGTTCTTCCAAATCCACCGCCAGATTTTGTAAAATCAATTAAAGATATATTCTTTGATTTTTTATGGAATTCCAAACCTGACAAAATAGCACGTAAATTAATAATTCAAGAATACAAAGACGGTGGTCTAAAAATGATTGACATTGAATGCTTTTTAGACTCACTAAAGATAAGTTGGATAAAAAGAATAATTGATTCCAATGCTAATTGGAGTTCTCAGTATAAGAATGAACTAGAAAAATATGGAGGACTATTATTATTTAAATGTAATATAACAGAACAAGACTGCAAATGTCTTGATATAAAATCTAAATTTTTAAAAGATATATTAATTTCATGGTCTAAGGTTAATACATTAAACACGGAAATCCAAATATCAAAACAAATCATTTGGAACAATTCGAATATAAAAAAAATAAGTAATAACAAATTATTCTATTACAAACATTGGTTCAGAAAAGGCATTCTCTTTCTTGAACACATTTTTGACTTCAGACATAAAACATTCTATAGCTTCGAGCAAATGAAATTTTTATATGAGATTCCAAATGGCGATTATTTGAAATACTACACTCTCATTAAAAATGTACCAAAGGAATGGAAAACACAATTGGATAATTGTAATATGTCATACGATGCACCTAACTACTTGATTGATAAAGTAAATGGGAAAACAAAAATGAATAGATTATCATATAAAACATTAATCAAACAAAAAATACCAACTAAACCAAAATACAAAATAAAATGGAGTACTAATCACCCAATTAAAGATATAGAATGGGAAATAATTCTCACACAATCCTATAACATTACAATAGACACGAAACTAAGAGAATTCCAGTACAAATATCTCATGAACATAATACCAGACAACTCATTCCTACATAAATGTCATCTTGTCCAGTCAAGTCTTTGTGATTTTTGCACCATGCATCCAGATTCAATATATCATATGTTCTGGGAATGTCATATTGTACAAGGTTTTTGGTCGGAAGTAAAGTTATTTTTAGAAGACAAATTTTCAAAAATTATAAATCTTACATTTCAAAATATCTCATTTTGCAACATTATCAACATTAAAGATGAAGATGGACCTATTGCTAACTACATTGTTCTACTTTCCAAATATTTTATATTTAAAAACAAATGCAATAAAAGTGTTCCGCTAATCCGGCAATTTAAAGAATATATTAACTATAGGAAGAAGCTTGAACACACTATAGCTATCTTCAAAGATAAAGTAGAAGTCTGTAATAGAAAATGGCAAAAGATAACTTAATTATATATTTCAAATATGTTGGTATTACCCCACCTATAATTTCTTTCCTTCTCTCTTCATCACTATCCTGCTCTCTTTCTTACTCTTTATACACTATAAATTCTCAAAAAATCATAACGACATACACAGAATATTACGTTATACTACGTAACCAATCTATATAGTTGTATGTGAATGTAATATTGTATGTATATATGTATTACTATGTATATGTCTTATGGAAATAAAAACGTTAAAGACAAAAAAAAAAAGTCCATGAGTGAAAGTTTTCAGGCATATGTCTTGTTTTTCTTTATTTTCCCTATTATAAATAGTAAATTTATGAGCATTTTTTTCTGGTTTTTCGAAATTTCTGACTTTCATCCATGAAAGTCTCATTTTGATGGCAAAACATTGACTGACTGTTTAAGACATGTTTGACTGGTTTTGCTGTGTGCTTTCCCGAACACGCATCATCCTCATCCGTCTACTGTTCAGTATATAATGATGGTATAGGAGATAAATAACTGCGCTCAGTCTTTGTTTCTGTTATCGGTGAATTTCAAATACCCAGAATACATTTGCTTAATGATGTTTAATTGGCAAAAACACTTGACTGTAAGAATTACATTTATATTTAGTGGAGAGACTTGGAGGTATACTGCTGCATTCTTTACTGTCATTATAAAAAGGTAGTTTTTTGTGTACTTTATGATTCTTACACTTTACCTAAACCTTGAAATGTGGTAGAAAATTGATGTGAATTTTCCGGATCCTCAGGACAGATCCATCGCAATCCCACTGTGGTAGAAATATCCTCGATTTATACACTACTGTAAAATCATCATTATTTATCAGGGACTGAGGGGTGAACTTTCATTCAATATCATATATAATGATATTGTATATGGGAGCCCGTAACCTAACCTAAATGCTACTGAGTGCTCAGGAAACGGATTGCTTCAAAAGTATGCTACGTAGCGGACCATGCCAAAAATTTATATACCACCGGCAAGTGCTCGCGGCTAGCAGGCAGGCATAGTGGTTCGTTGCATAAAAAAGTGGTCTGTAGCGCTCACCTATCAAAGTGCTGAGAAACGGTATGCATGCTGGCTGATGTGTCGTTGCATAGATGTAGTAAAGGGCTTCTAAAAAGCGCTCGGTAGCGCCTTAGTTAGGCAAAACTCCCTCACGAAATTTGATATCATCTAGATCAATTAAACATACAGAACAAGTGGTCATAATAAAATAATTTCCCTTCCATGTTTTGTTGCTTACATTTTGCTGAGAAGGTCATAAGTGCTACTTACGACCTTATAAGACCAATACATAGTTGAAAACTGCATCACAATGCGCTTCTTATGAGCCTTTTTTCATGAAAATCGGTGAAGGTCATGCTGACCAAACTGACGACCTTCTCATTCTAAGCCAGCGATTTATACCCCCTCCCAAAATTCAATTTTTTATAAAAAAATTATGCAATTCACCACCCATGGAAATAAAAGATTTTACAGTTTGTCAGATTCTGAACAATGATAATAATGCTTTCGGATATTACGTTGTTTCTTGTTTGAATGTTAAAATATTCTTGAAAATGGATGTGAAGTTGGCTGATTATGTGACAGATTTCATCTATTGGTTGTGGAAATGTCCGTATTTATTCATGAACTCTTGCTTATTTATGCATATAAACACATTTAGATGTAAATCAACAAAAGAAAATGAACTCTGTTTTCTATCATAGATTGGATTCTATAGGTTAGGATAAGGGCACCATTCCAGGTCAATGAAGTTCAATATTTTTATACAGTCTTTGAGTATTTTGATTCCCCGAGGTTTGTAGTAAGTAAAAGATTAAAAGTTGCCAGTTTTTGAGGGCTGCTTTCAGCAATTTAGCCTTTCAGCCACCCTTTGATATTTAACTTCCCCTGGTCATTAGGCTATCTAAGGAAAACTGCTTTCGAATCTCCCTGAGGAGACTGTTTCTTTCCTGGTTTGTGTGCAGTCAACATCGAGATGTGGCGCCAGGAATATTGAACATGTAGAAAAAGATAATATAAAGTCAGACAGGGAAGGCAGCACTCAACTTCACCAGCCAAGCACAGAAAACATAAAAACATACCAATTCACACCTTGGTTGATTGAAGCTATCATTGTGGGTTAATTATTGTTCAGAGAAATTCAGCAGTGGTGCTGAAGGAGTGGAACCGCTCGATCTCAAAGCGTGTGCCCTACCTCTAGGCCACCAAGAATTGATCAAATACTGCATTTATGTAATATCTGTGGGTGTTACATCCAATAACGTTTGTATGACATTCGTGACAAGGCCTCTACAAAAACAGCTGTAACTTCCTTAAAAATCATGATATTAACACCATCTCTTCTGCATTAGACTTCATTATGTTTGTTCTTTCAATTATTGAAAATCTCCAAATCAAATTGTTTGTCAAAATAGCAGGTTTTCCTGGAGACTGGCTCATATAATATGCACTTTCTGAACGTATTATAGTCTTCCTGACCCCAGTATTCTTTTAAATGCCATCTAGGCAGCTAAATATATACATTCATAAAGTGTTAGTGTCTTATTTATAAGCTTAATTGCCTGGCTTTTCATATATAGATGATACCATAATAAATAAACACTTGATATTATGAATTCTTGGAGAGTTCTGTCAGGTCTAACAGTCATACATTCATTAGTATTCAATAACCCGGCTTCTGTTCGTCTTCTGTGCGCTAGTTAATGAATCTCGTTTCAGTAATAGGCGGTCATAGAAAATGTAAATAGCTGTATGAATGTGAGACAATTTACTAGCATACCGTAAAAGTCTTAATAAACGCCCCCGGGGGCATAACTTTTTGTAAAAGGGGGTGGGGGTGTTAATTAAGGTAAGTTTTTCCTCAATCCAGAAATCGGCAAAAACAGGTTAAATCAAGCTACCCATTTTTTTAGGGTCTTTACAGCATCAGTATATGGCCTGCGTGACCTCGGTCGCGTGTCGACAGTTGGTGACGTTATCGATCGATATTTACACACCGCATGTAAACTTACACGAGGTTAAATCACTGTGTATTAGCGATGGAGCGTCGTAAATGTTGTTGTTTACTTACATACCGTAACTTTTATGTTTTGGATTACACTGTGTTTAAATTGTGTTTTATCAAATTGTGATGGATTGGATTAACTCTTGTATTCAGGTAGGAAGATTTTTTTATTACAAAAATAGGTGGGGGGGCGTTTATTAAGACTTTTACGGTAGTTCATGAAGACAGCTGGGTAATTGAGTGACCCAGTACGGTCCAGGGAAGACGAGAAGACGTTTATTGCTAGTTAGAAATATTGGGGATGAATATCGGGGAATGTTTCAGCCTCAGACAGGGAGTTGCTTAAATGCCATATTAGGTGTCCACGTAAATCTTTCTTTATTCTTGTATTGGACATGTTTGACTTGAAGAATTTTCTAAGACAGATTAATTTCTTCAATGTCTGACTGAGAACTCTGGAACGTGATAATGAATAATAGGTTTGCTTTATGATTGAATACTTTACAAATGAGACATTGGAACACTTCTAAGGAACGGAACACTTCTATAAGGGATCCATTCAGTAATACTTAGTCTAAGCTATTGATTATGACAGTGATATTATAGAGTCTTGTTGGTTAAATGTGCATCCAATGTACACCGTCTGTATAATAGTCTAACCTTCGGGGGTGTCAGTTTACCTGATTATTCCGGATTTATCATTCCTGAAAGAGCAATGGCTTCCGACCAAAATAAAAGTTATTTGATGAAAATATCTCAAAAAATGGCAAAGTTATGGTAACTTTAATCTGCTTTAAAATATTTTCTTTAATACAAACTGAGTTAATTATGGAAACAATGTCATTGAAGGCCACTTGTTTGGCAAAAATGGTCGGCCGCATACAATTTTCCTGATTTTTAATTTGGCCCTGTTGACACCCCTGGACCTCAGAATGCGCTTATAATGATGATGTTGTTACTGACACAATTAACCCTTTTCTCTATAAACCCCTAACCTACTGTACTTTTTCTAGTATAATTTATTGTAACACCCGTATATAAGACTTAAGATAAAGTTATGAAGTTAAACGTGTATCACCAGCACTTAATCCACTCAGATGCCGTGGACGGTCACAACCGAAGTTCTACCCTAAGTAGTTTTCAACTGCCTTTTAGTTGAAATGTAAAGTCTGAAATTTGCTTAAAATGGATATTTTTAGAGATACACTAGTTTAATCTTTGATCCTTTCACTGGTTTGTCAGACTTAACATTTATTTGGTTATTTGTTTTTGGACAAGATTTGTAATACTTTCATAGGGGAAATATTTATATTATATATTGAGATCCTGATTTAAAGGTTGGTTTTGTGTAAGGAACAGTTATATTATGTGTGCTTGTCTGCGCATATCGACCAATTATTGAATCTAAACGTTTGACTCTGGCAACTATACAGTCATAACTGTGTTTGTGATCACCTGATTTATCTCAGAACACCCACCTGTCTAAGCAGTTACATTTAATCCTAATTAGTCAACATTTTCATATTAATGTTATGTATTTTGTGACTTACTGTTTAAGACAGGTTATGAGTACAAAGTTTCATGTACCCAGTTTATGAAACTTTGTATGTGGGTAGGTGCCAATATGTAGTTTATGCACATCTAAATCTTTTTTGATTCGGTTGCCATGGCAACAGAAACATTGAAAATAATTTAAAGGGTCATGGATTCAAACCAGACTTCTGTATTGCTTGCAATTCTTAATGACTTGTTATGACAGAATTTCCTTGATTTTTTTTCTAGCAAAGAGACAATAAATAATAGACAATAATATATAAATAGATGAAATTAAGAAGTGTTTAAAATGAAAAAAAAAAGGATTAACTGGTGATAAGTTATACAGGTGAACATTAAGTGTAGGATGTGTAAGTCTATTTATACCAGACTGACTTATGGCATATAAATGCATTAACCATGTAGTTAAAGTCGTGAAATGTTGTTTTTTGTACAACTTGATCGGTTAATTGACTCAAGTTCCATGACATGTGAACGGCATGCATACAGCAGAATGTTCCGGCTGTCTATCATGCAACCAAACATTACAATACCCAGGCACGTCTTAACAATATCCAATTGAAACTTTAGTTTTTTTACTGTAAAATTATGAATTTTGAAATTCGAAAGATCATGGTATAATCAAAGACCTAAACACACAGATTGGACACTCAATTGAAGGGCTGGGAGAAAATGCAAAATAACATGCAGCAGATTCGGTTATTTGCATCAAAAGTTTTGTTTGTCGTCCTTTTTTAACAATTAATGTCTCATTTTGAAGAGCTAACTTTCTGCTATTGTATGAGGTAACTTGTTTTTGTTTACCTCTTGTATAATTCAAAAAATTATTATTTGAATGAAGCAAATCGGGTATTTTCTCATAAACGTTGAATTTCCATTAAAATGAGAGTAGGTCTGGCTCTTTGAGGTCTTTTGTTTTATTCCTTGACTGATTTCGTTAAATGACGTATCATTGTATAGCTGAATAATATATCTATTGCAAAGAAATATTAGTTCTTGCCTGTATTCATTAAAACAGGAGATAGAAGGTTTTGAAAACAAACGAGAGTTCGCGAGATTTCAGAAGATTGCGGCAAGATATTGTGAGATTTGGTACATCATTTAAATCTTTGTATTTTTAGATCTTTGTTATAATATATCCTTAGTAGAGGATCACAATATTATATGTTGACAAATCACTCTGTTTCTCATATGATCATGTTTGTATACAAATCTATTCATATGCAAATGTGCCCACCAGCTAGCTATTGGATAATGGCAATTTTTTCTTGTTCATACATCCAATTGATTGCTGGTGGACATTTTCCATATGGATAGGTGATCTCCCCTATAAGAAACAGCGAGAAATTCAAAGTTTGTCATAGATGTCGGAGTTATGACCCTTATGTTGAAATGCTGCTGAAACTACTTTGAATTGTTCATTTTCCTTAATTGTTATTTAATTAGTATCATATTACCTCCTAAATGCTTTGAGTTTGTGTTCAATTAATTGACAAACATAAGTTAATAAAGATTTCTCTCTCAGTATCAGATAGGATTTCCTTGATCATTGATCCATATACTGTAAAGTTATTAATATTCACTTTGGATTAATGTTTGCTGATTTCGCGGATAAACTAGATTGTGAAACTTAATTCCCTCAAATAATTTATAGGTATATTTCTAACTTTGGTAATCCAAACACGGACTCGTCTTCTGAAAAGGGGAGACATGTTTTCATGCTGGGTATCTATCACAACTGTAAAAATCAACGTGCTTATTTAGTATACCTCTAATCGGATTAGTCCATAGTTTAAAGTACAACAATATGCATAACCTAGAAATTTACCTATACCTCATAGATATGAAAACAAAGAGATTTTTCTTTCAATGTTTAAAGAAAACAAGTTTCAGAAACAACCATTTTATCCAAATCTGCAAAATTTAAAACCTGTGGAAATTCAGGATTTACAGTATGAATTGTGGTTAATGTTTCATATAGTTGTGCTTATATCAATATGTGTTATTTATAACCTTTCCCCGATAACTCGATATACAAAGTATTAAATCCAGAGGTTTGGATGTAGAAGTCAGGAGGTTTGGTCTCCTAGGATTCAATGTCCGGATATTAACTTAATATATATGTAATATACTTCGCTCTATTTGATAAGGATCTCCTATTTTGTCCTCGTGGTCATAAATTTGGTAAGATAAAACTGATGGAACTTTCAGAAAAACTGTATGTTACATTTTGCGACATTGTAAATAATTGATCCACGAATATATACAATATATTCTACTCAAAATATGATATTTATTAACCCTTTACCCCATAGTTACACCAATTCTCAACCCCTCAGCTGGCTGTAAGTAAGACTGACCAAATATATTCCAATGATAATAATGGAAGGGAGGCAATCCAATTACAAATCAAAGCACTGAGAGTTCTGTTGGGAGGCGATCTGGTTGCTGCTACTAAAGCTTAAACCGACTTTACATGTTTAATGTTCGTTTTCTTACTGCCGATCTTGTCTTGAATGTCAAAATAGGCATATGTGACTATATAGGCATGTTGGGTATCTAAA
Source organism: Spisula solida (assembly GCA_947247005.1). Taxonomy (NCBI): domain Eukaryota; kingdom Metazoa; phylum Mollusca; class Bivalvia; order Venerida; family Mactridae; genus Spisula; species Spisula solida. Next base: position 41,513,728 of record OX365959.1, on the reverse strand, counting down.
TAATTGTTAAATTATGTGCATATTAATTTATATGTAATACGTGTATTGAATGCGTATATCAAAAGTGCCTTTAAAATAATACTACGCGCCTATTTATCAGATTCTACAGTACCGTCTTGTAATCACTTCCCTCACAGCGTGAGACAGTCTATAGAAAGCGGCTAGCTAGTACAGCGACACCATATGATTGCATAACAGTACTTTGCAGACCGTATACGATTCATTGATAAAACCATCACTTGACCGTAGTCTGAAGTTTCTAAAAATAGCTTTACAGCCGGGACATTTGATGAACACGTCATTTTCGTATTATGAAACAAGTTCGGTATTGGCCGGTGTAGTGATTTTTTTGCAAAAATATCGATTTAACGAACAGTTTCACAACAATTTTTGATCTTAGAATAAACAAATGTTGCTGATTGGCTTAAATCAGTTAAAAAATTTGGAGAAACATATGTAGCAGTATTGGGAATGTTGACAGTTTCTGGAACTACTTGAATGCGGATTCACATAGCAGCCTAAAGGGCGGTTAATTTTGTATTAAGAAATGGGCAATGGTAGTAATGAGAGGCTTAAACACCTCCCAAAAATTACTCATTTTTCCAAGGGAGATTTAATTCTTGATATTAACTGTCACAAGAAGCTTCACATGAGAGGTGTCCACAATAATATCTAGCTCTCATCTTTTATCAGAATGGGTTAATAGCTAATATAAAGCTGAAGTTGTGCAAATATCTGAAGTCTGTTGCTAAATTTCAGAAAATTAATGTTACCGGTATGCAATTCAGGAGCACTTCCATTATGTTTTCCAGGTAACTGATAAGCCTTCTGGCTTTGGTTCTTCTTTGTCTCTGTTTTTATGCCCCCCTATCGATAGATGGGGAGGCATATAGTGATTCACCTGTCCGTCCGTTCGTCCGTTCGTTCGTTCGTCCGTCCGTCCTGGTTAACCCAAATTGACCGTTTCTCCTAGCATTAATATGGCTTGCTACAAAGCTTTCATACTTGCATGGATGTTGTGTATGAACACTCTCCACACGCCAGTATCACCTAACCCCATTTTGACCTTCACCTTGAATAATTAGTTGAAATGCTTAAATGTGAACTATATGTTCTCCATGGAGAAATTTCCATTGGGACGGGTGTGTGTGTTTATATAAACAGTTTTACAAACATTCGAGACTGTAGTTGATTGGTGGGTATCATTACGTCCAATCAGACTGGTAGTTTAGTGGTGGATGATTACCAAATGATCCACCAGAACAATTAGATAATCAGCATGCAGCCTTGTCTGATTTTGGCAATACTTTTTGCAGAATTTGTTTTTTTTAAATGAGATATTGTCATCACTTGATTGGCGTTGACGTTGTCATTGCCTTGTTTAGTTTTAGGATACAATAGGTCAGGGGTTCCACTAGCTTCTAAATATGAAGGGCATTTTGATACTTGTGACAAAATTTTACTATTTTAAAGGCAAAATACCCATAATTTTAAGAGAAAATGACACTTTGTGCCAAAATCTTGAGGGTCAAAATGTAGCTTTTTGGAAATTTCAAGGGCCAAAACACCTACTCCCGAGTCAAATGGAACACCTGATAGGTCATCTTTTTTCCTTAACTATCAATTCAGTGTTTAAATCTGGAAATTATCTACTGCATAAACGTTCCATTTTATTAAAACCCTTGAAATTTCAATAGCCTGAAAAATGACTAATTTGACAGAATATTTCACATTGAATTATGCAATTTGTAAGTTTAGCAAATGATTAGTTATCTTTGCCAAAGATTTAAGTAGGCAGACAGATTTTGTCTGAGAGGTTACGGTGAAGTTATGTGCAGGATTGAAACTGGCAGACAGAAAGTATCTGTCTGTAATGAACCTACCAGTATATCTGCACATATTGTTCTAAGAAATAGAAAACCAAAGTGTAAGATGGAAACATTGGTTGAGTGGATTTTGCCTGATTATAGACAGGTAGTGTGTGAGTGATTGGTTCACGATCTGAGCAATGCTCGGCCTTAAATCTGAACTGACAGTAATTGCACCAGGCATCTTTAAGTTTCAATTTGACGAGTTTCAGTGTAGCAATACCACATGACTTTTACATTGATCACTAAAGGCTACAAACATAAGATAAAATTAGCTTCACATTGAAAACAAAAATATCTGTAAGTATTTATTAATTTTTTCATCTATTTCTATGAAGTTTATGCCTGGAAGTCTAAGGGCAAACTTATATGCTTTCCACAAAATATAAGAACCTTTTCAGCAGCTGGGCTGTTTTTTCCAGCATCCTGACTGTTAAACCTGTGTGCGATTTGACTTCTGTTCCAAGCCGTCTTCTTTCCCTAGGTTTCACAGGGTGCTGGATCAGGATCCTTAATTCCGTGGAAAGCTTATGTGTTGCCCCTTAGACTGGTGTTTGTTTCATAGAAATCGGTATAGAAATAACATAGTTACAGCTATTTTTGTTTTCCAATGTTGATAAATTTTGTCTTGGATTTGTAGCCTTAAGACAAGTATTATTCACTGAGTTAGAGTCTGTATAATCTTCTTCCTTAATTTTTTAGAATAAAATACTTCGGCTATTTTTGTTTTCCAATGTTTATAAATTTTGTCTTGGATTTGTAGCCTTAAGACAAGTATTATTCACTGAGTTAGAGTCTGTATAATCTTCTTCCTTAATTTTTTAGAATATACATAAAGCTCCCTTAGACTGGTGTTTGTTTTTATATAAATCAGTATAGAAATAAAATATTTTTGTTTTCCAATATTGATAAATTTTGTCTTGGATTTGTAGCCTTAAGACACATGATATTCACTGAGTTGAGTCTGTATAATCTTCTTCCTTAATTTGTTCATATATACATGTTGTGTCAGAACAGTAGTTGATGCTATTTTCATGTAGATATACAGACTGACTGAACGTGGCAGAAGAATTGGTTTTACCGTTTTACAAACACCTGTATACTAATTAGTTCTGTCAGTAATTGATTATAATTGATTAACTGGCTAACCAATGTCTTCAGTAACTCACTGTAGCTCTTTTATAAAGGTTGACTGTCAGCTCACTGTTCATACATGGATAATGCACTGTTGTTTCGGTAGTTTCTAATTGTTCCATTATTATCACTGGTAAAGATCCATAAGGGATATTTATGATTAAAACACAGTAAATTTCACTCTTTTTATTACGTTTCGGCATTAAAGCCTTTTTCAAATTATGAAAAATATTAAAAAACTACATATTTTACGCCATCATTATACAAGTTCAACGTCAAAAAAAAATCCATAATTCATAATTTGAAAAAGGCTTTTAGGCCAGATCTTTTTGATTAATTGGTTTACGGGAGCGCCGTATCCAAGAACTGAGAAATCAGAATAAAAATAAAATTTGATATCGAGCTTTTATTTTTTTTATTATCGCCGTACTGTCCCGTTCAAGTTCCAAAAAAATAATTTAGCGCCGTCAACCTATAAAAATATATCACAGCGTGTAGAAAAAAGGCACCGCTAACTTTGACCGGTTATCAGTTTTATGTAAAAATGCATCCGCAATCGATAAAATAATTGTGAACCAGACTGTAACAAGATGGCAGCTCCCATGGGAGACATCGTTTATTTAAAAGTTACGCTGAAGTCTTTCGCCAAGGCCGATTACAACAAACTGGTTGCGTTTCGAGCAACAAAAACACTTGGAGAAGGACTGTGCTCCATTTTGGAAGACTACGGGGATGACTTCCGTATTGAAACCGTGACAACGGTAGAGAATCCATCCGTCTCTGGCTCCTGCTCCTCGCCTGTACACGTAGAGCTTGACACGCCAGTGCATGCTCTAGACAGACTTGGGTGAGTTAAATTAGAGTATATACAAGAAGTGCTCTGTCATTTTGGGCTGCCCATTGATTGTCACATTGGTGAGATGTATACTGTATACAAGGACAGACCCAGCGGGGGTGGGGGGTTCGAGGGGGATTCGAGGGGTTCGACCCCTCCCTAGAATTTCCAAAATATAATGATTTTTCTTTAAATCGGGCAAAATTTGAGTGAACTTAGCCAATGTATAAGATTGGACCCCGTGGAAAATTTCCTGAAACCCCCCTTCATATGATGTATGACCGACGTGTACACCCTGCTCAGTATAATCGAAAGAGGCGTGAAGTAGTATATAAAAATAGCCCTATAAATATGTTGTGCCATATCATTTTTTATGTTTAACCTTCTATAAATGAAGATATGTAACACGAATAAAGTTTTATTGTTTAAACATATTTTATTGTTTATTAACTTATAAATAATACATGGTTCATACAATATACAAAACCAGTTACATTTTAACAATTTTAACACAGGGGTTCTGATATATTTTGAAAATTCACTTGTACCTTTTAAGCTTACAGAAACACGAAAACATCCAGTACTTTCTCGTGACTTGGATACCATGTACATGCCCGAAAAACACCATGTATACCAGAAAACCACTTTGCATTACCATATTCAAATAAATATTATAATCAACCTGTAATATTCAAAACAAATTAGTACAAGAAAGCCTGAATACTATAGGAAGTGTGAATACTTTAATAAAACTGTGTAGAACAGTACATTTTTGTCATGAAAAATTACTTTTTGAGAAATAAAAAAACAAGCCGTTTTTAATCTTTTATTTTTATTTTTTTTCCCGATACTACGGTTTTCGCATTATAATTTTATTTTTATTTCCTCCTCCTTATGCTGTGCTCTGAAAAATCTCCCGTAAACCAAATAATTAAAAAGTTCTGGCCTTAATGCCGAAAGGTAATAAAAAGGGTGAACTTTACTGTGTTCCATTATTGAAAAACACTTGAAGAATTGTAATTTATGAAAAAAGAGCTACTAGTATATAAATTGGGTATTAATTATTATTTAATTATATAACCCTATACAATAAAACCTAAATACAAACTGTCAAATCCTCCTTTTTCATTGGTACTTAATTTTGACACATTTTTGCGTGTTAAATAAAATTCTTAAGTTGCTCTCAGATTTCGATATTTGACATAAAAATAAGTATAACTATCTTTCTAATCCAATATTGTAGAGTTATGTTAGTTATTTAAGCCCTATAATGCTTGAGAGTTATATCTTATATGTTACATATAGTCCAGAAAGTTCCTGATTTTCCTGCCTGATTTTTATCCGGGTGGCTTTTTTTCGGGATGGATTTTTTCTATCCAATTTATTTAAAATTCGCTAAAATGATGGTCTTAATTTGTTCTTTAATTATATTAAAAATGTCTAAAAGTTCTGATTGTTCTGTTTTGACTGAGGATAGAAATACAAGTGGATTATAATTTTGTACAGGAATGACAGTCAGTGTCTCCTTCCATTATTGTGCTCAGAAAGATAGAATTCTACTCTATATATAGATGGTTAAGGGTTAATAGATCACAGGTTAGGTTTTTATAGGTATATGACATTACACGTGTCTGTAACACCATCCCATTGGTCTGTAAAACCTTTCGTAACCACGGTAACCCACAGTAAACACATGATGATCACTCTCAGAGGACGAATGAAGACAAATTTGTAGTACACGTAACACAGTTTGTTCAAAGTCTCGGGAGACAATTCTTCGGAGATTAACAAAAAAACCTTGCCCTCCATTACGACACCTCCTATCTGGGGAACTGTCAAAACTAATGTCAATATTCTGGTGCCCCTTATTAGATAAACAATGATTTTCTATGATGTAGTCAGTCGGATACAAGACTTGGATCAGTGGATGTTACCGATGATTGAGATATATCAATATGAATTATACACATAATTAAATCACAGTCTTATCCTGGTATAACCGTCTGTCTGCTGTCAAGGTTTGAATACTGTAAACACTGATAGTTTCTCAAGTGTGTAGTGATTTTGCAAAAGTTTTGAAAATATTATAACCATTGATTAATTTATTATGCCTCCACTTATATATTGCCCCCACCTTTGAGGGTTGTAGATAATGCTTTGCACATGTCGGTTGTTCTGTTGGTCGGTCGGTACACCATGTGGTTTCCGTTCAATAAATCAAGAACACTTTGCTCTAGGATCCTCAAATTGATCCCTTAACACTCCTTGCACTCCTTCACTCCTTGCACTCCTTCACTCCTTGCACTCCTTCACCCCTTGCACTCCTTCACCCCTTGCACTCCTTCACTCCTTGCACTCCTTCACCCCTTGCACTCCTTCACTCCTTGCACTCCTTCACCCCTTGCACTCCTTCACCCCTTGCACTCCTTCAAAATGGCCACCAATTACCTCACTCAGCTACAGTATATACTGTCATTGGTCACTTGAAGATTTCAATACCAAACATTGCAGCTTTCCATTTGAAGTAAATAAAAAACCTACATATACTTTTTATTATAATGTACCATAGGTGGTATAACAACACATATGGATCAGAGGATACCAAACTTAAAAAAGCCAATTCATTATATTTAATTAGTATTCTGTTAAATTTACAAGATGATAAAATTCAAAATTTTAACAAATAAAACCCTGATGAATGTTTATTTGATTTCCGATGTTTTGTGTAATTTTCGCTACAAGGAAATGATGCCCAAGAGATACATCTTGCACGTTTCAAAGATGAACAAATTTGAATACAGGAATTCCCCCTATCGGAAAATGAAAGTAATTTGTGTGTAAACATTTCTTTTACAACAAATACATGTTCTATTTTTTAACCTAAAATATGTTTTCTTACTATTAAAATAAAATTAAAATTTAGCACTTTCAGAATACCAGCTAGACTCTGTGGGGACAGCTTTGTACGAATATGTTCTTTAAAGGTGCTGCCTCACAGATTTGGCTAAAATGTTTGTATATCGTGATTTTCCAATTTAACCAAGTATTGATGTAATAGAAAGCCACTGACGGTTGCTATATGAAAGATTTGGTGCAAATAAGCAATTTAAATCACTCTTGATATTTGGCACTCAGTATTTTTCTGTTTGAAAATATCGCAGAGTTTCCTTCCAAAATGTTCTGTAAATTATGTAATTCACACATGATCAAACTGTAACCTCAACAAACTAAAGCCGAAACATTTGTGAGGTATTCGGTTCGTTTCGCAATTCGTTTTCATCGAATGGAAACAAATTTCAGGCAATTTAAGTGATAGTAGTGCTAATTCTATAGGGTTTTAATACCCTATAGAATTTTGGGTGTAAAAATGCTAAATTACTACAAAATGCTGATGTTTCACAAGTTATTTTTTATGTCAATGTGGTTGTTTATGGCATATACAGGAAACTATACCCAAAATTACATGAATATTTGACAATTTAATTTTATTTTTGCAATACACCAATACGTGAGGCAGTCCCTTTAACAATATTACAGCAACACCAGTGATAACACCTTTCTACGAATTTATGCAAGTTAAATATTACCTCCTCGATAGCATAGTGGTAAAGCGTCTGCTTCGTGTGAGGGACGAAATTAAAGTGGTGCTAGTAGTTCCCTTGCTAGACGCTCAGCATAAACAGGGAAACTAGCTTCTCTTCTCTAATCCTCGTAGCGATGGATAACATCAGGAATGAGGTGTCGAGAGTGATTAATATAAGTTAGAAAGGCTTGTTTTACAATCGACCTGAAATGAATTTGTATAAACTAAAATTGCAGCAGCTGTCTTTATATATAAAGACAAGAAAAATCTACAAAAATCTGTATGAAAATTTGTATGAAGTCATAATGTATGAAGAAAGTTATGAAAATAATGTTGAGTGAAAATTTTCCACACTTTAATATCATGCAGTGGTTAATTATGTCAATTGTGTTCCCTGTTCTGATGTCTTATTTGATATATCAAAGAGTTGAGAATATGGACCATTATGATAACCATTTTAATTATAAAACACAGTACTTAAAGAAATATCAGTGAATAAAAGAATGACAGATTGCAATTCATTGAACTCTTCAAATTTGTATTGTAGTAATTTAATTGTCAATGAATTTTTTTTGGCAATTTTCTTGTCAACAAAACAATAAAATGTGAAAACCCTTGAGGGAAGCTTATCAGTAATTGCTTTCAAACACCAGATAAGTCCACAATGTAAAATGCTGTTGATTCAAACACTGATACATACTGCAGTCTGTTGGTAGATATTGCAGTCACTTGCAGCAGATGCTTGCTTGATTAAAATGCTTTTATAGTTTGTTTCATGCTTAATCAATTTTATAGCCTGGAAATTTAACCGAATGTAAATTGATGCACTTGATTGTTTTTGGTAGAAGATTTTAATCAACGGAACAATGTTCCTTTGATAATTATAACCAGGATCAATGCTGTATTGATATGTTAAGATCATGTAATAATGATAGGATTGTCAATTTACACAGGATTTTATTGGTTGGGTGTGTTAGGCAACAATTTTTTTTTGGTTTACGGGAATTTTAGAAAATTTTGCTGTCTGGGGGAGGGAATGGACATATTAAATAAGCGGGCCTCGTTTTAGGGCCCTACAGTGAGTTTGTCACTCTAAGGCTTTTTTTTAACCTTGGGGATGGTTCCTTACTTTTAATTAGGTGAAAAATTATTAGTTAATAATTTTGGTGAAATGGGGATTTTGTCAAAGTAAACTTCCTTTTAGGGAAATACTGCATGATTTTAAAAACAATTTCCAGGGGAAGGGGCCTTAATTATAACGGTCCCTATTATATAAAGAAAAATAGCCCTGCACTCCCCTGTCATTTTGCAAGTGACCTATTGCCCCTAAAAGGGAATCTTCTTGTTATATTTCCACTCCAATGCAGCTCTTTAGAATTTTTTTCAAAAACATTCCGTAAACCTAACAATTTAAAAATGTGGCCTTACTTACTGATTGTCACATAATGCATCACAGTCATTTATTGCAAATTTTGTTTCATACATTTTTATGGCAATAAATGTTTTGTGAGTGAATTTAATTGTATTGTTTTTCCTATTAAAATGTTCAGCCACCTGGTATTCATTTAAATATTGCAATCTTTCATATTTATGGTGATTGGAAAATTCTTTGCAGCCATTTGCAGAATAAATAAACTAGATATTAATTTCCCCATCCTGCATTTTTCATGGCTTAATTCACATCAGAGACCTTTTTCAAATTATTTTTAAAAAATCACAATTGATGAACTTTTTAAAAAAATGTTATTTAAATGAAAGAAAAACATGGAAAAAATGGAGGTTAATCTGTTAATTAATTTATAATGAGCATATAGAGACTAACATTGTGCCATTGGCTTAATTGTCTATAAATCATCAGATGTTCATTTGTAACTGTCAGAGTGGTATTAATTTGCTGCAAATATTTCTCACTCAAACAGGACTTTTCAATTCTTTTATTGTTGAATAATATTATTGTTAAACCAAATTTTCCAATCCTGGATTGGCACTCAGACATAGGTTTCACTTATAATTGCCAAAAATTGACAGAGAAAATTGTTCAACCGACAGAGAGCTGACTGTTCCATTGACAGAGAGCCGACTGTTTCATTGACACAGAGCTTGACTGTTCCATTGACATGAAGTCGACTGTTCCATTGACATGAAGTCGATGAAGTCGACTGTTCCATTGACAGAGAGCCGATTGTTCCATTAACATAGAGCTAACTATTCCATTGACTGGGCTGACTGTTCCATTGACAGAGAGCTGACTGTTGCATTGACAGAGAGCTGATTGTTCCATTGACAGAGAGCTGACTGTTGCATTGACAGAAAGCCGACTGTTGCATTGACAGAAAGCTGACTGTTCCATTGACAGAGAGCTGACTGTTCCATTGACAGAGAGCTGACTGTTGCATTGACTGAAAGCTGACTGTTCCATTGACAGAGAGCTGACTGTTGCATTGACAGAAAGCCCACTGTTGCATTGACAGAAAGCCGACTGTTCCATTGACAGAGAGCTGACTGTTCCATTGACTGAGCTGACTGTTCCATTGACAGAGAGCTGACTGTACCATTGACAGAGAGCTGACTGTTCCATTGACAGAAAGCTTGTCTGTTCCATTGACAGAGAGCCGAGTGTTCCATTGACAGAAAGCTTAATGTTCCATTGACAGAAAGCTTAACTGTTCCATTGACAGAAAGCTTGACTGTTCCATTGACAGAGAGCTGAGTGTTCCATTGACAGAGAGCTGAGTGTTGCATTGAAAGAGAGCCGACTGTGGCTCTCATATTACATGTGATTGGCTGTCATTTGTTGTTAGTATGTGAACACATGCTTCAATGATCGAATCAACTTCACACAGTAAGGGAATTGTCTGCTTATTAAGAATTTGAATATGGATGTGTTTTATTCAGCCGTTATTGGGTTAGAGTCCATCTTGATTCATCCTGTTTTCAGAGTGTGTAGAGGTTACATGGTTAGCTAGATGTGACAGTGTGATTAAATATAAGGATGTACTTAAATAATGATGATATTGATTACCCTACTGGCTTAGTCTCACCCAAACTGTCACCGTAAAGTTAACAGACGCAGACTATAAAAATAAATAAAAAAATTTAAATATACATACATACACCATAACAGTATAAATGCAAATTGCCAATGGAGCAATGAATGCATTTCTACAAAATATTTAATATACTAGTAACCTTGGACACAGTGGTAATATATCTTGTTAGCTCCAAGGAAAGAGATGGTGAATCTTATCTTTTCTTTATGATGTAGCGGATTTAGCTCAGTGGTAACACACTAGGCTGTCAATCCAGAGGTCGTGGGTTCAATCCCTGGCATCGGAACTTGACATTTCTGAAATATTTATAATATTTTCCGCTATATCTGGCCGTATGGTCTGCAAAGTATCTGGAAGTGCCAGGAAGCTGTGTATCGGTGCTATACACCGGGCACATTAAAGAACCAGGCTGTCTATTCGAAATAAGAGCTAGGCGCACATCTGCAGCGCCGGACATGCCTGTATCTAATGTTTCTCTCTCCCTTCAGGGGCTTTCTCTCAGTCTGTCTCTCTGGTCAGATCATGCTGTATCTGCACCTGGTAGAGGATGCACCTGCGCCCTTGTGGCTGCAACATGGGTAAAGTGCCTTTGAACGTGCGTTCACATGAAAAGGGCGCTATATAAATCTGGTATATTTATGTGACTGTATGTGCAGTGTACCATGAATAACGTCTGTCTGTTTATTATAACACAGTGAACAGACTCATTAAAACAAGAGGTTTTGAAGCTCATGTTTAATTGTCTTATCTTACTGCAGAGACTACATAATATTACAGCAGAGATATCTGCAGCCTTATAGACATCCTACAGACTTGTAGTGTCAAACTTGTCAGTAAAGACCATCCATCGTACCAGCAAATATGGCCTTTGTTAACAGGTGGTCTTTAAGAAAGGGTTAGATTTGACTGTGTTCATAATGCAGTCAGTCAAGCTGACAAACTGTCTGAACTTGGGGCTTGCATTCATAATATAATAGGGGCCGTTATAAGGCCCCTTTCCATGGAAAAAAATTCTTTAAAATCATGCAGTTTTCTCCAAGAATCAAGTTTACCCCAACAAAATTGTTCCCTGTGTTACCCAAATACCATTAGTTCCCCCCCCCCTAATTAAAGGTAAGGCCCCAATCTCCTAAGTTTGAAAAAAGCCCTGACTTCACCAAACATATGATGATGGAGTTCTTACTAGAAACTTTTTACAATGTGATAATTTCTATAAATTATCAACTAAGACACCAAACTGTAAATGTAGCTACACAATCAAAGCAGATTAAGGTTTAAGAATGACCAGCATTTCGGCTTTTACCAAGCTTTCATCAGGGTACAAATATGTTATAAAATGTGATCAAAGTTAAAACATCCTATGTTTTTAGTCACGTGACCGTGACCTAAAAATAGAATCAGGTTTTCTATAAGTTGTATAATGCTAGCAGCGTTGTCGCAGACGATGTCTATGATAGAATTACATATAGAATAAAATCTGCACTTATAATAAATGCCATCCCAAAAGCTGAAATGCCATTGTCCAATTTATTACCTAGATATTGTGCATTAATATCCTGCCCAGTCGTAATGTCCTGTCAATGCATTAGATTGTCTTCTGCAATTTTATATATTCTCAGATCTCCGTATGCAGAAAAATCTATTTTGTACATATATCATGGTTTATCACTAACAGCCTCATACATGATGATGGATATCATCTTGCGGGGACTAGTCTTCTATTGTATGCAATGAATTTAAATACCCAATGAATTGAGGCTATTTATTTGTACAGAACTTGTACTTAAAAAAGCCGCCTTATTTCCATATTTGGCGATTCATGTTGATTGGCTACTCATTGATACAAGCGTTCCTTTGGGTAATTTCATATTCCCTTAGACGAGTTTTTTGCCAAATCATATTTCCACGCAGAAATTGTGAGAAATCTGCCTAATCAGACTTGACGTTCAGCAGAAGATGTAATTTACACGATTCTCTGTCACTGCATCATCATCGTAGGAGTAAGAGGGAATCTGTGGGGAAATTATATGCTATCTAAATGAAGGTGTTTGGCAATTTCAGCTCGTTTTGTTTCGGCGAACAACGAGGCTGTTGTTGAATTTTGTTGTCATTTGTCCTCATTATTTGTTGACTATGTTCACGCATGGGTATAAAGGTATAAATGGCAGTCTGTGGCTGGGGTAGAGACATTGTTTGAAACATACTTATACTATTCCCATTTTTAATGGTAAGCAATATGATAAAAATTTAAAAACAATGACATTGCTAATAATGCATTTACTAATGATGGCATTTCTAATTATGACATTTCTAATGATGGCATTGCTAATGATGGCATTGCTAATGGTGGCATTGCTAATGATGACATTGCTAATTGTGGCATTGCTAATGGTGGCATTTCTAATGTCATGATATTGCTAATGGTGGCATTGCTAATGGTGGCATTGCTAATGATGGCATTGCTAATGGTGGCATTGCTAATGATGGCATTTCTAATGATGGCATTTCTAATGTCATGATATTGCTAATGGTAACATTACTAATGGTGGCATTGCTAATGATGGCATTTCTAATGATGACATTGCTAATGGTGGCATTGCTAATGGTGGCATTGCTAATGGTGGCATTGCTAATGGTGGCATTGCTAATGATGGCATTTCTAATGATGACATTTCTAATGATGGCATTGCTAATGGTGGCATTGCTAATGATGGCATTTCTAATGTCATGATATTGCTAATGGTGACATTACTAACAATTTAATGACTGACAATAAACAGTACTAATGATTATATTATTAACAATGAAATTACGAACAATGGCTAATGATTAAATTTCTAACTATGAAATTACTAACAATTACGAATGATTAAATTACTAACAATGATATAACTAACAATTAAATTACCAATTGTTAAATTACTAACAATGAAATAATAACAATTGAATTACTAAAAATTACTAATGATTAAATCACTTAAGATGACATAACTTACAAATAAATTACTAACAATCACTAATGATTAAATTCCTAGCAATGATATAACTAACAATTCAATTACTAACAATGGCATAACTAACAGTTAAATTACTTACAATAATACTACCAAGTTCCATGAATTTGACATTTTCTACTTGGCAAAAAAGGCTTCATTTTAGCATATAATTGATTTTAAGTGTATTTTTAATCATTGGTTATTTTACATACTATTCCCTCTAGCATTGATTCAACATGGCCGGGATGATATCTGATTTATGTTCTATTCTCAGTCTAGCATCTGTATTCAGTCAATTTGAGATATTCACACTCAATCACATTCGCTGGAATTAATGTACCTCCCAGGAGAAGAGCGTATACCAAATTCGTTTATATTGATAAAAAAAGTCCCAGGAATGGTATCCATATGGCTATAGAATCGTATCCATGTGTTTGTAGAATAGTATCCATGTGTTTGTAGAATGGTATCCATGTGTTTGTAGAATCGTATCCATGTGTTTGTAGAATCGTATCCATGTGTTTGTAGAATCGTATCCATGTGTTTGTAGAATCGTATCCATGTGTTTGTAGAATCGTATCCATGTGTTTGTAGAATCGTATCCAAAATTGTCACATTATAGAATGCCTAATTTCTGAGTATGAGTGAGGTTTATATTGTGACCTTCTACAGGACGTCCTCAAAATAAGTGCTTTGGTATAGGGTAGCTTGAATTTCAATTGAAGTTTTTAAATCGGAGGTATCGGAACTTAGTTATTTTCTTTTTTGGTGCGAAGAAACGTTACAGAACTGCCTTTAATTGGGTGTTTTTATTGCCATATTTTGTTCAGTATGGCTGCTAAAAATAGACAGATGGTTGCTTGATGCAGATCACCACTTAGTAGCAGAGGTGCATGTCTGCATACAATTAGTTTACTGTTTTACACTCATGCAATCAAGATTATATTGTTGAATGCAACTAATGAGCGAAACAAATTTCAGACTATTTTAGTTTGATAATTTCACTTCGGTTCATTTTATATATTGGATACTGTGACAACACGTTTCTCAATGAACTGTAAACTGTTGGCAGTGAGTTCGTTCTTCACACCATTAGTGTCAGCAGGTGGAAATTGGAAATCTCTATAATAGAAATTCATTGATACAAAAAACACATCACATCCTCATCAAAGTTGATTAAAAGCTCCATATTGTTGTATTGGTTGTATTCTGGATGCTGTAACTATTTCTGTAACTATTTCTGTCAAAGTGATTGGTCGTTGATTACCGAGATAAACACTGATTGTCCTGTACTGGGTTTCAATATATATCACCCATTGGAGACTTTAAAGGGACTGCCTCCCGTATTGGTGTATTGCAAAAATAAAATTAAATTGTCAAATATTCATGTAATTTTGGTATAGTTTCCTTGTGTATGCCATAAACAACCACATTGACATAAAAAATAACTTGGGAAACATTGGCATTTTGTAGTAATTTAGCATTTTTACACCCAAAATTCTATAGGGTATTAATACCCTATAGAATTAGCACTACTATCACTAAAATTGCCTGAAATTTGATTCCATTCAAAGAAAACCAATTGCGAAACGAACCGAATACCTCACAGATGTTTCGGCTTTAGTTTGTTGAAGTTACAGTTTGATCATGTGTGAATTACATAATTCACAAACATTTTGGAAGGAAACTCTGTGATATTTTCGAACAGAAAAATACTGAGTGCTAAATATCAAGAGTGATTTAAATTGCTTATATGCCATAAAACCAGTGGCTTTCTATTATATAAATACTTGGTTAGGTAGGAAAATAATGTCATACAAAAATTTTAGCCCGATCTGTGAGGCAGCACCTTTAAAGTACGCTCTGAGTCACTGTAGTCAAACCTTTATTTAATTGCTCACATCTGTCTTTTATCCACTGAGTTTTATCAGGGTTTTCTTTCTATTTAGTTAGTACATGTAAAATTTGTTTTTTAAAAATTGATGAAAACCGTTGCCCTATTACAGTCCGAGAATTTTACGTGACTCTCGACCTTCTATAAGCATAATTTCACAGCTGATATAATTATTGTCTTTATTTAAAATTATGGTTGTATGTTTTCAAAAGCTGGGATTATTACACTCAAGTTGTGATACCAACACAAATCTAAAGGACCGATATTGCACAATTTGCTCGCAGAAATTTATATTATGCAACGCAAGAAATTTGTACTGTATTCATGCATACAGGTCAAGATCAGGTCAAATTCTCTGAGCTATACAACTTTTACCCCCTGTGAAATATTTTTCACCTACTGGGTTTTAATGAAAGCAGGAACATGCAGATGTTGTTTATATTAACAGGTCTGTCAAGATGGCAGTTAGTTGTTCATTCAGAAATTCATTCAAAATTTAAAGTTTATTCAGACGTTTTCTCCAGAAGTTCATTCAGAAGTTTATTCAGAAGTTTATTTCAGACGTTTATTAAGAAGTGTATTCCAGAAGTTTATTCCAGAAGTTCATTCAGAAGTTTATTCAGAAGTTTATTTCAGAAGTTTATTCCAGAAGTTCATTCAGAAGTTTATTCCAGAAGTTTATTCAGAAGTTTATTTCAGAAGTTTATTCAGAAGTTTATTTAAGAAGTTTCTTAAGAAGTGTATTCCAGAAGTTTATTCCAGAAGTTCATTCAGAAGTTTATTCCAGAAGTTTATTAAGAAGTGTATTCCAGAAGTTTATTCAGAAATTTATTCCAGAAGTTTATTCCAGAAGTTTATTGTAAAAGTTTATTCAGAAGTTTATTGTAAAAGTTTATTCAGACGTTTATTCAAGGAGTTTATTCAGAAGTTTATTCCAGAAGTTTATTAAGAAGTGTATTTCAGAAGTTTATTCAGAAGTTTATTCCAGAAGTTTATTTAGAAGTTCATTTCAAAATTTAATAGTCAAATTAACATCTCACAGAAGTTCATTCCAGAAGTTAATCAGAAGTTTATTCCAGAAGTTTGTCCCAGAAGTTTATTCAGAAGTTTCTCCCCAAAGTTTATTCAAGAAGTTATTCCAGAAGTTTATTCAGAAGTTTATTTCAGATATTTATTCCAGAAGTTTATTCAGAAGCTTATTCCAGAAGTTAAGTTAGAAGTTTATTCAAGTGGCTTATTCCAAACGTTTATTCTAAAAGTTTATTCCAGAAGTTATTTAGAAGTTTCTTCCAGACGTTTATTATGAAGTTTCTTCCAGAAGTTTATTATGAAGTTTCTTCCAGAAGTTTATTCAGATGTTTATTCAGAAATTTAATAGATCTCTAGCCAAATTAACTTCTCACAGAAGCTTATTCAAAAAGTTTATTCCCGAAGTTTATTCCAGTAGTTTATTCAGAAGTTAATTCCCGAAGTTTATACAGAAGTTTATTCCAGAAGTTTGCCTAGCAACAATTTTACCCATATTTTATCAATTCTCTCGGCATGTGTTCTTTTCATTGCCATGGTGTTCTAAAACTAATCACTGATTTCACAATTTCTTTTCAATAAGATTATGAGTAAACTTCTGGAATAAACTACTGGAATAAACTTCCGAATAAACTACTGGAATATACTTCTGGAATAAACTTCGAAATAAACTTCTGAATAAACTTCTGGAATAAAATTCTGGCATAAATTTCTATGAAAAGTTAATTTGACTATTAAATTTTGAATGAACTTCTGCTGGAATTAACTTTTGAATAAAATTCTGGAATAAACTTCTAATTAATTTTGAATAAACTTCTTGAATAAACTTCTGAATGATCTGCTGGAATAAACTAATCTGGAATGAACTTCTGAATAATTTCTGGAATAAACATAACGATAAACTTCTGGAATAAACTTCTGAACAAACTTCTGGAATATACTTCTGGAATAAAATTCTGAAATATACTTCTGGAATAAACTTCCAAATAATCTTCTGAATCAAATTCTGGAATAAACTTCTGAATAAACTTCTGGAATTAACTACTGTGAGAAGTTAATTTGACTATTAAATTTTGAGTGAACTTTTGAATAATTTCTGGAATAAACTACTGAAAAAAGTTCTGGAATAAACTTCTGAATAAACTTCTGGAATAAACTTCTGGAATGAACTTCTGAATCAAATTTTGGAATAAATTTCTGGAATAAACTTTTGAATAAACATGTAGAAAAAACTTTGGAATAAACTTCTGGAATAAACTTACAAATAAACTTCTGGAATAAACTTCTGAATAAGCTGCTGGAATGAACTTCTGTGAGAAGTTAATTTTGAATGTACTCCTGAATAATTTCTGGAATAAACATCTGAATAAACTTCTGGAATAAACTTTTGAACAAACGTCTGGAATATACTTCCGGAATAAACTTCTGGAATAAACTTCTGGAATAAATTTCGGGAAAATGAACTTCTCAATAAATTTCCGAATTAATTTCTGGAATAAACTTTTGGAATAAACTTTTGAATAAACTTCTGGAATAAACTTCTGAATAAATTTCTGGAATAAACTTCTGAATATACTGCCTGAATAAACTTCTGGAGTAAACTTCGGTGAGAAATTTTGAATAAACTTCTGAAATAAACAACTTCTGGAATAAACAACTTCTTGAATATACTTCTGAAAAAACTTCTGCAATAAACTTCTGAATAAACTTCTGGAATTAACTTCCGTAATAAACTTCTGAATAAGCTTCTGGAATGAACTTCTGTAATAAACTTCTGGAAAGAACTTCTGTAATGAACTTCTTGAATAAACCTCTGGATTAAACCTCTGGATTAAACTTCTGGAATAAACTTCTGTGAGAAGTTTGTTCAAATATTAAATTTTGAATGCAATTCTGAATGAAATTCCGAATGAACAACTAACTGCTAACTTTACAGACCTTATATTCACACCACAGGAGAGTATGTAGGTTATTGTACTAAATATACTTCACTGTTTACAGCAAATGCACAACACCTACCAGATTACACTAGAACCTAACATACCAGATAACATAGTTTGCATTGAGCCAATTAAATTTCAATTTAAATCAAGTGTTGAGTAAATTGGAGACTCAGACTCGAATTGCAATCAGGAAATTTCATTTTGTGAATCAGAACAGTGAACAAGGAAATTCTTAGATTTTTCAATGTAGAAAATCTCTGTTGATCGACTGTTTATATTTCCACAATTTTAAGACTCGCCAAATTTGCTTTTTTACCTAAATCCATTTATTATTTTATTCCTATACTTCTATTTAATGTTTACAGCAGTCTTTCTAGAAGTCTGTCTAGATTTACAAGGAGTAAAGAGTAATGTTCCTACAGTCAAACCCAAACATCAAAATACCAAATGGGCCCCATTTGTGCAATAGTATTGTACCTGGGCAATTAAGGTTTTGAATCCTGGTTGTTGCAGGTCATAACGGCCTTTCCATGAATTCGGTAAAAATATTATTTTTCTCCATAATTATGTGTTGAGAAGTTGCTGGCTCCTTGTAGAGGGGTAAAGTTGGTACTGGTTAGAAAAGTGAGTGCAAGAAAACTGTAGAGTTAGTCACCCTATATAACAGAAATGTCATTGAAAACCAGCATAAAACCCAATAAAACAAAATAATTCAAATACCAAACCACTTAGGAGTTGCAATTTCAGTGAAAACACAGATGTGAATCTTGGCCTTCAAGTTTCCATTACAAAATAGTTTCACATTTGCTGCCTGAGAATAAATTCAAGATCAGACTGAGTGTGTATAACACTACCGACACTTTTTTGTGTGGAGAAAATTGAGAAAATTCTAAACCCATTAAAGGAATCTTGTAAATCAGTTAAAAGAATTGAATGTGTAAAAGAAGAAAAAAAAACTGAATGTGTATAATTAATTAGCAACTCACAACACAATATTATCCCATTAAGCTTCTATAAATAGTTCTGGACCCTCTAGAGCATTATAAAGTCCTGATGGAATATAATTGGTATTAAACATCCATAAATATGTTGGTCTCCTGTCTATTATTTCATGGTCTCCTGTCTATTATTTCATTGTACCATGTAGTTTGTATTGACAATGTAAATATCACCCAGCATTGAGAGATGATGCTAATTGTGAACGTTGATTATTATTCAACACTAATGGAAGACTTGCCTGATGAAATTTATGAAAATGCTTCGTAGATAATTTGTCCATAACTTACACCAGTAATCATAGGGATATATTGAATTATCAAGACGATGAATGTGTTTTTATGGAAATTCGAAGAATGAGATTTAAACATGAATGAGTAATTGTTGTAAAAGGATGCTAAAAATTGGACCGGGGGGGGGGGAGATAATAGAAAATCGGACAGTGAATTGCCGGCAGCTCTCAATTTAAATAGCCGAGCACAGGAAACATAAAAACAACACAGACCACAATTACCTGGCACTTTATAATGCCCAACACACAACTGAATGAAAAAGGAACAGTTGTGAAAGTTTACAGGAACTTTGTCTATCGCTTTAATCAGCAGATGATATTGTGCACTTGAGATTAAAATTTTTTTGCAGGGTTGTGGTTCTTTTACTTCATTTGTGTATCAGCATAAAGTTTGTGCAATTGCAATACTAGTGTGTTTTGCATTAGAAAAAACTGGTTTTCATGGTATTCCCACATTTTTTTCTTGTTAGCATGTGTAACAGTATCAGATGCATGCTTATTTGCAATTGAGAATATAAAACCTGCATACTCAGTAATTGTACGATGTTTGAAAACTGAAATTTCCATTTAAAGAATCTGACTATAATAGAGAAGTTTTCTTAAAGATTTAAAAGTCTGCATTTCATTACTGTACATATATTACATGGTATGTTTTGCAAGTTTCTCTATTTTCATGTTTGACTCAAATTTGCCAAATAATCCAAGTGCCTCATTGCTTGGTGTACAATTTTTATGAAATAGAAGATAATAAATACTGAAATTATTATGAAAGATTAAAAAAATGATAATTAAATATTCACAATAAAGATGATGAAATAATAGAAAGATTTCTAATGATAATAAAATGTTTACAATAAAGATGATAAAATAATAAAATGATTTCTAATGATAATAAAATATTAAAAATAAAAATGATGAAAGTCTGGATTCTAAAATTCAACCACCATTCATATTAGTGAAGCATGGAACTTGGGGTCAGACATTGATTGCCTTAAACTTCTAGATTGTTACAAGTCTGTCTCTCTAGAGATTAATAACACATGGGGGGTAGAAGGGTGCATCTAAAGCAGTAAGTATACATACATGTTTTATTGAACTTCAACATCAAGTCTATAGCTAAACAAAACATTGTGGGTTCTTTGAATATTTCTCAGTTACTCAACATGCACTACACTTTTCTCTTAATCTTAAATTGCTGCGATTTACTCACGAATTATCTTTTTAAAAAATAATGCTTCTGATCCTTATTTTTAAGATAAGTCTAGAGATTTACACGAGGTGCACATGCAGTGCTCTGTGTTCCATTATAGACATGCAGTAGTATACCTGAAGTAGAGTAATTTTGTGATTTCTGACAAATGCCGACCGAAACTGTATGTAAATGTTCCGAAGAGCAACACTAAACGCAACGACCACAAAGGCAACGGCCACAAACGTACGACTTATTAATGAGAACACATTTTGTTGAAGTCATATTTACAGTTGAAATCAGGGGTGGTTTTAAATAATGATCTTATTTAACTTGAGAATAAGGATAGCCAATCATATTGCCTGTTACTTACCAAGAGTTCAATATGGTGCGATCTGATTGGTTGTCCTTATCCTTAAGTCAAGTAAGATCAATATTGAATACCATCCCAGGTTAGTTTAGTTTATACTAATGTATTATAGGTTAATTGTGGTTTTCAAACAAGTTTTTCCAACATCTATGTATCATTCTCGAGACTTCATTCCTAATGTTAATCATCGCCACGATGGTATGAGAGAAGAGAAGCTAGTTTCCAGTTTGTGCTGAGGGTCTAGCAAGGGAATTACTGGTATTTTTATTTAGTCTTTGGTACGATGAGGCCTGGGATTGAACCCCGGACCTCCTACACTCAAAGCAGATGCTCTACCACTAGGCTATTGAGGAGGTGATATTCGTTCTTAGCGACGGGGTCTTTAGCTGACATTCTGTTATTTCTATCAATAATGTTAAAACAAGAACTCTGGCGATTTGTTTGCTTTGGAAAGAAGATATGGCTATAATTTTGTTATAACATCTTAAAATGATGAAGCATCGAATTAAGAAATTAGCTTTAATGGAAATGTATTGTCTCGGAACCTTTTCCAGGAGAAAACTTAATCATTAGCTTTATTTTGCCTTGACGATTGGTAATTAATCTTTTATGAGTTCTCAGGTCCAGCATTTACCGATGTTTCTTGATGCAACTTTTGCTTTTTCTGGAATTAAAAAAAAATATATTTCAAGTCAATAAATTTAGAGTTGCATATCAATAACAAAGCTTGGCATTAATATCACTGTATTTAGCTCACTATTACAAAAACTAAGCATTTCTTGTCATAAAATTGAACTTACATTGTATCTCTCCAAAAACTATATAGGGGATACAACCTTGTTGTGAAAAGGGACAAAATTTATAATTTTTATCATGCAACATTATTCAATGATCACAAAATTTGTATGAAGTCAATTGTAACAGAGCCCTTAACTTATGTTTAAGTCATTTTGCATGTATTTTCCTCAACTGAATTGTCAACAGTCTAAGGAAGATGTAACCTTAATGTGGTTCAAATGTTCTTAAAATAGCCGTAACCCTGCTGAATGAGCCTTCAACTGTAATTATAGTCAAATATTTCTCAGATAAAAGAGCAGCTCTTCTTGGCCTATAAATTTAAATCAGAATTTCAAATCATTACCGGAGTTGTTTGTGGAGAAAAAATGCACACATTTTACGACACTGGAGGCAGTTTCTGAAAGATTGTCCTCGTTTTAAGAAGAGAAAAATGGGGCACATGTTTTTTTACAATTTGGCTTTGCAATTGGCAGGTGTACATTAAGATTACAGTGATGTGAACGTTTTAATTGTGTTTTTTAGGAAGCTAAATCAGTCATGGTTGTTGTCATTTAATCGAGAAAGAAATAATTACTATACTTATGTCTGTATTTACGGGCGTTTATATTTTGTGGGTTTCAGTAAGACCCCGTTCACACTGGATTACGCTCTTACTACGATCATGTCGATCTGTCCCGACCTGACTAAAAGTATGAATCTGGACGAGATCGGCGTCAAAACCAAGAAAATGTATAAAATTTCTTCACTGGAACGTCTGATCGACGCTTGTGCTACGATTTCGCTACGACCAAAGCGTTTCCGATACGATGCTTGTACGCTTACACCACGTTTCCACCGAGATAAATGCTGATCATGTATCGTTTCTACTACGATGTCGCAACGATCTGCAAGACCCTACTACGTTCATAGACAGACTTAAAAGACTGTAGCACGATGTTGCGCCGCTCATGCCGACAATACTACGATATTGACATGATCCTAGTACGCTTTGGTATGATGCGTACACTAATCAATGAGTTTGTGGCACTTTTTTACATCACTCATTGCCTGAAAGAGGCATTGAATCCATTAGATGATGTTTTATGTTAACAATGAACAACTTTGTCTACATAGCTGTTATATGCGTGAACGAATTGGAGTTGTTCAAATGTTTAAGTACTTTTCTAATGTCTTTTCCATTTTTGGTTAAAACACTTGTTTTCCACATAATAATTTGCTTTGGTCTATGTCCAAAAGTTGTAAAGGAAAATGACTATCCTTTAAATCGACATTATAACACAATTTAACGTGTTTCAATAAATATCGCAATGCATCGATATTTCGATGCATCGGCCCACCCCTATAATGATTTCATCAATAAAATCCACAGAAATTCATCCCGAATGGATAAATTATGGTTCCTTCATTAAAAGGATATTTTAAAAGTGTATGACATTGAAAACATGTCCAGACTAATAATTTTATATGGTGTGTCATTGGAGAATACTGACACACATGATGATGCACAACCTTCAATTAAAAGCTCTGATATAAGGGAACATTTTCAACCACTGAAAGTACAAACTAACAATACCTTAATACTTATAGTATGAAAATGTCTTTTTAAAATAAATTGAAATATTTGACCTCTGAGAATCATGTATAACATTATATTATATAGCCAATGAGGATTTAGAAAAAAGTACACTTTGGTTGCCATGGTATCTTACAATGAAAAAGCCATCAAATACAATGAAATCTATAGTAAGTCCCTTTAATTGAAGAAAATGTCTAAGGTAAATGAAGACAATTGTTATTTGTTTAACATTCAGGAAAGTGATATATGTTCGCCCACTCTGTTCGTATTTTCAGCCGAGTTATTTGTAAATTTGTTGGGTAGTTAACTTGACATGATGTAAATCATGTTGCACACAATTACTGCATGTCTGCACCTGTGGTCTTCCTTCACACTCGATACCTGAATGATTATATAGAATAGAATAGAGTTTATTGCAAGGCAATATTGCCCATGAACATATAATACATACATACAATGCACAAATATTACAAAAGTAATGCATACATGACATAAAATAAACTTCCGGTCAAGTGCACATCATCTATTATGATAATTAATCAGAAAAATGTTATACAAAGTTTATCAACATAAATAGGAGACATCGTATAGAAGTTAAGTCATTTTCTTACATAAATTATAATGGAGAACTTTTGAGAAGGGTTAAGCTGTCAGAATAGCCGTATAAACATTTAAATCATAATAAGTTATATGCAGTATTGATTATTTTTTTTTTTTCTCTTTTTTTTCTTTTATCGAATATAGTACCTAGTATCTCTTATTTCCATACTTTTGTATATAAAAATTGAAAGGTTTTGTACTGTTTTAGTATTTTCGGTGGTAAGCAATTCAGTGAATTTTAGTATATTTGGTCTTTTCCAAAAATATTTTTTAATATATTGTTTTCTG
Organism: Spisula solida; assembly: GCA_947247005.1. Taxonomy (NCBI): domain Eukaryota; kingdom Metazoa; phylum Mollusca; class Bivalvia; order Venerida; family Mactridae; genus Spisula; species Spisula solida. The sequence continues at coordinate 41,489,290 of OX365959.1, read as the reverse complement.
CATTCATAATAATTTAAAAGTGGACATTCTAGGATAAAATGAAATTCGTCTTCTAAGACATTACATAATTGGCATTTTCGTTCTGATCGTGGTATAGCATTGGGTTTATTCCATCTTCCTGTTTCAATTTCTAACCTATGACTTGATACTCTTAGCCTAGTTAACGCAAACCACAATATTTATTTAATCTAAGTACTGTTTAAAATCGAATTGCGAAAATAAGATATATGTAGATGCTCTCGAAGAGTTACTTAACTGTTCTGTCCATGTTTGTACAAAAGTATCTGTTAATCTTTGTTTTACATGAGTTATGAATAATTTTGGGTTACCCACACTCTGGTATAGCCATACGTCGTTAAAGCCCAGATTTTCCAAAATAGATTTTACATTTGTAGCCCAGTTTGGTTTATTTGGATTAATTAAAATATCATTTAACATCATGTCATATACTTTTCTAGTAAATTTTCTTTCATTAGTATGAACAATTTTGAGCCAGAATCTGATGATATATAAACCGCTTTGTAACTCTTGTAATGATGTAGTAGTATGTATATGTCACATGATATGGCCAGAGTCACATGACATGTCCATCAGGTCACATGATCAGGCCAGAGTCTCATGGCCAAGCCAGGGTCACATGATCAGCAAGGGTCACATGACCAGCTGGCATATCACCATGGTGAAACTTGTTGCTATAAATCAGTGTTGCTTTGAATGTACCAGTGCTATACACGGTTCATGTTAAAGGAGTTGACATGTAACAGGGTAAAACATATATGACTTTGCACTTACAACTGTCAGTCGAACACAAACAAGCCAACAACTAAGTCTATGTGTTATATTTACAACAGTTTCAGACTGGTTCACAGTTATATATTGTATATTTTCAGGCTTGGATACAATGACAGGAGACCAGTCTTCATCAATATCATCAGGAAACCACTAGATAGACTACTCTCCTATTATTACTTTGTGAGATACGGAGACAACTTTAGACCGTACCTCAAACGTAGAAAGATGGGCAACCAAATGGCAAGTTAATACTGTACTCGAGACGCTGTGTAGAGTGTCACTTTGAACTGGGTGCTGTCCCATTTCCTTGTTACTTCTGTGGTCCCTTGCACATAATTATAAGTAACCTCCCTTTGTTGAATAAACACAATTCTTGTAAAATATTGAATGTCTAAATAACCAACTATAGTATTGTATTGGTAAGCTAAAGAAAAATTGTTTTAACTATAATGTTGTAGAAGGAAATGTTCATACTTGATGTCTCGTCAAATTATAATTAAATTTTCTAACAATCTGACTGATGAGCGGCAATAAATAGAGCATTAATTAGAGGAAATTCTCCAGAATTGTCGGAGCCTTGAAGTTTTCATACTAAGTGAACCTCCCTATTATGCCATATAACCCAGGTTGCATGGAATGTATTATGTATAAAACATCTTTTCAACATTTCTAAGATTTCCTATTTTCAACATTTACTGTCTTGGTTTTGTCCTAGGTACAATAATTATAATATTGATAAGTGTAAGATGGCAGAACATGCAGATAATTGCAATGAGAGAATATTCCGCACTGTATGTTTTACATACAATGTAGTTCCAAGTGCATGTAAATAAAATAGAAGCTATTGCTTCTTGAATTCTCAACATTTTACATTGCCAACAAATTATCTTGAGGTAGTACATGTAGGGACACTGACTTTTGCTGCCTTTTTCGAAGAATAAGGGGGGGGGGCTGTTGCATGCTTACAAACAATTCATTACCTCCATTTGTTGAAACATATTATATTTTCCTCCCTTTCTTGACATGTTCCTTCATTTGTTGACATTGATCACATTTACCTCCATGTTATATATATTTTATCTCCCTTTAATCAACCGTTCTTTTAACATGGTAATCTCCCTATGAAGATTCAATCTGACTATGAAATGCATGTTATTTCAGACATTTGATGATTGTGTAGCAAAAAATCATAAAGATTGTGATCCGGTCAACTTGTGGCTTCAGATACCCTTCTTCTGTGGACATTCCTATAGATGCAGGTATATATATCCGCAATCCAATATATTGTTCTATCAAATGTTTCATCTCTGGTGGGTGGTTGAATAAAACCGTTTTCATAAAATGATAATATACTAATGTGATGTTCGTCAATATCTGATGTTTCAGTCAAACAAGACACTCTCATTTTATACGCGAAAATGTCCCAATTTACGGTGATCCTTTTTAAATCGTAGTCCAATTATTCCATCTTGAAGTTTGGTATAAAATATGTGTGTATGTAAGACAGGAAGACAGTATATTGTTAATACAGTAGACTAGCCTCATCAATCGTGTAATAGAGACTTCATAAAATTTCTGATATAATATCGTGTGAATAATATGACTGACCGTCTACTGCAAAAACAAACTTATGGTATAGCAATCTTTGATTTTGGGGTCCCTTTAGTATTCAATAGCCATGACAAAATAGAATATAATCATTTTGAGACTGTACACTTTGTTTATAAATGCATTTATAAAGAGCACAACCAATTAGATCAGGGATTCCCAGGGAGTAATAAACAGATCTGTCCTGAGTGTAAAGTAACTAAACATAACGACATCAAACTATAACCATAGCAACTTGGAACCGTTTGTATTGGTTGTATACATTGGTTAGAGTGAAGAGTTTGTGATTGGAGGTAGAAAATTGTATTATTGATTACTTTAATCCGGTCGCTACATTTGGGAATTATCAGAGCCAGAATGAAATGGAAACCAGACACATGATCCAGTGGCTTTTTATAAGCTGAATTGCTTTAAATCAGGATTACCAGTAGTTGACTCTAAATGAAAATCTAAATAATGGATCCCATGTTGATGGTCTTTCAGAATGTCTTTCGTTTTTTTGTTGGAACGTTGTGTTCATCATTTAGATGATTTTGAGAGCACATCCCGACAAGCTGAATTATTTTCATAATTACTTTCAGAGTAGAAACATAATAAGGTTGTTGCTCTATAGAGGTTGCATTGTATATATTTGCTTTCAGACAACCTGGCAGTAGATGGGCATTAGAACAAGCCAAGTTTAACCTGGTTAATAATTATTTACTGGTTGGTGTAACGGAAGAGTTAGGGGACTTTATTGCTATGATGGAAGTTATTTTACCTCGATTCTTCAAGGGAGCAATGGATTTATATCTGAATGGTAACTTACACTTTTATGATTCATTCAGGATTTGTTTTTGTGCAGAGTGCTAAGTGCAGCATGAAGTTATGTTGTGGTTTATGCTCCTTCATTGAAGAGCACGGGGTATGTTGTTTTGCTGGTGTCAGTCGGTCCAGAAACGAAACTGTCTCACATTGATCTAACAAAATCGGAGATCTAAAATGGATTCACAATAAATGTGTACATTACAATTGTTACCAATGCCCCCAATTTGATGGTACATACACTAGTGGAATCACTATCTTCAAATGATGTTAAAGTGCACCTGTGTGTTAAAATATATCGGTATTGTGCCAGATCATGCAGGCATATATTGCAAGATTGTAGAATAATTAAAATCTACAAACTAACATGTTCATATGTCATAGCCCACCTTTTCATGCCCTTCTATGAACAGGTGTCAAAATTACCAATCATTTTCCAATAATCTGTCTGCAGATGACATACAGACTCTGGATACCACGTGTAATTGCACATTTCGGAGTTAAAGAACCATTCCATACATCTACCATATGAATCTCCATTAGCGCATTTAGTTATATTTATGACTATTATTATATGGCTCAGGAATGCCTCTTAAAGGGTTACATAAAAGAAAATCTAACTTTTAAAAAATGAGTGTCGACATTTGGTCATCTATTGTGTTTCCGAGGCATAAAAAGCTAGACGTTTATCAATAATTTTGGACAGACCTCGTCTGAAAAACAAACACAACAGACCAATATTTTATTCCTGTTAACATTATTAGATAGACAATATGATTTATTTTCCATACAGAAAATTGCAATAATTTGTTAGTCATGAAGTGTATGATAAATGTTCTTATATGTTCAGAATCTTGATGAAGGTCATTCAAATTATTGTTCACAAAGTATAGAAACAAATCTACAATGTAAGTCCATTCATATTAGTAACTTAGTGGAACATGAGGTACTTACTCAGAATTATATTTTTACTTTGAACTGATGAATCATTGTTTCCGCTAGTAACTGAAAATGAGGTTGGTAATATAAGCGACAGGACTGTGTCAGGTGTGATCACATGACCATTCAACACACCATACACCTTGGGTATGATCACATTGTTCTAATCATGACTTGTTTGTTTCATCTCCAGGTGAGAAATCCCACTTACGTCAGACAAACAAGAAAGATCAACCGAGTGAGGAATCCGTGGCAAAAATACAAGAATCATCAATCTGGAAAATGGAGCACGAATTCTATGAATTCGCTTTAGAACAATTTCATTTTCAAAAAAGATTAACATTTCAAGCAATTGATGATTTAGATAGTGACAGTATGAAGTTAAGTTCAGACGTTCATATGAAGCAGACGTACATGCTTTCAGATGGTAGACTTTATATTTCCAAAGGTTCCCAGTTCCATTATGAAAAGGTCCGTCCACATTGATGAAGTCCTGTCAAAATTTGTGTTGGTTCCACCAACATTTCAGTAGGTTCCCCCCACATACGTGAATATCCACCCTCTGTTGTGGAGACCCCGCCCACATTTGTGTAGGTCCGCCTACTTTGACATTGTATATGTATATGAAGGTGGAGCTAAGCGTACTGAAAGATTTAGCCAGCAAAGGAACAAAGACTTGTGTATTTGGTGCTGAGATAGTTTGAGATATTTATAATTATACATTAACTACCAGTATGTCCGTATGTTCTGTAACTGTTGTCTACAGTATGAAGTGAAGTTTTTGTTCATGTATTTACTGTTTTTATTTTCTCTCTCATTCATCTGTTCAGTAGCTTTACCAAACAAAGTACACTGTATACCAAAAATGTTTGATACTTCAAATAAGATAGATTGGTCAATAATAAGTTTGGCAATGTAAGGATTACTTCTACTGAGTTAATTGGCCTTGGCTGCTTTTAAGTTTGTGTTCATGTATTTACTGTTTTTATTTTTTCTCTCATTCATCTGTTCAGTAGCTTTACCAAACAAAGTACACTGTATACCAAAAATGTATGATAGTTCAAATAAGATAGATTGGTCAATAATAAGTTTGGCAATGTAAGGATTACTTCTACTGAGTTAATTGGCCTTGGATGCTTTTAAGACAGCACCATTGCACAAGGGGTAATAACTCTAGAAGTGTTTTTAGATAAAAAATGATAATATAAACCCTGCATGATTAAAAGAGAATATGGTAAATATACTGGTTGCTATAGTAACTATACTGGTCGTCATGATAACTTTATTGGTCGCTATGGTAGCTATACTGGTCGCTATAGCTATACTGGTCGCTATGGTAACTATACCGGTCGCTATGGTAACTATACCGGTCGCTATGGTAACTATACTGGTCACTATGGTAACTATACCGGTCGCTATGGTTATTATACTGGTTACTATGGTAACTATACTGGTCGCGCTATGGTAGCTATACTGGTTGCTATAGTAACTATACTGGTTGCTATGGTAGCCATACTGATAGCTATGGTACTAAAATCATCTTCTGTATGTCTGTGATGATATTGAAATCAAACTGTTTCGTTATATAATATACATACCATGTACATATATTTCACCATATTTTAATGGTTGCTATGGTTACTGTATCAAAGTTAATGTGTTCTATATATGTATATTGGTTGGTATGTATGTATATATACATGTATATATTGCTTCATGTTTTCATTGCTGTTATATATTCATAATACATTATAAAATGTATCATTATTTAAAGAATGTTCCTCAATGACCACTGTGACATAATCATACATCATGTACTCATGTGTTGCACCTTGTTATTATTATTGGGTTCGATCCCCCGTCTGCACCATTGCAAAAATAGAAACAGAAAGGGGTTGCTAATCAAGAAATTGATAATTTGAAAGAAATAGTTGTTTGAAAGCATTACTCTTTTATGTTGATCATATTCCGTTTGCATTTATCCATCATATGACAATTTGTGTGAGCAGACGAACAGGAGAGGTAGGGTAAATTTGCGATAGCCTGTATTTAAATATTTAAAATGATACAAGTCAGATCTATGCCATATTGTACATATGTATTCATTTATCTGTATGAATGTTATCTCTTGTGATAATTGTCTTTCATGTTATTTTGTCAGCATTTAAAAATGATACAAATACATAATGTATATTGCCTGTGTATGATATTAATAAATGCAATAAAATGTGTACATATGTCAATGTGTTTGTGTAGTTATAATCAAACTAGTGTTTGAACCCACTGAAATAAAACGACGTCAGAATGAGAAGAATTGCAGAAAAAGTGCCCCTAGATACTTCTATCAGAGTGTTGTACCAAAACTTGCTGGCTTCCCTGTCCGTCTTTCTATTATCTTTGCAATAAAAGCTACATTGGTATGATGAGAACTTCCATAAAGCTGGAATAGTAGTTTCCCCAGATGCTTCAGTCTACAGGTCCAGCGTGAACCATCATTACTTTTTATCCAGCTTGCACTTCTGTCACTATAGTAACAGAACCTTGACCCTAGTGGTGTCCCAGTTAAACTAACATGTTTGTTACCATTGTTTTTAAGATAAACCAGGTAGGTAGCATCGTAAGCACTAGCTGTGACAGAGGCGGAAAACAAGTATAAACCAGCTTTGGATGGAACACACACACTAATAATGTCAGTTTCATTTTTTAAACAAACAGAATCACACATTGACTTGTTTCTCCAAATTGGACCATTCTGGTATCTGACTTGACAACTGAAGATCAGAGAATGTGATACTAGATACCGGCACACTATTGTTTGCATCACTGTACCAGGAGGTAAGTATTTATATAAACTAGTACACCTTGTGTAACAACATTGTTATACATGTCTAACTCTTAAGTAATGTTCAAGTAGTCGACAATGGTCACCATTCACACTGCTGCAGAATTTATTTATCTTCATTGACGGTGCCCCTGAGGTTACACACTTAGTTATAATAATATGCGCCGATAACTACCTATAACTGCATTATTCTACATACTCGGTTGTATAGGGTACGAATGAGAGCGAACGAAACGGATAGGGGACGAAAATAATAAGATACGAATAAAAAGGATAACTCCTAATGAAAAATGGCCCCGTGAAAAAAATGAATAGTGAAAATTGATGTGCTTTGGTTGGTTATAAATGTATAAAATAGATTACTGTTGGCGGTTTTGGACCAAAAATCCGACTTAGCGCGATTTACAAGTAGAAAATGTAAATTACAATGAAATGCGAAACTACGGCGACAGGGTCAGCATCCAAAGACAGAAAGAACAGCAGGGCTCGAAACGCACAAAAAGGCACACATGAAAACGAAAAGGCCCGAAGATTCAGTGAGAGCCAGTCGACAAGCACATCACACCGAACTGTTAAGGCTGAATAGAGTAAGGCTGTGATTTCTGGCGAATTCTAACAAAAACTGTTTGTAAATGTTTAGGAAGAAGAAAACTAAACGCAACGGTCACAAACGCTCACATTCAATGCATCAATACGAACACAACGAACGATGTACTAGTACATACTTATACAAATGAGAATGAATTTTGTTGAAGTCCTATTTGCAAGTTGACATCAGGTTAGTTTAGTTTTTACTAATTAATTTTAGGTCGATTGTGGAACTATTTTTCCAATTCATATTAAAACCATATGTAATATAATTGGCATTAAACATTCATAAAATATGTTGGTCTCCTGTATCTTATTTCATTGTCTCCTGTCTAATATTAGTTCATGGTCTCCTGTCTATTATTTCATTGTACCATGCAGTTTGTATTGGCAAGGTAAATACCACCCAGCATTGAGAAATGATGCTAATTGTGATCGTTGATTATTATAGGACACTAATGGAAGACTTGCCCGATGAAATTTATGAAAATGCTTCCTGGATAATTTGTCCATAACTTACACCAGTAATCATAGGAATATAAGGAATTATCAAGTGTGTGATTGTGGTTTTTTTGGAAACACAAAGAATGAAGTTTAAACATGAATGAGTAATTGTTGTAAAAAGATGCCACAAATCAGAACGGGGAAAAATAATTGAAAATCGGACAGTGAAGGGCCGGCAGCATCCAATTGAAATAGCCGAGCACAGGAAACATAAAAACAACACAGACCACAATTACATGGCACTTTACAATACCCAACACACAACTGAATGAAAAAAGGAACAGTTGTGAAAGTTTACTGGAAATGTGTCTATTGCTTTAATCAGCAGATGATATTGTGCACTTGAGATTAAATTATTTTTGCAGGGTTGTGGTTCTTTAACTTCATTAGTGTATCAGCATAAAGTTTGTACAATTGCAATACTAGTGAGTTTTGCATTAGAAAAAAACTGGTTTTCATGAAGGGAATTGCTGGTATTTTTATTTAGTCTTTGGTACGACGAGGCGTGGGATTGAACCTCGGACCTCCTACACTCAAAGCAGATGCTCTACCACTAGGCTATTGAGGAGGTGAAATTCGTTCTTAGTGACGGGGTCTGTTCATTTGTTCATCTGTTATTTCTATCACTAATGTTAAAACAAGAAATTTGGCGATTTGTTTGCTTTGGAAAGAAGATATGGCTATAATTCTGTTATAACATCTTAAAATGATGAAGCATCGAATTAAGAAATTAGCTTTAATGGAAATGTATTGTCTCGGAACCTTTTCCAGGAGAAAACTTAATCACTTTAGTTTGATTTTCCCTTGTCGATTGGTAATTTATCTTTTATGAGTTCTCAGTTCCAGCATTTACCGATGTTTTTGGATGCAAATTTTGCTTTTTCTGAAATAAGAAATATATATTTCAAGTCAATAAATTAAGTGTAGAGTTGCATATGAATAACCAAGCTTGGCATTAATATCACTGTATTTAGCACACTATTACAAAAACTCAGCATTTCTTGTCATAAAATTGAACTTACATTGTATCTCTCTCCAAAAACTATATAGGGAGATACAACCTTGTTGTGCCAAACGGACAACATTTATAATTTTTATCATGCAACATTATTCAATGATCACTTTTTATGAAGTCAATTGTAACAGAGCCCTTAACTTATGTTTAAGTCATTTTGCATGTATTTTCCTCGGCTGATCCTCAACTGAATTGTCAAAAGTCTAAGGAACATGTAACCTTAATGTGGTTCAAATGTTTTTAAAATAGCTGGAACCCTGTTGGATGAGCCTTCAACTGTAATTATAGTTAAATATTTCTCAGATAAAACAGCAGTTCTTCTTGGCCTATACATTTATATCAGAATTTCAAATCATTACCTTAGGAGTTTATGGAGAAAAAATGCACACATTTTTACACCACTGGAGGCAGTTGCTGAAAGATTGTCCTCGTTTTAAGAAGAGAAAAATGAGGCAAATGTTTTTTACAATTTGGCTTTGCAATTGGCAGGTGTACATTAAGATTACAGTGACGTGAAAGTTTGAATTGTGTTTTTTAGAAAGCTAAATCGGTGAAGGTTGTCATTTAATCGAGAAAGAAATCATTACTATACTTATGTCTGTATTCACGGGCGTTTATATTTTGTGGATTTCAGTAAAGGAGTTTGATGGGTTGTCAATTTACGTGGCTTTTGATAAATTTCACCAGGAAAATCAAAAATAAACACAATTAAGTGTAATCTTGTACAGTTTTTGATTTCATCAATAAAATCCACAGAAATTCATCCCCAATGGATAAATTATGGTTCCTTCATGAAAAGGATATTTTAAAAGTGTATGACATTGAAAACATGTCCAGACTAATAATTTTATATGGTGCGTCATTAGAGAATATAATAATTGACAAATAACATAGGAGATCAGAGTGGGGAAGTTAAAACGTCAATTAAATATACACCCCTGATGATGTAAGAACATATTTTAGAAGGTATATATGTTTGGCTTATCTGGGAGCAGAATGAAGAGAACATATTTCAGATTATATATACTCATTGAGCCTATCTGGCTTATTTCTCAAATACTGACACACATGATGATGCACAACCTTCAATTAAAAGCTATGATATAAGGGAACATTTTCAACCACTGAACGTATAAACTAACAATACCTTAATAATTATAGTATGAAAATATCTTTTTAAAATAAATTGAAATGTTTGACCTCTGAGAATCATGTAAAACATTACATTATATAGCTAATGAGGATTTAGAAAAAAGTCCACGTTGGTTGCCATGGTATCTTACAATGAAAAAAGCCATCAAGTACAATGAAATCTATAGTAAGTCCCTTTAATTGAAGAAAATGTCTAAGGTAAAACACGAGAATTGTTATATGTTTAACATTCAGGAAAGTGATATATGTTCGCTCACTCAGTTCGTATTTTCAGCCGAGTTATTTGTAAATTTGTTGGGTAGTTAACTTGACATGATGTAAATCATGTTGCACACAATTACTGCATGTCTGCACCTGTGGTCTTCCTTCACACTCGATACCTGAATGATTATATATGAACCGCTTTGTAACTCTTGTAATGATGTAGTTGTATATGTATATGTCACATGATCAGGCCAGACACACATGACATCTCCTTCAAGTCACGTGATCAGGCCAGAGTCTCATGACCAAGCCAGGGTCACATGATCAGCAAGGGTCACATGATCAGCTGGCATATCACCATGGTGAAACTTGTTGCTATAAATCAGTGTTGCTTTGAATGTACCGGTGCTATACACGGTTCATGTTAAAGGAGTTGACATGTTACAGGGTAAAACATAGATGACTTTGCACTTACGACTGTCAGTCGAACACAAACAAGCAAACAACGAAGTCTATGTGTAATATTTACAACAGTTTCAGACTGGTTCACAGTTATATATTGTATAGTTTCAGGCTTGGATACAATGAGAGGAGACCAGTCTGCATCAATATCATCAGGAAACCACTAGATAGACTGCTCTCCTATTATTACTTTGTGAGATACGGAGACAACTTTAGACCGAACCTCAAACGTAGAAAGATGGGCAACCAAATGGCAAGTTTTTACAGCGTTATCTCCCTTAGTCATTAAAAATGTGTACCTGTCATTTAAGCTATACTGTACTCGAGACGCTGTGTATAGTGTTACTTTGAACTGGGTGCTGTCCCATTTCCTTGTTACCTCTGTACCCTTGCACATAATTATAAGTAACCTCCCTTTGTTGAGTCAACACCATTCTTGTAAAATATTGAATTTCTAAATTAGCAAAGATAGATATTAGATAGACAATATGATTTATTTTCCATACAGAAAATTGCAATAATTTGTTAGTCATGAAGTGTATGATAAATGTTCTTATATGTTCAGAATCTTGATGAAGGTCATTCAAATTATTGTTCACAAAGTATAGAAACAAATCTACAATGTTAGTCCATTCATATTAGTAACTTAGTGGAACATGAGGTACTTACTCAGAATTATATTTTTACTTTGAACTGATGAATCATTGTGTCCGCCAATAACTGACAACGAGGTTGGTAATATAAGCGACAGGTGTCAGGTGTGATCACATGACCATTCAACACACCATACACCTTGGGTATGATCACATTGTTCTAATCATGACTTGTTTGTTTCATCTCCAGGTGAGAAATCTCACTTACGTCAGACAAACAAGAAAGATCAACCGAGTGAGGAATCCGTGGCAAAAATACAAGAATCATCAATCTGGAAAATGGAGCACGAATTCTATGAATTCGCTTTAGAACAATTTCATTTTCAAAAAAGATTAACATTTCAAGCAATTGATGATTTAGATAGTGACAGTATGAAGTTAAGTTCAGACGTTCATATGAAGCAGACGTACATGCTTTCAGATGGTAGACTTTATATTTCCAAAGTTTCGCAGTTCCATTATGAAAAGGTCCGTCCACATTGATGAAGTCCTGTCGACATTTGTGGTGCTTCTACCCACATTTCAGTGGGTTCTCCCACATATGTAAAGGTCCACCTACTGTTGTGGAGATCCCGCCCACATTTGTGAAGGTCCGCCTACTTTGACATTTTATATGAATATAAAGGTGGAGCTAAGCGTACTGTAAGATTTAGCCAGTTAAGGAACAAAGACTTGTGTATTCGGTGCTGAGATAGTTTGAGATATTTATAATTATACATTAACTACCAGTATGTCTTCTGTGCAATTGTTCTGTAACTGTTGTCTACTGTATGAAGTGTAGTTTTTGTTCATGTATTTGAATTAGTTTGGCATAGTAAGCATTTCTTCTACTGAGTTAATTGGCATTGGTTGCTTTTAAGACAGCACCGTTGCACAAAGAGTAATAACTCTAGCATTGTTTTTAGATAAAAATGATAATATAAAGCATGCACGGTTGATTGACCGCTGATTTAATGTGAAGTCTAAAAAAGAGAATATGGTAAATATACTGGTTGCTATAGTAACTATACTGGTCGCTATGGTAACTATATTGGTTGCTATGGTAACTATATTGGTCGCTATGGTAACTATATTGGTCGCTATGGTAACTATATTGGTCGCTATGGTAGCTATACTGGTCGCTGTGGTAGCTATACTGGTCGCTGTGTTAACTATATTGGTCGCTATGGTAACTATATTGGTCGCTATGGTAGCTATACTGGTCGCTATGTTAACTATATTGGTCGCTATGGTAACTATATTGGTCGCTGTGGTAGCTATACTGGTCGCTATGGTAACTATATTGGTCGCTATGGTAACTATACTGGTCGCTATGGTAACTATATTGGTCGCTATGGTAACTATATTGGTCGCTATGGTAGCTATACTGGTCGCTGTGGTAGCTATACTGGTCGCTGTGTTAACTATATTGGTCGCTATGGTACCTATATTGGTCGCTGTGGTAGCTATACTGGTCGCTATGTTAACTATATTAGTCGCTATGGTAGCTATAATGGTCGCTATGTTAAATATACTGGTCGCTATAGTAACTATACTGGTAGCTATGGTAACTATACTGGTTGTTATGGTAACTATACTGATAGCTATGGTACTAAAATCATCTTCTGTATGTCTGTGATGATATTGAAATCAAACTGTTTCGTGAGGCAGCACCGTTGCACAAAGAGTAATAACTCTAGCATTGTTTTTAGATAAAAAATGATAATATAAAGCTTGCACGGTTGATTGACCGCTGGTTTAATGTGAAGCCTAAAAAAGAGAATATGGTAAATATACTGGTGGCTATAGTAACTATACTGGTCGCTATGGTAACTATATTGGTCGCTATGGTAGCTATACTGGTCGCTATGGTAACTATACTGGTCGCTATGGTAACTATATTGGTTGCTATGGTCACTATACTGGTCGCTTTGGTAACTATATTGGTCGCTATGGTAACTATATTGGTCGCTATGGTAACTATATTGGTCGCTATGGTAACTATATTGGTCGCTATGGTAACTATATTGGTCGCTTTGGTAACTATACTGGTCGCTATGATAACTATATTGGTTGCTATGGTAACTATACTGCTCGCTATGGTAACTATATTGGTTGCTATGGTCACTATACTGGTCGCTATGTTAACTATATTGGTCGCTATGTTAACTATATTGGTCGCTATGGTAGCTCTACTGGTCGCTATGGTAACTCTACTGGTCGCTATGGTAGCTATACTGGTTGCTATGGTCACTATACTGGTCGCTATGGTCACGATACTGGTCGCTATGGTAACTATACTGGTTGCTATGGTCACTATACTGGTCGCTATGGTAATTATACTGGTCGCTATGGTTACTCTACTGGTCACTATGGTAACTATACTGGTCGCTATGGTAACTATACTTGTCGCGCTATGATAGTTATACTGGTAGCTATGGTAACTATACTGGTCGCTATGGTAACTATACTGGTTGTTATGGTAGCTATACTGGTTGCTATAGTTACTATACTGGTTTCTATGGTAACTATACTGATAGCTATGGTACTAAAATCATCTTCTGTATGTCTGTGATGATATTGAAATCAAACTGTTTCGTGATATAATATACATACCATGTACATATATTTCACCATGTTTTAATGGTTGCTATGGTTACTGTATCAAAGTTAATGTGTTCTATATATGTATATTGGTTGGTATGTATGTATATATACATGTACATGTATATATTGCTTCATGTTTTCATTGCTGTTATATATTCATAATACATTATAAAATGTATCATTATTTAAAGAATGTTCCTCAATGACCACTGTGACATAATCATACATCATGTACTCATGTGTTGCACCTTGTTATTATTATTGGGTTCGATCCCCCGTCTGCACCATTGCAAAAATAGAAACAGAAAGGGGTTGCTAATCAAGAAATTGATAATTTGAAAGAAATAGTTGTTTGAAAGCATTACTCTTTTATGTTGATCATATTCCGTTTGCATTTATCCATCATATGACAATTTGTGTGAGCAGACGAACAGGAGAGGTAGGGTAAATTTGCGATAGCCTGTATTTAAATATTTAAAATGATACAAGTCAGGTGTATGCGATATTGTACATATGTATTCGTTTATCTGTATGAACGTTATCTTGTGATAATTGTCTTTCATGTTATTTTGTCAGCATTTAAAAATGATACAAATACATAATGTATATTGCCTGTGTATGATATTAATTAATGCAATAAAACTGTACATATGTCAATATGTTTGAATATTTATTATCAAACCAGTGTTTGATACCCAGTGCAACCAGAATGAGAAGGATTCCAGAAGAATAGCCCCAGATACTTCCATCAGTGTGTCTTACCAAAACCTTGATAGAACAGCTACATTGGTATGATGAGAACTCCCATAAAGCTGGAATAGTAGTTTCCCCAGATGCTCCCATCTGCAGGTCCAGCGTGAACCACCATTACTTCTTCTCCAGCTTGCACTTCTGTCACTATAGTAACAGAACCTTGACCCATGTGGTTCCAGTCTGATGATGCCCCAGTTAAACTTACAAGTTTGATACCATTCTTTTTAAGATAAGCCTGGTAGGTAGCGCCGTAACCACTAGCTGTGACAGAAGCGGAAAACAAGTATAAACCAGCTTTGGGAGCAATAAACACACCGAGAAGGTTGTGGTAACCATTTCCATTGTTTAAAATAACAGAATCGAACTTGATTATTTGATTTAACCCCATATGCTCATTTTTAGAATGACTTAATATAGCGTGGAATGCAACAGTTTCATCTTCTAGTATTGCTCGTGTTCTTGTGTGCTCCACATTCAACAGCGACTGAACATTTGGAGAATAAGGATACTTTTCATCAACTTCGTCCGTTATTTTCGGTTCTTTTCGTCGATTTCCATCGGTTGTGTGCATTACAGCAGTTAGTTGAACTTCAGAATTGGTAATAAGCTCCGTCGTTTTGTTTTCAATGTTGGCTACTTCTTTTTCTCTTAGTTGCCCCTTGGTACTGCCACTAGTGTTCACTCCTTCCTCGAAATGATTAATATAACTTGTTAGTCTGGCTATTGCTAGATCTTTTTTTTCTACCACGTGTTTCATAGTTTGTACATCATTCTGTAGATTAGTATTTAATTCCCGCTGATCTTCCAGGATCGTGGTAAGGTCATTGACTTGTTTCTCCAATTGCCCCATTCTGGTCCCTTGTTTGATAACTGGAAATCAGAAAAGATCATACTTGGTACGTGGAAACTCAAATGTGTTTGGTTACACAAATGACGAGCAATTTTATTTGCCAGCGCTTCCTGAAACAGAGTTAGTTAGTGCTGATAATTCAATAATTCATTAATTTACTTTAGTCCATACTACTGATACAATTCAGTTTGTTTACAAAATTAAGGCTCGCAAAAGCTTGCAATTTGATGTATTATGGCTATCGAAACTGACTTGGGACTTGTTTTCAGGATTGTACATTAGGCCTCAGTAGGAACCCGTATGGCCCAATCTTCATGAAGCATGATCAGAATGATTGTCTGTATGGAATCTAGGTCAAGTTCGAAACTGGGTCATGTGGGGGTCAAATCTTGTGAACAGGTTAAGGGACACAATTATGGCCTGATTTTCATGGAACAAACAATGTTTGTCTGTAAAATATGAAGGCTAGGTTTAAACAGCACTTCTAGTATTTATCAGATTATATTTTTTTGAGAGATGTGGAACAGCATTTGGTATGTAGCAAAATCAATTTTTCTCAGGGTCATTATGGCCCTCTTGTTAAATTAAGGATTGGGGGCAGTATACTTCTCATTTTCGGACATAGCTCTGTATTTTAACAGGTGATACACTATACATGTACTTTGTATATTGATAAGATTGTGCAACGGCTACTCTATAAAGATTTGAGTGGGATTGATTACAGACACAGGGACTAGTTAATACTACAAAAATTATTAATTTTCGTGGGTATGAAATTTTGTAGATCATGGTAATTTGGTGGTTTCTTAAGTTATTGGATTTAAAATATTGAGAGAAAAATCCTACACATAGTTTAAACTCTTTAAATATAATTAAAGAAATAGAGGATATTACAGGAGTGTCTTTCAATATTGAATTTATTAAACGAGTTGAATAAAATAATAAAATGCGAGGCTCTGTCGAGCATTTTATCGATTTTTGTCAACGAGTTTAATAAATTTAATTTGGAAATGCACTATTGTAATGTTCTTTTTATCACATGTTAGACTTTTCCGTCCGAAACTTAAAATAGCTACTTATTTTTCACTATAATAAACGCGCAACTTTGACGACGTCGCCTATGCTTTGAATGACGTCGCTTGATAGCTTTATTACACTAGTGTATTATCAAAAATAAATAATGGCTTTATTACGCAACCGCGAGGTCAAACATGTGATAATACAAATTATGAGTAAGTGTTCCCAATGAAGTCAGAGTAAAAAAATCTTGCTTGCATTTTTGAGGCAATGTATTCGAGGATTTAAGTTCACGATCTAGTTCTTCTGTGAAATCAATGAAAACTTATCTGCCGCGAATATTCATAACTTTACAGTATATGAATTTGATGGAAGCATAATAAATCAAAACCATTAATTTTACAAGAATATTAATAATTTATCATACAAAGAATAAGTTACCTGTCATTTCCAGAATGGACATTCTCTCCTCTATCGATTCTGCATTGCTTGAACAAATTACACCCACAATCAAAATTGATAAAATAAAACCACAACCCTCCATTTTGGTGTAATGTTGTCACTGTGAACAATGTTCAACCAATTTTGTTTCAGTTCTTATCATTCATATATAAATTATGTAAAACTTTAAGAATGTATATGTGTATATGTATTGAGGTTATCATAGAATGTCACTATTTTTGAAACACCTTTAATTTGATAGCGGCACTCATAAATCTGTTTTATTCATGATTTGGGCCACAACTGGTATCCATTTTTTCAGCCATTTTCAGTCAATGACATAACGTTTTAACTAGTCGACCAATTTCGATGAGATTATGCATGGAGGTAGCTCTAACAATGTTGTGTTTGAATGTAAATACTTTATGAAGATATCAAAAGCTCATTCTTGTTTTGGTACCAAAAGAAAATCTGACCACTTCAGTACAAATAAACCTTTCTAAGAAAAAATAAATTTTATAAAATAATTTTTTGCCCTTTATCAGTGGTACAGTTACTGTGTGCTATTGGTCATTTTAAAGTCCCATTATGCCTTAAATTACTATTTTCAAAAAACAATAGCTTGGCAACCTATCTGCAGAATGATGCATTTGGAGCACTTTAGCTGAGTCCCAAAGGTGGAAAACACCATAAGACGAAAGAAAACGAATAAAGCCTCCAGTTGGTTTGTAAACAAAATAACGAAATGTAAACAATAAATGCATAATTTAAAGTCTAAGGGGAGCAACTCTTGCAAAATTAGTATTTTGTCATCCATACATTTTACTAAAAGTTATTTTTTGCATACTCTTTCGACAGATACAGCTGAAATTCTTTCGTCAATTATAGATCATTTGTGAAAAACATCATAATTTTTTGTATTTGGTCTATTTACTGGATGATCAGGAAAAAAGTTTTGGGAGAGATACTGTGACTTTAAATCAGGTGTGATGTAGTAGATAAAACTTACTTATCAACAACTTTATTTCCATGTTAGCCTTATTAATAGAAGAATTACACATATATTTAACCTAGTTGTTGATCCCTTAATTCTTTACACCATTATAAAGATGAAGCTATCTAGTTTCTAAATATGTAAATATATTTAAAATAACACCAGTATTAATGATATGTTTAGTTTATTAAAACAAAATGCACCTCAGTGACTGTGTGGTCAATTTCCCGTGTTACGAACCTTTCTAAGGTAACATAAATTTTATAAAATTGTTTACTCTTTATTAATGATACTGTTACCTATGCAATAGCAGGTTTAAGAATAAACATAACCTGTATTGGGTGGGTCGAGACACTGAAAAAAAACGTTTGGCCCTGATCTCCCGAGGCATCTCAAGTAGAAATCTCAACTCAAATTGAGATTTTTCTAAACTTACAGAATGAATTTAAGATCAATATAAAGTTCAAGCTTTTGAAAGTTTACCCTAATAAACTCAGAATAATGTTTAGAACTGTCTTGTGATGTTTATTGTGAGTCCAGAACCCTGTCTAAATTTACTCGAGGACATATAAAAATATTTGAGACGAGATTTAGCTCAGATTGAGTTGCTTCTGGCGATCAGGACCTGATTCTAGTTAACAGGGGTGTCAACAGGGCCAAATTGAAAATCAGGAAAGTTATATATAGCTGAACACTTTTGCTAAACAGGAAAATTACATAAAGCCTTCAACAACATTGTTTCCATAATTAACTCAGTTTGTATCAAAGAAAATCCTTCAGAGCAGATTAGATTTGCCATAATTTGCCATTTCTTGAGATATTTTCATCAAATAACTTTTATTTTGGTCAGGAACCATTGCTCTTTCAGGAATGACAAATCCGGAATTCCTGATAAATCAGGAAAATTGACACCCCTGAGTAAACAGATTACAATCATTGAATGCATACTGTAAAATGTGAATGCCACCTTTCCAGTGTTACTCTGATATAACACAAATCACGACTAACAACATTGTTTAAGTTTATCTTTTATTGAGAATATAATTAATTTATATATCAATTACAGAATTCCATACACTGGTTTCAACATCTTGACACTTATCACATAAACAGTCAAACCTGTGTACAATACCACTTGTGAACAAAGCCAACAATTAGAAAGCCTGAATGTTTTTCTTCCATCCATCCAACCATTTCCATTTTCATGAATACTCATTTAATAATGTTCAGACACCCAACATTCAATAAAGAGCACTCTAGTTCTCACTGGTGGACTATAAAGCAGGAGTGTCAACAGGGCCAAATTAAAAATCAGGAAAATCGTATGTAGCCGACAATTTTTGCCAAACAAGTCCTTCATTGACATTGTTTCCATAAGTTACTCAGTTTGTATTAAAGAAAATCCTTCTGAGCAGCTTAAATTTATCATAACTTTACCATTTCTTGAGATATTTCATCAAATAACTTTTATTTTGGTCAGAAGCCATTGCTTTTTCAACAATGATAAATCCGGAATTCAGGATTTTATTTCAGGAAAATTGACACCTCTGATAAAGACACATTTGACTATATCATACACACGTTAAGCTGCATATCATTTGCTATATCAAACATGAATCACTGATGAATAATTCTTAAAATGGCATTCTCAGTCATCCTTATTGGCCAGACCTCGGAATTATTTGACAGGTTTGACGTATATTACACAGGTTCAGCTGCATGTCTTTGCCTTTGAATATATGATATCATGTATGAATCACGGATGAACAAGACTTGAAGTCATTAAGAATTGCAAGCAACACAGAAGTCCCCTACCGCTTTGAAGCCATTTTCAATGTTTCTGTTGCCAAAGCAACCACAATATTTGTCGGAATCAAAATATTTTTAGACGTGCATCATCCCCTTATTGCCCCCTATCCACATATCAAGTTTCATAAACCTAGCTTGGAAACTGTTAAAGTTATAGCAGGATCCAAATTTGGGTATATTTTCACTCTTTCTGTCACCATTGCAACCACAATTTTTGTCGGAATCAAAACTTTTAGAGGTACATAATCCCCTTATTGCCCCCAATCCACATACCAAGTTTCATAAACCTAGCTTGGAAACTGTTTCAGTTATGTCAGGACCCAGATTTTTCGACGGACGGACTGACAAAGGGCAAACCTATAGTCGCCTCCGATCAAAAAAAAGGTAGGGGACACAGATAATAATTCTTAATCATCGTCCTCCTCGTTGGCCAGACCTCCGTACACCTCTGTCGGAATCATCTGTTGTTGTACCTCCTCCACTTCCTCATCCTCGTCTGTGGAATAATCCTCGTCGATGTTGATCTCGTCAGGATTCGTTGTTTTAACCATCTCACCAAGTTCCTCATCTGTCGTATTACTCCTGTAAATAGTGAGCATGGTTTATTACACAATTCTCACACCCAAATTCAAGGACTTTTCAAGTTTTTTTCAAGGAAGAATCAGTATTTTCAAGGCATTTTTTCCTAATATTTACTAAAGTAAAATTGTAGGATTTTGACTCTTTGTTCTGGATAAACATAAACAATAGTATCATCGTAACTACTGCTAAGCACTACATGTCTCACTCTAGCACCCATACATTTACATACACATAATTTTCAGGAATAACTGTTTCTTTTTCATTTTTTACTAATGTGTCATCCATACACTTCAACATGTATATTCAAGGCTGTTTGCATAAATTCAACTGCCATTTTGACATTTTTTTCAAGGCATCGCTTAATTCAAGTACTTTTTAAGGTTGAAACCAAATTCATGGACTTCTCAAGGCCTGTGCAAACCTTGGTTAGGTTAACATAGTGATTATTATCACTGGAAACAGTACAGTTACCATAGTGTATATTATTCATAGAGACATGACTGTGTGATTGTAGTGAAATATTTACCTGACAAACAGAATTCC
Source organism: Spisula solida (assembly GCA_947247005.1). NCBI lineage: Eukaryota > Metazoa > Mollusca > Bivalvia > Venerida > Mactridae > Spisula > Spisula solida. The sequence goes on along the minus strand of OX365959.1, from coordinate 41,468,152 downwards.
TTTATCTTGTTTAGCTTTCTCATTGATAGCTTCCTCGGCCATTTGTCTCGCTTTCTCTTCTAATTTCTTCATCTCATCACTCATGTCTGGATCTGTAAATACATCAAATGTGAGGAGTTTATTTATATATAATTCACTCTGTATTTAAGACTGCAAGACCAACGAAGACCACTACCATATTACAATCAGAAGACAAAGCCATAATGTGCAAGAATTCTCATGTTATCAAACTCTTAATTGTATCCCCAGAATGGTATTATGTCATTACTGCCTCTCAAAACTTTAATGTTACTTGTTATTATGTCATTGAATTTGTTCTTGTATGTATATATTTTTGTATATATTACTTTGTAAATATGTTTTTGCCATATTTATTTGTTATTTGTAAATGGTCAAAAGCAATGTCCTGAGAATCATGAACGGTATTCCAATAATGAAATTCTCAGAATGGTATCCTCACAACTATATATTTACCTTGATTATCTCCTCCTGACGTAGCTGCAGCCAACATCTGAGCTGACATGAAATTCACCTGAAACATATAAACAACACAATGGTACAAACAATGATATAATTCTACTGTAAACAACAGAATCCGCGAACAGCTTTATAATTGTCCGAATTAGTAAAAATAGTGCAAGTTGCTCCTCAGCTATTAGAAAAATACAGGATTTTCTGTCAGTCTGAATCAAAATTTGTCAGTCAGGACTGGAGGACTGAAACAAGCTGAACATGATGATAACATAAGCATTGTCTCCCCCTTTTCCTGTTTAAATATTGTCTACCTACCATAGTGAATTATTTATGTTCTCCATTTTCTAGTAAAACATTCTACGATGGTCTCCCTTTCATAGTCATTTATTCAACGATTGTCTCCATTTCCATGTAAAATACAATCTCTGTAGAGCAACACTCTTTGACAGTTGTAAAAATTGGTTGTTGTGTAGAGGTGGTTGCTCTACAGGTTAAATTAACAGTAAGCATCACCTAATGGAAATTTTGCAGATGTTGTTATAGAGCGGTTGTTTCTATACAGAGAGCTGCTTTGTAGAGGTTGTACTGTAGTTCTGCCCCTTCAAGTAAAATATTCTACAATTGTCTCCCTTTCAATGTAAGTTATTCAACAATCGTCTCCCTTTTCAAAGAAGTAGTTATACAAGAGTGACTTCCCTTACCTGTGTGTTATACATGGCTTGTACACTACGTTTAATCCTCAACATTTCTCTCACAGTGTCCTCGTTTCCGTGCTTGATTTCAAACTCCTTCCATGTCTGCCAGAAGTTTGCTGTCGTCTAAAATAAAAAGGTTGAAAATTGGTGTGTGTTACATCAGAATATGTCATACCCCTGGGTATGCTGTATTTCAATGAGTGTTTATGAGAGAGTAAAATTCAACAACAACAGTAATCAATCAGTGTGAATGTAATTACATCAAATGTAGACAAAATTGGTCTACAACCAAAAAGGTAAAGTTTTTGTTTATTAAAGTGTCACCCCTATTGAAAGGGCCAGCCAATTTGACTTATGAGACAGACACCTTTATTTCAACCACAATCAAAAAAGTCTTATAATTATTATTAAACCACACCAGTTGAAATGTGGATAACAACAATTGTATGGTGATCAACGAAATGAGCAAACTCTACACTACTACACTACAGCATTCATTCTTGAGTGGGGAGCCGTTGCCTAGAGGTACGGAGTGCCCTTAGGGATCGAGCCGTGACGGGTTCAATCCCCGTCTGCGCCACTGTTTGATTTCTCAGAGCAAGAACAACTCACAATGCTTCACTTGACCAAGGTGTGAATAGGTAGCCTAATGATCCAGGGAAGTTCAATGTCAAAAGGTAGGGGATTAACGGCTGAATTGCTTAAACGGCCCTCGAAAACTGGAACTTAGGGGGTTCTTGTATGAAAAATTGTGAACAACCCGTGTAACATTTCACTTACCCTGGGATCACATGTCTGAGAACAATGTGCATAGATTGCACGAGCTCTATCAATCTCACCCAACTTTCTTTCAAGGTCAGCAAATCTGATACACATTTCTCTGCAACAATAAATAGTTTTATTAGTGAACAGTCATTCTAACATAGCACGTGACATTTGCCTTCTTTGCGTATATTGAGCTTACCATATTTTATTACCGCGATAAAATATAGCTGATTGATGACGTCACATTTGACGTCATATACTATGACAAATGACGTAATGGTGATGGTAACGTTCCTTGGAAAGAAAATAGTTTGACGTCAACCTGTCTTGTTGTGCTATAAATAACAGAGCATTGGCGATGTTAGAATCGAAATAATAAATAGGAGCTTTGCTTTGTTGTGTTATAAAATATAGGCACTCGTTTGAATGCATACATTAAATCACTCGTGCTACGCACTCGTGATTTAATTACTACACATCCAAACACATGCCTAAATTTTATTACGCAACAAAACATAGCTACGTATTCATTATTTCTTAAATAATATTTATAGATATTCTCTTTAAAATGGTACCATAATGAAGGCTTAAATGGGCAACTGTTGGTAGTCATATTCTAATTCCACAATTTCTTTTAAAGATAAATCAGTCATTTCCTGCCCATGCCTTTAGTTTACTTATTTTTTCAAGCACCATAAGGGTACGAGAGAAGAGAAGCCCACATTTCCTTTATTATGTTAAGCATCAAGCAATGCAACATTGGTACCATTTTATCTTGTCTTAGGTATGATGTGAGCATGGAATTAACCCTGTTTAAGTTGCCATGGTAATAACAGTTCTTATTAATGTGAATCTCGTTTTAACTAATTTGTTACAAAACCATATCCGTATGATTTCTGAGAATATCGACTAACTGACAAACATGAAGAGGGCATGCTCATACTAACACAAACACAGACAACAGTGGCTAAATGTTTCTCTTGAGAGCCAGCTATTTTTTTTGCATTACTTGGATAGGTATCGGTAACTGACAAAATGGGAAAATTTGCAGCGATTTTTTTACTACACAGTAAATTCTTAAAAACAAAGGTATTTATCTTATTTATTACAGTATTAACATAAAATTCTGCATGATTTGTCATGCATTTCTTCATATCAAATGCACAAACTTTTAGCATGATTGCGCGGCCAAGATTGGAAATTTTTTCCCCTGATATTGGTAAAATGGATCATTTTCCAGGTTGGGAAGGAAACGTACAAAGTTAACTTACCTGGATAACATATTGAGAACAGATAGCAGTGTTTAACAAAGTTAACCTACCTTGATTGATCATGATTCAGCAGTTCTATAGCTTTTTCATATATTGGTCGTGTATAAGTTACACCATATAACTCTGCAGCACGTTTTATATATACATTAAACATCTGAAAAAACAATTTTAGAATTAAGTCTTATTTCATAAATCAAAACATATATCAAAAATAGAGAGAAACCACAAAACACGAATAACATTTAATGTATATTCATTAGACTACAACGTTTCGCCCAGAAGGCTTCTTCAGGTAATCAATTTTTTTTTTCTTATAAATCAAAACAGAAAGATAATGACTTTCTTTAATTTATACTGATTGATAGTGAAACAAATTTTTCAACTTATCCCTCTCAAAACCTCATTCCTGAAGTTATCCATCGCTACAAGGGTATAAGAGAATAGAAGCCATTTTCCCTTATTTGCTGAGCATCAAGCAAGGGAATAACTGGTATCATTTTATTTCGTCTTTGGTATGACATGGCCTGGGATTGAACCCGAGACCTCCTACACTCGAAGTGGACGCTCAACCACTAGGCTATAGAGGAGGCGGTTTTCTTTAGCTTTCATATTTAAGATAACTTTATTATTATATGCATTACAGCTGGGGAGAATAGAATCAAATAAAAGAACAGAGTCATAAGGAGGTGAATAAATTCCGTTCTTGATTGGGTACTTTCTCGTCTCACACAAAGGGCCATAACTATTACAATAATCATCTGACCTACTAGCCTACAATTCCTGACAATATGCACAGCTAGGTTTGGTATTCATGGGACGTTTTATAGAAATCTGACAAATGGCTAAGGAGTGCAAATGCCAACAAACTTGGTGACATCCATTATGACATCAAGCATCAAAACACATGTGTTGTCCCCACTATATATCTGCCATCAAAACTAGTTGCTTTAAATTTGCAAAATGTGCCTATTCAAACACCATGCTACAACATTACCTCGTTCTGTTCCTCAGGTAACACAGCCTGTGTAGCTCTATCATATACAGACATAGCATGACGAGCTAATCCATTATCTTCCTCTAACTTGGCATATAACAGGAATATAGCTGAAACATAACGAACATTCTCCGTCAGTGTTATGTATCATCTGATTGTGGTGTTCTTTCTTTCTATTGTCCGATTGTTTAATCTATTCTGTTCAAAAGTTTGCTTCTTTTTTTGTTTGGTTTTTGCATCGCAACACTTTTTCAGTTATTATCTGGGGGCCGATTATCAGTCAGAGCCTTCTATTGTTTGATCGTTAAGTTTTTACATTTTCTGGTTTTTGTTTGTAAGTATGATTCTTTTGGTTTTTCTTTAAATTGGTTTAACACGTCTTCGCTTAATATTGTCAGTTATAAACAGTGAGCAAATTCTCAATCAGAGTACTTGATTATACGTAGACATTTTGAGCAAAACATAACATCTATTAAACTACGCCAATTTTAACAAAACAATCAATGTCCGCATACTTGATGCTTTCTATTTAGCATTTCAAAATGTGTATCGGTGCTATACACCTAGAAAGTTAAAGAACAAAAAAGTCTATTCCAAAAGAGCCAGAGCAGTGCACCCGGAGTCCTTGTATCACACAAACTTTCTGTCCCTTCTCTCAAAGCTGGAGGTCATTGGCCAATAAGACAGGGATCAAACCGAGTGACCACGCACTACGACTGTCTCAGTCGAACAAAACAATCTCCAACCAGACCATTGATATCTAACCTCTCAATGGGCGCGTTCGTAACATCTTGGACAGTGGAACACACTTACTAACAAACCGGAACACAGCAAGAACAATGGCCGCATGTATCATAAAATAGAATAAATTTATTTTCAAATTATGGACCATTGCGGGCAAACAGTCGCACTTAAATATATCCACATGCATATTTCTTCCTCAAATATTACGGCTGCAACTACAATTTTGATCATCTTTAACATTTTACTTTCTGTTCCGTTTTGTTTGTAAGTTGTTTGGAGTAGAACATTCGGCACACTATGCAGGACAGTTCCGTTTTGTTTGTAAGTTGTTTGGAGTAGAACATCCCGCACAGTGTGCGGAACAGACGTTCCGAACATACTCAATGAAGACTACATGTTGCTGTTCTGTGCAGACACGTTTGATTATAGATCAGATTACCTTTAGCAAACTTAGGTGGACAGTTCTCTAAACATTGCTCAAATAAATCCCTGGCTCTCTCCAACTTCTTACCACCCTGCAAATATAGTTGGTAATATAAAATGTAAAAACAAATGATTCTATGTAATATCAACATTTATTACATGAAAAATCCGCACAGATTGTCAATAAGAGACCTAAAATATCTAAAAGTTTCTAATAAATCTAATTTTACACCGATAATACAAAATAATTTTATATATAATTACAAAGTTTATACGCAAAATATATCACTTCTACAATTTGCAGTATTCCTTAGGCCAGAGTCCTTTTATTTTTCTTTACTCGGACCCTCCTGTCCAATTTTTTGGCATTTTCAAAAAGTATTATTATTTCATTAATTTGTTAATAATAAGTTTAATTATATTAGTGTTTCACTACAGTGTCCTAGTCTTAAGATAAATTGGCTGTTTTCTTGAAAACTAACACTGTTGTTGAGTGTTGAATGCTTTCAATAGGACCGTCATTGACTATTCTACCACCAGCAGCTCGTGCAAGCTATATTTTGGGAGGGTTTTTTTCCCTCCTCCTGTGGACTTTTTTCTGAAAAATGTCCGAGTAACTAAAAATTAAAAAACTCTGGCCTTATCAATATAAATCCTGTAAAATTGTTGTGTTTCACCTTCTTGTATGAAGTGGTCATCTTGGACAATCATAAACTACACTAAACAATTCAAGCAACTTACATATCTTTCAATAAACTTGGTAAGGTATGTATTCCACAGATCGTACACATTCGGCCATTTAAACAATGCAATCCCCTTCTCATATGCCTGAAAATAATATAAAACATTCCAACATTATTCAAATCTTTGTAACTTAAACAGGACTCTTACTGAGTCATAATGATAATATCCAATCCAGAAACTAAGAGGCAGGTCAGTCTGTGAATTTAGGATTTTAAACTACTTGACAAAACAGAATAGCTTTCCTATATACTCTATGCATAATTACTGCAGAAGTTACTTACCCGAGTCAACAACTACTTGCAGAATGAGCAAGTATATTCCGGGTACTATTGGAGCACATCCCAATGTCAAAACTTTGTTTCAAAAATTCTAAATTATGAAATGTTCCCTTTCAACTGTGTGTTTCGATTTTTTACATACTACATTAAATAAGAATTTTATTAACTTGCGAAACTGTTACATACGTTTGCTAACACCCTGTACTTACTAGGGGTTCCATTTGACTCAGGGGTAGAGGTTTTGACCCTAGAAATTTCCAAATAGCCACCTTTTGACCTTCAAGATTTTGGTTTGAAGGGTCATTTTCTCTTAAAATCATTGGTTTTTGCCTATAAAATGGTAAAGTTTAGTCAAAAGTATGAAAATGACCTTTCAGATTCAGAAGCTACCTGAAAAATACCAGGCCCCGATCTCCCTAAGAATCTCAATTAGAAAGCTCAGCTCAAATTGAGTTTTTAATCAAATCAGTCTGAATTTTAGAAACAGCAGAAGTATGAATTCTAGGCATTTTACTGTAATAAACTTAGAATAAAGTGTCTGTTTAGTGATGGCAGTTTTGAGTCCAACCTATCATGGAAATTACTTCAAAGTTAAATGACAATATTTGAGATGAGATTTAGCTCAAATAGTGATCCTTCGGGAGATCAGGGCCTGGCCCCAATCTCCCGAAGCATCTCAGGTAGAAATCTCAACTCAAATTGAGATTTTGCTCAAGTCATGAGTATAAATTTGAGATCATTCTTAAGTTTGTGCTCAAAACGTTTTACTGTAATAAACTCAGAACAATGTATTTGTTTTATGGTGCCAACTTCCCATGGAAATTATCTCATAGATACATGTCAGTTTTTGAGATTGATCTCAGCTCAGATTGAGATCCTTCGGGAGATCAGGGCTTGGTCTGTTACTTACCTTAAATGCCTCCTCAAAGTAATTGTTTTCTTCTAGAAACAATCCATAGTTCATGATGATTTGTGGTGTAGCAATACGTAGCTCAATGATTCTATCATATACTGATTTACATGTCTGAAAAGTATAAAATTAAACAAATATAAGTACCGTCTCCTCGATAGCCTAGTGGTTGAGCGTTCGCTTCGAGTGCAGGAGGTCTCGGGTTCGATCCCTGGCCGCGTCATACCAAAGATGAAATAACAAGAGGGCCCAAAGGGCCCTAGGTCGCTCACCTGTCGAACTTGACCTAGATTTTGTTGAGATGATCATCGTGACCAAGTTTTTTACAGATTAGGTCAATATTGTGACCTCTAGTGACTTCACAAAGTTTTTATATGATTTGACCTTGTAACCTAGTTTTTGACCCCAGATAAACCAATATCGAACTTGACCTAGATTTTGTTGAGATGATAATTGTGACTAAGTTTCGTAAAGATCAGACCAAAACTGTGACCTTTAATGACTACACAAGGTTTTTCTATTATTTGACCTTGTGACCTAGTTTTTGACCCCGGATGAACTCATATCAAACTTGATCAAGATTCTGTTGAGATGATCATTGTGACCGAGTTTCATTAAGATTAGGCCAAAATTGTGACCTCTAGTGACTACGCAAGGTTTTTCTATGATTTGACCTTGTGACCTAGTTTTTGACCCCGGACGACCCAATATCGAACTTGACCTAGATTTTGTTGTTATGATCATCGTGATCAAGTTACATAAATATTCAGTCAAAAATGTGACCTCTAGTGACTACACAAGGTTTTTCTATGATTTGACCTTGTGACCTAGTTTTTGACCCCAGATGACCCAATATCAAACTTGACCTAGATTTTGTAGAGATGATCATTGTGACCAAGTTTCATAAAGATTAGTCCAAAATTGAGACCTGTAGTGTCTACACAAGCAAATTGTTGACGGAAGACAGACAACAGACGGACGACGGACGAAGAGTGATCACAAAAGCTTACTCTTTGTGACAGGTGCTTTGTGACAGGTGAGCTAATAAACAAGAGGGCCCAAAGGGCCCTAGGTCGCTCACCTGTCGAACTTGACCTAGATTTTGTTGAGATGATCATCGTGACCAAGTTTTTTACAGATTAGGTCAATATTGTGACCTCTAGTGACTTCACAAAGTTTTTATATGATTTGACCTTGTAACCTAGTTTTTGACCCCAGATAAACCAATATCCAACTTGACCTAGATTTTGTTGAGATGATAATTGTGACTAAGTTTCGTAAAGATCAGACCAAAACTGTGACCTTTAATGACTACACAAGGTTTTTCTATTATTTGACCTTGTGACCTAGTTTTTGACCCCGGATGAACTCATATCAAACTTGATCAAGATTCTGTTGAGATGATCATTGTGACCGAGTTCCATTAAGATTAGGCCAAAATTGTGACCTCTAGTGACTACGCAAGGTTTTTCTATGATTTGACCTTGTGACCTAGTTTTTGACCCCGGATGACCCAATATCGAACTTGACCTAGATTTTGTTGTTATGATCATTGTGACCAAGTTACATAAATATTCAGTCAAAAATGTGACCTCTAGTGACTACGCAAGGTTTTTCTATGATTTGACCTTGTGACCTAATTTTTGACCCCGGATAACCCAATATCGAACTTGACCTAGATTTTGTTGAGATGATCATTGTGACCAAGTTTCATAAAGATAAGGTCAAAATTGTGACCTATAGTGACTACACAAGGTTTTTCTATGATTTGCCCTTGTGACCTAGTTTTTGACCCCGGATAACCCAATATCGAACTTGTCCTAGATTTTGTTGAGATGATCATTGTGACCAAGTTCCATAAAGATAAGGTCGAAATTGTGACCTCTAGCGACTACACAAGGTTTTTCTATGATTTGACCTTGTGACCTAGTTTTTGACCCCGGACGACCCAATATCGAACTTGACCTAGATTTTGTTGAGATGATCATTGTGACCAAGTTTCATAAAGATAAGGTCAAAATTGTGACCTATAGTGACTACACAAGGTTTCTCTATGATTTGACCTTGTGACCTAGTTTTTGACCCCGGATAACCCAATATCGAACTTTACCTAGATTTTGTTGAGATGATCATTGTGACCAAGTTTCATAAAGATAAGGTCGAAATTGTGACCTCTAGCGACTACACAAGGTTTTTCTATGATTTGTTCTTGTGACCTAGTTTTTGACCCCGGACGACCCAATATCGAACTTGACCTAGATTTTGTTGAGTTGATCATTGTGACCAAGTTTCATAAAGATTAAGTCAAAATTGTGACCTCAAGTGACTACACAAGGTTTTTCTATGATTTGACCTTGTGACCTAGTTTTTGACCCCGGATAACCCAATATCGAACTTGACCTAGATTTTGTTGAGATGATCATGGTGACCAAGTTTCATAAAGATAAGGTCGAAATTGTGACCTCTAGCAACTACACAAGGTTTTTCTATGATTTGACCTTGTGACCTAGTTTTTGACCCCGGACGACCCAATATCGAACTTGACCTAGATTTTGTTAAGATGATCATTGTGACCAAGTTTCATAAAGATTAAGTCAAAATTGTGACCTCAAGTGACTACACAAGGTTTTTCTATGATTTGACCTTGTGACCTTGTTTTTGACCCCGGACGACCCAATATCGAACTTGACCTAGATTTTGTTGAGATGATCATTGTGACCAAGTTTCATAAAGATAAGGTCGAAATTGTGACCTCTAGCGACTACACAAGGTTTTTCTATGATTTGACCTTGTGACCTAGTTTTTGACCCCGGACGACCCAATATCGAACTTGACCTAGATTTTGTTGAGATGATCATTGTGACCAAGTTTCATAAAGATTAAGTCAAAATTGTGACCTCAAGTGACTACGCAAGGTTTTTCTATGATTTGACCTTGTGACCTAGTTTTTGACCCCGGATAACCCAATATCGAACTTGACCTAGATTTTGTTGGGATGATCATTGTGACCAAGTTTCATAAAGATAAGGTCGAAATTGTGACCTCTAGCGACTACACAAGGTTTTTCTATGATTTGACCTTGTGACCTAGTTTTTGACCCCAGACGACCCAATATCGAACTTGACCTAGATTTTGTTAAGATGATCATTGTGACCAAGTTTCATAAAGATTAAGTCAAAATTGTGACCTCAAGTGACTACACAAGGTTTTTCTATGATTTGACCTTGTGACCTAGTTTTTTAACCCCGGACGACCCAATATCGAACTTGACCTAGATTTTGTTGAGATGATCATTGTGACCAAGCTTCATAAAGATTAGGCTAAAATTGTGACCTCTAGTGTCTACACAAGCCAATTGTTGACGGACGGACGACGGACGACGGACGACTGACGACGGACGACGGACGACGGACGACGGACAAAGAGTGATCACAAAAGCTCACTCTGTCACTTTGTGACAGGTGAGCTAAAAATGGTACCAGAAATTCCCTTGCTAGACGCTCAGCATAAAAAGGAAACTGGCTCCTCTTTTCTCATACCCTCGTGGCGATGGATAACATCAGGAATGAGGTGTCGAGAGTGACTAATGTAAGTTTAAAAAACTTGTTTCACAATCGACCTTAAATAAATTAGTATAAACTAAATATAATTATTTAGACTTGTAGGGTAGTATGACTTGGTTTTGATCTGCTGAATAAATCATATCGGTTTTTTTTTGTATTTTTTTGAAATCATCAGGGGTATCAACAGAATACATGAATGGTCTGTGTAGACAGGTTTGGTTGTACATGTTTATGTTAAAAAATCAGGAAAATCCTATGCGGTCGACCATTTGTGCCAAACAAGAGGTCTTCAATGACATTGTTTCCATAATTAACTCAGTTCATATTAAAGAAAAGCCTTCAAATCAAAATTTTTACCATAACTTTGCTGCCATTTCTTGAGATAATTTCATCAAATAACTTTTATTTTGGTCAGAAGCCATTGCTGTCCGGAATGATAAATCCGGAATTTCCGGATAAATCAGGAAAGTTGACGCCCCTGAATCATATCGTTATGAAGTAATGGCAAAAAATGTTCCAAATCCAAGAAAGGAAACAGAAATCAGAAGTCCAATTCTTTAAAAGATGTTAGAAACTCCTCAAGCGCTCTTGAGTTGTAATTATTTAGGCCTTTGGGTCAAAGATAACCCATTAAAGTGCAAGCAGTTGTTTCCAATGGGGTCCTGTGTTTTTGCTGAAGGGACAGCAGGTAGAAGAAAGAGTTGTGATACAAGGAATGCAGGTATGTTACCCTAGCTTGTTCCGAATAGACTGCTTGGTTCCTTAACGTGCCCAGTGTATAACACCGATACACGCGAGACTACCTCCAGATTTCCAACCAGTTCATCTCTAGTTGGGTGGGAAACACTGAAAAGCGTTTCAGAAATGACCAAGTGTCCCGGCCGAGATTTGAACCAGGGATCTCTCGATCAGTAGTCAAATGCGTTATCCACTCGACCACCATGACACCTTGTAATGACCACAATTTTGACTTACCTTGAATGTACCAAAACTCTCTTCCAGGTCAGCATATAATGACCACACCTTTAATGACTTGTGTACTCTAGCTTGCACTGCCTCGCTCTGAAAATGACACAGTTCAGTTAGTTTTTTTGCGGAATCGGTGTTTTTCGGATCAGTACGAAAACTACAGCATTTAGTGGTTCCAATGTTGATTTTGTGCATTTTTGTTGGTTCTTTCTTTTCGCTACTTCTATTGAGTGCTGTCTTCCCGGCCTTATTACTGGGGTCCTTATGAGTCATAATGCCCAATCCTGAAAATGTGTCGCAAGTCTATTTCGGGTGCCATTAGCACAAATCCCCACACCAAAATGCAATTCAAACATTGATTCATTGTTAAAATTCAGCTTACAAAATTTCAAATGACCATAACTTTGTTAATTCTTTGAATTTGTTTTGAAATCAAATAATTTTAATTTTTTGCAGAAAAGTTCATTCTTTCTAGTGCAGCAAATCCGCATTATTCTGGAATTGTAGGACAATTAATCGTTAAAATCATGAGCTTATGAAATCACAAAATATAACTTTAATAGTCAACATTTTCAACTTTTCATAAAATATTTTTGACTAACTTAAGAAAAATAATTCTTTCTTTTGCAGCAAAGCTGGATAATTCTGGACATATTTAGCAGATAATCGACTTTTTCATACGATATTTTTAGCAAACTAAGTCTTTACAGCTCATATAAATAAGCAAAGTTATGTGAACTAGAATAATTATAAATAATTTCAACTTTACGAAAATGATGTATCAATCAAGCTCAAGATACCAGAATTTGATTTATATCGGAAACCGATATGCAGCTCTATGACCTACCTCATCGTGATAAGCCACCTTTCTGGGCGGGGGCGTGGTCGCTTTCTGCATAATCTTCAAACAATCTTCATAATTCCTGCAGAAAAACAACAAAGTTTGTAATTTACCTATTCTAAATCTATGGACATTTTTGTAGAAACACTAGTAATGTTATACTCACAGGTAACTGTATCATAGATAAAGGGTAAAAAACGATAACATAAATTATACAAACAATTTTTTTTTACTCTTTATTAACAAGAAATATCACTGAATGTGATGAATACCCCCAGAAACGGCTTGACACAGTCATTTACATATGCTCTGACAAACAACTAGATATAGTACTGATCATTGAAATCTAACAAATGATTACAAAGGAAAAATTCATAAATGTAAAAAAAAACAAAGGGCCATAACTCCCTTAAAATTAATCCTATCGATGAGTGTCGAGGATATGCACAACTAGACTTTGTACTGACCATTCATGCAAAGTTCCATTGAAATTCGACCATTGGTAACAGAGAAATAGCGCATACAAAATTTATAAGTGTAAAAAAACAAAGGGCCATAACTCCCTAAAACTGATCCGACCAGCTTATGCCGACAATATGCTCAACTAGACTTGGTACTAATCAATCATGCCAAGTTTTGATGAAATCCGACCAATGGTTACAGAGAAAGAGCGCGGACAAACTTATACAGACCAACCAACCAACAGACCAAGCATGACTCCAATATAGCCCCCATATACTATGTATCTGGGGGTATAATGATACAGTTACCTGTGGTTTTACTAGGTGGTCAATCAAAAATAATTTTGAAATCACAGCAACAACTTTAGAAGGTAAACACGTTTGAAAAGGTTTTGAATTTATCATGTGATTTGATTATTCAAATTTGCGCATTACTGGTTGTCCTAGTAGATAGTACATACACATGTAGCTAAAAATACAACAATACAAAGTTAACAAAAGAAATATGAATATTCGATTGCTGAATGTCAGATTTATCATGTGCTGTAATGATTTTGCAGATATTCATTGACATTCCTGGTACTAACAAATGTCATCTTTTGTAGTGTCTATTTTTTTTGCGTTCCACTGAGACAATTGTAGTGCATGGTAATTGGGTTTTTATCCATGCCCAAATGCCTTCCAGCTTGGAGGGAAGAAACAGAAAGTTTGTGATACAAGGAATCTGAGCCCGCTGCCCTAGCTCTTTCCTAATAGACTCCTTGGTTCTTTAACATGCCCGGTGTATAGCACCAATATACGCAGTCTACTGTTAACCAATTTACTTTCGCAAATACTAACTTTTGCGTTTTGCTGATCGTCGGCATATTCGCGACTACAAATGTTTGCGTTTTTAAGTTTCCCACAATTTCCATACTTAGTCTTATATTTTTTAGCACTTTCCCGTCAACTTAATTCGTAAAATTCTACCACACGCAAACTCTATGAAATTAAATCACGCAAAATAATTGTTTGATTTACAGAATTAACTATCAGTACTTACTCATGTCGTATTTCCATCTCTGAAAACTCACAATATACGGAAGCCAGATCATCCACATGTTTATAGGGTACCTTGATAGCTTTATCAAATATAATCCTCGCCTGAAATATACATACATTTACAGTGTGGGTGAATTCCTTACAATGTAGTATAAAGCGACCTGAAATTTAGAATTTAAGACATCTGACGTTTCCCTTAGTTCCTCTGTTGTTATTTGTCAGAAAGTATGCATTAAATTATCAATAGTTTTTTAAATATTGTTTTGTCCCACTGGTCAACATTACCCTGAAACCTGGCAAACCAGCAGTTATTTGGAACTAAAAATGCTGAGCTTCATGCAAAAGAGATATACCAGTAACATTTTTGACAATTTTGGTAAGTCTTGGTCTTCGATCAAACCCGAGATCTTGCCCTCGAAATCATCAATACATTGGTAACAAGATTTTCAAAGACGAACAAGACTCGGTTCAATCAACGCTATACCCAGGTGGACGCCTTGTCCATAATAACTAGGAAAGTCAATCAGGGGCTATAATTCTGTTGAAATGGTGGATATAATGGTGTTACATGGCTTTGACAATGCAACGAGTTTATGATGGTTAACAAGTATGCCCAGTTTGAAAGCAATGCATCGATGGACTTGATTATTTACTTAATATTTGAGTTTCAACAACTTAAAAAATTTTGTTAACATGTTCAATGAAACGAATGAAGGAACGAACAATCACTATATGCCTCCTACTTAAGTAGATGCCAGGGCATAAAAAAATCCACAACTACCATCTCCAAAAAGATATTTCTAGGAACATGGGTCTGTTGCCTAAGCAAAGTGTCACCAAGCACCTTTATTCAGTTTCCTCCCGTTCAGTTAAATAAAGAAGGCATGGATTACCTCCTGTGGAAAGCTACAAAGTGTTTTCCCATGTTAACAGTCTTAAGTACCATTGCATACTGAAACACACACTTGGTTACCATGAACTATACTTACATCTTCTATCTGATCAGCGTTTTCATAGAATTTAGCAAATTCACACCACAATGTGTGAGGCTTTCCTGAGGCTATTTTAGGATCCACTGTTTGTACAGCCTCTGTAAATGTTGTAATTATCTGAAAATTTAACACATTGACCAGTAAGACAAACATGAATCAAGGAATGTGTAAATGCCAGCAAATACCACTATATTATCACCAAACACGTTTTGTGGCATTCACCATCTTCTTCCAGATTTCTGTTTTTTTTTCTATGAAATACCACTTACATACATCCAGACAGTTTATTTCTTTTATAACATGCACATGAGTAGTGAAGTTCCCATTTTGACCTAGTCTATAATCAGATTTCCAATTTTTTATTAGGATTTAAGGGCTAAGGGTAAGATCTGACCCCGCCTGATAAAAGTTGCTGGATCCATGCATGTATTAGGTTTTAACAACATCCTTTTAGTTTAAAAAGTTTGCCCTCAGACACCTCCTTCAGGAACAAGCTTTGGGGAAATGCAAGTAACCTACAAAAGACAGCGCTGGGGCCAGGATTACAACGAATACTTACACTCAGCACTCAACACTCAAATATTGAAATTTACTGTTTTGAGGTTCATTGTGGCATTTTTTTAGAGCAAGACGTTGTGATAATGTTCAATTGGTACTAAATATTGTTGTTGGCTTACTTCCTAGTTTAATTAAGTGTAGTTGTAAGCTATAATTGCAATTCATCAGTCTGAGTGCTGAGTGTGGCACTCAGATTCAATAATTACATTTACACCTCATAAATAGTACAACATTGCAAACAAAATGTATCAAATGTTATTTTCAACACTCATTAACTATCTTAAACATTTTCCTCATCTAAATTTGCGATCTAGGACAAATAATAGCTCATTGTATTACATTTTCAATATTTGAGTGTTGAGTGCTGAGTGTAAGAATTCGTTGTAATCCTGGCCCCAGGGCTGGTATTCAAAAAGCATCTTAGTAGAAAACTTAGATTTTTCTTAAAAACACGAAAATGTCTAAAGTATGTCAGCCTAACATGACAATCAAGAATATTGTTTTTTTGCATATGTTTAAATCATTATGTAAAGAGCTACTATAATCACTAAGAAAACATGGGTTAATCTTCAATTTGTGCACGATATATGCAATACTAATTTTTAACTTAAGTCAAAATATTTAAGTTTTCAACTAAGATGCTTTGTGAATACCAGCCCTGATGTATTCAAATAATGAAGGTCTTAAAGCAGTATTTCGTTTCCATTTTGGTGCGAATTCCAGAGTCCCTGACTCATGAAAGGACAAGGTTCATTTATGGCTCAATTAGGGTTCACTGGAAAAAGACTCTATAGTTTTCAAAACCAAAATGCCGAGCATAGCCTTTATTTGCCAATCAGCTTGCTGCTGAAATATGGCAGGCATAATTATATATGTGTGCCTCCACCCGGATTTGAACCCAGATCGCCAGATTAGACGGCAAGCGTGCTAACCATTGAGCTACGGAGACCAATGAAACACTGCTAAAGTACTGCAAAGTTTTGTGAAAGTTTATCACACAATGTTGGGGCCAGCAGTAATGTTTATCATACCTCTCTTGGTTTTCCCTCATACAATTTCACTCTTTTATGCCATTCATGTACATTATGTGGATTTTGTCGCAATAAAACACTGAAATAGAACAATTAAAATCCAATGATAACTTTTCACTAAGAATAACAATTTTATGTTTTGTTTGTTTGCAATCAACTGAGACAGTCATAAGTGATTGATCATTCGTTTTTTCCCAACGAGGACAAGTAAAATGTTTAAGAGAGACTGTGCAAGTTAAATCCAGAACCAAAAGTCTCATCACAATTGTAAAAAGGTGAATCAGATATAACTAGATATGTGTCCATAAGACACGGATGCCACCACTTGCCACTTGTCCATGTCAAGTGTCATAACTCAAATGCACATGCTGATAAATATTCCTACAACGTTAGACAACTGTAGCACAAATACTTATAATATTAGGAACAAAGTTTGACGACTGTAGCACAAATACTTATTATATAATTATTCGGTGGGGGCATAATAAAACCAAGTACACTTACCTGTTTAACAATAATGGTCGTCTATCCATCAATGATTCGAGTCTGGCCAATCTTAACTCCAGATCCAAATCATCTGAAATTATGTAAGACCAATTATTTATTACAGGTAAGATTATTGTAGACAAATATTGGTGGGGGTTAATTTAAAGTAGATGGGGAGCGATCATTCGGAGGAATATGGTATATTGTATATAGAGGATCTTGCATGAGTGCTCATTACATACGAGTTTTATTAAACGAGTGGACAAAATGAAATGACACAAGGCTTTGCCGAGTGCCATATTGTTTTTGTCGACGAGTTTAATAAAACTTGTATGTAATGAGAACGAAGTAAGATTCTATTTATCACATAACCTTAGAAAACACTCATTATTGTTCAAAAGGATGATGTATGCTGCATATATTTCAGCCAAAATTCAGCGGTACAATTAGCGCGACGTCATGGTGACGTTGATATTATTCTGACGTCATTGATGGATCAATGCATGGATTGGCTAACATCAAGTCAAAGCTCATTCAAATATTTATTGCACAGTCTGGGAGTGCCGAACGATATTTACGGCACAGCTTTACGGCACTCCTGAACTGCAGGTTATGTGATAAACCGATTTAAGCACATGTTTATGCTCCTATTCATGTTTATGATGAAGATACATAAATCTGTTGAAACATTGAGTGGACGTAAATACATAGTAATTGCATAGCTACATATGTGGTTCAGTATTAAAGAAATTTACATAGCAATTTATAATTTTGAGGTAAAATGGTAAAATCTGGAACAGAATGATCAAAATGACCCCTGTGGGTTAGCCCCTAATGAAACCTTGACAACTGTAACATAAATTACCTTCATCAGTGGGACCTTCTTCCTCCATTGACTCCATTTTAGCACTGATCAGATTCTTCTCAAACTGAGCGTAAGCATCAAAGACTTGTGTAAAATCACGCACAGTAATAACTGTCTGTATAGCTTCTTCGTAAATATCTCGAGCCTGTAGGAATAACATACATGTATATGTGTACAGTAGTCCATTTTATCTTTTGCCTGTAGAAATACATGTATAGTTGTCATGGCAACAGGAGTATCTGGGGTCTTATTCTTAAGAACTTTTTCAGATACAAAAATTTCAAAACCTGATTTTATTTCTATAAACTGTTTCGTAGCGATCCTAAAACACCAGAATGACGAACATACACACTTTTGGCACAAACAGTAACATTTTCAAGGAATGACCATGAAACCCATGTAACTATGCACTATCCTGCATGGCTTCGATTTTACAGAGACCAACATTCCTAATGACTGTGTTAAGACTGTGACCTTTAGAATATATACTAAGGTTTTCTTTGATTTGGCCTGTTGGCCTAGTTTTTGACCCCAGATGACCAATGCAAACTTGAACTACACTGTTTTTATTATCAAAACATCACTACAAACTGAAGGTATGATTAATACACATAGAATTTTCCAGAAGTAACAGGTTTTTCTTACACAGCGTAAGAATTCTTATCTCCATATTTATAAGCTGAACATATGAAGGAAACATACCCTTTCAAAATGTCCGCCACGTATATAGTAGTCAGCCAATGAGTTCCACAGAACTCCTATCTGGTCTGTATAACGTTTCAGTCCCTGTCGTATAATTGGTTCTATATTCATGGCCGTCACTTTGTCCGGATTCTTTGCTATCAGATCACATAGTTCATTCCAGAGCTGTAAGTAGAATATAACACAATTATTTTTCTAGGGGGGTAAATTTTCATTGATTTTGTGGTTGAATTCTACCACATAGTTTAATCCCCACAATTAATCGACATCCTTATTACAGAACATGGTTTTATCCTTCCAAATTGTGCAATCCACAAATTAACGACCCCACAAAATCAAATTTTTACAAAATATGTGATTTTCAGTGATTTTTTCCCTTCTTTGTTTGCTACCGGTAAAGGGTACCTTCCCAATTTGAAAAAGGCTATAATTTTCCCAAATTTTAAGGGAGAAATTCCCAATGAACATTTAAAAAAAAATTCAAAATCGGACATAAAATGACAAAGTTATGTACATTTTTGACAAGAGGTCAAGCATGAAAGTTTACAGAAACCAGTAAACAGTCACATGTAATCTCTTTTTCTGTTTTATTTGGCCTTTCTGCTTCATGAAAATTCCCAATTTCAAGTTGTCACGACGCGAAAATTCCCAATCTGAACGGACCCGGACCCTTTCCCAAAGAAGCGAAAAAAATCACTGTGATTTTACAGTAAACAAATCAACATACATTTGCAAGAAAATATAAAGAGTTCCGCATACGGATGCCATGCTTGAATACAGTGCATTGTCATTAAGGGGCATAATCACAGAAGTTTGACCAACATTACATCATCATGTGTCTACATACCAAGTTTTATGGATGAACTTCGAACAGTAAATATACCGGGTTGACAAATTATGTGAAATAGAAACTTAAGCATAAAGGTCGAGTTAAGGGAAAGATTCTCACACCATATACGAAAATATTTTTTACTAAATATCTAATCTAGCAAGGATCGACTTAAGGCCTGACTTCCAGAAAGGAAAGGCTAAATGCCACATTTCGTAAATTGTCAAGAAATTCCAATTGATTTGAAGAAAGGAACGGCTAAATGGCAGACTTCTAGAAAGGAACAGCCAGATTTGCAATTTTCCAGTAAAATCAAAGGATCGATGATGAAATATACTCAAGAAATTACCTGATGTTTAGACTTTCCTTCCTTCGATACAAAACCGTCATCATTAATTATATCAGCCAATCGTTGAGCAGCTTCATCTAACCAACCAATCGTCTTCAAGTATTCTATATACTCCTCTGCGTTCTCTTTACTTAACTGAAATATGATGTGCAATACTTATAATATAGATACATGTACATAGAGAAAGATGCTACATGTATGTAAGTAATGAAACTTGAGTAACTAGAGCTGTCGCCATTTGGCAGACTAATATACCCCCGCCGGCAAAGGGCCATAATTCTGCCAAAATTCATTGCAGCGAAAATTCTTTTCTTCATGCACATCTATATGTTGAGGTTGTTCATCTGAGAAAGTTTGAGTGAAATCCTGCCAAAACTGTAGGAGGAGTTGCGTCCACAAAAATGTGTCAGACAGACAGACGGACAAGCTGAATCCAGTATACCCCCCTTACAACTCTTTGTGCGGGGTATAATAATTTAGGTAAGTAAGTAAGTTGGTCACTGCCCCAAAATAAAACGTTAACAAAATATATGAAAATATATATAGAGTTGTGACACATGGATCATTAATTAAGGTTTTACAGATGTCATATTTGTTTGTCATAAAGGGCTTAATGAAATTAAGGAGCTGTGGGTTTATGCAATTTTCCTGAAATAAATTATCCACTTTTCCACACATCTAGCATAGCAAGCTCTTTTTGGGTCAATATTGACACACCTTCAGAAATTGTGAGCTCTCATTGGTCAATATAAATACGCCTTCAGAAATACTGATCTCTCATAGGTTAATGTAAGCAAGTAAGTAATGACTTTATTTATAGTAGATTATAGGGCTGCGTACCGGTTTACGGTATAAATCGATTACCGGTATTTTGCGTCCGATCGATACATCGAATCGAACGTTTCCGTATCAATGAAATAATCGATCAACAACAAATACACATGGAAACCAATAATATCCCTATTCAAATCGAGTTTTTTGATGTCCACTCAGCGTTTCGTCACAACATTCAAACAAAAACTGCTGTGAAATTAACCTCATTTGGCTAAGCAATTGATACAAAATACTATAAAACACGTGTAAACAGAGTAAACCACGAACCTTTGTGTTACATATCTTGTTTTAATTGTGTTCTGCAAGTTAAATACATGTTGCAAGCTTATACCTTCCTATTTAGACGTTTTATTGCTTAAAGAAAATATCATATGATATATCGAATATCGTTCATTTTGTATCGATACAAATATCGTATCGATCATTCTAACCGATACGCAGCCCTAGTAGATAACATATTTGGTGTTATATTAATATTGACACACCTTCAGGCATAGTGAGCTCTCATTCAATTTGTTCAATATTGACACACCTTCAGACACACTGAGCTCTCATTGGTTAATACTGACACACCTTCAGACATAGTGAGCTTTCATTCGTCAATATTGACACACCTTCAGAAATAGTGAGCTCTCATTGGTCAATATCAAAAATAAACAAACCTTCAAGTATCTACGATACACTCTGACGGCCGTCTCTTTCAAATCATACATTCTCACAAATTTCAGATATAATGGCCAAATTCTGTGGTGTTGTGTAATAGGCAGAGCTCTAAGTGCTCTATCGAATGTTCGACGTGTACGCGAGATCTGTCCTTGACACATCAGGAACTCGCAATAATCCAACCATATTCTCGGCATCTGTAATAGAGAAAGTGTTGATTAATTATCATGTTACCCCTACTTAAAGGGACAGTCAACAAGTAATTAAGAATTGCAAGCAATACAGAAGTCCCCTACCGGTTTTAAGCCATTTTTCAATGTTTCTGTTGCCATAGCAACCACAATTTTGGTCGGAACCTAAATATTTTTGGACGTGCATTATCCCCTTATTGCCCCCTATTCACATACCAAGTTTCATAAACCTAGCTTGGAAATTGTTTGAGTTATGTCAGGATCCAGATTTTTTGACAGACGGACGGACGGACTGACGGAGGGCAAACCTATAGTCCCCTCCGGTCAAAAACCGGTAGGGGACTAATTAGGTTGATAAGATTAAATGACAGGGGTTCTACTAAGGCATAATGTCCAATCCTGAAAACGAGTCGCAAGTCTACATCTGAACTAGGTTTCAAACTTTGTTTTAAATTGTTAAAATTCAAATTATGGAACTTCAAATGACCATAACTTTGTCAATTCTTTGAATTTTTTCATCAAATAACTTTTATTTTGTGCAGAAAAGATAATTCTTCCTAATGCAGGAATTGTAGGACCCCTGAAATGAGTAAATTTACTTATAATAATATAGACTCTTATACTTTAATCCAGGGTAACTAGCAGGTAGCATGTTTTATTATGCAACTGACGCGGTTCTAACCATTTCGAAAGTGCTTGGTGGCACCTTTAATCATGCGGGATTTGAACATAACACCTTAAACTGTATTAACATATATGAGTGGTCATTTTGTGGAATTGATGTTTTATGAATAATTCCTCAGACTTTTTGCTTCATTTCTGGAGAATAATTTGCGAAAAATTTAATATACTAGATAAGTCAAACAAAGAAACTAGATATCAATAAATATTGCTTTAGAACAAAATTGTGAACATTTGAATACACAAAATGAAAAAACAGTTATTAATAAAATATGTGGTTTTCTATTCCTTAGAAAGAATCTCAATCTAAGCTTAAAATCTCATCTCAAATATTGTCCTGTGTCTTTGAGTCAATTTTTTCCACTGAAGGCTTGGCTTAAGGTGATTCGCTACCATTGCGCGACGTCATATAAAAATTACCCGTACAGGACGTTATATAATTATAAAATTCTTCAATATATTTGTTTTTAAAAATATATCTTTGGAAACTTCAGATTTTGTACTTTTAGCGATCAAAATTTCATATAAATCGGTGCGAAGTCGACAATTTTTATATGACGTCGCGCAATGGTAGCGACTCACCTTAAAATTGGCATCAAAAACAGAAACATCATTCTGAGTTTATCATAGTAAACATTCAAGACCTCAAACTTTAGATTGACCGCAAATTCAGATATTGATTTGAGCAAAATCTCAATTTGAGCTGAGATTTCTACTTGAGATGCTTCGGGAGATCGGGGCCTGATGGATTCAGAAAAAGTATAACTTTACAGAATTACATTTTTTGAGGGAACTCATTAACTGCATGATGCATTGTTGTTATAACTGTTCCCTTTACCACAATTTGAAACTATTAAATAGCAGTGATTTTTTTCCTTCTTTATTAGGATCCGCTAAACGGACCCTTTCCAAATTGCAAATAAGCTATACTTTTCCCAAATTTGAATGGAGAAATTCCCAATAAACAATTTAAAAAAATAATTTTCAAAATCGGACTTAAAATGACAAAGTTATGAGCATTTTTGACAATGGGTCAAGCATAAAAGTTCAAAGAAACCAGTAAACATTCACATGTTATCTCTTTTTCGGTTTTATTTCGCCTTTCTGCTTCATAGAATTTCCCAATTTCAAGTTGTCACAACACGAATATTCCCAATCTGAACGGACCTAACCCATTCCCAAAGAGGCAAAAAAAATCGCTGATTTTTCCATACAAACCTTGTGCATAAAGACGAGTGATCTCTCGTGTGCACTGTTCACATCCTCGTAGGCTGGTTCTGTTATACATTTACCCCGAACTTGTTGACGTCGAAGTCTCAAATAACTGTACCACAACTTATAACTGAAATACACCATGTACATATTTTGCATTCTTTTTAAAATTGATCAGTTGTATGATCTTAGTTTTTGTGAATAATTTCAGGGACTTGAAACCCCTTTTCTTCATGATAACGCCATCCTGTTTCCCTTCAGTATTCTTTACTCCATCGCTCAACCTTTTTAAAACTGCATGGACTTAAAAAATCTTTTATAATGTTCAGTCACCAAAATTGTGCAAATTTAATTAACATAATATAACAATCTTTAAAAGTTACCCCTACATGTACAGTACTTTGACCAATTGTCACTTCAATAATAATATCAATAATAAAGATTTTGTCTAATTAATGAGGCAACACAGTTGGATAGCCTACAGGCCTCACCAAATATTTTTAAAAGCACTCATCCTGCAATATAGACAAAGAAGAAAACCCCAAAATCTTACTTGTCCTGCTATATAAATAATTTAAAAGAAGGAAAAAATTGTGCAGGACGAGTGGATTTATTGAGGCCTGTCCTATGATACATGTAGGCCCTTCATACATTTGCAAATAAAAATAGTTTTTATGTACAGTCATACACTTTCACAAATTCTTTCCTTTGATTAATAAAGTACCAGATAACTCTGCCTTACCTTCCTGGTAATTCTTTCAATGCTCTTTCATAGATGATATTTAAGGTGGATTGAATGCCATCTTTCTTGTGCTCCAAATAACGTAACCAACATTTCACTGTGTATGGATTGCGCAATATATCCTCCTCGAAGGGGAGATCATCTTCTTCCTGAATTTACAAATAAAATAGAAGTAGTTGAAATGTAATATATGGACGTAGTGTGACATTGTACACATTATGCTCTGGTGATTAAGAATAAGGATGACTAACTACTGGAACACAGAAGGTGGAAAGTGTACCCAAAGATCTAAAAACAGATCTTGGGTGTGCCCAATGTCAGGAGCCTGTTGCCTAACCAAGCTGCTTCCAAAAGGCGCTGCGAAGCGCTTTCCTACGTCTATGCAATGACAAGCAACAGTGCTTGCCGCTAGCATACCGTTTCTTAACACTTTGCTAGGCGAGCGCTACCGAAGCGGTCCAATGCACAAGAAAGTGCTCGGCTACAAATCAGTCTGCTATCTGCGAGCGCTTGTCGGTAGCATATAATTTTTCCGCCTCATCCACTACATAGCGCTTTTTTTTAAGCAAGCGGTTTCATAGCAGGGCGCTACCAAGCGCTCGGTAGCAGTTTGGTTAGTCAACAGGCTTGAATCGAGACCACCTAAACACTAAAATTGGGCTCTACCGACTGGGCCAACTGAGTCACATCCCAGGGCTCGCGCTGTTGCGGGCCAATCGGGCCAATGGCCCAAAGAAATCAAAATTGGCCCAAAAAATCAAATTGGCCCGAACCATCGAAAAGTATGACTTTACAAATATTGGAAAATCCAGTTACTAAAAATAGCACGCTTGAGATTTTACCTAGACTGGTTTTACGATCAACTGTTACGGGCGGCGCTAAATGAACGAAAACTGGTAGACACAGTCCATGTGTCATAAAATTAGGTCAATAAACAGCTTGTTAAACAAACAAACTTTACATGACTGTGTTTATGACAGTTTGTGAGATAATAAGTGGATGATTGTCTAATCAAAGGCGGCCTGATTGACTGATGAAAGAAATTGTCGATTGACCGTCACGGGTCACGAATATGAAATGCGATAAACGCATGATCCTAGCCATAAATCAGGTAATTATTGATCGTATTTTTCAACATTGAATTATTCAGTCTTAATCATTATATTACCATTTAAAAAGTTTATTTACGCCAGTTAATCTAGGGAATCGTATTTATTTGTGAAAAATTGACGTGAAAAAAAACAGCGGATCACGTGACTTCATTTTCGTGCATTTTCTAAGCTAAAATAGCGTTAGTTTTGGTGTTTAACCCGATAAATTAACCCATAAACATTGTGTGTGGATAGCCTATGACGTTTTAAAACATAATTTGACTTATATTCCTCGAAAATCTCGACGGTCAACTTTTTAAGAAAATTTGTCAATTCTGAAGTGACCGCATTTTCGGATATTCGTATTTTCGGACAATGCAGTTTTTAAGTAGGGTTTTATAGCTCACACACACTTACATCTTTATATTTTCTGTTAAATTTTGTATTGGTCTTATTTTGTTTCAGATTCAACAGTGTATTGTGATAAATGGTTGATCAGCTGTGATGTCAAGTCTTCTAGATGTCAGGATGACAACAAAATCTGCCACAGGCTTCTAAACAAGTTTCCCACTTAAACCTACCAATTTGGGATTGTTCATGATCACACTTTATGTGGACTTGTGTTGGAACTTAGCAAGTTTGTTGGTCAGCAGCAGAAGCTGCATCAAAGACAGAACTTTGCTGACTGGCTGCAGCATATCGCACAAGGGATGTAGACTTTAGTCTCAAGTTAAAAAACAAAATTTATATAACTTGTGTGTCAAGTCCCCTCGCAAAAACAATGTGTCATCATCAAGATAGAACTTGTACCCATATAGTTTATACTAATTTAATTATTGTTGGTAGACTGTGAATCATTTAGGATGCATGTTTTAATGCCACTTTTGAAATGTCACTTTGTGTTGTGCTATAGAGAATAAACGTGAAAAAGTTCTAAAATGCTATTTTGTTTCTGTCATTCATTATACATATACTGCTTTCTCATGGAGTCGATCCCCTAAGAGATAAAAACCTAACATGTACACTTCAAATTGTTTGGTCTGCAACTAAATTTCATTTTCTGACTGAGAAATTACTGAACTACAGTAAAATGAACCATTTCTGGAATAAAAATGCTTTTATCTTAAAATATTTACTGTGAAGCAAGTACCAGTCAAGAGGCTCAGTAATTCAGAAACTTTCTCATCGACCCGATCCCTCCGATTGGTCAGTCTATAATTAACCCAAAGACTGAATTATTTTATGAAACACAGTGGTAACATAAAGTTTGTTCATCACAGATACTGTCGGTTCAATAAGTAATACTAATGAAGGAACTATCCCATTCAAAAGAATAGGGGGGCTTATGTTTTATATAGCAAAAGAGATACCTTCAATCAATAGTATAATACTTGAAACTTAATTTTTCATATCGTCTCTTTAGTCGAGTGGATAAGCATGCCGCTGTTATCCAACTGATTTTCTTCGAGATTTTGTTCAATCTCGCCACTGGTTCGACACCCATCCAAGTTACATAAAGTTTTTTACAAGTATCTTATTTTGTATTTGTAAGTAATATTATAATAACGTATGTAGTAAGTATATTTATTGGTGTGTTATGTTTTCATTCTTTATCAAATTGTATCTTTTCAATTATTTTATTTTTATCTACAGTACAATAATCATACACTTATATAATATATTCCCTGCAACATAAAATATGTAGCATTTGAAGTATCGATTCATTAAAGCAGTAGCATAATATGAAACTTTATATCATGGATACATGCAATAAAAAAAGTTGACCGAAGTGGGGATCGAATCTACAACTCAGAATAAAATAGAAACTTGGAGGAAGTGAGGGTTTATCCACTACACTACCGCGCCTTTGATATATGGAATGATATCTGCACACTATTTAATATCGAACCAATATAAAGTTTACCTGACGGGCGAGTTTATGTTTATAACCGTTATCATTTGACTTTGAACGCACTATACTATTTACAGAATTTAATTAATGTGGACAAGTATGTTGACAAAAATATTGACAAAAACAAAAACCCATGGTTACGAGCTTAGGTATTACTGCTCACCAAAATGGATTTTTCAGGGTTGGTTTTAAATCAGTCCACAAAAATTGTTTACATGCGCTTTTATGCACATTTTTTGCTGTGATGACAGGAAAAAGTCCACTTTCAAACCTGCATATGTTTTGGAAAGGAACCATCACTGCGCGTGTTTATATTCTGCAAAAATAAGTAGGGCTCGGGTCGATGAGAAGGATCGACTCGATGAGAATCAAGTATATAACTTTTATAAGTTTCTTAGACATGGAGATACAGGAAAAAATAATAACTTAAACAGAAGTCTACATTCATTGAATCATTCAAATGAACAACAACAAAATTTCACATAGAAAACAAACATACATGAATATACATCTTTGTCAAATTGATAAAGTTTTATACTATTAAAATAGTTACAATTCAGGGTTTCTCAAGACTGAATATAAGGTGAAATGATATATCTCATAGTGGATTTTACTGTTCTCAAACAGCAAAATAGCAGGAGCTATTACCGTTCAAAAATTGGCCCAACAGAATTTTGAGCCAGAGCTAGCCCTGCATCCTAAACCCACACCATAACACCGAGAACAATGTAACACACGAGAATTTCACCCAGACTCAGAATTTCTCAATTTTATCTGAAAAAAAAGTAAAAATACAGGAAATTTAGGCGTCGAAATTTTCAATATCAATAGGCTACCAAGTATTCTAATCATGACTTACAAAGAAAATATCTTTCAGCGACGAAGTTTGTGAAACGGGCATGATAGCAGAGGCCTTGCTTATAAGCTTTACAACCATCGAATTATGAAAATTGTTTTCACATGGGGGCCGCCATTTTCTAACGTTGTTGGTACGTTCTAAAATATCGGTTAGGGGTGTAAATAATGTAAGACTATGCTATTATCAATATTCAGATTAAATGGCAATGTAAATTAGTGTATAAATTGTCATATATTTATTGAATCAAAGGTTTGGTTAAAACTAATGAATTAATTATTATAAAATTATATGTGTACATTAAATTTGTTTAGATCCGATTACCCTACAAAATAATGAGCAGGTCCATGCTTGACTGAACCACAAGTTGTTTATCTAACGGAATTGTAATGATGCGAAATGGTGACCGTCGTTTCGTTAGATAACCATTCCGCATTTTTTAATAAAAACGGACCCGTCTGCATTTTGAAGAGTACTTCCCTCCAAATGGATTTTGACAGCTTATGAAAAGAAAGGAATTAATCGTAAGTTCAAGATTATGTTCGTGTCATTTGTTGGTTGGTATTTAATGTGTAATGTTTTTATTCAATCTTTGTGACACTGTCTTTTGTTATATCGTCTGAAGTGTTTTGATCTTTGAAAACACATTTTTTTGTCTTGGAAATTGAACTCCATTCATGAGCAAATATTAATTTAAGTCCATGACAATATTCCTGTTAGTGTTACAGCTACCAGTTATATATGTGACAGGACTAAACTAATAAAAAATAACAGAAATAATAATTTTGTAAGTTGATCCCGCAATGTTTTATTCCTTCAGGCCATTATTTATTTGTTACAATTTTGTTTACAGCAATTTTTAGCCAGGGTCCAGGGTCCCTGGCAGTGTTAACAGATTATAACAGGCCCGAAATACGGTGTTAATTTATAAAATGATGTTATTTATTTTATGGAAAACAAAATATTTGTTCTTCATATGATCATCGTTGTCCTCAGAGTAGTCCTTGATTTTACAGTTAAGGACACTAGTCTGGTGTAACTGTTAGGACGCAGTTAGAACACAAGTCCAGTGTGACTGTTGGGAAGCAGTAAGAACACGAGTCCGGTGTGACAGTTAGAACGCAGTAAGAATGCAAGTCCGGTGTGACTGTTAGGACGCAGTAAGAACGCGAGTCCGGTGTGACTGTTAGGAGGCAGTAAGAACGCGAGTCCGGTGTGACTGTTAGGAGGCAGTAAGATGGAGAGTCTGTTGGGACGCAGTAAAAAGGCAAGTCTGGTGTGACTGTTAGGACGCAGTAAAAACGCGAGTGCGGTATGACTGTTAGAAGGCAGTAAGTTCACGAGTCCGGTGTGACTGTTTGGACACAGTAAGAACGCGAGTCCGGTGTGACTGTTAGGAGGCAGTAAGAATGCAAGTCCGGTGTAACTGTTTGAACGCAGTAAGAACGCAAGTCCGGTGTGACTGTTAGAACGCAGTAAGAATGCAAGTCTGGTGTGACTGTTAGGACGCAGTAAGAACGCAAATCCGGTGTAACTGTTAGGACGCAGTAAGAACGCAAGTCCGATGTGACTGTTGGGACACAGTAAGAACGCAAGTCCGGTGTAACTGTTAGGACGCAGTAAGAATGCAAGTCCGGTGTGACTGTTCGGAAGCAGTAAGATTGAGAGTCTGGTGGGACGCAGTAAGAAAGCGGGTCCGGTGTGACTGTTAAGAGGCAGTAAGATCAAGAGTCTGGTGGGACGCAGTAAGAACGCGGGTTCAGTTAACTGTTAGGACGCAGTAAAAACATGAGGCCGGTGTGACTGTTGGGACCCAGTTAGAACTTGAGTCTGGTGTAACTGTTAGGACACAGTAAGAACGCGAGTCATGTGTGACTGTTAGGACGCAGTAAGAAAGCGGGTCATGTGTGACTGTTGGGACACAGTAAGAACGCGAGTCATGTGTGACTGTTGGGACACAGTAAGAAAGCGAGTCCGGTGTAACTGTTGGGACACAGTAAGAATGCGAGTCATGTGTGACTGTTGGGACACAGAAAGAACGCGAGTCCGGTGTGACTGTAAGGACGCAGTAAGAACGAAAGTCCGGTGTAACTGTTGGGACACAGTAAGAACGCGAGTCATGTGTGACTGTTGGGACATAGTAAGAAAGCGAGTCCGGTGTGACTGTTAGGATGCAGTAAGAACGCGAGTCTGGTGTAACTGTTGGGACACAGTAAGAAAGCGAGTCATGTGTGACTGTTGGGACACAGTAAGAACGCGAGTCATGTGTGACTGTTGGGACGCAGTAAGAAATCGAGTCCGGTGTGACTGTTAGGATGCAGTAAGAACGCGAGTCATGTGTGACTGTTGGGACACAGTAAGAAAGCGAGTCCGGTGTGACTGTTAGGATGCAGTAAGAACGCGAGTCTGGTGTGACTGTATGGACACAGTAAGAATGCGAGTCCGGTGTGATTGTTAGGATGCAGTAAGAACGCAAGTCTGGTGTGACTGTTTGGACGCAGTAAGAATGCGAGTCCGGTGTGATTGTTAGGATGCAGTAAGAACGCAAGTCTGGTGTGACTGTTTGGACGCAGTAATTAGAATGCGAGTCCGGTGTGATTGTTAGGATGCAGTAAGAACGCAAGTCTGGTGTGACTGTTTGGACGCAGTAAGAATGCGAGTCCGGTGTGATTGTTAGGATGCAGTAAGAACGCAAGTCTGGTGTGACTGTTTGGACGCAGTAATTAGAATGCGAGTCCGGTGTGATTGTTTGGACGCAGTAAGAATGCGAGTCCGGTGTGACTGTTTGGATGCAGTAAGAACGCGAGTCTTGTGTGACCGTGGTCAGTGGTAAAAGCTCATTCTCATGAATTGTCTATAGACCAAACATGCAAGCCACAGGTAAATCAACATCAGTAGTATAGGTATGTACAGCTTCAATGGGGGGAGGGATAATTAATATGAACAACGTTTATTCCACAAGGAACCAGGGCTCGACACTAACACTGGTCCGCTGGTCCGAGACAAGAGAAAATCCAGAAGGACCAGTGAAAATTCTGGAGGACCAGTAACTGTCCTATTTACAAATTTGGCGCTTTTGCCCTGTTGGACCAGTGCCCAAAATAGTTAGTGTCAAGGCTTGGGAACATATATTTATATAGATAGGGGTACAAGAAAGAAGCATTGTTAAAACCACTGGGCCGAACTTAAAATATTCTTGGTTTCCCCATCCCGACCCTAGCAGATTTAGAATGGGTAGGTAGGTTGGGTAAATATTTTTTTTGGAATTGTTTCAGTATGATAGTTAATGGTCTAGACATACAAATAATGAAATTTAGAATTAACTCTAAGGTGAAACAACCTAAAATTTAATGGTAAGAAAGAAGCCAGCAAACAAAAAATAAAATTTTCACTTCCAATTTTTAATAAAAAAAATATCATTTCAATTTTGGCAATAAAATATTTTGGGTAGGGCCCTTTTTTATCGGGTAGGTAGGGGATGGGGAAACAAACAATATTTTATTTTAGGCCCTGCCTGATTCAGGTTTTGAAATGATCTATTATGACCAGGAAACAACCTTCCCAAAGCCAAGGGTTGACATAGAATTATATCAAACAATGAATGAATGATACATGTATGCCTTTTGTTGTGTTCAGTGCATACTATAATGTCGAGCATTGAGTATTTGTTGTACAAGATTAAAGACTAATGGCTTACCATTAAAGTCTGGCTTGTACCCAATACATAACACATCAAGGGGCCACTAGGGAGCTTGGTTAATGGCATACACAATGATATACTGTAACCTTCTGAGAATTCATCACTTGATTAACAATCAAACAAAAGGTCTGAATGTTGTGTCATGCATTTATCACAATCATTCACATTGTCATTGCATGTCATTATAATTCATTGAATAATTCCACTTCAATTGGGAACTTTCACTTTTACATGAATAGTCATTTTGTTCTTGTTGGACTTCGAAGTGTCATGAGTATGTAGGTACATATATATGTAGGGAAGCTTCAAATAAAGAATTGATTATTACATTTACAATTACATGTATAGTCAGTGTCAATCAGTCCTCGCACATGTATCCCTAGTGAAAATTGTCTCCGGAATTCCACTGGAATAATAATTCCTTGGTTGCTTCCACTTCAAATGGAGAACTTTCACTTTTATATTTGTTCTTGTTGACCTAGGAAGTTGAGTTAGCGACTAGTTAGTTAGGGCTTGCCTCAGTTTCCTAGTACTATTTGGACATCGAAACTGTCTATATGATAAGGACTGTATTTAAAAAGGCAACAAATTTTAAAAAGCCCGTCTTGCCTGTGAGCCTCTCTAGGTACGCCCATGTGGCCTAAAATAAAATATTGTTTGTTTCCCCATCCCCTACCTACCCGATTAAAAAGGGCCCTACCCAAAATATTTTATTGCCCAAATTGAAATGATATTTTTTTTATTAAAAATTGGAAGTGAACATTTTATTTTTTTGTTTGCTGGCTTCTTTCTTACGATTAAATTTAGGATTGTTGATTTTCACCTTTGAGTTAATTCTAAATTTCATTATTTTTATGCTTTAACAAATAACTATCATACTGAAACAATTAAAAAAAATATTTACCCTACCTACCTACTCATTCTAAATCTGCTAGGGTCGGGATGGGGAAACAAAGAATATTTTAAGTTCGGCCTTATTACATTTACAATTACATGTATAGTCAGTGTCAATCAGTCCTCGCACATGTATCCCTAGTGAAAATTGTCTCCGGAATTCCACTGGAATAATAATTCCTTGGTTGCTTCCACTTCAAATGGAGAACTTTCACTTTATATTTGTTTTTGTTGACCTAGGAAGTTGAGTTAGCGACTAGTTAGTGATTTTGTGAGTACGTAGGTAGAGCTGTCCTCTGTAGAAATGATATATTTTAATCGATTGATTATGGTTTCACATTTTAGTGTCTACAGTATCAATTTTTTTAAAGGGCTTGCCTCAGTTTCCTAGTACTATTTGGACATCAAAACTGTCTATATGATAAAGACTTTATTTAAAAAGGCAACACATTTTGAAAAGCCCTGTCTTGCCTGTGAGCCTCTCTAGGTACGCCCATGTCTGATAATGTTGCAATATTTCTTCAAATTTCTGTATTTCTGTAAGGTTGTCGTGTTAGTCAATGACTGTCTGACTGGGAATATGATATATATACTCCAGAGATTATACAATTTTTGTGTGATGTGACAGGGCTTTTTTTAGTGAAAAAAGTAGGTGCGGAAACTTTTCAAATTGTGAAAAAAAAATTTCAGATGTTAAATCATTTTTGTCAACTTTTCCCAAACATGCATGTATCAAGTCCATCTACAGGAATATATGATTGTTATCTGTGATTTGTTTGTTTGGTGCTTTGTGGTGAAGTTGATTTTACAAAAACCATTACACAAATTCTAATTGTGAAGGGGCCTATATGAAATTGTGAAGGGGCCTTATATAGGCCCCTCGTATATAGTGAAAAAAAGCCCTGTGTGAAATAGACATTGAAATATTTTCTGGAATAAATATATGAGCAAACAAAGATATTAATACAGTTGAGTACTGTAAATTCATGTCTATCCTCCAGGGACCTAATGTTTTGGATAAGCTCGTCCACAAAATCAATTCTCAACTTGGTTTCTGATTTGGTTTCTCTTTTTATGCCCCCCTATTGATAGATGGGGAGGCATATAGTGATTCACCTGTCCGTTCGTTCGTCCGTCCGGTTGTTCGTCTGTCCTGGTTAACCCAAATT
Source organism: Spisula solida (assembly GCA_947247005.1). NCBI lineage: Eukaryota > Metazoa > Mollusca > Bivalvia > Venerida > Mactridae > Spisula > Spisula solida. Next base: position 41,434,222 of record OX365959.1, on the reverse strand, counting down.
GACAGTTTCTTCTAGCATTATTATGGCTTGCTACAAAGCTTCCATACTTGCATGGATGTTGTATATGAACACTCTCCACACGCCTGTATCACCTGACCTCATTTTGACCTTCACCTTGACCTAATTTTGGACTTATTGAAGGACCAAATTCTTGGTTAACCCAAATTGACCGTTTCTTCTAGCATTAATATGGCTTGCTACAAAGCTTTCATACTTGCATGGATGTTGTATATGAACACTCTCCACACACCTATATCATTTGACGTCATTTCGACCTTCACCTTGACCTAATTTGGACTTAGACTTATTGGAGGGCCAAATTCTTGGTTAACCCAAATTGACCGTTTTTTGAACGCAGTCTTGTTTCATATAATATTCTGCCAATATATATGAACTTGCCTAGATTTTTGTAAGTACTTAACTTATGAAGTATAATAAATGGACATGAAATTCAGAATATTATTAAATTTAAAAATAGTTTGTTGAATTTGTTATTTAATGTGCGCAAAAAAATAGGGTAGGTTAGTTTATACTAATTTATTTTAGGTCGATTGTGAAACAAGTTTTTCTAATTTATACTTATCACTCTCGACACCTCATTCCTGGTGTTATCCAATGAGCGTAGGTTAAAACATTATTTTTCTCTGTTTTGCAATGAGGAAAAGCAACATATATTACTACATGTATTACTGGAAAAGTATAACCAAAAAAGTTGATGAAAAGTTGGGTTGCATTTCAAACCCTATAGTTAAATTAGTTTGTATCATTTACCGTTGCAGCAAACATTAAATTGTAAGTCCGGACATCATGGGCAACAAGATATTGTTTTAGGGCCACAGTGATTTTTTTGGGCTCTTTTTAGGGCCGAATACAAGCACCTTCCCCTAGCAAAATAACCTCCATTTTTCCCAAAAATTAATAATTTTTCCCCAAATGGTATGCATATTTTCCCCCCTTTTGTGCTCGCAGGTTTCAAAGCAATTACAGTACATGTAGCTGTTTTAAAGTCAAAACCAAAGTTAGATTTTCAAACTAGCAAAGTCGTTTCCACATAGATCTATGACCAGATTATTATCAGTAGAAAATAGCAAAATATGAACATATGAATTTTAAAGGCACAGGCTGTTTGATTTTGTTCAAGAAAAATCACTGACCATACCATTTTTTAGGCAAAATTAGTGATGAAGAAAATCATAATGATTAATCAATAATCGAATCGAACACATGCCAATCGATTAAAATCGGTAAATAATCCAAAATATTTACTTAAGACAGAAAACCCTGAAGTTAAGGAAAAATCCATTCAACATTCGCACCTTGCTGAGTAATGCAAGTAATATTCAAGTCAACAGGTAACTTTTAAAGTTTGCTGTGTCAAATTATCCATTTCAAACACCATACACTGCCATTTAGTAAACAGGTTCTTTCATTATTTTTTACATTATTACTAAATCAATTTAATGTGAAGATTTTACAGCCAGAATGTAGATTTAAGAACTTGGAAAAATTGTTCTTAAACAGGAATGCACACGCATGTAGTTCATAGCCGATTAATCAATTATGAAAACTTATAATCGATGATTGAATCGGCGGGCTTCAAATAGCTGATTAATCAATTTTATCGATTTATCGTTACATCACTAGGCAAAATACCCACAATTTTATTGTTTTAGGGCCATGGGTACTGTTTTATTGAAGCACTTACAGAAATTGTGAAGTTACTCTCAAATTTAATTCTGTAACAATTCAACACTGCAGAATTATATGGTTTGTTGGAACTCATTAACAGCATGATGCATTGTTGTTATAATAGTTCCCTTAACTCACAATTTTAAACTATTCAAATTTGAACGTAACTAATATTTCTGTAAGTGCTTTGATAAAACATTACCGAGGTACAGCTGTAATATTGCATTATAGATAATGTTTGCTTCAAGCTGTAGTAGTTATTGAGTATTATAACATCCAATTATTAAACAGATCCATTAATACAGCCATACTTCAGCAGCCAGTTTATCATTTCAACAAGATGACATGTTTTTAAAGTGTTCCTTATCTGTGTCAATGAGCCGTTTGCCTGATGTCATAGACTCAAAGCAATACTTGATGAAAACAGTTGAAACACAAATCTCCTACTGCTATATTGATTATTGGCTTGTTTTTTCTACGAATGTCAGCAAGATTATAAATACAATCTAACTACTGCAAACAGAATCTTAACAATCGTCTCCTTAAGTCGTGTTGTGATTGTTTTGGATGGATCTTCGGAGGTCAAGCGGAATTTTCAAGAAATATATTTTTCAAATAAAAGATAAAATAATATGACGACATTAATAAATGGCAGATGAGTTGAATTAATTGTTTGATATGGGGATGTACAATCAGTTATCAGTAGCAGGACAAAATTAATATTCTGTCGTTTAGGCCAAAATAATATGATGTTGAATGTGGTTCTGGTAACCCCACCCATCGCATTTTTAGCTCACCTGTCACAAAGTGACAGAGTGAGCTTTTGTGATCACTCTTCGTCCATCCGTCCACAATTACTTGTGTAGACACTAGAGGTCACAGTTTTAGCTTAATCATTATGAAACTTGGTCACAATCATCATCTCAACAAAATCTAGGTCAAGTTCGATATTGGGTCATTCGGGGTCAAAAACTAGGTCACAAGGTCAAATCACTTCAATATGTCATTGGGTCTAAATGTGATGTAAATTATAAAGCATAAGACAATATGAAAACCTTGTACCTGCAAAAGAGGCTACCATTAGGGGTGCATGAACTACTAGGACAGGTGAGCGACCTATGGCCCTCTGGGCCCTCTTGTTTAGCTCCTACCCAAAACATTTGAATGACATTTTCCTGGAAATCACTGCGGATCATTGATTTTTCATCTCAAATGATTTTTCCTACCTGCTTACCATATTTTTTGTAAGCGTGTTACCAGAACCACAAGATTTATAAATATTAAATTGTTAACAGGGATTCCATTTGACATGGGAGTAGGGGATTTTGACCCTTGAAATTTCCAAAAATAAAAATTCCACATTTTGACCCTAAATATTTTGGCTTGAAAGGTCATTTTCTCATAAAATTGTGGGTATTTTGCCTAAAAAATGGTATGGTCAGTGATTTTTCTTGAACAAAATTAAACAGCAGTGTGCCTTTAAAATTGGGAAATTTAGCGCAATTTTGGAATTATTAAAAAAGATTGTTTTGGTTAAAATTGTTCATAAATTGCTATTTTATACTGATAATGCTCTAGTCATATGTTACAACGACTTTTGGAAGTTTGAAAATCCATTGTTTTGACTTTAAAACAGCTATATTGTTGTTGCTTTAAAACCAGCAAGCACAAAAGGGGGAAATCATGCATACTTTTTGGGAAAAAATAATGATATTTTGGAAAAAATGGAGGTTGTTTTGCTAGGGGAAGGGGCCTGTATTCGGCCCCAAAAATAGCCAAAAAAATCACTGATGGTTTAGTCAAAAGTATCAAAGTGATCCTTAATATTCAGACGCTAGTGGAACCACTAAGTCTTGTGTTAAGTCTTGTAGTTCAGATTGCTGTAAGTGCTTTGATAAACATACATGCAGTTCCCAGATCTCATTTTATCCATAAAACTGTAAAACAACCACCATCATCAAAGAGCGGTAAAAAATTCCTTAATTAACAAGTGCAGATGGGAGGAATTAAAAAGCAATTTACACTTTGTAAGATGTCTACTAATTAAATTCTTAAGATAATAAAAAATACAAAATGTTAGGGAGTGCCAGAAAACTGTAGTCAGGTCACAGTTTGCAAATTTATTCGGTTATATGCTTGTGAATGTTAGGTACAGAAGAGGGTGACATGGTCAGTGGTTCCACTAGCTTCTGAATCTGACGGGTCACACATCGATACTTTGGACTTAATTTTACCATTTCATATGCAAAATACCCATTGTTACAATATGCCCCCCATCTTTGTGGGGGTCACTGCTTTGCACATGTCGGTCGGTAGACCAAATTGTTTCCGCTCAATAATTCAAGAACGCTTTGCCCTAGGATCTTTAAACTTTACATGGAGGTGGGTTATCAAAAGTAAATGACCCCTATTGATTTTGAGGTCAGTAGGGCAAAAGTCAAGGTCACTGTGACCATTTCTGAGTATTGGGATGCCATGGCGGCATACATGTTTTACAAACATCTCTTGTTTTAAGAGTAAATGACGATTGAGGGTCAAAATGTGACTATTTTGAAATTTCAAGGGTCAAAAGCACTGTAACTCCCGAGTCAAAATGACCTTTCAGATTCAAAGGCTAGTGGAACCCCTGGTTCTACTATTCAAACCAAAATATTGAGGGTCAAAATGTGGATTTTTGGAAAGGGGTAAAGCCACGAAGGGTAAAAAATGGCCCTATGTCCAAATCCTGTGAAAATGATAAATTTATATCATCAGTTGAAGTATTTTACAAAAACGGTATTTTTTAAGATTTTTTTTTAAAACTGTTACCATGGTAACGGGTATAATATTTTGCCAAAAAATGGAAAAAAGCTTCTATTTCGAAAATAGTGAATCGAAATGTAAGTGCGCATCCATAGAGTGATATTAAGAATTGAAACTTATCTTTATTACGAATTTGGTTGCCATGGTAACAGTTTTCAAAAAATGTCAAAAATGCACATTTATGACTCCAAATTAAATAAAATGACGTTTTTATTAAAGTGGGTGGGGTTCAGTGGAGTATATCAAAACAGCAAGGCGTATTTTTTGTAAGTTTTTTATGTATCATTGAAGTACAATGTCTAATGATTGTGTACAGCATATAAAACATTGTACAATAAGTACTAAATGTATTGAGAATATGGCTAAAAGCGGGGTGAGTGTCATGCCTTCGTGGCTCGATGACGAGAGGAAATAACGTTGAAGCTGTACCTAAAATCTTAAAATTTAATATGGGCACAGCTCTCGACCATCATGAATTGTGCTGTAAACAATGTATTATAAAGTACACTTTCACATTTTAGTCATCTGATTTTGGTCGAAGACTGTGCCCATATTCAAAAAATCACTTATACTGGAAAAATATGGACAAAATATGCCATTTTTGTGAAAAATGGCCAAACATGGATACCAATTAGTGGACAGGTGATAGGTAAAAATCAAATTTGATGAAAAATGCTTCCCTATGCAAACGGATAAAGCTATCCACATTACAAAAATATACAAATGACACATAATAACATACTTTGATAATTTAATAATCTTTAGGCCAATTCAGACCTTTCGTGGATCTACTCCTTTAAAGTCAAATTCAGAAGCTTGTGGAACCTCTGGTAGTGTAGGACTGGTTGGTAGTGTAGGACTGGTTGGTAGTGTAGGACTGGTTCTACTGTATGTGTGGAAATTCTCCTCTATATGTCTTCATTATCACAGTACTAATCCTCAGTGATTGAGGTTGACAAATCTGTGATCAGTAACTACAATGTAGACTGGGTTCTATTGATTTTCATCGTACAGAAAACCTATTCCTGACTGGTTCCATGTCTCTATAAGAAAACGTATGTACGTCTAAATATGTATGATTACTCGTATATTTATCCAATAGTACTACATTTTCTCAGTTTCTGCTATTGCATTGTTAGTTTTCGTTATATATAGGAAATAAGACTTATTTAAAATGTATATATGTATAGCAGTTTTACTACCGTATGTCTCCGCTCACCCGATCGCTCTAAAAAGTCAGGTAAAAGGTGTCCAGAAATTTTGAAAAAGTCACTTAATCAACATGACCCATGCTTTGATATCGACAAAATAAGTCATAAGTTGTACTTCTTATAGAAGATTTTTAACATTGGACAAAGTATAAGAATTTTTATGCCCCCGTATCGATAGATCGGGAGGCATATAGTGATTCACCTGTCCGTCCGTTCGTCCGTCCGTTCGTCCGTCCGTCCTGGTTAACCCAAATTGACCGATTCTTCTAGCATCATTATGGCTTGCTACAAAGCTTCCATACTTGCATGGATGTTGTATATGAACACTCTCTACACGCCTGTATCACCTGACCCCATTTTGACCTTCACCTTGACCTAATTTTGGACTTAGACTTATTTATGGACAAGGCTTCCACAGGGGGCATAAGCGTTTATTGAACGCAGTCTTGTTTAACTTGATTTTACCCGACTTATGGGCGAGTATATACGGTACACCAAATTCACATGGTTTCTAAGATCCCAAGGACAGGGTCTGTGTTTTGTATATTAGAAAACGTATGTACGACTAAATATGTATGATTATTTCGTATATTTATCCAATAGTAGTAATAGTACTATACATTTTCTCAGTTTCTATGTTGTAACTTTCTACTAATTAGCATGTTTCAGTGTACATGTATACATTTATATAGGAAATAAGACTGAAGTTTATATACAAATATATAGCAGTTTTACCTATAAAATTACTACACCAAATTCACATGGTTTTTAAGATCGCAATTAAGCTGGGTCTGTGATATGTACAAGTTACAATAAGTCATACAGTGATTAGGTTTATACGCTGTGAATACATGTAAGTAAGTAAGTAAGTAAGTAAAGTCTTTATTTTACGATAATGCAATCTTTCATATGAGCCCGGCCTCAATGTTTCGAATATGATTGTGTGTAGAAAAATTCAAAATGTGTACTTTACTAAAAGTTGACGTATAGAAAATACATTCTAACATTGTTGTTTATTCAGGAATAGTGATTTTCATTATTGCCGATTATATTTGTGTGTTTAGTGCCAAAATGTTTGAACTAGTTCAGTCTGTATACATAACAGAGTGCTGTAAATTAAGGTAGCTTGGGTGTTCGCAGTTCTGTACAGTCTGATTCAGGGACTGGGTCCAAAAACAGCCCCAAAGAGCGTTGTCAGGTGACGTCATTGTAATAAAATCGTTTCTATGCAATGCAGATGTGTATGATATATGTCCGTACTAATTTTCAAGCAAATATGTCAACTTTTAAATTTGATCACCCTAAGTCCAGATCTACCTTAAGAAATGATCTATTTGACAAGGTCAGACTATGCTAGTTATGTTGAACTGTTTATTGACAAACTATGGGTTGACAACTCGCTGGCTTAGAATTAGAAGATCGTAATTAAGTACAATAACTTATGACCTTATAAGACTGTGCATATTTAAATTCTGTATCACAAGGGGCTTCTAATGAGCCTATTTTCATGAAAATCCGAAGTGGTCATGTTGACCAAACTGAAGTTTAAAAAGCTTGTTTTTCCATAAGTAAAGAGTAGTTATCAGACAGTTTTTTCTTGTTTTCTCAAACTATTTATTTTGTACTTACGACCTTATAATTCTAAGCCAGCGTACAATCCATCTATGTTTAAATAATAAGCTTCATTCATGAACAGTGTAGCAATACCATGTGACTTTTGACTACAGTTACAAGTAGAAATTTGTAAACATTGGAAAATAAAATAGCCATAAGTATTTTAGTTCTTCATCGATTTCTATGAAATATACGCCACGCTAAGGGGAAAAGTATTTGCTTTCCTTGAAATATAATATCTTTTTCAGCAGTTTTACCGATTTTTCCATTACCCTGTGAAACCTACACGTTCCACGGTTTCACAAGGTAATGGACAAAACGGTAGAGTCGCGGAAAAAGATTTTATATATCATGGAAAGCAAAGAATTGTCCCCTTAGCGTGGCGTATATTTCATAAAAATCCATGAAGAAATAAAATACTTATGGCTTTTTTTATTTTCCAATGTTTACCAATTTCTTCTTGTAACTGTAGTCAAAAGTCACGTGGTATTGCTACACGTAGACTGTCTACAACAGAAATGTTAGTTGGGAACATTGCTCCGTGTTTCACTGGTATAACTGTCTCAATGGTGCTGTAAATAAAAAGATAATAACATATCAGACAAGGAAGTCACTCAGCAGAAACAGCCGAGCATGGAAGGCACTAAAAGGAATTCAAAAAAAAAAAGCACGGACCACAAGTAATCACAATTCTAAAAATGAAAAAAAAATAAAATGAAATGTCGTAATTTCGGAGACGGTCGAAATCAGACTCAATTTTCTTGCAAGCATGTAGTATTGGAAACAGCGTTTTGATTGGTGCAACTTAAAGACGTGAAACACATTTGAGTGGTCAATTTTTTATGCTCACTGAGTGACTCTTTTTGAAATCTTGAACCAGAGCTTGTACTATGGGATTACGCTTTAAATAGTGTACAGGGAACGAAAATACGCACAAACCTGAGCGCACTGTGATATTTTTGTTTTGATATCTGATAGGTCAAGGATTGTTTTTGTTTGTTTTCCCTGAAAAATGTCGGCCAGGGTTAAATCATGTCTGATGTAATATTGTCTGATATATGATTTATAGAATATATTGTACAAGTTCTGATGGAGTAATCCCAGATAGTGATATAAAGTGCCAGCAGATTGTAAGCGCTGCCAATTTTAACTTGATTACATCAAAGTAAAGAGGGACGATCTCCAACTTAATATACTATAAAATCAGTTATTTTTGCAAGTAAAATTTCAATATTTTGTGTCCCGGCAACAACTGATGCAGGAGGCATATCGTGATGGTCCTGCCCACCAATTTGTTTGTTTGTCCATTAGTTCCATTAAAAATGTTAGCCAAACATTTCAATAAGTCCATTGCTTTCAAACTTAGCATACTTGTAAGTTAAGCTTATATTTCTACAGAATTATGGCCCTTGATTGACTAACATGTAGCTCGGTATGACGGAAAAGGCTTCCACTGGGGCGTATTAGTGTTTGCTGAACACAGTCTTGCTTTATTCTGAAGTTACTGTCAGGGTAGCAATACAACGTGGCTTTTGGCTACAGTTACAAGTAGAAATTTGTAAACATTGGAACACAAATATAGCCATAAGTATTTTATTTCTTCATCAATTTCTATAAAATGTACCCCACGCTAAGGGGACAATAATTTGCTTTCCGTAAACTATAAGATCTTGTTCAGCAGTTTTATCGATTTTTCCATTACCCTGTGAAACCTACACGGTCCCAGTTTCACAAGGTAATAGAAAAAAGGCACTGTCGCTGAAATAAATATTAGATTTCATGAAAAGCAAATTATTGTCCCCTTAGCGTTGCGTTTTTTTCATAGAAATCGATGAAGAAATAAAATACTTATGGTCATTTTATTTTCCAATGTTTACAAATCTCTTCTTGTAAATGTAGTCAAAAGTCAGATGGTATTGCTACACTGACTGTGACTAAGGTTAAAAGTTGACTTTTAAAATTAAAAAAAAAAAATTTCTGTGTTTTACAAAGTGTAATTTAGTCCACAGGTAACTATCATTAATAAACAGGACCTAAAAAAAATTTAAAAAAATTTTATGCCCCCGTATCGATAGATCGGGAGGCATATAGTGATTCACCTGTCCGTTCGTCCGTTCATCCGTTCGTCCGTCCTGGTTAACCCAAATTGACCGTTTCTACATGTCGCTGTGTTTTCATTTGTCAAGTTCAGTTGGGAGAATATTAAAAGTTCGGTTCGGAGAATATTAAAATGCGTAACCATGTATAGCAATTATAAACATCTAAGGCCACTTCTTTTATATCTTCTTGTTTACAAAGCCGACGACCCTCAAACTGGGGAAAATATTGAGGTCAAGTGAACTAGGTGGACTCATTTTCGAAAAACTAGACTCTGTTTTCTGAAAATAGACGGATGACGTAAACAGCGACCAAATTGTACATGTAATTTAATGTAGTTAACTGCGTGCGCAAGTGCCTGTATATTTTGATTAATTTATAATTTAGTGTGACCAAATACTATTTTCCAGGATGCTATATTGTTCGTACATCGCATTATTGTGACAACTAGTCAAAAACGGCGAGACTAAGGAATTATACTTGAAAATACGCGGTCGAACCGACTTTGAATTGAGACAAGGAGAGTTGAATTACCTTCAAATATTAGATCTAATCCATTATTGTTACACATGTGTTTTATCAATGCAATATATTTATAATAATCATGAATTATTACACTAACACTGATTAACAGATTATAATTGAGCGATGAGCGATGATTTCAATATGTTTCTATAAATTGAGTCAAAGCGTGCAAATATTCGCAGATCAGTCAAAATTCGAATGTGCATCGGCTACGATATCTTTGATGTCAGTTCACAACAGTTTCTTTTGCCCGATAAAGGTCGGCAGCGTCTGAGTATTATTCATCTACCGATTGTCGGCGACTTCTGAAGTTACAATGTCGGTACGACTGTCTTTGATCGGAACAGTAAGGGCATGGTGATTTATAATTGCGTTTTTGTCAACATCCACATCCTGCTATTTGTTGACTACATACATGTACCGTAAAATCCCATGTAAAAGTCGCGGTCGTGTATTGCACACAGGTTAAAATGAGAGAAGAATCAGAGGAAAAAAAATTTGAAGGAAATCGAGCAATAATTGTGAAAATACGAGCAAAAACAGTAAAAAAACGTATTTTCGGCCGCCATTTTCATAATTACCAAATTGTGATAATTACTAGTTAACTGGTGTCAAAATAAAACAGAAAAACTGCAATTGTTTTTATTTATTGACAACCAAGAATGGTGAATAGTGTTGTTAATATATTGACAACAGAGAAGCATGTTTGTGACATGCGTCAAAAGTGTATGAGTAAGCATTGAAATCTCCACTCTATAATCACAATGGGTCACAACTTTTCAACACAAGTTTGCAAACAACTTCTCAACATCATGTCAACACCTTCTTAAACTTATCAATGGATTTTTATAGCCTAGTCAATTAGCAAACATGGCACACATCCAACTCCAAATCGGTAATTAGACTGTTTGCAAAACTTGCTAAGTAGGGCCATTTAATGTGAAACAGTATTGTTTGCTTTTAAAAAAACATTATTTTAATTTTTAAAAGCTTTCATTAATATTATTTTTGAAAAATGTATAAATTATCTAGTTATAAATTTTTATATTGATCGTACATACAATGGTATTAAAATCCGCATAATGTACGGAACGGTACGGCACTTAGCCACTACCAAACCAGTAATTATTTCCCCTTTATTACAAATGGTGGACTTCATGAAAGTTCGTTTTTTACCGATGGAGACTTGGAAAATGGCTATATCATTGTAAAAGACGCATCTAACTTTTGGTTTCGATTCTGGGAGGAAAAATGTGCGTCTTATACATGCAAAAATACGGTACGTTCAATTAATGTTTTCATAATTTATTTCATAACCTGCACCCGTTTTATTAATACTTCACCATTTTCTCGCTCGTACATCTACGCACGTATGCTGCCGTATACGTTGCTATGTGCGAACGTATACGTAACGCCGTTGCTATGGATCGTACAAACGAGTACCTGCTTCTGTCGCAAATTTTAGTAAGGAATACATAGGTTTGGACTGAAAAATAAAATAATTCTTTACGAAATTTTGTGGTGGGTTTTAACACTGAAGCATTTTTGTGGCCTTACAATAGTTCTAAACTCCCGCACTGCCAGCATATATATATCTTCCAGTGACACGTATACGCACTAGGTCACACCTGTGAACTTTATGCATATCAAGTGCTGCACAGGGGTGTCAATTACTATCAATTATACGCTTGTAATAAACAAGTGCACATTGTAGGTAAAAATTAATTGTTTGTTAATTCCACTATTGCCACCGCCAAACATCGTGTTTCCACCGTGTTGTCACGGTGGCAATGGCCACGATGGGCTGCCCACCCTAATTTAAAGTATATGTGGATTTGGGTGGGTTCACGGTGGCATATTTTGCGTTGCCACCCAGAGTTGTCGCTACCGTGACGGGTGGACTTTGGAAAACCCACCTTGCGTGTACTTGTGTTTGCCGATTTGCAATAAAGTTTATTTGTTATTTTGTTAGTTTTTTTAATTTTCTTGCGCCCATTCACCCGCCGGATAGGCTTGTCTCCTAGTGACCGCTTTTTAATTTCTGACTGTCCACTGTGTACTAGTGAGTGCTGCTTTCCCTGTTCGAGTGTTTTTATCATCTCGTTAATTACGGCATGTGCGTAAAAATATTGTGGACTCGATTTATAAATTAATGTTGAGGGTTCGCAATAAATACTAACAAAGATCTAAAAATACAACTTGTAAACTTAACGTATTTTTGTTTAGCGATCTTAATTCAATAATCGCCACGTTTCAATTGACAGCAATTCATAAAATTGTGGTTATGTACAGTAAACTGTCTTTAAACGACAGACTTTACAGTTTTTATGTGTGCGCGAGTACCTTATATCTCATATACACAATTGTACACACAAACATAATTTGCGTCAATACCATGTGGTCTAAAACAACCGACCTCCACAGAGCGGCATTTTTTCTTTAATATCCTCCCTAGCACGTCTTCAATTGCACCGCACAGACAATCACGTGAATAAAGTTCACAAACGACGTCTTGTATTAGTAGACCAGTCGTTTGAAGTTGCCGCCGATGACGTTTTATGTGTGCCGATAAAAGACCACAAGCCGACGTCAAAGAGACTCGCCACGCCCAAAGATCGAAATGGGTTAACAGGTGCAATGGAAATTTACCCAGATTTATACGCCTATAATCGGACATGCGTACGTGTCAAACAACTAAATGTTGACATGGTTATTTTTAGTGTTATTTACGAGAAAACTACTGCACCAATATTTTTTCTAGGATTTTTTTAAGGAATTAATTAATGGACTTATGTAATTATTATGTAAGTACAATTTCACCACATTCTAATTTGCACTTCAATACATGTCGGAAATAATTAATATAAACAAACAAGAAGCAGTGCCGCTGTTCACGAGTAATGCAATTAGCACTCAATTTTGTTACCGAAAATGCGTGATACACAAATGTACATGTAATTAGCACATGAAAAACCATCTGATTATTTTCACTGTCCGGAATGGACTCGAAATCGAGAATAATTCAATGCCAATTCAGAAGATTCTCTTCATATACAATGTACTTACCTGTATTAAAACGAAATCACAGCGATTCGCAGTGATCACGGTGAATCGCGATGATTTCCCCGTCGCTCATTTCCGCGATCAAGCCCGATAACGCGAGGGCAATTTCACTCCGAGCGACATCGTGATTTCACTCATGTTCACGCATCACGGTGATCACTCTCCACACACCTGTATCACCTGACCCCATTTTGACCTTGACCTAATTTTGGACTTAGACTTATTTATGGACAAGGCTTCCACAGGGGGCATAAGCGTTTATTGAACGCAGTCTTGTTTTTTGTTAAATTTAGAATTCTTATACAAGGTGTATTTCCATGAATTGACCAGGTATCAAAAACAAGAATTGGCTTTCGATATCTTCATAAAGTAATTATATTCGTAAAAAACATGACTATAACTATTTTCATGCGAAATCCCATCGAAATTGGTCAAGTAGTTAAACAGTTATGCCATAAATACGTATCACGGTGTCCACCCGGTCACTGGGGTTGACTCAATAAAAACAAAAAAAAACAGAAATATTGAGGAAATCACCAACATATGTCGAATTTACCGTTGTGAAGAAACATAATAATGCGGTAAAATTAAAGAACGAAAAAGTTGGAACAGATTTACCTGGTTGACACATGTTCACTTCAGTGAATGTATACGTGTAAGCCGAAAAACGAATCCTTGGCATATTTAAATGTCAAAATGACTCCATGTTCGTCCGAATGTTCCGAATGATGTGCGTGATTTCCTTTTTGTAACAACGATTTTCATTGGTTGATTTCATTGGGGTTTCCCAGGACTTGGTTACCAGCGTACAAACAATGTATACTACGCCAATGAAAACGACCGTTATAAAATACGTTCGAAATACCCGTCAGACACACTAAAAACCACTACAGCCGTCCATACAGTGTTTTACGCCCTCGAAAAATAAAATCAAAGTTTAAACAATGAATTATATCGTTCGAAGGTAAATTTAAGCATGTTTTGCGAATGCTTTCGATTCACAAAGATGTTTTTGATCACCCACAGCTTTAAATAGATGATTAATGCCGTAAATGCTTTAAATTATGAAAAAAACAAAATACACCCAGTGACTGTACGATCAATTCTTCAGGAAATATATCTTGTATAAGAATTCTAAATTTAACAAAAAAAAATTTACGTACTGTTTATTAATGATACAGTTATAGTCCAGTTAGGATATTGTGACAGTGACGTTGCAGTTTATGTGTACGCAAAAAATCACAACCATTGTCTAAACAGGTAGAGCGAAGTTTAATTTGTTAGTTTAGCATTGAAATAATAGTTGTTTGTACAGTATAAGCCTTTATAATTTGTTTTACACCGTTATAGTGGACTCAACCGCTGCGTCACTGGATTTTTATCCTAACTGGACTATACCTGTGATTTAGTCATGAACATGAATAATTAGCGCAAAATTAATTCCTCGCGAAACATTCTGATTTACTGTAACAGTATTATGATGAAAGTTGGCTTTATATTAATCATTGTTATACCCAGTGTGTATGACAGCTTATTTATGTCTGAGTGGCCACTGTGTGATGTTACTATAGGATGTTATATATTGTGTTACTATGGTGATGACAGGGACATGGAATAGATGGTTGATTTATCGGCACCCTTGGCAACCGATCAAATCCAACAAGATTGCCTTAATCTGTCACCATGTAATCAGCAAGTCACACTCTTGTTGTAGGATTGTAGGTCAAATGTTGTTTCTTGTTATTGCAATGTCTTTGACATGTTTTGACAGGGCTTTTTATGCCCCTGTATCGATACTTGGGGAGGCATATAGTGATTCACCTGTCCGTCCGTTCATCCGTCCGTCCTGGTAAACCCAAATTGACCGTTTCTTCTAGCATTAATATAGCTTGCTACAAAGCTTTCATACTTGCATGGATGTTGTATATGAACACTCTCCACACACCTGTATCACCTGACCCCATTTTGACCTTCACCTTGACCTAATTTTGGACTTAGACTTATTTATGGACAAGGCTTCCACAGGGGGCATAAGCGTTTATTGAACGCAGTCTTGTTTTCACTATATACGAGGGGCCTATATTAGGCCCCTTCACAATTTGCTATAGGCCCCTTTCACAAACCTAAAACGCCCCTTAATTCACAATTAGAATTTGCGTCATGGTTTTTGTAAAATCAACTTCACAAAGCACCAAACAAACAAATTACAGATAACAGTCATATATTCCTGTACAGGATTGATATATAGAGGATATTTGTTTGTTTTGATTGAATATGGTTTATATCTCATCGTGTAGTGATAAAATTCAATATTTTCAAGAGCGCGTAGCGCGAGTGAAAATATTAAAATTTTATCACTACAAGATGAGATATTAACCATATTCAATCAAAACAAACAAATATTCTATTTATTTAATGCTTTTATGGTGTCAAAACTGGTACTATTTATGCCAAATTACCACTGTGGTTAGGCTACGTATGAATATGTTATTCCATTCATATTTTTCACTTCAAAATCCGCCATCTTGGATTATGGTGAATAGGTGAAAACGACTTTTTTGAGAATTTTGCATTAAATCATACACCAACTTGTAGGAAATGGTCTAACTAAGAATAAAACCCCCCACATGACATGTTTCCGTTCAGTAATAAAAAAGTTACAGACATTTTAGTGTTGAGATTTTGGTAAATTAAAGTAGTCCCTGTGAGGGGGCGGAGCTTATATCAGTCACATTGTAGGTGATAACCAGTGACTGATATAGGTTTTATTTCACTGATAGAACTCCATATCTCATCAGTTAGCATTAAATAAAAAGTATTATATCATAGATACATGCATGTTTGGGAAAAGTTGACAAAAATGAACTAACATTTGAAAAAATTTGTATCATAATTTGGTGATTCAACGCGTTAAGTTTTTCACACTTTGAAAAGTTTCCGTGCCTACTTTTTCACAATTTTGAGAATTTTCACGCTAAATTTTCACAAAAAAGGGCTTGGGCCACTTCACAATTTAGCGAAAAAAAGCCCTGTTTGATGATGTAAAACCTAAATGTATTTATCAGAGAACGATTAGGTGCTTAAATTCCGTGGTTCTGATCTGTCGCTGAAATAGTTTAACAAAACTTTGTTCTTGAACTTGCAGTTTCTAAAATGGCAGACATTTTTTAAATAGCAGCCTCAACGTTGCTTTTTAAATCTGACATTACAACTACCATGATTGACCATGTTTTGTTAAATTGCACCACAGCTTTTCATTGCCATCTAACCATCATTGCTAACACCATTGTCAGTACCAGGTTAATTCATGGTTGCTTAAATGAACGATGATCGGTCCTTTAACAAAACATGGTCTACAATTGTGCCCGGCTGTACATTTACCAGGGTGACGCTGGAAAATAGGCTGGTAATCCCTGGTATAGCATGGAAATCCATGGTAATTCCTGGTAAATGACCAACTTTCCATGTTTTTATCTTAAAATGCGGTACTTTTTGTCCAGCCTTTTATGCTGGAAAAAGGCTGGACAAGTAGGGTAAAAGGCTGGACAACGCTGGTAAAAGTCTGGAAAACCCTGGAATTTTTATCAGACAGCATGGACATTGGAACTTAGAAATTTTAGATGCTGGACAAACATGGAAAAATACTCAGAAATTTTAGAGTCCATTTTCTTAGTCTATTTTTTACATGAAAATAACTAAGGAAAGGATCCCAAACCAAAATGTATGCTTCAACAAGCTTGAAAAATGCAAGGGCTAATATTCAAAAGTATGCAAGAGCGCTAACAATTGATATGTTTAAAAACTAAAAATCAAAGGGCCATAACTCCTTAAAATTTATCTGATCAAAGTTTGTGGACGACATTTACAACAACACTTGGTTCTGGCAAGACATGCAAAGTTTCGTTGTAATCCGACCAATCCCAGGCGAAAGGATGACCATGGTCCACCGTGGTCACCATGGTTTTTGATAGTCAACCATGTTTTATCGTGGTCAGCCATCAAATACCATGAAAAAATCAAGGTGATAGCATGGTCGACCATGGTTCACCATTGTAGAGTTAGAGTTACCAGTCAGACCATGGATTGGTCAACAGCTGTATTTAATCATGACACCATAGTTGACCATGGTTGACAGTTGTAAAGAATTTTGTTGACCAGGGTCAACCATGATCAACACAGCATTTAAATTCAGTCCACCATGGTAGACCATGGTCCAAATCAATAGGGTCATCTACTGGTCAACACCAACCTCCACACCCAGTTTGAGGAGTATAGACCAAATTTATGATCACTGCTTGTCTGTAGTGACTACATACAGGCAGTCTGTTAACAATTTCTCAGCCAAACTTAATAAAGCAAATTTTGATGGACAATATATATCTGAATTAACATAATAATGCTATTTTATTATTATTAAAGGGAGGTAATTTAAAAATTACACCATTAAATTGCCTTTAACACACTTAAAATACATTCAAATAAGTTAATAATTTATCTTTTACAAAGCTATAGAAAATTAAAACATAGCTATAAACTTAAATTGCTATTGTTTAAAAGAAACTTAAAGTGTTTTTCTTACTTTATGCAGCTGTACATATAGAAAGTTTTATCAACTGTCATTAGATCAATCAGTATCTTGAACAGTTACAATGCTGGATAATGTTCCAGCCTACACTGGACTTTTGTCCAGCCTATTTGTCCAGCCTATGCTGGACTATTGTCCAGCGTTTTCCAGGCTATGCTGGTAAATTGTCCATGGCTTTCCAGGCTAATCTGGATAATGTTACAGAGTTTCCAGGCTATGCTGGACAATTGTCCAGCGTTTTCCAGGCTATGCTGGTAAATTTTCCATGGCTTTCCAGGCTAATCTGGATAATATTACAGAGTTTGCAGGCTATGCTGGGCAGGTTCAGCATTTTCCATGCTATGTTGGTAAAAGTTCCAGGTTTTACCATGGTAATTTTACAGTCAGGCTGGACTAACATGGAAATATTTCTTCCATGTTTTTCCTCATTTTACCCTGGAAAAGGCTGGACAAAGAGTCCGAATACTCCAGGATCTCATTTACCATGGTAGTCCAGCGTAATTCCTGGTACTTTTTCACCCGGGTAGTTCATGGTCAAAGGAAGGAAAAAATTAGGAGTTAGAAAATGCTTTGACATTACAAAAAATCGACGTAAGCGAGTTCGATATAATATAGGTTTTAAAAATTCATATAATGAATAAAATTAATGACATTATCTGTTACTCTGATTGATATGTTGGTTATATTTTTCTCTGTAAAGTAAAGCTAACTACAGCCTCAAATATAGGTCTATTATAAGACTCAGTAACAAAAATAACAAAAACTGTGAATTATTGCATGTTAACAACACGCTATGGTGTTTGGATGGTGTTTCCATTACAGACAGTAAATAGTGACCTTTTCACAGGGACACCATACAGTGTCGTATTTCTGTCTCTCCAAACACGCTCAGAACAGTCTTAATGTAAGCCTGTATTGATTCACTATTTTAACCAAAAGAAAATTCTAAAAAGAAAAAAACAAATTGTTCAGACATGGAATTGATGACGGGAGTTAATCCGAACAGTCGTAATGTAAGCCTGTATTGATTCACTATTTTAACCAAAAGAAATTTCTAAAAAGAAAAAAAAGCAAGACAAATTGTACGGACATGGAGTGGATTCCGGGAGTTTCTCAGAACAGTCTTAATGTAAGCATGTATTGATTCACAATTTTAACCAAAAGAAATTTCTAAAAAGAAAAAAAAAAAATTGTTCAGACATGGAATTGATGACGGGAGTTAATCCGAACAGTCGTAATGTAAGCCTGTATTGATTCACTATTTTAACCAAAAGAAATTTCTAAAAAGAAAAAAAAGCAAGACAAATTGTACGGACATGGAGTGGATTCCGGGAGTTTCTCAGAACAGTCTTAATATAAGCGTGTATTGATTCACTATTTTAACCAAAAGAAATTTCTAAAAAGAAAAAAAAGCAAGACAAATTGTTCGGACATGTAATGGATGGCAGGAGTTTCTCAGAACAGTCTGAATGTAAGCCTGTATTGATTCACTATTTTAACCAAAAGAAATTTCTAAAAAGAAAAAAAGCAAGATAAATTGTTCGGACATGGAATGGATAACAACATGGAACGGATGGCGGGAGTTTCTCTCTCTGTGTCACTCTAAGTTTCTCAGCGTAATAATGACGCTATATTGAACTCTTCAGTAGAATTATTCATAGAGATTAATTTAGTCTGTACGATGAAGCCGGCATGACAGTAAACTGCAACAGTATAACGTTCACAGACTTGCTGATTATTGCTATAATTGTGTTTGGTCAGTGTTAGGACATTTCATTGTATTTTGAGTATTGATGTTTTATTGGGTATTGAATTTAGAGTTTGTGTCTCAGTTATATATATAATGGAGCTATGCTGATAGCACAGTGGATGGATGGAATTTAATTCTAGAGTTGAGATCTCGGCTCTAACTATATAGCGATATCTATATCTTAGCATTTGACTTAAACTGATGGCATGGTGGATGGATGGAATTTAATTCAAGACTTAGAGTTGAAGTTCTGGCTATAGGGATATTTATATCTGGAAATTTGACTTTTATTCATATAAACTGAAGTTTAAACCTGGAAGTTCAAGTTTCAAGTTTCAAGTTATATAAGTCGGTGTAATTAATGAAGTTGTGTGTAGTGCATTGTTGCTATGGGAACTGATTTAAAATTATATACAGTAAAGTATTAAACTTCCATAAACAATATTTGACTGAATGGTATCAATTACTTAATAACAGCGAATCCCTGAGTCTTAGTATCAGGTAAGTTTTGTTCTAAATTTAAAACTTCGGTTCTTTATTATATCCTCAGACTTAAATGAAAAATAAATATGGTATTCCCTCGAATAAACGCTCCCCCCCCCCCTTTCTATTTTTAAAGAAAAATTATTTTTTTATGCCCCCCTATCGATAGATGGGGAGGCATATAGTGATTCACCCGTCCGTTTGTCCGTTCGTCTGTCCGTCCTGGTTAACCCAAATTGACCGTTTCTTCTAGCATTAATATGGCTTGCTACAAAGCTTACATACTTGCATGGATGTTGTATATGAACACTCTCCACACGCCAGTATCACCTAACCCCATTTTGACCTTCACCTTGACCTAATTTTGGACTTAGACTTATTTATGGACAAGGCTTCCACAGGGGGCATAAGCGTTTATTGAACGCAGTCTTGTTTTAAACCTTCAATTATGTATTGATTGGTGGTTAATTTCTCCTACGGATAATAATGTGCAAACATGAGACCTTGAAAAAATATCAAGATGAAAAAAAACTTCGAGACAAACTTCGAGACAAACTTCGACAACATTTCATATGGACAAAAAAGTGAAAATTCAGGACTTAAAAAAGGCTTCGACATAAGGGAAAATTCGTCATTTAATATACTGGTAAGCAAAAAGAGAATAGGAAATTGGACAGGGAAGGCAGCACTGAACTTAACCAGCCGTGCACAGAAAACATAAAAAACATACAAGACACAATGCCCAACACACACAACCATAAATAAAGTAAAACAATACAAACTCCAGAATTGCTCAACGTTTCGACTGTTACTCTCAAGTCTTCAACACACACAACTGAATAAGTAAATGATCTGCCTAAGTCCCAGCTGAGTCCAAGTCCAAGAGTGTTGACTGTAATTGCAATGATCTGCATGTTATTAAAATAATTGAATCATTGAAGTTGTGTTATTACTGCACTTAGAATATAACCTACATTATGAGCCAATGAAAACGCCGAATTTTGGCGGTTAAATGAAAATTTAATCATTAAAATTTTCTCTTCACAACCTTGACGTCATGCGTTGACGCTTCTTTCTATCGGCCAATCAGAATGCAGAATGTTATATTCTAAGTTAGTTAGAACATATTAAGTAAATTTTAATGACTAAAAGGCTTCGCTTTGCTCGCTCCGCCCTTTTTAATCATTAAAATTTACTTAATATGTTCTAACTATAACTTCCTCTTCCTTCTAATCAATGCAATAATACATTCATACAAACTTCCTTCTAACTTGTATTTCCATAAGTAAACAATATGGATAATACTTAATAATTAACTTCTAAGGTTCCACAAATGTTTTTGTCCTGTTTAAAGGTCCTGTATCTTTTGTCCTGTTTAAAGGTCCTGTATCTTTTGTCCTGTTTAAAGGTTCTGTATTTTTGTCCTGTTTAAAGGTTCTGTATCTTTTGTCCTGTTTAAAGGTCCTGTATCTTTTGTCCTGTTTAAAGGTTCTGTATCTTTTGTCCTGTGTAAAGGTTATGTATCTTTTGTCCTGTTTAAAGGTTCTGTATTTTTGTCCTGTTTAAAGGTTATGTATCTTTTGTCCTGTTTAAAGGTTCTGTATTTTTGTCCTGTTTAAAGGTTCTGTATCTTTTGTCCTGTTTAAAGGTTCTGTTTCTTTTGTCCTGTTTAAAGGTTCTGTTTCTTTTGTCCTTTTGAAGGTCCTGTGTCTTTTGTCCTTTTAAAGGTCCTGTATCTTTTGTCCTGTTTGAAGGTCCTGTGTCTTTTGTCCTTTTAAAGGTCCTGTTTCTTATATCTTGTTTAAAGGTCCTGAATTTTTTGTCCTGTTTAAATGTCCTATATAGTTTGTCCTGTTTAAATGTCATGTATCTTTTGTCCGGTTTAAAGGTCCTGTATATTTTGTCCTGTTAAACTGGTCCTGTTGTTTTGTCCTGTTTGAATGTCCTGTATATTTTGTCCTGTTTAAAGGTCCTGTATCTTTTGTCCTGTTTAAAGGTCCTGTTTCTTTTGTCCTGATAAACTGGTCCTGTTTGTTTGTCCTGTATATTTTGTCCTGTTTAAATGTCCTGTATCTTTTGTCCTTTTTAAAGGTCCTGTTTCTTTTGTCCTGTTAAAGGTCCTGTTTCTTTTCTGAAAAGATTATTGTATAATAATAAGCTTTTAAAATTAAGTTTATGAATAGAAAGCTACAGTTTAACGTAGCTTCATTAAGGAAGACCTAAAACTTGTAATTAACACCAATTAATGGCAATTATAGCATGCCTTGTGGACTTGAGTCTACAGAGATTTTTTCAAACAAAGACCCTCAATAGGTCAATATACAGGCCTGGGGTCCCATTTGACTCAGGAGTAGGGGTTATGACTCTTGAAATATCCAAAAAGGCACATTTTGACCCTCAAGATTTTTGGTTTGAAGGGTCATTTTCTCTTAAAATATATTTTGCCCATAAAATTGTAAAAAGTAGTCAAAAGTATCATAAAGACCCTTCACATGTTTAGACTCACAAGCTAGTGGAACCCCCTGATACATTGAAGTCCCTCAGGGCTACCCTGACCTTTCTGGTTAAAAGTACATTGACATTTCAGGCAAACAATTTACAAATCATTGTCCTCTCGATTTTTCTAAGCACTGTAAGTTTCTAATTGGTCGATCAAGATAGACAAAAAATACCCATTAAACAGATAAGTTAATTCATTATAGCTTGTTCATCTAAAAAGAACGAAACTATTCTCCGCTAATGTTTTAAAATCCTCCCTATATTCTGGGCTTTAATTACTTAACATTCATTGCCATTTAATTAACTTGAAAATTACCAATTCTAATTTGGTGTAAAAGCTATGTTTTATATCCTAATGTTACTATCTCATTTACAGTGACATTTTAAGGTCAGAGGCATCTGTAAAGATTTTGTTTTACTGTAAATCCCTTTGAATTAGTGTGATCTTTATTTTGCTAATTTCAGTAGTTTCATAATTACCAGGTATGTAATATGCAGATTTCACTCTATAACACTGGTGAATGAGAATGGCTCTAATGTATAAGTCTAGGCCTAAAATAAAATATTCTTTGTTTCCCCATCTCCTACCTACCCGATTAAAAAGGGCCCTACCCAAAATATTTTATTGCCCAAATTGAAATAATATTTTTTTTATTAAAAAATTGGAAGTGAAAATTTTATTTTTTTGTTTACTCAGGCTTTTTTCTTACCATTAAATTTAAGACTGTTGGTTTTCACCTTAGAGTTAATTCTAAATTTCATTATTTGTATGTCTTAACCAATAACAATCATACTGAAACAATTAATAAAAAAATATTTACCCTACCTACCTACCCATTCTAAATCGGCTAGGGTCCGGAAGGGGAAACCAATAATATTTTAAGTTCGGCCCTAATTGTACTTTGGCAAGCTTTCACAAAAGAGGCATTAAATGTTTTCAGCTTACTCTGAGAATTATAAAGCTTGTTCGGAGACCATAAATCTATTTCCAAATAAAACATAGCGTTATTTTGTTTTGATTCTTCATTGACACTAATTGAGTAATTGATTGTAATGTGTTTTTAATGAAACGTTGGCGAGTTGTCGAGAGGAGGGGAGGGGGGGTATTGATTTTACGTTATTCTCGTAAATTGTCAAATTGCTGTAGTTGTTGTTGTTGTAGATGAATCAGATGGAATTACGACTTCCTGGAATTGTAAAATTCTGCAATTTATTGTAGCAGAGAATTTTCTTGTGTTAATGTAATGACAAGGTAAAGGTACAGAATTTGCCGAACTCCAGGGTACTGTTTTATGAAATCACTTACGCCAATCTTAAAATTACGCTCAAATTTAATTACTTTATAATTCCTTAACAAATACAAATTGGAAACAGATATCATTTGTAGTTAATATTTACTTAAACATTATTAATATTTACCACACTTTGTACTCACTTAAATTTAAATTTCAACGTAAGCTTACGATTTCGATAAGTGCTTTGATAAAACCAAACCCAGGTCCCGATCTCCCACATCTCAATCTGAGTCAAATCTCATCTCATTGTCATGTTTCTAAATTGAGTAAATTTCCATGGAAGGCTGGATTCAAACTGGGCATCACCAAAAAAGAAAGGTTATTCTGAGTTTATTACAGTAAAATTACCAGAGCTCATTAATGTCCCATTTATCTCATATTCAGACCCTGATTTGTGCAAAATTTCAATTTGGGCTGAGATTTCTACTTGAGCTGCTTCAGGAGATCGGGGCCAGGTTTCTGTGGTCTGTGACGAGATCGGGGCTAGGTTTCTGTGGTCTGTGACGAGATCGGGGCCAGGTTTCTGTGGTCTGTGACGAGATCGGGGCCAGGTTTCTGTAGTCTGTGACGAGATCTGGGCCAGGTTTCTGTAGTCTGTGACGCAAATCATATCGCTAATGTAGGCTGTGATCCAGTATTAATTAGGGGTGTACAGTAGGCTGTGACCCAGTATTAATTAGGGGTGTACAGTAGGCTGTGACCCAGTATTAATTAGGGGTGTACAGTAGGCTGTGACCCAGTATTAATTAGAGGTGTACAGTAGGCTGTGACCCAGTATTAATTAGGGGTGTACAGTAGGCTGTTGCCTGTTTAATGTAGCAGAGACTTTTCTTGTGTTTTAGGAAAGGTTTAGGAATTGCCAGACTCCAGGTTTCTGTGACGCAATCATATATTTTATACTAATGTAGGCTGTGAGCCAGTATTAATTAGGGATGTAGAGCCAGTATTAATTAGGGATGTAGAGCCGGTATTAATAAGGAATGTAGAGCCAGTATTAATTAGGGATGTAGAGCAGTATTAATTAGGGATGTAGAGCCAGTATTAATTAGGGATGTAGGGACAGTATTAATTAGGGATGTAGAGCCAGTATTAATTAGGGATGTAGAGGCAGTATTAATTAGGGATGTAGAGCCAGTATTAATTAAAGATGTAGAGCCAGTATTAATTAGGGATGTAGAGCCAGCATTAATTAGGGATGTAGAGCCAGTATTAATTAGGGATATAGAGCATTAATTAGGGATGTAGAGCCAGTATTAATTAGGGATGTAGAGCCGGTATTAATTAGGGATGTAGAGCCGGTATTAATTAGGGATGTAGAGCCGGTATTAATTAGGGATGTACAGTAAGTTGTCGCCTCACTCGCCTGTTTAATGACATCCAGATTACATCTGTCGTCATGTTTGTATTGGAATATTACAATATTGATGAAGCTTAGTACATCGGTCTCTCATATTGATTATCTAACACATTTGTTTGCTGATGATGTAAGTAGTTAGCTGTCCTCTAGTTCTGTCAGGCTTCTTTGAATATTTCGCTGGCTTAGAATGAGAAAGTCGTAAGTGCATATATATTTGAAATCTACATGTGAGTCTATTTTCATGAGAATCGAAAGTTGTCATGCTGACCAAACTGAAGTTGAAAAAGCTAAGCCTTGTTTTTCCATAAGTAAGGCCTAAAATAAAATATTGTTTGTTTCCCCATCCCCTACCTACCCGATTAAAAAGGGCCCTACCCAAAATATTTTATTGCCCAAATTAAAATAATATTTTTTTTATTAAAAATTGGAAGTGAAAATTTTATTTTTTTGTTTACTGGCTTCTTTCTTACGATTAAATTTAGGATTGTTGAATTTCACCTTTGAGTTAATTCTAAATTTCATTATTTTTATGCTTTAACCAATAACTATCATACTGAAACAATTAAAAAAAATATTTACCCTACCTACCTACTCATTCTAAATCTGCTAGGGTCGGGATGGGGAAACAAAGAATATTTTAAGTTCGGCCTAAAGAGTAGTTTTCTGACAGTTTTTATCAAAATATCAATTTTGTGCGTATGACTAATTTGTATGGAAACACTGGGGAATTAGGGACCTTACTTATTGTTACATGTATGTCAGAGGGACGTCACATATTAATTGCAATATTGTTACATGAGGGACGTCACCTTACTGCAATATTTGCACGAGGGACATTACATAATTGCTATATTGTTACATAGGGGACGCCACATTACTACCATATCTTTGCAGGAGGGGCGTCACATACTGAAAAATTATGCTCTTCAGAGAAGTCACATAATTAAGGGAAGACACACCTTTAACATATTTTGTCATATAAATGTACTTGAATATCTAACTCTACTTTTGTATTCAGACCTGAGTTTTTATGCCCCCGTATCGATAGATCGGGAGGCATATAGTGATTCACCTGTCCGTCCGTTCGTCCGTCCGTCCTGGTTAACCCAAATTGACCGTTTCTTCTAGCATCATTATGGCTTGCTACAAAGCTTTCATACTTGCATGGATGTTGTATATGAACACTCTCCACGCGCCTGTATCACCTGACCCCATTTTGACCTTCACCTTGACCTAATTTTGGACTTAGACTTATTGAAGGGCCTAATTCTTGGTTAACCCAAATTAACCGTTTCTATTAGCATTAATATGGCTTGCTACAAAGCTTTCATACTTGCATGGATGTTGTATATGAACACTCTCCACACACCTGTATCTACTTATCCCATTCTGACCTTCACCTTGACCCAATTTTGGACTTAGACTTATTTATGGACAAGGCTTCCACAGGGGGCATAAGCGTTTATTGAACGCAGTCTTGTTTCAGGCTTGTGTCTGATTTCAGGTTTTTGAATCGTGAATTTTCCTTCTTTCTTTATATTCAAAGGTTGAGTTTCAGGCTTAGAAATGAAAATTGATCAGCATGATGTTGCAACTATGTATTAAAATATTTTATGTTATATTTTCAGATATGGCATCTATAAGTGATTTCTGAGATTAACACAGGATTTTAATGGAAGTGGAATGATTTAAAAGGTAGGAATAGGTATCAGGGTTATGTTCTGGCTTTTATGTTCACAAAAGACATCAAATCCACTGATGTGCTGTCTTATATAACCATGAAACCATAAAAATGTTTGTTTGCGGTAACGCTACCTACCCATCGAAATGGCCACCTACTCAATTTTTTTTCAGCCCATTTCTTTATATAACTATCAACCCAATTGTTTTTACAGGTTCCCCAAAGAATATTTCGATACAAAAAATATATATTTGACCTACCTACCCACCTATAAAATCTTTGGTCACGTTACCGCAAACAAACAATTTTTAAGGACGGCGTTGTTAAACACAATTAGAAGCTCTGCTTATTAGAATGATGTATTACACAGGCGACTTAACTCTGGCGTTTGTGAGTTGATCTATTACACAGGCGACTAAACTCTGGCGTTTGTGAGTTAATGTATTACACAGGCGACTAAACTCTGGCGTTTGTGAGTTGATGTATTACACAGGCGACTAAACTCTGGCGTTTGTGAGTTGATGTATAACACAGGCGACTAAACTCTGGCGTTTGTGAGTTGATGTATTACACAGGCGACTAAACTCTGGCGTTTGTGAGTTGATCTATTACACAGTCGACTAAACTCTGGCGTTTGTGAGTTGATCTATTACACAGTCGACTAAACTCTGGCGTTTGTGAGTTGATGTATTACACAGGCGACTAAACTCTGGCGTTTGTGAGTTGATCTATTACACAGTCGACTAAACTCTGGCGTTTGTGAGTTGATCTATTACACAGTCGACTAAACTCTGGCGTTTGTGAGTTGATGTATTACACAGTCGACTAAACTCTGGCGTTTGTGAGTTGATGTATTACACAGGCGACTAAACTCTGGCGTTTGTGAGTTGATCTATTACACAGTCGACTAAACTCTGGCGTTTGTGAGTTGATCTATTACACAGTCGACTAAACTCTGGCGTTTGTGAGTTGATGTATTACACAGTCGACTAAACTCTGGCGTTTGTGAGTTGATGTATTACACAGTCGACTAAACTCTGGCGTTTGTGAGTTGATCTATTACACAGTCGACTAAACTCTGGCGTTTGTGAGTTGATATATTACACAGGCGACTAAACTCTGGCGTTTGTGAGTTGGTGTATTACACAGTCGACTAAACTCTGGCGTTTGTGAGTCGATGTATTACACAGGCGACTAAACTCTGGCGTTTGTGAGTCGATGTATTACACAGGCGACTAAACTCTGGCGTTTGTGAGTCGATGTATTACACAGGCGACTAAACTCTGGCGTTTGTGAGTTGATCTATTACACAGACGACTAAACTCTGGCGTTTGTGAGTCGATGTATTACACAGACGACTAAACTCTGGCGTTTGTGAGTCGATGTATTACACAGGCGACTAAACTCTGGCGTTTGTGAGTTGATCTATTACACAGTCGACTAAACTCTGGCGTTTGTGAGTTGATCTATTACACAGTCGACTAAACTCTGGCGTTTGTGAGTTGATGTATAACACAGGCGACTAAACTCTGGCGTTTGTGAGTTGGTGTATTACACAGTCGACTAAACTCTGGCGTTTGTGAGTCAATGTATTACACAGGCGACTAAACTCTGGCGTTTGTGAGTCGATGTATTACACAGGCGACTAAACTCTGGCGTTTGTGAGTCGATGTATTACACAGGCGACTAAACTCTGGCGTTTGTGAGTTGATCTATTACACAGACGACTAAACTCTGGCGTTTGTGAGTCGATGTATTACACAGACGACTAAACTCTGGCGTTTGTGAGTTGATCTATTACACAGTCGACTAAACTCGGGCGTTTGTGAGTTGATCTATTACACAGTCGACTAAACTCAGGCGTTTGTGAGTTGATGTATAACACAGGCGACTAAACTCAGGCGTTTGTGAGTTGATGTATAACACAGGCGACTAAACTCTGGCATTTGTGAGTTGATCTATTACACAGGCCACTAAACTCTGGCGTTTGTGAGTTGATGTATAACACAGGCGACTAAACTCTGGCGTTTGTGAGTTGGTGTATTACACAGACGACTAAACTCTGGCGTTTGTGAGTTGATGTATTACACAGGCGACTAAACTCAGGCGTTTGTGAGTTGATGTATAACACAGGCCACTAAACTCAGGCGTTTGTGAGTTGATGTATTACACAGGCCACTAAACTCTGGCGTTTGTGAGTTGATGTATTACACAGTCGACTAAACTCTGACGTTTGTGAGTTGATCTATTACACAGTCGACTAAACTCTGGCGTTTGTGAGTTGATGTATTACACAGGCGACTAAACTCTGACGTTTGTGAGTTGATCTATTACACAGTCGACTAAACTCTGGCGTTTGTGAGTTGATGCATTACACAGACGACTAAACTCTGGCGTTTGTGAGTTGATCTATTACACAGTCGACTAAACTCTGGTGTTTGTGAGTCGATGTATTACACAGTCGACTAAACTCTGGTGTTTGTGAGTCGATGTATTACACAGTCGACTAAACTCTGGCGTTTGTGAGTCGATGTATTACACAGTCGACTAAACTCTGGCGTTTGTGAGTCGATGTATTACACAGTCGACTAAACTCTGGTGTTTGTGAGTTGATCTATTACACAGACGACTAAACTCTGACGTTTGTGAGTTGATCTATTACACAGGCGACTAAACTCTGGCGTTTGTGAGTGAACTTTTTTGTGTTGTTGAAATGTACAGTACATTTCTCAGATAACATAACTGCGAACGTGGCCGAGTGGTTTAAGGGCTTCCGCCTTGGAAGCAGTAGATCAAAGGTTCGAATCCCGATGGGAGCTGACAAACTGCCAGCGAATTAAAGAATGGTTACCGTAGGCCAGGCCCCTAGCAATACGAGAAGGGATTCAGGAGGTATTGTGCGCACGAAATATAGGAGTCTCATAAGTCAAATTGACTGGCCCTTTCAATAGGGGTGACACTATTATAGACAAAAACTTTACTTTACCTTTATAATTATGTGAAACCTTGCTGATACTATGGACCTTTTAACTCTTGACTACTGTCATACCCTTGTGATGATGGATGCCATCAGGAATGAGGTGTTAAAATTAAATATAATGTTACAGTGCTTAACAATTAACCTAAAATGAATCAGTATTATAAAAAAAACTCAAGTAACGAACTGTTTTCATTGTTGATAAATTTATAAGCATAATTATGTTAAAAGGCAATTTCTATGAATTTCGTAACTAATTTGACATGCATTACTGATTAATGCAGTATCTAAGGTTATGAAGTGTCAGAGTTAGAGACTGTGTCTTCAAATGATAGATGAAAACAATTTAGTTTGGTGATATTCTGAGTTTTTATCAGACTCTTTATTACAATGGATCTACTTTGTCATTTCGATGTTGAAATGAAAAAAAAGGAGAAAAAAAAAAAAAAGTCAACATCCTTTTGAAGCTTGTTTTTTTTCATTTTTCCAAGCCTCTTCAGACATTGAGGAAATTATATTGTCTCCACAGTTGCTCTCTTTTGAAGAGCTTTCTACAGACCATGAATATTGTTTGTCTTCTATTTGTTGTTTATTTCTGAAATTCTCCAGTGAATTCTATTGATATTCTGTAGCACCAGTCAGTGTATATTCTCTCACCAGAATGTGGGTGAAAATCTTATGGTTCTGACAGCTACTTACTCAAGATAAAATGGCCGCCTTACATGTTTATGTTGAGCTGGCGTTTTGTGTGAAAATATGCCTCAACATGGTTGAATGCTTTTGTATTAAGAGAAATTATTGCCCATGTATTATGCACACCCCCCCCCCCCTCTTTGATAAGGGGGCATATTGCATTGCACATGTCTAGGTCGGTCCGAAGTCGGTAGTCCTTATGGTTTCCGATCAATCACTCAAGAAAAGTTTGCCATTGGATCTTCAAACTTTACTTGGGGGTTGGTCATCAACAGTAGATGTCACCTAAAGATTTTGAGGTCAATAGGTCAAAGGTCAAGGTCACTGTGACCTTTACCATATTACACTATTGGGCTGCCATCATGGGGCATATGTGTTTTACAAACATCTTGGTAGAGAATTAAAGTTTCAATAAGCATGCCAATCTCACTCAGTCTTGGTAAAGAAAGTCCTACCAGGGTTCCCACGGTCAGGGAAAAGTCAGGGCAAAATATACTTTTTTCAAGGTCAGGGATAAGTTAGGGAATTTTTCATTGAAGCTGTCGATAAGTGTCCTTTCCTATGAAGTAATACTTAAGACTGAAAAAAAATCCTCGCCTGCTATGCTCGCTCGCTATGCTCGCTCGGAATCATTCTACATTATAAAAACTTTATGTCAATCAACAGTCTTAAAATCTGCTACCTTAAACTTTCTTGTTCCATATAAAGCAAATTTATCCTCATTTTCTCTATTTTATTGCCATATTTTGTTTGAACAAAAAGATGCTGTGTCGCCCAATTGCTCTAAAAAGTCAGGGAAACTGCTCTGTGGTCAGGGAAAAATCAGGGAAAAGTCAGGGAATTTTGTCTTGGAAAGTTTGTGGGGACCCTGCCTACTTCAAGTCTCAGTCTCATAATAAAACTAAGCCTCGCACTCACACACTTGCTTATAATCCATGTAAGGCCAGAGTTTTTAATTTTTTGTTACTCGGACATATTTCAGAAAAAAGTCCACAGGAGGAGGGAAAAAATAAAAATAAAAACTCCCAAAATATAGCTTCCACAATCTGTTGGTGGTAAAATAGTCAATGACTGTCCGATTTAAAGCAATCAACACTCAACAACAGTGTTAGTTTTCATGAAAACAGCCAATTTATTTTAATACAAGTACACTGCAGTGAAACACTAAAATAATAAAACTTATTATTAACAAAATAATGAAATAATAATACAAGGCTGGTCCATTTATCATCAAAACATTATATGCAATGTTGTTTTTTTCCAGTTTTTCAAATTTTTTTTTTTGAAAATGCCAAAAAATTGGGCAGGAGGGTCCGAGTAACGAAAAATAAAAGAACTCTGGCCTAAATTTGATTTAGTATTAATAAATGTAGCTGTAACAAGGGGATCTGGGATGATGATCAGGATGTACTCAATTAAGTTCAAGGCTCTAGTAGAAAGCAAACGCTGCTTTGTTGAATTGACCTTACAATTGGCATCAATAAAAGCTAATCTAACAATAATCAAACATCACCTATAGCTTGTAGTACCATTGTACCAGAGTACATACAGGAGTACAGGCCTCCGTGTTGTCATTGATCTTACGTTGTTAATAACTTTCATTATTCACTGATTCCCATCTACATTTATCATACTTTATTGGAAAGTATTTATCTGTTCCATAATCAAGTCTTGTACAGGAGATTTCTACCTTTCTTTGTATGTTCTAATTGCCACAAGAACCGTATCTAGCGGCAACCATATCTTGTGGCAACCATATCTTATGGCAACCAAATCTTGTGGCAACCCTATCTTGTTGTGTCCATAAATTGTGGCAACCATATATTGTTGCAGCTGTATCCTGTGGCAATTGTATCTTGTGGCAACCATATCTTGTTGTATCTACATCTTGTGGCAACAATGTCTTGTGGCAGATGTGTATTGTTGTACTCATATCTTGTGGCAACCATATCTTGTGGCAACTATATAAAGTTGTATATCTATCATGTGGCAACCATATCTAGTAGCAACTCTATCTTGTGGCAATGATATCCTGTGGCAATCATACTTGTGGCAAACAGATATATTTATATCCTTATTTGTGGCAAGTCTATTTTGTGGCAACCATATCTAGTTGTATCGATATCTTGTAGCAACCATATCTTAAATGGCAACTATCATACCAAATTTAGCACGACAATGGGAGACATTGCTTTACTTCATTTGTTTGCCACAAATTGTCCAGGAGACATTCATACTTTTCCTCATAGCTTGTTACAAGTAATGGTTCTGTACCTTTTGACATTTCTACTTTTCGTAATATCTTGTGGCAATGTGCTTTTAGGCAACTGAGACATTTCTACTTTTCCTAATATCTTGTGGCAATGTGCTTTTAGGCAACTGAGACATTTCTACTTTTCCTAATATCTTGTGGCAATGTGCTTTTTGGCATTTGAGACATTTCTACTTTTCCTAATATTGTGACTGGCGTCTGTCCTGTACCCTTGGGCAACTGGGACATTATATTGATATATTTGACGTTACTGGCCTGATTGTTTGAATATTTAGTTGTTAGTATGGTTGAAGGTTGTAGAAGGTCGTACCAGAATTGTCACCACAATGGGAGCAGTTTTTGCAATATGATTTCAGATTGATAAAATATAATCAATGTCTATGGTATTGTTCTTCCAGCTTGCCCTATACATCTAGAGGAAACACTGACGATACAGCTTGAGACCAGAGATATTGACGAGATTTTATGGAGACATAGAATTGAGTAGATATATATGTGTTGGAGACCTGTCTTAATCTCAACACATAAAATGGCACAATGAAATCACACGGTAGAGTTTTATATGTATCCTGGTTGTTAAGTAGGTTGTTCTCATGTCCAATCAGGTCGTAATTTAACAGATTGATAGTGTGGATAGAAATCTCACGAGTATCATAAATCTGGTTCCCTGGAAGCCGGAGGTCATTGCCCAATTAGGCGGGGATAAAACCGAATGGCCACGCACTACCACTGACTCAGTCGAATGCATATAAAAAATTGGGTGGCCAGTAGGGCTGCGTATCGTTTAGAATGATCGATACGATATTTCGATACAAAATGATCGATATTGGATACATCATATGATATTTTCTTTAAGCAATAAAACGTCTAAATAGGAAGGTATTAGCTTGCAATATCTATTTAACTTGCAGAACACATTGAAACACAGACATGTAACACAAAGGTTTGTGGTTTACTCTGTTTACACATGTTTTAAAGTATTTGGTATCAATTGCTTAGCCACGAGCGGTTAATTTCACAGCAGTTTTTGTTTAAATATTGGGACGAAACACTGAGTCAGTGGACATCGAAAAAACTCGTCTTGAATGGGGGATATTAATGGTTTTCATGTGTATTTGTTGTTGACCGATTATTTCATTGATACGGAAACGTTCGATTCGATGTATCGATCGAACGCAAAATACCGGTATTGGATTCATATCGTAAACCGGTACGAAGTCCTAGTGGCCAGGTCTGATAGGCCTGCCCTATATGTATAGCACTACAGCAAAACAGTGCTTCAACTTTATTTTGAAAGGTACTGTTTCCATATTTTGATTGCTCAGAAAATATTGTCATCGTGATCCGTAAACTTTTTTAGGACTTTTTTGACAGCAGAAATAAGGACTTGCAAGCAGTTTAATTAATTTTCTTGTTTTGTTTTGTGGTGTGTTCCTTTTTGGTAGTCTTTCATGCTTTGTTAGTCCCCTACCGGTTTTTGCCCTCCGTCAGTCTGTCCGTCAAAAAATCTGGATCCTGACAACTCAAACAGTTTCCATTCCATTCAAACAGTATGTGGATAGGGGACAATAAGGGGATTATGCACATCTAAAAGTATTTTGATTCTGACAAAAATTGTGGTTGCTATGGCAGCAGAAACATTGAAAATGGCTAAAAACCGGTAGGGGACTTCTGTATTGCTTGCAATTCTCAATTACTTGTTCATTATCTTTTTGAAAGTAGACTTTAAATATAATACTTTGTTTTAGCTTAGGGGAAAAAACAATTTTTATAAATATATATATATAGAAGAAGCATGTAAATGATCATATAGAACATAAAATTGAATTATGTTGCCTGCTGACCTTTACCTTAAGATTGCTTGTTTAAGGATAAATATCAATATGCCAAACCACCTAACTAGATAATGATGATTCTCAAGATGGCCATCAGTGTTGAGTTCATACAGTTCTTGTGATGCTGTTGTACATGACTTAGTTAGCAATATCAGTACGAAAATCAGCAGGAGATTCCCTCTATCACATATACCTGCTATCAGCAGGAGATATCTACCTAATTAAGTCTTTATCTATATCTGGCTTGTTACAATGTTAATATAAAGTCATACAGTAGATACAAATCACGTTAGCGTCATGTTGAATATTGTCTGTGCAGCCTGGCAGCATGCATGATGCACGTCAACGCGACACTACATATTTCCTCTCTCACAGATATCTACCTAATTAAGTCTTTATCTATATCTGGCTTGTTACGATGTTAATAGAAAGTCATACCTGTTGAAAGATACGGAATCCTGTAAGTGCCATGTCCAATGTTTTCCGTCGCCTCCAAAACGTGACTCAGGATAACGCAACATGTCGATGCAATGTGACGTTGGACAATGCAAAAAATGTCCCAATGTCATATTGCATTATAGTTCCAATTGCGGTATGATGTGTCACTATGTTGTATCCCATTGTCATATTGCATAGTTGTGCATCGTGTTTGGGCGTGACTGACAACGGACTGCGTAGCTTCCTACCCTGCTGTATAGAGCCACTCTCCTGAATACAGAGTCTGATCAATATACACTGCCCACCAAAAATAAGTATACAGATGTTATTTCCCCCATTTACTTGTCTGTAATAACACTATTGTAACAGTTGTTGGGTGCATAAAGGGAGGTAATTGGATAATTATGCACAGACTAAACTCTGTAGGTTGTCATTAGAGTAGAATGGCATATATAAGGCCAACAAATCACCCTTAGTGGTGAGCTAGCTTTTCACTGACGGGATTTGTTAGTGTCTGTCCGTCCGGCACGTTACACTATTTTCAAAACACTGTGAAGTAACAATATTTTTGGAGAAAATGAATTTTATTGTTTATTAAATGTATAGACCTTGCATTGATTGTTGGTACCCAGGTGCAAAACATTAAGTTTCTTTGTCCCTCTTGAATGGAAACTTTGTCACAAAAAGATGGAAATTCAGCCTTTTGAATCACATGATTATTTTAATTCAGAACACCTTCATCTTTATTTTTAACTCTTTTTGACTCCTTTAGTTACTGTAGTTTCAGAAACTAGTATAATTGTGACTGTCTCATAAACAGATTTTGAATAATTTTACTAAACTTAATTTTGCAATAATGATTTAATGTATACTTATTTTTGGTGGGCACTCTATGTAGCAGGCCTCAACAAATAGTTTTAAAAGCACTCGTCCTGCAATGTAGACAAAGAACAAAACCCCAAAATCTTACTTTTCCTGCTATATAAATAAAAAAGGAAGATATTGTGCAGGATGAGCGGACGAGTGGATTCATTGAGGCCTATAGCGCTATGTTAGGAAATCGCTTGCATAGACGTATTGCGCTATTTGGATGGTTTTGATTGAGGCAACAGGCTCTATATCTGTGACTCTACTTTGTTAATTCATGTAATTATTCTTGTTAATTCAGTTTGAATGGTGAAAATAAATACACTTTCTCAGCTTGTATAATCAATAAAGCTGCGATCATGAAACTTCTTGCTATTTAAACAACACACAGATATTTGATTAAACGAGATCAGCATGGGACGGTTATAATGTGCAGTCTTGGTGAGAACTTATAACTTTCATTACAATGTTGACTGTTCTCTGGCGAGAAGTTACACATGAGTAGTTGAGACTTAGGAAACAATCTCAGAATACTTTACCTTATGTTTCATAGATAGGTCAACTCCAGTCCCTGTCAACTCCAGCCCCCTAATCGTCCCTTTCAAATCCAGCCCCCATCCACCCAGCCCCCTATCCACTCCAGCCCCCATGCACTCTGCCCCTATCCACTCCAGCCCTCTATCCACTCCAGCCCCCTATCCACTCCAGCCCCAATCCACTCTGCCCCCTATCCACTCCAGCCCCCTATCCACTCCAGCCCCCTATCCACTCTGCCCCCTATCCACTCCATCCCCCATCCACTCTGCCCCCTATCCACTCCAGCCCCCATCCATCCCAGCCCCTATCCACTCCATCCCCTATACACTCCAGCCCCTATACACTCCAGCCCCTATCCACTCCAGCCCCTATCCACTCCAGCCCTATCCACTCCAGCCCCTATCCACTCCAGCCCCTATCCACTCCAGCCCCCATCCACTCCAGCCCCCATCCACTCCAGCCCCATCCACTCCAGCCCTATCCACTCCAGCCCCCATCTGCTAGCATTAATTATGTTCTAACTATGAGTATGGAGGGAGATAATCGAATCATTAAAATTAACTTAACAAATTGACTTGTGAAAGGTCACTGTTAGAGCTGTTTCGTTCAAGGCCACTGTTAGAGCTGTTTCGTTCAAGGTCACTGTTAGGGCTGCTTTGGTCAAGGTCACTGTTAGGGCTGCTTTGGTCAAGGTCACTGTTACAGCCGCTTGGGTCAAGGCCCTGTTAGGGCTGCTTTGGTCAAGGTCACTGTAAAAGCTGTTTCGTTCAAGGCCACTGTTAGGGCTGCTTTGGTCAAGGTCACTGTAAGAGCTGTTTCGTTCAATGCCACTGTTAGAGCTGTTTCGTTCAAGGCCACTGTTAGAGCTGTTTCGTTCAAGGCCACTGTTAGGGCTGCTTTGGTCAAGGCCACTGTTAGGGCTGCTTTGGTCAAGGTCACCGTTAGGGCTGCTTTGGTCAAGGTCACTGCTACAGCCGCTTGGGTCAAGGTCACTGTTAGGGCTGCTTTGGTCAAGGTCACTGTTACAGCCGCTTGGGTCAAGGTCACTGGTATGGCTGCTTGGTTCAAGGTCAATGTCAAACTGCTTGGGTCAAGGTCACTGTTAGGGCTGCTTGGGTCAAGGTCACTGTTACAGCCGCTTGGGTCGATCACTGTTAGCGCTGCTTGGGTCAAGGTCACTGTTACAGCCGCTTGGGTCAAGGTCACTGTTACAGCCGCTTGGGTCAAGGTCACTGTTAGGGCTGCTTTGGTCAAGGTCACTGTTACAGCCGCTTGGGTCAAGGCCCTGTTAGGGCTGCTTTGGTCAAGGTCACTGTAAGAGCTGTTTCGTTCAAGGCCACTGTTAGGGCTGCTTTGGTCAAGGTCACTGTAAGAGCTGTTTCGTTCAATGCCACTGTTAGAGCTGTTTCGTTCAAGGCCACTGTTAGAGCTGTTTCGTTCAAGGCCACTGTTAGGGCTGCTTTGGTCAAGGCCACTGTTAGGGCTGCTTTGGTCAAGGTCACCGTTAGGGCTGCTTTGGTCAAGGTCACTGCTACAGCCGCTTGGGTCAAGGTCACTGTTAGGGCTGCTTTGGTCAAGGTCACTGTTACAGCCGCTTGGGTCAAGGTCACTGGTATGGCTGCTTGGTTCAAGGTCAATGTCAAACTGCTTGGGTCAAGGTCACTGTTAGGGCTGCTTGGGTCAAGGTCAAGGTTACAGCCGCTTGGGTCGATCACTGTTAGCGCTGCTTGGGTCAAGGTCACTGTTACAGCCGCTTGGGTCAAGGTCACTGTTACAGCCGCTTGGGTCAAGGTCACTGTTAGGGCTGCTTTGGTCAAGGTCACTGTTACAGCCGCTTGGGTCAAGGTCACTGTTACAGCTGCTTGGGTCAAGGTCACTGTTAGGGCTGCTTTGGTCAAGGTCACTGTTACAGCCCCTGTGGTCAAGGTCACTGTTAGGGCTGCTTTGGTCAAGGTCACTGTTACAGCCGCTTGGGTCAAGGTCACTGTTATGGCTGCTTGGGTCAAGGTCAATGTTACAGCCGCTTGGGTCAAGGTCACTGTTAGGGCTGCTTGGGTCAAGGTCACTGTAACAGCCGCTTGGGTCAAGGTCATGCATTGGGTGTCCTGTCACTGTTGCTGAAAGAATTTAACTTCAGAAGAAATCATGCTTGAACC
Source organism: Spisula solida (assembly GCA_947247005.1). Taxonomy (NCBI): domain Eukaryota; kingdom Metazoa; phylum Mollusca; class Bivalvia; order Venerida; family Mactridae; genus Spisula; species Spisula solida. Next base: position 41,395,796 of record OX365959.1, on the reverse strand, counting down.
ATCCAGTTAATGATAAGGTGATAGAACATCTTTATAATAACCTCATTACATTCCCAGAACCTTGTATGACCTTAAACATGTTAAACCAATTCTCTGATGTATATATAACATTGTGTATAATGGTATAAAGCTGTGCATGGTCTAATTGTAATAAAAATGTTGGCATCAAATAATAATGTTATAATAATCTGTTAGCACTCAAAGACCGTTTCTGGTACATTGTAATTGAATTTCCCACTGGGAATTGGAAACACAGAAAAAGTACCACACATTATTACATATAGGTTAATTGCTTGTTATAGAGCCTATAAGTTCACTTTATAATGCTTTTCATTAATGATGTATGAATAGTATTATGAACACTCCGTGTACTGTATAAGAGATTAAGTTAACAAAGTAGAATTCAGCCATCGAGCCACCCTTTGACATTTAATGTCCCCTAGTCATTGGGCAACCTAAGGAAACCTTCGTCGAGGAGACTTTTTCTCTCCTTGTTTGTGTGCAACCAACATCGAGATACGGGGTCCAGGATTGTATCGAACATGTACAGACACCGCCCTCACAGGTACATACCAATTTACACCCTGGTTGAGTGGAGCATTGTGAGCTATTCTTGCTCAGGGAAATTAAGCAGTGGCGAAGACGGGGATCGATGCCGGGACCTCTCAATGCCAAAGCGCGCACCCTACATGTAGGCCACCTCTCCCAATATATATATGGCATCATTGAAATAAGTGATATTTGGCTTAAGCTAATCGGAAAAAGTATCAAAGAGTCCAGAATTTTAGAATCTACTAGATAATGCCTCATTAGGATTGATGGAAATATTTTGAAAAATGTAATATTTTCTTTTTCAATGAACAGATGCCTTGCTTCTTTGAAAGACATTACTGTACTCGGAAGAGCCTAACTATGCTTTATGTGTTCTATTTAAACTTGACTTAGAATGCTGGTAGAAAACTGTTCAGAAATAGAAACTCATTATTTCGTTATAATCACAAATCTTTATATAATACCAACATCTCAAGATTATTTAGAATGATTTGCCAGTGACTGTAAAATCTTGTATCTTCACAAATTTCAAAATTTCGGAAATATTTTGTATTTGGTTATAATGAATATGTACCTGTGTTTTATCGTAGAATAAAACACAGTCACGAGTTTCGATTTTAGCATCGGCAATATTCTGCATTTGACAAAATATCAAGAAGTAGTAACTGCTGCACTATCTCCTTCCTTGGAATGCTATAAGGCCAGAGTTTTTAGCTCACCTGTCACAAAGTGACAGAGTGAGCTTTTGTGATCACACTTCGTCCGTCGTCCGTCCGTCCGTCTGTCCGTCCGTCTGTCCGTCCGTCAACAATTGGGTTGTGTCCTCTCTAGAGGTCACAATTTTGGCCTAATCTTTATGAAACTTGGTCACAATGATCATCTCAACAAAATCTAGGTCAAGTTCGATATTGGGTCATCTGAGGTCAAAAACTAGCTCACTAGGTCAAATTATAGAAAAAACCTTGTAGTCTTCATGGTCACTTAACTCTCTGCTGTAACTCTCTACTCTCTATACATACAATAAACTTTCATCAACCAATGAAAATGTGTATCAGGGTTCAAAGCAGTTTTGTAAAGGTCAAATATCAAAATATTCTAGTATTCTATAGCAGGGTGTGAATTGTAATGGTTAAGTGGAAATCAAAGCGCTGTAGGGAGCGTAGACATTTTCCTGATGGTCGTGGGTTCAAACCCCACTGGAACCATAATTTTTTTTTTTTTTTTTTTTGAGTGTTTAGGTATTGTTTTGTCTGTAAAGCATTTATTTGTACATTTTCCTGATGGTTGTGGGTTCAACCCCCACTGGAACCATAATTTTTTTTTTTTTTTTTTAGTGTTTAGGTATTGTTTTGTCTGTAAAGCATTTATTTGTACATTTTCCTGATGGTTGTGGGTTCAACCCCCACTGGAACCATAATTTTATTTTTTATTTTTTTTTTTTAGTGTTTAGGTATTGTTTTGTCTGTAAAGCATTTATTTGTACATTTTCCTGATGGTCGTGGGTTCAACCCCCACTGGAACCATAATTTTTTTTTTTTTTTTTTTTTTAAATGTTTAGGTATTGTTTTGTCTTTATAACATGTATTTGTACATTTTCCTGATGGTCGTGGGTTCAACCCCCACTGATACCATAATTTTTATTTTTTTATTTTTATTTTTTTAAGTGTTTAGGTATTGTTTTGTCTTTATAGCATGTATTTGTACATTTTCCTGATGGTCGTGGGTTCAACCCCCACTGGAACCATAATTTTTAATTTTTATTTTTTTAAGTGTTTAGGTATTGTTTTGTCTTTATAGCATGTATTTGTACAGTTATATGGAGGAAAAACATTCCAAAATATTTTGTTTAAAATAAAGGTCAAATCATAGAAAAACCTTGTGTAGTCAGTCACCAGAGGTTACAATTTCAACTAAATCTTTATGAAACTTTGTCACAATGATCCTGTCAACAAAATCTAGGCCAAATTCGATTTTGGGTCAAAAACAAGGTCACAATGTCAATTGACATTTTCCTGAGGGTCGTGGGTTCAAACCCCACTGGAACCATAATTATTTTTTTAAGTGTTAAGGTATTGTTCTGTCTTTATAGCATGTATTTGTACAGTTATATGAAGGAAATATTTTGTTTAAATTATAGGTCAGATCATAGAAAAACCCTGTGTAGTCACCAGAGGTTACAATTTCGACTTAATCTTTATGAAATTTGGTCCTAATAATCATCTCAACACAATCTAGGTTAAGTTTGATATTAATTAAGTCATCTGGGGTCAAACGCTAGGTCACATGGTCAAATCATACAAAAACTTGCAATAGAGGCTGAATTTCCTTAAATTTTATTCAGAAAATGTGTAGGATCACCATAGGGGTGTGCATGCACTAGTACGACAGGTGAGCGACCTAGGGCCCTTTGGGCCCTCTTGTTTAATTTTTTGTTACTCGGACATTTTTGAGAAAAAAGTCCACAGGAGGAGCGAAAAAATAAAAATAAAAACTCCCAAAATGTAGTTGATGGTGGATTGTAGTTAATGACGGTCCATTATTGAGTTTAAGGAGTTTAATTACATGTACAATTTATTTTACAATAAATTTCAGTTAAGATATTTTTTCAATGATACCTATGACACAGTGGTAAATGAGAGCACTATACCTACTTATCATTAGTAAAATATTGAAATACATAATAAAACAAGGTATATAGTAACATAACAATCAAAATATTTGATATAAAAAATTTGTACAATTAATGATTTCCAATTTTTTTTTTTTGAAAATGCCAAAAAATAGGGCAGGAGGGTCTGAGTAACGAAAAATCAAAGAACTCTGGCCTAATGTAATGTTATTTGCTGTAGCTGTGCTTTAACGGTAATTCATGCACACCTTTGTTTCCTCTATGTGTATTTAGGTGAAACAGTGCTGGTTGTCTTAGAATTTTGCAAATATAGTGAATCCCTCTCAAAATTTTCTAATCTTACAGTATCCCAGTAACTTTCATATTCCCTGAGCACGGAAACTTGTTCCCAATGTATCAATTTCCTGCCATTTTAAAATATGAGAGTTTTTCTATCATTATGCTGTTGTTAGAAAATGCAATTTTAAGCCTGCAGTTCCTATTTTCAGTCACAATCAATATTTAGTTCTGGATTAAAACTTCTAAAATTCCTATTTTCGCCTAATTTTATCTTTAAACTTCCTTGTTTTGTCCCGAGGTATTAACCATGGTTTTCAACTGAAAAAACAAACAGATTATTATAGTTTGATGTATTCTGCGGGCGTCGACATTTTTTGTGTCCCAGCAGCGGGTCGGTTGCCAAGGTTATAAAACAGGATTAAAGGAATGATTATCAGCATGTGAAATAACTGTTGTGTTCGATCAGTATGAGAGATATAGGGTTGGATCCAAGGCTGTGACAGTGATAAAGTCAGTGGTTCTGGCTCGATCAGTATGAGAGATATCGGGTTGGATCCCAGGCTGCCACAGTGATAAAGTCAGTGGTTCTGGCTCGATCAGTATGAGAGATATAAGGTTGGATCCCAGGCTGTGACAGTGATAAAGTCAGTGGTTCTGGCTCGATCAGTATGAGAGATATAAGGTTGGATCCCAGGCTGTGACAGTGATAAAGTCAGTGGTTCTGGCTCGATCAGTATGAGAGATATAGGGTTGGATCCCAGGCTGCCACAGTGATAAAGTCAGTGGTTCTGGCTATCAGTATAAGAGATATAAGGTTGGATCCCAGGCTGTGACAGTGATAAAGTCAGTGGTTCTGGCTCGATCAGTATGAGAGATATAAGGTTGGATCCCAGGCTGTGACAGTGATAAAGTCAGTGGTTCTGGCTCGATCAGTATGAGAGATATAGGGTTGGATCCCAGGCTGTGACAGTGATAAAGTCATTTGTTCTGCAGGGGTGTCAATTTTCCGGAATTCCGGATTTATCTTTCCTGATAGAGCAATGGTTTATGACCAAAACAGGGTTCCCACGGTCAGGGAAAAGTCAGGGAAAAACATATTTTTTTCAAGGTCAGGGAAAAGTCAGGGAATTATGAAATTAGTCAGGGAAATTTGGAAATGGAGCAAAAGTCAGGGAAAAGTCAGGGAATTTTTCATTGAAGCTGTTGCTAAGTGTCATTTCCTATGAAGAAAATACAACTGAAAATAATTCTCGCTCGCTATGCTCGCTCAGAGTATTTCTAAGTTGTATTAAATTAATGTTAATCAACATACTGCTAACCTAAACTCTTTTGTTCCATATAGAGCAAATATAGCCTCCTTTTCTCTATTTTCTTGCCATATTTTGCTCTAACAAAAAAATGCCGATGTCGCCCGATTGCTCTAAAAAGTCAGGGAAAACTGCTCTGTGGTCAGGGAAAAATCAGGGAAAAGTCAGGGAATTTTGTCTTAGAAAATTTGTGGGAACCCTGCAAAATAAAAGTTATTTGATGAAAATACCTCAAGAAATGACAAAGTTATAGTCAATTTAATTTGGTTGAAGGCCTGTGAACAAGAAAACTAAACAAAAGGTTTCAGCTGTTAAAAAGCTGAAAGACAATTAAGTTTAAGCTACAAAAAGGTAGAATGACAAATCATCTTGCGTCACGATTGTGTAACTCTGAGTCTCTATATGACTGAAATAATAAATCAAATGGGACTTAAATAAACCAACATTTAAAAAACAATTATTGACATCCCCCCCCCCCCGCCGCCCCTCTCAATAAAAGTAAAAAGATAATACTAGGATGGGTGAAAGTTTTTTTGCATACCAAAAAGTATGTTTTTCTTTTTCCCTATATTAATAGTCAATTATTGAGGATTTCAGGTTTTTGAGAATTTCTAATTTTCAGCCATAAATATACCAGATTTATATAGCGCCCTTTTCATGCGAACGCACGTTCAAAGGCACTTTACATTCATTATTGTGTTGCAGCCACAAGGGCGCAGGTACATCCTCTACCAGTGCAGATACAGCATGATCTGACCAGAGGGACAGACTGAGAGAAAGCCCCTGAAGGGAGAGAGAGACATTAGATACAGGCATGTCCGGCGCTGCAGAAGTGCGCCTAGCTCTTATTTCAAGTAGACAGCCTGGTTCTTTAATGTGCCCGGTGTATTGCACCGATACACAGCTTCCTGGCAGTTCCAGATACTTTGCAGACCACACGGCCAGATATAGCGGGAAATATTATAAATATTTCAGAAATGTCAAGTTCCGATGCCAGGGATTGAACTCACAACCTCTGGATTGACAGCCCAGCGCGTTACCACTGAGCTAAATCCGCTTATATCTTCCTTCTTTATTTATATAGCAGGACAAGAAGATTTTGGGGTTTTCTTCTTTGTCTATATTGCAGGACGAGTGCTTTTAAAAATATTTGTTGAGGCCTGTAGTGAGTTTGTTTGAGAAGTACAAGAAATGTATTATAATGATTGACATTGTCTCTCTCCAGTCATTGTCCTCCGAGACAGTCTCCTACAGGATTCTATCTTGTTATATTATCTTTCCATGTAATCATATTACATATGCAGATATAGGAACAATCTAAGTCTTACAGATAGGATTTATAGCTATAATTTGTATATATGTATCACAGGAAATCGGATTATATGGATGTACCATAAAACAAGAGTTATATATGTTTTCTTACAACTCGGGAATGTCGGCCATATTATTATTGTCAAGTTTCAAATTCTATTTCAAGTCAAGGCCCTTTAAGGGCATAAGACACATATAACAAAAGCATTATAAACTTTTAAGTTGTTGTCAGAATGTTGGCCATCTTGTTGTTGTCAGAATGACGACCATCTTGTTGTTGTCAGAATGACGACCATCTTGTTGTTGTCAGAAAGTTGACCATCTTGTTGTCAGAATGTTGACCATCTTGTTGTCAGAATGTTGACCATCTTGTTGTCAGAATGTCGCCCATCTTGTTGTTTTCAGAATGTCGGCCATCTTCTTGTTGTCAGAATGGTGGCCATCTTGTTATTGTCAGAATGTCGGCCATCTTATTGTTGTCAGAAAGTTGGCTATATTGTTGTTGTCAGAATGTCAGCCATCTTGTTGTTGTCAGAATGTCGGCCACCTTGTTGTTGTCAGAATGTCTGTCACCTTGTTGTTGTCAGAATGTTGGCCATCTTGTTGTTGTCAGAATGTCGGCCACCTTGTTGTTGTCAGAATGTCGGCCATCTTGTTGTTGTCAGAATGTCGGCCATCTTGTTGTTGTCAGAATGTCGGTCACCTTGTTGTTGTCAGAATGTCGGCCACCTTGTTGTTGTCAGAATGTTGGCCACCTTGTTTTGTCAGAATGTCGGCCACCTTGTTCACGTTATGTCTACCAAGCAATGGCTATAAGATATTAAAGCAAACTGTGTTGCTAACTCTGATACCAAAATGGTTTAAGTTAGTACCTCTGCATAAAATGCATTTAAAAATCTGACTTGAGTTTACCCTGCACCCCTTCACCTCCTGCATAGCATCTAGATCTAATCTGATAGCCAGAGCAACAGATAAGCTGCATATTGGGGTAATTACCCAATTAAATTTTTTTAAAAACCCAATAGATTTTGAGAGGAGGGAGTAACAAAAAGCAAAGACAATTTGAAATACCCAAATAGAAAAGGATGTTATAGTGAAAAATATTACATAAAAGCTTATTAAATACCCAATTAAAATTTGTTGAAACCCAATCAAAATTGAAACTCGGTAGTAAAATACCCAATTGACTAAAACCTTATCTGTAGCTCTGGATAGCCCAATAAAGTATAAGTTACAGAAGGCATGGACATGTGTGCTGTAAATTTTGTGGAAAATCTCACTCTCATGGTGGTCTTTGAATCCAATGATTGTCAGGTTATACTGACATATAGGCTGAACAATAATTCCATGTACCGTATATACTCGCCCATAAGTCAGGTAAAATCAAGTTAAACAAATTCCAAAAAGTCAACAAAATTTTGACTAATATAAAAATCTTCTATTAGAAGTACAACTTATGACATATTATGTCGATATCAAAGGATGGGTCATGGTGAATAAGTGACTTTTTGAAATATTTTTACACCTTTTATCCGACTTATGGGCGAAGATATACGGTAAATATTGCAGAAAGTTTTTATTTCAAGTTTACCTTTCAAACATCCTAAATGCATTACTTCGAAAATGTACTGCAGTTAATTGGGTAAATGACTAGCAATTTGAATATTGGAAAATGTTTGGATTTTTTGCAGGTGAAAGTGGTGGGGAGTTTTTGCAGCTGAAAATTGTGGGATTTTTTGCAGCTGAAAATTGCAGGCTTTTTTGCAGGTGTTGAAATAGAAGATTTGATTTTTTTTAAGATATGTTGGTGCCCTGCTTTTCTTGTTTTTAATTAGCAATTTAGCTATAAGCTAGCTATAATTACATGTCAGTCCTCCTTATGGCCTTGAAACTTTGGTCTCAATATCGGTGACAATGATCAAACCTGGGAGCATTGTGGCTTGGTGTATAAACACCTCAATAAAACTTTGTTACACGTTATGTATTTGAGATGGCTTCTATACGATGTTACAACAGGATTTGCATATCCACAAATGCATGTACATTAACTGTCATCAGGAAACAACTACAGTAACTTTTGTCGTCTTCGTACCATACCCGTTCTCCCATCATTGGTCTGTCTTTCACCATGACCACATTTACGGGTGAAAGTTTCAGGCTTATGCCTCTTATGCCAAAACTTCAGGTTTGTGAGGGTAACAAAAAGTATGTTTTTCTTTTTTTCCCTATATAAATTTTCAATATTTAAGGATTTCAGGTTTTTCAGAATTTCTAACTTTCACCCCTGTACATTATTCACCAATCTCTACATGATTATATATTTCAGGTTCATGATGACGGGTAGTTAAACTTTGACCTGTACCATCACCAACACACTGTGTACTTAGTATATCGTTAGTACTGAACGTTGAACAGTTAACACCACAGGGTTCCTTCACCGGGTAAGTTCTTCTCTCGTTCGTCGTTGTTGTTGTAGACATCAAACTGAGCCTGATTGGTACGGCTTGCCTACTAACATTAAGGTTGTGGATTATACGACCTTGTCTGTTTTTGTTGTAGACATCACACTGTTAGAGCCTGCTTGGTACGACTTGACTTGTTGTACGCAACACACTGTCAGAACCTGCTTGGTGTAAAGACTGATCGAACACTAATATGTCAAGGTTGGGGATCAATCCAAAATTTGTTACAACATGGTTTGAATCCCGGTCATGGCGGGTCATACCCATCCATGAAAATTTGTAATCATTGTCAACTTTCCTCCTTATAAATTAATAGCCGTGGCTGTGGTGCAGTGTGGTAAGTGTACTGGATTGTAGCCAAGTGATCAGGGTTCAATTCTCGGTCTCAACAGAACAGTTGACAACATTGTTGATTGTCTACCTCATGCAGAGAAGTTGCTGATTCCTTAATTGGGAAAATGAAAGTTAGTCCTGGTTAGAAGAATCAGTCCAGAAAAACTTGTAAGATGATTCTGTTGCCATATTTAACCAGTATAACTGAATAATTGTTGAGAAACAATTACAAACAAGGAGATGCTGGTGGTCGCTAGTGGTTGGTAAATACAGGAAAACACTGATTGGGTCACCGTCTTATCAAACCACATTATATAACGAATCTGACCTCGTTGACCTCTGAGTCGTTACCTTCGTGTATCCACTATATAAAGTCTATAGCTAAAAGTGCAGTCACGGCTCAATACTTGTTTTCGATCTATAAATACTAACCAAGAAAACAAACAAACTCTTTTAACTGAAATGTGTGTTTGTCAATCATAATTCACCAGTTCAACTCTTCACCTTCTTCACTTAATTAATACAGTTAATTATCTCAAACTATCTCCAATTAAGAAAAGATGAAACAAAAACGGTCTTGATTAGGTCTATTATAGACTAGATATTTTGACATACAGCCTGTACATGATATAAGTGGTTATTAAGTCAGTCAGCTAATCCACAAAATCAAATTAAATATCAATGATTCTACAGTAAGCAGTTAATAAAGTCAGTGGCATTTAAATATTGGCATAATTCACTTATATTTCCTCTAACATAAAATTGAACTTTAAAAGAAATAATTAAATCCCTAATGTTTCCTGATGCCAAAGGAGGAAATTTTAAATTTTAACCTGTGCAAATATTTATAAAATATCGCTTGTACATGAGCTTGAAAATATACCTGCATATTTATGCCCCCCCCCCCCCCCATCTTTGATGAGGGGGGTAAATTGCTTTGCACATGTCTGTCTCTCTGTCGGTCTGGCATATAAAATGGTTTCCATTCAATAACTCAAGAACGCTTCGACCTAGGATCTTTAAACTTTACATGGAGGTCAGTCAGCAACAGTAGATGACCCCTATTGATTTTGAGGTCAGTAGGTCAAAGGTCAAGGTCACTGTGACCTTCACCGTTTATGACTATTGGGCTGCCATTGGGGCATACATGTTTTACAAACATCTCTCGTTTAGTTTAAATCTAAAGGCTAAAATCAAAGGTTTTATATGTTAGAAAAAAAGATATTATTGAATATAATGGAAGGTATGGTGCATCATGGCAGTCCTGTTTTATTGAAAGATTGAACATTTTTACGGCAATCTGGTGCTGAAATTATCCTGAAATTACCTCATTTATATTGTATCAATTTTTATCTAGAAATTACCGCACATGTGTATATATAGTTCCGAGAATAATATGCATACTTCGTATTTCATAACTCCAGAAAGAAAGCAGAAACACATTTAATTGTAAATTGTAATAAATTTACGAGCTCATAATGATTTTATGAACCATTGTTTTACCAATATATTTGTATATTTATTACATTCAATAGTTTATTTCTCTCATATGTTAAACCAAGGTAAAACAATGGTTAGATTCTCAGACAGGATTTTATATGAGAGAATACAGTGAGATTATGCCATTATATAATAACAGGCCTGGTAATTTTCAGCCCTGATTTCAGGTTTTTGAATCCTGAATTTTCTTTCTTTGTTTATATCAAGGCTTTGAAGCAGGGATTTTCAGCTTTGAGAATGATTGCCAATTACCAGGGCTGGTATTCACAAAGCATCTTAAGTGAAAACTTAAATATTTTGACTTAAGTTAAAAATTTGTACAGCTTATATGTCCCACAGTTTGAAGAATAATCCATGTTTTCTTTGTGATTATAGTAGCTGTTTACTTAATGCTTCAAAACTATATGTATAATATTTATCATCTTGATTTTCTTGCTTAGCTGATACACTTTAAAATTTTAAGATTTTAAGAAATTTCTAAGTTTTCGGCTAGGATGCTTTGTAAATACGACCCCAGGCCTTTAATAGGCTTACCTGGCCCCGATCTCCCGAAGCATCTCAAGTAGAAATCTCAACTCAAATTGAGATTTTGCTCAAGTCAAGAGTATAAATTTGAGATTATTCTTAAGTTTGTGCTTAAATTTTTTTACTGTAATAAACTCAGAACAATGTATCTGTTTTGTGGTGCCAACTTTGAGTCTGGCCTCCCATTGAAAAAATCTCAAAGACACATGACAGTATTTGAGAATAATCTCGACTCAGATTGAGATGCTTCGGGAGATCGGGGCCTGAGCTTTTGTCAATGATTCGAATGAATACCACCCAAGGAAATTCCTGCACCTGAAAACGGACCTATTCCTAAAAGCAATAGGACCGGACCTATTCCTAAAAGCAATAGGACCGGACCTATTCCTAAAAGCAATAGGACCAGACCTATTCCTAAAAGCAATAGGACCCATTTCCAATGGGAAGTATCATACATTTTTTCAAATTTTGTAAATATTCATGTTGCATATTTGAAGCTCAATCATCAGTCAATTAATTGTTTTTCAACTTCACAAGAGTATCCCCACACTTTACAGACCATAACATTGTTTGAGATACAACATAAATGGCATTGAATTAAGCACCTTGTGATTAAAAAATTCCCAATTCACAATTGGGTCCTTTTCCCTGGAACCTTTAGCTATTCACATAGGACCATTCTTTACAGGTCACAAACCACTAAATAAAATTGTTTCTTTAGCTCAATTTAAAGTGACAATTGTCAGCCCCAGATTATATCATGTTAAAGTCTATGGCCAGTTGACAGACCTATATCATTGAAAAGCAGTATGTTTCAGCTACAAAATAAGACCAAAAAAACAGGGGGTCATGTTTAATATAAGAAAGATTTTGTTCGTCAAAGGCGTTCGACAAATTTTTACTGATCCAATGCGGGTTTTACCCTAGTCTACTTTCGCTTTGTGAAACATGCCAAAATCTCAAAATATTCAAGATGAAACATATTCACTCATTCAACTACATGGATACAATACCTTTAAACTCAATAAGATGATTCTAGTTCCATTTTGTCAAGGCATATCACCATTTCCAGGCAAACAGAAGTTTCTGTAAAGACTATTTGAGTGTATCCGATTTTGGTCCGTGTATGCATTTAGTGGTTTATGACCTACAGACAGGATAGACTGTGTATCATGTGGGATTGAAAGAAAGCTAATGAGTGAGGATGTTGAACTAAGAATTTCTTTACCTTGTCCTTATTCTTTGTAAAAAATAAAAGAGAACAAAAACGTAATATATCTGCAGGAGATTATTTCAGTATTTCTGCCTTTTTGATTAGATATATCTTAGAGTAGAATAAATGATTTACATCCTGAAGAGGATTCGTGAAGGTTTTAAGGATTGTTCCATTTTGGACTGATACCAGTTTTATGAATTTGTATTCTTGGCGGACAGGATAAAATGTGTATGCTCAAGTAGAGTGTTTGTGTGGATATAATATATGACATGTATAATATTTTGTAAGGAACATACAATTTAAAAGGTTTCATTTTGAAATGGTACCAATTTTATTGTGAAAATTTAGCGTTTTTGGCAGACTGGATAAAAAGTGTGTGTTAGCAAAGTGTATATGTGGATATAATATACATGTATAATATTTTCTAAGGAAAATACAATTTTACGTTCCATTTCATTTTGAACTGGTACCAATTTTATTGAAAATTTAGCGTTTTTGGCGGACAGGATAAAATGTGTGTGTTAGTAGAGTGTTTATGTGGATATAATATACATGTATAATATTTTCTAAGGAAAATACAATTTTACGTTCCATTTCATTTTGAACTGGTACCAATTTTATTGTGAAATGTTAGCGTTTTTGGCGGACAGGATAAAATGTGTGTGTTAGTAGAGTGTTTATGTGGATATAATATAAATGTATAATATTTTCTAAGGAAAATACAATTTAAAACTTTCCATTTTGGACTGGTACCTGAGTTTAATAAATTTGTATTCTTGGCAGACACAGGATAAAACATGTGTGCTAGTCAATAGTGTGATAATCACTGTTGAAATAATATACATGATTGTGCGATATTTTCTTAGGAACTTACAATTCAAAACTTAGCTTGCAGCTTTCTGTATAGTGATTGATGCAAATTTAATGAATTTTCTGTGAGTTGCCTGTTAGTGTTAAATTGTTTCTGTTGAAGTGGATATTACAAGTCCTATTTTCAATCCACTTTAAGCTCGCTAAAACTTCAATGTGTTTCCAGTGCAGCAAACAGAATCTTCAAAGTCTTCTTATTCTGAAATTTAAAGTTTAAACAATCATCCATGAATTCAATTAGGATAATATATATGTTACGTTATACCTTGAGTTCTAGGTAGATGAAATAATCGTTTATGATCAATTAAATCTGTTGAATTATTTGATACCAAAGTAAGGTGTTGAAAGTATTTGGTTACCAAGGTGATCTAAGAGTTGGAATTATGCAGTGTGCAGTTTGTAATAGAGAGGTAATAAATTTCAGCCCCTCTTAACAATATTTCAGTCTTATACGAGGCCGTTTCACAAAAGTTAGACTGTATTCTAACCAGTACCTACTTATTCTTCCGCAAGCAACCTGCACTGCTCCACATGTGGAGTATTATGAATCAGCAACAAAGTTTCAGTTATATATGGTGGCGGATTCTCGTAACTAATTATACCCCCGCACAACGAGTTGTAAGAGGTATACTGGATTCAGCTTGTCCGTCTGTCTGTCTGTCCGTAGAAGCATTCTTGTGGACGCAACTCCTCCTACAGATTTGGCAGGATTTCGCTCAAACTTTCACAGATGAACAACCTCAACATATAGATGTGCATGAAGAAAGGAATTTGCGCTGCGATGAATTTTGGCAGAATTATGGCCCTTTGCCGGCGGGGTATAGTAGTCTGCAAAATGGCGACAGCTCTAGTTATTTGCAGGCAAAGGGTTCCAATTGATACATATTCATGTTATGAAAGTATATTTACGCAGATTTATGAATTTGTTAGGGACTGAGAAGGCTTAACAAATTCTCAAATTTATTATACCGAAAAATGAATGAATTGTGAATAATAGCTGACAATTTACAGTTACTAAGTGCCGGAAGCAATGTAATATACAAGTCAGTTGTCAGCTGTAGATTCCTGCATGAAACAACAGCTGACATACTGTATGTGACAAGTTTGTCTGGTACATTGTGTGAATGGTCTCCCTGTTTTTAGTCCCCTACCGGTTTTTGACCGGAGGGGACTTATAATAGGTTTGCCCTCCGTCCGTCAGTCAGTTAGTCCGTCCGTCCGTCAAACAATCTGGATCCTGGCATAACTCAAACAGTTTCCAAGCTAGGTTTATGAAATTGGTATGTGGATAGGGGGCAATAAGGGGATTATGCACGTCTAATATTTTGATTCTGACAAAAACATTGAAAATGGCCTCAAACCGGTAGGGGACTTCTGTATTGCTTGCAATTCTTAACTACTTGTTAATGCTAGTTTATTTCCTTAAAGTTGATTTATAACCAATGGATGTGATAATCCATCCAGTGAAGTGTTTCTTGTTTCAACATTCAAACATTGATCAGTGTAGCAATACCACGTCGTTTTTACTACAGTTCCAAGTAGAAATTTGTAAACATTGGAACACAAATGTAGCCATAAGTATTTTATTTCTTCATCGATTTCTATGAAATCTACGCCACGCTAAGGGGAACATTATTAGCTTTCCGTGAAATATAAAATCTTTTTCAGCGGATGTGCCGTTTTGTCCATTACCCTGAGAACGTGTAGGTTTCACAGGGTAATGGAAAAATCGGTAAAGCTGCTGAAAAAATCTTATATTTCATGGGAAGCAAATAATTCCCCCCTTAGCGTGGCGTATATTTCATAGAAATCGATGAAGAAATAAAATACTTATGGCTATTTTATTTTCCAATATTTGCAAATTTCTTCTTGTAACTGTAGTCAAAAGTCACGTGGTATTGCTACACTGATTGATTATAGACAAAATGTGGAATACTTGCACAGTAGAATTAATAATGACAGATTGTTTCAAAATTGTTAAAAGGAAGAAAATCAGTAAAAAAAAAAGAAATGAAAACAGATTGTTGAAAACTATTCTTCCTTAATTTAGGAAACATTTTCAGATGATTAACTACCAATTAATCTACAGAAATCACTCAAATGACATTTGCTGGTATTGGTCATGCCTACTTTATAAATTTGTGCTAACATTGTCTTGTTTTTTGTGACCTAACAGGGTCTTATGTTTTCTGTGACCTATAGTCCTCCATCATCTTGGTTGACAAACCTACATATTGCCATTATCAGTAGTTGTCATTGCTCTCAAAAGTGAAAACTGACTTCTCATACACCCTTGTGGCACTTGGATTCTTGTTAATTCACAATCAGACTAAAACAATACATTATAGTTGTCCATGCAGGGCTGGACACTAACACTAGTCCGCTGGTCCGAGACCAGTGAAAATCCAGAAGGACCAGTGAAAATTCTCGAGGACCAGTAACTGTCCTATTTACAAATTTGGCGATTTTGCCCTGTTGGACCAGTGGCCAAAAAAGTTAGTGTCTAGGCCTGCCATGCTTGTAAGGGTGGATTTCATTGAAATGTCACTTGATAAGTAAGTACTAAACCTAGTTGTGCACAATCATCGGCAGGTGTTTTAGGTTGGATTAATATTGCCAAAGTTATGGCCCTTTGTGAGAGCTTAGTCAGACTTACATTTTTATGCCCCAACCTTTCTAATTAACAAATAACAGCAAGCATGTTGAACTCATCCAGAATTCCAGATTTATCTATCCTGAATGAGCTATGATTTCTGACCAAAATAATTTGATGAAAATATCTCAGGAATGGCAAAGTTATGGTAAATTTAATCTTCTGAAGGATTTTATTCAATACAAACTGAGTTACATATATGGAAACAATGTTGTTGAATGCCTTTTGTTTAGTAATGGTCGGCCACATTTGATTTTCAGGATTTTTAATTTGACTCTGTTGACATATATTTGCAGGGCATGGATTGTACATGTATGGAGCTTGCCCTGGAAGGTGAACGGTTGTGTAAGGCCGGAGATTGCCGCACTGGAGTACAATTCTTCGAAGCTGCGGTTAATTCAGGAACGGACGAACTGAAAACACTTAGTGCAATATATAGTCAGTTAGGAAACGCTTATTTTTATCTACAAGAATATGGAAAGGCATTGGAATACCATAAACATGATCTCAATCTGGCCAGGTAATAATATACTTGTCTTATCTATCATCTACTATCTTGTTCTGCTGAGTTTGCGTCACTTTATACCTGGGCTTTTTTTTCACTGAATTGTGAAGAGGCCCAAGCCCTTTTGTTTTGTGAAAATTTAGCGCAAAAATTCTCAAAATTGTGAAAAAGTAGGCGTGGAAACTTTTCAAATTGTGAACAACTTATAACGCGATAAATCATCAAATTATGATAAAAAAAAAATTCAGATGTTAGTTCAATTTTTGTCAACTTTTTCCAAACATGCATGTATCTATGATACTTTATATCAAGTCCTGTATAGGAATATATGACTGTTATCTGTGATTTGTTTGTTTGGTGCTTTGTGGTGAAGTTGATTTTACAAAAACCATGACGCAAATTCTAATTGTGAAGGGGCCTTTTAGGTTTGTGAAAGGGGCCTATAGTAAATTATGAAGGGGCCTAGTATAGCCCCCTCTAATATAGTGAAAAAAAGCCCTGTAAATACGCCTGTTGAAAATGGCACATATTATGTGAACACCCTTGGCGGTCGTGTGGTCAGCAGTGTTCAGTTTTCTTGGTGACATTGTTTATAGGCATAATATCTAGGCCAAGTTAGATTGGCCCAGGCCTACTTGAATTATGGCCCAAAAAATATTGAATTACCAAAAAAGTAAGAAATAGCTATTATAGGCCAAGTTGGATTGTTTTATTTCCATCACTATGCCCACAGACAGGCGTATTTTGTAACATTTTGGCTCTTGTTCAACAGTGTGGGTGTCAATTGACTAGAGCAGACTAGGGTCTGAATTAATTAGGCCATGTGCTATAGTTTACTATTACAATGTTTATATTTACTAAGTACTTGATTGACAACTGTCAATTGTAATGTCAAAATTTCAAAATCCCTGCTACTCAGAAGTCAAATGGAACCCCTGAAAGTCAACTCAATCTCATCTCTCTATTTGTATGGTTTAATCACTTGGATGATCGAGGAATATATTTATAATGGTCTGATATATTTAATTGCTTGATAATTGGTACTTTCCATGTCAGCATATTTGTTTATTCTCCCTAAGGGACTTATGAGAATTGTCTGTCTAAACTTACTCATTGATAGAAACAATTCTGTTTATTGTTCATTATATGTGATATTGGGGCAGACATGTTGATTTTGTGTTGGATATAAGTCTGTCTGGATGTATATCATCAAGTATGTCCATGCTAAATGTTCTCTGTTAAGCATTGGTCAGATTTCTATAAAACTTTATTTACATTGAAACTTAATTTACATTTGGTCGGATTTCAATGAAACTTAATTTACATTGAAACTTAATTTACATTTTGTCGGATTTCAATGAAACCTAATTTACATTGAAACTTAATTTACATTTGGTCGGATTTCAATGAAACCTAATTTACATTGAAACTTAATTTACATTTGGTCGGATTTCTGTGTAACTTAAAATTCATTAATGCTTGATTGTTAACCTAGTTGTGGATTCTGTCAGGAATTTAAGGTTGGATGACTATATTGCCAGAGTTCTGGCTCTTTGTGCATCAACTTTTAGCTCATGGACCTCATTTGCCCATTTTTGGGGCTAAAATTTGGCCCAATTCCCCTCCTAAATGAATGTACACTTTTCCCCCTATTTTCTGAAAAAAGTCTCCTTCAAATAAAAAAGATAGTATTGATAATGATAAAAAGAAAAAATTCCCCTTTTTCTTCAAAACAACTTGAAATTCTCTACCCAAGAGCCCCTGGCCCCAATTCCCGAACGTGTAGTTAGGGCCCTGTAGCTCGTTAATGGTTGGTAATTAACTGTCTGCTGGCTGCCTGGATAAATATCAAGCCATGTAAAACTTAATTGAAAAACACAGAAAACAAATGTGAACAGAGTATAATTATGATAAATATTAGGCTTGGCTTATCAGTGGATCAGTGGTATCTATACCTCAGACAGTTTCTAACTAATTATGATTTGTGTCTTTAATCTTTCTTGGCTATATTGAACACAGGTAAATGTATCATTGATAAAGAACTTCTTTACAGAAATTGATGAAATTATTGTCTATTAGGAAATAAAGTTTATGTTTCTGGTTACTTTTGTATCATTCATGTTCATTTGACCTTACAATTTAGTTTAGAATAAGTATTCTATTATTTGGAGGCAGGGAAATATGATTATTTGTTTCCCCTTCCCTACCTACCAGAGAATATGAATAAAAAATATTGACAATAAAAATTTAAAAAGAATAAATATATAATTTCAAAAAAAAAATTCTAGTCCTATAAATCGATTAATCGGGTCGGTCACTGTTTACATAACATTGTGTTAATAAACATGGTAATTGCTTTTATTAATGTATTATTTTAATAGACATTATGTGTATTAGTATGTAGCTTAGTGAATAATGTATTGGTTTTCACTGCCTTTTTCTTAAAATTGAAATGTTTAAAACAATAAAAATACAATGTTATGATATTGCAATGTTTGTATACAAGTGACAGACCTACTTGAACAGACTATACCTACCCAACCTTAATTTGCCAGGGCTGGGAAGGGGAAACTAACAGTATTTTATTTTTGGCCTTGCTTTTATCATAGTTACTGACACTGTATAGATAATATGGGATGTCTGGTAGAGAAGTATGGAATATTTCAGATGATAATTCTGTCATGTTTGATATGATAACACAGGTTAATGAACGTTACATTTCCCCTATGCCTTAACTTGCCCTGTTGGAAGAGGAAAATATATGCCAGGTAGTAGCAAGTGTGTGGTTGGCACATTCAACTCTGACCAAAGCAAAACAAACCTTAATCTAAGGACATAACTTAACAAAGCTATATCTTACATTATTGTCAAGGTCACATTATTGTCGAGGTCAGATGGCTGTGACAAGTCTGTCAAAGGTGAAAGGTATTTGACATGTCTATCCTAGGTCAAGGTGAATGTCAAGTCAGATTGCTTAAATGTCAAGTTCGAAGGTCAAGGCCAGACAGCTTTCTGACATGTTTTGTTTAGGTCATATGAAGGTCAGATGGCTCTGATATGTATGTCAAGGTCAAATGAAGGTCAGATGGCTCTGATATGTATGTCAAGGTCAAATGAAGGTCAGATGGCTCTGATATGTATGTCAAGGTCAAATGAAGGTCAGATGGCTCTGATTTGTTTGTCAATGTCAAATGAAGGCCAGATGGCTCCGATATGTTTGTCAAGGTCAAATGAAGGTCAGATGGCTCCGATATGTTTGTCAAGGTCAAATGAAGGTCAGATGGCTCTGATATGTTTGTCAAGGTCAAATGAAGGTCAGATGGCTCTGATATATGTGTGTTTAGTCATTTAGACAGTGGAGTCTTCTGCCATGTAAGCAAGGTTCTGTCTGAAGTTATATAAGAACTCCCCCCATGAGGTTCAGTGCCTATTACATAGTATACAGGAATATTTGTCTAGCACTCTATAATCCCTTACACTATGTACCAGGTGTACGCGACATATTGTCGTAGATAAATATTGTACTTATTAGTTGAGCAAACTTATTGATGGGACATATACGTGATATAAAGTGCGATGTAAATATTGTAGAACAGTTACAGATTATTGTATTACAAGGGAAGCCTTACAATATATCACTGGCTTAGCATTAGAAGGTCGTAAGTACTACTTAGACACATGCATATTTGAAATCTGCATCTCAAGGCGCTTCTTATGAGCCTATATTCATGAAGTCTGAAGTGGTCACGTTGACCAAACAGATGTTTAAAAAGCTTCTTTTTCCATAAGTAAAGATTAGTTTTCAGACATTTATTTCTTGTTTTCTCAAAATATTGATTTTGTACTTACGACTTTCTAATTCTAACCCAGCGAAATATAATTATATATGTATCCAATGACATTGTCATGTTTGTTGTAAGCAGCAAATCCAGTGATTTATAACATAAATACCATGATCTCCCATGTAAGAACAAATGACGGAACAATGTTCTCCAACACGTGTGATAACAATTGTGCGACGTCACCAGCTTTTTGGCTTGAAATGTAATGATGTCGGCTTAAATTTGTTATTTCTGACATTGTTTTGACAGGGTATCTATGGTACCATTCGTTCATTGTCTTTGGGATCAACATTTCTTAAACTGGTCACGAAAACAAAATTATTAAGCTCGCCAATGAGGATCGCTTAATAACCTGTGTTTTCTAGACTCGTTCAAGAAATCTCCAAAGACAACTATTGATGGATCCTATATATCAAATACCAAAAGTGACTTGCTCTTTTTATTACAGGACTCTGGGTGACAGAGTGGGCGAGGCTAAGGCCAGTGGTAACCTAGGCAACACATTGAAAGTTCTAGGAAAGTTTGACGAAGCTATTGTTTGTTGTCTCCGTCATCTAGATCTATCACGAGAACTTAAAGATAAGGTAAATAAAGGGTGCCCCCCCCCCCAGTGTAGCCGTATATGAAACTACCTTAATTATTAGACCACCACAAAGTTTCTCCCCTACACAGGGGTGGGTAACTCTATCAAGCATTTTGTTGAAATTATGCCCCCTTTTGGACTTGGAAATGCAAATGTTAAAGTTTAGGTACAGGTTTTTTAACCTCTAATATCTTCAAAGTGCATTGACATATTGCTTTTACACTTTGCATACTTGTTCACCATCATGACTCTAACCCATACACAGGGGTAGGTAACTCTATTAAGCATTTTGGTGAAGTTATGCCCCCTTTTTTCAACTTAGTGCAAATGTTAAAGTTTAGGTACAGGTTTTTTTACTCTTCTATTTAACTTCAAATTTGTATTTAGACAAACTCAAAAATGAGACCAGGCTCCGATCTCCCGAAACATCTCATTCTGAGATAAATCTCATCTCAAATAAGGCCATGTGCCTTTATGTTAATTTCCATGGGAGGCTGGACTGAAAATTTGCATCAGAATCAGAAAACATTATTCTGAGTTTGGTACATAAAAAAGTAAAGAGCTCCAACATCAGATTTTTCTCAAATTTAGACTCTGGTTTGGGCAAAATCTCAATTTGAGTTGAGATTTCTACTTGAGATGCTTCCGGAGATTGTGGCCAGGGTTTCTTTTGTGTGTGAAGCGAATTTTCAGTCCAGCCTTCCATAGAAATTAACTTGTAGATACATGACAATATATAATATGAGATTTAGCTCAGATTGAGATACTTCGGGAGATCGGACCAGTTTTCAAAGGTCCCTGTGATAAGGGTCCTACTAGTGATTGACAGTACAACCTCACTAGAGCAACACCCATTGGAAAGGTTACACTTTGGTTGTTGCTCTGGAAAGGTAAAATGTATAGTAGATTGTTATTTTTCAAAACGAAATGATTATGTTGCTTATGAGAAGTTGTTGCTCTGTCGAGGGCCACTCAGGAGAGATTGCACAGTATATGGAACCTTAACTTTTTACTACATTGTTCCCCAACTACATTAACATGCTCTGTGGGGGTCCCATGGAGTAACGGGAGACACATTGGTTTGGTGGTGTACTTTCTATTTTTGATCAGAAGATTGTGACATGCAGATATTTCACCAAGAACTTTGTTTAACTTCGTAAAATAATCAGCAAGAGAGATCATCATAGTCATAAAACATAACAAATAAATGCAGAATATTGCAATTTAAGTGAATTTAAATGACATTAAAGCCCTCTTAGACGGAGAGCATTATTATTTGTTCCTGTAATATAGGGGTACCCCTCTGTACGATAACTAGCTTATATTTCCTTTTATAGCTTGTTTCAATATTGCTTAGAACTAAAAGACGACCTCATAATGACATCACATAGATTGTGTAAAAAGATAATATTAAGTCAGACAGGAAAGTGTTTTAAGGTTAAACTGACCTCATGACATCACATAGATTGTGTAACTGAGTGTTTTGAGGTTCAGATGATCTCACCATAGTAGTATCACTAAAAGTTCTTGGAAGTGCTTGGATGTTAACATCTGAGGGCAGTGAACTGTGATAAAACATTAACCTGTAACATTTAATTTTGTGACATATTCTCAGCGGGATATAAATGAGTATTTCATGTTCATGCCCTTTTCATCTATAAATCAATAAGACTTTTTGAGGAAAAGGCAGAACTTAAAATATTCTTGGTTTCCCCTTCCCAACCCTAGCAGATGTAGAAGGGTTAGGTAGGTAGGGTAAATATTTTTTTTTGGAATTGTTTCAATATGATAGTTATTGGTTAAGACATACAAATAATGAAATTAAGAATTAACTCTAAGGTGAAAACCAACAATCTTAAATTTAATGGTAAGAAAGAAGCCAGAAAAAAACTTTCACTTCCAATTTTTAATAAAAATTATTATTTCAATTTGGGCAATAAAATATTTTGGGTAGGACCCTTTTTAATCGGGTAGGTAGGGGATGGGGAAACAAACAATATTTTATTTTAGGCCAAATGTATATAATTATAGGAAGCACAAACTGTTATGTGATAGTTCAGTAAATTCTTATTGTTTAAGGCAGGCAGAGCCAGGAAATCGAAGTGAAGCATGTTCCTCCGTAACAATCTCATGCAATTTGATTGGCTGATAAAATTAATACGGGACCAACACATTAATTGACTCAAAATGCAGGTTATGCTATATATACATGCTACGGCATCGGGTTAATTTGCATGTTACATAATTTTTTAATGACATCATATAGCTTGTCTCAAAAAGCCATTTAAAGGGACTGCCTCACATATTGGTGTATTGCAAAAATAAAATAAAATTGTAAAATATTCGCATAGTTTTGGTATAGTTGGCTGTATATCCCATAAACAACCACACTGACATCTAAAATAACTTGAGAAACTTCGGCATTTGGTAGTTATTTAGTATTGTTGCATCAAAAATTCTATAGGGTATTAATACCCTATAGAAACCCTATAGAATTAACACTACTATTACTTAAATTGGCTGAAATTTGTTCGCATTTGATGAAAACAAATAAAAAATCGAACCATATACCTCATTGATGTTTACGCTGTAGTTTGTTGATGTTACAGTTTGATCTCGAAGCATGTTGGAAGGACACTAAGGGCTTATTTTTCAAGAAAAAATACTCAGTGGGCGTTATTGAGAGTGGTTAAAATTGCTTATTTGCACCAAATCTTTCATTAAGCAACCGTCAGTGGCTTTCTATTACATCAATACATGGTGAGGTTGGAAAATCACGATATACAAAAATTTTAGCCCAATCTGTGAGGCAGCACCTTTAAGGTATACATCCAGTATGACTGCTTATAACATCCAGGTGGCTGTACATAAAGGTATATTTGATATAGATAATGTTAATTGGAAATTAATTATATTGGTTGCTTTAGGTTGGTGGTAGCCTAATTGAGGTGTCCCCTTACACAGGCTTAACAATTAGTTATTAAAATTATGTAAGCTAATGTTGTGAAGGTATTTAAAAGGGATAATTAACTAATTGAGGTGTCTGCTTACGCAGGATCTGTTGAGACAAGTGGCTACTAAAATTAAGTTAGCTATAGGTTAGGAAGGTATTAAACAAACTATAATTATCTTGTAATCAAATATCTCGGCCTCTATTCTTTACTTTATATTTTCACATTCATTGAAGCGGAGTGGATTTATTTTATGCCTTTATATCATTTATTGTTGTGGAAAATTGGAGATGAGTTTTTACTCAACTTGTACAATGTCATGTGCTTAATTGTAACTGTACCAATATAGTTCAGTCACTCACAAATGTTTGAGATTATATATGTTTTAAAATTTTTTTATTTCATGCCGATTTATCAATTTTATGATTGAAGATGAGTTTTTACTCAATTTGCACATGTGCTTAAATGTAACTGTACCAATACAGTTCAGTCACTTAAAGATGTTTGAGATTAAATGCCTATAGAAAAATCATATAAATCTTGATTTATCGTATATATAACTGTAATACAACTGTATATAATGTTACATGAAAATTGATATACTCTTAGTCATTCTGACACGATTTTGTGAGTTATTGCAATTTTGTATAAAGATTTTCCTACCACATTCCCTCGAATAACTGCTCCAGGCGGCAATGCTATTTGCAAATGGGGGGCGTTTATTTGAGGGCCTTTTTAAAAAGGTATTTATGTATTTTAATTTTATCCGTAGAATAAAATAGAATACACCACCAGTCAATACATATTTGAAATCTTTAATAAATACGTAATAAAAGTCTTTAATTTTTACTCTCATTAAAAATAGTAGGGGGGGGGGGGAGAGTTTAATCGAGAGAATACGGTATAATCACATACTGGTTCATACATTTTTATTCATTCTTTAAAAAAAGCAGTTTGGAATAATTAGGATTTTAAGTTATAGAATAATAAAATTTCTTTTTTTCATTCAAAAATCCCTTGTGTAGACATTCTTTGTATCAGGGGAGTCAATTTTCCTGATTAATCCAGAATTCCGGATTTATCATTCTGGAAATAGCAGTGGCTCTTAACCAAAATAAAAGTTATTTGATGAATATATCTCAAGAAATGGCAAAGTTATGGTACATTTAAGCTGCTCAGAAGGATTTTCTTTAATACAAACTGAATAACTTATGAAAACAATGTCATTGAAGGACTCTAGTTTGGCAAAAATGGTCGGCCATATACGATTTACCTGATTTTTAACTTGGCCCTGTTGACACCCTCTGTTGTATTTAGTATGCCACTTCCTATGGCTGTTCCCAAAATGGTGAAATAATCTTTAAAATTAAAAACAAGAAAGACAAAAGACTCAATGAAACATTTTGCTTGGTAAAAGCTTGGAGGTGGTTTCCATGTTCGTTAAATTAAGTATGTAAGCAGTTGGCACACAATTAGAGGAAACAGGATTCTATGTTATGTCTGGGTGTGATAATGGGACATAATGTGTGTATAGACGTTTACTGTAAGTGTCGGCTTATTGATTTCATGTTCCGCAGTTTTCTCTCAAGTTTAGGATGAGATGCTGACTAGCTAGGAGAATTAAATTAACTGTATACTCGACACTGACATTATGGAACACTTTCACTTTCTTATTAGTCCCCTACCGGTTTTTGACCGGAGGGGACTATAGGTTTGCCCTCCGTCAGTCAGTCAGTCAGTCAGTCAGTTGTCCGTCCGTCCGTCCGTCCGTCCGTCCGTCCGTCCGTCCGTCCGTCCGTCAGTCAGTCAGTCAGTCAGTCAGTCAGTCAGTCAGTCCGCCCGTCAAACAATCTGGATCCTGACATAATTCGAACAGTTTCCAAGCTAGGTTTATGAAACTTGGTATGTGGATAGGGGGCAATAAGGGGATTATGCACGTCTAAAAATATTTTGATTCTGACAAAAATTGTGGTTGCTATGGCAACAGAAACATTGAAAATGGCCTCAAACCGGTAGGGGACTTCTGTATTGCTTGCAATTCTTAATTACTTGTTTCATGATTAAAATAAACTGTGAAGTACAGAAAAACCTTTATTAGACAACCACTCTTGGGAGTCTTTTAAGTTTGTCTTCCTATATTGAGGTGGTCTTAATAGTGTGGTATAATAACATGCTGAACAATGAAAATGAACTTAAAAAGGCAGTCTTAGTTTACCTGAGTAAAGTAAAATAGAATTGATTTACTGGTATGTGAAACTTTGGTTTGATGAAATTTTCAATAAAGAAAATTCCATATGGGGCTTAACTCCAATAATTACTGACTAACTATCCTTGATGGTAAGTTACTAAGTTGCATGCAAAACCTTAAACATTAAGTTCTTTGATTTTCTCAGAGCTACAGATAAGCTGCGTATTGGGGTAATTACCCAATTGATTTTCTTAAAAATCCAATTGATTTTGAGAGGAGGGAGTAAGAAAAAGCAAAGACAATCTGAAATACCCAAATAGACAAGGGTGTCATAGTGAAAAATAGTACATAAAAGCTTATTTACCCTTTGAGTTTTATTAAATACCCAATTAAAATTTGTCAAAACCCAATCAAAATTGATACTCGGGGGTAAAATACCCAATTGACCAAAACCTTATCTGTAGCTCTGTTTTTAGCTCACCTGTCACAAAGTGACAGAGTGAGCTTTCGTGATCACACTTCGTCCGTCGTCTGTTCGTCCGTCTGTCAACAATTCGGTTGTTTCCTCTCTAGAGGTCACAATTTTGGCCTAATCTTTATGAAACTTGGTCACAATGATCATCTCAACAAAATCTAGGTCAAGTTCGATATTGGGTCATCTGAGGTCAGAAACTAGCTCACTAGGTCAAATTATAGAAAAACCTTGTTTTAAACCTTTCAACATGTAGTCTTCATGGTCACTAAACTCTCTACTCTCTATACATACAAGTAAACTTGCATCAACCAATGAAAATGTGTATCAGGGTTCACAGCAGTTTTGTAAAGGTCAAATATCAAAATATTCTAGTATTTTAAGCAGGGTGTGAAGTGTAACGGTTAAGTGGAAATCAAAGCGCTGTAGGGAGCGTAGACATTTTCCTGAGGGTCGTGGGTTCAAACCCCACTGGAACCATAATTTTTTTAATTTTTATTTTTTTAAGTATTTAGGTATTGTTTTGTCTTTATGACAGTTATATGGAGGAAAATATTTTTCCCAAAATATTTTGTTTAAATTATAGGTCAAATCATAGAAAAACCTTGTGTAGTTACCAGAGGTTACAATTTCAACGTAATCTTTATGAAACTTTGTCACAATGATCCTGTCAACAAAATCTAGGCCAAATTCGATTTTGGGTCATCTGGGGTCAAAAACAAGGTCACATGGTCAAATCATTAAAAAACTTGCAATAGAGGCTGAATTTCCTTAAATTTTATTCAGAAAATGTGCATGCACTAGTACCACAGGTGAGCGATCTAGGGCCCTTTGGGCCCTCTTGTCTATTTATAGATTGCTGATTCCTTTGATTTTCTATTTATAGATTGCTGATTCCTTTGATTTTCTATTTATAGATTGGTGAAGCGCGCGCTCTGTACAATCTGGGTAACGTATATCATGCGAAGGGTAAACATACGGGACGAAGCGGGAACCAGGATCCCGGGGAATTCCCACAGGAAGTTAAAGATTGCCTCATCAAAGCAGCTGAATACTATCAGTAAGTTCTTGTTAAATTGGCCAATCAAATATCTTGTTACAAAATACATCATATGATTTCAGATAAGTCGTCCCAAGACGAGCTTTTTGATTGGTTAAAGGAAATAAATTCCTAAATGACTATCAGTGAGTTCTTGATAGCCAATCAAATATCTTGTTACAAAATACATATTAATATGATTTAAGTTAAGTAATCCCAAGACGAGCTTTTTGATTGGTTAAAGGAAATAAATTCCTAAATTACTATCAGTGAGTTCTTGATAGCCAATCAAATGTCATGTTACAAAATACATCATATGATTTAAGATAAGTGTTCCTAAGACGAGCTATTTGATTGGTTAAAGGAAATAAATTCCTAAACGACTATCAGTGAGTTCTTGTTAACCAACCTATATGATTGGATCAACCAAATTTTGAGAATTGGTAACATTGTTTTAAAGTCTTTCCAGGACATAATTCATATTACAATAACTTGATAAAAGCTGTGGATAGTAATACACTGCAACGCTAAAATTCTAATATCTTATGACGTCATGGTAACCAACTTTTCCCTATTTTTGTAAACCAAGAAATTATTTCACGCAATTTAATTTCATGGAGTTCACAAGTGGTAGAATTTTTCAAAATTAAGTTGCCGCAAAAGTGCTAAAACATTAATATGGACATTGCAGGAAACTTAAAAACGCGAATATTTGTAGTCGCGAATATGCCGTTGATCAGCAAACCGCGAAAGTTAGTATTTGCGAAAGTAAATTTGTTTACAGTATTCGACAATAGAAAATTGGAAACACTTATGATATAGAATTACAAACACTCTGATCTTTGGTGGATACGAATCTCTCGGGAGGAATATAGAGACTGGTGCTGAGGAGTTCTGAATACTGATAAAAATCTGCGGGAATTAATGAATTGGAGGTTTCGTCTGTGTAATAATAACCATAAATCATGAGTTATTGAATCCATTTATAGTAGTAGAACGGTTATATATCCGGTATCTCTGTCATCAATCTATGGTGATATTTTGTATTTATGTGAACTATATATGCACTTGAAAAGCTGATAATATACCAATTTGTCAATTTTATAGAAAAAAATTACCAGTTGTGAAGCTATATGATTATATAGCCGTGGTTATATAGTGAGCTGAATTTGTAACCCGGTGATCCTGGTCTATTTATTTTGTACAAATAAAGCATTGTAAGGTAAGATTTCCTGCATTAGCCTGGTTACAAGATCATCAGCTTCAAGTGTTGCAGGTCCCATCATTATATTAATTACACTCAGGTGGGGGATAAAATAGACCAGTCTACTTCTCCCCTATCTGTGTACGATTCATACTCGGGTGGGGGATAAAATAGACCAGTCTATATCTCCCCATCTCCGTATTAATTATACTCAGATGGGGATTAAAAAGACCAAATTATGGCAATAATGAACCTAATTTATCGATTAAATCAATTTTTTTTTTTTTCACTTTATATCACTTCAAAAACAAATTCACAGGCCATATTTACCATTATTTCATGTTTCTCACCAACATTTATTTATTCACAAAAATTATTTTCAGCACATTACAAAAAAACTTATTTTTTAGGTGATGGAGGAAAAGGCCTGGGGCGGGGGAAGAAGGGGCCTAGGGGGGGGACAAACTGGGCGGGCCCGATTTATCCCCCGGGGGATAAACTGGGCGGGGGATAAAATTGACCGTTACACCGGGATCGATACCAGGTCATGTCATACCAACGACCAAATAAAAAAGGTATGGTACCGGTATTTCCTTTGCTAGACACTCAGCATAAGCCTGGCTTCTCTTCTCTCATACCCTCGTGGCGATAGATTACACTCAGGAATGAAGTGTCGAGTATTAGTATTAGTTGGAAAAAACTTGCTTCACAAATTCACGATCGACAAATTCACAATCGACCTAAAATAAATTGGTATGAACTTATTATTTTCAGGGAGAATTTAACTATAGTGCAAGAATTAGGTGACAGAGCGGCTCAAACCTCTATCACGGTTCTGTATTATATTTTCAGGGAGAATTTAACAATAGTACAAGAATTAGGGGACAGAGCGGCTCAAGGTCGAGCGTGCGGTAACCTGGGTAATACTCATTATCTGCTAGGTAACTTCAGTCAGGCCATCGTCTACCATCAGGAGGTATTTATACAACTTGTATAGCTCAATCTAATACTGGTATTATTCATGACTATAAAATGATAAAATCTGCTACAAAAAATTCAAAATGTCTCTAAATGATGATGTGTTGCATAGGTTTCAACAAAAATTTAGTGGTGCATTCATGGCGACATGTTGACGATGTTGGTGTTATCATGATGTCATCAGGGCCGATCAAGGTTTGGATTGGCTAACGTCACATCAGGCTAATTTAAATATTTATTGTGCACTCTGGAAGTGTTGAACGATATTTCCAAAAATTATTTGC
Source organism: Spisula solida (assembly GCA_947247005.1). NCBI lineage: Eukaryota > Metazoa > Mollusca > Bivalvia > Venerida > Mactridae > Spisula > Spisula solida. The sequence goes on along the minus strand of OX365959.1, from coordinate 41,366,113 downwards.
GTTTGACAGTCATTGTGGGGTCATTCAGTTTTATCCCTTCCTGATTGGTCAATGAACTCCGGCTTTTAGGGAGAAGATTTGGTCCCTGATGGCAAGACATGTGCCCTTTGCTTCTACAGATAACTGATTTATTGATGTATTTACAGAGATTGGCTATAGCACGAGAATTTGGTGATAAAGCTGCGGAACGAAGAGCGTATAGTAACCTTGGTAACGCTCATATATTTCTAGGAGAATTTGAAGTAGCATCAGAACATTATAGGTAAGCTGTTGTCAGGGGTGTCATTATATCAATCCCGAAAGAGCTATAATTTCTGATCAAAAGAAAAGTTTTTTGAAGAAAATATCTCGAGAAATGGCAAAATTGTGGTCAATATAATATGCTCTGAAGGATTTTATTCAATACAAACTGAGTTAAATATGGAAACAATGTGGTTGAAGTGACATAAAGGCCTCTTGTTTGGCGAAAATGGTCAGCCACAAATGATTTTCAGGATTTTTAATTTGGCTCTATTGACACCCGGTGTTATACTTTTGTACCCTGCAAGCAAAGTTTCTTCTTCTGCGTTCCATACAGCCATATGATGGGTTATGCATGAATGGCAGATTTTCTACCACCCTATTTCTAGCTGACACTTGCCAGCTTCTCAGTGGTGGAGGTTTTCACTTAGAATGTCCTCCTCCCAAAGAATAGCTGACAACCAAGGCTGTACCTACTCTGTACAGGGTCCAATTCTGCTACCAGGGAACCATACGGGGAAAGCAAAGTTTAAAAGGGGTAACCTTTCTGTTGATTGGTTAGCAGAGTTTGCTGGTGGCTTGTTTGATTAATGGGTTTAACTCATACCTGTCAAGTCTCACGCATTTGCCGTGTGAATGCGTGAGACTCTCACATTTGAACCCTCAGGATTTTCTTCAATAAAAAGTTTGAAAAACTGAGTTATATATGGTTGACGGCCTCTAGTTTGTCAAAAATGGTCAGCCGCATATGATTTTCAGGATTTTTAATTTGGCTCTGTTGACACCCCTGACTACATAACATGCTTCATGTATAAGGTCAATTATTAGGGCCTCCGGCCAGTTCATTTTATTTATATCCAGTAGGATTTGAACTTTCATCCTGTGTACACTGTTGACTTCTGACCCCTGACCACGGTGGCAACCGTCCCTTCTAACCACAATCTCACTCTGACCATGTCTAAGGCCTTGACAGCTCTGTTAACTCTAGTTACATTATGTATGAGAGAACTTTCATCCGAGATAAAATTGAGATTTTTTCATTTCTAGATGAATTTTTTTTATCTTAGTCATTTGCTTTAGAAATTTCATTAGAGCCTTTGTGAAAACAAAAAACCCCATAACCCCTGGTGTTCCATCAAGGTACTATGTTCTTACTGCAACCTTACATTTGATATTACCGTCAAATATGTAATCTACAATAAATAGTCATTATAATATATTTTATTATTTCTGATTTCAGGAAAACATTACAAATCGCGAGACAGTTACGAGATAAAGCATTAGAAGCGCAGGCGTGCTACAGTCTAGGAAATACTTATACTCTACTTAAAGAATATGTTAAAGCAATAGAATATCACATGAGACATTTAGAGATTGCGCAAGAGTTAAATGATCGTGTAGGTGAAGGGCGTGCATGCTGGAGTCTGGGTAACGCTCTCACTGCCCTCGGACGGAATGAAGAAGCTATTAAATACGCCAGTAAACATCTGGAAATATCAAAAGAAGTAAGTTCAAGTAATATATTTATGCCTCCCATCTTTGATGAGGGGTATATTGCTTTGTAAGTCATGTAGGTCTATCTGTCGATAGACCAAATGGTTTCCGTTCAATAACGCAAGAACGCTTAGCCCTAAGATTTTCAAGCTTTACATGGAGGTTGGTCATCAATAGTAAAACAACCATAGGCAGTTCTATCTGATGTTAAAAATCCCATACATTAAAACTCGCGAACTACTTGAGAACATTAAATTCGCAAAATTTTGACCTCGCGAAAAGTTTTGCTTTTACAGTAATTGAAACGAAAGGTATCAAAGTAAAATGTTGTTACATATTATGGTTACATGTTTCAGATCGGAGATGAAACGGGTCAAGTGACCGCACAGATGAACTTAGCCGACCTTAAATCCGTGTTAGGAATACATTCTGGCCCCGAGACTGACCGTCCTAACGTACAACCTGATCAACCGGATGTAGGAATGTGTAAGTTTTGCCTGCACTGCATTCAACAAAGGAAATATTTTTCACGTTACCTACCTGTTATTCTGTGAAAGATATGTTACAAAAAAACAGGTTTGTTATGTGGGCAAAGTTTGGCTAACCATAAACCGAGGTGGTATGTCTAAATTGGTATATCAAAACAGGACAGAAGCAACAATAGAATATGAATAGTAAAACCCATCAGGGGCGTAGCCAGCCATACGCACTTACGCACATGCGTAACATCAATTTGAAAAGTAAAAAAAAAACATAAATACAGCCAAAAACTGACATAAAAGTCAAAATATTGGGGTGTTGTACTTTTAATATATCTTACCACGAAATTTCACCATTTCTCTGCAAAGCTTGAAAAAAACTTCTACGGGAGGGGACACCCATCCCAAAGCCCAAATCCACCCCACTACAATACAATATATGTAGCCATCCTGTTATACCCTTTAAACCATTCAATTGTCCATACAATCCATAATCTCAATGATGCTTATGTGCGTAACATCCATTTAAGCTTGGGTACGCCCCTGCCCATATATCCGTACATATTTCAAACTGAGAATGGAATAAGCTGGGTTTTACACGTTCTAACTGTTTATGCCAAGCAGAACGTTCAACAAATGATTTAAGCGACAAATATCGTGATTATTTAGTCCCCTACCGGTTTTTGACCGGAGGGGACTTATAGGTTTGCCGTCCGTCCGTCAAAAATCTGGATACTGACATAACTCAAACAGTCTAAGCTAGGTTTACGAAACTTGGTATGCAGATAGGGGGCAATAAGGTGATAATGCACGTCCTAAAATATTTTGATTCCGACTAAAATTGTGGTTGCTATGGCAACAGAAACATTGAAAATGTCTTAAAACCGGTAGGGGACTTCTGTATTGCTTGCAATTCTTAATTACTTGTTTAATGTAAAATGTTCATTAGCTTTGTTGAACGCAGGGCTGATACAAATTTTCATGAAATATCTTAACCTGAGCTAAAGGGAAACAATCCAATTACAAAAATAGTCTTAACAAAATACTATAGCGCACAGAAACAGGGGCAGCACCGAGCCACCCACACAAAAGTCAGACAAGGAACAAACCATCAATATCACCAAAAATAGGATATTTCAAGCAAGCCTGTATACTAGACCTACTATATACTCAAACCGAAATCAAGCAAGCCTTTATATATACTCGCCCAGCAATGAATGACTTAACCAGCCGCATTATCAAGGGAGATTATTCTTGATATTTGTCTCAAAATGCTCGTCAGAGTTGTCCTACCTTCATTTAGTCTAGATAGTATTTTGCTGCTGGCTGACATTTCTTCCTCCGATTTGTAATATAAGCATCATTCTATGGTTTTATGCTTATTGAGGATTTAGAGCAATTCTTAGAGAAAACTGTAGCTGCCTTGCATAAATGCCAGTTCTTGGCCTTAAAATTTTCATTAAAAAAGAACACAGAGAATGTGAATCATGTAAATTCTTGAATATCTAGTGTAATGGCAGTGATTCTTTTGACTTCTGGGGGAAACGAGCCGGGCCCATAGGAGGGGGAATTTTCGCTTATTGTTCAATTCTCCTAAAAAGTCTAGTATGATTGTTTATTGGGGGTATTTCAAGCATGGAAGGTCAAAACAAACTATTTCAATCCATTCTGCACTCATTTATCAACACAATTTTCTTTATTTATGTGGCAAAAAATTGAGCAAGGCTCCAAGGGTAAATTTAGAAATATTTGGGGGGAAATATATACTCTGCGGAGAGGGGAAAGGGGCCTAATATCTCCATATATTTTAGCCAAAAAAAAACCACTGAAAGGTTATTGCAGGAACAAGCTTTTGTGCTCATGACTTGTTCTACTTCTAGCGTTATAAGCCAGTTGCATCTCCTAGTTTTATCATATGTTGCTGAAATCAAATTTACAAGAGTTAATGGCTTTATTTGGAAAAATATATTTTGTGCCAATGTTCATATTTTGTATATCTGTAATTTATGTTTACGTTGCACTGGAATTGGAGTAGTAATATCATGTATCTATAATTTACATTAATCTTTAGATCGTAGGACGGGGGGTGTACCGGTATCTCGGCGACACAGTATGGAACGAATGGAATTGATGAAACTAACGCCGGACAAACGAGAACTTCCAGCTAATCACGGTGGTGCTAGGCCTAAAATTCCTAAAGTGCAAAAAGCGATGACGATAGCATCAGAGACGATATTACCGAAATCACAGAGTGTTGATATGGAAGTAAGTGTAAGTACCGAGCAAAGACTTATACATTACAAAGATTGGCAAGTAATCTAAATCTCGCAAAGTACTACGACAGATTGACAAGATTTCATCAAATCATGTTTGCTTATTTTCTATTGAAGATACATTAATAAAAGTCAATTATATCTTGTAATAGATAATACAATAGAAAAATAGAACAAATACAATGTTGAGGATTTGAAACCGGTCCATTAAGACATAGGCAGCTTAATACGCATGGTTGCTAGTAGGTCGCCTACAAGTTGGCCTTGTGAATAAGCTGTTTTTATGCCCCCGTATCAATAGATCAGGAGGCATATAGTGATTCACCTGTCCGTCCGTCCGTACGAATGCACCGGTAGTTGTGGGTGTGGAACAATAGGCTATTTTTAGATTCCATTCATTCCGTCACTTGTGGGGTGCAAAATGCTACTTGTGGGTTGCAACCAAACAAAAGAAAGAACAAAAGAAAACCCCACAAATACCGTCTCATGAGTACGTCTGTCCATCCGTCCGTCCGTACAAATGCACCGGTAGTTGTGGGGTGTGGAACAATAGGCTATTTTTAGATTCTATTCATTCCGTCACTTGTGGGGTGCAAAATGCTACTTGTGGGTTGCAACCAAACAAAAAAAAGAACAAAAGAAAACCCCACAAATACCGTCTCATGAGTACGTCCGTTCGTCCGTCCTGGTTAACTCAAATTGACCGTTTCTTCTAGCATTAAGATGGCTTGCTACAAAGCTTTCATACTTGCATGGATGTTGTATATGAACACTCTCCAAGCACCTGTATCACCTGACCCCATTTTGACCTTCACCTTGACCTAATTTTGGACTTAGACTTATTGAAGGGCCTAATTCTTGGCTAACCCAAATTGACCGTTTCTTCTAGCATTAATATGGCTTGCTACAAAGCTTTCATACTTGCATGGATGTTGTATATGAACACTCTCCACACGCCTGTATCTACTAATCCCATTCTGACCTTCACCTTGACCCAATTTTGGACTTATTTATGGACAAGGCTTCCACAGGGGGCATAAGCGTTTATTGAACGCAGTCTTGTTCTTCTTCGAAAATTTTGTAATTTACAAAGATTATATACTATAATATTATGCCTACTATTTCATTTTGATTATGTTTTCAGTCGCTATCACCTGAAGATGACGGATTCTTTGACCTTTTAAGTAAATTTCAAGGTCGTAGAATTGATGAACAAAGATGTAGTCTTGTTCCTGGTGACAAGAACGGTGTCACAAAATCTGAAAGTGTCCCGAAATCCAACAACATGATAAAACCTGAAGTCATCGTCACGAAATCAGATAACAAGGAAAACCAAGAAAAGAAAACTAAAGCAGGTACAAAATACTAATTAGTCTCCTTGATAGCCGAGTGGTTGAGCGTACGCTTTGAGTGCGGGAGGTCTCAGGTTCAATCCTAGGCTGCGTCACGCAAATGATGAAAATAAAAATGGTACCAGCATTTCCCTTGCTAGTCGCTCAGCAATGAGCATAAAATGAAAGCTGGCATCTCTTCTCTCATACCCGCGTGGTGATGGATGCCATAAGGAATGTGGTGTTAAGAATGATTAATATTAATTGAAAAAAATTCTTTCACAATCACCCTAAAATAAATTAGTATAAACTTACAAAAAACTTGCCTCTATACTCAGCACATGTTCCAAGTAGATAATTCTTAAAATTCTCCTAATATTTATACCCCCCGCACAACAAGTCCGTCCATCCGTCCGTAGACGCATTCTTGTGGATGTAACTCCTCCTACAGTTTTTGCAGCATTTGCTTCAAACTTTAACAGATGAACACCCTCAACATGTAGATGTGCATAAAGGAAAGAATTTGCGCTGCAACAATTTTTGACAGAATTATGGCCCTTTGTACTTTTATGCACTATACAATATATAGTGAACAGTTCTTGTGGACGCAACTCCTACAGTTTTTGCAGCATTTGCTTCAAACTTTAACAGATGAACAACCTCAACATGTAGATGTGCATAAAGAAAAGAATTAGCTGCAATGATTTTTGCCACACGGGGGGTATATTAGTCTGCTGAATGGCGACAGTTCTAGTTTATTTCTGATCATAGTTTTGTTCTGAAATATGATTTATGATATTTGTTGGTTAATTGCATGTTTCTATTAAACAAAACTGACTTGCCAAGTTAATTCAACCAGTTAATGAGAAAGATGTTGAATTTTTCAATTAATTTTGACTGCTTAATATATTACTATCAAGGAAATATAAGAAAAACAAAGGGGTCTAGTTGGAACATTTGCACAGGTCTTGGGAGGCACTTGAATTTGTAAAAAATGAAGTTTTGATAAATAGGCCTAGTATGAGTTTGCGAAGACAGTCAAAAAATAACAGAACATAATTAAGATAATAATAATAACAACAACATTATTTATAATGAATGATATATTTGTTTCTAGACCAATTTTCAATATGGTCCAAATCAATATGATGAAGTATTGATGAATGGTCGAATAAAATCAACACACCATCTTATTGACTTATCTTTTTATGCCCCCCTATCGATAGATGGGGAGGCATATAGTGATTCACCTGTCCGTCCGTTCGGCCGGCCGTCCTGGTTAACCCAAATTGACCGTTTCTTCTAGCATTAATATGGCTTGCTACAAAGCTTTCATACTTGCATGGATGTTGTATATGAACACTCTCCACACGCCAGTATCACCTAACCCCATTTTGACCTTCACCTTGACCTAATTTTGGACTTAGACTTATTTATGGACAAGGCTTCCACAGGGGGCATAAGCGTTTATTGAACGCAGTCTTGTTTCTTAACAGAAATGACAGCAAATGACCACGGTCGCATTAAGCATCTGATTATTGTGATTCTATTCTATTTAATTCAATTTTAGAGTGCATACTTTTGCCATGTCAAACCCAATTTTTATGCCCCCATACTTTTGCCATGTCAAACCCAATTTTTATGCCCCCATACTTTTGCCATGTCAAACCCAATTTTTATGCCCCCATACTTTTGCCATGTCAAACCCAATTTTTATGCCCCCATACTTTTGCCATGTCAAACCCAATTTTTATGCCCCCATACTTTTGCCATGTCAAACCCAATTTTTATGCCCCCATACTTTTGCCATGTCAAACCCAATTTTTATGCCCCCATACTTTTGCCATGTCAAACCCAATTTTTATGCCCCCATACTTTTGCCATGTCAAACCCAATTTTTATGCCCCCATACTTTTGCCATGTCAAACCCAATTTTTATGCCCCCATACTTTTGCCATGTCAAACCCAATTTTTATGCCCCCATACTTTTGCCATGTCAAACCCAATTTTTATGCCCCCATACTTTTGCCATGTCAAACCCAATTTTTATGCCCCCATACTTTTGCCATGTCAAATCCAATTTTTATGCCCCCATACTTTTGCCATGTCAAACCCAATTTTTATGCCCCCATACTTTTGCCATGTCAAACCCAATTTTTATGCCCCCATACTTTTGCCATGTCAAACCCAATTTTTATGCCCCCATACTTTTGCCATGTCAAATCCAATTTTTATGCCCCCATACTTTTGCCATGTCAAACCCAATTTTTATGCCCCTGCATCTACTGATGCTGGAGGAAATGTCAATGCCATGTATCACTTTCCGACATCTTTACAGAATTATGGCCCCCTGATTGATTGACATAGCTAGTTATTATAAACAAGGCTTCCACCAGGGCATTAGTGTTTACTGAACGCAGTCTAGCTTTGTCCTTGAAAATGGCGTAAATATACTAGAAAAGTCCTTGAAAAGTACTTAGTTTCGTGAAGTTTTGTATGAACCATGTGTTGCATATTTCAGTATCTACACCAGACAGTGATAATTTCCTGGACATGATTGCTGGAATACAAGGTTCTAGAATGAATGATCAACGTGCCTCGTTACCACAGTTCCCGGGACTAAACTCTCAGACTGTCATTAACCAGTATCTACGACAACGTAATGTACAAGATGTTCCTGATGATAACTTCTTTGAAATGCTTATGAGATGCCAGGTAGGTTTTCAGGGTTCACACATAGCAGGGTTCCCACGGTCAGGGAAAAACGTAATTTTTTCAAGGTCAGGGAAAAGTCAGGGAATTTTGAAATTAGTCGGGAAATCTGGAAAGTGAGCTAAAGTCAGGGAATTATTCTTTAAAGCTGTTGATAAGTGTCATTTCCTATGAATAAAATACCAAAAACTGAAAAAATCTTCGCTCGCTGTGCTCGGTTGGGATAACTTTAAACTACAATAACTTCAAGTTAATCAACAGCCTTCAAACTGCTACCTTAAAATTTTTGGTTCCATGCGAAGCAAATGTAGCTTTCTTTTCTCTTTTTGTATTGCCAAATTTTGCTCTAACAAAAATGCCCAATCTCTCTAAAAAGTCAGGGAAAACTGCTGTGTGGTCTGGAAAAAATCAGGGAATTTTGTCTTCGAATATTTGCATAGGTCTTGAAAAGTCAGGGTAATAAACAGAAATATTAATAATTTTGATGATAGCTAATTAACATAATAAAGAATTTGAATTATGGCATCAATGTAAATTGTTCGCATTAACATAAATTAACATAATAGGACCAAGACTGGCCCTTTAAATAGTGTTTTGGTGACACTATAATAAATACACCAGACCAAAGCACTTGTCCTGCAATATAGAAGAATACCCCAAAATCTTACTCGTCCTGCTATATAAATAAAGAAGGAAAACATTTTGTAGGACAAGCAAATAAGTAGATTTATCGAGGCCTGTAAAGACACTTCATGTTGACTTTATATTGCAGGGTGCCCGTATTGATGACCAGAGAAGTCAGTTGCCTCATGTACGACAAGCCCCCACTGTCCCTGATGAAGATTTCTTTAGTTTAATACAAAAATTACAATCTAGCCGGCTAGATGGACAAAGAACGTGTCTACCTGACCAAGACGAGGGTCTTCCTGCGTTACCTACGCCAGGAAAGAAGAAAAAGAAATAAAGACAGTGTAGATTGCGATTAGTTTGATATCATTAGTAGACCTATGCTATAGATAGTAAATTTCATGCGTTGTTTTCATGTAAATATAAATCCATCTGAAACATATTGTCCAATAGTTACTGTACAATCATTGATATTGGTGGGTAACAAAATTAAGTCTCCTCGATAGCCTAGTGGTTGAGCGTTCGCTTAGAGTGCGGGGGTCTCAGGTTTGATCCCTGGTCCCTTCATACCAAAGACGAAATAAAAATGGTACCAGAAATTCCCTTGCTAGACGCTCGGCATTAAAGGGAAACTGGCTTCTCTTCTTTCATACCCTCGTGGCGATGGATAACATCAGGAGTGAGGCATCAAGAGTGATTAATATAAGTTGGAAAAACTTGTTTCACAATCGACCTTAAATAAATTAGTATAAACTAAACAAAATTGAGATGTGACTTTTAGTTAAATGGTGATATTTTGGGTTGCAAATCAGTGGATAAATAAGATAATAGCAAATCAGACAGGGAAAGCAGAACTCAACAGAAACAACAAAGCATGAAAGGTAAAAAAATGTCACAACCGAAAAATCACAAATTACTAGTACTGTCACATTGACAAATAAAAAAATAAAATGAAAGGAAATCGAACAGCTACGAAATAAAGAAACCTTACTCAGATAGCCTCCCCCCCCCCAACATTGGATGGAAAAGACCTTGTTAAGTATTTGAGTCGATTTAAACTTACCATTTAGATTTTATTTCCTGATTTGAGTTCATCTTCGAAGCGAATGAAAATTGTCATCCATGAAAATTTGAGCTGATTTTTGAAATAAATGAACTTTTGTTACCCACGAATATTAATGGTTTTACAGTGAGATTTACGTTATGTCTCTGAGATAAAACCGGTTATAGTTTTAATCTTTGAGATACAATTTGTTTTTGGATTAATAATGTGATACAAAGATGCACATTTGGGGGTAATTATCCAATTGATTTGTTAAAAAATCATTTGATGTCGAAATCTGGGAGTAAATAATATCAGCAATGGCACTGCCTATTTGAGGATTTATTATTTTAAAAATAAAAAAAATCAGAATTTACACATTAAATTATACAAGTAGTATAAATAACCGTAATTTGATATTTTAATCAGTTAAGCAGTTCATAAAAGGTTCACTAAAATACCCAAGAAATGAATGCTTAAACAATTAAAAAGATTCAATTCAGAAATGAAATAAATAAATACTCTGCATTAAACAACCAAACAGACCAGAAACCATGTCTTTTCCTTTGTGTACTATTTGCTGAGAGTATCAAATAAACTGTAAACCTTTGGTAATATCAATTAAAAGTTTAAATACAGGACGTCGGTTAGTGATTTGTACAGTAATACATATCTTTGTTAAATAATTGAAATTTAATTATTAGTAATCTTATAACAAATTTTATAACAAAAAAGGTTTTTGATTTACTGAATAATTCAAATTTAAGTAACAATGATATTCTGAATCGACTGGAAATATCTCGCAAATAATTATTTTTGTAGCAATTCAATAAAAATATTCTCTGTGTAGAATTTATCTACTGTATGGTTTTGGTGTAAACTATTGAAACAACAACTCTGCAGTCCGAGTTCAAGTTTAATGTTCTGTTGTTTCTATTTTCTCTCCAACTTGACGTCTTAAAGAAGTATTTCTGAGTTGAATAAATCTGATACTCATGTGATTATGTGAGTTGATTGGCTTATCATGAATTATCCCGCTTGATGACTTGTTTTTATGCCCCGACATCTACTGATGCAGGAGGCATATAGTGATAGTCCTGTCCGTCTGATTGTAAGTCTGACCAAAATGGTAACCAAAACTTGCAAGTCCATCATGGCATTGCTTTCAAACTTGACATATAGTCCAGTTAGGATATTGTGACAGTGACGTTGCAGTTTATGTGTACGCAAAAAATCACAACCATTGTCTAAACAGGTAGAGCGAAGTTTAGTATGATAGTTTAGCATTGAAAGTATAGTTGTTTGTACAGTATAAGCCTTTATAATTGGATTACACCGTTATAGTTGAGTCGACCGATACCTCACTGGATTTTTATCCTGACTGGACTATACTTGTTTACCATCATAAACACCTTACATTGTCAAAGCCTTGTAACACTATCCAATAATTCAACAGAGTTATGGCCCCTGATTGACTTAGCTAGTTTTTATGAACAAGGCTTCCACCAGGGCATAAGCGTTTATTGAACGCAGTCTTGTTATCATTAGAAAATAAGCTGCTGATGTAATGTAAGTATACATGATAAATTGCTTCAGTACTGTGTTGCTTGTATTTAAGATCTGACATTCATTACTCATAATTTACTGCTACATGTAGCAGTATCTCCACATTTATGTTATCTGATCACTAAACAGGATAAAAAGTAATGTTTTTAGTCCCCTTCCAGTTTTCAACCGGAGGGGACTATACGTTTGCCCTCCGTCTGTCAGTCATTTCGATTCGGACAATTGTGGTTGCTATAGATATAGAAAAGTGAAAATACTTCAAATTCTGGATCCTGTCATAACTCTTAACAGTTTCCCAGCTAGGTTTATGAAACTTTGTATATGGATAGGTGTCAAAAAAGAGATTATGACTTATGACATCTAAATATCTTGATTCGGGCTAAAATTGTGGTTGCAATGGCAACAGAAACATTGAAAATGATTAAAGGCTCATGGCTTCAAACCGGTCCATGGCTTCAAACCGGTATGGGACTTCTGTATTGCTTGCAATTATTAATGACTTGTTCATAATAGCGTTGACATTATAGAAAAGGAAATATCCTTTTATTTTTTTAATAAAACTAAAAAGTGTAAAACCATTTTATTGACTGCATAAAATGTCAATAGATAACTTTAAAATAAACAAATTGTCTTTGACAAATATGTTTACTTGTCATTGCGTTGATTTTATATCATCTGGCTTGATAGGCATATCAAGTTCTTACTGCTACCTGTTGTAAACTCATCTTTTTTTTGTTGGATATTTTATCACTGTAGCGAATACGCTATTAGATATTTGCATAATTGGAAAGTTTAATCTCGTGCAATCACTTGTGTGTATTTGATTCTTTATTATGCCATCCATCTTTGATGAATGGGTATATTGCTTTGCACATGTCCGTCAGTCGGTTGGTAGGTCGGTAGACCAAAAATGGTTTCCGTTCAATAACTCTAGACCACTCTGCCCTAGGATCTTCAAACTGTACTTGGAGGTTGGTCATCAACAGTAGATGACCCCTATTGATTTTGAGGTCAGTAGGTCAAAGGTCATTAATGCTATATGGCTGCAATGGGGGCATTCATGTTTTACAAACATCTGTTTTTCACCTATTTTAGGTTGGCATATTTCATTAAATCACTGTGTTGAATGTTGTACATCATCACCATTTATCATTGAACTTGTTAAATAGTCCCCTTCCGGTTTTTGACGGGAGGGGACTATAGGTTTGCCCTCCGACCGTCAGTCCATCTGTCCGCCAAAAAATCTGGATCCTGACATAACTCAAATAGTTTTATAGTTAGGTTTATGAAACTTGGTATGTGGATAGGGGGCAATAAGGGGATAATGCACGTCCACAAATATTTTGATTCGGACAAAAATTGTGGTTGCTATGGCAACAGAAACATTGAAAATGGCTTAAAACCAGTAGGGGACTTCTGTATTTCTTGCAATTCTTAATGACTTGTTCTGTGTGCAATTTGTTACATTGTTTTCTTGTAAAATACTGCCACTGTAAAAGAATACTATCATACAGTTAGTTTCACATTTCTCTGATGTTTGTGCAGACCTTCAGCTACATGTACTAGGGTAAAAACTTTCAGGGACATGCCCAAACTTCATGTGTTTGACTGTACCAAAAAAAGCCAGTTTTTCATAATTTTCATAAATTGTCGAGCATACTGAAAAACTTGCTGTATGTGTTACCATAGTTATTCAATAGTATAATCATTACCATCAATTTGTTAAATATATAAAATGTAGGTTAAATCTTCAAATTGTTAACTGTTTGTTAAAATAATATATGTACCTAAAGAATAATTTATTTGGAAAACGTTCAGCATTATGCCCAGAATAATGCCAATGAGTTTACATACACTACATATCGCTGGCTTAGAATGAGAAGGTCATAAGCGCTACTTGCGACTTTATTACACTCATGCATTGTTAAAATTTGCGTCACAAACCTATCTTATGAGCCTATCTGATGAAAATCGGAACTGGTCATGTTAATCAAACCAAAGTTTTAAAAAGCTTGTTTTTCTCATAAATAAAGAGTAGTTTTTAGACAGTTTTTCTTGTTTACTCAAAATATCAATTTTGTACTTACAACCTTTTCATGCTTAGCCAGCGATTTTAATTCCGTTATGTATATGTAGAAAACATAGGGTCATCAGATCCCGATCTCCCGAAGCATCTCAAGTAGAAATCTCATCTCAAATTGAGTTTTTACTCAATTCAGGGTCTGAATGTGTGATAAATCTGATGTTTCAACTTTTGAAATTTTACTGTTTTAAACTCCGAATAATGTTTCTGTTTTTTATGCCAATTTTGAGCCAAGCATCCAGTGGAAATTATCACAAAGACTCATGACAAAATCTGAGATGAGATTTAACTCAGATTGAGATGCTTCGGGAGATCGGGGCCAGATCTCATAACTTGGTGCTCTGTCTTATTGTCTGTTCTACTAACATTTTGTATGTTTCTTTCATGGAAATTATGAATATTTAATCCATTCACCAGAGCTACAGATAAGGTTTTGGTCCATTGGGTATTTTACCCCCTATTTCAATTTTGATTGGGTTTTGACAAATTTTAATTGGGTATTAAATAAAACTCATAGGGTAAATGATCTTTTATATACTATTTTTCACTAAAATATCGTTTTCTATTTGAGTATTTTAGATTGTCTTTGCTTTTTCTTACTCCCCCTCTCAAAATCTATTGGGTTTTTATGAAAATTAATTGGGTAATTACCCCAATACGCAGCTTATCTGTAGCTCTGATTCACAGTTTAACTGTACACATACAAATGAAATTACAAATTACTTTTGGCATCTTATTCATAAATATCAACTCAAAATATTTTAAGTACATAACATACCTTGATTTTCAGTCAATTTCATCTAACAAAAAGATTTGATAACATAACAAATGCATCTATAGATGTGTAATGAAATATCAGTTTATGTTAATAGCATTATCAATTTTCAAATTATTTCACCCTTGGCTTTTGTAAGCTAATTTTAAATATGTTTGTATATATATTATATGGTTACCTATGGTCCCGACTGATACTGACTTCAGATCTTTGTCATACACATAAAATATTTAATCCAATACATCATTAAGTTTTACAGATCTCAATCAATTTTAATACACTACATACATACATCTTTACATTTTGTTGAATTAGGAAGGTGTCTGAATTAACCTTGTTACCACTAAGTGTACTGGGTTCGAGTCTGTCAAGGTCTGTTAACCACACCTACAAGTATTCATTTCATCCCAATTTTAAGTTAAGAACAACATTACCACACCTTTAAAGATTTGATAGTACAAAACTTCACTTAAAGATTGTTCATAGCATTAAGTCTTGTGTCCTAGACATTCAATTTTGTCATTTTTTTTGTTACCTAGAGTTTTACAACAATAGCATTCAGGCTAACTTGAAATTCAAAAACTGTGTTACCTTGACATTAAATGTCTTGTGACCTTGACTTTCAAGACAATCATAGCATTCTTACTATTGACCTTGATATTCAAGATTTTTTGACCTTCACTTTTTTGGTAATCATAGCATTCATGCCTGTGACCTTGACATAGAAGATTTGGTGTCCTTGAGAAAATGCTGCTGTTTCACTTGTTGAATATTTGCACCTCTGACATCTGTCTGTATGTTTTACCAATAATGCTCAATGCACTTATTGTATAGAGGAAATCACCCATTCATTTGTAAAGTGACCACGGACAATCTATTAGATGAATGAACAATAAAAACCTCCCATTCACCAATTGCTAGCTGGTGGGCACCTATGCATATGAATACTTCTGTATAAAACATCATCTCTCTTTTCATCGTCATGTGTAAATTGTATCTTATATAAACTGATCAGTTTACTCCAGGTCGCATCATTTTGTACCATTTGGGTAACAAGCCTTATAAAGGTTTGAAAGTCAAATGCAAATAGTCAAGTACCTGGTCACATTTTAGTAAAACAGAATATAATCCCAGACATTGAGCTATCAAACAACTGAGAGATGAATGTTTGGGATTATATTTTTATGTTATGTTAAATGTGATTAGTACTTACTTATTTACTTACACGCTTGAAATATGCCTTCAGGCATGTAGGGCAGCAACAAAGGATCTCCACCAGGGTCTTGTCTTTGACCAACTTTTTCACTTACAATAGGACTGTCCCTTACTTTTCCGTTAGCTTCCAGGCTATCCTCCTTGTCCAAGTAGGTTTACGACTATATTTGAATTTTGCTTTCATAACTATGTACAAAACGATACGGCCACTTATGATTAACATCACGGAGCTAACTGTTTGACCTTTGCATTATATTTGATGTTTGCATATTTAGCTATACAGGGTTTGCGTTGGTATTCAAAGGTTCTGTGAATCTCAGATATATTAAATATTCAGTGGTTGTCACAATGTTATTATTAAGGAATGCATTGTTTGTGTGGTGTTTGCTTTGCATGGGAGTGAAAATTTAGCCTGCTTTAGTCCGGCGGTGATTACCCTAGCCTTTGCCTGCAAATAAACATGACAATTAAATGTATGCTTTTCTTCAATGTTTTTCTTCAATCTAGTGCATAATCACTTTTAATGCATACTCTTTCAATATACACTGATAACAAGCAGTCAGTCGACCGTGCAGTTTTATTGTCCTTGTTTATTTATTAAAAAGGCCAGAGTTATCTCCAGCGAGCTGTACATGACATATGTTGGTATTGTTTCAATGTCAAAACGAAATTGCCAAAAATAAACAAAGACATGCCCGTTAGACTGAGAGGTTTCCGCAAAGTCTGTACGTGTGTTTGAATGTTGATGATAAAACAGTATCATGTGTTGATTAGGTGCTGTATATGTGATTATGTTAGCCATCATATATCTCTTTGTGCTTTCTATTTGTAACTTGCGCCTTAGATTATCATGTACTCATTACCATGCTGTAGGGCTGCGTATCGGTTAGAATGATCGATACGATATTTGTATCGATACAAAATGATCGATATTCGATATATCATGATATTTTCTTTAAGCAATAAAACGTCTAAATAGGAAGGTATTAGCTTGCAATATGTATTTAACTTGCAGAACACAATTATAACAAGACATGTAACACAAAGGTTCATGGTTTACTCTGTTTACACATGATTTATAGTATTTTGTATCAATTGCTTAGCCACGAGAGGTTAATTTCACAGCAGTTTTTGTTTGAATTTTGTGACGAAACACTGAGTGGACATCAAAAAACTCTACTTGAATGGGGATATTATTGGTTTCCATGTGTATTTGTTGTTGATCGATTATTTGATCGAAAGGGAAATGATCGAACGCAAAATACCGGTATTCGATTTATATCGTTAACCGGTACGCAGCCCTACCATGCTGCATCATGTAGATATATATGTTTGATGAGGGTTGAATGAAGTAACAGTTTATTAAGTTCAATCCCTCTGAATGTTTCAAACCTCAGATCTTTATTACCAACATCCATTACACTCAACCACTTTTCTAATTGGTCACTTTTCAAACCCAAATACCTAAACTGTGATCATATTATTTGATGATATTTTGCACACGTAGGTTTTATGTATGACTCAACATTGATCGCATGACTGACCATGTATACTTTGGCACTTAATTTTGATTTTTAATAAATTAGGTGTTAGGACAATGTCATAAATAGTTTGGGTGCGAAATATCATCAAACATTATGATCACAGTTAAACGTAGTTGGGGTTAGAAAAGTGACCAATTAGAAAAGTGGCTCAGTGTATATTATCTTACTGTAACCATACTGGGGCTTTCTTTATGTTTACATTTAAACGGAAACTATTAAGCTTAGAAAATATCTATGTATGTTTCAATTCGCAGTAATTGATTGTGAATTAACTTCAAATAAGTAATGCAATGACTTTGTTAATATTCCGGGAGAGGGCTTCAATAATGTTGAAATAACTTGTGCCCAATCCCTTTGTGTATAATAAATGCAATAAAATATTATTAAAATAAAAAGTAATGTAATACTTTGCTCATGCTAATTGTCAAACACTGGAAACGTAATATTTTCCTATTCTCTTTAGTATTGTTTAAAACTTTCAAAGTATAAATGGTTTTGTCAATTAAGAAAATGGTAACACTTGACTTATGCTGATCAATAAGGAAACTGAGAACACTTGTTTATTACTGATCACCTATCAACACATATGGGAAACTGGTGTTAATGTGTTTACAAACACTTGTCCGTGAACAATTATAACTTTCCTATGTACAGCTTTCAACAAAATGATTTATCGGGGTTATGAAAGAAGCTTATAGAAACGTGCATATACATGTAATTATTGCATTTGCATTGCCTAGACTAGGTACATGTATTATAAATGTATGGCTTTTTAGATAGCTGCAGCTTTATATTTTATCTTCCATTGTCTATCATACATTGTATATAAATGTATATCCATTGTTTAGACTGTATTTCATCTCTACAAATATCATTAATATGTTGACTCAAAAAATAAAATGGAAATAATGAGCTAAATTCCTCGTTTTGTTTTCATACGCCAAAAATTAAATCCAATCCCATAATATTAATAAATCTACGTTAGAATCAACACGTAACAAACACCAAGGCACGAAGTGCACGTGAAAACAAAAAGTCACAGACAATGTCAACGTAACTCAAACAAGAGGGCCATTGGCCCTAAAGCGCTCACCTGATGACTAGAAGTTAAGGCAGAATCAGTATTTGTTATGATATGACTTTGATATTTGATGTAGATTTTACAAATACACACTTTATGGCCAGGTTTTATAAAGATGAGGTATAAAATGTGACCTCAAGAGTGTTAACAAGGTTTTTTATCAATGTGACCTGGTGACCTAGTTTTTTAATCCCAGGTGACCCAGTTACGAACTTGACATATATTTCATAGAGACAAACATTGTGACCAAGTTTCATTAAGATTAGGTAAACAATGTGACATCTAGAGTGTTAACAAGGGTTTTCTTCAATGTGACCTAGTGACCTAGTTTTTGTACCCAGATGACCCAGTTGCGAACTTGACCTAGAGTTCATAGAGGTTCACATTGGGACTAAGGGTCATTAAGAAAATGTCAAAAATGTTACCTCTAGAGTGTTAACAAGGCTTTTGTTTTGATTGGACCTAGTGACCTAGTTTTTGACCCCAGATGACACAGTTACGAACTTGACATAAATTTCATTGAGACAAACAATGTGACCAAGTTTCATAAAGATAAGTTAAACAAGAGGGCCCAAAGGGCCCTAGGTCGCTCACCTGTCGAACTTGACCTAGATTTTGTTGAGATGGGCCCTAGGTCGCTCACCTGTCGAACTTGACCTAGATTTTGTTGAGATGGTCATTGTGACCAAGTTTTATACAGATTAGGCCAATATTGTGACCTCTAGTGATTACACAAGGTTTTTATATGATTGACCTAATGACCTACCTTTTTACCCCAGATGACCCAATATCGAATTTGACCTAGATTTTGTTGAGATGATCATTGTGACTAAGTTTCTTAAAGATCAAGCCAAAACTGTGACCTCTAGTGACTACACAAGGTTTTTCTATTATTTGACCTTGTGACCTAGTTTTTTACCCCGGATAACCCAATATCAAACTTGATCTAGATTTTGTTGAGATGATCATTGTGACCGAGTTTCATAAAGATTAGACCAAAATTGTGACCTCTAGTGACTATGCAAGGTTTTTGTGTCGCCTGACATATAGGTGTTACTTTGGCGGCGGCGGTGGCGGCGGCGTCACAAATTGCTTGTCCGGAGCATAACTTTGTCACATTAAGTTCAAATGACTCAAGAATTGGTATGCATGTTTTTTGCAATAAGCCGGAGTGCAGTGCGCAAGAACCATAACTCTACCTGTCATAGTTTTTGAATTATTTCCCTTTGATTGATTTTATTAGAGCATTTCTTGTCCGGAGCATAACTTTGTCACCTTACGTTCAAATGACTCTAGATTTGGTATGCATGTTTCTTGCAATAAGCCGAAGTGCAGTGCGCAAGAACCATAACTCTAGCTGTCATAGTTTTTGAATTATTTCCCTTTGATTGATTTTATTAGAGCATTTCTTGTCCGGAGCATAACTTTGTCACCTTACGTTCAAATGACTCAAGAATTGATAGGCATGTTTCTTGCAATAAGCCGGAGTGCAGTGCGCAAGAACCATAACTCTACCTGTCATATTTTTGAATTATTTCCCTTTGATTGATTTTATTAGAGCATTTCTTGTCCGGAGCATAACTTGGTCACCTAAAGTTCAAATGACTCAAGATTTTGTATGTATGTTTCTTGCAATAAGAAGAAATGCAGTGCGCAAGAACCATAACTGTGCCTTGCATCGTTTTTTAATTATTTCCCTTAGATTGATTTAATTTGAGCATTTCTTGTCCGGAGGATAACTTTGTCACTAAGAGGTTGAATGACTTGAAACTTGGTATGCATGTTTCTTACCAAAAGTCCAAGTGCAGTACACAAGAACCGTAAATCTACCTTGTGCCATTTTTCAATTTTTTCCCTTTGATTGATTTTATAAGCATTTCTTGTCCGTGGCATAACTTTGTCACCATAACTATTAATGACTCAAAAATAGGAATGCATGTTTCTTTGCTGTGACATGAAGTGCAGTGCGCAAGAATCATAACTCTAGCTTGTGTAGTCTTTGAATGATTCCCTTCAGATTGATTTTATCAGGACATTTTTTTGTCCAGAGCATCGCTTTGTCGTTTTTAGTTCAGATGACTAGAGAGCTCTTGTGAGTCTGATATGTAGCCCAATACTGGATAGTTTTCCATGACAAATTTGCATTTCGTCAGGCGACACTTGCGACTCGCGGAGCTTTTATTCTATGATTTGACCTTGTGACCTAGTTTTTGACCCAAGATGACCCAATATCGCACTTGACCTAGATTTTGTTGTTATGATCATTGTAAACAAGTTTCGTAACGATCAGGTCAAAACTGTGACCTCTAGTGACTACGCAAGGTTTTTCTATGATTTGACCTTGTGACCTAGTTTTTGACCCAAGATGACCCAATATCGAACTTGACCTACATTTTGTTGTGTTGATCATTGTGACCTAGTTTCATAAAGATTATGCTAAAATTGTGACCTCTAGTGACTACACAAGGTTTTTCTATGATTTGACCTTGTGACCTAGTTTTTGACCCCGGATGACCCAATATCAAACTTGACCTAGATTTTGTTGAGATGATCATTGTGATTAAGTTTCATAAAGATTAATTCAAAATTTTGACCTCTAGTGACTTCACAAAGTTTTTCTATGATTTGACCTTGTGACCTAGTTTTTGACCCCGGATGACCCAATATCGAACTTGACCTAGATTTTGTTGAGATAATCATTGTGACCAAGTTTCATAAAGATTAATTCAAAATTTTGACCTCTAGTGACTACACACAGTTTTTCTATGATTTGACCTTGTGACCTAGTTTTTGACCCCGGATGACCCAATATCGAACTTGACCTAGATTTTGTTAGGATGATCATTGTGACCAAGTTTCATAAATATTAAGTCAAAATTGTGACCTCTAGTGACTACACAAGGTTTTTCTATAATTTGACCTAGTGACCTAGTTTTTGACCCCAGATGACCCAATATCGAACTTGGCCTAGATTTTGTTGAGATGATCATTGTGACCAAGTTTCATAAGGATTAGGCTAAAATTGTGACCTCTAGTGTCTACACAAGCCAATTGTTGACGGACGGACGGACGACGGACGAAGAGTGATCACAAAAGCTCACTCTGTCACTTTGTGACAGGTGAGCTAAAAATGTGACCTCTATAGTGGTTTTCTTCAATGTGGCCTAGTTTTTGACCCCACGTGACCCAGTTACAAACTTTGCCTAGATTTCATTGAGACACACATTGTGACCAAGTTTCATACAGATTAAGTGAAAACTGTGAGCTCTAGAGTGTTAACAGTCCAATTGTTGACGGTGGGCATAGGGCGATCACAATTGCTCACATTGAGCACTTCATATGATTGGAGATCGGAATCCTCAAGTTGGGAATGACAACACTTGTATTGAGAACATCATGGAGAAAGAAGCAGGTGGTGAAAGATTTCTATACAGGGTGTCCTAAAAAAACCTATGTTAAACATTCGTTACTTTGTCTCTATTATCACTAACATATTGTCAATATGACAAAACATTAAGGGATAAACACAGTTCAATATACCAGCATCATAATTGTGATTATTTAGTCCAATACCCAGAATTACCTCCCTTGTTTTCAATTATATTAGCATACAGTGAACAGGGAATGTCAGCATGTTAGATGATATCTCGGGTGTCCCATAGTCAGGGATAATGGATCTGTATACACTGATGTTCATCATGAATGGAAAAAAATTCACTATAGGGCTCATGTCCGAGCTATATCTAGACCCCTTGCCCTTAGGTATGAGGTCAAATGTCCGTGCTTTATTGCGAACGTATCCTAATTTTGCTGCTGATTAGACTTATACAACTGTTACAGGGCTTCTTGGGGATATACTCAAGACAACACTTCGGCGTAGGTTCGAATTACGTTTTAATGATCAATATGCAGAATAAAGAAGTAGAAGAAGAAGCCTAAAACAAAAGAATAGAATGATTTAGCAATTTATACCAATAAGTTCTAACCAATACAGTATTTCATATTATCCAAGAAATTCACGCGTTCTAATCGTTCTAATTCAATACATACAATTCCAAAGCAAATAAATAAAACCTTACCACAGTAGTAAACATCTGATATCACTCAAACTTCAAAGTAATAACATAATCAAAATGATTTGATTAATTAAGTATCTACTATTAGAAGATAAGTTGCGTCGGTCTCGTAAGAGATCTGACATAGGAATGACAGTCAAACTCGTATCGCTAGGGACGCGCAAACTCACATCTCATTCATCCAATCTGATCAAACCTTTCATACAACATATAAAACAGACAAGACAATTGGACAACAGGACAAAACAACAGGTTTTACAAACAGGTTTCACATAACACGCACGGACACTCATACTAAATGCCCTCCTCGGCAACTTCCGTCATTGCCCGTAACCCACGAACAATGACGAAGATCTCCGATTTGGTCAATCAGCAGATGACAAAACAAGACGATACGATACAGAAAGAACATAAACTCGGAATAAAATATTCATGTCAAAAGAATCTGTTAAAATTTCCATTTATTTATCTGTAGTCAAACTTGACCTTGGACATTGGGATATTGTGGTTCGCTACTTTATACTCGTATATAAATATGCTATTTAACAAGAAACCTGTAACTCATGTGAACAAGAGCTTGTCTGGGATAAATCAGATGAATTTTATGTCAATTATGTCAAATTATAATATATTATATGCCTCAATTCCTCTCTTTTTCTGCATGATACTGGAACCAGTGAAAACAGTGAAAATAACAAAGTTATAAAACTGGGTCACAATGATCATAATCATCAAATCTAGGTCAAAAAGAAAATCAGACAGGAAATGCAGCACACAACTTAAACAGCCGATAACAGACAATATAAAAAACATCACATACCACAATTACACGGCACAATGCCCTTCACTACAAATAGACGACTTTATAACAAAAAAACACAGACAACACACCGTACAACCCGCTGTGTGTAAGACAGTTCTGTATGTTGAAGGCAGAGACACACGCGTTTTACGCCACTAGAGTGGGTAAGTATTTGTTATTTTATATGTGTTTTGCGTTGCGTTTGAAAGCGATCACTTACATAAATCGTTCACGCGATGAATGAACAATAAGTATATACAATTTATGTGCCCTAAAATGCCATATTATTCGAGTAAGCAGGGTTTAGGCATGCGATGTTTTCCAAAAGTTCGAAACTTTCGCCTTTTACATTGAATTCTCAACTTTATGTCTGTAAATGACGAACTGGTGTGTTGGGGGGTGGGGGCAATAAGCACTCCATTTATTATCATGAAGTTAAGAAACGAATAGTTTTTAGCATTCTATAGAATATGTAAGGTCGAAACGCAGCAATTCAAATTACTTGACAGGGAACTTAATTCATTGTTTTGTTTGTACAAAAATGTATGTTATTTGTATGTTACAAATTTTATTTGACTAGTTTTCGTGAATTACTCACGCGACGAACATAAGACATAATGTCGTAAAACATTGTAATGCTCCGATACATTACTATACATGTGCAGTCGAACATATGATCTTGGTATTAATCTTCTAAGCATTCAATGTTGATTAACATTACCTGTATTTTATAAATAAAACAGTTAGGTTATTTAAACAGTCATAGAGTATACGGTATTACATCTATTTATGGGCTGCTTAAAACAGTTCGGCAATACGTGCTCATGTAGCATCACGTATATCATGTAACATATTATTACATGCTAAGTTGTTTGGTCTTCTAAATGTATTCTAAATATTATAACTACATGGTTATCATTGCAAGCTGTGCTTTATATTATATCTTACCTTTTTTACTAATTCACATTTATACATATACACTAATTCAGAATTTGTAAGGTGTGTACTGGGATACCCTCGACCCAGGCACACCTATTGACGAGGATAATAAACAATCACTCAACCTAAAAAAAAAACGACGAAGTTTAAGCTAACCATTATTTCATAATAGGCAAATATTTCTTAATACAATTGTACAACCATTTTAAAGTGATTAAAACGACGATATGAAATGTGATATGTTTTCTTTTGTTATAGTTACAATTAGCAAAGATCGGATTTCTGATTGTTTTGCTGCTGTTTAGAAGCACGAACAAAAGAGGTTTAATCTAAATAGACAATTCAGCTTACATGATATATTAAGATTGGGAGAAGAGCCAATTAAAGTTTCGTCTGAAGACACAACATATGTTGAACTTCTTTTTATTGCAATATCTTAATTATAGTATATGTTTTTAGTATATATGTCCAATTTGCACGTCAATAGTGGTTAATACGAAAAGAAACGAAATGATCATACGTATCCGAGGTGGATTTAAATGTAAAAAAAAAGTTGTTTGGTCTTAATGACATCATCTTACGTCTTCCGGACCACAGATTATTATGCAACCAGGCCTAGCATAATACCAATAAGACGAGACGCAAGTACGCGTAAATTCTTTATGTACATGTATAATTAGATTTACGATGTACAAATGTAGTTGTTATCAATAACATTTCATATAAAATCAAAGCGCTGAAAGGCATCAGTTGTTCGAATGAATACCATTCTGATCACCTCGGCCTGTATGCATTGAATTATTTACCGGAGACAAACGGAAATGTCCGAGCTTTCATGATTGGAATGAATGAATGCAGGAAGTACAAGTCAAATAGTTTTCTGCGGCCAAATAATTTTTAGTATTGTTCAGCAGTTTGGATGCTGATCGAATTTATTCCGGTTTATGTTAAATGTATTAGTCCAAATGATCCAGTTACGTGTAACATCGGATACTACCGTCTGATTAATATAACCTAATCAGCTACGTGTATGTGTAACAATTTATATAGAGTGATGCTCGGAGTTATGGATATTCCGCGTACCGCTCGTTGAGAGTAGCTAGATTGATTACGCATGGAACTATGACCTCGATATAATTAGAAATACTGGGTCTGTATCACAGTATATGATTACGTCACAGTTTATGCCGACGAAAAAGGTACGAAAGGCAGTTATCAGAAGTGGCAATTGCTTTGCGAATACAAAGAAATACTGGAAATAGGTTTAAATTATTTATTGGGATATCCAACTGTCCTATAGATTTAGAAATATGAAATAGCTTTGGAGTATTTATATGCTGCAATTGATGGAACTATTTTGCATGACGGTTTACATCCGTGTCGGTAGTTATGCAATACCTGTTGACCGGTTTACTATTGCAAAGGTGGCGCTACCTAGCGGCGGTGTAAGAAGAAAAGTAGTTTCATCAACTAAAGTATAGTCGATTGTAGAAACGTGGGTATATAACTATAGTTGGTCGATTCTCGAACAACCAAAAAGTATCTATATTACATAAAGCAGTTAGAGTGACACGTAAAAATACAGTGTCGATGACTTACAGTTTATGTAAACTGCTGATAAACAAGTGCTGTATTTATACCTTTCTGTCATAGATCTACATTTATTAAATATGTAAACGTGCATGGACATGCACTAAGTTTAAGAGAATTAAAGCTCCAGCACGAATAAGATGTAAAGTACAACCTCCTCGACAGAGCAACAACCTTTGATTTCCGGCCATTGTATGACTTCAATGATTAGGAGACTATAAAATTCAACTCTTCTTTTTCTTCCGAATCATTTGCAGGGCCCACTCTGGGGCATTGACGCAACTTGTATGACTTATTGCGCCTCCCAAAAACTGCAAATTTCACCGTCATTTTGTTAACATTGTACTTATATTATCGATAGAATACTACGAAAACCACTCGTTTCTAAACTCTAAGACAGTGCCCGGAGAGCGTAGGCCCCAAAAAGCCATGCACTCGTCATTAACAGGCATAAAATGCCACACACAACCGATAATTGCCAGCGTCAGCGATCACCA
This sequence comes from Spisula solida, assembly GCA_947247005.1. NCBI lineage: Eukaryota > Metazoa > Mollusca > Bivalvia > Venerida > Mactridae > Spisula > Spisula solida. Next base: position 41,339,747 of record OX365959.1, on the reverse strand, counting down.
GGTATATAATATATGCCGTTAATCAACTTGATGAAAAAAACCACTGAACACTCGTCGTGCTCGTGATTCTTGGTGAAATGGACTTTGGAATACAGCCTAACATGAACCTGGGTTATATTTATAACATACACATCGTACAAAGGGGTTTTATGGCCCTGTCAAGTCAATAGAATTTCTGCCTTAGTCGTTAGCATAAGTCTCTTATCTCTGCGTTAGCATTAACATTTAACGTACTGCCTTTGTCGTTATCATTCGAAAAACAGAACTGCCTATTTCGTTAGCATTTATTTGTACCTCGTTCAATTTAAACCTTTGTATCTTCACAGAAAATGTACATTTTCTAAAACGGAAACGACAGATATATTGAGGAAGGATTGAAGTTTGTATTCAATGTTTTAGAATTGTTCCAAACCACGAAATAAGTTGAGAATGTAATGTCAAAGGCGAAAGTTTCGAAATTTTGGCAAACATCGCATACATAAAACATGTTTACTCGATTAATATGGGAGTTGTGGGCACATAAATTGTATTTACTTATTGTTCATTCATCACGTCATCGATATATGTAAGTGATCACTCTCAAAAGCAACACAAAGCACATATTAAATAACAAATACTTACCCCACTCTCGCGTGTGTCTCTGCCTTCAACATACAGAACTGCCTTACACACAGCGGGTTGTACGGTGTGCAGTATTACAGTCAGGAAAAGAAAGACGTGTATTGACAGGTGGGGGATGAACGCATGGAAAGATAGTAAGTTATGTCATACAACGGAGAAGGGATACATAATTTACAAATTAATAACACAATTATGAAACATAAAATTACTTAGAATATAACCTACATTATGAGCCAATGAAAACGCCGCATTTTCGCGGTTAAATGAAAATTTAATCATTAAAATTTTCTCTTCACAGACTTGACGTCATGCGTTGGCGCTAATTTCTATCGGCCAATCAGAATGCAGAATGTTATATTCTAAGTTAGTTAGAACATATTAAGTAAATTTTAATGACTAAAAAGGCCTCGCTTCGCTTCGCTCGCTCCGACCTTTTTAATCATTAAAATTTACTTAATATGTTCTAACTATAACATATTTACACATGCAGAGAATTAATATCCATCTTAAATATATACATTGCTTGGAAAGAACATGGTCATAAAAACGTACGTAAACGAACAAAAGCAATATGCATTTTGACACAGAGATGTGTAGGAAGGAATCAGCCAATCTTATCATCAATTATAGTTTATAGGTACGTTCATCATTGCTTGCATCATCATGGTCCGGTCTATTTACTGTAAAATATAGATATAATTGCATTTCAAAACATTAATAATTTCCAATAAAACTATTCAAGGTTTGATGTTAAATTTCGAATTATTTGTTATTGCACAAATAATTCGTTATTGATTAAACATATTTATTTTACATATATATTATTTGTTATTGATTAAACATATTAACTTTATTTTGCTAGAATTTGTACATAAGAACCAATACAACATAAATAAATGTATACAAATATTAGTATTGTTCTTCATCATTTTTCATTGTTCTTATTGTTAATGAAAAAAAGTGTAGACAAGGGTTGTTCAAATTGGAATGCAAGTGATTATATATCTTTCTTGTATCACTGAAATTAGCATTACAGGATTATTAGAAATCAAAGTTTAATTTAGAAATTTTAGTTGTTTAATGTTTAGTAAATTTTGATGATGTTCTATCACTGAGTTTTAGCCATCCAAGTTCTTAGAATAGTTCTTGCGACAGTGCTGAATAGTCTTGATTAAAGATTACTCTAGGAGCTCGTTTGTGAAACTTGTGTAATTTGTCTAAGAGACCACCACTACAGTTGCCCCATATCCTTTCCGCTACCACGATTTTTTGGGGGGTTATGAGAAATTCATATGGTCCCTATACCCCGTCCCTGAGACACTATTGACTTGCAGCACTGATAAAAACTCGATACATCCGATACATTGTACTACACACCTACCCTAAACCGAAAGTAGAAAAAAATGTCAATATTTCGACTAAAGGTCACCGGATATGACGATGTGACGGTGACCCTTGCGCGAAAAACTTCTTTTTTTTTTAGCTTGACAGGCCTACTTTTTGGCCCCTTTAGGGCATTGTTCCTGACCCCTATGTCTAGCCTTATATTCCTGCTATAGAAAAATAAAAACGTTTTGGCGCTAAATGTTAATGCAATTCCACAGGGAATCGTACCGCAATGGCGGGTAGGACCAGTAATTTCAGTTTCGTAAAATCTACATTCAAAGCCCTCTATAAAGGGGTCTAGCGGGCCCAAAAACCTGTGCACGACCATGGGCCCGTAATATCCTGCAGTCTGGGATGCCTGTGTACCCATGACAGCAAAATTCCCGAATTTGGGCACTTAGGTCGAAAACTACGGAAGGCCGAAATGGCCATCTCGGCGAGTCTGCATAAGTACGCTATGGTAGCGGAAAGGATATAGAGCAACAGTAGTTAAGATGTGGTAGTACGTATGCATAGCAGAACTGGACGGACTTGATAGCAATTGCTTTATTCTTAATAACATATGAAGATAGGTGTTGCATTTCTTTAATACCGTGTTGACTTGTATCCAGTTAAGATTTTGGCCAATGTGCACACCCCATAAATTTTCAACAGAACTGTTTTCTACTACCCCGGCCTTGTAAATGACGTAGGTCAGTGGGGTGAGGGCATGACTTGAGATATGACCAGGAAGATCCGATATTACTAGAATACTATCAATTTTACATAATATCGCGCAACACATGACTGGCCCTTTATTTCATTATACGTGACTGACCCTTTATTTCTTCATACGTGACTGACCCTTTATTTCATCATACGTGACTGACCCTTTATACGGTGCAACATATATCTAGGTACTTCACTTACTGCTTTTTCCAACAGATCAAGACCACAACTGCGAGGATAAGACCGACTAAAGTCGGGAAAACAATCTTCATCCAAAGGTATTTGCTAAAACAAAATAACAATAATTGTATAGTTGTAATAAACGACAACAGTACAAATAATATGAACACAAAGACAAACTATGCATACAATTTCCCTTGAGGTCATTTGATAATTTGACTGAATGGCCAAGCATTTCACTGCGTTTGCTAACAGAAAGCACCACGTAGAAGAAGCAATGCATTAATTTATTGGCTACCAGCGTTCGCTCGTAAGTTAGTTCGTAAGTTATCGTTGCTTAGGCAACGCCTGCTGTGCGCCACGAAGCAGTCCGAATTTAAACTTATGTTATTACGTTCGTCATAATTCAGTCACCGTAGCTCGTTTGTAAATAGCATCATTTACTTAAGATGCCTTATGACTTGTAATGAATTATTCGTCATGTTTGTCCCTAAAGCTCAAAGTAAATTAACGTCTTTATAGCACTCAGAGATAGGTACACAAACTTTTGAAAAGACGAGTTTGCAAAACTTATGATAGTTAGATAAAGCGACATCATGAATGTGTAGCTAAACAAGTAATTAAGAATTGCAAGCAATACAGAAGTCCCCAACCGGTTTTATGCCATTTTCAATGTTTCTGTTGCCGCGTAGCAATCACAATTTTGGTCAGAATCAAAATATTGTTGGACGTGCATTATCCCCTTATTGTCCCCTATCCACATACTAAGTTTCATAAACCTAGCTTGGAAACTGAGTTACGTCAGGATCCAGATTTTTTGACGGAATGACGGACGGACGGCAAACCTATAGTCCCCTCCGGTCAAAAAAACCGATAGGGGACTAATAACGATATGCTGGTTTGACGTGGACGTATTGACGTGATAATAGAGAGGTTGCGATTCGAACGTGTACGACTACGTGTAGCTACCGTACGTGTATACGTACGCGTTGCAATTACAATTGGCTTGCGGAACACGACGTGTGCGTGTAACATCACATGGCAGTTGTAACATGATTTCTTCGTGAATCGATAATGAGTGTTTTTATAAACTCACTGAGACTACCGGCGATAAAATCTTGGGTTTCCCGTGCATACGCATACCTGTGTGACGTAGTATACATTATATTTTCGTCTGCCACACGTCCGTTACTTGTAGAAACTACACATACCTGGATGACGAAATACCCAAAAATAGTATTCACGTAGACGTACACGTTACACGTTGCCTTTCGCAATCTCTCTAATATTATTTGGAGCGCTTTGTAACAGTGATTATGTATAATTTTATATTAATAAAGAATTGTTAATTTCTAGGCACACTATTTCGTTTGTTAATCACGAATAGATATGTTTTATAAAAAGGTTGTATTTATAGTAGTAGTTAACGGATATATTCACAGTGATACTTGTCCACGAACTTACGGATGACCTTCGTATAAGTAAGCGAGTCCTTTTTAGTCATTAAAAAATTGTTCTAACTTACTTAGAATGCAACATCCAGAGTTTTGATTGGCCGATAGAATATAGCGCCAAGAAATGACGTCACGTCTATTAAGAGTAACATTTTAATGATTAAATGTTCATTAAACCGCAAAAAATCGGCGTTTTCATTGGCTCAAAATGTAGGTTATATTCTAATGTATAATGCTAGTATAGTAAAAGGTTGTCAGGCGAATCCGAGTCTAACACATTGATAAACGAACTCCACAATAACGTCATACAACCAGATTATTTCTCTAGGTTCCACGACATCTTTTTAGTCATTTACTATGTATATCGGCGTACCCGACAACGGAACCCGAGCGTGACAGTCATATAACACTATGTACCGACTACATTAAGCCTGGATATCGAGAAGCTAAGGTATTAATCACAGGAAAATGCACTTTAGAATATAACGTACATTTGGGGCCAATGAAAACACCGATCTGGGCTGGTTAAATGCATCATTTAATCATTCAATTTTACACTAAACAGACATGACGTCATGTAATGGCGCCAAAGTCTATCGGCCAATCAAAATGCTGGATGTAACATTATTCGCTCGTTCCACCCTTTTTGATTATTAAACATTAACTTAATATGTTATAACTATTACATAGTTCTATAGTTATTAGATAAACATTATTATACAAATACTGACTCTTCGCAGCATTCTGGATTTCCTTCTTCACCACAGCATCCGTTATCACACTGAATGGTTGTGACACTGACACCATCTTCAGATGCATCTACTCGATTACAGACGTACAACGCCTGCTGTGTCTGGCACATAACTTCAGATGCAGCTAAAATTGAACATATTGTGTAAACAACTGATTATTCAATCAATTATATCACTACTGTACGACACAAGTTATAGTTAGAACATATTAAGTAAATTTTAATAATTAAAAAGGGCGGAGCGAGCGAAGCGAAGCGAGTCCTTTTTAGTCATTAAAATTTACTTAATATGTTCTAACTGGCTTAGAGTATAACATTCTGCATTCTGATTGGCCTATAGAAATAAGCGCCAACGCATGACGTCAAGTCTGTGAAGATAAATGTTTAATGATTAAATTTTCATTTAACCGCCAAAAGTTTCATTGGCTCGTAATGTAGGTTATATTCTAATGCCCAATACATAACCGAACGAAAAAATGAACTGCCCGAGTCACATCTGTCAAAAAGCAGAATGACCTTGTTTCAGCAACCAAAAAACTCAAATGACCAAGCTGAGTTACCTAGTTTTAACAGTAAAACGGCTGAATACCAAGTTGTAGCCGTCTGAAAGCTTAAAAAGTTAAAGAATAACAGTAATAAGTTACATAGTTTCATCAATATTAAAGCCAAATGCCCTAGCCGAATGAACTAGTTTCAACCAGCTTAATAACCCCAGCTGAATGACCAGTTTAAACTGCATGAAGTCCTAAAAACATAAGAATAACAGTTAATTTGCTGATTATTTAAGACTGAATTACTCCACTATAAACGGCATTGGAGCTACAAATTACACCCAACACCATATTTTAAAAAAGTAAACAAAATTACCGAACTTAGGGCAGAAGAAACATCATACAGAAATAGCAGGGCACGTAAGGACACGTTAAAACAAAAAAGTAACAGAAAATGCCAACGTAACTAAAAAAAGGCGCAGACTATACCCAACATAAAAAACTAGCACAGGAACTCGACTTTATAACAAAAAGGCACAGACAATGCCAACATTACTCAAAAAGGCGCAGACTATACTCGATATAAAAACAAACTAGCAAAAGAACTCGACTTTATAACAAAAAGGCACAGACAATGCCAACATTACTCAAAAAGGCGCAGACTATACCCAATATAAATCAAAGCACTGAAAGTACTGATGTGTGGCGTACTGATGCCATTAAATCCAATATCGAATCCAGGTTGTATCATAATTTTATGTCACAGTTCTGATAAGCCCACCCTTACTCAAACATTTGTGCTGCTAAAGACACCAAGAGAACCAGCAGTTACCTGGAACTTACTTAAGTAACTATGCTGAGCATCAATGAAGGGATATTTACAAATACCATTTTTAACCACTTGGAGAATTCGACCAGTGTCAAGATAACTGACTGTTTATTCTCCGTATGACCACGCATGTTAATTAAATGACACTCTATATTAACGTATGTAAAAGGGGTAAACATGGCGTCGCTCACACATATCGATCGGCCGATTAATGCTTTAAAAACAAGTTTTACATTTGTTACGTAGTCCTTATGAGTTGGTAAATGACGTAACTCGTAGTGTTCGTATAGTGGTTTTATTAGTTTGTTACACAGTTCATAAACATAGTATAGTACTTCTCAGGTTCACAGCATAAGCCAACTTTCCATACTCATAAACATACTGTCCAGGCTTATGACCCAAGCTACTCGCTTGTTGACGGCCCACACCATCTGGTCTCTCTCGACTCTACTTCTCAACTCTCTAACTTAACTCCTACTGACTGACTGAACTCCCCACTAACATGGTGTTAACCACCCAGACATATATTAAATTTACACTTCCTTATGATACTGACTTAGCTGTCTGGTGTTAGTATATATGCACTTATAACTGTCAGTTATAGTGTAACCTATATTTATTCATAGTTTATATGAAGGTTCACTGAAATTAATATTATATAATTAGCTATCCTTTGATCATTACATTACACATTTTATAAAACCTTTAAGTATTAGCTTTTAAAACAAGCTTTAACGAACAAAATCGATCGAATATTAAATTAATAATTGATGATTTTCGACCGTTTATTTGGTATAAAACGGGATATTTTAAACTTACTTTTACGCGGAACGGATTCTTGCTCGTCGCCGTGGATTAACTAATTAGGGTATCGTGTTGAATGTTGTCTAAAAGAGAGACATATATCTCTGCTTCATTACAAGCTTTAAATATTCAAAATCGGATAATAGATACGAAAATTATGAGGTCTTATATAAAGCACGGTAGAAATTGACTAGTGCGTTTAACGCTTACCGCGGTAACATCGTTAATCGGCCGATCGATATGTACGTAGAACTATTTCAGTTCCCCCCACCAGCTATATATAGCATCAATGTTTGTATACAACATAATTAGGTCATCGTCTGCAATGTGCAGCGGCGGAGTGATTTACATACGTTACAGTATACGATTGAAAACCGTGGGAACTATTAGATTCCCGCCACCAGTGAGAACATTCGTTGGTAGTAAAAATATAGTCCGTTGCGGAATGATTTGCTATAAAAATCCTCTAAAAATAAAAGTCTGATATAATTGTTGGTCTTAATATAAGTAAATGTTGGTAATGTAAACAAATCAGGTCCAATGATACGTGTAACCTGTGTTGCATGCTTGTAATAGTGTTCAAATCATAGAACTATTTATTTGCCGAGGCCTAATGCGTTAAATTGGTCGTAAGCTGAAAAGTGGTAATATCATTGTGTGGCGTTTACGCCACACAAAAAAACTAGCAAAAGAAATCGACTTTATAATAAAAAGGCACAGGCAATGCCAGCATTACTAAAAAAGGCGCAGACTATACCCAATATAAAAAAACTAGCAAAAAAATCGACTTTATAACAAAAAGGCACAGGCAATGCCAGCATTACTCAAAAAGGCGCAGACTATACCCAATATAAAAAACCTAGCAAAAGAAATCGACTTTATAACAAAAAGGCACAGACAATGCCAGCATTACTCAAAAAGGCGCAGACTATACCCAAGATAAATCAAAGCACTGAAAGTACTGATGTGTGGCGTACTGATGCCATTAAATCCAATATCGAATCCAGATTGTATCATAATTTTATGTCACAGTTCTGATAAGCCCACCCTTACTCAAACATTTGTGCTGCTAAAGACACCAAGAGAACCAGCAGTTACCTGGAACTTACTTAAGTAACTGCTGAGCATCAATGAAGGGATATTTACAAATACCATTTTTAACGACTTGGAGAATTCGACCAGTGTCAAGATAACTGACTGTTTATTCTCCGTATGACCACGCATGTTAATTAAATGACACTCTATATTAACGTATGTAAAAGGGGTAAACATGGCGTCGCTCCCACATATCGATCGGCCGATTAATGCTTTAAAAACAAGTTTTACATTTTATAAAACCTTTAAGTATTAGCTTTTAAAACAAGCTTTAACGAACAAAATCGATCGAATATTAAATTAATAATTGATGATTTTCGACCGTTTATTTGGTATAAAACGGGATATTTTAAACTTACTTTTACGCGGAACGGATTCTTACTCGTCGCCGTGGATTAACTAATTAGGGTATCGTGTTGAATGTTGTCTAAAAGAGAGACATATATCTCTGCTTCATTACAAGCTTTAAATATTCAAAATCGGATAATAGATACGAAAATTATGAGGTCTTATATAAAGCACGGTAGAAATTGACTAGTGCGTTTAACGCTTACCGCGATAACATCGTTAATCGGCCGATCGATATGTACGTAGAACTATTTCAGTTCCCCCCACCAGCTATATATAGCATCAATGTTTGTATACAACATAATTAGGTCATCGTCTGCAATGTGCAGCGGCGGAGTGATTTACATACGTTACAGTATACGATTGAAAACCGTGGGAACTATTAGATTCCCGCCACCAGTGAGAACATTCGTTGGTAGTAAAAATATAGTCCGTTGCGGAATGATTTGCTATAAAAATCCTCTAAAAATAAAAGTCTGATAAAATTGTTGGTCTTAATATAAGTAAATGTTGGTAATGTAAACAAATCAGGTCCAATGATACGTGTAACCTGTGTTGCATGCTTGTAATAGTGTTCAAATCATAGAACTATTTATTTGCCGAGGCCTAATGCGTTAAATTGGTCGTAAGCTGAAAAGTGGTAATATCATTGTGTGGCGTTTACGCCACACAAAAACTAGCACAAGAACTCGACTTTATAACTAAAACTCGCAGACAATGCCATCATAACTCAAAAAGGCGCAGATCATACCCAACATAAAAAGAACTAACAAAAGTACATCACTTTATAACAAAAAGACACATACATGGTCATAAACCACTAAATGCATACGGAATCGGATACACTCAAATAGTCCTTACAGAAACTTCTGTTTGCCTGGAAATGGTGATATGCCATGACAAAATGGAACTAGAATCATCTTATTGAGTTTAAAGGTATTGTATACATATAGTTGAATGAGTGATGTGTTTCATCATGAATATTTGAGATTTTGGCATATTTGACAAAGCGAAAGTAGACTAGGGTAAAACCCACAATAGATCAGTCCGCGCGTCAGTAAAAATTTGTCGACCGCCTTTGACGAACAAAATATTTCTTATATTAAACATGACCCCCTGTTTTTTTTTGGTCTTATTTTGTAGCTGAAACATACTGCTTTTCAATGATATAGGTCTGTCAACTGGCCATAGACTTTAACATGATATAATCTGGGGCTGACACTTGTCACTTTACATTGAGCTAAAGAACAATTTTATTTAGTGGTTTGTGACCTACAATGCCCAACGCAAAAAAACTAGCAACTACAAAACACGGCATCCCACTCCGAAAGCCTGCCGCCTCAATCAGTCAAACTAAATCGGAGCAAGAACCAGGTGACAATAACAATCGGACGTCACACATCACAAGGACAACCCAAAACAAATAAAGTGTACCTGGAAAGATACGAAGCAGCCTTACGATGGACAACGAAATTGCAGCAGGGCATATACAAAATGAACAAAGTTACACAAAAAGGCACACTGGCCAAATGTTTTTGTAAATGTTTTACCTGTACTATAAACGCTTCAATAGTGAATAATTTCAACCAATTAAAACGCCGGGTCCAACTTAGACAAGAAATAGTCAACATTACAGTAGTTCGTCGCTTAGCGGTTGATAAACGGACAAATTGTTCTAGTTTTATTTTGAGTTTTTTTAAAAACTTAAGTTTTCTATACGACCATAGCTATGTTGCAGGCAAAACCGACCTGGAAAAATCAGACTTCTTCCACAACATGTGTCCATATCATTGAATCAATACGTATATTGTAATACTCTAAATCTCACCTGACATCAGTGTCAGCATTAGGGCTGAACATATCACAAAATTCATCTTATCCTTGCACAAACTGTTGTCGAAACTGACGAGTCTATAAAACGGTACAATGGTACAGATGTCCGGTATACAGCCTTCTTTCAAATAAGCTGATCTTAAACCACAAATCGGCTGTTAACGCAGTGTTTCTCTGTAGTGTTAACAAAGTTATGAAGTTAATATTATAAAGTTATCGCTGCATCTAAATTTGAACTTCGTCCAATGATTTCTACGAAAAAGAACAATACCTAATCATAATTCCACGTACACCGTGGAGGTCGGGGCACGATTATAAGTCTGTGTCATCTAAACACACATGGTAGGATGATATTGGATATTTGGCGAATTAAATGTTTCTATTCAGTAGCAAAGTACTAGTATCACAGTCTTAAAAATAAACCACCAAACACGTTTGTATTGAAGAAAATCATCAATATGAGCCAGTCTCCAGGAAAACCTGCTATAATGACGTTGTGTAATTAGTATTATGTAACGAGGTTTATAAAAGCTCTAAAATAAGAAAAAATACATACCTATTGATTCTACTTTAGCAATTTACCCATATAGTACTATATCTAAGCTTTAAAATTTCTCATGAATTAAATCGAAATCACCTATTTCGTTGCTATGGTGACAATGCCGAAAATGTACACCGATGGGAAAAACGAGTTAGTTGTTTAAAACAGTATTAGCCTTTCTCTGAATGCAAATACTTTTTATTTTGATATGTATTTTAAAAATTAAAACAGAATTCTAGCACATGCTTCTACTTTGAACAATTAATGTCAAGAATTTATCAAATGGTGTAATTATGAAATTCTTGTTATAGTGACGTCTAATAACGTTCCAATGATGTTAGCGACGTCACACAAAAAGCACCAAATAGGGACTCAGCTAAAATAGCCGTAACTTTCTTATAATTCAAGATATTAACAAAATTTCTTTTGCATTTTGCTTCATTAAGATAACTCTTTTAACTAATAAAAAATCTCAAAATCAGGTTTTCCTGGAGACTGGCTCATATATATAAGACTATGAATCAACTACATGACTTCGGTTGATTGTTGGGCATAATTGTGCCTTGTACGTTTTTGATGTTTTCTGTGTTCGGTTGGTTAAGTTGAGTGCTGCCTTCTCTGTTCGACTTAATATTATCTTTTTAGACCACCAAGGATTCGCCTTCAAAGTCATATACAACAATATTACATTGACTACAGGGACTAAATAAACGCTCACATGTTTCATGGGGCTATTATTTTAGTTACGGGGCATTTTAAAAAAAAATCATTGTACATTGCTTACTATCTCAACTTAAGTATAGTTTTTAAATGCATTGGCAATGCAAGTTTAAAACCAATGTTTCACATGTTTTTAACAACATGCAATTCATGGATTGACCATTATCATAACACTTCTTTGCTACTCCTGACCATGTCATGGATAAACTCAGAGTGCAGGGTACTGTTTTATCAAAGCACTTACGGAAATCGTAAACTTACGATCAAATTTTAATTCTTTATAACATGTTTACAATTATAAAGTGTGGTAAATGAAGCTGCAGTACTAATAATGATTCAGTTATTGAACTCATACAAGACAAATTTTCTCACCAATTTGCAGTTGTCAAAGAATTATAAAGATTTTAAATTTGAGCGTAACTTAAAGATTTTCGTAAGTGCTTTGATAAAACAGTACCCAGGTTCCGTGTTCGTGCTCCGCCTCAAAGTGAGTTGCCAAACTACACTGGGGGCTTATCAAAGCGTGGTAAACGTTTCTAGAACACTGTATAACAAACATAGCATAGATAAGACAAACATGTATATATATTTATATATATAATGTTGCTGTGTCCAAGCCGCATTAACAGAAACCAAAATGTGAATTGAGACTAGCTGGACTCCTACATTGAAACCATCGTTAAGATCTTATGTTTTGACCTATTTCGCTGACATTTTTGCAGTAACCTCAATAATAACTACTTCTGGAGTGTGCGAAATATAAATGAATTTAATGAATAAGACTGGTGTAAAAACAAGTACATGTATACGTAAGAATCACAAATTGTACTATGTATGTAATAATTATACTTAACTTAGAATGCAGTTTGATCGGATGCCCTGTTAAAGGCAGTGAATACACAACAAAGTCGAGTCTGAACCAATGCCTTCTCGTTAACGTCGATCCTTTTCTTAGCTGCGACAGCATCCTGGTTTCTTTATAATAATATTACCACTACAATATACATATATAAGTGTAATAAGCAATGACTGCACTTGACAATTTTACCCATCGTGATAATTGTACAATATAATTATACCCATAATTTCTCAATTACAAACCCTCATAGTAAAGTAGGTCTAAGACCACGAGCTCCTAGATTATAATTCAATACAGGCCACTGGTAATATAATGCAAGTATGTGTTATTTGAATACTAGGATAAACCCCCTTATGCATGACATTGGTTACGTGGGTCAGTAAATGTCTTACTCGTATCCAAGATCGTGACAATGAAAAAGGTATATTCCACTCGGACCAGTACGTAACGACATCCTATACCCTGCTGATAAAACGATTGACTCATCGACAAGCCTGGCTTACTGTACCATGCGTAAGACTTGAGTCTGCTATATTTCGGAGAAATTGACATGATCCCGACACCCACGCCCGAACACAAACGTGCAATATCGGTCCACTAGAATTGTATTAATATTTCACACAGAATGTTGTATACACTACGCACGAGTGTATCAGTATAAACCTTATAAAATGTACCCCCGACAAAAAAGTCTTACAAACCAAGTGTCTAATCAGCCTAACGTCACAGTGGCAAATTATAAAAGAAATGGTCAGTCAAAACTAGTCCGTTAATTTAAACCACCTGTCTGGTAATGTACGCCAGTTACCCCTTTGTCACGGTCTGAAACAAAACATGTAATTCGTCCCATAGACAAAATAAAATTTCAACATTGGCCTTACCGTGTGTTATATAAAGCATAGCAGAGAACATTTGGTGTGTCACTAACTTTCCTCGTGTGTTTTCTCTTCCGTACTTTAAACATGTGTGATTACTTAAAATGCCAATTCTGATTGGACAATGTATAATTTTCTATAAGTCAACCATATTGCCCAAAACAAAGCAGTTCCCTTCCGATACAAACTCACTAAGCTGTGCCGTTGTACTTAAGACAAAATATAAATAGTTCCACTAACTTTTTACCACGTGGCGGTTAAATTAGTAAAGTGAGGCGACAAAGATGTAAGACCCACTTCACTATTAGACCAGTAAATTATTATACTAGCAAACAATATACATCAATTTTCAATACAGACATTTTGAAATAACGGTACTAGGAGTTAACACAAACCAGTGTTGACTCGACCCTTTCCGACTTATCCGACTCCGGTGTTTCTATAAATTTACCAAACGGTGTACATAAGACCTGTTCTACTAGTCATGTAAGAACTACAAAACAAAAACGCATTACTTTTCAACCCTCTTCTACCTCACATCAACATTGTTCAAATTCGCCGTTTCTCCAGATTTGTTGACCTTGAAACCACACCGAAATTTGAAAAAATTACTAACGAACTGTCTGGATGTAACTGAACAAGTGCGCGGTGCACGAGATTTACTGTATATATACGCTCGGATGGTACCCTATTACGACGCTGTCATACAGCGAGAAAACAGTACCCAGCCAAAACCGACCAAGTATGACTAATGCCTTTCGGACAAAGCTGGTGCGTAGCCAACACGATTTAGTGGGGATCTCGAAAAATAAATATAATTATTTTAATTCTAAAATAATTTTGCACTATTTCAAAATTAACAAAGTGGTCTTACTAGCGGAACTTTACTGTACTAACAAGGTAAATTTTACCATTATATATAATGTGCGTTAATTAAGTCCCTGAGTGTACATTCGTTGTCCGTTTCCATTTTCTAGAAATCATGTTACCTAGGCATATCTATATAGGACAAGTCGCCGGACTTCTTTTATAGAAATACGTACACGACGGTCTTATTCGTACACAATTAGCTATTTTGTGTCCAAAGTTGAAACAGCTATATATTTAGCCACTGTGTCAATATATTAAATCCATCTGTCGTTATATAAAATGCATTTATCAATATGATGTGCCAAATCAGCTTTATAAGGAGTCCATTAGACATTATATCACGCCGATATGAAATAATGTCTGGTCTAAAAAACATGGACCAAGGTCCATTTTTGCCAATCCAGCGGTGGTTCAGAAACAGCACGTTTACCTATGTACTTTTTGATAATATATGACAACCTTACCGACGTCCGGTCACTGTAATTATACTGTTTTGTTTAATAGTATTTCATTAAAGTTAATGTATTTTAAGCAAAGTAAACTATGAAACCTGATCAATATAAGATACCCTGTTAATTGCACATACCTTACCTTTTGTTGATACAATGTAGTTGCCAATTCGTCAAATATTAAATGATCCAAATAGATTACTGTACATTCGACGAATTTATATAAATAAATATTTTACCAAAGACCAAAAAGTTTTAGCTGTCAGAAGTCCTAAAAAGTAGACAAAAGTATGTTTTAACTAACTAAATTATTATAGTGTAATGATTAAAAGACTGTTATCAAATTGAGTAAATTCAATAAACTTTCTTTCAATCGTAGAAATGACTTAATTAATAGGGAACACACTATTGTAGTTATAATTGAATTTATAAGTTATAAATGTATTATATTATGCTCATCCTAAGGAAATTGACATGTGTATTTACGTAAGTGTGTAGTGTTTAATCATGTATTTTTTGCGTAAATATTTGTTTGTAAATATGTTTTAACGATGTACATGCTGCACAAGTTAAATACAGTATATGTTCTATGTTCTCATTTTAATGTTTTTGTATTTTGTGAAATAAAGTCATTGCTCTAATTGTAATGAAGGACCTGTGCTTAAATCGGTGACTACCAGAGGGAATATAGATTAATGTGACTACCATAACACGTGTTGATATCAAGGTTAGATAATTATACAATACCGTATGCATACTTTATTGACAAGTGTAGCTAATCACACAATAACGGCATTGAATTGTAAACCCATTGAATTTGTTATAACGGCAATCTTTTAATCGACGACGTATATACATTTCAAGAATAGGAATTCATCGAATTCTAACTTTGGTCGTTCATGTTGTTTTTTAAATATCTAACCTATTAATTCATTAAAGGGACTGCCTCACATATTGGTATATTACAAAAATAAAATAAAATTGTCAAATATTCGCGTCATTTTGGTATAGTTGCCTGTATATCCCATATACAACCACACTGACATGTAAAATAACTTGAGAAACTTCTGCATTTTGTAGTTATCTAGTATTTTTACATAAAACAATCTATAATACCCTATAGAATTAACACTCCTTTTACTTAAATTGCCTGAAATTTGTTCTCATTTGATGAAAACGAATCGAAAAACGAACCAAATACCTCACTGATGTTTACGCTGAACATTGTTTGTTGATGATACAGTTCGATCACGATTGAATTACATAATTCACATAGCATGTTGGAAGGAAAAAAATACTCCGTGGGCGACATTGAGAGTGGATAAAATTGCTTTTTTTCACCAAATCTTTTTAAAGGCAACAGTCACTCAGTCAGTGGCTTTCTATTACATAAATACTTGGTTAGGTTGGAAAATCACGATATACAAAAGTGTTAGCCCAATCTGTGAGGCAGCACCTTTAAAGCAATCATTCAGTACACTCGTGGCCGTCGCAATTTAAGTAGTTTATGTACCAGTTGACAATACCGATACTTACATAAGATGGGTGTTTTATAAGTTGACAGACTGTTGATTTATCCAAAAAAGTATTATAAATTCTAACCTATTAATTAACAAGTCAAATAGTTCCTGCGAGCAAATGATGTACCGACTTCATTTGACAGAGAATTGATAGGATCCTCGACCTTCTATCTGCATAATTCAACAGCTGATGTGTATACCATTAAGCATGAAAATCTTGTGAATTGTGAAAAAATAAGCGCGATGGGCAGGTAGCTTTCAAATTGGGAAAACGATATGCACGATAGTTTGACATACGAAATTTATCAACAAATTGTTAAATAATTTCATGTATAACAAACCAATTTTCAAGACACATAATTGCATATTATGACTCCCTTGTTTCATATAATATTTATATTCTTATTAATAAAACCTCGTATCAGTCCATTAAAGGTATTATCATCAGATATGTTTTCAATGTTCAACAATATCGAAGATCATAAACCAATTCCGATAATTCCATGACAATAGACATTTAGAATTTTAAGTCTCTGAATAGACATTAACACTGAATGATAATTCTCCTTATATGACTCTGAAGACCAAAAGAAACGGTATATGTTGTTAATTTTATCAAGGGAAACAACCAACACTTATTTTACCCGCTGATCCTAAAAAAATCCGAAAAATAATTTACGGAGCGAAGTGACGGATACGAATTATTTTGAGTACGAACGTTGAGAAGTGGTACGAAAGAGTTGAGTATGAAACGTTAGCGAAGAATTTATCCAGCGATAAAACGATCTAAACTCGTGTTTTATACTCTTTTTAATCGAGTTGCATTTATATTTTTATCGTAGGGACGGGTTTTAAGGATAATTTTGTAGTTCTTTCTAAGAATTTCGACTTGCCCGGGCCGACATATGTCAGCCATCTTTTTGCGTAAGATAACCTATTTTCGTTCAAGAAAAATTTGAAATCTTGTAACGACCGGTTTGATTAGTCTGGTTCACGACATTCTTACAAAATCCATCTTTTTGGGATTTTTTTTTTGAAATCGTAAACCATCGAGAACAGATCACGTGCCCCTCCATGGACGTTTTACTTAAGGCAATCCAATATACCTGCTCGCTCAAGCTCGCAGGTAATTATACGCTCGTGACCGTCGCAAGTATGTTATATACCAGTTGACAATACCGAAACTTACATAAGATAGGGTATTTTATAAGTTTACTGTTGGTATATCCCAAAAATATTAAACCGATCAAGATTGATATAACCTATTATATTTGTAATTTTGTTAGAACGCAAATAAACAATTTTGTTTGGGCATTATTTTTCGCTTTTTGAAGACCGAAACATCCAATTGATGATTGATCGAGTGCAATCAATGCTACTTTAACCTTAAGATTACAAAGTATAGGATTACAGGATTGTTAGACTTCGGCATTTACTATACTGGTGCAATGTACTTTCCTAGGAACGTTACCGTCACCGTTACGTCATTTGTCATAGTATATGACGTCAGACGTGACGTCACCAATCAGCTATATTTTATCGCGGTAATAAAATATGGTAAGCTCAATATACGCAAAGAAGGCAAATCGCACGTGCTATGTTAAACTTGATGTTCGAGTTCTTAAGGTATACCAAATGGTGTGATTGTGGTAGGATATGAAGCCGAGTCTTGACCGGCAGTGTCGCCAGGAAAGAGGTGTTGCACATTTTTTGTCTACAAAACCGTATACACTAACATTTGTTTATATTTGCAATTTTGTTACAACCCAAATAAATAGTTTAGTATGGGCATTATTTTTCGCTTTTTGAAGGAAGACCTTCAAATAGCCAAATTCCACACTCTCTACAATATTGTTGCTTTCGGGTCGAAGCATATTGCAAAAAAGTCAAACAGTGAGTGCATAATTATGTTACCGGACACATTACTATACGCGGTTCAAAAGATTTATTTCATTTATTTCAGGTTTGCATGAAAAAATCTGATGTTAACACTGAGCCTGTTCAAATATATGTGAGGCATGGCTCGTACTCATACTTATTGCTATTTTTGTTTTCCAATGTTGACAAATTTCGAATTGAACCTGTAGCTAAATGTCACGTGGTATTGCTACACTGTTAACTAGAGTAATTCGTTTTCTAAAAACGAAATCGACATACATGTACATAGGTGCATTATGGCGGGTTTTAAACCATTTTTATCAAAACATTTCTATTGGATTTATTAGAGCAACGCATACAGTTCAAAAGTTACCTAAAAGTGAGCTTTTTAATAATATATTATCTTGGTAGCTATTATAATTGCCAAGCACGGTATGTATGTTTTCAAAGGTCCGGCCTAGTTATCGGTCGACCAAAATTGTTTTCAAAATCCGTAAAATGAGTGAAATACAAACGCAAAGAGAAGCAAGAATAATAATAATAATGATAATAATAACGACTTTATTTATAGTGGATGACATATTTGGTTCTAGACCAATTTTCAATATGGTCCACAAGAAAGAAACATAGCTTAACCATAAAATGATTGATAGAAAGCTTAATTTTCTTAGTTTGCTTCAATAACTAGATAAATGTTGTGAGATGAGTGTAAGTATGAGAAAATATTATTTAAAAAGACTATGTAACGCTGAAAATGGTATAATTTGTACAAAAGTAAATGTGACTCGAGCTCAGTATTTTCTGAAGACCATCACTGGTATGTGCCAAGTCGCTGGCTTAGAATTAGTAGGTAATAAGTACTATTTACGACCGTGTAAGACTCATGTATATTTGAAATCTGCGTCTCAAGGTCATGTCGACCGAACTGAAGTTTAAAAAGCTTGTTTTTCCACAGGTAAAGACTAGTTTTCAGACAGTTCTTGTTTTCTCCAAATATTGATTTTGTACTTACGACATTCTAATTCTAAGCCAGCGAAGTCTTATACGTATGTTGCACATTTTGGTGTTCCATTTCAAGTTCTCTACATTATTCAGTATTTCAATATATTTTCCAAACAATTTAAGCACTTGAACAGTTTTGAATCAGTTTGCCTCACATGTCTTTAAATGCTTGGGTGAACGAAAACATGATAACACGTCAATAAAAAAGGCAGCCCTTAGCAGCAATCTCCTCACAGCAACTAATGGTCCGCTTTGATATGATTAAAACTAAGCGCAGTGAAAAGACCGTTTACATTTACTTCAGTTTAGTCAGTCAACTGCTTCCCAAGCGAATAAAGTTTAGCCTCAGACCTTCAGCGCTTGCAGCGCTTTGATTAACGTTTTGTTGACAGGTTATTACTGGCGTTGTTAGCCAAACATACGTCATGAACCACGTGGTATGTCCACGCTGTATCATTGGTTATTGGAATCTTGCCATAATTTGCATAAACCATTTAGGGGAGTTGTGCAGATTTTCATATTGATTCTGCAGCTTAAGACGTCTAATCCAGAGATTTTAACTTTTACATTTCAACAACGACTATGGAAATGGTTTGGTGTTTGAAATTGTTTATCTTTATGTATCATCAGCGAATAGTGGATGGCAACTTTGATGTAATGCAAAAAGAAGGCATTGAATACACGGATGATGCGGTTATAGAAACTATGAACGCAACTAGCGCATTGCAATGTTCACGAAGATGTTCATCCATTGACGAATGCAGAGCGGTAGAATTTCATGAAGATAATTCTTCGTGCATCGTTTTGAATTCGGTTACAAGGGTAAATGAAATGACAAACAAGGAACAGTATACGAGAATCGTAAGTTATTTCTTCAATTAATTCATTGTTATCTTAATTTCTTGTATGATTTTACCAGCTCATCCGCTCATCAAGACTGAGAATCGCTGGTTGTATTTTGTTCATCAATTATACCTTGATCCTCCTGATGAAAAATCATTGGCGATGAGGAATTACACATATTTTCACCCAATGGCTCCCCATGTTTTTTTAGAACCTGTTTCCGACGCCCCCCGAAACCCATAATTACCACCCGGACTACGTCCCCGATGCATGGCGGCGTGAACACATTGCGAGACATCCAAATAATCAAACTCGGATCCAACACGATTCCCCCAGATGTTACAAAATTCCTCATGACATGCAATGAGCAGTCTGTTCGGGAAATATTAGAGAGGCTAGTGTATCAACGAAATTTGACCGAACATTTGTAGTTATACCCTCGAAG
Source organism: Spisula solida (assembly GCA_947247005.1). Classification (NCBI taxonomy): domain Eukaryota; kingdom Metazoa; phylum Mollusca; class Bivalvia; order Venerida; family Mactridae; genus Spisula; species Spisula solida. Next base: position 41,319,245 of record OX365959.1, on the reverse strand, counting down.
GTTCGTGACACTTTAGCGATATAACGCTAATGTATCGGGGAAGCCTCTAGGGTGCCTCGCGGAAAATGTGTTTTCGCATGAGCTTCCCCGATCATTCCCCGGGGTTCTTGTGTGCTACTGGGATTCTTCCCGACATGATATGGCGAGAACATCGGGAACATGTCAATATACCAGATGTCTCAATAATTCCGCAAGCTTCTCGAAACATCGAAGAATTTATTCCTATTTGGAGTATAGGACCGACACATAACGCCGTGAATACATCGGGAGTTCTCCTTAAAGCCACGGCTCCCGATGTCACAAATTGTCAATGACCCCCCCGAAGCTTTACCAAGACCTCGATAAACCTGTGATCGACGGATCCCGAAACTAATCAATTTCCATTGGAAGTACATCTCGAGGCAAAAACTCGAGGCTTCATCGTTCGATGTCTATCTATATTTCAATCATATACTATGCTCATCTGATTAAGTTAGAAATACGCAGCGGCCGCAGCCTCCACTAGGACGTACGTTGGGTTGTGACCGAATCTTAAGGGAGATACTGTGTCTTATTTTCGAATATTCGAAATGCCTATTCAAATATATTCGAATATTCGATATTCGTTCCGAATCTTATTTATTTGTATTATAATTTCCAAAAGTGAAAACTTTTTTCATTTCCCCATTCGTGATAAACCCAGCTTGTTGGATAATAAATTCGAATATTCGAAAATGAACTTTGTTTTCGAACATTCGTCCGGTTTTCGAATATTCGGATATTCGGTCCTATCTGTTCCTTTTACACCCTCCTGTTTTATCTCACTTGCCAACACGCTGGTACATATGGTTTTCATAGCATAATGTTGCTACCATTGAAATGAGCGTGTGTCATCGATTTCACAGACATAGAGGGAGATTACTTAATAGCGAATTAAATTCGCATTAAATCAGTGCGTATATGCACGTGAGTTTGAATTCACTGATGGATCTGATTTTTTTTGTCACAGGCTCGCAGTCCGAGAAAGATACTGAAAAATGACCGCCAATAGAATAACAAACGCTATCTAAAATGCGATATTCTGTGTAGCTAATAAATTTTCTTTTATATTTTAATGATGTTTAAAAATATTCCAAACTCGAAAAAACTCGATTATCTAGAAAACATTAAAAGGGGGAGATAAATACTCTGTTGCTTAGTAGAGCACTTTGACCGACCACCGTGTTTGAAATTGGTTGGAACGCTTGGAAAACATAGAGAAAACATAGAACGTGACAGCCGGCCTATAATCAGTTATTAATACACTTGTTACTATATATAGTAACATTTTTACGTTGACAAAATCTGTATTATCGCCCCACCGGGGATATTATCATCAAAATGTTGAAAACTGATAATATCCCCGGGGATATTATCGATCACTCGATCAATAATCGCCCTGCGATCGTGCGCACGCGCGACGTGACGTTATTTACGCAGAATTTACGTTAAATGTACAGCTCCTATTGTACATAGACGTCGAAAAGTACGCTTGGAGGCTAGGCCAAATAAATTAAGGAAAAACGGGACATCCATACTTCTTTTTTTTACTAAAAAGACAAAACATTTAATTGACCGTTTTCTTCGTTTAGTTCTATTTTGCCTCGGAATGAGAATTGCACTGTGCTATTTCTCGTTGTTTCGAAGGTTCATTCGTATCAATTGACGAATGAAGACGTGTAACCTTTATTCTATACTGTTTTGTAAGATATTGATCTTGAGTGCTTTCATATATTTCCTTCGCTGGAACATGTATACTAAACAGTTCAATAAATGGACGGGCTGTGGCATTGGATGATAATATCCCCGGCGCTTGATAATGGCACTCGGGCTAGCGCCCTCGAGTCATCATCGTCGTGCCGGGGATATTATCATCCAATGCCACAGCACGTCCAGTTATTAATCTCTAATTAAACTGATTACGCCATGAAAGTACTTGTTTTAAATAAGGAAAGTCGTATTTTTATACACATTATCAACGTAGTTATGCAGTGAACTTAAAAACGAAAGCAGATTCGTATCGTCCCTCGTTACTTCGTACCCCAAAATGTCACACATTTTCTACTGACTGCACATTGATGCATTTGACCAGCAATCATCCTGTAATGGATGATCATGTTACTGATAATAAAGGACATCTGACAAGTGTCTACTGTTGATTTTCAAAACTGACTTGTAGCTATGAGAATTTACCAAAATAAACACTTTTTTGGGAGGAAAAAGTTCAAAATAACGCTCAATATATAATATAGATGATAGAAATATTTGGCTCGTTGCATTTTGTCTCTGGATATTGCCCTGCAAGAACACGAACTATCCTATATGTTTTCAAGTCAATTTTTGGATAATCAATGATAGATCTATGAACAAGACCGCAGAAGTACAGAGCTCTGTTCCTTGGTCCCAAGACCCTGTCATGCTGCTAAAACCCTTTTCACAATTGTTGTATGGCGGAAGTGTGACGGGTCTTCAATGTAATTTTGTGGACTATCATGCGTCCGCCCATCGTGCACGTCTGTCGTGAGACATGAAATTCATCTTTGGCCCTTGTCGTAGAGTTTTTGACATGTTAAAAATGTTCTTTGTCGGGTGACTGTCGTAGGTTCGTCGTGCAATGCTGTATGTCGTCGTTCGATAGGTGTGCGATGAATGTACAATTTGTTTGTGATAATAAGGTCAAACTAGATACTTAGATTTATATTGATACATGTAGGATGGTTGTGCGATTGTCGCACGTCACACGTACAACAGTTTTACGAACATTCATGATCGTATGAAAGCTGCGAGACAATTGCACAACCGCAAACGACAATCACACGGTATACGTAGACGGCTCGTTAAGATATATGTCACGTCTTCTCTGACATGAACATACAGTAACTCTTATTATTTACAGAAATAAGATATCAAAGTTGAATGTGCAGTATAATATTATATAAATATCTGATGCCTGCCTGCGTGACATTGATATTGTCAACCCGAGGGCAGAATGTCATCCCGAGGCGAAGCCGAGTGTGACATTCTGTTTCGAGGGTTGACAATATCAATGTCACGCAGGCAGGCATCTGATATTTATTTTATTATACCGAACACTATTATAAGTCTAGCATAACGTTCACTGCTATGATTACCATAATTATAAACAGTAGACATGACTGTGCTATCATACATTGTTGTGTATCAATTTCACATTCTATTTTATATGTAGGCCCCTACGTTCATTTGGTGCATTTTACCGATTTCTTTAACTAATAGAAAGTATCTAGAACTTGTGTTATATAAGCTATAACTTAGCTTTTTACCATTTTTGTATAGATCTATAACTTTAAAAGTGCGCCAAACGTAACGTCGCATTTTGACGTTATTACGTAATTGCTGGTGACGTCATGACGTCTAACATAATTGTACATGATTGTTTTGTGTACAGTGTTCTTAATCTGGTGAAGTTGAATAAAGGAAACGCGTCGTTTTGAATACAGATTTGTTTAGTTGTCTTCTTTTATCTGTCTATTCTTAGAAAATCTTGTATATTTCAACAGTCAAAGAACTAAGATCGACGCCGTTGAAAATGTCAGATTTTGGTCGGTCACGTGTCATGTGGGTTGGAACTGTCAATGGCAGTCATAATGTCTCTCTCTGGGGCAATGGGACTTTTGCATTGCAGAAAAAGTGAGGTATAATAAAATAAATTATTCACGTTACTTCAGGCTCAGTGACATTATATGGACTGTCTAGTCAGCCCGCATGGGGTATACTAATTTAACTTAGCTTTGGTCCTTATACGTCACTAAGACTGATTAGCCAGTTCATAAAATGCCATAGGGCCCTCAGTAATGTAAACTATTATTTTCTTTATTATTCGAAAAATAAGAGTTCAGTTGGATGTTTTGATTAATTAGATCTATATCCAGCTGCTGAAACTTAGCCAAAAGTTCAACAATCCTATTTTCATACGAAATACTCAAAGCTCAAGGTCACAGTTGGAGGTCAAATGTCAAATTTAAGTTTGCCCCGACCATAACTTGGTCAATCGTTCTTGTAAGTAACATAAATGTAAACCTCCATGAGGCATAGTGTCATGCACAACCCATAGGTTCCTATTTCAAAGGTCAAGGTCACATTCGGAGGTCAAAGGTAAAAAAGCTTGTCAAGACCATAACTTTGTCACACATTGACCAATCTTTCTTATATTTGTCGTGAAAGTTAATCTCTTGGCACATTTAAGTTGATGGTTTTTTCAACGTGCGTTGAGGCTCGACATTAATTGCCAGAGGGCATGCATTTATTGTAAGAATAATGTTGGATAAATCTTAAAAACAAAGATGTTTAATGATAATGTGCAATAATGGATTTATACGTTTTTGATGTTTAAGCGTAGAAAAAATAATTATTAAATCACTCCCGCTATACAGCCTATTATCCATTACATTTACCCCCATACCATTAAATTCCGAAAACAGGTTTTATCGGGTAATGTCTCGGAGACTTTGTCTCGGCTTCCGGGATTCGTACCATGGACATCTAGATTCAAACTGTTTTGTACGCTTAATGTGCACATAGAACATACCTAGTCGTAAGTGCTCTGTTCGTATCCCCTGTCCTGGTTGTCAGGATTCGAACCATCCTGATTGCTATCGTTATGTTAGTTTCAAATTCACAGTAATATTCTAGCGCCCTCTCCGAATCACCCTGTGTTGACTGCCTGGATTTGAGCCGTGGACATACGGAAAATCTCAAAATTAATATTCGTAGAACTGTGTTCAAACTATGCGAACAATAAGTTAAATGATATAGCTGAGCTGTTCTTTAATATTTAAGATATAATCGGCTTATATAGGCTGTCCCTTAGTTCATATTAATTATACCTGCAATTAACGAAGAAACATCTCGTCGCCTGAGTGGAACATTGCTCTATCTACCATTTTTAATATTTCGAGAAAATCGAGTTTAAAAATTCAGTTAGTGATATTTCTGTTATTGTTTAAGATATGTGGACAATGTTATACGCGAATATTCAGCATTATGAATAGATTTAAAATATCAAGTTAGATCTTTATAAAATGTTGTATGTGTTTATTTATTTATATTTTTGTGTTTGGAGATTTTGTCATAATATTTCATTATTTCTTATAGGTGAACTGTTCTATCTCCAAATACTGGAGATAAAGCAATTCTTTATTGAAATTTATGGAGATAGAGCAGTTCTTTATTGAAATTTATGGAGATAGAGCAGTTGTTTATTGACAGTTATGGAGATAGAGCAGTTATTTATTGACAATTATGGAGATAGAGCAAATAATTACTCATGCACTAAGAGTCACGAGTACAAATTACTTCATTTGATTTGGCTAGATATGTCGTTTAAAGGTAAACTGCTCCAACTCCTGGAGTTGAAACAGTGTAAGAGTCAATAGTTGTTTTATTTTACGGAGAGAGAGCAAATCATTACTGGGTATCTTTGTTTGCGTTGAGCGCATTTAGTATTAGATAACATAATATTGTAGATCTCGACAAGACGACTTCAGTGATATAAAAATCTCATTTTTGTCAAAAATGGAGATAGAGCACTTCTTTACTCGGGCGACGATCTGTCAACTTCATTAAACAAAGAATTTGAAATTGTATCCATAAAATATCGTAGCTGTCGATCCATTAAAAATCCCTCTATACGTATATTTAATGACTCGGATGGTAACGCAATCCCGTAGTCAGTGCAAACATCTGTACAAATAATTAGTCACCTCTTTTAATACACTTTCTGTTGATATGTAATGTATACTTTCCTTTGCGACTGATTGTCCGTGTTATTGTATATTTCTAGGTTTGTGACGAAGAATGGGTCCAATTTGCTCATGCCTGCTACATGATGTCACCCGTTAGGCATACCTGGACGTATTGTGGAGGTTTTTGTGCCGACAATGGTGGAAACCTGACGTCAGATACGTCACCCCTGGAAAGTCATTTCCTTAACACGTTTAAGGATGCTGGCATATGGCTTGGTGGACGAAGAGAGCTCAGTCAGTGGGGATGGATTAACGGAGATACTTGGGATTACACAAATTGGTTGCCAGGGAAACCAAGCAACAAAATCAATGGTAGCTGCCTTACTTACCAGGGTAAAGGCATTGGATGGAATAATTATGAGTGCTCACAAGTGAGAAAATGTATGTGTAAAAAGTAATCTATAGACGTCATGAATTAGAAAAGACGGACAGATTTAAGGGGAAGAGGATTTAAGGAATGTTATTTTCTTACAATATACGTGACGATCTTTTGGGCGGTCCATGTGTATTTCATTCATTGACTGATTTCCTTGATTATTTTAAACACCTGGGTACTGTTTTATCAAAGCTCTTAGTGAAACCTTAATTACTCGTTCAGATTTATATATTATAGCTCTTTAACTGCTACAAATCATCAGTGTGGTAAAAGGTTGTTCAATATAAATTATCGGGGTATTAGGTGATTTTAGGTGAAATTCACCGACACGGCTGAGGTTGGCGTTTTCCCTAATCAGTAGCGAGTAAATGTCGTACGTATCGTACCGATTATCTTCCCGGCAATCGTAACTCCTCGGGTCTTTCCGCCATCGACCCAGTTTCGCTCCATTAGAGCCGAAATAGTTAGATCCGGTTTCATCACCGGGAAGAGATGTCGTACGAGCTTTTTTCCAATTATGCTGTACAGTTCGTTTATTCAGGTATGTGACTTGTATACAAACATTGCAATATCAGATCATTGTATATTTTTGTTTAAAACATTCTGTTTGTGGGAGAAAGCAATGAAAACCAGTACCTTATTGACTAAAAACCATGCTATTTACGGATATCAATCTACATTATTACCCCTCACTTTTTTCGTAATGTTAATTTCCCATAGACAAACAGGTAGTATTCTTACTATTACGATCAAGCGGATCATTGATATACCACGTGATTGAACATTTTTTTACTGTCAGCAGGGTGATAGTACTTTTTTGACAGTACTTTTTTGTCATGTGAAATATGGCGGCATGTCCCGCCCGCATAACCATGTTTTTTGTTCGAGTTCTCTATACCAAGTCAAGTATTAGGTGCCGAAAAATATGCCAATAATTTAGGTGTGTCTAACCTTAGATACTTTTCGCTACAATATAATTCTTTGGGTTAGATTGGAGGTAGGAGAGTTCTTTGTTTCTTTTCCGTGAACCAGAATAAAATAATTTCTTGGTTTACAGTAGATAATCGCTGAAAAAAGTTTGGGGTAATAAAATAAATAACATATAGCTTCGAGGGTGACAGTAAAAATGTCAGCCTGAGGAAAGTACTGTTCGGCCTTGGGTAACAGTACTTTCCTCAGGCTGACATTTTTACTGTCACCCTCGAAGCTATGTGTTATTTATATACCACGTGCCTAGTACGTGGGATCGCAGTATTTGGCGATTTGCTTGAAACTTGATATACTAAATGTCGAATTTGAATGGTTGCGGCACCAAAGAGAATTTCTGAAGATTGTCCGAAAATCGCAGATCTTAGGGGAGAGTCACAAAGGCTTTCGGACAGTTAAGAGCTAGGAAATGTATGAGTAACTTTATAATGTTTTGTGATAAAATTGTGTGGACATTGTCTGCATCTAATTACTGAAACTAGTGTAAAATTTCGGAAATAAAAATGCGATCTGGAAGTGTATTGTTTATTCAATCTGTGGGCTCTATATAAATATATAGAGAATAATAGGTTAGTGCCGTGGATGAAAAAGTTTATCTGGCAAGGCGGAGGAATTTATCGGATTACCGGATAAACTTTTACTTCATTCACGACACTAACCTATTATTCTATTTATCTAGTCGCTTAATCTGCTCAGTAAGGGGATCAAACTCGGGACAATATTGTCACTCTTTCATTAACTAGCGCGCAACGTCACGTTCGTTTCGTGGCGTCATGATAAACAACGACGTCGGACATCTTGGTAGACGTCCTGTAGACGCAGGTAAGTCGAAGAAAATAACCGATCAACCACCAGCTCATTTAGAATAGGATAACCTCACCCTTGGGTACAGAATTGCAACCGGTGACTCTCATATAAAAAGAAGTCCGTCAGATTACGTGGTAAGGTGACGGATTATCACTAGTCACATGACCAGGTGACCGATTATAGCTAAGTTTAATCGGCACCCCGTTAACTGGCAGATTTTGTCGGAAGTGACTAGATAAATAATAAATAATCCGACTTCCATCTAGAATGACCCCGAGTGATTAGCTCAACAATCACATAAAAAATTGTAACATGGAAACAACAGCACTAATATACACGAAGGCTTAACACGCAAAACTAGCGGGTGTAATTGTTTGTAAACAATGTATATTGTAATTATGTGTTAAGTAACGCTTCATGTTTTGGATGGCATAAAATAGGCCTGAGTGGTTAATAACAAGCGTCAGAATGACAAACCATTGTATAATTGAGAATTGAATACACATTTTCTGCAGTTAATCGGTGTATGAACTGTCTGGAAAATCACGCCTAATTTAAATAAACGCCGTATCTAATGATACTGGTACCATAGTTATTGTTATCTATATCATCAATAAAAAAACAGACTGAAACAATGTTTTCAGAATATGCGCAGTAATATGCGCACAAACAACTGTGACACTCGTCCTTAAGGCTCATTTAACGTGGAAATGATGTTCAAGACTTGTCGTTTCAAAGTATTATATTATTTAACGAAGGCCTAATGACTACGTATGACCAGTCGTTATTTAACGTCAACTACATTCTTTATGGAAGATTACGATTGCTTCAACTTGGCGACTAAATTATGTACATAATTAATATATTACACTGGATAAAAGCATAGGAGAGAAAACTTGTTTTATCTGGGCCGAAGAAACCGCCACAAAATACAGGCCAATGCAATTGAGACTTTATGACCGCCCAGACACGGTTTCATTGGCCCAGATAAAAAGCAATTTTTAATTGTAAGTAATTGGATTTCTGCCGTCCGCTACCGTACACATGCCGGATTCCTGAAATACAGCCAACAATAAATAACAATGGGTGGGCCAACCATATCGTCCATTAAACATTTTATCCTTATAAGATAAATGTATTTACAATAGACGAAACTTGTCTAAAGCCGTATTTCATATTATGAAATTTCGGAAAGATAAGAACACATGATTGTTTCCATATGCAGCATTTCCACCTGATCTATGATGTGAGTCCTAACATCACGTTACTGTCCGTAATATATAGAGTACGATCAACACTGCACTTCTGTTACCTTATTTATTTGAACGAGGTGTTTAATAATGGCATACTGTGTCAAGCTTCTTGGATGTTACTATATTATGTATGTAATTATTTTGTTATTTTAAAAAAGGAGCGGGATTAATGTAAGTTTAAAAAACTTGTTTCCCAATCCTTTAGCAATTGTAACTTATTATACACATGTTGTAAACTATTTTCTGAATAAATACTGTTTAAACTAAGCTTCTTGGATTGTATACTAGTATTCTTGTTATGAATTTAGCTGTTGCCTCGCACGTGACACAACGTGCCAATGACCCAGAGGAAAACGTTCTTACTGTACTTGTTACCAAAATGGACAGAGCAAATTGCAGAGCTCGAAACGAACGTGAAGTTTATAAACAGGAAATTGCTATACTTACGAACACAACCGACGACATTCTGGTTAAACTTGACCAACTAGAATTTTGCGAGAACGCTTTGAAACAATCAATCGCTTAGCTTTTGATAGGAAAACATCAACAGGAAGACGTACTTGCCTTGCTTATAAATAAAATCAACCGACTGGAAGCGTCCGAGATTGCTACCAAGGAAGAATTGCTGAGCTTGAAGAAAATATGCTTCCGATAAACGAAATGGTTGATGAAAATGCAAACAAAGCAGGAGACAAAGATGTAGACGATGTCCTCGAACACACAGCATTGATCAGAGAAACCGAAACGAATGAGGCCAAGATGAGCGTTCAAAAGAAGCGCATGGTTCGCAAGAGTAAGTTATGAATTCAAGTGTAAAATTTCAATAGTGAGCATGATCATTCTAATCCTTTACCATTTTGTTCTGATCTATGACACTACTATTTTTATCCGGATTTACTTCTACAGTTATTCAATCGTTTTACAAGTTGACATTAAATTTGCTGTTTATCAACATTCTTCAACATACCCAGTGTATAGCACCGATATACGCGAAAGTACTTCTGGGTTACCAACCAGTATATCTCTAGTTTGGTGGAAAACATTGAAAAGCGTTTTAGGAATGATGTTTTAATGGTCTGTAATAGCTAGCCTTTGTTTATTTTCAGGTATATTCCGCGTACCTACCACCGGTGTATATTTGTTTTCCTGGTCTGTAGTAGCTAGCCTTTGTTTATTTTCAGGTATATTCCGCGTACCTACCACCGATGTATACTTGTTTTAATGGTCTGTAGCAACTAGAAAGCTACAAAATAAAATTTCTGTTATGATATGCTAAAAATCCCCCAACTTCGACGTAGTTCAGGTATAAGAGACCAAAACAGTGTTTATTGCTGAAACGAATTCATTCTCCTTTTCGCCAGCTTGGACTTGAGCGTATCTTTACTTGTTTGGTTGGACATTGTGCCTTGTGTGTGTTTTATTTTTTCTGTACTCGGTTGGTTCAGTTTAGCATTGTGCCTTGTATGTGTTTAATGTTTTCTGTGCTCGACTGGTTAAGTTGAGTTCTGCCTTCCCTGTCTGACTTATTATTATCGTTTTACTCAGAAACGCTAAATAGCAACGTAATTTTACTGGATCAGGGTGAATAAGACTGAGTGGAGTCTAACCAATTGTTACCTCCCCTACTTTTTATAACTAAAATATTAATCATACAATACACAGCCGAGCTATTGTTATGATAATTAGCACAATACTTGTTTAAGTTATGCTTTACTAACTGCATGTACGAAAACATGCAGTCCAACCCGTGTTTTTGATAAACTTCCACAATGCAAAACAAACTACACTGTGTGATTACCTACATACTTATTTCTGTTTTTATGGCTCCCCCCCCAAAAAACGTATGAATATTTTACAAACTAGCCGAGCAAAACTATTATGAACTTCCAAAAGTATTGTCATATAAATGTGTTCATAAATGAACAACCTTGTAAATCCGTTACATGCACTGTAATTAATCTATGAGTAATCGTGAACAAAACATTCAAGTAATACGGGCCTTTCAACGTTTTAATACTGTTATTTAACTTTTGAGACTAAAGGCTGCTATAACTATGTAGTTCAGCAGTTTACTGTTGTTACTAGGTCATTCAGCGTAGGCATTCCGCCTTTTGGTTGCTGTATCTTTTCTACTGGGTCATTCAGCTAGTTATAATTTATTATACTTTTCGACAGCTTGGACTTGGGCGGATCTGCGCTTGTTTAGTTGGGCATTGTGCTTTGTGTGTTTTTAATTTTTTCTGTGCTCGGCTGGTTAAGTTGAGTGCTGCCTTCCCTGTCTGACTTAATATACTCTTTTTGGTTTAAATTTCATATCCAGATCTAAGTGAATTCGATTTGTACTAGTGGTTGGTTGGTGCCACAGCTGAGAGTTATAGTGATTACGATAACAACCAGGGCAGTAACTCGGTGGTACTTCGCTGTAACCAAGGTGACGAGGTTTGGACATCACATTACCATGTACAACTAGATTTGTGGGGAGACAGTAACCTGAGGACGACATCATTCATGGGTGTACTTCTGTATGTGACTGAATAAAACAACACTAACTAGTACAGAAACATAAAAAACATACTAATGTTACGAGGGATGATCGATATATCACGAGAAAATGCTTATAACTTAGCTATTACTTGTTTTTTTCTACTAATATTTTCTATGCTGGTTAATAAATATATAAGAAGAATACGTATGAAACATTTTAAAATATCTTGAACAATAAATTGTTTAGAACATTTTTGCCGACCTATGGCAACGTCAGGTTTAAAACTTACCAAAACGTCCGATCAACTATGCTTCTGATGATACTACATCAAATTTCAACATGTGTGAATGTATTAAATTTGAACGTAAGCTTTATTAACTTTAATCAATACAGTCCCTTAAACTACAGATGAAACATAAATTGAGATGTTTATAATAAACGACATCGATCTAGAATTAAAAAATTGTATTTCAATTCATCTGACACAAGACACAAGTAAGTTTAATATTATTTATCTTCTCTTCCTACTAGTGTCTTCGGTTTTTGATCAAACAACTGATGGGTTGACCAATGTATTGAGATTATATTTTGATTCACACAGCTTATCACAGATGTTTACTTCCACTGAAACGTAAAACACAGACGCTCACATCGATGGCTTAGAATGAGTAAGTCGCAAGTACAAAAACGTTATTTTGAGAAAAAAATAAGAACAAACTGTCTGAAAACTACTCTTTTCTTATGGAAAAACAAGCATTTTTAACTTCATTATGGTCAACATGATTTTCATGAAAATTGGCCAATAAAAGGCGCCTTTGATACAGATTTCAAATAGGTATGGGTGTTATTTACGATATTCTAATTCTAAGCCAGCGAAATGAAGGTGAAAATCTACTGATTTACAAATTCCATCGGTATTGTTGCTCTAGCGGCTTACATTTTATCATCCTTATAAGGTTCGATATAACTGTGTTCAATTCCTTTTGATGATTAGCTACAGAATGTTACATCCTTTCTACACATCCCAATCAACCAGATGTACATACTCTTGTTTGAATCACTGTATTTAGACAATCCAAATCTGTCATTATCTGGGTTCCAACTAAGTGCTTCTGTTTGATTCTAAAAAAAACATCAAAAAGGATATAATAATATGAGCGCAGATTTGAAAAGACGAAAACAACTGGCCTTAGCCTTAAACGCCTCTTCAAAATATTTGGTCAGTTTTCAGGGATGGTATTAAATATTGATCTTGGTTGACTTAAGGATAAAGACTACCAATCAGATCACACCGTATTAAACTCTTTGTCAGTAACAGGTGATATGATTGGCTATCCTTTTTTTATTCTCCAATTACATAAGATCTATATTGAATACATCCCCAGGTCTCCCGGGTTGAATATCATGAAAACAAACGTACGTACCATTTCTGGTGGAAACATTCGCCTACAGCTTCCTCTGTTTATATGTTCGAGGTAAGCATCTTTATAGTCTTCTAACTGTTGTGTCTGCATACATTGTCGACACATTGAACATTTCTGTAAATATCCGACACAGTTAAATGAAGCCAAAACCTTAATTCCAATCTTATCGATAATAACAAACAAAAGATAATAGAAAGTCAGACAGGGACGGCAGCACTCAACGTATCCAGCCGAGCACAGAAAACATAAAACATGACATAGCACAATATCCAAAACCATAATATTTAGCCGAACTCAACTGGGTCATTCAGCTAGTAATAAGTTATTATACTTTTCGTCAACTTAGACTTGGGCGGATCTTTGCTTGTTTAGTTTGGCATTGTGCCTTGTATGTGTTTCATGTTTCCTGTGCTCGGTTGGTTCAGTTGGGCATTGTGCTTTGTGTGTTCTTAATGTTTTCTGTGCTCGGCTGGTTAAGTTGAGTGCTGCCGTCCCTGTCTGACTTAATATAATCTTTTTTAACCAGTCGACCACAGAAAGCAGAAACACATACAAGGCCCTACACAAATTTACGCGTACATGTACGCGGACGCTATATAGAGACATGTCTAGTATAACTAACAAAATGGAGTTAAACTTCTATTTACTTCCAGTATGAAAGAAACCATGTAATATAACTCTACATTTAAACAAGACAACATAGTGTTTAAAAAAACAAACAGATATGAAAACAGAAAAAACTGTATCACTAGCATTCAAAATGTATTATATTCACGTTGGTTGCCATACTCATTATCTCGGCCTTTATGCATATGACATAACAAGGCACCATATCAACTATTTTCAGTCATATGATTAGAAAATGGCAGCCCCCTATCATCAGAACACATTATGCCAATACATGTTTACACAAATACATGTATATAGATCTATATAGATATGTTATACCAGCAAATACACACTATAAAGTTCCACGCAACGATTAATCGCGTGTGTTCAGGCAATATTTTAACATGTTACGAACCGTAAGTCAAGCAGTACATTTTAGAACACATCTGCTTTCACGAAAATTAAATATGGGTCATGTTTGTTGATGTTTTTCAACACGTACATGGGAATTATAAATTATGAATAATATTTATAGGTATTTGGGTTTCTGTCATGATATGGCTTCTTATGGTCGTAAACATTAGAAAACTGATAGGGAAATAAAAAATAACCTGCTATTGACGGATACATAACTTGTCACTTTCACACGAACGTAGCTGCACTGATAACTCAGACTAACCACTTTGATGTATTACTGCACTTAGTGACGAGGCATATTTACCGGAGACAAACGGAAATGACCGAGCTTTCACGATTGGTGGGTGCCTGAGAAAATAGTAGAATTCTGGTATTACTTGTATTGTTTCTGTCATCGGAGTTCCTTAAAAGTTCATAAATGTTCAAGGGGTTTCCAAGTAAACTGTGTTCCTTGCTACACCACTCACCATATTATCACATTGCTTACACAATGAGGATGTACACCACTCAGAGAACACACATACGTCCTTGTCTGATACTTGCATGTTCTTCGTGTCAAGATCTCTGAAAGCAAACACAGTCAAAATACATTTGCAGGAGCACAAAATAATTTGACTAATGTACTTAGTCCTCTTCACTCCGATTGAAGCTGTGGACTTTTACCAAAGCTCACCATCTGGTTCGGTCACTGGTCCATGCGTGTGCCTCTCTCCATACCAAGTACAATATCCAGTGTTCTGCTCCATAGATTTGTTGGCATTCATCTTTTTCTGGTGATGAGTCCAATACATGGCCAATTGTCTCATTGTCTGATTGTATAATCTTGATGTCCTCTTCTGTCCTTCTGTGTTGCTGATACTGTTGCCCAGAGATGCGAGGTTGTCAACGTCTTCATTGATTGATCCTTCAATGCGGATGCCTTGCTTGCTACCTGGATTGTTCCTGAAGCACTTTGTTTCGTTGATGTTGATCTCTAACTTTGATGTTCTGACTACTTCATACAGCTTCTCCGTTTTATGTTGTATTTGGGCTCAAGTGTGAGACAGTAGTCCACTGTCATTGGCGTAATCAATGTCTTCCAATTTGCTCTAAAAAGTTCAATTCATCCCTCTTGTGGTAATTGTATCCAGTATCTTCTGCATAACCCAGTCAATATACTCGTACAATCAGAAAACAATATGAGAGAACATACAACCTTGTATGATACCTATGCGGACTTTGAAGGATGTCCATGCTGTGTATGACAAAACCGTATTTTACGTAAAATGTTCTCCAATGAAACAATACTTAATATAGTTTATACTAATTTATTTTTCCAACTTATATTAATCACTCTCGACACCTCATTCCTGATGTTATCCATCACCACGAGGGTATGAGAGAAGAGAAGGCATTTTCCCTTTTATGCTGAGCGTCTAGCAAGGGAATTTCTGGTACCACTTTTATTTCGTCGTTGGTATGACGCGTACAGGGATCGAACCCGATACCTCCCGCACTCAAAGCGAACGCTCAACCACTAGGCTATCGAGGAGGCGATCTATAAAACTAACTTGTAACTCTAGTATTCAGTAAGAGTATATGTTGTTCATGTATAATGGTCTGCCACATGTGTTTTATTTTTTGTTGTTAAACAGTTAGTTATTCACAAAGCCTGCGTTGTTATTTTAAAGTGCTGTTATTCATATTTCATATGCCTGTCATATTTTAGCAGAAAGCTGACTGGCAAATATAGGCTATCCTCGACATTAAGTTAACACCCCCTATAACAGCTTTGTTCAACCATACCTGTTATGAAAATGGTTTTTCACCATTGATGCCACACCGGTCAGCCTGAGAACGTTGTATATAATCTTTTCAAATAGTCGTTTGTATTCCTTGAATTGACCGGATGACAGATTGGGGGACAGATTCACCTGTAACATACACAATACTGACATTAATTGTTTGCATTAAGGCAGAACAATTGTAACAAGTTGAATGTTTGTATGGCGGAATATTGTATCAGACTGTTGAATACTAGGATGAGCATATGATTTATTTAAAATAGATTAGCCAAATTTTATCTGCAACGCCTGAAAAGTTCGCTGTATAAATCATACTGTATCAATTTTAATAATACTTGAATTGAATACACGCATATATCAAATACTTTACGCCGCATTCGCCGCACTCGTTTCGAGTCACCGCGTCCCGCTTTTGAAGTTGTTAGCTCGAGATCTTAGAACTGCGCCGAGACTTTCGCGTGCAAAATACAAATCGTCTGCATTACAAAGTTGCACACTTAGTTTGGTTTGCTGTGATATATTTTATTTAAGGAATAAAAATCTGGTCGCGTATTTTGTCGGTAAATAAAACAAGGGCAGGAGTTCGGATGCGGAAAAATTAAATCACGAGTGCGTAGCACGTGTTTTATTCACCGACAAAATACAAGAACAGGGTTTTTGTTTCGATTCTAAATACGATAATATCCCGCACTATTTAACGTCGCGCTTTCCATTTTCACCCATTTGACATTGAACATAATTCCACGCTGAAATTGAGTGGCTTATTAGCTGGTACAATTACCTCTCTCGTTAATGAAAACGACCTTCGTAATTTTCTGAAGGAAATAACATATTTAACATTGAGACAACTTTAATAATACGAGTATAGTGTATCTATTTCATGAAATGAAAAATATAAATGAATTGATTATCAGAAGTTTTTATGAATCTTAATTTCGAGAGTATATTAGATATTCTAAAAATAGATGCGACATAGCTGTTACACTTGATACTCGTGCAACTCGCGACCCGTTGAAGATTTTACTATAAAGTTAATTCATTCATAAATATGTCACGTGATACGGGGCGTAAAAAGTAACAGCCAATTTGATACCATGTTTTATTGCGGTAATAATACATACCCTGGTTTACTCTTTGTGTATATGGATTGATCCGCGGATCGTGTTAGAATTAAAATTAACTATATAAGTATGCGGAATATAGATCTACGTGTATTACAAGGTATTCATTGTGTATCTATTCCGTGCGTGTTTACGTGATGTGTGACTGATTGTAATTAAAAAAATACCAGCCAATACAGTCCACGTGCGCGGTTGCATCTTTCAATACCGTGTTTGATGCAATCAAATTAGAGAGGTGGAGGTTAGCCGAAGTCTGCAATTTGTTTTTACACGCATTGGACCTCCTGTGACGCTTGATTACTGCTAATTGACACGGATTAACTGACTCGTGCATATACTGTAGTTTATTTCGATGTCCGGAATGCAATTATACGCTTGGGGTCATAAATTTCGGATGTAGATGGTTATATGAACATTTTGGTCAGTTGTCCGATTTTGCTGTCACTTGAATTAAGAGTTGACGGGACTAAATTATTGCGCATAATCAGTTCTCGGAAATTTATT
This sequence comes from Spisula solida, assembly GCA_947247005.1. Taxonomy (NCBI): domain Eukaryota; kingdom Metazoa; phylum Mollusca; class Bivalvia; order Venerida; family Mactridae; genus Spisula; species Spisula solida. Next base: position 41,301,677 of record OX365959.1, on the reverse strand, counting down.
TAAGGTTGTCCCGGTCGCTGACTATTGTAGAGCATCAACAAATTCCTTTATAATTTAAATAACCTATTTCGATAATTAAACAAATGGTTAGCGAATGTTAAAACAGCATTGAATGTAATTTAAAAAAAACAATATTTATAGACCCGCAAATAGGTCCGCAGCTGTCCGCAGTTTAAACATGATCTTTTTGGGGTATAGCTACTCGCGAACAGAGTTTCAGTTTGGTATTTAGCTATACCGATTATTTTGCGGGATATTTCGGGCAGTATCGTGATTGATCAGTGAAGATTTTATATACTATGTACCAGTTTGTATTATTATAGTTTTTATTATTACCAGTTCCAGTAAGAAAACGGGTGGTATTCACGCGCCGTAAAACAAAAAACACCGGATCATTACGTATATTTCGGATACTCATATAGGCCAGCAAATAGCCCCGCAGAAATCCGCAGTTTAAACTGTGTTTTTTCGGGATATTTCGGACAGTATGGTGGTGATTGGAACAAGAAGTTGCGATTGGTGCATGATCATTTACAAAAAAGCTTTACAGTACTACTTTCAAGCGCCGTAGAATAACTCCCGCCATTTTTAAAAGAACGACAAAGAACGATTTATACTTGGGTAATATCGTAACGCTCTGTACATGTTCGGCAGTAAATACAAGTAGGTTAGTGGAAGAGCATTGCATTCGAAGTGTATTCGAAGTATTATTTCATATTCATTCCGACTACGTGATTGGTGTGATTGAAGAGTCGTGTGACTGGTGTTAAGACTCTGTAACAATTAGGTATTGACCAGCGCAGCTATGTCTTGAAATTCATCAAATTCTTCTTGTGAACGTTTTTGACTCAGCGAAAAAATATAGACAGATTTTGGGTTCAGTATCGTGCAAGTTACTATATTATGCGGCGTAGAATTACAAAAATAAAAGTGCGTGTTTATTATTATATTTGCTACAATATTATTCAATGAAAAGCTGCGATACTTAACATTGTTATAACATAGAATAAAGCATCAGGTTTAAACATGCTATATATAAAGGATAAAAACAATAACGCGTGTTGTTGTGGAGTTATCGTCTATCTATACAGGTTGTTAAAAAAGTTCGTTCTCAATGTTTAAGTTTCAATAGTTTATTTTCCTGAGCTCAAAAGACTGCAAAATTTTCAGGTTAACATCCAGAGGGGTCTGTCATTGTTCCAATCTTTCAGGCATTAAATGAAGATATTAGAATAAGAAATTAAAATTGTCTACCGCGTACATAGCTCACATAAAACTTAATATGAATTCAAATTTTAAGAACAAACTTTTTTAACACCCTGTATATATACACGGAGTCATTGGGCGTAATGTTGCTGCCGAGATATTGCTGATTAAATGGAGTCTTATTTTATATCTTAACACGTAATACTAAAATCTTACTCACCTCTAGTAAATACACTTTCAATTTTTCATCGAGCATAAAATCAAATCTAACGAGTTCAAAAAAGTTCCTGAAAATAAACAAATAGACTAGAGGTGTCTCCGTGGAACGCGGATACCAACACTTTAACACTTCATTTGGAGGTGGAGGTAACAATGTTATTCAATTTACTATAGTACATGTAAAAGCAACAAAGGACCACAATTCTGGAAAATATTGACGCAACCAAAATTAATATCCTTTACCGTAGGCCATACAACATAACATATTAAATAAACTATGTGACACCATGTTAATATTTGATTCAAATGAATTGAACATAACATAACATAACACAGCACAACATAACATTTCGTTTAATTCTCGTAGAATGATATGAAAGATACAATCTACTATCGTTAGCTTACGTGTACATGTATACATGTAATATGAACTAAGGCACAGCCTATTTTAGCGAATTATATCTTAAAGAACAGCTCAGCTATATCATTTACACTAGGCAAGTTGATTTAACCTAGAAGTTATTATGAAATGTCATTTCTTTCTGGTCCGACTCCATCATCCATATTCGATTGTAAGTTGTTGAGGTTCAAAAACGCCAGAAAAAGTAACATGGTCATCCAGTACAGAATGATTGCTGATCATACATGTACAGTCAGTAGAAAATTTGTGACATTTTTGGGTACGAAGTAACGAAGGACGATACGAAAAATTACGATTACGAACCTGCTTTCGTTTTTAAGTTCACTGTACTGTACAACTACGTTGATTATGTCGATAAAAATACGACTTTCCTTGTTTAAAACAAGTACTTTCATGGCGTAATCAGTTGATCAATAACAGCAGGCCATGTTTTTTGTGCTCTGTGATTTTGGATTAAAATCAACAGAATTACTGCAGTGATTTCTGTGGAATTTGCTGTGAATGTTTATGGAAGTATTCTTTTTGTATTTATGTATTTTTTGTGTAGTATATATTTGTGAATTTTGTGATATTTAGAGTTTTATCATAATATTTTTGAATATCTACCTGAAATCATAAAAGTGTATTTGCCTCAGGCATAAAATGGGTCATTGTATACCAGGGATTATACAATATAATAGGTATAGCCTGTGTGAGATTAGGAAATCATCACATGCAAAACCTGATCCTCATGTATTTACAACAATAAAACAGTTAAGAATATTGAAGTTCAGGGGTACTAGAGGGGGTCAATATAAACGAACATGGGATCTAAATGAAGGTGTAAATTTACAAAACATTCAAACACTCCCCCAAGAAATAACTACTGTAATGCCAATTTCATCTCTTAAAACAGATTCTAAAACCGAAAATGAACCAAAACATCATGATCTGAAGAAGATCAAATTTGAATCTATCACTGTATGCAAAGGTCAAACTTATATTAAAGTGTGTTGTATAAACCCAAGGTCAGTCAAAAACAAGAGTCTTGCCCTTTCAGATTACATATCATCTAATGATTATGATATTGTTGCTGTGACTGAAACATGGCTAGGGGGTCCTTCCGACAAATCATGCATTGCGGAGCTTGTTCCAAATGGCTACACAATCAAGCATGTCCCTCGTTGTGGACGCGGTGGAGGAGTAGCAGTTGTGTACAAAACCACTCTTAACCTCCAGTTTCTTACTTCTACCAATGATAAAGTTTTTACCACTTTTGAACACATGGAATGCAATGTAACCATTAGGAACTATTCTCTGCGTCTAGCTGTGGTGTATAGGCCACCCCCTAATAGTAAAAACGGTCTTAAGACATGTACTTTCCTGGAAAATGAGTGGCCCTCATTTCTGGCCAAACTTGTAACTACAGAAAGTAACATCATTATTGTTGGGGATGTAAACATACACCTTGACACCCTTTCGAACCCAGAGTCTGCCAAGTTCACCAGTGTACTTGAATCTTGCGGCATGCAGCAGCATGTAACTGGGGCAACTCATGTGGCTGGACATTAATTGGATGTGGTTATCACCAGAGACACTGACACTAATGTTTCACAAGTTGAAATATCGGACCCTGGGCTCCCTGATAACAGTGGAAAGACGTCACGTGACCATTTTGCAGTAGTATTTAAAGCATGCGCTGCTAAACCTGCTCCTATGAGAAAAACTGTGAATTTTAGAAAGCTAAAATCGATTGATGTCGATGAATTCAAAAATGACATTAAATCATCAGATGTTTTGAAAAGCGGGCTGCACATTTCCGATGTTGATGAACTTGTTGAGGTTTATACCCATGGCCTGACATCACTCATTGACAAACATGCTCGCCTCAAATCTAAAACCATTGTTTTAAGACCTTCTTGTCCTTGGTACACCGAAGAGCTACATGACGCCAAACATCTGAGGCGTAAACTTGAGCGATAATGGCGAACCACTAAATTAACGATAGATCATGAAATATATAGAAATCAATGTTCGGCAGTCAACAAATTGTTAAAACAATCTAAAGTAACATATTATGCAGATAAGGTAGAGTCATGTGGTCGTGATCAGAAAGAGCTGTTTAAGATAACTAAACATCTGATGGGCAAGGCTAAGGAAGTGGTGTTACCATCTAATAAATCGGACAAGATGCTTGCACAGGACTTCAGTGACTTCTTCATCAACAAAATTGAAGGAATACGAACTGAAATTGCCTCAACTACTTAGTCAACCCAACATGGTGACACTGATGAATTCGACACACCTTTTCGAGAAGAGCAACTATCTGAGTTTTCTCCGACCTCAGAAGAAGAAATACGGAAACTGATAAATAGATCACCTAGTAAATCATGTGAGCTTGACCCAATCCCAACATGGTTGTTGAAGGATTGTTTAAATGAACTACTGCCAATATTAACACGACTATTCAATGCATCACTTGAAAATGCTTATGTACCCATGGCTTTTAAAAGCTCCAGAATAAGACCACTGATAAAGAAGCCAGGCCTTGATCAAAATGTAATGAAAAATTACAGACCGGTGTCAAACCTACCTTTCATTTCCAAAGTTCTTGAGAAGGTAGTCGATGCTCAACTAGATGGGCACTTAACACTGTATAATCTCCATGAAGAACGCCAGTCAGCATATAGAAAATTCCATTCTACTGAAACTGCTTTACTTCGTGTGCAAAATGACATCCTTTGTTCTCTAGACCAGAATAAAGCTACTGTCCTCGTAATGCTTGATTTATCAGCAGCATTCGACACCATTGATCACACCACCCTCCTACGCCGACTTGAAAATCATTTTGGTATAGTAGGCAAACCATTGGAGTGGATGAAATCCTATCTGTGTGACCGTTACCAGACTGTTTGTATTGATGGTGAACTTTCGGAACCAGTACTGATAAATTATAGCGTACCTCAGGGCTCTGTGCTTGGTCCTAAAAACTACATCATGTATACAAAACCAGTGGGTGCAATCTGCAGAAAGCATCAACTGCAACATCATTTCTATGCTGATGACTCCCAGTTGTATATGGCATTCCAACCGAAAGATTGCGTTTCACGCGATGAGACACTGCAACGAATTGAAGCATGTCTGAAGGATATCTTGCTCTGGATGAAGAACAATTTGTTGAAACTTAATGCAGACAAAACAGAGGTAATCCTGTTTGTTCCAAAACGGAATACCAATGCTGCCGAGAATATCACAGTGAAAGTTGGTGACGCTGTGATCAGCCCATCATCAGTGGTGAGAAACCTTGGTGCCATGTTGGATTCGCACCTGAATATGGATAAACATGTAAACTCTGTCTCCAGGTCTTGTTTCATGCAGATCCGACAAATAGGTCAAATCAGACAATATTTGACAGTTGATGCAACAAAATCGCTCATAAATTCTTTAGTAACATCAAGACTGGATTATTGCAACTCATTACTGTGCGGCTCCCCAAAAACCATTCTGAACAAACTACAAAATATTCAAAAAATACAGCTGCCCGCCTCATCGCACGGATACCGCGATACAACCACATCACTTCTGTACTGAGGGATCTTGACTGGTTACCTGTACAATACAGAGTGGAGTACAAGGTATTGACTCATGTTTACAAAGCACTACATGGAAAGTCCCCAGGCTACATCAGAAGTATGTTTGAAATATATACTCCACAAAGACAGCTTAGGTCACAAAATGACTCTGTTCTTCTAGTTGTGCCGAGGATGAGGACTGTATCGTACGGTGATCGATGTTTCCTGGCTGCAGCACCGAAGCTCTGGAATGCACTGCCAACAGCACTCAGAGATAGTAAAACACTACCATCATTCAAGAAAGCGCTAAAAACGCACTGTTTTACTAAAGCATATTCTAGCTGATTATTAGTTTGACTTTTTAAGGGTCTCCTAAAAGGTAGTACATTTATACCTTTGGAGACGGTTTCTCGTAGCAGTGGTATGTGACGCTGTTTTTGAGACACTAGTACAGTAGTAAATAGTGTCTTATAAATCGGGGGTCTCCTGTCTCCTTAAAGGAAGTATCACTATTCCTTTGGAGTTAGTTTTTCGTGGCAGTGGTATGTGACGCTGCTCTTGAAACACCCATTTTAGGGGGTATTTGAGGGAGGATTTTAGCCTTAAACTTTAATATATATATATACATTTGTTGTTATGTTTGCATGCATGTATCTATGTAAAATTGTTTTAACCATGTCTTAAATGTGATTGTAAAGCACTTTTGAACGTGTAATTACATGATAAAAGTGCTATATAAATATGGTATAATAATAATAATGTTCAGAGTTTTCTCTTCCAAGCGTTTCTTTTCCAAGATGGCGGTCGATCAAAGTGCTATACTAAGTCACTGAGCATTTATCTCCCTTATTTTAAAATGTGTTCTAGAGAGGCCTACTAGAGTTTTTGGAATATTTTTAAACATCATTAAAATAAAAAATAAAATTTATGAGCGGCCATTTTTCAGTATCTTTCTGTAACTTCGAAACTGTAACACAAATTTTCAGATCCATTTGTGAATTCAAACTCTGACCAAACCACGCGACACGTTGACTTAATGCGAAAATTCGCTATTAATTCACAACAAAACATGTAATATCCAACAAATATCTTAGTCTTGACTGTCCCTATCTTCACTAATAAGATGCTCTCTAGTACATGAGATTGGATTTCATTTGCAATTCAGCTCGTACTAAATGACTCCGTAGCTCAATGGTTAGCGCTCTTGAATAACTAACTAAATAGACTATACATCTACATACTTTATTTTGATTAGTACTTTAACTTACTTTGAAGTTTTGTATCGAGCACTAGTGGACACCATTGATGGTTGTGCCTTTAGGTAAACGGCGCGTATAATATCATGTATGTCTGACCAGATCTTGCTCACATTGATGCCTGAAATATATCAACACCACTGTATGCCACAATGTAATGGTATAAAAAGAGATTAAGGAAATACAAATAATTAATCAACACTTTCGTCAGGTAGTATAGGAATACCATGAATTCGGAGAAAAATCGAGTAATGAGGAGAAACTAACTTCACTTACAATTTCAATTAGGATCAAAAAGATTATATTAAGTCAGACAGGGAAGGCAGCACTCAACTTAACGAGCCGAGCACAGAAAACATTAAAAACACACAAAGCACAATACCCAACTGAACCAACCGAGCACAGGAAACAAAACACATAGAGACACAATGCCCAACTAAACAAGCAGAGATCCGCCCAAGTCCAAGCTGTCGAAAAGTATAATACATTATTACTAACTGAATGACCCAGTTTCCACAGCAAAATGACTATAATGCCTAGTTTTAGCTGTCAGAAACGAAAACAAAGAAGTGCCCAACACACTACCGACCAAGAAAATTAAACATCCCTTGTCCCAACTGTTTAAAAGCTGAATAGAAAATATTCAGCAAACAAAAGGCGGAATGCCCACGTTGGTTAATATAGATGAATTTTGACAATGTTATTACACTGTGATAAGCCATAAGGGGACATACTATCATGGTCCAACCTGTAGTACAGACTTTCCAGGCATGCTGAACATTACCCTGCATAACGTCACGTCAATTCCAGAATGATCTAAGTCTACAATAGTTTATTTTAAGAAAATCGACATTAAAGATTTTGACCTCTCTATCTCAGTAACTAAAGATAGAACAAAATTGCACAGTAAATTCATTGTTTATGTCCCAATGTTCTAAGTATTTTCAATATACAAGTATAGATCATAAAAAGCACTTTCTAACGATACCAAAAGCTCATTTCTTTTTTTTCAAAAAAATGAGTTAGAACATTCTGGAATTGAGGCGACGATAATTACACTATCATTCACTGACCTTTATTAATCATGTACCTGTCGAATGATTCCTTGAAACCTAACTTTTTATCTACATACAAATCTTTTAAAGACGGCATCTGAAACCAAAACCAATCATCGCGCAACAATCATACAATTAAACCAGAAGTTTAACCAATCTAGCAGCCAACATATTAGTTTATGTAACTTAGTTGTTTACAATATATACAACAAAGCAATTCTAAATAATGAAGGAGCATAATAGAAGTCACGTGAACAACAACATTTGATGACGTCATATAAAGTCACGTCCTTTTTCGCTTTCGACTTGTTCAGGTCTTAAGTTGGTGTGAAGTATATAGGGTATATATAGATGATATATGTATGTGGAATGACAGGGGAGAATGTGGATAATAGTAATTTTTATGTTTAAATAAACATTGTACACTAAAGTACTAGCGAACTAGACATAATCCCCAAAATACTCCCGAGGAAAACGTTCATACGTCATGACTGGAATGAACAGGTCCAGAACGAAAAAGGACGTCACTGTGACGTCATCAAATATTGTTGTTGTTTCACATTGACATATATTTCCCAAAACTCAAATTAAATCCCAATAGAGTGTAATTGGCCACTACCAGTAACACTGATTTATAATGGCAAGCAAGTGTTGTAAGTTTTAATTTAGTTTACAGTATTTAATCATTATAACCTACAGGTAAAGCAGTAACCAAGAACATTCTAAGCTACAAAGGGACATAATTCCAATTCGCCACACAGTTTTTGCACTTGACCAGTAGCATTGCCTATTATGATTTTAGTTGGATTTTAAAAACATGAGTTCAAAGTCCCCCACAAAAGTTGATCACTTCCTGGCACGTTATCCTGACATAGGGCCTTTCTATCCAGGAACAACACTAATACAAGTGTCTAACAAAGGAGCTATGCAAATAATTTTGTAATGGTTTTGTTACATCACATCCTGGGATCAAACTCACAACATTCACAACCCCTCGCTCTAAACACGAGACCACGAGATCATGGTATCGTCGTGTTTGTAAAAGTGCTGTTTATACAAGACAACTGAGTACATTTGCATATAACCATATCTGAGCAACCCAGATTGGATTGGATCAAATACATGTAGTATAAAATATAATGTTAAGACGAAGAAGAAATAAATAAATGTGTCCTTAACATTTTCATCAAATAAAACCCATACTGGAGCAATGTGAAGAAAACTTACCTCCCGTATTGGTGCATAATCACTAGAAACAACATATCTATCAACATCAGATGCGTTAAATGGATAGTATTCTTTGGTACAAAATCTGCAATTATGTCAGGCACAAGTCATTTTGTCCGGCAGACTATAACATCTACGTTCTTATACACTTAACAAGTTACCTTTTTAAAGTATACAGCAACTTAGTTTGAAATACGTATTATCTTTAGAAAGTAATGGAAATGATAAATTGAAACTTTCTGTTTATATTGTTCTTTTATCAGTTCAGTCAATAATTACTTATACCATATATGGGCAAACACTCAATTAAGTTGCTGCAGTTACTGTGGGGCTTCAACGTGGTTCAACAGTCACAAACTGGGACATGAGTTTAAGTAAACCCCTAGAGAGTACATATAACTTTTATAACAGCTGGGACTTGGTCAGCTCATTTTCTCGTTCAGTTATGTGTTGGGTATTGTGTTGTGTAATTCTCGTATGTCATGTTTTGTGCTCACTTGTTTAAGTTGAGCGGCGCCTTCCCTGTCCGACCTTCTATTATCTTTCCCATTGTCTATCGAGTTTATCCTTGGGCTAAATGTCAATAATTTTAAAAGGGTCTTTGTTTATTTAAAAAAAGTCAGAAACATGTCTTAAGGGTTATATTAAGTCAGACAGGGAAGGCAGCACTCAACTGAACCAACCAAGCACAGAAAACATTAAAAACACACAAAGCACAATGCCCAACTGAACCAACCGATCACAGGAAACATAAAACACATAAAGACACAATGCCCAACTAAACATGTCATGTCGATCTTATGTATGTTTTGTAAACCTGATCATGTTTGTATCACCGTTGATATAACGACTTCGTAATGTTGTCTTTTTACACTAAGTTGATATCAATATCAAATCAGCTGACATTTGTACTCATTCAAGTTCTACTCACAGGTAACTGTATCATTGATAAACAGTAAAAAATAATTTTTTTTTGTTAAATTTATTAATCTTATACTTATACTTTTTTACTCTATATCAATGATACAGTTACCTGTGGTTTTGCTCAGACGTAATAGCATTGCTAGAATTGCGATTCTCTCGAAGTTAAACTTTTGCTACGTGCAAATTTACCTATGATCCTACACCATACTGTCTCATTCCGCACTCAAGTAATTGAGCATAAATGTTTTGTTTACATTTTTGTGTAGTCCAGTCAGGATAATAATCCAGTGACGCAGCAGTCGAGTCCACTATAACGGTGTTAAACCATTTATTAGTGCTTACACTGTACAAACAACTATACTTTCAATGCTAAACAAACATACTAGACTTCGCTCTACCTGTTTAAACAATGGTTGTGATTTTTTGTGTACACATAAACTGCAACGTCACTGTCACAATATCCTAACTGGACTATAACAGTGCAGTACTAACTTGTGTAATGTAAACTCCAACTCGAAATTGCCCTAGTTTAAAATATGTATCATTACTTATGGTTCCAATGATTTTCCATTGGGCTGACATTGACCTTGAAACCACTTTCAATCACAAGTGTAGTATCCAGACAAGCAACCTACACAGCAAGTTTCAGAACTGACATTGACAATTACGATACTTTATTCCTAAGTACAGTTATTAAGCGGAAATCATTTTCTATTTTTAGTAACGGTGACCGTGAAATTGACGCCACCAGCTCTACTTCCAATTGCAAGTACCATCTTTATACAAAGTACATACGAGGGATGATCAATATATTCGAAGACTTTCCTTCTAACTTTTTTAAATATTGATTCTAGAACAATGAAATTACCAGGGAATGTAGATCTATCAATTACCTTCGGTTTTAATTATTCAATTATATTGTGACGTCACAGTGGTCTTTTCATATTAAAAGTAAAACAATCGTATACATGTACCCGGATATGAGGTCAGAAAGAAGCTCGGTGCTGCTCAAACGGTGACGCTTAGAATGGCATCACGTGACGTCCAACACCACGCGCCCTTTACATGCACAAACATATTTTACTTGTACAAGCGCATTCGGTCCGAAATATCTTACTCTGAATTATTTTGATTTGCTACCTAGCCTTGCTGACTGGCAAATAAAGGCTATGCTCGACAAAACAAAATTGCTAGATGAAAAGTCTTCGAATATATTGATCACCCCTCGTACACAGCAAAAAGACAAATTAAAAGTTGATTTAAATTGACTACTGGTGATATATCGTATACATACATACCTTGGCTTCGATTCATCATTTACAATATATACTCTCAGTGGATTTAGTGACGTCATTATTGCAAAAACACCTATATCAAACATTCTGAAAAAGCAATTAAAACACATGCAAGTCGCCCAAAATACAGTCAAAATAGTATTAATCACTCGATAGTTTTAAATCATCTTGTTTGCATTGTCGTTGTTTTGAAGTTTTATTATAGCTGGTATAGTTTTATAGCTGGTGGTTTCTTATATCATAAGAACGCAAGTATATGAACTTAACGGGTAATTGAATAAGAAACGGACCTTTCCACCGATGTATATACGAGGGCCACTTAAAAAGTATTAATCAGTGGGCGATAAATCAACATCATTGCCTCTGACTATATAAAAAGTGTACATTTTCTTAAAGAACAATCTGGTATTTTCATCATTTAATATGAAAGCATTTCCATTTTATTGATATTCAAACAGGACATAGTTTAAAGCACTGGACAAAGAATACCTCATAAATACGTAAGACAATTGTCTTATATGGGCTCATATGATTTCTGAGCGTTGTTGTCAAATGTCATTCAGGCTTACTGAAATTAAATTGATATCATTTGCAATATGTATTATTGTACTCTTAAATGGCAATCCATAATTTTGAAAACAGTAAATTATGATCAAACTATAGCAATATAAAAAAGTCACATCCGATACTCAAAATACCACACATACACCCTAATTAATATTAGATATATACTAGGTAAATAAACACTAATTTATTCTTAATATGTCAATTTTTCTAGATTATGATATGTAGTTTCATTCGTCAGACGATTTTAATCATTTTTACCTCAATTTTATTTTTTACAACACAATTTTATGATCGAGCCCTACTTTAAAAAAGTGGGTGGGGTAATGTTATACCCCCTATTTATGATAAACAAAGAAAATTCACCCCTGTTGTCCATATCATGTTATTCTTCTTATATGAAATTACTATCAAGTGTTTTTCTTTTTGTTTTCTGTATTATTGTATTAAGGATATGACGTCATAAATCTAAAATAGGTATTTTTTGGTCACGTGATCATGTTCTTCGGGCTGTAGTAAAGAACAAATTATGAATAATTCAGGGCATATTTATCATGTGAAAGATAGTAACATATATAAATATGTAAAAATGCTTCATGTTTGACTTCCCACTTAAGACGTACAGTAGTACAATACAGCAACAACGTATAAGGTATAGTCCCAGCAAAATGCAGTTTTTGGAGTATTTCGAACGTGGCAGATTCCATGTACAACTAAATCAATTATACTGTCCAAACAATAATGTTGATTCAGCACTAGTTAAAGAAATATACAGTTCATGAAATCTGCAAATTTCAAATCAATTGGACAAAAATTATAGAAGTTATGACCATTAGTATCAACCCTCACGTCTACTAGTATACCTTATTTTCCCGCAATTCCAGTGTTACATACCCCTATTGGTTCAATGTCATATGGGTGAATGGATATTTTACCGATTGCAATATTGTTTTATTGGTTAGCTAGGCAAAGGTTGTATCTTTTAGAAAATGTCCACTTTTATACACATTGATTGAATATTAAACGTATTATTTGCCACTGATTAATACTTTTTAAGTGGCCCTCGTATTGAATCAGTAAAGCGAGGCACCTTGTAAAAGGTATATGACATCCGAGCATTGTTTTTGAAAATGATTTCTGCGTTTATACATGCAATAGAAGGTCGATAATATGTATTTAAAATAGCAGAGTAACCAGGACAGAACCCTGTAGTACTCTTATAATAACAGTTAACATTTACTGTTCAGATAAATGGATCATGAAATGAATATAATAAAGCATTATGAAAGGCTACCACTATATATACACACAAACCTCCCGTCAATAAGATACGGCTTGTCAATAAACTTCTGAACGAATGTACCAGTTGACTTTAAGTCCAACTCTGTAAGATAAAGTAAACAAACGAAGTATCTCATGACAGTACTGTGATGTATTTTATAGGATTAAACGACCATTTGTTGACGTTCACTGATGTGTAAACACCCGATCTGAAGCAACACATTGAGTAAAGCACCGAATGTGCTTTATGCTAAATGTGTGCCTTCAATCCTTATAATTCCAAACTGACGCTTAATCACATAAATATCAATGAAAACATTGAATTTACTCCCGCAATTGTTTTTAAACAATCAGCTTGATTTAATGACGTCGTAAAGGTATACGTGACGTCACTATAACGTGACGTTTGGTGGATTATGTTAGCTAAACAAAATGTGTTTAGATGCTCCGTTCCTTACGTAAACACAAAATGAGGGGATGAACATACAGGTAGGTAATGTTCTATGTCAAAATTAATATACAAGAGCTTGTACAGCTGTGATGGGCCCTTGCAGTTTGACTTATCCCACACGCATTCGTCTAGAATGTTTACGTCAGTAATGTCCGAGGGTCCCGATTAGTGAAGACGGAGGTTCACTGATGTGTAAACGTCACGTCTTAGCCAATCAGAATGCAGGAATTTGCTGACTTTGGAATTATTACTGAATGAATTACATTTCACCTACAATTACGAAAATTTATTCACGTAGCTTGATAGTTTTCTATAAAAGGTCACATCTTTTTCAGAGACCGACTCAACTACGATCACACTACGTGTATGGTCCTGTATATCAATAATAATTAGATTATCATCAACAATTAGCTCACCTTCAATCTTCTGGATTTTAATTCCTCGATGATTATTGTTTTTCTGAACCCACTTGACTGAAGGGTTCTTTTGTGCCTGGAATATAAACAGAAGAATAGGCAAGCATTTATAAAGTGGCAATCTAAAGCATTCACAGACATTTCAAAAGACATTCAATAATGCAAAAATTATTTACATAATAGAGTAGTATCACTATCGTTCTTGTTGTTTATTTTTAATTACCAATTAATGAACCTTTTGTGACCCTTTCGAATAGATCTTCATTATAAACTGACCGTAATATTGAGGAAAAAGTGCATTTTACCTTGAAAAAAAAGAAATTTATTTCCGATTTTGAGGTAGGTATTGTGTATGATATTACAGTAGTGATGTAAATGATTGGTTACTTACGTATGTCAGTAACTTGTCTTTGTCCGTCGGTAACCTGAAAGCTTTAGGAATAGCGTCCAGTTCTAAGGTAACCAAAGTTTCTTTGCGTGTTATAGGACGAGATCCCGGAAAATGATTTACCTACAAAGTAATACAATATATACACAGTGCGTACAGAAATGATAGTATTAATTATAAGATGTAAAATAAAAAGAATTTGAGTTATAAAACTGATGATTGCATACACTATTGATACCGGAGACTGAATCTGTTTTTTTATGAAATACAATAAAGAAACAAAACAAATGCAAGACTGAATACAGCTGCAAATAACTGACTTTCATAGGTTCCTGAGCCAAAATGAAATTTAGTAATGGTTAAGCTATTGGTAAACTGGGTGTATTTTTTTAATTGATCTTTGCATACCTGGAACATATTTGATACTACTTAGTGTTTAAGTTGTATCTTCTACTAATTTTGCTTACTAAAATGCTAGAAATAACGCTATATTTTCGATTGACGGTGGCCAATTTTTCTCATCCGCCTAATGAATTCTAAACGCTATGGACCTTCTAAAGCCAAGGTAATAATAATCTATTTTATTTGTGACTTGTGAGTTGGTAATCAATCTCTGAGCTTTGTTTAGGAGATCAGATAACGTTAATAACATGTCCTCGGCATTGGGATTATTTAAATACTTAATGTCACTGATTAAAGTTCATTTTACCATACACGATGTTCTAAAACAATATCAAGACATTATCACATAACGTACCCTTTGATACGGTTTCAAGTTAAGCATGAGTTTTGACATTATATAGAAAGGGTAGTCAAACATCCATAATACATCCCAATCGGCTTGTCCACTGGTTGTTACCACAAAACCAAGTCGTTCAAACACAATCTTCACATTCTCTAACTGAAATATTCACACCAATCGCTGGCTTAAAATGAGAGGGTCGTAAGTACAAAATTAATATTTTGAGAAAAAAAAAAAACTGTCTGAAAACTACACTACACTTTACTTATGGAAAACAAGCTTTTTCAACTTTAGTTTGGTCAATATGGCCACTTCCAATGTTCATGAAAGTAGGCTTATGAGAAGCGCATTGAGATGCAGATATCAGATATGTACGAGTCTTATAAGCCTGAAGGCAGTCTGCGAAATTAGCACTTGTCCGATTGACCGGGACAAGTAATATTGCATAGAGTATATAGGAAAACTATTTAGTTTTGCCGATTCGGGCAAGTAGTTTAAAATCCTTAATTCACGGACTATAAGGTAGTCGTTACGACCTTCTAATTCTAAGCAAGCGAAATGTACATATTGTTATAGGTATCGGTAATCTAGTTTAAATGTAAACTTCTATATGTATATATATATATATACTAGTATGTCACCGCAATATATATAATAATTTATTATATAATTTCCGCAAAAAATGGATTTTACTTTGCCTGATATTGATGATTCTTCCAGATTGTTTTTATCGGTAATTTTTTGATCGGCCTGGTTGTCGTCCTAAATTGCTACCGTTTATGCACCTAATGAATTACTAGTACTCTTCATCTCTTTCAAAATTATCTAAAACAATATCCTGGCTCACACAAATGTGTTTTCAGCTAAAATACGTCAAGAAAAAGTGCTACATTTAGCTTATCTGTACATAGTGACAGCGTAAGCTTTAGATAATGATCTTTGTCCGTGAGTTCGTGTATGCGTGTATGTGTGCGTCAACGTGTAAGAAATAGTCCGCCATATCATGTGGAAGTTGATAGTTAATCAGAAATCACATGACTAGGTGACCTATATCGAAGCTCGTGATAGACGTGGAAATTATGTGAGAAAACCAAGCATGTCACTAGTATCATTACTTTATATTTGTTACAAAGGAAGACGTACATTTTGGCCAGTTACCCACACCACTGGTGAATTCCTTGTCCCTTTTCCACTTGTGACGTCACTTTTAGCGGGTGGTATGAGTTCGTTTTTCATTTGTTGTAGACTTGTCACTTTTCCACTTGAAACCTCACTTTTAGCGGGTGTTATACGTTCGTTTTTCATTTGTTGTAGACTTGTCACTTTTCCACTTGAGACCTCACTTTTAGTGGGTGATAAACGCTCATTTTTCATTTGCTGTTGCCTTGTCACTTTTCCAATTGAGTCCTCACTTTTAGCGGTTGGTATGCGTTCGTTTTTCATTTGTTGTAGACTTGTCACTTTTCCACTTGAGACCTCACTTTTAGTGAGTAATATGCGTTCGTATTTCATTGGTTGTATTCTTATCCATGCTCCACTGCGTCCTTTACCACTGGAAACACCATCTTTCATGTGTAGAGAATGGTTTACTCTCAACGTGTATGGCAGATACATATTGAACAGTGTTATTACCAAACAAGTACTTAGTAACATAATCACAATCTTGGTTATAGTCGTTAGTCGACATGGCTTCTTCATTTTCGGTTTCTGTAATTTTGATTTCTCCCTGGAATTCTGCAATTATAACTTTTATATATTACCATATCATACTAATGTCACAATTATATACTGTGCGTGTACACAGTAGCAGACTTGACAGGAAACATTTGTAACGTGTCGGACGGACAGACACCATATATATTTAGACTTATATACGCCATTATACTCTAATGACAATCTACAAGGTTTCTAACTGGTGCATAATTATCCAATTACATCCCATTATGCACCTAACAAGGTAACATTACTTCCCCCTCCGAGGAATTTCGTCCCGAGATTTTGCCGGGGAAACACGTGGGTAAGGCAACTCTAGTTTAGCAGTTGACTTCATACCACCGCTGCCAAAATTTGTAACGTGACGGGCGGTCAGACACCAACAAATCCCGTCAGTGAAAAACTAGCTCACCACTAAAGGTGATTTGTTGGACTTATATATGTCATTCTACTCTAATGACAATCTACAAGGTTTCCAACTTGTGCATAATTAGCCAGTTACCTCCCATCATGCACCCAACAACCGTTACACATCGTTTTTATTATAAGGCTTTTAGCGTCATTACAATGTTATAGGGACGCAACTCTAACAAGTATTTTATAAATACCATCTTAGATCATCTCTCAACATAAACTGTTAAAAAATCTTGTTTATAAATATGTTTGAATTCTTAAAATATATTTATCACATAACCAGCGGTCCAGGAGAGCCATAAAGCCGTGCCGTAAATATCGCTCGGCACTCCCAGACAGTGCAATAAATATTTAAATTAGCTTGACGTTACGTTAGCCAATCCATGCATTGATCCGACAATGACGTCAGGATAAAATCAACGTCGCCATGACGTCGCGCTCATTGTACCGCCGAATTTTGGCTGAAACATATGTAGCGTACATCATCCTTTTGACCAACAATTTGCATTTTTTAAGGTTATGTGATAAATAGAATCTTACATTCGTACTCATTACATACGAGTTTTACTAAACTCTTCGACAAAAACAAAGCCTCGTGTCATATCATTTTGTCCACTCGTTTAATAAAACACGTATGTAATGAGCACACTCATGCAAGATCCTCTATATCAAAATTGTAAGTGTTCGCATTCAAAGAAAGGCTACTACTGTTTTAACAACTACCTTCTCGTTTTTCTCAATCAGAGTACTTTTCCGAAATGGGTCACCATAGCAACAGAGTAAGTTATTTCAACATAATTCATGAGAAAATAAATTCTTTATTAACGAATATGAAAGTTCTTTCCTATGGAGAGATTTATTTTCATTTTCGCTGTAATAATACTTAAACGTATAACAAACATAAGTGTTTTAAACACTAAAAAATTAAATCCAATGGTATCTAACAATAACCAAGTCGATGCTAAGTTTAGTTATTGGAAATAAAGGGAGACAACTCTGTTCCAAAAATACAGAAATCAGACTCAACATCCTGGAGAAATAGAAATTTACGCCTAAAAGGGTACTTTTTAAGTTTCTTCTCACGAATAAAAAGAAATAAGGCGGATAAATGTTTTTTATGTTTTGTACCAAGCTAATGTATGTTCATATCTACCTTAAAATGGAACGAAAAGGGTACCTCCCCATGCTACTTTAAGTATTATAGTCGAAAGTCTATTAACTCCCTTTATGGGAAATATGTCATTTTCCCTATTCGATGAAATATACCATTTTAATAGTTATCACAACTAAACACGCACGATAATATGAAGTTATTCTAATTTAAATATGGATAACTTTATTTCCTTAAGATGTTTTATTCATAAAGGTATAACGAAATACGTCTCTCATCTCCGTAATTTGAAAAAAAACAAATACACGAGTTATATGTGTAACGTCATAGTCGTCATCAATAAATCATTGCATCAGTTTTGCGTTATTGTCAGAATAATATGCCAAATATTGGTCAAATGCTTATAATTTTGTCACACTGAGCAAAAGTTTTGAATGATGTTATTTTGATGCAAGATGTTAATTTGACCATCGTATTATTTTGTTTATTTTGCTAATTTGCCCACAGGTACCGGTATCATTGATAAAGAGTATTTTGTTTAATTATTCCATATGTCATTAGTCAACCCGTGAACCAGGACAAGTCGTTACGGATATGTAGGTGTGCAGTGCTTCTTCCTCGACACGGAGGTGTAATAAACAAACTGGTACCGATCCCCCGAAGCATCTCACGTTGAAATCTCAGCTCAAATTGAGATTTTGCTCAAATCAGAGTATGCATTTTAGATACATCAGAAGTTCGTAATTTTGACATTTTATAGTAATAAACACAGAATAAAGTGGATGTTTTGTGATGCGTATGTTGATTTAAACCCATCACGGACATTACTTCAAAGATGAAATACAATATTTGAGATGAGGTTTAGCTCAAGTTGAGATGTTTTGGGAGATTGGGGTTAGGTGTAGCCACAAACTAAATGTAACAGGCACAAAAATAGATTACATCTCTTGTGTTTTTTGCCGCAGCCTAACACGTTAATTGCCAGCTTAACACATCTTGTCCAGGTACGAGGGGGAAGTTTTAACTAGAAATGAATAAACTTACCTGAAATGTCAGATTACAGTCCTTGCTTATTTTCATTATTTACAATATTACCTTTACACTCAGACATATCGCTGGCTTAGAATTAGAAGTACTTACAACCTTATCAGACTCAAACATATTTAACATCTGCATCTCAAGGCGCTTCTTATGAGCCAATTTTCATAAAAATTGGAAGTGGTCATGTTTACCAAACTGAAGTTTTCAGACAATTTTTTCTCGATTTCTCAAAATATCAGTTTAATTTATACTTACGAACGTTTTATACTAAGCCAGCGATATATCGATACATAACAATTTTAAGTATCCATCATGATCACAATTCGATGTGAGTAAAACCTGGTAAATTACACAAATGTTAATCAATGAACTACGTATGTTTATTGATTTAGCTAACGGCCATAGTGTTATATTTGTCACTTCCTGTTTTGTGGTATACGATAAACAATTATTCTCAATAAGTATGAACAATAGTGACATATCCAGAATTCTAACACGATCCGCGGATTAATCCATTAAACAAAGAGCGGACCTAACTATTTATTATTACCCCCATAAAACATGGTAACAAATTGGCTGTTACAATTTACGCCCCGTATCACATGACCTATTTATGAATGAATGAACGTAAACATTATAGTAAAAAAAATTAACGACCGCGAGTTTCACGAGAATCCAGTGTTACAGCTATGACGCATCTATTTTTAGAAACTCCAATATACTCTCCAAATTAAGATTCATAAAAATTTCTGATAATCAATTCATTTATATTTTTCATTTCATGACAAAGATACACTTTACTCGTGTTATTAAAATTGTTTCAATGTTTAAAATATGTTTTTTTTCCTTCAGAAAATTACGAAGGTCATTTTCATTAACGAGGGCGGTAATTGTACCAGCTAATAAGCCACTCAATTTCAGCGTGGAATCATGTTCAATGTCAAATGGGTGAAAATGGAATGCGCGCAGTTAAATAGTGCGGGATATTATCGTATTTAGAATCGAAATAAAAACTCTGTTCTTGTATATTGTCGGTGAATAAAACACGGGCAGTCGTTCGGATGCAGAAAATTAAATCACTCGTGCTACGCACTCGTGATTTAATTTTTCCGCATCCGAACTCCTGCCCGTGTTTTATTCACCGACAATAAACGCGAACAGATTTTTATTTCTTAAATAAGACTCCGTTTTGAAAAAGTTCTCTCCCTTGTTATCGATCCTTATTAAGTAATGATTGGATTGTTTCTTCACCCCGTTATTATCTCTATTACATAGAGTATCGATTTTAATCCCTCTTATCTCGTTAAATCTTGAAGTGACATGTGGTATTATACAACTGTATGTTACGCCTCGTTAACTATCGAATATCGATCGATGTCTGTATTGTGGTTTTAGAAATTCATGAACCGGGGCAATTATTTTTCAGGAAACGTTTACAAGGTTGTAATACTTTAACTGGATAGTATGATAGCCGGGCGATGCGTTTAGAACTGTTTAAAAATTGAGACCTGCATATCCCGACCACCACATAATTCCATGTTTGGGGTTGACTTTTCTGGCTACAAAATACGCCCTTTGTTATAATGATGACCCAAGACATCACACTAAATATTAAAATCAAAGCACTGAGAGTGCGGATGGGAGGCGAGCTGGCTGTTGCTATTGGCCTCCATAGCTCAATGGTTAGCGCGCTTGTCGTCTAATCTGGCGACCCGGGTTCATATCCGGGTGGGGGCACACATATATGCCTGCCATATTTCAGCAAAAGCTGACTGGCAAATAAAGGCTATGCTCGGCATTTAAGAATAAGAAAAGATTTAAGCTATTAAAGCTAAAACCGACTTTACACGTTCAGTGTTCGTTTCCTTACTGCCGATCTTGTCTTGAATGTTAAAATAGGTCTATGTGATTATACAGGCATGTTAGGTATCTACATAGTGTAAAAAGGGGCATATCCATTTATTTGGAAATTCATGTATTGAATGCGTATATCAAAAGTGGCTCTAAAATAATAATACGAGCCTTTTTATCAGATTCTACAGTACCGTCTTGTAATCACTTCCCTCACAGCGTGAGGCAGTCTATAGAAAGCTAGTATATATCTGGGTCAGTGCCACACCATATGATTACATAACATTATTTTGCTGACGATATACATTTAAGCCATAAACCATCACGTTACAATCCTATTATCAAAAAAGCTACATCCGGAAACTCAAATTCTAAAAATAGCAAAAGAGCCGGGACATTTGATGAACACGTCATTTTCGTAATACAAACAAGTTCGATATCGTTCCGACAGAGTGATTATATGCACAACTATCGATTTAACGAAAGGTTTGACAATAATTATTGATCTTAGAATAAACAAATGTTGCTGATTTAATTAAATCTGTTTTAAAATTTGCCGAAACATGTGTAGCAGTATTTGGAATGTTGACAGTTTCTGGAACTACTTAAGAGCGATTTCACACTGTTTAGCCTAAATACGTTCAGTTGACATTAAGAAATATGCAATGATTCATTTGAGAGGCTAACGCCTCCCAAAAAAGTGTTGTCTTGCTTCGCGGAATAAATATCTTGAAACATTTTGTATTTATTGTTTAATAACTTCTAGGATAAGTATAGTACTTTATGATGTTTTGCTTACTTACATTTTTAAACGAAAAGATCTCTTGAACAAAAATGCTCTAACCTACTATAGAGTTTACTCTGTTACCTTAATATGATACACATGTTGGGGCCTGATTATGCTAGTACATGTATCCGTAGTTCATGCCTTAAAGAAAAGAAACATACCTTTGTTTCCATATGAGGCATTTCCATACCATGTTAGGTCTAACCTCACGTTACGCTAACTGTCCTTGCTACATAGTCTACGATCACCACTGTACTTCTGTAACTTTATTTATTTATTTATTCGAACAAAGTGTTTAAAAATGGCGCACTGGAAGTATGTTAAGCTGCTTGGGTGTGTGTATTCTTGTTATGGATGTAGCTGTTGCCTTGTATGTGACACAACGTCTTAACGATGAACACTAAGAAGTTCTTGCTGTAATTACATTGTATCAACAAAATAGACGGCATGCAGGTTAAACTTGACCTACTAGAAACGTCCGAAAATGTTATGGACCGAAGAGTTGTCGAGCTTGAAACAAAACGTGAAATCGATAAACAAGCAAATGCTCTGCAGTGCCTTTTAACAAAATAGACACACAACATGTTACTGATTTGTATGCACAAGCATATTTTTTAAGACGTTTAGCTTTTTTGCGCGACTTTGCATGTCTATTCAGTGGTTTTTTTGGCGTTTGCATGCTATATTTTATCGGCAGGCGCACTTGCTTTATTTTAAAACAAGTGATAGAACACTGTTGGTAATGGTGCCGAGCGATTCGAAACTTACTCTCGCCCAATTAACAAATTTGGTTACGAACTCGGATATTCACCAATGAAAAGGTATGAAACGAATCGACAAGCGTCATCACAGACTACTATGTCTCAGACATGTATGTAAGTAGAATCAGTGGTTTAAAGGGGGTGCTAAGACAGTGGAAGACACAACATGACGATGCTGAATGACTTTATTGGGTTCAACGTTGAAGTAGTCGGTCAAGATTACTATGAACAACATGTATTGAACACCAAGGAAACATGTGGCCTGATAAGTGTAAGGTGCGAAACTGCACCGACAATATTTACTGATAAACTTCATATTTGGTATGAATTGATCTTTGTTACATCATTGCAAATTAATTTCTAGGTATTTGTAATGTGTCGGCATCAAAAATAACTTTTTAAAGATGGAGACATTGTGAAGTTTTTACATTTTGCAACCGACGTCATTTTACCTTATCTAGATCAGCGTTCACCTACTGTGTAGTTTTATGTATAGTGGCATTGTTATTTATGCAAATCACTTCAACAATTCAGAATACGAGGGGATGTTCGATATGTATTGTCAATGTCCTTTGCATTTTTCTATGACAATAGTTAGAATGATTCTACGATTACTGTCTAAAAGGTGTAAGTTTCTATACTTTATTTGGAAAATTACATAGCCTTTCGTCAACAATTAAGTAATTTATTGAACTTAGAAGAGGGTATACTTGTGTACACTGGCTTATGTTCATATTAAGCTCGTTTGTGTCGTCTTTGCAGCAGTTGTTTATAAAAGTGAATGTCAGTATTCGTTAAACTGCAACATACGATACGATAACTGGATCCTTATGTTTCCATCAGAGCTTAAGATCAAAACAAGGGAGACCACTCTTATTTATACCAAATGATGCTTGTTGGTTTACAATGTAAACAGATTTAAATATATCAACGAATGTATCTATTTGTTACCTAAGTGATAATACATATCGAACACCCCTCGTATATCAAGCAGACACTGTATATTGTGATAGGATGTTTTTCATGCTTTGCAACAAATAGTTTTGGAGTAATCGGCACAGTCCGGTTAATTCTAGATTGACCCTTGTATGGTCGACTACATGGGATTTCCATTATGAATTATGAGCCTTAATCGACTAGTCTATTGTCAATTAAGTAATTTGCCACTTTTGCTCAAGCGTATTTGTAGATCATCGGTGTACCAGGGACATGAAGGATTTACAACGATTGTTTTTATTTGACAGGAGAATACATGTGCCTGCCAATGACTGAGGGAAGTCAATGATTATCAATGCGGACATCTCGACAGCTACATCGATATCTGAAATGTGCAGCCCATTTTCAATTTTTCAGGCAATATCTGGGGACATTCACCATTTTCAGTGATAGTTATTGCAATTATGTACTTTTTAGCGCACTTTGAGTCAAGGGTGTATTATATTTTGCATTGTTCGCTTATTATTTAAATTATTGAATACGATTCATATGAGTAACTTTATTAGAGCATTCCAATGACGAATTACTTTAAATACTGAAAATATTCAAGAAACAATTCGCAAGCATCATTGTATACTAATTTAGTACTAATATGTGCGTGATATTTATTCTCCGATCGTGGAAGGTAAATAAATATAGTCGATTACCTGGGATTTCCATTGTAAATTAAGATAATTGCAATCAGGTATCCCACCATCTATCAATTTAATGTACAATTCCGGATTATTTTTAGACCACACGAAGTCTCGATTTCAAGACTATAATTAACTATTTATGTATTGATAAAGGGGGCACACACCAAGGGCGAACTTGTATGGAATAAGAAACAACGTAAAAAGGTTTTGAATTGATAACGGGCATTTATTTTGTAAAATGCCATAAAACAAAACCAAATAAAAATGTGAGAAAGTATTTTTGAAACATAGTTGTTCTTAAATTACATAACTGGGCGGAAATAGAGGGCCCCGAATGTCCAGGCCCGATACGAATAGAGGCATTGTAGCCCCGACGTGACTGTTTGGTAGTGGCACGGATGGCCCAGTCTGATTAACACTGTAATCCCCTTGAGGATTATACAAATTATGGAGTCCATGTTGTGTATGCGCTACATTGTCCGCTTGTTGGGATGTTGAAGGCAATGGGCATGCAACAGTTTTCTTGCCTTTTTTACTTGTTTTATTCAAGTTGACAGTATCATTATCGCAACATGAGCATGAGGAAACTGTTGTCTCTGTGGTGGAAGCTTTCCGCTTCTTGGAAGGTTTCATCTGAAATAGTAAAATATATAACATGTTTTGACATCACACAAAACTATAGAGCTCAGCCTCTTTGCTGATAAATTAGCCATCCAAATTGGCCGTTGTTAGGCGAGTCTATGACCAACTAAGTCATTTATATAAAATTAACTGTTAAACTGGCAACTAAATCCCAATGGATACGAACAAGCATGAACTGCAAAGTATTAATGCGAAAAAGTGGGTGGAACTGGCAACTTCAGTCCCTTTAAAACGATGTCTGAATTGGCATCAAAACATGTAAAACATTACAACATGGACTGGCCCCTAAGCCTGTCCTATATTTGAAAGTGGCATGAACTGGCAACTAAATCCCGCAAAAACAATGCTGCCTAAAAAGGCAATAAAATCATATATTGGTTTATAACCAGGACTGGCATGAAACCTGTCCTATATTTGAAAGTGGCATGAACTGGCAACTAAATCATGCAAAAAGGTGTGACGGGAACTGGCAACTAAATCCCGCAAAATCAATGGCATATGCCAAAAATAATCATGTTTAAGTTTATAACTAGGACTGGCATGAAACCTGTCCTATGTATGAAAGTAGCATAAGTGGCATGAACTGGAAACTAAATCATGCAAAATTATGTGGCGGGAACTGGCAACTAAATCCCGCAAAAATAAATAGTAGATCCAAAATGGCAATTATAAATTGCACTAATATGAGTCTGGTGGAGTAAACCAGTAGCTGTAATACTAATACACCCAATACTGATTCAGTACTGAATGGGTATGAAACGACTCTCTGGACATGTTCTGTATTGTCAACTATGTAATATTAGATCTGACAACCATAGAATAAAACCATTATATATATTATTCTTATTCATACTAATATAACCTAAGCCATTTAATTCTGTATAATCAATGACTGATGACAAAAATTGTACATCGTGGTTATCAAAAATAAATAAATGGAATAATATAAGTCATACGTATCTTAAGTACTGTGACAAATTGATTGTCTCCGGGCGGCGACCAATGCAGCACGTATGTTTGAAATCAACTTGAGCTGACCCTGGTTCGATAGGTGGCATCCATCTCCAGCAAAGTTCTTTGCTTTACTTTCTGGTGACCAAAATCCTTTCAAGCGCCAAAGATGAGACCTTCGATGCGTTGTATTGTGTAGCATCTCAGACAACTGAAGATTGAGTTCATCCACCCTGGCGTTGTACCATATTGGGTCAACGGGATATCTTGAAGGCCCATATGATTGCTCACGATGCAACACCTGCATAACTATTACTTTGTCCACTCCAACTTCAAACAATAAATAGTTCACAAGTTCCACGATCTGATGAGCCACTGTTGATGGAGTAGTGTTAGTGTTATATATGTCATTAGTCCCGACCATTAAAATAAGTATGTCTGGAAGAAAATCCGAAACTGCTTCAACGTTTCTCTGCAAATCCTGCACTTTAGCTCCAGGAAAACCTGAATACTGTACCAGAGGCTGACCAGGTAAATTCAAATTAAACTTAATGTCGTCTGAATGTCTGATGAACTCCCTCAAACGTTTCACGAATGAATGTCCAAACAACTGAATTTTGTTGCTCATGGGCGCCGCCATCTTGGTTCACGCCGTGTGCGTGACCTCGTAGAACCCGCGTTATTACGCAGTTTTGTCAACACTGTCTTTGCCACCTAAATTGTGCCGCAAATTGAGGTCGCCGCCCCAAAACACCAATACCAAAAGATACTTTAAACAATGCTTTATCACAAGGAATATAATAATAACCTTGAATTCCTTTAAGTAGTCCAAAATATTCGATTTAATTTGCAAATTGACGAGGCAGCTTCCTACGTCAATGATAATAAAAGTAATGGCTGACAAGCGTTATGATTGGTCGGATCAGACCATGTTCAGTAGCGCTAAAGATCTGTAAAGCCGTACCTATCGGCCCGGAAAGAAAACTTTCCCAATGCCATAAATGATTTTATGTGTGCATAAAATTTTACATATGCACAATTCCGCACTATATTAAGATTATACGTAAACTGACATTTGTTCATTTTCGTGATTTTGCTGTAATATACTCAGCATAATGTGTCCGTTTTGTGATGCCAATTCCATGGCAATTACTTCAAAGGTGAATTACAATATGTTAGATACGATCTAGCTCAAAAGATCCTTTGGGAAATTGGGGCCTGTTTTCCGGAAATAAACATTATTTTGTTTTCGTCTTATAAAAAGCATGATTATAGTTAAGATGTACTTACTGGCGAGTTCTTGGGCTTGTTTTTAAGGTGCTTTTAAGTAATGTTTAAATGTTTTAAACTAACCAGTCTTTTCATTGCTCATCGACTATTACAAATTTAGTTATGAATACGCCTCAATCAACATCATGAAACAAGGGGAATGTTTAAGAGGTATATGTATGGTAGACTACATGGGACTTCCATTATGAATTTAGAACAATGAAATCAGGTATCCCAATATTTATAAATTTAAAAGTAAAATTCCCGATTAGTTTTAAACCATACGTAGTCTATGACTCCACGTCTGAGTTAAATATAAAATGTCACACTATAAATAAGAAATGCAGTTAAACTGGGATCCATCCGTTTCTCGTGTCTAAATATGAAAATACAGACACCGCACGGTGTCAATTCTAGAGATGTTGAATGTGTGCACTGAGAGAATATTCTTAATCGTGAAGTCCAGTACATCAACATCTGAAATGTGCAGTCGATTTTTCTACTTTTCACGCAATATCTGAGGACCTTCATCCCGACCAGTGATAGCTCTTTTGACGTTTTAACGCACTTTGAATCGAAGGTGTATTATATTTAGCATTGTTCATTATTTATGTTAATTATGAATACTATTTGTATTATTAACTTATTGGAGCATATTAATGACGAATTATCTCATAATGGAGAAACAATTCATAAGCTTCATGGTATATTACTAATATGTTCTGCATATTTGTTCTCCGACCGTGTTAGGGGAATAAATATGATCGACTCTATGTACATGGGATTTCCATTATAAATTTAAAACATTACAATCAGGTATCCCTGAGGACTACATAAGAAATATACGATAACTGAGGTTTGTCTGTTTATTGTGTCTACAATTTAAACACATGGACTGCATAGTGTAAATACTAGAGGTGTTCAATATACGAAGGGGTTTTTGAGTTCCAGGAAAAAGGCTCTATAATGTTAAGTTTGTTCAAAATGTTTCAAATTTGGCATTTAAATAAATCAATTGATGATGTATATTGTAATATTAATCAAATGCATGCTGCCATGGTAACGTCAGATATGATGACCCGGCGCGGCGTGTTCACTAACCATACATTATTAACACGATCTGAATAAATCTCAATTCAGTCAGTCAAATGACACGCATACCTCACCTGCCAGCAATATTTTCTATTATTAAAATATACATCGCGTCAAGCTATACACTTCCGGTGTTGCTTTGACAAGCATTCGAAAGCGTCGCACAACCAAGCGGAAACGTTCGACTTAACATTTCGATTAGCTTACGTCGAAAAGTCTGTAAAACATTTCCTGGAACTTATCAATAGCACCTCGTATACTAGTACACAGAGAGATTATTCTTAACCGACCAGTCTTTCCATTTCTTATCGCCTACTGTCTATTTTGCAATTCGACATTTTTGCCCAAATCGTTTTGTAGATCATCGATGTACCGGGACAATAAGGCCTCAACACTATTATCTTGGAGTTGACAGGAGCATACCTGTCCATGATTTAAGGACGTCCATGCATTCAAGATCTATAATTATAGATCGATTTGTTTTTGTCCTTTTTCTAAGTACACAAATGGAGAAAATATACAAACATCAAACAGTAAGACAAACAAAAAATTTAATTATTGCAGCTGGATAATAAATCACATTTTATAAATTAAATAAATCATTCTGGTTACAATCAAAACATGTAATCAACATACATAAACAATCTCCTGATTAAACTATAATCATCACTGTCGTGAGCAGGACCACGTGGCAGCATGCCAGAAGAGGGTGGGGGGAAGGTAAATAATGAAGAATAGTATTGAAATCAGTCAAAAAATTTTAAGCTAGAGTTGTCGCTCTTTGCTCCACAATCATGTACTTATAGTCAAGGTCAATACCGGTAAGCTCGATTTCAATATCTTGAAGCGTTTTTGAACTATGGCCAAAGTTTAAGTTTTTGAAGCTAAAGAAAGGGGCATAAGTCAAAATTAATCAAAGGTAGGTTTGTTGCATATTACCACGGGCAATAAGTATAGCAAGTTTCATTTGAATATCAATAATGGTTTTGAAGTTATGAAGAAAAAAAGATGAAAAATGAGGAAAATTGGAATTTAACAAAGGGCCATAATTCATTTCATATTGTTCATGTAGCCACAGTTATGCAACTTGTTATAAAAAGCGTTCAATTGTTGTGAACTTATGTTCAAAATTTGAAGTTGATATCTTCAATGGTTTTCCGGTTTTATGAAAAAACCTGAACAATGAGGAAAATTTGATTATTGCAAAGGGCCATTACTCTACTAAGTGTGAAGTCGATAAAAAATGTTAGAAAAAACATGCAAAATGTGGACGGACGGACAAGGTGATTACTTTAGGGCAACGCAAAATAATTAAATTCAGTGCATGAGACATACGGGGTGTGATCAACAATGCGGGGAAAAGTGCCCTTATTTTTCACGCAACGTAGTTAGTCTACGAAAGTTCCTGAATGTGAAGGTAAACTGATTTCAAATTGAATCCCATCCGATTGATTTAATTGACTGTAGGCTAAGTTCAAATTACGTCAATAATATCAATATGTCTTATTTATTACAAGTGTATGCGAGTTGCATTGGAAATAGTCTTGACTTCCAGATGACAGCAGTATGAAACATATTCTGTTCCATGGCAAGCTTTTGAGAATTATTGAAATCACAATACAGTGAATGCACCATGAATGATCAATGTTGTATTGGTAAAGTAACAAATATATTGTCTAAATACTTTCAAATTGTTCGTTAATCTTCTAAGTATTTTGAAATGAAATTCATGAATATTCTAACAATGATAGGAATGACACGAATTAAACAAATAAACAAACACTCGCCACATTGTTTGGTTCCCCCGAACCAGAAAAGAAGTTTTAAAGTTTCAAAGTTTATTTACATATAAGCGCATGAGTCCCGAATCGGGCAGCATCAGCAAAACAATTTTATACAATTCATAGACAATGTTGACACGTGACAAAATGGAAACGACTATACACATTTACATGGTTTCAATACATATACGTGGGTCATTCAATAAATGCGTAGACTGTGTTAATCAATTTAACATTCGATCACACAGAGAAAAACAAACTACATCACGTTAAACTACAGCCTTTCGGACACAAGTGCTGAAAATATTGGGTGAAACAACGCATTTTTAAAGGAAATATGGCTAAAATATAAATATCACCATACCGGTACCACCACACACCGCAATTTATTATCTGACGTCAGCGACGTTATTGACGTTTTGGTGATTCTCAAATGGTAGCCCGAAATGAAATTATGTTATTAACATGAAATAAACATAAACATTCAAATTGTATATGATTTAACATATCTTCCACAATATCTTATGTAGTCTAAGTTAAGGATTAAGGCTTGGCTTAATAATATTTTGTAATAATCTGGCAGAAACATCGGAATGTATATTGACTTAATCAGAATTTATAACTAGTTGAACAAATGAAACATACACGTTACGTCGGCCGGGGATGGTAACGCGTTTCCATGGTAATACGATAGCTGATGACATGCTACTAGTTTGCATTATTGAAGATAAGCTTGCATTTACTGTTGGTAATAAGTTACTGTTCGTAATGTTATAAGAAATTATTGTTAAAACGCAATTATAATGAAATGAGAACGATTGTCTACGAATATATTGAATGACCCTCGTATGTAGCAAGTAACAATAGAGAAAAGAAACAACATTTACATCATCAGATTCTTAAAAGTATATAGAGAGTAAACAGCGTCAGCGGGTGAAAGATGAGTTTATAGAGTGTGGAATGAATTAACAAAGAGTGAATAGTGTTAATACTATTAGGATACATGAATGTATCGGGAGTAATCATGCAGAAATAATAGTATACATCACATTCAAAACAAAAGATGGCCACAGTATATGAAGTAATAGAGGAAGGGATAGAACTGGGAAGTCGAGATAGAAATGATATTAGAATATATTAATCGTACATATATATAAATTATATACATATAAATACATACGTATACATATACACACATACATAAACATACACATATACATACAATGTTAGAGAAACAGTAATTAAACAAAATACATGTATATAAGTTAAACACAATGAAAACAGAGATAATTTACAAGTCAATATGTACAAAGAAAAACAAAATGTACATGTAATACAAAGTAGTGGAGCGTGTATTGTTTTGTTCTATTATTTGAAATGGTTCATTATCTTCTGACATAGTAATGCGATATTTGATAATTCTACTTCATTGTCTATATTTAAAAGCTTTGTAAATTTGATAAAATTAGGTCTGTTATAGTAATAATGTTTGATACATTTAGTTATTATAAGTTTTAATTGTTTGCATTTAAGTAAGAAGTTAAATTCGTCTCCCAGATCGTTACAATACGGGCACTTTCTATCACGCAGTGGGATATTTTGCCATCTGCCTGTTTCATGCCGAACGTTTCTATTTTCTAATTGGTAATGACAAGGTTTTGGATTTCATTTGTGATCTCGTCAACCGAGTTTTGTTTTACATTTTGAATTTAGTCTATTGCGTCAATTTTCCGTTCGATTTCTGATGCTTTATTATTGTCAAAATTTTGAAAAAAAATATTAGCCTTATAAGCGTTTCATAGTTTTATTTTTGGCGCTAATTCCGGTCCCGGTATTTCATTTTCAATATTCTGTATTGGATGATTATCGGCGATTCGTAGAGTAAGTTCTATAGGACAATGAACATCTGAGAATAGGTGAAAAAAGTTTTGACTTTTAAGGTTGAGATGTATTTAAAAATACCCGTTGATGAAATAAAGTAGTCAACGATACTTGCAGTTTAAAACCAGGAAGTTTCAGTGAAAGAAGATTTAATTCAAAGGAATATAAAAATGTTTGATTTCTTCTCTGGAACTACAGGAAAATTGACCGACTGAAAATAGTTTGTTATCAAAGGCTGATATAAAAGAGTCAGTGTTTGTGATAAAATGTGGCATTGTGATCAAAGAAAAATGGATATTTCACCATAAATGATATGAGCTAATTGAAAATGATTTTCGTCAAATAATCTGGAATATTGTAAATAACAAGACATGTTTGTAAAACACCTATGCCTCCATAGTAGCCATAAAGTCAGAAAGGGTAAAGGTCATAAAAGCCTTGACTTTTGACCTACTGACTTCAACTTCAATCCATAGGGGCTATTGTTTATAAACAACCTCAGTGTAAAGTTTTAGGATTTTAGGGATAGCGTTATTGAGTAATTGAACGGAAGCCATTTGATCTACCGACTGACAACCCTCCTGATCGACCTACAGACCGACCGACATGTACAAAGCCATATACCCCCTCATCAAAGATATCTAATGTTTCCTTTATCAAAGGGCAAAGAACACAATACATGAATGTTATTGCAAAAGCAATTCCAGAAGGAATGGAATTGATGAAAACAGATATTGAATATGCCAATATGGACGCTGTAGTGTTTACATGTAAAAGAAGCAAGTAATTAGATAAGCTGAAAATGTACAGCGACAATTTAAAGTTACAGGTTGTAATTTGTGTGACTAACCTATGGAATGTAACTTAGATTTAAAATAATTCAAAGAAATGCAAATTCCAAAAGGGAAAAGAAGAAAACATGTCATTGCTTCATTCTGAGCAGCTGCAAGTTACATAACAGTAAGTCAACAAAAACAAGAACAGGTAAACCTCGTAAGAGTAATGTTAAACCACAATCTTATGTAAAATTGACAAACTGTTTAAGGTTTCATTTCGAGGAGATAAACTCAAACGACTTCAGTTCTGGGACTCATGTGAGACTGTGGTCTATCTGAACAAAGGCTTATCAGATGTAGATCAGGAAAAGTAAATTGTTTGGCGATACCAGAAACTCAATAGCAGGATTATCCTTGACAAATGACAATTACAACAGTGCCATTCAAATACTCAAGCAAAGGTTTGGGGGAAGCTCAACAAGTAGTTGACATGCATTATAAAAAATGATTAATTTACATGTATCAAGTGCAAACGACATTGTTTAGAGTTTGAGATTTTTATTGACCATATAGAACGCCATCTCAGGAGTTTAGAACTACCCCATTATACATTAACCAGGATGTTCCTATGTCTATGATCAGAACCAAGTTACCAGACGATGTGTAACTACAGCTCGAGATCATCAACGATTATACAACAGAATGGACTGTTAGTTCACTGCATGCATTAC
Organism: Spisula solida; assembly: GCA_947247005.1. NCBI lineage: Eukaryota > Metazoa > Mollusca > Bivalvia > Venerida > Mactridae > Spisula > Spisula solida. Next base: position 41,268,249 of record OX365959.1, on the reverse strand, counting down.
TGCATGGATACATAACTGCTCATGAAAAGGCTGACAGCAACCCTGAAAAAAATTAACCAAGGACACAACACCAAGGTTCTCACAATCGTCAACATTCTTCAGCAGAAAATATCAGGGCAAATAGACCAGATTTTAAATAGAATGGTACAGCACCCAGACAACGGTACTCGAATATTTGAACTTACTGCAGTCAAAGTGACAGGAGTGTAAGAAGAAACGTTCAATCAGAGATAGAAAGAAGCAATTTGGAACAGTTGTTATAAGTGTTTGAGGTCAGAACTTAGATAAGAAAAAGTGTTGATGGCTTCAGGACGAGTGATGGACCGAGCACTGAACATAGTGACCAAATAGAAATAGCATCATCAAAAAACAACATGACAGACAACAGCTGACTCATCAGCAGCAAAAGAATCCAACGAATTCATGCCACGTAAACTTCTCATCCAGTGAGGAGGGCTGCTGGAAGTGCAAATATAAAAGTTCAAATCATAGTTAAGCTAGTCGTACATAATAGTGTTTTATTATCAAAAGTGTAAAAACAACAAAAGTGTAAAATTGCAAAACATTTCGTATATTCCAACAGAGGAATACTAATACGTTAACAATAAAAAATAAGGTGATTCACTACATTGTACATGCATTACTACAGTGGTAGTGTGTGTAAGAGTAAAATAAAATGTGTGAATGTTATTCATAATAATGTGCAATTTACATGTATCCCAATCTTCATAGAAATAATTCTATGAAATACACTTCTGTGTTAGAGAGATTGCATTCATCAGGTATGTGTTATTTGCAGTTTTAATACACATACAACTGAATAAATCGATTATTCAGGTCAGTTACTTTTTACATAACATTGCAAATATTCTTATTAATGTCTTATTTTGATAAGTATTGTGTGTATCATTATGCAGCTTAGAGAACAAGGTGTGGGTCTTCACTGCCTTTTTCTCAAATAAGAATGTTTTAAACAAAAAAAATACAATGTTATAATATTGCAATGTTTGTAGAATACAAGTGACAGACCTGACTAAACGGACTATAGTTGTTCAACCATTCAATGTTTGAGTGGTGAGGCATAACAATTGATAGTGGCACAAGCATGGTTTTCATGAAGATATCCAAATCTCAAACACTCTTGCTATAAAAGGACAGTTCACACGATTCACCTCTTACTTCTCTCAAAATATTCAACTCTGACAAGACTTGTCAAAGAAACGTATTGTGCAGAATATTATCCCTACTACTTACTTGCGCCACTGAATCATAGTTTAATGTGCCAATGTACTTTTCAGAAATAATTTATGCACCTTAACTATTTGCACAACCTGAAATTTTTCTTTGGCGCACTATATAGGACGAATGTTCCGGTACATTTTAGATGTGACCTTAATATTTGAGACTGGGCCATTGGAACAAAAGTTCACATTGCAGTAGGGTATGTCAAATGTTACTTTATATGCAAAAACATTTCAATGAAGTTATTACATCTTTGATCATGCATCACATCCCTACATACAAACTCGAATTTAATTTTGGGTACGAAGAAACGCTCCGCTAGATTGTTACAATTTATATGTCAAAATGTGTACCACATATTGGTCCACAATTCTCACTGGGACAGCAAACACCATATGCCACGTATTTAATAAAAACACACATTAAAAACAATCCATGGAACCAAGACTTAAGCACATAATGGTAATACAGTCAACTCTCGTTATCTCGAACTCGCTTATATCGAATTTTCCGTTATGTCGAAGTTTTTTTCAAGTCCCGATTTTTCTCCTTCTTTGTCTATATGAAATCTCGAGACCCATCTCGAAGTTTCGGCTCAAATTTGGCTTGAATTTTTCGTTATGTCGAATTATTTTTGGTCCCGATTAACCAATTTGCACTTTAAATCTATTGTTCATCTCGAAATCGGGTCGAAGTCTGATCGTATTCGACTAGCGTCGAATGTTTTTCAAACTTCGCCAGTCTGAAATCTTCGATTTACCTGTAATTTTCGCGTCTTCCATTGTTGAACAAATATTTGTTTGCAACAATTTGCGCAAACGTGTCATAAAGCTTCGGGTTACGTACTAACATCAATAAACATGTCATCTCGAACAATTGTTTGTAAAAATAATAATTAAAATAAAATGCTTTTTCTCAAGGAGAAATACATGTAAATAAATATCACAACAAGCAATTCTCACGAATATGTTGTTCTTACGACCGTAACAATATGGCGGCGTAAAATAACAGAAACTGGAAAACTTGCAACTTTGATGCCTAAAATTCTATCTCGAATTTTCGTTATGTCGAAGTAATTTCCACGGTCCCGTGAAATTCGAGATAACGAGAGTTGTACTGCTTATAGTAGAACATTATATACTTTACACGTACAAATCGGCAATAAATGCAACCGAACGAACGTGATATTTTTATGGTTAAAACACGTAAACTTTACAAATTATAGCATTTGTCACATTTCTTTTTGATAACCTAACGTATGTATGTAGTGGCTTTATCGATTTTATCGTTCCCTAATAGTAAGTCTAATGCCGTCTAGTTAGTGCTGATCTCGGGACATTTAGTATTGAACCATCGTTTGATATCTTCCCAAAATGAAGAAGAGGGTTGGCTTTCAAAGAAAAGATGTTATAGAGTTTCACTTTTGTTGTTACAGAAAGTGTACCCAGTGCTTATTTCAATTCTCATTTATTAAAAGATGATTAGTACAAAGAAGTCTGTGATTAATTTTGAGTTGGAACTATAGTAAATTTGTTCCGATAAATGGTGATTTGTAAGGATACTTCCTATTGGCGTCTACATTCATATTAAGTTCATTGATTCATTTTATGTTTGAGCTTGCTTCGTAATTCTTCGAATTTTGAAAGTTGTAAATGTTTCTACAACTTTTTCAGTTTTTGTAGCACTTTTATGCAGAATGGTTGTAGTGGATTGTCTTCATTTACAGCCAGGTCAGGAAAATGCATGTGCGCAAGAACCTAAAATATTCTGATAATGTAGAAAATTGGTATTGATATTGTATTTGAATCAGAAGTCATTAAAAGATGACAACTCTTCATTGCTATCAAGAAAAACGTTAACTAAAATCGCACCAGCTTCTACAAATCTGGGAAAGTAAATACTGTTTCCTCTTACTAATTCTAGAACACTACTAAAAATCTACTGCTAGTCCATAATGTTGCCATGGTACAAAATGTAACACAAACAAACAATTATAAATCAAATTTGTCTTTAAAGGTGCTGCCTCACAGATTTGGCTAAAATTTTTGTATGACGTAATTTTCCTACCTAATCAAGTATTTGTGTAATAGAAAGCCACTGTTGGTTGCTTTATGAAAGATTTATGGCATAAAAGCAATTTAAATCACTCCGGGTACTCGGCACTTTGTATTTTTCCTTTTGAAAATATCGCAGAGTTTCCTTCCAAAATGCTTTGTGAATTATGTAACAACATATCAAAATTTAAAAAAAACTGACCTCGTGAAACTCGATTAATGCGTTTTTGAAGTTCGCTGGTATGTTCTTTAGGAATGACGTCATTATCATATTGCCTACGTTACTATAGGAATGATAGGTTAATGCTCGGACAATCAGTGTTGATGAAAAACTAATTAACAGAAAGAAAAACGGGTAGCACAAATTGCCACCATCCCTTAGTTCGTATATAGCATATGAACGTGCTGCGAAGAAGGGTACACATAATAATGACATTTAAAACGTACATGTAACGTGGGCTGGTCCTAGTCGACATCCAAATACTATGACGTTTCGTCATTTTTACATCTAAAATGTATCTTCTGAACAAACATATGTATTCTGCCACTTGCCATTGCAAATATTGTTGAATGAGAAACTAAGTTTTTTATCTAATAATATAACTACAAATAAATATTGAATTCTATGTTACTAGGTTTCGCGTTCGAGCCATGTCAACGTAACGCCCGATTGCAGCTATAACGATATTCAGGGGATGATATCGTATGCTCTCCGTGAGGTTATCGCAGACACGTCGTGCGGAACTAGTAGGGCCTTGCACGACTTCGTAGACGATGAAACCTGGCTATTATAGCAGGTACTTTCAATATAATCAGAAGCAGGGTATAATGATGATCAAGTACCGGTATTTCGGGTATCGCGGCATCGTACCGCGGGAAAATGATACCACGGTAACCGGTAAACCGGTTATACCACAAAACTCTAATCTCGCGGGACTAGCATTTAAAACATTCGAACTTGCAGTTAAACTGTCTCGGACTTTTAATCCTTTGATAAGTTTTCCGACTAGGACAGTTATTTACGTATAGGATAACTTTGCAAATGTTGATCATGGTACAGCATAAGTGACGCAATTTATCATTAAAACGTTTTTTCCTACTTTACAAACAGGCTTTGCGGTTTTAAATACATGCACGTAGATCTAGTTTAACATTTTTACGTATGTATAAGTACATGTATATGATTTACACATGGAATGGTATTACTGCATACGCGATAATAACATAACACTGTTTCCACCATAATATGAGATATAACATTGCACAAACTTTGACCAAAATATTTATTTCCCACTGAAAATGAATGTTGAACCGACAGAATCTAAACTAGTGAAGAACACTTAGAGTGTGCATCGGGTGTGCTTTCTGATGTCTCACACCTCGGGGTCTGTACTAGCAGAATTCGCATGATTATTGCTCCTTGCTATTGGAACCTGTATTCGAATAAAGAGTCAATTCGAATACAATTCATTTTTCAAAAAATGCTATACCCTTTCCGCTACCATAGCGTACTATGCGGACTCGCCGGGATGGCCATTTCGGCCTTCCGTAGTTTACGACCTAAATGCCAAAATTCGGGAATTTGTCGTGCACAGGTTTTTGGGCCCACTTGTCCCCTATAAAGAGGGCTTTGAACGCAGATTTCACAAAACTGAATTTACTGGTTCTACCCGCCATTGCCGTACGATTCCTAGTGGAATTGCAATAACATTTAGCGCCAAACAGTTTTTATTTTTCTACAGAAAGAATATAAGGCTATACAGAGGGGTCAGGATCAGTGCCCTAACGGGGCCCAAAAGTATGTGACAACTGTCGAATTCTTCTCTATCTTTTACAAAGCGATGGCGCCGTATATAATATGTTCGAATCTCACTCTAGGTTCATATTGTTTATTTTACAGTTGTACTATTTGTGCCGTGGGGTGGTAATAAAAGTAACCCCGTTCATATTATTGTTGCTCCGAAATAGCGTGAAAAAAAAACAATGAGTGAAAATACTCAAGTGCAGTAACAGAAAATAGATAAAAATAGATAAAACCGGAACATAATAGAATGTGCAAAAATTTAATGTTAGGTAGTTACAAATACAGTGTCGTTGAAACTCACCCACTAGTTACTTACAGAGAACTAGCATGGACGGGCAGTCGGGTGGACGAAACGGCGATTCTATTATTCACATTATGTAACTACTAAAAACTGTACGTTTCCATTAAATTGGGACGTTCTATATTTAGCGGTCATTGAACTTGCACATCTTGTCCTGTTTCAGAGTTTAGTTTGCATTGCATACATACAAATCCGTGCATAAATGATGGTCAGAGCTGCAGATATATACACCGGGGAGTTGTATTGGAATCATAGCATACGTCTATCTCCTTTTCAACAAGACAGCGATTACCGTTCGAACTCATAGTTCAAAATACGTCCCTACTGCGGGTGTCCCTTGGCAATGTCTCTATTAAACCATGTACAATAGAATGTTATTTATCAAAGATTAACGAATATCGTCAGAAAGAATGGCGAAAAAACATTTTATATTGAGTAACACGCGCGATACAATGGGTTCCTTTTTTGGATCATACTTTAGGGTAACGAATCAGTGTCGAATAATCAATTCACTATAAAAAATTATATTTTCTCGATAGCCTTGACTAATTTCTCTTACATATTGCCCTCAGTGGACGGCAGCACAGAAAAATAATTGACGCTATGTAACATTGTCAAAGTGAAAAATGACGTAATTTCTGTTCACACTATAGAACTTTAAAACTATATTGATCGAGTTTCGCGAGGTCAATTTTTCTATGAATTTGATATTTTGTTACAGGTATGCAACATTTTAACATAATAAAATTTAAACATTTTTTGACGGGTGGAATTTTTGCAATTTGTCGAAACGTCATAATTTTTTAAAATCTCAAAAATGCCAGACTCGACGTTTTGTTCGCTTTGTTAGCACGCTATTGGATTAATTATATATATTGTTACCTGACCGGATTCGAAATTACATAATGCGTCGAATGGCACCTACTACTTACCTGACGTGTTATAATAAAGCCCTGCATGGGCTATTTCTTGACTCCGTTGCGTTCCGCGGAACGACGTCAAAACGCGTTTTCCATGGTAACTGCATGGCGTCATAGTAACGTCACGGTATCGCGCATGGAGATATAAGACGCGGCTTTGAATTGGGAATAAATCAAAGTTTACCAAATTTGTATATGGGTTAGGAACTTTTTTTACAGACAATGGCTCAAAAGGTAACAATTGGTTTAATTTCGGACCTGGTTAAATTTGGTCAACCCAATGTTACGCAGCCACAAATGTTCTCATCATATGCAATGGCAACACAATGAACTCACTCATTTCCACCTGAAGTATGTGTTTGGAAAAGTTGCTCAGAAAATGTATAAGGAAAGCCTTAAGGTGTTGAACAATTTACTTAAAGTAGGTGTAAGAAAACTTGTTACACGTATATCTGTATTATTTTAATTAAGGACATGCAACTTTACAGTAATGTGTTTCATAATGCTATGAGCATGCCGTTCTTTTGCTTTAACTACAGTTCGTCAGACAATATGGTCATTGCTTGCAGAATGTCATGTTAAACTTTAAGATTTCATATTGATTTTATTCTATTTTCTGTAAACATTTCTCATATCAGTGTTTGATCACAAAAAACATAAATATGCCGTACCCACTGAGTACAAAAATGGCTGGGCTGTAAGGTGACGGTTTAGTAGGTAAATGAACTTTTGATTTAAGTACGCCGTAAATGTCGCTTTGGGAATTGCACTTTGCAGGAATGTTTAGTTGTGAATTTGAAGATAAGCCTTTGGCGGCTATAAGCTTTTGCAAGTTTATTCTTTTCGTTATTTTATATTTAAGGACTGCGATGAACTTTGAAACCACTTAGTGTCTGGTCTGCCGACAGGCACTTGAGCATGAACAGTTTGAGATTAATCCAGAATGTTATATACCTGTTTGTACTCGTATATTTCTTTTTAACTTGTGTCAATGGACGATACTAACTATCTTAACAATAATGCATTCAGAATTGTTTTCAATAATCACAGAAGCCAAAGGTACTCGTATGACAATAGATGAAATACAATGTATAATGATTCAATGAAAATTATACTATAATATATAATGTGTTGTTCTCTCCTGAAGATTTTGTATTTTCTAGAGTGTCCATTACCGACACTAATCAATGGAAAAGTTTTCGGAAATCGACTCACCATTGGTTCCAAGGTGCGATACAAATGTGAGATCGGGCACAAAGAAGCGACCGAGAAATATACTGGTACATGTCTAGATGATGGAACCTGGTCGCACGTTGCTAATTGTACCGGTACGTAGGTTAATCAACTGTTATTCTGTACTTAGGGACCGTTTGGGCACCACAGAATATTTCCGTCCCAGTTTTCGCCATTCATCCCGGTTCTCTGCTTCTAGAACTGCCACATAGTAATCAATGATACGCCCACATACCGCTTTGTCGCAGACGTATGGCAAACCACATCCAAACATGGTGGATAACAATTGTACTGTTCTTTTTAATTCAACAATATATGACAAAGTGTTATGGTTCAGACAACATAAATTATTGTTATGTCTGACCTTTGAACTCCAAGTGAGACATTGACCTTTGAGATACTGACGTAATTGTTTCACATGACACATCGTTTAATAGTGGTGAACAACTGTATCAGGTTCTTTTAAAATCCGACAAATTAAGGTAATTACCTTTATACACGAAATGTGACCTTGACCTTTGATATATTGTCGTCATCATACAATGTCTGGTAGTGGTGAACATTAGTGTCACATTATTTTCCAATCACACAATAAATGACTTAGTTATGCTCGAGACAAGCTAAATTATGGCCATTTTTACCCTTGCATCCAAAGTGTGACCTTATCCTTTGAGATATTGATGTAATTGTTTCGCACGACACACCGTCTGGTAGTAGTGACCATTTGTGTCACATTATTTTCCAATCACACAATAAATGACTTAGTTATGCTCGAGACAAGCTAAATTATGGCCATTCATACCCTTGCATCCAAAGAAGTGTGACCTTATCCTATGAAATATTGACGTAATTGTTTCGCACGACACACCGTCTGTTAGTAGTGAACATTAGTGTCACATTATTTTCCAATCACACAATGAATGACTTAGTTATGCTCGAGACAAGCTAAATTATGGCCATTTTTACTCATGCATCCAAAGTGTGACCTTATCCTTTGAGATATTGATGTAATTGTTTCGCACGACACGCCGTCTGGTAGTAGCGACCATTTGTGCCACATTATTTTCAAATTGCACAATACTAGTAAATGACTTAGTTATGCTCTGGATAAGCTAAGTTATGGTCGTGTTTTGACCTTTGAAGCGAATCGTTTCAAATTACTTGAGTGTAACCTACCCTTAACAAATCATATTGGTTTGCATGTATATATTAACCCATAACTCGGTCCATACGTGTTTGATCTTGCTGACATTTTTAACATATGTAGCCTGGATATGTGGAATAACAATTCAATTGATTTTCTTACAATCTGATGACAATTTTTACAAACAGAATAAACAGATGATGCCATCAGCAAAATCTATTGCCACACGTTTTTGTCGTGTGTTCATCGGGTGTTTGTCAGGTTGTTAATGAGCTATGTGTCCTATTTACTGATCACAGAAACAGAACTATAGAAAACAATGATAAGAATAATAAAATGCGAGGTCTGTCGAGCACTTTATCGAGTTTATTCAACGAGTTTAATAAATTAAATGTGGAAAGTCACAAATGCAATGTTCTTTTTATCTTACGTTAGCGTTTTCCGGCTACTTACTTTTACTATAATAAACTTTGTGAAATTTAGTGAAAATGTTCCGTGCCCAGCTGATTCAGATGTTAAGGTAATAAATAATCAGTTTCTAGTTCAATTTTAGTTCAATAGTTGTTTTTATATTCTGAATAATATCTTATAATCGATACAAAAACATTGCAAATATTTTTTTCTTTGATTGAATTCCCGAACGATAAATTTGAATATTTTGTTTGTTAAAGCTCGATTTTGATTGGACGATGACAGGGAATCACCCGTCGTAATCGCTATAAATAGAAATGAACGAAATGGATCTGATTGGTTGATTTTTCGTTCATCACGCTAGGATTTTGCCCTATTGAACCAGAGTATGTTTCGGACGAAGAATACTCTGGTGAACGAGAATGGTTCGATATTGGGTCATCCGGGGTCAAAAACTAGGTCACAAGGTCAAATCATAGAAAAACCTTGTGTAGTCACTAGAGGTCACAGTTTTGACCTAATTCTTCTGAAACTTTGTCACAATGATCAACTCAACAAAATCTAAGTCAACTTCGATATTGGGTCATCTGGTGTCAAAAACTAGTTTACAAGGTCAAATCATAGAAAATCCTTGTGTAGACACTAGAGGTCACAATTTTGACTTAATCTTTATGAAACTTGGTCTCAATGATCATCTCAACAAAATCTAGGTCAAATTCGATATTGGGTCATTCAGGGTAAAAAACTAGGTCACAAGGTCAAATCATAGAAAAACCTTGTATAGTCACTAGAGGTCACAATTTAAGCCTAATCCTTATGAAACTTGGCCAGAGTGATCACCTCAACAAAATCTAAGTCAAGTGCGATATTGCGTCATATGGCGCCAAGATCTAGGTCACTAGGTCAAATCACAGGTCTTGCATGTACTGCTATAACAGGTGAGCGACCTAGGGCCCTTTGGGCCCTCTTGTTATACTTAAAAATTTTGTCTGCCATATTTCTCCGCAACCGTTGGTGGTATTTCATTGAAACTTTGCATGACTGATCATTACCAAGTCTAGTTGTGCATATAGTCAGCGGACGTTGGTCGGATTAATTTTAAGGTAGTGATGGCCCTTAATATGTTTATACTTATAAATTTTGTCCGGGCTATTTCTCTGTAACCATTGGTGGTATTTCATCGAACATTTTGCATAGCTCATCAGTAAAATTTCTAGTTGTGCATATCATCGGCACACGTTGGTCAGATCAATTTTAAGGTAGTTTAATATAATGGCCCTTTGAAACTTTGCATGACCGACAGTACCAAGTCTAGTTGTGCATATATGACTGTGTCAAGCAGTTGCTGGGGGTATTCATCACATTCAGTGATATTTCTTGTTTATGTTTAGCTCCACAAAGAATCTTGGGAGCTATTGAAGTTACTGTTACTTAAAAAAATGTTTCCACTATCTAACTACAGTTAGGAATGAGTTATTATGATGAAGCTTGCTGTGTAGGTAACTTATTTCTAAACCTTGGTAGGATTGATGGTGGGGCTTCTGGAGTCAAGGTCACTATAACTAAAACTCTAGCATATCAGGTTTACATGCTTTTATCTGTACGATGAACAATATGTGAAGCATGGCATCTACGTTCAACTGTGTAAATAAATAAATCGAATAACGGTACTAACCTGATATTTTATATGTACAAATAAGACGAATGTATAAGATAGAAAACGAGTGGGACCCACGAGTCTTTCTATCTGACTTAGACCATGTGGTATGTTATACTTAGCACAATTAAAAGCACAGCATTTTTAAAATAGAATAGGTTTATTGATATCTTTACCGGTATATGAAAGTGAGCTGCTAAGCATGAATATTACGTGACAAATTTAAATGCAGGCCAGTGGTAGAACGTCCGCTTTGAGTGCAGAGGGTTTGATCGTGCATATTAAAGACGAAATAATACATGCCCAAAGGTATTCAATTTTAGACGTCTAGCATAAAAATGGCAAGCTAGTTTCGCCTCTATACAACTGTCATGTCCAAGCCATCGTGATTGGAATGAAGTGTCAAGTGTGTGTGAGAACTTTCAATTGACCTAAAATGAATTATTACGGGATGCTAGATGCATATACCGTCAAATAATAAGAGTGTTAGATGTTTCAACTGTTGCAAGTATTTCCGTCGGACTGCACGAAATGCAATGACCACCCACGATCTGGATAGCCGCATGGTACAGAATATGCACATGCTCGTCTCTCCTCTGTCAAAATTGGTTTAAGAAAATAAAATTTAGATTTTTTTCTCACATCCGTTCTCCATGCACTAGCAGTCCATTCATCTTATGCTTGCAACATTACCGAAGGTGACACAAATATACCTCTAAGGATTAAACTTTGAAATGCGCATATATTTTCGTTTCTCCGTATGTCAATTGATAGAAAGCTTCCTTGTTTATCAGTTTGACACGTTGCCATAATATGTATACGTCGTACATGGAGACCTACTTCAAATTGGGCCTTTAATTGTAAGAATTTTATTGTTCAAAAAATTATTTGAATAATGTTATACCAGTTTCTGACTGCATATAGAAATAAATCTGTATTATATTATTTTAGACTGTATACAACACATTCTGTCTGTGGGATTAACAGCATGTTTGTAATTTTCAGAATTGATGGGAAATACAGCTTATTGTTGTTAACTTTCCATCCATGTGTATTTTTATTTATTTCTGCTAGAAACCATGAACTTTATAAATGCTGCGTTTTTAAATGTGCTGAGTATATCCTGTTGATTGGGCACGATTTTCTCGATCTAAATGAGCGTTTTTCTCGATTTTAATAGACGATTTTACAACGCAGTCTCTGTGATATTTACCACGGCAATACGAGTCGCTGATTGGCTGGTAGCGGCTAACCATGGTCTAATGAATAGTGTACCGTTATAATAAGTTGTCACATGAGCATGATATAGGCTATTGCATGTAATCAGATGTTCTGAATTGATTTTTGACACTGAATACTGTAGCTTAAATTCGTAAGTTTTGAGCATGTTCTTCAGTTGTTATGGAAATATTAGTTTAGATGTGAAGTTGCCCTTCTTGACATTTTGATTCAAATATGATCTGAATTGACCGAGTTGTTGCCCTTGAAATGATGAAATTTTAGTGTCGCTCTTAACTTCAAAGGTATTAGAGCTACAGTTATCAAGCTTTGTAGGAATAATAATGAAAATGTCTAGTTGGATTTTGGCCCTTGACAAGGTCAAATGGCAAGTCGTAAAGGGACATAGACGCATTTCTAGTTTTTAGCCCCCTTGTTTCTAATTTACAACCTGTAATAATCTTACTCGGTGCCTATATAGTGATAGTAATTTCCACTTGAATTTTTGCCTTTATAACCATGCAGGTTTTGTCTATTTTAGGTGATGTCAGTAAGAGGATGGCTCAACAAGTACCAAAGCTTCATGGATAAAGAAGTTTATCTAGCCATGGAGATAAAATTGACCAAACATTTGTGCTTATTGAGTACAACTGCTGTGTCCCAATTATTATTGTGAAACTTCATCTATATGTTTGATGGATCGCTATGAATAGAGACCAGTGCATTACTCATTTTTGGAATTATAGCCCTTTGGAACTTTTCATTTGTTCTACAAAATAATTCGTTGCATATACAGGGTATAATGCACAACAAGTTTAACTTCATATTTCATCAGACTCTGTGACAAACACAAGTATGGGAGCATAACTCTTGCCAACTGATTCCAGTTTTATTTTGTTCTCCATATGTAAACAATGGAACACTTCAGCATTTGTGAATGTGATGGTACATTATGTTGGTTTTCCCTGATTATCACGGCCGCGCCCAGAAATCAACACAAGAGTCAGATACTGAACAAACCATCCATATATCCAAAATGGATATTTCAAGCAAGCCTATATACCGCAACGCAATGAATGACACATTGTGGACTTCGAATTCCGTGGATGAAAAACCATCAGGGAGGTAATTATGAATGATAACTACTCCGAAGTGAAGTACGGGAGACTTTTACAGCCGCCACACATAGAATGAACCATCTGTATCCCCAAAATTGGATATTTCAAGCAAGCCTTCATATTCTCACTCTGCTGCTTTTCTAAGTAATAGGATAATATGGCGTACATATAACAATGAACATGTTGTATAGCATCTCAGCCAACGTGCATTTACACCAGCTAGAAGTAGAGACGAATCTGTCTTCATGTGCTCAATTACCGTTTCAATTTACAGGAACTGAACACTTCTTAGGCTTCTAGGGCACATGTGTGACATTTCATGTTCGTTTGATATAATTTGTGAAGAACAGTCTACCTACCAGACATTCTGAAATGGTCAGACATTCGGTCCAGTATGGTCTTACAAACTTGAAATGTGTTCTGACACCCAACTTTTGTCAAATTTAACTAACCAACTATGATATTTTATCTATTTTTAGCTCACCTGTCACTAAGTGACAGGGTGAGCTTTTGTGATCACACACTTACAGGCCACAATCTTCATGAGTCTTGGTCAGAATGTTTGTATCTAGGACGGTCAAGATTGAAACTTGGTCATGTGTAGGCAAAAACAAGGTAATTAGGTTGAATCTTAGAAAAAGCTAGTGAACAAACAATCTTAATAAAATCAGACCCCTTACATTTTCTCCATTTCTTTACGCTGTTAGAGATCTGACTACACTCCGCAAGAGGTCATGCCTATAGCCTCAGCAGTGTTTCAACACACTTTCAGATTTGTGAAGTCAGCAATTCAATTGGATGACATACAAAGTAGTGAAGCGTAATAAGGGTCTGATTTAAATGAGATTGGTGAACACATTACAGAGCACAATTATGGTAAAATCTTCATGAAACATGATCAGAATGTTTATCTATTAAATCTAGGTAATGTTCGAAACTGGGTCATGTGGGGTCCAACACAAGGTCATTAGGTCAAAACTTAGAAAAAGCTTTTGAATAGGTTAGAGGCCATTATTATTGCTAGATCTTTATTAAATATATATGTTCAGAATGCTTGTCTTTATGAAATTTAGGTCATGTTAGGAACTGGGTCATGTTGGGTCCAAAACTAGGTCTTTAGGTCAAATCTTAGAAAAAGCTTGTAAGGGCATTAGAGGCGATCTTCATGAAAACTTTGTTAGAATGTTAATCTAGAGCTATAAAATCTAGGCCAAGCTTTAACAGTACTACTAGTATCTATCTGATGAACTAATTTCAGCGTGGCTCACTTTCTGCATTTGGTAACCAACAAAAGCAATCTTTCTCAGGTTTGCGATAAAGGGCCATCATGGCCCTTTTGATTATTTTGTGGAGCGACAAAAATCTTTTATAGCTTAAGATCAAATTTTATGCATGAAAATTTGTACGACACTTTGATCCAGCATCCTCATCTAGATATGCCAAATTGTTCCGCTAGCGGAACATTTATATGTGAGAGTTCTGATATGTATATAAAATTTTGTTCCGTTAAACGGAACAATTTCATTCATACCTACATAGGAATAGTTGTTTAGTTATTAGTGTAATTCGTTTGTTCTGTCAAAAGAACAATTTGATCCTCATCTAGATATGCCAAAATGTTCCGCTAGCGGAACATTTATATGTGAGAGTTCTGATATGTATATAAAATTTTGTTCCGTTAGACGGAACAATTTCATTCATACCTACATAGGAATAGTTGTTTAGTTATTAGTGCAATTCGTTTGTTCTGTCAAAAGAAAAATTTGAGCCTCATCTAGATATGCCAAAATGTTCCGCTAGCGGAACATTTATATGTGAGAGTTCTGATATGTAAATAAAATTTTGGTCCGTTAACGGAACAATTTCATTTATATCTAGATAGGGATAGTTTTTTAACTGATAGATTTATTGTCATCTCGATATGTGAAATTGTTCCGCTAGCGGAACATTTTGTTGAATTTTTAGATTCAAATATTTGTTCCGTTGACGTAACAATTGTTATATTTGATGAAATAAACAGTAAAATTTACAGTTTTGTTCTGACTTTTGTCATTTTCCTGGACAATTTCCATGAATTTTTCGTGTTTTGAAGGTGAAAAAGGCCATTCTAAATAGGAGTTTGTGGACAATCCCTTTTTATATTGGACAGGCTTGTATGCAAAAATTAAAAATGATAAAATTTAAACATTTTTTGACGGGCGGAATTTTTTCAATTAGTCGAAACGTCAGATTTTTTAGAAAACACCAAAATGCCAGGCACGACTTTTTTCCCACTTCGTTAGCTCGTTATAAGATTAAGTGAAAATATATTAACATGACTAGATTTGCAATTACCTAATGCGTCGAATGATACCAACTAATTACCTGTCTCCTGTGCCTTCCAAGGAACGACGTCAAAACGCGTTTTCCATGGTAACTTCACGACGTCATAGTAACGTCATGGGAACGCGCACGGAGATACAAGACGCGACATTGAATTGGGAATAAATCAAAGTTTACTATGATACCAAACTTGTATATGGGTTAGGAACTTTTTTATAGTGTGGTTCCAACTTAATTAGAGAAAACAGATAGCCAATCATATCGCCTGTTACTAATCAAGCGTTTAATATGGTGTGATCTGATTGGTAGTCCTTATCCTTAAGTCAAGTAAGATCAATATAGAATAACACCCCTGGACGCCACAGTACATCAATCATGGAAAAAGACACACCATGTTGGAAAAACATGGATCATAATAACAAAATACGAGAACATTCATGTATTTTGTATAATCACCTTTAGCTTTACATTCTTGTGTATCAAGATCACATGTCAATCCGTTTATGCATTCATGCACACAAGGTTTCTGAAACATTTGAAATATTAAATTAGTGATCTAGGTTAAACAAACGTGTTTATAAAATAAATAAATAAAATATACCAGCTTTATTTAGCGCCCATTTCATGCGAACGCACGTTCAAATGTACTTTACATTATCAGCCACAATGGCGCAGGTGCATCCTCTACCAGTGCAGATACAGGCTGAGAGAAAGCCCCATATAGGGAGAGAGAGACATTAGATACAGGCAGGTCCGGCGCTGCAGAAGTGCGCCTAGCTCTTATTTTGAATATACAGCCTGGTTCTTTAATGTGCACCGATACACAGCTTCCTGGCACTTCCAGATACTTTGCCGACCACACGGCCAGATATAGCGGGAAATATTATAAATATTTCAGAAAGTCAAGTTCCGGTGCCATGGTTTGAACCCACGGCCTCTGGATTGACAGCCAAGTGCGTTACCACTTAGCTAAATCCGATTTGTAAGATATAATAATGGTAAGTAAGTAAGTAACGACTTTATTTATAGTGGATAACATATTTGGCAGAGGCAATTTACAATATGGTCCACTTGATAGATATGTACAATAAACAATAATAAAACAAGATTTTACAAAACATACAACAAAGTACAACAAAAATAATTTGAAATGAAAACAAAATAGAATAAAAGTGATACATACATATATGAACTAATGAAATGTTCTTTGTAGTGCCATACACTAAAGTATGTATATGTAGGAACTTCAATTACTATGGTCAGCATTTTGAGACAGAAGTTTTGGTTGAGAAAAGTGCTATTGAAGATATGATTGTTTGAATTGTGCAAGAGTTTCAGCTGAGCGTATATGAATTGGTATGTTATTCCAGAGTGTGGGCCCAGAGTAGCTCAAGGATTTACGAAATAATCTATTCTTGGTTTTGGTACCTTTAGCTCATTGTTTTGATTTGATCGAAGTTCACGATCAGATGCTTGGTTGTTGATGAGTTTTGAAGTAAGATAGTCAGGTGATTGCATATTTATTGATTTATATATTAGGATAGCTTTTTTTGTAATTTACTCTTTCTGAAAATATCATCCATTTCAGTTCAGTAAACAATTCTGTTGATGGAGCATTGAAATCCTTATCGAGGATAATTCTTGCGGCACGGTTTTGAAATTTTAGAACAGTGTTTAGTAGTTCATCATTGAAGTTACCCCAAGTGGTACAGCAATAAGCAAGGTGTGGAAGAATATCGGCATTGTAGAATAACTTTCGTGAATGTAAGCTTAAGTATTGTTTTATTCGTAACAGAATAATTGGTATTACATTTTTAATGGTCTGTTCAACTTGACATTTCCAGTTTAGGTGTTCGTTAACATGTTTTCCTAATAATTTGTCACTTGATGAGTATTATGGTGGTACACCTTGCATTTGTATATTGTTAGAATGTTTGTGCTCTTTTATTTTGTTGTTGTTATAGGAAGCAGTGATGTACATTGCTTTAGTTTCTGATACGTTTGGAAGCATTGAGTTGTCTTTGCACCATTCATCAACACTATCAATGTTAGTCTGCAGTATATTATGTACCTCAATTACTTGTTTACCAAACACAGACATTGTTGTATCATCTGCAAACAGGTCAACGGTTGATTTGTTAGTGTGTATTGGTAGGTCATTAATATATAGTATAAACAGTATTGGGCCGAGGACAGAGCCCTGTGGAACACCTGCTGATATTTGTTGAGCAGAAGAAAGCTGTCCAGATACACATACTTGTTGAGAACGGTTTTGTAGGTATTCACTAAAGTTGTACAGTTTTAGTTTTTCTATCAATAGTACATGATTCACTAGATCAAATGCTTTGGTTAGATATAAGAATATAGTTCCAACATAGGATTTTTCATTTATAGATTGAATCCACCCATCAATTATATTTATAAGAGCAGTTTCACATGAATGATTTGAACGAAATCCTGATTGAGTGGAATATAGAAGTTTATTTGTTTCTAAGAATTGTTTTACATGATATTATTATTGTTCGCCCAGTTATGTCATTTTAGAACATAAACAAATAGTTTGCTTTATCTTATGGTTTTATGGCATTTTCCAAATAAATGCCCATTTTCAATTCAACACGTGTGTTCTGTTGTTCCTCATTCCATACAAGTTCGACCCAGCTTGGGACTGCACACCCCAGATCTTGTACAATACATAAATAACATTTTATGGACACATAAAAGTCTTTATGTCATTGGAAAGCAGTTTACTACATTTATGACCAAGTACGGTCAGGTTCGACCAGTACGGGGTTTTAGCGCTACGCTATTTTTTGAGACCGCTATGTCACATGACCTAGCCTAACCAATCAATGAGCTTTATAATCATTGTTTCCATTATTTTTCGCATGGGTAGAACCCCAGCGAATTCACATTTTTATCCACCTCCTCCAACGCCTCCTCCTCAAGTTAAATTGTACTTTTTCATTGCTAGATTTTTAAATTTAAACTAGGTGTTACAGGTATCTGTCATTTATGAATTCACAATTACCAACACTTTGTCATACATTGTTGTTAATGTATATGCTTTTGTTAGATATATCGATATGTATATGTTTGTTGCGTTTATTGTTCGCCCAGTTATGTCATTTTAGAACATAAACAAATAGTTTGCTTTATCTTATGGTTTTATGGCATTTTCCAAATAAATGCCCATTTTCAATTCAACACTTGTGTTCTGTTGTTCCTCATTCCATACAAGTTCGACCCAGCTTGGGACTGCACACCCCAGATCTTGTACAATACATAAAAGACATGTCTTTCTGTGATTTTAGATAATATTGGTAAAATTGATATTGGTCTGTAGTTGCTTTTGGTTGTTTTGAAATTTTTCTTAAAGATTGGAATTACCTTTGCTGTCTTAAATGTTTCTGGAAATTTACGCTTATTTATGCTTAGATTAATTATCTTTGTGAGTGGTCTGCAGATCGTTTTATGACATAACTTTAAAATTCTTCAGCTTATGTCATCAAGACCTGTTGACTTTGATTCATCTAATAGCCTAAGTTCTTTTTGAATACATTCTTCAGATACTGGTGGTATGTAAAATGTACCATTTTCTAATTTACTGTCAACAAAGTGTTGAATGAGCGCCTCACTTTCAGTTTAAACGTGCTGTGGTGGATTGGGAATGGATTTAAAAACATTTGTAAAAAAGTGGTTAAACGTTTCAGCTGTAGTGCATGGATCCAAAATCGGATTTCCATTATCATCATGTATGTAATTTGTTTGGTATGTTTTTGATTTATCGGATAATCTATTTAAATGTTTCCACAGTTGCTTCGGGTTTTTCTTGTTACTATCAATATCTCGGAATAAAATCTCATTTTGGCTTTGTTTGATAAACTTTTTACCTTTTGTCTCCAAAATTTAAATTCTTGTGGGTTTCTTCATTTTTTAGCTTTATGTTTTGAATTTATAGCATTTTTTATTTCTAAATTAAACCAGTCTGGTTGATGTTTATATTAAACTCGGCGTTCCTTTTTAGGTAAGTGATTATTGATGACACCATGAAGAATTTTAAGAAAGAAATCTTAATAATAATCGGGAGGGGCGGCTGCACTTATTAGAAACTGCTGTAAACGAAATACTAGACAGCTACAAAAACACGACAACTTTTTTCTTTATCGTTATGCCTTTTGTGATATGGTATATTTGTCTGATTATTCTTTATCGACGAACTAATTGCATCATATCTTTCTTTGCGATAAAATAGCCTATTTGTTATACGCGACGTGCCCCACTTATAATTGAACAGTGTCGCACATCCGATATTTTCATGATTACACGATGTTATCGAATTATTTCTATTCAGTCGGGTATATTAATGTTTTGAGTAACATATTTACTCACTGTTTTTTTTATATTTGCATTTTAGTTAGAAGCCAAATTAACAGTTTTGTAGGGGCATCAATTGATGATGTAAACATTGATCGAGTGTAATCAATACTGCTTTTTTCTTAAGTTCCAAATTATATGTATACATGATTGTTAGACTTCGGCATTCACTAGTCTGGTGTAATATACTTGGAATTTGTGTTCTTAAGGTACTGAATGGTGTGGTTGTGGTGGGGTATGAGGACGAGTCTTGATCATAACACCATGTTCAAGGCAGTGTCTTGAACATTATGAGCATAGTGCAGTGATGTATCTTTTCATTTTGTAGAATAAATATGAGTTCCATTTATTAGTTATAACAAACAACAGCACATGTCATGTAACTGACCACGAACTCTTGTTGCTTAATGAATGTCAACTTCTTGGTAGTTTCATAGATATTTCTAAAAGAGCAGTCAGCTTTACCATAAATATCTCAATGATAGAGCATTGTCTTATCAGAGGTGACATATATATCGAAATTAATTGTTCGTTGTAGCATTTACGGGGGTTAAAGACGATTCTCTCCCTTAAATTATCTTTTGTATTGCGCTGAAAAAACCCCGATGTTTTTTTAGAGTTTGGAATTTACCATTTCAGAATTACTTAAATTATAGTTCAGATGGATACCCTACCTTCATTGACATTCTCCTTTTGATTATTGGATTCGTCATAGTAAGCTTATTACCAATGGGTACGATTATTGAAGGAATTGTCACTTTTTGGCCTTTTTAATAGTTTGTGTCATTTAACTTTTTAGAGCTTCATAACGTTAAAAGCCCTTTTAGTGACGAACAATACTGATAGTCTTCACAGAAATTGCATATCTATGTTCTACCAAAAAGTTTCTATTAAGTCAGACAGGGAAGGCAGCACTCAACTTAACCAGCCGAGCACAGAAAACATTAAAAACACGCAACGCACAATGCCCAACTGAACCAACTGAGGACAGGAAACATAAAACACATAAAGACACAATGCCCAACTAAACAAGCGCAGATCCGCCCAAGTCCAAGCTGTCGAAAAGTATAATAAATTATAACTAGCTGAATGACCCAGTTTCCACAGCAAAAGGACTACAATGCCTAGTTTTAGCTGTCAGAAATCTTAAAACGAAGAGGTGCCAAACACACTACCGACCAAGAAAATTAAACATCCATTGTCCCACTGTTTAAACGCTGAATAGAAAAGATTCAGCAAACACCGTCTTGGTGCTTCTTATGGAATGTATGGCCGTCAAAAAGCACACTTCCACATCCTTCGAACCATATTGCAAACAAACTAAACGGTGAGTGTATATGTTACTTTATTTCGAGTTAGCTTGAAAATATTCACTGTTCAAATATAAGTGGGGCACCTCTCGTACGGTAGTATATCAGTATTTGTTTGTTGAAAAATAAATTATTGAATGTCAACAGTGCTCGGTAATTTCCTGCTTCATGGGATGCTTTAATCAGAACATTCTGCATTACAAACACAACTAGTTTATTTATTATACACGACTGAATAGGCACAATTCGATTTCATTGTAAAAGTCATGAAAGTACTTGATGTTCAATTTTGTTCAAGTAGAAATTGAACACCTCGCGCATTATCAATTATTTTTGCGCATTTAAAATGATGCAAACGTTCAATTGAAACGGAACCACGATTGCCAATGAATATTGCATATGTTCGTGAAATTTATGAATATAAATGAAATATTGGTTATATATTGGTTTTCATGTCGTTTTAATGACGTCATGCAGGTAAACAAGTAAAGTTTTTTGGGTTTACAATAAAATGAATATTACTGCAGTTGTGTTGTAGCCGTATTACCTCTCGTTGCTTGCGCAATACCGCATACTTATCTAGAGAGATACTGCTTTACACGAGCAACTGAGGAAATACGGCTCAGTATTTGAGCCCAGATTAACTACAAGTAGTCAAATCAATTTTGTTTTAAAAAGCAACATTTTAACTAGATCAATTTGTAACTTAACTTCTACATGCAGATAATTAGACAAAAAACTGGTGTCCGACGCACTCATCGTTAGAACAGGAAAGCACAATAAGATTGATCTATCAAGATAATGCTTACACAAAACCGTTTAAAATAAAAAGGCACGATGATTATAGTGATTTATATTGATATAATGATATACATACCGTATGCACGATTATGTCGCTTTTTAGAATATAATCACATGTTTCATCTATGACGTCACTGGTGTCTGTAGAACGAAGCAGAAGACAACTATGCATTCCATGGTGATAACTTAACGCCAGACAATGGTTGCGTAGCCCACATTCTATAACACAATCTGCCAGACTTAGACCATTAAAGAGTTGTACTGTATTTTCGCCCGTTTGACAATAATCAGAACGTGTCACGTTGTAAGATATTTCCACTCCGTCCTTCAAGATCAAAATATCGCCACATGCTGACAACCGAATGTTGAATATGAATTGAACAATTATGATTTGACAAGAAATGCAAAAGATCCGTGTGTTCATATTGTTAGCACGTTTTAAACATTAGTAACAAATTCACAATACTTGCTTTTGCATTATATCAAATATATCATCGCTATATAACTTTAAACAAAAATATGGAGGACATAACCGGACTGCTGATTCGTGTTAATGAAAGCCGATATGAATTTACACGTACCCGCGGCACTCTCAGACACGTTGCCAACACAGTCACGTTGGTTTAATGCCTGACCAAGCAAACATCGTAAACCATAATATGCATCAATTATTTTATTACTCGATATGAAGATAACACCCTTTCTAGTAATATTCGATTTAATCACACACTAACATGGTTTCTAAATAATTCAACGTATAATATAAATGTGGATAAGTTAGGCCGCTCAAGACAATACCGGGTACCCGTGTATGTCTGTAAATCCCGTCGACCGAAAGGAAAACGGATTCGTTATACGTAATTTGATTATGCTCCCACTGATTATTCTACTACCATTGAGATGTACTACGACTTCCACAGTGCGAGCCTCAAGCCGTGGCTGTACGTAAGACACCAACCAAGCTGTAAATCAACCGACAGTCAGATCGCAATCCCCCCACCATCGGGTTCCCGGAAAATGGAAGGGACCGCAACCCGTGCCGATCCAATGTACAGCCCGGATGCAACAACACCGTGAGACACACAAGCCGTGGTCGTATCAAGCCAACTTACTGAGCCACAAGCCGTGGCAGTGAGTACACAAACAGCTTACTGTGCCACAAGCCGAGGCACTGTATACACAACCAACTTACTGAGCCACAAGCCGTGGCAGTGAGTACACAACCAACTTACTGTGCCACAAGCCGTGGCAGTGAATACACAACCAACTTACTGGGCCACAAGCCGTGACCGTGTGTACACAATATCAACAACCTAGGAATTACCATTAGAGGAGGGCAAAACCTAATACTACGCAACAGACACACACTCATTGATAAACCGTATGATACCTTTCCGTAGTACATCGTTAAGTCTCAACCAATTTAGGCACCTCATTCCCAGTCGGGTCCCCGGAACAAGAAGAGGAGCCCTGATCGGTCAAACACGTTTAAAGTACATAAAACATTTAATATTGGAAGAAATACCTAGGTAACATCCGTTCTCCTCTCGGTCGACCGAATTTTTCCGCCACAATAAATTATGAAATTTATACCCCAAAAATTCTGAAAAAACCGCAACTCAGTTCCTTAAGATTACAGCCCATATATAATCTAAATAAAACCCAAACCTACATCATTAAGGTGAATTCAAGGTGACTTTTAAAAACTTCGGCGGCTGTTTTAACCATAAACATGAATGACACACTAACCAATTAAATTATATTCTAAAGTACACCAGAAATGCACGTGGATACCGTGCGTGGTATACCGAGTGTTAGTGTATCAGTATAAACCTTATAAAATGTACCCCCGACAAAAAAGTTATCTTACAAAGTGTCTAATCAGCCTAACGTCACCGTGGCAAATTATAAAAGAAATGGTCAGTCAAAACTAGTCCGTTATTTAAACCACCTGTCTGGTAATGTACGCCAGTTACCCCTTTGTCACGGTCTGAAACAAAACATGTAATTCGTCCCATAGACAAAATAAAACTTCAACATTGGCCTTACCGTGTGTTATATAAAGCATAGCAGAGAACATTTGGTGTGTCACTACCTTTCCTCGTGTGTTTTCTCTTCCGTACTTTAAACATGTGTGATTACTTAAAATGCCAATTCTGATTGGACAATGTATAATTTTCTATAAGTCAACCATATTGCCCAAAACAAAGCAGTTCCCTTCCGATACAAACTCACTAAGCTGTGCCGTTGTACTTAAGACAAAATATAAATAGTTCCACTAACTTTTTACCACGTGGCGGTTAAATTAGTAAAGTCAGGCGACAAAGATGTAAGACCCACTTCACTATTAGACCAGTAAATTATTATACTAGCAAACAATATACATCAATTTTCAATACAGACATTTTGAAATAACGGTACTACGAGTTAACACAAACCATTGTTGACTCGACCCTTTCCGACTTATCCGACTCATGTGTTTCTATAAATTTACCAAACGGTGTACATAAGACCTGTTCTACTAGTCATGTAAGAACTACAAAACAAAAACGCATTACTTATCTTTTCAACCCTCTTCTACCTCACATCAACATTGTTCAAATTCGCCGTTTCTCCAGATTTGTTGACCTTGAGACCACACCGAAATTTGAAAAAATTACTAACGAACTGTCTGGATGTAACTGAACAAGTGCGCGGTGCACGAGATTTACTGTACATATACCCTCGGATGGTACCATATTACGACGCTGTCATACAGCGAGAAAACAGTACCCAGCCAAAACCGACCAAGTATGACTAATGCCTTTCGGACAAAGCTGGTGCGTAGCCAACACGATTTAGTGGGGATCTCGAAAAATAAATTATTTTAATTCTAAAATAATTTTGCATTATTTAAATAATTATTTTAAAGTGTCTCGTAAAATATGTATGCACATTATGTTCAATTTATTACGTGATCAAACTAAACTATTTATAAAGTATTATGTCAAAGCAATGTTATGATACAGTTATGTTTCCTATACGAACGTGGCTCTCTGATCGTTGTCAGTGATAAAACGCTGATCGTCATGTTGTATAATCACTGACAAGTATACGAGGGGTTCGTAGTATGTTATCACAAATATAGCATTAAATATACAAAAAAAACCAGATCTTTTTTAGTATTAGCATGAAATTGGACTTAGGTTTGATCGTGATCCTGGGGCCATTGGTAGTATTCACAAAGTTTCTTTGCATGTAATTGATGTCTAAGTGGTATACATGTTTCATAAAGTGGTACACATCATGTAATGTATATATAAGTGGCTTACATTATGTTATTATGTGGTACAACTCATGTAATTTTTGTATAAGTGGTATACTTTGGTCATTAAGTGCCTTATGTTTAAGTGGTATGCCTGTTTCATAAAGTGGTACACATCATGTAATTTATGAATACACTGTATGTGGTATACATGTGTCATAAATAGGTACAACTCATGTTATTTTGGTATAAGTGATATGCATTTGTCATAAAGTGGTACACATCATGTAATTTTTGTATAAGTATTTTACATGTTTCATTAAGTGGTGCACATTATGAACTTTATGTACAAGTGCTTACACATTTAATGATGTGGTACACATCATGCAATTTTGGTCATAAAGTGGTACACAGAATGTAAAGTTTGTATAAGTGTTTCCATATATCATACTGTGGGACTCATGTTTCATTAAGTGGAACACATCATGTACTTTGTGTAAGTGGTTTACATGTTTCATAATGTGGTACACATCATGCTATTTTGGTCATAAAGTGGTACACATCATGTAATTTTTGTACAAGTGCTTCCATGTTTCATAATGTGGTATTTCATGTTTCATTAGGTGGTACACATCATGTAATTTATGTATAAGTGGTTTACATGTGTTATTATGTGGTACAACTCATGTATTTTTTGTATAAGTGGTATACTTTGGTCATAAAGTGCTGCAACTCATGTACTTTATGTACTTTGTGTTTAAGTGGTATACCTGTTTTAAATAGTGGCACACATCATGTAATTTATGTATAAGTGGTGAACATGTGTCATAAAGTGGCACAACTCATGTAATTTTTGTACATTTGCCATAAAGTGGTACACATCATGGGATTGGTGTGTAAGTGGTTTACATGTGTCATAATGAGGTACACATCATGTAATTTTTTACAGGTGATACACTTGAGTCATATTGATGCACAAGTGGTATACATGTTTTTATGTGGTACACGTCAGGTAATTTAGGTATAGGTATACTTTATCATAGAGTGGTACAATTCATGTAATTCTTGAGTTTTAAAGTGGTACACATCATGTAAGTTTGTATAAGTGATTCACATGTGTCATAATGTGATACACGTCATGAAATTGATGCACAAGTGGTATACATGTTTTTTATGTGGTACACGTCAGGTAATTAAGGTATAGGTATACTTTATAATATAGTGGTACAATTCATGTAATTCGTGAGTCTTAAAGTGGTACACATCATGTAGTTTTTGTATAAATGGTTTACATGTGTCATAATGTGGTACACTTCATGTACTTTTTGTATTAATGGTATACCTGAGTCATAAAATGGTAACATCGTGTGATTTATAAGTGGTATACATTTGTCATTAAGTGGTACACATCATTTAATTTTGTATAATTGGCTTATGTGTATCATAATGCGGTACTCATCGTAAAAAGTTTGCATAAGTCATAATTTGGTAATTATCATATTGATTAGCTGTGAATGGTATAAATGACTATTTTGTGTAATTATATGTATGCATGATTATTTTATGCCATTGCTAAATTGGTAACTATAATGCGATCCGACTGAACGATATGTATGCACTTTTTGTTAATTTGGTAACCATCTCACACTTTAGCTAAGTGATATCAATGTGTACACGATATTACGCACGAGTGAATTTATGTATGTATAAATGAATGTATGTATGCGTGTTGGTATGAGTGGACGTATGTACAAGTAGGTATGTTAGTATGTACGACTTATATGAAAGTGTGATACCTGAACGGTTTATTCGAGTGCATGTACTATGCATGAGCTATTATGGTTGAATTTTCCACACATTGACACAATGTCTTTCTTTCTTGTAGAGCAGTTTGAGTAATACTGGGGTTCCGTCGCACTATCTATTATATAGCTGAGTATCAAACTCAATCAAACCAAAATTTATTTCAACATTCATTGTCAACCAACATTATCACACTGCAACTATTGAATGACTGAAAATGTAACCTTTGTGTCAATGAATGTACAGGGACTAGGTGATAGTCGAAAAAGAAAAGATGTCTTAAATTATCTGAAAAGTAAAAACTATAACATCTATTTTCTACAAGACACACATTTCACCAATAAGGAGATAAATTATATACGTGCTCGGTGGGGATATGAATGCTATTTCAGTAATTTTACTAGTCAAGCCAGAGGCGTCGCCATATTGATAAATAATAATTTCGATTTTAAATTTATAATTTGTGATACATACGAAAATTGAAATCTGCTTATACTCAAAGCCAATATTTTTAGTAATGACATTACATTAATTTGTTTGTATGGCCCAAATAGAGATGATCCTTTTTTCTTCAGATCTATAAAAGATAAATTGTTACTAATCGACACTCCATGTATTTTAGTCGAAGATTTCAATTTTGTTTTAGACCCTAGTAGTGACTGTTTTAATTATTTACGTATTAATAATCCAAACGCAAGAGAAGTTGTCCTTGAAATGATTCCGGAATGTAACTTAATTGACTGTTGGAGAGAACAACACATGGAAGAAAAACAATATACTTGGTTCAAGAGAAATCCGGTTAAAAAAGCTAGACTCTCACATAACCTTTACGCAGAAATGGAAAATACTGAAATAAAGGCAGGCTACAGAACGGATCATTCATTAATTTTATTAAATATTCGATTCGGTAACTCTGTTAAAGGTAATTCATTCTGGAAATTTAATAACTCTCTTTTAAAGATATTCAATATGTAAATCACATAAAAACTCTAATAGATGAAACAAAACTACAATATGCTTCGGCAAACCAACATGATTTAGAAAACATAGGAAATGAAATTATTAATTTTGAAATAGATGATAAACTGTTTTTTGAAACCTTGATTATGGAAATAAGAGGTAAATCCATTTGGTAAGCTTCATATAAAAAGAAACAAGAAGAAAAACAGGAAGAAAAATTAGTATCTCAAATAAGCTCTCTTGAAAAAACAACATAATATTGACTACCCATTGTTAGAAACTAAAAAGCATGATTTAAACGAACTCAGAACAAAGAAGATGCAGGGTGTTTTTATTAGATCTAGAGCAAAATGGATTTCTGAGGGAGAAAAGCCATCCAAATATTTTTGTAATTTAGAAAACAGGCATTACATTTCAAAGGTTATGAACTTGTTATACTTATTTTCGGGTACTTTACTTCAAAGTCAACAAGATATATTAGATGAAGTGGCTAAACACTATAAAACATTGTACTCGTTAAGAGAATGTGAAAATTTTGACCCCGAAACCTTACTTCATGATATAGAATCCCCCAAATTGACTGAAGAAAACACAAATTACCTCGGAAATCATTTAAACTCAAGTGAAATGTTGGCATGCCTTAAGCGCATGTCTAATGACTCATCCCCTGGTAGTAGTGGTTTTACATCAGCTTTCTTCAAATTCTTGGAAAGACATCGGTCAATTTTTAGTCAGATCTATCAATTATGCATTTGATTCCAGTGAATTATCTTACACCCTTAAACAAGGGGTAATAACTTGTATACCTAAAGGCGGAAAGGACAAGCAATACATAAAAAATTGGCGGCGAATCTCTTTGCTCAACGTTTCGTACAAAATAGCGTCTGCATGCATTGCACAACGCCTGAAAACTGTTTTACATAAACTTATCAGTGAAGACCAAACTGGCTTTTTGTCAGGTAGATTTATAGGTGATAATATTAGACTAGTATATGACATAATGCAGTTGACGGAAGAACAAAATATACCAGGAATGATATTACTAATTGATTTTGCTACTGCATTTGATTCTGTCTCATGGTCTTTTATGTATAAGGTATTTAGCTATTTTAATTTAGGTGAAAATTTTATCTATTGGGTAAAACTGTTTTACACAAATATTCAATCATGTGTTAACATTAATGAACATATGTCAGACTGGTTCAATATTGAACGAGGCTGTCGTCAGGGCGACCCCCTATCCCCTTATATTTTCATTCTTTGTGACGAAATCCTTGCACTACTAATGAAAAACAACATTAATATCAAAGGAATAACTATATATAATATTGAATTTCTCTTATCACAATATGCAAACGACACTTCTATCATGCTAGACGGGTCTGAAAAATCTTTACAAAACACTATGGAAACGTTAAAATTCTATGCAAAAATATCTGGTCTAAATATTAATATTGAAAAAACAAAAGTAATATGGATAGGTTCGATGAAAGGTTCAGATATTAGATTTTGTCCTGAGTATGAGCTGTTATGGGAAATGGAAAGTTTCAAGCTTCTGGGAGTCGATTTTCCAATTGACCTTAATGATGTAACTGATGCTAATTACTCTTCAAAAATAGAAGATATTAAAAGTCTTTTCACACATTGGTCAAAAAAGAATACTTTCGCCAATTGGTAAAAATGTAGTGATTAAAACGCTAGCGTTGTCTAAAATTAATCATCTTATATTAAGTCTACCTAACCCAAATTCCATTACCATTAAACTAATCCAAAATGCATTCTTTAAATTCCTTTGGAATTCTGGACCGGACAAAATAAAAAGCAATATCATTACCAAAACATACGAGAATGGAGGCATTATAATGGTAAACTTATAATTTATTTATAACATCTTTAAAAATGACTTGGATACGGAGACTTATGTTATATAACACGAAATATTTTAAACTAGTCACAACAATGTTCCCTTTTATGTCGACGTTCGACAAGTTTGGAGACATTTTCTTAAAAAACAATATTCCACTTGTAAGAAACCAATTTTGGAAGAATGTTTTTGAAGGTCTTATAATTCTTATGAAGCAACATCCACAAAATTGGCACGATTTTTGCTCTCAGCCTATATGGCACAATTCAATGTTTAAAGTTGGTGGGAACAGTATTTATTATCCCAGATTTGTAGAAGCTGGTTCGATTTTTGTTAACGATTTTCTTGATAGAAACGGTGCTTTGTTATCCTTTAATGACTTCTTATCCAAATACAATATTAATACCAATTTTCTTCAATATCAGAATATTATAGGCGCCATCAGGAGATTACTTGCACAAATGCATTTTCATCACCTGGCTGTAAATGAAGAAAATCCACTACAACCATTCTGCGTAAAAGTGCTTCTTAAACAAAGTAAAGGTTGTAGAAACATTTACGACTTATTAAATTCTAAGAATTATGAAGCAAACTCAAAGTTAAAATGGATCAACGAACTGAATGTGAATGATGATTTCAATTGGAAATATAGTTACAAATCACCATTTAACATAACAACAGATCCAAAATTACAATGGTTCCAATTCAAAATCAACCACCGCATTCTTGGTACTAATCATCTTTTATACAAAATGGGAATTAAAACAAGCAATATGTGTTCTTTCTGTAACAACCAAAGCGAAACTCTAAAACATCTGTGATTGTCAACATTCTTCTGCTTATTTGGAAGAAATTAAACGATGGATCAATACTCAATGTCCCGAGATCAGTACTAACTGGACGACATTAGACTTACTATTAGGGAACGATAAAATCGATAAAGCCACAACATATATAATTACATTAGCCAAATATAATCTATACCTTTGCAAAATTTTGAACATCCCCCTTTCAGTTAATATATTAAAGAATTAGGTCAACTTACTCCTTAACACAGAATTATATATCGCAAAAAAACAACAAAGTATCAAAGTTTGACAATGATTGGAAAAACTATTCACCTTTGATCACAAATTAAATCTTATTTATATGACAAATACTACCCAGTTTACTCAACACTGCAAACTCTCTCCTTATTGGTCACCTTTATGCCTTGTCTAAACTTTAATATTCTGTAAATCATAAATTATGAATGTACATGTATATATATATTACGGGGCCGGAAAACAAAAAAGTTTCTTTGTCGAAAACGTTAAGAATAGTGTCTTAAAATCCTTTAATTAAAGTGAATCAGCAAGAAAATCAACACTGTTTCTCTTTTTACCGTTTTCAAACATTATGTAACGATCTACCACTATCACAAATAAAACATGGGTTAATCTTGAATGTATTGGAAATATGCGCTACACAAATGTTAGATCTAAGTCATAATATTTAAGTTTTCTAAAGATGCTTTAGGAATACCACCAATGTCACGAATAATGACCGTATACGTTAGAAGCAGTCAACTATCTACACACAACTGGAGCGCGACGTTACATTATGTCTATATTTTATGGCGTTTTGACACGAGACTGTCTCATTTCTAAATAGTCACTAGCAAGCCATATACTTTTCATGTCATTGGACTCACTTATTAAATGTTACAACATGCCAGCTTTATGGGAATACGGACTCCATCTTCTGCATTTGTATCTGAAAGTTCATAAAACGTGTAGAAATTGTTACATTTCATCCGACCATTCACTTCCTGAATAAAATGACGTCATTGTTATATTCGTTTGTGATATTTTGTCATCTTCAAGATTTTCCCCGTCAATTAGGAAATACACATATATATTGTCACATTTATTTCATAAAAAGGTAATATAAAATCGGACAGGGAAGGTAGCATTCAACTTAACCAGTCGATCACAGAGAACATAAAAACACATCACATACCACAACGCCTAACATATAACCGAACGAGAACAAGGAAACGTCAAAGTTTTAGCTGCCAAAAAGCTAAATGAACTAGTTTCAGCAATGAAATAGCTGAACACCCTTGCTGAATGACCAAGTCTTAACAGTAAAACGGCTGAAATACCTAATTTTAGCTGTCTGAATTCCTAAGAAATTAAAGCATAACAGTAATAAAAAGGTGCATGCCATAGTTTCTAATGCTCAGATTGTTCCATACCATTCTAACTAGCAAATTTTATAAAACTAAAATATAAATACATGTTCACAAATTCTGCATCATATAATTCCATTGCACTAAACAATTCTGAAGACACGTTTAACAGTATTATTATTATATCATATTTCAAGATTCAAATATTTAATGTACAAATAGCCTCCGTTCAATATACAAAATATATACACAGAACATACAAAACTATGCAATGGTCAAATAACATAATATTATAAAAGTTTTCGTTTTTCAAAAGCACATACACAGGAAAGATTTCAGCGTACGATTTTCACTCGTAAAGCGTACGCCTGGCGTACGCCATTTGGTGTACGAACGGCGTAAATTAAGGTCCACGTACGCCTGGCGTACGCCATTTGGCGTACGAAAAGCGTGCGAACGGCGTACGCTTTCCATACGCACTGATTTTTTGGCGTACACCGTTCGTACGCAATGCGTACGAAAAGCATACGCTGTCCAAAGTATACGCTTTTCGTACGCCAAATGTAAAATAATTATATAGGTGAAAATTTACTTTGGCGTACGCTGTTCGTACGCAACGCGTACGAAAAGCATACGCCGTCCAAAGTATACGCTTTTCGTACGCCAAATGTACAATAATGATGATAGGTAAAAATTTATTTTTTTTGTCCAAAATTCTTGGCAACATCACGGTGATCACTGTGTGTTTGAAGCCAATACTATGAGCCACTTCTCACTAGGTCTACAAACTAAGAAAATATGGAAAAACAACTTTTGTAACCTGAATATGTATTTAATGGACAGGATTGTAATTTGCCTGTATCTAAGGTTTCACATACATGTAACAGAATAGATTATTAACAAATACCAAAGATAGATCTATGCAATAAATCCAGTAAATACAATGACGGAAATAGTCTTAAGCAAATAGTCTTAAGCGACAACAATAATAAACAAAGAAAGGGTGGGGGAAGGTGAGCCGCAGCAAGCACTGTTCAGTAGAATAAAATAAAGAATTAAAATATCTTAAAGGATCTAAAATGGTTCTATTATACCCAAGTTATATACCTGAAGAAGGCTTGTATTGGTTAGCCTTTGTAAAATGTATGTAACAGTCTTCGAAATTAGGACTCGCCCTATCGCCATGGCGGGTAAATTTCGATTCGGGCGTGCAACATTCTCCATTAACGTCTCCCGACTTGGCGAGTAAAAAAATCCCAATGCAATTTGCCTAAAACGTTTAAAAATACATATTTACACTCGCGAAAAATCATTATCTTTGTCGGAAATCCGGAATCTGTTTACGAGGCTAAAAATAGCCTAAACAACATCACAAGCTATTTGACGTATCGTCTAAAAATAGTTTCCCCCACAGGGCGCCCTCCGCCAGACACTTGGTTTTCGTAACCACATTTCTGTCGATTCGACTGACTTTCCGTTTTAAAAATAATTTGTATTCATAAATATTTCTTTTCTTTCGTTTCCGGTAAAAAGTAAACAAATACTGAAGTAAAATGTCGTGGCCTCTGAAATACATCGAGGGACTAGTTTGTTGAAGGTTCCAGTCGCTTACTTCCCTTTGTCTGTATTGCGCTCCTGTGTACTGTTTTATCAAAGCACTTACGGATTTCGTAAACTTACGATCAAATTTAATTTCTTTATAATTTGGTTACAGTTATAAAGTGAAGTAAATGGAGCTGCAATACTAATACTGATTCAGTTAATGAACTCCTACACACCATAGCTGTCACCAAACTTGAACTTTTTGCTAGTTTATTGATGTATGAGCCCATCAGTACATTTTGTAGAAAAATTGTCAGGCGGGTACTTTTAAATTTGGGCGGGTGTTTTTCTGCAAGTAACCCGCCCGACTGGCTAGTACAATTGAAAAGCTAATTTCGAAGACTGATGTAATAACTTGGAGTAGTAAACAAAGTTTCAAGTGCTAGATGCAAAGATCTAAGCTGGGCTGACAATGCTTGCGACAGTGCGCCTTAGTCTGCGAGATGCTGGTGCTTATGCTGGCAGCCAATATGATTGCAGGAAGTAAAGTGCCAGCTAATGATGGTTATAGGGCTAAGCATAGCATTTGATATTATAGCGCTAAACGACAGTACAGTTAACGTAATCCGTCCATCATTAGCCGACGTCATTTCGACGTAATTTCGTGTTATTACGGGAAACTTCGGTACCGTCCGGAAAATTTTATAAACATCCGTAAACATTAAATATTTTTATTTTACGGTATTCACATCAATTAATCTGCTTAATAAATTATGTCTTGGTAATTATATTTGACGATCTTTAAAAAAATAAATTTAAAATAAAAAAAATAGTGACGAGTTCCTTCCCTTTGATATTCGAAGTCATAGAAACGCTCGCGAAATCAAGCGCCGAAATGACATGGCGAGCAGACTTATTCTCGACGTGTGGTCGATTTTGTCACCAAAACTGTGTTATTCGGAAGGGTTAAGGACTATTATCAGTCTAAATTACATTGGTAAACACCGTTGTGAGGACGAATACCGTTATTCTTATGAATTTTCGGTTGAGAACGATGGAAATCTCGGAAACAAACATTGAGCTGTTGAGAAAACGAAAGTAGAAATATTTCTGTTGCACCATTTCGTCGAGAAGAGACTCAATAGTGCAAACCAGCCTATGTTGATGTTCATCACGATGCTTCTCAACACTATTGAGGTAAAACTTGCTAAAACATTTTGTTCTTGATCAAATATTCTTGTATCAGATGAGCGTTATAGGCTCCATTTTACATCTTGTTATTGTCAGCTCGACTGTACTTGGTCATTTTCAATTCAGAACTATTCTGATTTTGAATGGTTATTTTTGTGATCTTCGTGTAAGCATAGTGTTATTTTAACTAGATCAAATGGATAATTTAGTTTAAAAAGCTCAGTGGAAGTCTCGCTTGTTTTTTTGTAAAAGATGTAGGCCTACAAGGAATAGCCCATGTATCTACATGTACATATTTGTGAAAGAACTGGACTACATGTACCGAAATAGCATTGTAGTAGCCGCAGGTCTATTGTTTAGTGTACTCGACTTGTAACCGGGAAAGCCGGGTTCAAGGTCCAGGCCTTTTTTTTGCTGAATTTTGTAGAGGCCCAGGCCCTTTTGTTTTGTGAAAATTTAGCACGAAAATCCTCAAAATTGTGAAAAAGTTGGCGCAGAAACTTTTCAAATTGTTATAAACTAAGCGCGATAAATCATCAAATTGTGAAATAATTTTTTCAGATGTTAGCTCTCAATTTTTGTCCACTTGTCCCAAACATGCATGTTATGATATAATACTTCATATCAAGTCCAGTACAGGAATATATGACTTTTTATCTATGTTTGGTTTGTTTGATGCTTTGTGGTGAAGTTGTGAAGGTGCCTTTATAAATTGTGAAAGGGGCCTATAGGAAATTGTGAAAGGGGCTGATGAAGGCCCCTCGTATATAGTGAAAAAAAGCCCTGAGTTCACATAATACTTGTTGCAACATCTGTCTATTTGATAGAAAAACAAAACAAATATATCTGAAATATATTTGAACTGCTACAGATTTTTATAAAAGTAGTTTACCTTAAG
The DNA here is from genome assembly GCA_947247005.1 of Spisula solida. NCBI lineage: Eukaryota > Metazoa > Mollusca > Bivalvia > Venerida > Mactridae > Spisula > Spisula solida. Next base: position 41,232,662 of record OX365959.1, on the reverse strand, counting down.
CATTTCTGCACTAAGTATGCGACATGACACTATAAATCTGCCAAGTCACTTAGTGTCAACATAATAAACAACAAGGTGATAATAATTATTATTTATATTTGCAGGGAATCGAGAATGGTACGTTTCACTTGAAACAGTTGACTTCAAAACTAGAGATGCTGAAGAAATGTGTGCAGAATTGAGAAAATGTAAGTGTAGTGTAACTGTGAGGTAATGCATGATTGTATTGTTACAGTTTGTTGCATAAGCAGAAGTAATGCGCGTCCATGTTTTGCAAATACATTGTTCCTAATGCAAAATTTAGGTTATAATTAAGCACCTATCCCTAATTCAACGATTTGAACTTTCTGTCTTATAATTGTATACATAATTCAGTTTGGTTGCTAAAATTGTTTTTGGTTGTAGTTACCATGACAATATTCCAAATAAATTCAAATTATTTTGCAGTTCAGTCATAGATCTGTTCTTATAATATCTGTCTTTATTGGAGCTGTCATTGACGATTCCGATATATCGTTGATACATTGATATATTGATTTTCAAGTATAGGTGAACAAGAAACAGACCTATCAGTCATGTAGCAGTCACTTAATTTGAATTCTACACTCTATATGTTTAATACTGGGTATAGATTCAGCTTTTGAAAATAGCACCTTTGGTTTTAGTTTAGATTTGATATAATTTGACAATTTCTGAACTTTCATTTTTTTAACAAAGAAAATGTTTTGTGCAGGACCACCAGGATCATATTAGTATATACATGTAATGATAATGTTATAATATTATTTGCAGGTTGTGAAATACTGTTGCTGAATACTACACAGATTGCAACAGTGGAATCAGACATAGCATATTACCCGGAATGCAGCACGGGAACAAGATTTTGCATATAACCCAGATCGGACCATGGAACTTTTTTCCCGAAAGATTGTTAAATATTTACATATTAATAAAGGAATATATCGCGCAGTTGTTCCAGTCGTTGCCGGCAGTCACTAATGCTACTTTTATACTTGCACTCAGAAATGGTTGTATTGTTCAAGATTAGTGTCAGTGTCCATACCGTCTAAATTTGGATTGGCAGACAAAGTTCCTTTACTTTGATTCCATGTGACAGTTTTCCTGTGTCATAAAGTGCATTCTATTGTATAAATAATATTTGAGTGTCAATTAAGAACTTGGGATACAGAGTGTATGAGTTAATTTTCACCCATTACTCCATAGATATACAACTTGAACATTTATAAGTATGAGACAGGACATATAAACTTTATAAGGGTATGATTATACTTGTAAAGTATGCTTGGGTATATTGAGTTTAGCACACCTGTCATATAGTCACAAGGTGAGCTTTTGTGATCACTCGATGTCTGTCATTCCCTACCTTTTTGCTTGCATAGGCAGTAGAAATCACAATTTTACTATAATCTTTATGAAACATAGACACAATGACCATCTCAACAAATATTTATTTTATATTGGGTCATTTGGGGTTAAAAAGGTGTTACTTGGTCAAATCATACATGAATCTTGTGAAGTCACAGGAGTTCACTATTTTGGTCCAATTTTTATGACTGATCATCTCAACAAAATCTGGCTCAAGTTCTATATTGGGTCATAAGTGGTCAAAACATAGGTCAATATCATTATGTCAAATCATACATAAACCTTGTGCAGTCTCTAAAGGTCTCCAGTTTGGTTTAATCTTCATGAAACTTGATGACAATGATCCCTAAACAAAGTCTATGTCAAGTTCTACATTGGGTCATCTGGGATAAAAAAAAACTAGGTCACTATAGATCCAATCATGCATACATGTACACATTGAGTAGTCACTAGAGGCCACAATTTTAGTCTAATCTTTACGAAACTTTGTGACTTTGGTCACGATGATCAACTCAGGGTCATCTGGGGTTAAAACCTAGGCCACTGTGTTAAAAAATCGATAAAACTAAGTTGTCTTTTAGGGCATGTGGCTAATGCTGTGTTGATTGTGACAAATGGATGGCTGTCAGTTCACTAATGTCTAAAACATATTTGCTTTTGAATGAAAACATGACGTGTGTATATTCATTTTCTTAGTTAGATCATTAGCTATAAGCCAATGGATGTTTTAATGCGTTCTCTTATTTTTGGGGTTATACAATGGTCCAGCCAAAGGGAAGGAATTTAACTATTTCTGTATCCATAGCAACCACAGTTTCAATCAGAATAATACAAATATTCAAGTTTACACAATCTCCTTTTAAACTCCTTTCTGTATACCAAGTTTCATAGGTCTAGCTTGGAAACTGTTTTAGTTATGCCAGGATTCCAGATTTTATAGATTTTTTTCTATTTCCGTTTCCATAGCAACCGCAGTTTTTGTTATAATCAAAACATATTTAGATGTGCATAATCTCCTTATTGGCACCTACCCACATACCAAGTTTTGTAATCCTAACTTAGAAACTGTTATGGCAGGATCCAGATTTTTACATATTTTCATTATTTTTGTCTCCATAGCAACCAAAATTTTTGTTAGATTCAAAATATTTTTAAACGTGCATAATTCCCTTATTGCCCCCTATCCACATACCAAGTTTCATAAACCTAGTTTGAAAACTGTTTGAGCTATGTCAGGATCCTGACTTTTGAGGAACGGACGAAGGGTAAACCTATGTCCCCTCTGGTTGAAAACCGATAGGGGACTAAAAAAAAATTTCTGAATTTTATGTCAGAACATACATCAACTTGTAGCAAATGATCTAACTAACAAAATGAATACACACATGACATGTTTTCAGTCAATAATGAAAAAGTTTCTGTGTTTTTAGTAAATGAGAACTCATTCTCCAGCGAGTACAGAAATAAGAGTATGCAAAGAAAAGTACATTTTCTGAAATAAATCTGTGGTAAACTTTTTTTATTTTGTTATTTTCTTATACAATATTGATTACTTAAAATTTGTATGTTACTATTGTAGCATGCCAATCATTTTATAAGATGATTTTATACCATTCTTTGAAAGGGAAATTTAAATATTTTGATAAATCTACTCATTCAAAACACTGAAATTGAAAGATAGAGGTGAAAGAAAAAAATATGAAGTAATTTACAAATTTCTGTTACATTTCATTTACAAACACATTCCATTGGCTGTGTAAAAACATAAAACTTTGCACAATTTATTGATTTTATTGACACAAAAAATAGAAAAATACTGTTAGGACCTTTTCTGAAATTTGCTCTATTTTGATATGGATGGTTACCATAGTTAAAATGGAATTTCTCCAAAACGGCGTGGTAAAAGTTTTTAAAAAATTATATTTAGACAAGCCATGTGATACCCTTAATGAAAAAGTTAGTTTCATTGGGAATCTAAATTTTGCCAATGATGGATGGATAACCTTAAACAATACAAGTAGCTTAACACAAAGTTACTATAAAATATGCTTTATAGATCAAACAACTAATAGTTAGGTAGACTACATGCAATATAATACATTTGAGCCGTTCTCCAGGAAAACCGAACTTAGTGACAAAAATGTGAAAATCATGATAATATAGCATTAGAAAGACAAGACTCTTAAACAGTTTCTGAAAATTTGAGCAAATTATAACATCAAATTACAAAGTTACAGACTTTTAAAACTAACCCCCCCCCTCTTTGTTAGTGACGTCGGAAACGTCGTTCAAACTTTATTTCACGTTACTTTAACAAGAAGTTCATAAATCCAGTATTTGATGAGTTCTATACGTAAACTTACAATCAAAATTGTATCACATTTTAGAATTATAATCCTTTTCTAATAAAAATATCTAAATCGCGATTTTTACCTTTAAGAGAAATGTAGCTACTGTTTTCAACCACTAACCCCTTGTTTTCTCAATATGGATACTCTTCAGAAATTGGTCACCATAGCAACGGCAGACGATATTTTAACATGATTCATGAGAAAACATAAATTTAAGACATGGTTGTATATTATCCGAGAACTTAAATCAAAGAGCATGACTTTTTTGTCATTTAAGAGGGTTTTCTTAACCTTATTACATAATTACTAATACAGTGTCACTAAGCCCGGTTTTCCTGGAGAACGGCTCATTTAAATGTTGCGTCAGGAATGCCCCAGCCTTTCGCAAACCGTGCTGCCTCAACACACAGAATAAACTCTATGTAAGATTCAGAAGTAGCAACTTATTTATCATCAACAACAAATATCACTGAAGGTGATGAATACCCCCAGAAACTGCTTGACACAGTCAGATATGCACAACTAGACTTTGTACTGATCATTCATGCAAAATTTCTTTGAAAACTGACCATTGACTACAGAGAACTAGCGTGGACAAAATTTATAAGTGTAAAAAAACAAAGGGCCATAACTACCTTTAAATTGATATGACCAACATGTACTGACGATATGCATAACTAGACTTGGTACTGATCATTCATGCATAGTTTCGTTGAAATCCAACCATTGGTTACAGAGAAATAGCGCAGACAAAATTTATAAGTGTAAACAAGAGCTGTCAGTGACGGGTGATGCTCCCCGTGGGATGTTTGTCACAGAAAAAATACTCCAGAAATATGCAAAAGAGAGTTATGGTTCTTTGGCACAGCACTATAACTTAATGAGATTTATTTAACTATAAAGTTTCAAATTGATATCTCTAATACTGGATGAGTTATGGCCTGGACAAGCATAAAGTATTTAAAATTACGAAGGGGAATAACTAAAAACATATGCAATGAAGAGTTATGGTTCTTGTGCACTGTACTTCCCCTTACTGAGATCTATTGACGTATGAAGTTTCAAATTGTTATCTCTTATACTATATGAGTTATAGCCCGGATAATATGTCCACAAGCTTTTTCTAAGATTTGCCTTAGTGACTAGTTTTTGGCCCCACATGACCCAGTTTCGAACTTGACCTAGATTTCATAGAGACAAACATTCTGACCAAGGTTCATAAAGACTGGGCCATAACTGTTGCCTCTAGTGTGTTCACAAGCAATTGTGGATGGACGACAGACAAAGAGTGATCACAAAAGCAATAAAGCATGTATGTATTAAATATTCATACAAAAGCCTCAATATCCAGAACAAAACAGTCATTGTTAGACACTGCCTAAACTTCCATTCTGCAGAAAAGTTCATTTTTTTCTATAGCAGCAAATCCGGACCCAGACCCCTAAAGTGTAGTTAGTGACACCCAGTCTCACAAGGGCAGTAAATATATTAAAATCAATGCAATTATAGTACTCTATTCGGGTGGGGGAAGGTTAGTGAAAAGCGTATCAGAATTCAGATGCGACCATTGACCCAGTCCTAGCTGAGGATAGAACAAGTTAGCGACCTTTCAACGAGTAGTCAAAAAGCGCTATCCGCTTGACCAATTACCACCAGTTGAATAGCCTAAATAAGTTAACTGCAACAGTATCAGCAGCATTTGACGGCCAGTTAACTGTCTGGAGTGCGGCATAGGCCTAATGAACCTGGGGCCAGATAAGGGGGTCAAGGGTTCTAGACATTTGGCTCACAACTGTGGCTGCAATGTTTAACAATGCTGGACCCACAGCATATGTGCTTGATCCTTAAAGGTCAGGTCAGGATGGGAATGATAATGACAATGATCATAGTTCATACACCAAATTTCCATGATAATGATGGTGGTTAGTAGTGATGTACCGATTATCGGATAACAACGATAAGTGGTGTGTGGAAGTCAGCCGATCCGATGATCGATGTTCTTCATCCATAATCGATCATCAGAATCTGATTCAGATAATTATAACGAAATGTTAAACAATACTTGTTTAATCATATAATAATTTGCTATAAAATTTCGAAGCATGGAAGTTTAACCCAATTGAATGCCTACTGGCAGGCGTCCTACAACCAGACACTTTTGGCATATTTTTCACGATAACTCGAGAAATTTGTAAATCAAGCCATTGAAATTTTACCTAAACGAAGCTAGGTTTGTCTCTGAACTGAAGAGCTAATTTGTTTACTTCTAGAAATAGCCCAAGTGCATTTTTGAGGGCCGTTGTAGGGGTCACTACATCACCTCATTTTTAAGTCCAACAGGACCATCAATCCGGATGTGTTGCCGCGTTTTTTATTACAAAAAAGGTTTTGAATATCGAATTAAACTGTGTAATCTAATGAATCAAAGGAGATCACAAGTGACCAGTTTGTACAAAATTTGTACGACTTATCTCCCGAGAATATCGATCGAAACTTAGCGTTAAACGTTCACTTTTCAAAGCGGTCATTTCGATATAAAATTACGTTGCACGATGTTTTTTAAACTCTGCACGTACTTTACTAAAGCTATATTTTCCTGGTTTATCTTTTAACAAAACATTGCATCGGCTTACCTCATATTTAGCATAAGGATCGTAGTTTAAATTTGGGGCTGTGCAGAAGTATACGAATTTCGACTTGCCCCACAATGTAAACAAGCTTCGCGAGTGCAGACGAACATTAATGCGACATTTCTTGTAAAATATTTAACTTAAATCGTTGCTACTTCGTGGTGTTGTCAAAAATCAAGCGTCTAATTGATTGACAACAGATGATCAAAATTAATGGCCTCTATAAAGTGTTTTTGAGTCTGTCCGGATTGGTGGTTGTCCGGATTTGGTGGTCGTCAGCCAGTATTAGAACCAATTCAAATAATTTCTTCAAATTCTGATAGTAAAACTGAAAATCATTGATTCTCCTTTTGTCATCCTGTTTCGCGACTTGGGAAGTAGGAAAACAGGCACCTGGGCACACTACGTATAGTCCTGCAGATTATTAATCGGAAAAATCGCATCGGAGGTGCCAGTTGATTCTAGCTGATGATCGATTATGATTTGCAACCGATGTTCCATCACTAGTGGTTAGAAGCCTGCCAGTAATTATCAGCAATTGATTGCGAGCACAGTGACATGGGCAGTTCAAAGTTGAAGAACGTCACTAGTGTTTAGCAGGGTGATGGAATTAGAAGCCCACATCATGCAATCTCCTTACGTTTACTGTATAATGTAAAAAGTCTGAATTACAACTCCAACGTATTCAACCTTTTCAGGTCATTTTGACTTTTTTGTAGCCACGAAGTTTCAACTGATATGACGACTTTCGACTCGTACCGCCTTCAGTAAAATTAAATCAACATGTATATTAACATTCTCCATAGGAGGTTATAACTTCCAGAAATATGGCACCTTTTAATAATTTAATGCAAACCATAAGCAGACTTAAGTCTTCGTTAGAATTCCGACTTGGTTACGAAACTGCTTGGTATCAAAAAAAGTTGGTTACGAAATCGAAAATGCAACATTTTGAGATGCTAATTCGTTTATATACCTTTGGAAATAGTTACCAGCCTAGGTAACAGATTCTTTAACATTTTCAATCGACAAGAACGTTCATCTCCGTTCATCTCATTGGTTTTATCCCGCAGCAGACGAAAACACAACAGACGCTCACGCGCAAGTGACGGTGTCAACGTTCCATTCTCCCATGCAAAAAGATCCGGTTTTTACTAAACGCTAGTATCTACCGTACCTGTTCCGGATATTTGCAAAAGTCGAGCCTGTCGAATAATATTATGTAGAATATATAACTCAGATATTTGAAAACAATGTGTGTTCTCAAGATGGAGAAAAAATAAATTTCTAAAATTAGAAAAAATCAACATCTAGTAGCCCTAAGAGGGTCCAGAATTTGGAAAATAAACTATATTCGATTCTGTTGTATGTAGAGCTAGATCTATGTACATAAATATCTTAGTACTTAAAATCTGAGACTGAGTATACTCTGATATTCAGTCCCAAGTATAATGGATCTGAATCAAATTTGCAAGTGAAAATAAAATTAATTTTTTGGACACTTACTTTTTTTAAGCTTATAGATTTACATTTAGAAATCTTTTACTTTTTATAGAATCTTAAAGATGTTTGGATAATTGCAAAAGTTTGTGTAACTTAAATTCTAAACACCTCATTTCTGATGGTATCCATTGACACAAGGGTATGAGAGTTTGAAGCCTTTCAGCTTTTTCTTTTATGCCAGGTGTTGTAATTAGCAAGGGAAAATGTGCAGCTTGACCAGGTCTCAAACCTCAAGACTTATCTATAGGCTGAATTCTCAACCGACTGAGCTATCCGAGCGCCTACAAAAACTTCACTGCCATTTGTTATCAAATCCTATTCATGCTTTTGTTTATTTATTTATGTTTTTCAATTACATAAAACAGCTTATTCACCTAACCAGTTTTTCTGGACTGTTTCCTAACCAGTTTTTATGTGTATGATTTTCATGCATAATGAAAAGATGTTTTTACTATGAAAATCATACCCCCCAATGAGAATTTAAGACTGTTCAAAAAGCGGTATGAAAAGTGGCGTATGAAAAGCGTACGCCATTTTGACATTTAATTTCATACGCCAGGCGTACGCATTATTATGGCGTACGAAAAGCGTACGCCATTTTGACATTTAAGTTCGTACGCCAGGCGTACGCATTATTATGGCGTATGAAATGCTTTTCGTACGCATTTTTGGTGTACGCGCTTCATACGCCAAACAAATCGTACGAACGGCGTACGCATTTCGTACGCCAGACCTAAGCGTACGCCAGGCGTACGCCATAATTTTTGCTGTGTATATGATACAAATACATAGACAAATTCCTTGGTATGGTTCTGTTTTAGCAGCTAGAATTTATATAGCCCTTTTTTCATGTATATACACGGTCAAATGTGCTGTACAATCACGAATAAGACAAGGTTAAAACAATATACAGTAGAACTTCGATGCCTCGAACAGTACTTGCCTCGAACACCCTAGATGCCTCGAACTAGTTCTCCGGTCCGGTCAAACTTTCTTCTTTATTCATATGGTAAACAGTAGATGACTCGAACAGTATCTAGGTCGAACACTCGAACTGATTGGACGATCCCTTGCTATGATTAACCCGTAGATGAGTCGAACAATACAAGTTTTCGCACCTTTCATTGACTGTTGAAATCCATTGTTCGACCGCGGGTAGTCGGCGACAAGTTGTGATAATTACTGTACCAAACAATTGTTGGTGTTCGACTTCATTGTATAACACGTTTTTAAACATCCGTTAAATGGTTAATGAAGGCCGTCCAGGTAATTGTAACTTATTTATGTTTAAATAAATCGGAATAAAATAATCATTTTTCAACGTTTGTCAAAAGAATCTGTTACATTTCCATTTATTGATTTGTAGTCGAACTTGACCCAGGACATGATGATATTATGTGGCTGGTAGCTTAATTTTTATACTCGTATATAAATATGCTGTTTAACGAGAAACCTTACATGCGTGAACACTCGAAGAGCTTGTAGGAGATTTCATGTCAATTTGGTCAAACTATATTGTTTTATTATTGTTATGAATAAAATTACAAAAAATATAGACCTATATTAGTTATACACATAAATTATGCAATATACACACACAATTTGCAAATTTACACGTACCGACACCAGTTCGAACTTATACCTATGCATATTCTTGGATACCATAGATGCCTCGAACACCCCATATGCCTCGAACTATTTTCCCGGTCCGAAGGTAGTTCGAGGCATCGAAGTTCTACTGTACATAAATTATACAACTATGGACAAATATAAATCAAGGGTATGACTAAAAGGAGATTTCCCGACAAAAATGACGTTGGGGCGAAAAGGAGATTCCTCAATTACTGACAATGACTTTTTGACAGTTGAAACCTGGGCTTTCAGTGGTTAAGTTCATTTTTTCGTTCAGTTGTAACTTGTTAGCTAGGCGATGTGCCGTGTGAGTCGGGCGTTTCTGTTTTATGTTTCATTTTAGTGCTGCCTTCCATGTCCAAATTTATTTTTGGGACGATACTTTTTCTATTCATATTTACTAGATACAATGCTGTCGAAAACGTTTCAAATCTTCTGAAGAAGCAATTACATTTTGTTATTGCGTGGCACACTAAAATGTGTCTATCATATCATTACAAAGTAGTGGCAAGTCTAATCATAGATCATTAAAACTACTACGATATAAAATATATAACAACTGAATCAGTCGCAGGAGGCAAGCAGGCAGGCGGGCGGGCGGGCGGGCATTAGAGGCATCCATCAATCACAATCATTTCTTATAATGATATTGAGACAACAGAAAGTTAATTCATTTATACTCAATATCAATTGAAAAGACCTTAATAAAATTGCTTTGTTTATGTACAAAATTTTCTGTAAACAAGTGACTGACCAGACATGAATCCCTTGCATTTAGCGATTATATTTTTATCATTTCAAACATTTTTTTATCATTTCAAACATTTTTTAAAATATCAATAATAAAACATATCAATCATTTTTAATATCGAATGCAATTGGTGATATGCAATGACATTTCTTAGAATTTTATATTAATTTTGTCAGTGTCGATTTTGACAGAAAACACGACAGAGTTCTGTAAACTTTATTAACTAAGTTTGAAATTCAATAACTCTTATCTTGAAGATCTATTATATTAAGTCTAAATGAAATCTTTAATTTAAACATGTATGCAACACAGCACCGTAAACAACACCAACTGTTATGGGAGTTGTGTCAACTACAAATTAGGGAGAAAACGATATTACCGTATAGCGGGTAATTTCTGCGGGTTTTTATTTCTGCGTTTTTTTGCGGTTTGAGGCTGTCCCGTAAAATTAAATTCCGCAAAATTAAACATCCGTAAAAATTTTGTTCGCAAAATTTAACTTCCATATTTTGCTTCAATATACTTTAATCTATATCTTTCTAGTGTTTTGTTACTGTCGTATTTTTCACACGTATAGTGATCGACTGTCGTTGTTTGCTTGTTTGTTTTACAATTAATGAATGGTATGTGTTATATCGGTATTGACCCTCAATACACGTTGATGTAAGTTTGACAACTGGTTCAATTTTCAACACTGTAGTTTGTGTAAATCTAAATCATACAAGCAGTGAAAAAGTTGTTGTTATCATGTTGTTGATCATGTCGTAGTAGATACGGTAGCTATTTACCATTCGCAGAAACTTCTTCCGGTTTCTGAAACCCGCAGAAATTAATTCCCGATTTTCTGGTAGGTCGCAGAAATAAAAACCGCAGAAATAAACCTACCCATTTTAGGCCCAAATCGCAAAAATTTCTACCCGCAGAAATAACCCGCTATACGGTATATTCGAAATACAAGGCAAAAGTCATAACAAATGAACTAAAAAGATTAGAATATGAACTACAGTACTTAAAAAAAAATAATTGCTTTGATAAAGAGAGGGAATCAAAAATAACAGAAATTGAAAAATCAATTGAAAACATTTATGTATACAAAGCACGTGGTGCATTCGTTAGGTCAAGATTTGATGATGTTCAGGACGTTTAATACGGGGATAGAGATCGCGTTTTTGCACAGGATCGTCATGAAAATTGGGCAAAATGTTTGTCTTGAAATTATCTAGGGTTAGTTTAAATATGGGCAGTTTGGGGGTAAAAAATAATTTCACTAAGCAAATAATATGAAAACTCTCTGCGTGATAATAGCGGTAACGTTTTCATTCATATTTTTTTGGAATTAGAAATTATTACTTGGGTTACCTGTACCCATTTATAATGAGTGTTTGTTTTGCCTGAGACAACACAGATCCCCTTTTATTGATATATAGGAAATAAATTAATGATATATTGACTAAAATTGAGAAGATTATTCCAGTGAGCGATTCAGGGCCCAGCTGTGCCCCTTGCTGTGTATCGTTGTGTAGTTTGGGCTTGTGGCCTATGATATTTTGAAATAAACTTATTATTATTTTATGATGCAATTTATGATTATGAACATTTCTATATCAATTGTACACAATTAGGTCAGTTTTGGTATTAATTCCTTTAAAAAATGTAATATATTGAGCAACGTATAATAATTATATAATATAGAAATACATTACAAAGAAGATTATAAAGAAATAAACTGCATAATCTTTAAAATAGGATTTTGTATCTATAATTCATATATATGAAGCAAAACCAGGACTAGTAACATCGACACTAAATCATTACTAAAACAGAACACAACATAATAATAAAATACTCAAAAAAAAAAAAAAAAACTAATAGACAAATATTGGAACCATATCTAAGATAACAGAACTACATGTATAATATGAATCTGTATCAAACTGTTTCTATTAATACTGTTTCGTGTTGTTTTTTTATATGTATTATGTGTGAAAAATCATAGGGGTCTGTATCGACTCACTGGTCTGTCAATCACTAGATATAGATTAACAGGGACGTAACTGGTATCACAATTGCGACACCACCAACTTTACAAACAGTCTTGTAACTTTTCCAAAAAGGCAATTAGTCACATGCTGTTTTCTCCAGTAGCAAGCTTATACATTTATCTTCGAGATACAACCAACCTTATGTCAAAATATATCGCACTCGAGCCGTTACAAATGCATACACGTTGAAAATATACTGAAAAATAAAAACAGGACAAAATTGTGGACAGGCCCTTACCATACTATAGGGCTCTTCAAACAGGAGTGTCGACAAAAACAATGCCATGGTTGGATGAGCGTATAATAACTAAAACTATAACCAAAATATCACCTCGGAAAGGTAACACAACCGCTAGTGCGGTCATTCTATCATTTTGAAATCTAAAAATGTTCATCGGACTTCCATTTTGAGTCACGTGACGTAATGTCGAATACCCGATGATACAAGCCATTTTATTGGACACGCTTTGGTGGAACATGTGGCGTCACAAACCATAGCTTGGGACATTAGGAAATTCGATCGAGGGTTGATCAACAAATATGCGGAAAAGTTACTAATTTAGTACTGTAGGCCTATCTACTTTATTCGTCATTGGAAGTCTATGAAACATTCTAAATATATAGGTACCCTTTCTTTAACCATATATTCTTATTATTAACCAAAGTCCGAATAGACATGACCTCCTGTGGTAACTTCGTTCGACGCCTTACAGCTTAATGTTTCCAACGTTGCGTGTCGCAAACTGTTTTACAAGTACCAATCGTGCGTTTGTAACGTCATGTTTTGATAACGGGTTGGTTTTGATCGTGCATTGATATATACATTTGTAGTTGTATATATATATGGTATCAATATACATGTAGTAAAGTACAGAGAATTTAACTTGATCCTATTCTATTAGCATAAATTAACAGATGAGATATTGCCTATATGTAATATGAACAAATGCACTGCATCCAGCGGGGATTTCCTATCAGGTTTTTTTGACAATCTGATCGAAGAAAAAAATGACTTTGGAGAGACTATAGATCTAGCCTCTGGCTGCCAGGCAGCACCACATAGAAAACCAGGCGAACAAAACTTCGAAAAGAGTGTTTTCCAATCTAAGAGACGGGTTGCACAGATATTCCCTATAAATCGTTATTATAGTTTTACACTCGTCTTTTATTTGCTACTTATCATCTGTTTGACGTCGCGGCATCGTAATAAAGCCATTATTTATTTTTGATAATACACTTGTGTAATAAAGTTTTGACTTGACGTCACTCAAAGTATAGGCGATGTCGTCAAAGTTGCGCGTTTATTATAGTGAAAATAAGTAGCTATACATATGATAAAAAGAACATTATATTTGTGACTTTCCACATTGCATTTATTAAACTCGTTGAATAAAATCGATAAAATGCTCGACAGAGCCTCACATTTTATTATTTTATTAAACTCGTTTAATAATTCAATATGAAAAGACACTCATGTAATATCCTCTATTTATATTTCAATTCAACATTATTTTATTCACAAGTTGGCGCGCTATGTCGTGCGACGACGTCGCGTTAGCGTGCGATGACGTCGCGTTAAATGATGTGACGTCAATTCCGACGTCGCCATATTGTTTTAATTATCGTTGGATTAAATAAGATATGTATTTTTTCAATAATTACCATGATTTGAATCAGGCTTAACGTTATGAAAGAATATGTTAGGACTCAAAAGTTTCGCAATTTGAATACTTTCAACCATTCACTTCTTTTGACTCTGCAATTTTCTAAACCGGAAATAACTTTTTCTAAAACGATTAGTACCGATTCAAAACTCTGAAGAACATAGGCACGTGCGTGTTACTGGTATGGGTATTTACAATTTGTTCGCAGAAATTCATAAATTTAACTCAAGAGCTTGTTATATATTCAAGTATACAGTAAAGGTAAGGATCAGATCCAATTCTCAGTGCTGTACTCCTTATTACACGTACATGACGTGAATTTTTAAATAAAATAATCCAAATACATAAACGTTAAGTTGTTTGTTTGTGTTAAAATAAACGTTTTTTATAGTTCATTATTTATAATAAGCCAATATATTATATGTTTAAACAACATTGGTCACTTAACAATAATTTATGAGCATTTTCCTTTTTATGTGTTGATCATCCCTCATGTACATTTAACGTGTGCTTCTTACTCATTGATTAATTTAAAACCTTTAACTGCTGCACGCTTTTCATTGGAATATAGTAATATTTACAACCATTCTACATTCCTTGCTTACTCACTTGGATCAGAACACGAGTTTTTCGTGCATAATTTGTAGACCGATACGTAGTATTTTTATTTACAAACTACTTGATCCCGGTTGTGCATTCAATACGTATCACCTGCGCTAGAATATCGAGAACTAGTATATCTGTTTGCAGTGGTCACATGTTCGAAAGTTTATCCAGTAAAATAGCTTGTATGATCGGGTGTTCGGCTTTACAAACATTAAAGTCCGATGAACATTTTTAGATTTCAAAATGATAGAATGACCGCACTAGCGCTTGTGTTACTTTTCAGAGGTGATATTTTGGTTATAGTTTTAGTTATTATACGCTCACCCAACCATGGCATTGTTTTTGTCGACACTCCTGTGTGAAGAGCCCTATAGTATGGTAAGGGCCTGTCCACATTTTTGTCCTGTTTTTATTTTTCAGTATATTTTCAACATGTATGCATTTGTAACGGCTCGAGTGCGATATATTTTGACATAAGATTGGTTGTATCTCGAAGATAAATGTATAAGCTCGCTTCTGGAGAAAACAGTATGTGATTAATTGCCTTTTTGGAAAAGTTACAAGACAGTTTGTAAAGTTGGTGGTGTCGCAATTTTGATACCAGTGACGTCCCTGTTAATCTATATCTAGTGATTGACAGACCAGTGAGTCGATACAGACCCCTATGTAAAAAATGAATTGAAATAAAATATAAAAAGAGAAAAAGTACTATCATTACAATAGTTTTAGGAATAAATCAATCGTAAAGCAAATCTGCTTAAAATATGTTTAAAAGAAACTAGTCAATAAAACATTATGTATTTCTTTCGGCAGCAAAAATAAATATTTGGAGAAACAGTATTGAAAATGTTGACAGTTCTGGAACTACTAGAATGCGGAATCTCATTGTTTTGTCTAAACGCGTTAACTTGGTAATAAGAAATTAGCAATGTTAACTCTGAGAGGCTTCGCCTACCAAATATGGTGCCGAATTTCAATCAGAATTATACTTTCCTGTGATAATACAACCACGGAGACCAGAATGGTACATTCATATATGGCATATAAATGTATTATGGCGCTCCTTTTACATGACATATACATTTGTACTTTGACATAAAAGTTACATACGGAATCCTGTTCGGACCACTTTAAATTTCGCATGTCCAACAGGCGATAAATATCGCGTCGAACGCGAAAATTATCGCCTCTCCTAACGGAGAGAGACACTTGTACTAACGAAATTTAACACCTTCGCGAAAGTTTTGAGGCGATAATTATTGTCGCATGTATGTCTCAATTTTGGACAAGCGAAATTTAAAGACATGCAACATTTAACGATAAATTTCTCGTGTTTCTAGTCCTAGGATACAATTGCTGAGCAGGTAGGACTATTTACCCGGGTAGGTCATTTTGACGGGCTGATGATGCTGTATGTCGGAGCACACGTATACATATTTAAGTGTTTAAATGTATGTTCAGGCGATAAGTGTGCATGAATATTTCGCTAGACCCTAGTCAGCTTTTCATTTCTTTATCTCTTTCATAATCGGTAGATTTCATTTAAGTTGTCGATGAATATATAATTTATAACAACGGATTACAATGATTGCTTAGTGAAGCATTAAAACGGACGTTGTAATAATGTTAAATAACGCGAAACTGTTTGCAACTTTTTTAACCGGATGAGGGCATATACACTCATTAAAAGTTATAAGTACACCAACTTGTTACGCTTGTATCTTTCCTATTAAACATGATAGGGAGTTAATTTTTTGCATGTGTTGATGCGAGTAGTATAACAACAATATCCCATGATTGGATATTTGTTTTTGCCTTGGAGTAAGCAGTGAACCGTGAAACCTCCAAATTCAGAAAAATGCACGTGCACAACACATGTGTATTGTACAATGTCTTAAGATATTGACTACACATTGTCAAGCAAAACCAAAACCCCCAAAAACATAAATCTGAAGAATTCCGACAACAGAAAGAACAAGAGATGGTTGTAAACCATGCATGTCTCATGACAACCGAATAGTCATGTATACTTAAGACCATCCCGACTTTGACCTTTGACTTATTGACCTACAAATTTGTAGAAGTCTTATAAGGATGATCAGCAACAGCATGTCTGTGAAGTTTTAAGAACATAGAACCAACCGTTCTTACGTTGTTGGTCAGAAACCGTGGTGTATACGACGGTCACGATAATATTGACCTTTGAACCATAGCGACCTCAAAATCAATTGGGGTCATCTACTGAAGATGAACAACCTCCACTAAAAGTTTGTAGGTGCTAGATCCGACCGTTCCGGAGTCATTGATCGGAAAACATATAGTCTTCAAACCGACCGATCGACATGCATTTGCTCAGTAATAAACCCCACATCTACGATACGGAGGCATACAAACTTAACTACTTCAGTTCCTAAGATGTTTAATAATAATGATTTTAAAATAAAAACTAATATCATACAGTTTGTAGTTCTATATAGTGTACAGTGTTTAATATTTCAAGCTAGCAGCAAAATGATATACACTATTTGCATATATCGATATTGACTGTGTTGGTGTACTTATAACTTTTAAGGAGTGTATATGATCCGTCATGAGTTGTCTTTGGAGACGAGTCTAGAAAACACAGGTAATTAAGTGAGCCTTTGGCGATGATTTGTTTTCGTGACGAGTTTAAGAAATGTTGATCTCAAAGACAAAACGTGACAGGTTTTTTTTATCACATTACTATTATATAGTTATTGGGCAAACACAACGTCAGAAATAACGAATTTAAGCCAGCGACATAACGCTTTCGCGCCGAAAAGCTGGTGACATTATACATTTGTTATCACACACGTTGGAGAACATTATTCCATCATTATTTGTTCTCACATGGCCGACGGTATTTTTGTAACCATAAATAAATTAAATCAAGACAAACTCCACGACGTGTGTGATAACAAATGTATAATGTCACCAGCTTTTCGGCGCGAAAGCGTTATGTCGCTGGTTTAAATTCGTTATTTTTGTAATAAATACATTGTAACAGTATCGTGTGCAAATTCGTATTGGCTTTTATTAACTCGAAGCAGAAGCTTGGTTATGTAATCAGTGCTTATTTGAAGTTATTTAATCTATCATGATTGTTTGAAATAATAACGCTAGTATTTTGTCGATTTCTAACTAATATGTAAAACGTGCTACCAAGATGAACAAACGGACCTTTTACGTTTTTTTCAAATCATAATTGTTCAATTTATATTCAACATTCAACTGTCATCATGTGACGACATTTTGATCGTGAAGGACGGAGTGAAAATATCCTACACCATGACACGTTCTGATTATTGTCAAACGGGGGAGAATAAAGTGCTTCTCCGTCTTGGTCTAAGTTTGACAGATTGTGTTATAGAATGTGGACTACGTAACCATTGTCTGGCGTTAAGTTATTACCATGGAATGCACAGTTGTCTTCTCCTCCGTTCTACAGATACCAATGACGTCATAGATGAAACGTGTGATTTTATTCTGAAGAGCGACATGGTCGTGCATATGGTATGTATATTATTTTATTATATCTCACATGACCTCTCAATGTATTTATCCCAAAGACCGGCCGGGTGATATTTTGTTCGATTACTTGGCAAAAACAAGACTGAGATATTTATAGAAATAGTATGTACTATTTGAGTCCGGAAAGCACCATGCTGGAGAGTATCCGTAAGCCATTTATATAATTGTGTATATTTCACATTCTATATTTAGTAAATCTTGTCAATTTCAGCTATCAAATCATTAGCAGCTTATACGTACTGAGATTGTACATGTAAAATTATTACAACGGCAGTCTAAGTGCTGCTCACATTCGTTGATATTTGTTTTGTAAAAGGCTTGTAATTTTGTTCGGTATGATAAAATAAATAACACATGGCTGCTTGAGTGACAGTAAATAATACCAACCATTGAATAGTCATATCACTGCAGAATATTTGACTCTCTTGTTGGTTCAAACCTTAACTTTGGCTCTGAAGTTTGGGGAATACATGAAGGTAATGATGTTGAGAAAATACATTACAACACTTTTAAAACGATTATTGGGTGTTAGAAAATCAACTAATCTTTCAGCATTGTATAGGGATCTAATGGCGATTTCCATTTTTCATAATGCGAAACATTCGAATGGTTAAATATTCGACGAAAATCTTACAACTTGACGATTCAGAAATTGCTAAGCTAGTATACTTAATATAATGCTGAAAAAATAATATAAAAACATGGATTTGCGTACGTGTGGAATAATCAGTCCGAGATAGATATACCTTTTGTTTTCATTAAACAAAGGATTATTGAAACATTTTTACAAAGTTGGGACGCCACTATTAATAACTCTCGTCGTTTGCAAACGTATTGTATATTCTAGTTTGACTTCGAACCTGAGAAATATCTTGATTTCATTACGGAGAAAAATATATAATTGCATTAGCAAAATTTAGAACTTCCTCTCATAGCCTTTGTATAGAATCGGGATGGTACTATAATACACCCAGATCAGAACGATTTTGTATGTCTTGAACAATGAAGAAAGTCAAGACAGAATTTTATTTCCTATTAGTATGTCTGTCCGCTGTACCGCAAGCTAAGAAAGAAGTATTTTAAACAGTATTATTGCCACTGACCAACCATTAAAACAATTGAAAATGTAATGTCCTAAAAGTCAAAGAGAACTATTTGTGCTCTGGATAAATATATTTATTGCAAATAATGTTCATATCTCTTTATATCTTAATGTTGGTTAAGAAATAAAAATCTGTTCGCGTATTTTGTCGGTGAATAAAACATGGGCAGGAGTTCGGATGCGGAAAAATTAAATCACGTGTGCGTAGCACGAGTTATTTAATTTTCCGCATCCGAACGAGTGCCCGTGTTTTATTCACCGACAAAATACAAGAACAGAGTTTTTATTTCGATTCTTAATACTATAATATCTCGCACTATTAGACTGCGCGCATTCTTTTTTCACCAATTTGACATTTAACATAATTCCACGCTGAAATTGAGTGGATTATTAGATGGTACAATTACCTCCATCGTTAGTGAAAACGACCTTCGTAATTGTCTGAAGGAAATAACACATTTTTAACATTGCAACAATTTATATAACACGAGTATAGTGTATCTATTTCATGAAATGAAAAATATAAATCAATTGATTATCAGAAGTTTTTATGAATCTTAATTTCGAGAGTATATTGGAGTTTCTAAAAATAGATGCGTCATAGCTGTAACACTGGATACTCGTGCAACTCGTGGTCCGTTGAAGTTTTTACTATAAAGTTTACGTTCATTCATTCATGCATTGTAAATATGTCACGTGATACGGGGCGTAAATAGTAACAGCCAATTTGATACCATGTTTTATTGCGGTAATAATACATAGCCTGGTCTGCTCTATGTTTATATGGATTAATCCGCAGATCGTGTTAGAATATTATTTATATTATTTTGGTTGAATGTCTGTTGTCTAAATCCATCCCATATATGTGACTGATTGTCTGTTAAAAATGTTATACGTGTAATATGGTATATGTTGTATCTATTGTTACCTTTGATTGTCCGAAGCCCGGCTGGTGGAGTAATGAGAGTCTGGACTAGCCAGACAGTTTACGAAGCCAGTCGGACTTTGAACACACAACGCTTAATATCCATAAAAGTATATTCATTTCATAATTGTTTGTCTGCTGAATATTCATGTTTTTCATCTCTATTATTTGTATTTATTTGTTATAAGCATTGTATTATGCTTATTCAAAATAAACTTTCGTATTGGTATTCGATATAACTATTCCCTATGGTGGCTGATAGATGCCATGTTGTATTTTCGCTTTTTCGCCACAACAAAGCGAAAATCCGAAAATGTAAAAATGCGAAAAAGTCGACTTTGTCGTATCTGTATATTGTTGCATTTCCGCATTATTGTGGCGAAAAAGCGAAAATACGACAGATGAAGTGCTACATTACGAACCAAAAAATGTGTCGTGTTTTCGCCTAACATCAGTCGTATTTTCGCCGCAACAATGCGAAAATGTAACAATGCGAAAAAGTCGGATATGTCATGTTTTCGCATTGTTACATTTTCGCTTTGTTGCGCCGTCAAAGCGAAAATGAGACAATGAGAAATTGTAACAATGCGATAGGTCGCGTTGTCGTGTTTTCGCATTGTTACATTTTCGCTTTGGTGTGGTTGCAAAGCGAAAATGCGACAATCTAACAATGCGAAAAAGCCGACTTTGTCGTGTTTTCACATTGTTGCATTTTCGCCACGAAAAAGCAAATATACGACATAGTCGGGAGTTCATACGGAGAAAATGTGACGGGCCATGGCATCGGAGAGTAGAATGGCTTCTATGCAATATGTTATCTTTGATATGTGTGTAATCTGAAACGGCCTGATGCCATCCATGATTTTGCCTCGTTTTCTCAGAACTAGGTCAAAGTCAAATGAGTGCATTGTTTATATATCTCACTCAAAATATCATTATATCTCTGTCAGTTTTCGGTCAAAATTTATACAAATGATATCAAAATGAAGCTAATGCACTGGGCTAACTTTGTACAAATCTATGCATTTCTGTACTCATAAATATTGACAAGAACACCTAAATTTAGCAATATTTTAAATAAAAAATTGTCGAGTATAAACAATATATTAGTTATAATGTCGTCATTTTTGCTTTTTGCTATTTAGTCCAGGAGCCAGATTTCAAAAGAGCCTTAAAATGGATTTTCATTTACCCATCTGGTAGAAAACGTTTGTTGGTATTTTTGAATAATATAGACATTCAGGCTTTGGGAAAAGGTGGATGCCAGATCTGAAAGTGGTGCAGATTGTTTTAACAGGGGCAACAACTCTTGCTTCGGAACAAATTTACGAAAACACCCGATGTCCTATGTACTGGTGTTAAGTTTTTGTTTATAATTGTATTGCAACATATTTGCAAGGATATTGTTCATTTGATAATGTGCATCAAAAAGACATACAACATGGACCAGTTTGAGGTCAAGGTCAAGGTCAATTCAAGGTCAAAGTCAGAAAAATAGCTAAAAATGAATATTTGCTCTCTATCTTTCTTAGTATAGCATGTGTTTTGATTTTAATTAGGTTGTAAAAAGGATAGTTGTGTTTGTTAGTACATATTCTGTCATTATAAGCCATTTGTTTGAATACAAATATAAAAATATTGTCATAACAGCCATTTAATGCATATGCATGTTGGCCGAGATGGCATTCTTACGAAGGCCCCTAGCATTCTACGATCTAATGTGATTTGTTTGTTTACGCATGTAGTGGCTAATATGTTATGGATATTATTCATATGATTATATAGATCAAATGGACATGCACCTAAGAAACATTTGAGGTCAATGTCAAGGTCATTTCAAGGTCAAAGTGAATAAAATAGCTGCAAAAAAGTAAAAAATGATATTTCCTCTCAATTTTTCTTAATATAGCATATATTTTAAATTCATTTTGGTTATGAAAATGATAGTTGCGTTGGTTAGTACGTATTCCCTCATAATAAGCCATTTGTTTAATAAAAATGTGTCATTTTTTAAATTAACAGCCATTTTATGCTTGGCGAGATGGCATTCATACGAAAACCCCATGGCAGAATATGATCTAACGTGATTAGTTTGTTAACGTATGAAGTGTCTCCTATTTGCATGGATATTATTAATTTGATTATATACACAAAATGGACATACACCTAAGACCAATTTTAGGTCAAGGTCATTTCAAGGTCAATGTGAAATGATAGCTAAAATAGTAAAACTAGATATTTCCTCTCTATTTTCCTTATTCTCTCGTATGTTTTGAATTCAATTTGGTTATGAAAGTGATAGATGTAGTGGTTAGCACATATTTTCTCATTACAAGTGTTTGGTTTAATAACAAATACTAATAATTGGTAAAACTGCTATTTTACGCAAATGCATGCTGGCCGAGATGGGATTCTTAAATTGCTAGCTGCCATCAATAATACTAGTATTCAGATATGAGTTTAATTTCTTTCAGTATTATTGAATATTTGTATGAACATTGCTAACTCAATGTTTTTCTCTAAGAGGAAATATAATGCTGACCACTTCGAGGTCAAGGCCAATGACATTTCTAACTAATCATAGTCGGTCGATCTATGCATCGGTTTGTCGGTAGATCACACGGTTTCTGAGTAATACCCTACCAATGTTTAGTACTAGAATCCTCACCCTTGACACTCTGGAACTAGGATCGTCAAACTTTATAGAAAGTATGATCAGTAGTTGAATTCCATTGATTATGAGGTCAGGGGGTCAAAGTAACGGTCTGTGTACCAGGAATTAGGAATGGCTGTGCTAAGAAATATTAGCCACCATATAGGGACCGGGGTGGTTGTACTCTGTGGTGACGAGAAGCCATTAAGGCCTGGTATGGATTTGTCGGTTCTAGATTGTGGTGGGGGCTATAGCTGACTGTATTCGATGGTGGTGAGCACCTCATAGGGTATGGAATATCTACATTTAGTGGTGATAAGTAACTTTGGATCTATTATATTTGGCTGTACTGGTTGGTGAGCCTTGGTTAACTGTACGCTGCAGTAGTGAACACCCTTTAGGACATGAGATAGCTCTACCCAGTGATTGTGAATACAATCATAGGACATAAGTGCCTGCACTTTGCAGTGATGCATCTCCACAAAGGACAGATATTATTGTACTAATTGGTGGTGTGTATCCCATAGCTGAACTACGTGGTGGTACGTACAATTCAGAATGACTGTACCAGTGATAGGTAGGTACCCTTACTTTCAAGTATAGTTTTCATTGTGAAAGAAGGACGTAGGAATTTGATAAATAGGCAGAGGTTCTGTTAACATACCTTTTGGCACCCTGTTTATACCAGGCTATGTTAACTTTAACACAGTATCAAACAATATTAGGCTCTAGGCCATATATGGTTGCGGTTTCTATCGCGCAGGGCCCTGAGTATCTGTACCTTGTGGTACACATGATTGTCTGGGATAGCTGAACTTGATAGTGATAAGTATCCCGTAGGACCAGGGATGGTATAATCATATGGTGATGTGTGCCCCACTTACGATGTTAGATGGCTTTTAGAATATTATGTCGTGGTGAATACCCCCATAAAGCCTGAGATGCTTATACTTTGGTATTACTTATTCTGGGATGACTATATTCCGTTCTATCGAATAAACAGAGCGTCTTGGACATCGTTTGTACATTGCAGTGGTTATTAGTGGTTAGGAACTGGGTTGTACGAGTATATTCCAAAGGACCTGGATGATCTGTGTTTGGTTGTGATGAGTAACACAAAATCGTGGTGTAGTTGTATTCACGGGTAGTGAGAGCACTGTAGTATATATGACTTCTCAGCGTGGCGGTGTGTTCATCATAGGGCCATGGTTGGCTGTACTCTATGATGTTGGTAACCAAATATGGACTGAGATGCAATCACTGCAAAATTAATGTTAATTGTGGTGTGTATCCGTTGAGCATGTAATACATGTAGCTGGATTCAGTGATGGTAAAGTGTCCGGCATGAGATGACTGAACTATATGGTGGTGAGTACCTAATGGCTATTCTCTCTTGTGTTTAATAAGTATCTTATTTAGCCTACGGCGCCTTTATATTACAGTGATATGTTGTATTTTACATATCTAGCATTACTGGGTACGGTCTGTGAATATTATATTCTCATGCTGTAAATACCTTCTTTGGTATAGGATATCTGTATTTTGCAGTGATACGTACCCACATAGGGCTTCTGATACCTGCACCTTGTCTCGGGTTCAATCCCTAGCCGCGAAATAAAATTGGTACATAAAATGAAATCTGGCTTCTCTTCTCTCATACCCTCGTGGCGATGGATAACATCAGGAATGAGATGTCGAGGATGATTAATATAAGTTGGAAAAACTTGTTTTACAATCGCCCTTAATTAAATTAGTATAAACTAATCTGTACCTTGTAATGGTGCATACCACATAGAACCTGTGTTGCCTGTACGTTGCAGTGATGCGTACAGCATAGTGTCGTTGATGCCTGTACCCTGCAGTGATGTGTTTCACATATGCACTGTCGGTACCTGGCAGAGATGTGTACCGCACAGGGTCTGAGATGTACTTGACATTGACGTTTACCTCATGGGACCTATGACTTCCATACTCACCAGTCATACCCTGTATGGCATGGGTGGCTGATTTATGTTGTGGTGATAACCACATAATGCTTGGTATTTATGCACATTGCAACGATGAATATCCCATTGTGCAAAGGGATTGCTGTATTATGTGGTGGTGAGTACGCCACGGGGTCTGTGTGAATATTTCTAATAGCAACCGTTTTCTAGAGAGCTACGAATATACTAAAACAACATTGCCCCTCTGAAGCAATGGTGTATATAAATGATCAACGGCTGTTACGAAAACAGACATTTTGTTGTTTTAACATGTATACAACTTCATCAAATGGTCGTTCAGTCAGGTTTATGTAAAGATAATTTGATACAAAGTGAGACAAATCAAAATTGCACATACAATAACTGTTGACCTTAGATGACATTGAACATGTTAATATTTTAAGGGACTCTTCTACATATGATATGGTCCCTAATATCTATACAAATATTTATCATTATAAATGCATGTCAATTTTGAATAAAATCGATTGATATTACGAAAGCAGCAATGTCATCCCTGTCAACACCCTGATACATAACAATAGTTTTTTAAATAACATTTCTAACAAATAACTTTTGAGAGGAGGATATGTTCTAACCAACACATTTATCACTTTAATAACCAAACAAAATTCAAAACATGTCAGAATAAGAAAAATAGGGCAAAATATCATTTTTTAGCTATTTCCTCACATTGACCTTGAAAGGACCTTGACCCTGAACTCAAATTGGTTTTAGGTGTATGTCAATTCGATTTATATTATCAAATTAATATTATCTATACAAATATGAGATACTGGATACGAAAACAAGCTAATCATATTAGAAAATAATATCCCAGGGATTTTCGTACGAATGCCATGTTGGCAAGCATAAAATGGATGCTTTTTTCTCAAAAATGATACATTTTTAATTAAACAAATGGCTTAGCATGAGAGAATATGTACTAACCAAAACAACTATCATTTTTATAACCAAATTGAATTAAAAAGATATGCTATATTAAGAAAAATGGAGAGGAAATATCAATTTTTATTTTTTTCAGCTATTTTGTTCACTTTGACCTTGAAATGGCGATGACCTTGACCTCAAATTTGTCTTAGGTGTATGTTCATTTGATGTATATAATCATATGAATAATATCCATGTAAATATGAGACACTATATACTTAAACAAACAAATCACATTAGATCATAGAATGCTAGGGGCCTTCGTAAGAATGCCATCTCGGCCAACATGCAAATGCATAAAATGGCTGTTATGACAATATTTTTATATTTTTAATCAAACAAATGGCTTATAATGAGAGAATATGTACTAACAAACACAACTATCCTTTTTATAACCTAATTCAATTAAAAACACATGCTGTACTAAGAAAGATAGAGAGCAAATATTCATTTTTAGCTATTTTTCTGACTTTGACCTTGAATTGACCTTGACCTCAAACTGGTTCATGTTGTATGTCTTTTTGATGCACATTATCAAATGAACAATATCCATGCAAATATGTTGCAATACAATTATAAACAAAAACTTAACATCAGAACATAGGACATCAGGTGTTTTCGTGATTTTGTTCCTAAGCAAGAGTTGTTGCCCCTGTTAAAAAAATCTGCACCACTTTCAGATCTGGCATCCACCTTTTTCCAAAGCCTGAATGTCTATATTATTCAAAAATACCAACAGACTTTTTCTACCAGATGGGGTAAATGAAAATTGAAATTCTGGTCACCAGCTCCTAGACTAATTTGGAAGCCTAAATGATTTCCATTTAAAGGTGAGATACTAAGCTATTGATATGTTTACTGGTTACTTACCTTCTCATTCATTTAAGGGCACACGTTTGTTTAAAGTGGGTGGGGTAAAATGACACATGCACCCAAAGTAAAACATTAGCGTCAAAAGTAATATAGATAAGTAATATATGTTTGCATTGATTTAAATGGGATAACAAGTAATTATATTGGTTTTGGAATGTACCAATTCATTTAAAATAGGTCTACATTCATTGAAGGAGGAATGAGCTACCTACACGTAGGCCTACACGTGAGCTGCAATTATTTAATTTAATAGTTTAGTGTGATAACAGAACAAACATAAAATTAGGTTCAAATCATGATATATGAATATAAAAGGATGATGATAATCATAATGATATTGCAAATTGTTCATATATGTTTACTTGTTCCTTTGTAAAAGCATAAAAATAGATGGGGAACAATTCATTTTAAAGCATGAATACTGTTATATAATATTATATATCCATACAGCGACAGATTGATATTTTCATACATGTCGTGTTTAAATTAGAATATATATACAGTTAACACATGCTTTTCATGTTATAACATCTACAGACTATCGTGAAACGGCGGGTACCCATGCCCTTCCGTGGGAGCTTTGATCATTAAACACGAGGTGCATATACCCCCTTAAGTGCTAAAGACAATAACGTTCTTGGCAATTTTAAACTATGAATCTATATAGAAAACGCCACAAATCATTCATAAAATAACAGTTTATATATGTAAAATGTCGCTGTTTAGTTTGAGATTGATTGTGAACATTTACTGTGGTTATACATGTATTTGCACGTGAATTTACAAAACCTTCTCAGTTCGATGCAAGCGGTATGTAGAATGAGTAGAATTTTGAAGACGATTGCTAATACCTTAGTCACGTCTTGAATTCTGGATCCATTATGGATCGTATCAATATACAAGTGTCCGATTGGTAGTTTGCTCTTGCAGTGTGCAGTTCGAGCGCATCACTTCACATCACTGGGGAGCAGTGGCCTAGAGGTAGGGCGCGCGCTTCGGGTCCAAATGTACCAGGTTTAATCCCTAGTCTGGACCACTGGTCAATTTATCTGAGCAAGAATAACCCACATTGGTGCCGCAGATCGATCTTGGCTGCACACGCACAAGGAGAAAAACAGTCTCCCCAGGGAAACTGGAACGCACGGTTCCTTAGTTAGCCCATTGACCTGGGAAGTTAAAATGTCAAAGGGTGGCTGAACAGCTGAACTACTGAAAGCAGCACTCGAATATTAGTATCTTAACTTTTTTTTAACAATTTGGCGAAAGCATTTCAAGCCATGTTTAATAGAGCTTTAACAAACAGGAATCATCAACAAGCTTGTTCAACTATCTGTCTCATCTGAATGTACGTCTCTTCTTATATCCAACAGAATGTCATATCTTTTCCAGCAGAAGAATAGTTTCAGACCCTGTCAAAGATTGGAACCCCACACTGATACGGTGGTCGTTAGGGGACATGTTCTGAGAATTATATGTGCAGTATACAGTTTGGTTTTCTTTGATGGCACAGCTATCATACATACTTAAATATTTGAATGTCATAGATGGTGATTCTATATACAAAAATATACATCTATTTCATGACGTCCGATAATCAATTTAATAACCGTCATACTCTTTTTAGCAAGTATGCAAACTAGGTTTGATTACAAATCAACACCAAAGAGACACAAGTCATACTTCAGACCATTTGATGAAGACTTCGACATTGATCAGGTTGACAGCATTATACACTTAATAGACAAATATAGCGAACATTCTTTGATCAGCATTATATAGATTACATCAAATTTGGAAAATTTAAACAGTACAACCGAACAACTAAGTTG
Source organism: Spisula solida (assembly GCA_947247005.1). NCBI lineage: Eukaryota > Metazoa > Mollusca > Bivalvia > Venerida > Mactridae > Spisula > Spisula solida. Next base: position 41,204,227 of record OX365959.1, on the reverse strand, counting down.
CGAATCTGCGAATCAATCAAGCAAATTTAAGCTAACACGAAGAATTGTCAAATTTCTACAATGGCTGCCTGCGACAAATCTGAAAAATAGTTTGGCCAAAACATTTTTAACATATTATATCTTGACAAATTCACAGGTATCATTCAACTACATGTATTATCAGACGAAGGCTTCCGGTGCCTGGGATAATTCCCCAGAATGCATGTCGGGTCTATGCCAAGGTACACGATGCAAACTTATCAGCGATGACACATTTGTTTATGCCTCTTGATACTCCCGAGCTTCTAGCAGAACCTGATACCAACACCTCCCGAAGCCCTTAATTTCCATCGGGAGTAAATCATCAAGGCAGTAGGACAGACGCATAACGTCATGACCACATCGAGAATCATCTGATGTCTCTTGATACCCCCACCCCGATTCCTCCCGATGACCCAAAATGTCTCATGACTTACCCGAAGCTTCCCTTCAGAAATGCAATCCCGAGACCGAAATTGTGTCCCCAAAATATCACCGAACGTTCTCCAAACATTTAAATATCCCCTAGGGTTCGTGACACTTGTATCACTTGTTGTATCAAGTAGCTTCTGGGATGCCTAGCGGATTTTTTTCGCATAAGTATCCATGGTTACTGGTATTCCCGAGGCTTTGGCGCGCTTCGCGAATGCCTTCCCGGAATATTCCCGCAATGACAGTGCGAATACATTGGGTAAAAATATACATACATTGAATTTTCCTGACGTATGTACATGTACTCGCGTTTTCACAAGATGTCTAAAGATTCCCCAAAACGTTTACGAAGTTTACCCGAGACACCGAAGGACTTCCCTGAGCAACACGGGATCCTAGACGCATTCTAAGGTCTAAAATACATCGGGAGTACATCCCCGAGGAAGAGGAACAGACGTATAACGTCTGGAACACATCGAGTGTTTTTGCAATGCATCCCGATACTGCCTTGATTTATCATGATTCCTCCTGATGTCACAACTTGTCTGATGACCTCCCCGATACTTCCCATAGACCACGTGGAACCTTTTTACGATGCCTCACGAATCTACATCGGGAGTTCATCCCCTAAACAAACACATGCTCAGTGGGACATATGCTTCAAGCGTCTCAATTGATACCTCGCGGCATTAAGAGACCAAAGTACAAGACTGAAAACCGCAAGGCGAAGACCAGTAGAGTCAGAACCTGAGGAACAAGAGCACCGCCTAGCAGGTGCAGACGCTCATCTGAACATTGTCACTGTAAAAAATGCCCATTACCATTGCTAAAAAAAGGCATTGTTATGAGTCTTGCTTAAAAAGTGAAGTATTGATGGTGAAAAAAGGGGGCAAAAAGTCTTGCAGATAATAGTTATGGGTCATGCTTGACATGGTCAGGTATTGATGGTGAATAAGTGTTGAAAGTTTCAAAGCAATAACTCAGATAGTTTAGCAATAGCCCACATAGTGTATGAGAAAAATGGACCTAACCACAAAACTTAATTAAGGAATGTTCTAAGTTCAAATAGGGGCAATAACTCTTGTCAAAAACAGATCAGAATTATAGGTCTTGCTTGACATGGTCAGGTATTGATGGTGAAAAAGTGTTAAAAGTTTCAAAGCAATAACTCAGATAGTTTAGGAGAAAAGTGGACCTAAACACAAAACATAACTAAGGCATTTACTAAGTCGAAAAAGGGGCAATAACTCTTTAAAAATACAAATCAGAGTAATGGTTCGTACTTGACATGGACATGGACAGGTATTGATGGTGAACAGGTCGTGAAAGTTTCAAAGCAATAGCCCACATAGTGTATGAGAAAAATGGACCTAAACACAAAACTTAACTAAGGAATTTACTAAGTCCAAAAGGGGCAATAACTCTTGCAAAATACAGATCAGAGTTATGGTTCATGCTTGACATGGTCAGGTATTGATGGGGAACAGGTATTGAAAGTTTCAAAGCAATAGTCCAAATAGTGTATGAGAAAAATGGACCTAGACACAAAACTTAACTAAGGAATTTACTAAGTCCAAAAAGGGGCAATAACTCTTGCAAAATACAGATCAGAGTTATGGTTCATGCTTGACATGGTCAGGTATTGATGGGGAACAGGTATTGAAAGTTTCAAAGCAATAGTCCACATAGTGTATGAGAAAAACGGACCTAAATACAAAACTTAACCAAGGAATTTTCTGAGTCCGAAAAGGGGCAACAGATCAGAGTTATGGTTCATGCTTGACATGGTCAGGTATTGATGGGGAACAGGTATTGAAAGTTTCAAAGCAATAGTCCACATAGTGTATGAGAAAAACGGACCTAAATACAAAACTTAACCAAGGAATTTTCTGAGTCCAAAAAGGGGCAATTACTCACGCAAAATGCTGATCAGAGTTATGGTTATTGCTTGACATGGTCAGGTATTGATGGTAAACAAGTGTTAAAATTTCCAAAGCAATAGACCACATAGTGTTTGAGAAAAATGGACCTAAACACAAAACTTAACCAAGGAATTTTCTGAGTCTATAAAGGGGCAATAACTCACGCAAAATGCAGATAAGAGTTATGGTTCTTGCTTGACATGGCCAGGTATTGATCGTGAACAAATGTAGAAAGTTTTAAAGCAATAGCTCACATAGTGTATGAGAAAAGTGGACCTAAACACAAAACTCAGCCAAGGATATTTCTAAGTCCAATAAAGGCAATAACTCATGCAAAATGCAGATCAGAGTTATGAGTCTTGCTTGACATGGTCAGGGATTGATGGTGAACAAGTGTTGCAAGTTTCAAAGCAATAGCTTTGACAGTTTATGAAATAAATTTAACTAAACACAAATCTTAACCTAGCAACGCCGGCGCCGACGACGTTCTAGTGATGACAATAACTCCCCTTTTTTCAAAAAGCAGATGAGCTGAAAACGGAATCAATGAAGAGAACTGAATGATGAGTAAGTAAGGCATCCTTCGCTTGAAGCACCCAAAGCATGCAAATGACCCTCATATCTGTTGATGACTTTTGGTATACTTCGCGTCTTTCGTGTCTTCTGTACATTCTGGTAGTTTTTTCTTACAACAAACTCGTTCTCACTCTGACCTTGTTTGCAAACTAAAGGAAAGTAACTTAGCAATATCGACTTAGGTTTTACTCATTAGCAAGATGTAATCCTGTTATGCACATTAATTGGATATTAAAAATGTTATCGGTCAATACTTTTCGAGTGGCCCTCGTATATATTGTGAAGTATTCCTGGTGCCTATTTTATTTATCAAAGACATGTTTGGACGTTGGATCAACACCAACCCGTTATTTATAGCTATCAAATCGATATGCATGTCCTTTTTATTTCAAACAGGAAGAAGAGTAATTGGCGTCTTTAAGAATCATGGAACAAAACACACAATCACCTTGTAGAGGCACTCGTGATATAATTACTAGGCAAACTCGTGCCTATATTTGATTACGCAACACAGCAAGCTACATATTCATTATTTCTTGATTATTTCAGTCGCTCTTGTAACAAGTAGTTTTATATTTATTGCTGTCCAATCATTGGAATAAAAAAAGGGAATTTACTGTTTTTAAAAAAGACAATATAAGATTCGTCATTCGGAACACGCAGGCAATTGAGTACATTTTAAACTCAACGCTCATATTTAAATTTAAAGGTGATGCCTCACGTATGTGTGTATTGCAAAAATAAAATAAAATTGTCCAATATTCACGAAATTTCGGTATAGTTGCCTGTATATGAAATAACTTGCAATACATCGGCATTTTGTAGTTAATTAGTATTTTTACATCCAAAATTCTATAGGGTATTAATACCCTGTATAATTAAGATTTTTTTTAAATTGCCTGAAATCTTTTAGCATTCGTTGAAAACGAACTGCTAAACGTTCCAGAACAGGACAGAACATACCTTTATTAACTCAAATCGTATAAACGACACATGAATATTGATGTTTACGCTGTAGTTTGTTGATGTTACAATTTGATCACGTGTGAACTACATAATTCATAAAACATACTGGAAGGAAACTCTGCACTATCTTAAAAGGAACAATACCAAGTGCTCAATATCAAAAGTGGTTTAAATTGCTTATTTGCCATTAATATTTCGTAAAGCAACCATCAGTGGCTTTCTATGGCGTGAATACTTGGTTAGGTAGGGAAATCACGTCATACAAAATTTTAGCCCGATCTGTGAGACAGCACCTTTATTAACTATAAATTAGAGACATACTATGTTTTGTGGGAGCTTATTAGTTGAAACATGATTAATATCGCAGCTCCCTACTCGATACTTTATTTTGTCAAGAACTACAAATAATATAAATTTAATCGAGAGTCAGACTTTAGTTTTCCGTAAGTGCTTTGATAAAACAGTACACTGGGCCATTCACGAACAAATTCATTTGTTGCTCTTATTTTGTTGTAAATATATCGGCAACCAGCGATGTTGATGTCTAGTCCCATAACGTCATTTCAGGAGATTATAACTGATAAAAGTAGCATTTCACTTAGTTATGGTTTGAGCTGGTAGTCATTATCAGATATTTATGTTTGCCTTTGGTACCGGTAGCAACGTTAAATTCAAATATATACATCTTATACATATATAACATGCCTGTGTGTGTACTTTTTCAAAACCAACATTTAGAAATGTATTTATTGTGTATGGAACCATATAACTGCCACCACTTAAATTTTAATTTTCATGAAGTTTTTCGTGAAATTAACGAGGGATTTTATGAAAACAGAAAAATATCATGAATGCAAGATAAATATCTTAACGTGAAAAATAGCCAGTTACTGCTTCGATCTGCCACAACATTCCTGTTATAATTTTTAAGAAACCAACTAACCTTTTCACGAAAGTGTATTATTTTTCACGAAGACATTTTTACGATTCGCGAAACTTTTCATGAAAGTCGATAATTTTCACCAAAACATCTTTACGTTTTGCGAAACATTTTTATGCTTTCATGAAAAATTTATTTAGTTTCGTGAAAGCATCATCTTTATGTAGTGTCAGTTCAGAGCGCTAACAAGCAGAATTTCGTGTTAAGATAATTCATCTGTCTTCATGATAATTATATATTTTCATGAAATATCCCATAATTTTTACGAAAGTTTTCATGAAACTTTAAGTTAAGTGGTGGCAGTTATATGGCCCCATAATTGTGTGTATAATGTTGATATCAATATAGTTGTCAAGTGAATTTGCACTTTGTTTCAAAAGTGTGTTACAATTAACATGCAACACCACACAACAATCCTACCATGACTTGTGCGCTGTGGCTTCAGACATTCAGTAAGCCCTTAAAATATTCATGTTTTCGAAAACGTTATTGTGTGGAACAGTTACAGTATATCATCGCATATCAGTTATACGACAAAAACCCAATACAGCTGTTGTTGTATTCGATGGATTATTGATGAATACGTTGTTTTATAATCATTGTGGTGATGGTGACTGGTGAAGCTAGTATGTTGGATACAAAACGACACAGTTTGAAGTTGAAAATGGGCTTTATTTATTAAAGCCCAGAACTCTATATACAGTATAAGTTCATAAAGTCATATACTCATTCAAAAGAGGCAACACATAATAAATCCTAAATACAGTATATGACGTGATCGTTTAAAATATAACATATTTAAATTTAAATACACGATATTTGTAATGTTATGTTCCGTTGTATGACACTCGTGAGTATTCAATATTTATACATCGTCATTCTACCAATTTACAATACTCTTTCGGCTCAATAACGAAAGCATACTTATGAAAACAAATGAGTTATAGTTCAATGCCGTCGCATAATATCAGCCTGGCAGCCATTATCGTGTTAATCATAACGAATTTAAACAATATGTATCTAGTTACATGTAAAACACTGGTCGACCGACGAATCAAAACTAAAATATAACTTTCATTATACATAAATCACGGCACATGTACAATGTAATTGTGATACTGTTTCCATTGAACACGAATAATTGACATTGGAAATTGATATCAATTACGATCTGTTTTATTCCCATCCAACAGGCTTATATGGGTCTCATATGGGGCGACTACTAAAAGACGGTACTCTGAGGTATCGACCGGTATCATATATAAAATCCCGGTATTGACAGTTAATCACGTTGTATATTGCCTTGTATACAGTACATTAATTATGTTGTATATTTGAAACATGCCTGCGGGGCGGGGGGATTAACTAATTATAGATATTGCAAATGGGTGTTTGCAGAAAATTTCACCGATGACTATAAGATTGATATTTTTACTTAAAAAAAGTATTTTTTGTAAATACTTGCACATGAATGTGGAAATTGTGAGCGTGTTTAATATTATATATTTTCCTATAACGGCTATCATATTTATTTTTGTTTTTATACGGTCGTTATTATACTTGATCAACGTATCTTCGTGCTTAATTGACAACATATCGTCTGTGGTGTGTATAGTATTTTTGTATGAATATACCATTTATAAACATTTGAATTGTTAATTAGCAGTAATTGGACTCTTACTGGGAACAAACATGTGGACATGTCTAGATTAGACTTACATGGTATATATGCAGGTCAAACTATGGAATGTTTCTGGGAAAGCCCATGTCGGTATGCCCATATTAGGCCCAGATGGGGCCAGATGGGGCCTATGTTACAAATATATGTTGCATTTATGGTATTTTTGTATTTGTAATTTCCATAAAATATGTACGTGTAACATGTTTCCGTGCATTAAATCATTTGTACTGTATTATTCTTAATATACGTTTCCCGACTTTTAATTGCTGAATTACATAATTCACAAAGCATTTTGGAAGGAAACTCTGCAATATTTTCGAACAGAAAAATACAAAGTGCTGAGTATCAAGAGTGATTTAAATTGCTTATATGCCATAAATCTTTCATAAAGCAAATACTTGGTTAGGTAGGAAAATTATGTCATACAAACATTTTAGCCCAATCTGTGAGGCAGCACCTTTAACCTCAAACAAATTGCAAAGAAATAAATTTGACTGTTTTGGCATCAGAAAACATTGACAAATAACATATCATTAGTCTAGAAAAATCTAGAGTGGGGAAATTGCCGAAATATTAACATATCTAAGGTCACTATTTGAAACACTAAAGCTGCTTTTATGACAGTGTTTATTTTCATTTCCATGTAACCTAAGTGCACATATCCGTAAATTTCATAGTAAAGTAATTAGAATATGAACAATATTATAAACAGATGAAAATAACGTGGCATAGATAACAAATCAAACCATTTTTGATTTAATATAGATGCTAAAAAACCAGTATAAGTGGGTGGGGTAATGGAGTGTGACAATCTCAGAAACAAGTTCCGATGTAACCTCTAGATCAACAAGGTATACTTTCTACCGAAATGAATTGTTATATGTGAAAGGTCTGACGCTGAAAGCATAAATTGCAAAAATGATGGCGTTCGTTCTGTGAAATTCAAGATGGCGTCCAAGATGGCCGTCTTCAGTTAAAATAAAATTATATACATGAAAATAGCAGGAATATATGACCAAATTCACTGAAATTAATTTCTTTAAAGGGTGTATATGTATTAAAGAAACCACAAACGTCTGTTAAACAAATATTCTAGATACACTTTAAAGGCTGCCTCGACATGCTCGTACGAGAGTAGTTATGATTGGTACGAGGATTCAACCATTATTGTAATCTCAAATAAGTTGAAAACTGACAATTCGTAGCTGTACTTCTATATTTTTTACGTTTTCTGAACATCTGTAGATTTCAAATTACGCTTTACGAAATAAATAAATAATCCGTGTCCGGAGCGATAGCCAAGGATACAGGGGAAGCAACTCAGTTTTTGCGCGCAATTTCATTCGTCTGCTGTCTGAAGATCCGGTAAGTTTTGTGTTTGTTAGTAAACAGTTGTCATGTCTGAATTGTGCATTAATAACGATATTTATGCGGTTATTGATGTTCCAGGAGATGGTAATTGAATTTTTCACTGTCTTAGTGTTTTATTAACTGGCGGATTCAATGAATCGATCGTGTACAGAAGGTTTATTTGTGGTCAAATTTACGACAATTGGAATCAATGGCGGGCAAAAATTGAAATCTGTCACGGTCCTTTCATGTCTCCCGAAATGTATTTTGATGGCATGATTGGTGGTAACTGGTGGGCAACTGCATGCGAAATTGAAGCTGCCTCTGAACTGCTTGATTGTAGAATAAACGTCTGGTTGCAAGGTAGAAATAATGGCGAACCCTCTTACACGCTGACATCTTATGTCCCAGCTTCAAATCAAGCTCCTCAAGATAATTTCGACATTCTTTTGAAAAATGAGCATTTTCAGGCGTTAAAGATAAAGCATGGTTATCTATCAAGTCAAGGACTTTCTGAAAGCAATTCAATTCCTGCACCAAAATCTAGATCTATGAGTCATGAAAATTCAAATAATAACCGTAGTCAAACTTTAAAGGCTGCCTCGACATGCTCAAGTGGGGTTGACCACAATTATTCAAACACCGGGTTTGCTAATTGTGCAGAAGTGCATGACGAAGCAATGACCAACGCTTTTACAAATGCGGAAGTGGCTTCTACTGTAGATGCACCAAATGATAATGATCGAGTTTCTGTTTCTTCCAATCAAAATAATGCTGAAAAAAGAAAATTAAACCCAAATACTAGGAAACCCCCACCATGTAAAGTCAAAAGCATGGATAAACTTATTGATAGTTGCAGAAAATTAGGTCTCTGGTTCCATGCTGAGCCTGATAATACCCCTGAAAATGAACCGTCTTGTCAAAATCGAACAAGTTACCGCCGAAACAACATCACTCGATGTATAAAAAGGACCGAAACAAAATTCGGTGTTCAGTGTAGCGATCTTCCTGAGGCACCACCACTGTCTGAAGATCAACAATTTAACAAGGCAATGGATTGTATTAGAGCATTTGAACTAGAGCAAATGTCGTATGGTTTTCACACATGCTCGGTATGCAATGAAACTAGGCTCAATGCTAAAATTAATCAGAAATCTGCATGTAACCGTTGCTCTAGAGACAAATCAAATGTTAAAATGTTTTCTGCTCAAAATAATATGGACCCTGGTGTAATGCCTGAACAGTTAAAAGATCTGTCTGTTGTTGAACAACAATTAATTTGTAGGATTTCTCCATGTATGAATATACATATGCTTAAGCACGGTGGAATAGCATCAAGTGGCCACTGTGTAACTTTTCCCCAAGAGGTCAATGAACCGGCACAAATTTTTCCAAGACTTCCACATGAAATTGACCTCTACTGTAAAACAGACACAAACAAATAAACTTTATACGAGAATCATTGTTTTGTAATACAGTCTACAAATGCAACCTTGGATACAGTGCGGCGACTTGAAACTACTTTCTATGCATGTATGAATCCGAGATCAAACTAGCAAGTCAATACCATGCCATGTATTATGTCCACCAATATTGCTAAGAGTGTGACTGTGTGGTGTTGTAAGAATGAACTGACAGGAACTGTTCGAATACATGTTCCATGAGATAAAGCAACACATACATCACACATCTGTATTTCAGAGAGTATGTGACACCAAAAAATTTAAAATAACTCAAACCACATATATATACTAATGTATTCGAAGGAATTTCGAGACAAAGGTCGATAAAGTTGTACACTAAATCAAGCTGTAATTAAAGGTACACCGATTGTCCCTGAAACCATTTCTTTATCCGGCATAAATCTCCTGCTTTTCAACACTACCGGATTATGTGTATTGTCAAATTGACGAAAACCATTTTTCTAAGTGTGTAATTATGTTAAGAACAATCACCACACTTTAGAATTTAAAATGCGTGTTTAGTATCTTGCCGAGTCGGCAAAGACTTATGGGTGCTTTTCCAGATCAGAAGATCATGTTGGACTGGACTTAATACCCTCCATAGCAAGTGAATCACCAGTATACACACAATCGCACACCTTTCACGAACATCATCAGTGTTTTGTCCTTTCAAAATAGAATATTGAAAGTCAAAGTGTTTTGACATACAAGTCCGGAAGTATATTTTTGTCTGTAACTCAATTACTTGATTACTGGTAAGTTTAATTAGGTTTAATTATAAGGAATGTTTTAATTCAAAAAGACTTGACACATTTACACATTTCAATTGGTATAATTTCAAAAATTAATGCAAATATCGAAATGGAGATTGCGTTTGAATGTCAAATGATGTACGAACAACAATAGGATTTAAAGGTGGATATATGATACACCGGTTCATGTCTGAGATTGAACCAAAGTGCCAGGTCCAACCGTAGCGTTTGTAAGGAAATGGTATTATTTACATGCATAGTATTTTTTTTTCTACTATGCTTGCTGGAATACAAATGTAGGGCCAGTTCAGACCTACGTTCAAGACTTGCTAAAATGGGTCCATTTAAACCATCGTTCAATGCTATCTATAGTATGTCCACTGTGCAACAATCAACCTTAGACCTGCGTTCAATGCTTGCTAGAGTTGGTCTACAGTGCAAGGCTAGATCTAAAACTTAAGTTCATTGCATACTTGTAAGATTAGGTCAAGTTAGACCTACGTTTTGAGTTTGTTTGAATAGGCCCAGAGTATGAGCAGCCCTAAATCTAGACCTGTTTACAAAGCTAGGTTAACGTAAATACGTAGCCTCTACATGTGTATAATATCACTAATTTAATTCGTCAAAGACACAAACAATATCAAAAGAAACATACACAAAATGCATTGTTACCCGTGAGGTTGATTAAGACAATGTCCAAAATGCGCTTCCGTAGAGAGGAATGTTATGCATAATCTCAACGTCAAAATAACGCCGATTTATTTTCTTAAACCATCGTAAAATATTTGACTTTTGTATATAACAAGATTATTACAGTTGCTATTTTTAAATAATCAACTGAAATGGTTTATATGTACGTGTTATTTGATATTTAAATAACATATTCACGGGAAAATGACGAGATTATGCCTTCGTAATTACACAGTTCATCGCACGCGCTAAGTTGATATGACGTCACTATGGCGAGTTATATTTGCCATGTCGTAGTTCGAAAAAATGAACAAGTTTAACGTTAAATTTAATCGTTTTCCCCACCTTAGATTTTTCTAGACTTTTTATATGTTTATAAGCATAGATTTATCTACATGATTATCGAAAAAAATATTCTTTTGCAATTAGTTTGAGGTTAAATCGTAGAATGACTGGACTAAGTCGCGATATACAAACTGATGGGAAAATAGCGTATTAGTCCCAATTTGAAAGTATTTCGTACCAAATAAAAAAATTCATTGCAAAATTTAGCAAATTCAATATTTTGGCAATGTTACATCATTGAATCATTTGTTTTCATATCATTTAGATACTTTTGAGTCAAAATAAGGAAACTAACCCCCGTACAGAATAGCTAACCCCGGTACAGGAAATAACTAGATACCGTACATTATACATTATCGCTAGATACTGTACACAAGACAATGTTGTTTTTCTTCAATTGCATGCTTGTTAGTGAGTGTTTACTAAGGAGGGTTTAAACATAGGTGAAGAACATGACAGGTTAAAGTTTAAATCTAAACAGAGTCCTCGGAAGCGCATAATTTAGCTGTAATAAAAGGAAAATGTACGTTTTTCTGCCTTGTCCTTCAACAGTGATACCTTTCGATGCTGCTTGCCAAGAAATAAGGAAAGATCAGAGGAAATGACCACATTGGGGCTTTGAAATAAACATTCCGCTGCTTAAATGTGTTCACTTCATGTGGATCCCATAAATATTTACAGAATAATTGAAAACTTACCGTCGTCCGAATTCGATTTCCACTTTTACTTTCGTTTTAGGGGGCTATATCCGGTGTACGGTGTCTACCCGTGATTATATTACTCACCTTTACTAGCAATATCCGGTGTACGGTATACCGCAGTGCTGACGAAGGCGTCGGTCCCGTGCTCCACAGATGTTGTGAAGTAATACTAAGTTTTCTAAGCACCAACGACTGTGATTGCACATAATTCAGAATCTTTTCTTCGAACAGTACACCAAATAATGTATATCTGTAACAAGCCTGTCATAAATTAGAGCACCTAAAATAAGTCACTTACCACGCAACCGGTGTGACATAATGACGTCAGTGACATCACCATCTCGGTATCGATGAAAAACATCAACGATATCCTCACTTAATCTCGAAATGTTCCGCTTGACACCCGAGTCAGTTCTCAAAAACGCATTTTTACTAATAGTGATAATAATGTAGGTAGTATTTCTTTCCTATACAGTGCATCGCGCATTGACGCCAACATAAACACTGTGACTCTTGGTCTTCTCACTTGAGTTCAATTCTCTTTTATTGGTAAGGTCTTTTATATCATTTTAACACCAAGGTACAACTGACAGAACTCTCCTATCATATTGTAGACTTCAGGAGTGTTTTTATCACTGGGGGTTTGTTCGTTTGATTCAGTGACGTCATGACGTACGTTATAAACTGTAGAACCTATGCTATTCAAATGTTGTTAAATTGTATTCATAAATTTTAAACGTCATCAGAACGTCGGTGAACATTGTTTGGACATTGCTTTGCATGATACATTGGTGGAGTTTTACACTGAACGAATTTCTTGAAATGTTAATATCAACGGAATATATTTCCCCTGAGGTGGAAAAAAGCGGTTGCCAGGGGTTTACGTAAAAACATTACACGCCCGTAGTTTAATGAATAATTTACTTGGTTGGTTGGTTGGTTGGTGCCATCTTAAAAGAGCATCCACGGTAAAATGCGTTAAATGAGTTATACACATTTTATTGACTTAACTTGTTGGTAATTATACTTCATATATGTCCCTATGGGCACATATTGATTGGCTTATGAATATCGAATGTGTCCAGTTTGTAGGGAAGAGCTTACTTAAAGTTACAGTTTTGGATGTTTTAAAGCTGGAATGTGTCATATTAACTCGTTAGAACTAAACTAAGAGCTTTACCCATTTAATTTGAAACGAATATTCTCAACTTAATATTTACTAGTTTATGTTTGTGTATAATTCAATGTAAACGTCTTATACTGGGTCAGACATGCCTAAGTAGCGGAATGCCGAGGTCCGTATCATATGCCCATACCGGGTCAAAATTCACACGAATTATCAAAAATCATTCAAAAATCAAACCGATAAAACAATTGTTTTTATTTCATGTGATATATGCCACAGGTAACTGTATCATTGATAAAGAGTAAGAAAAATATTTCTTTTATAAAATGTATGTTATCTTTGAAAGGTGCATTTGTACTAAAGTGGTCAGAGTTTCATGGTATCAAAACAAGAACTGGCTTTCGATATATTCAGTAAGTAATTACATTCATAGACAAGATTGTTAGAACTACCTTCGTGCAAAATCCCTTTAAAATTGATCGATTAGTTAAAAAGTTACAACCATGAAATGTACATGTATATCACGGTGTTCAGTCAATCACTGAGGTGCATTCAATAGAAACGACAATGCTATTCTAAACAAGAAAAAAGAAAGCGAGTTCACGCCCTATGGGTTTATTTTCTTATTTTTATAGACGGATGTTTAAAATATTGATATCAAATTAAAGACGAAGCTCTCTAGTTTCTGATTATGTAATAAGATTGAAAATAACACCAGTGGTAATAAAATGTTTATTAAAAACAAACCGCACCTCAATGTTATCAACTTTTCTATGATATTATAAATTTTATAAAATAAATGTTTGTTTTCTCTTTATTAATGATACCTGTGATATATGCAAGTAAACTTTCCAAAAAACCCTGTCTTATACCTGACTTAACTTAAAAGCAACTATGGCAGACACTGTAAACGTGGCATACATGTATATACATTGTATTTGTATAATTATTCATTGGAGGATTTAATTTCGTACTTTAAAAACTACTCTTTACTTATGAAAAAAAGCTTTTTCAACTTCAGTTTGGTCAACATAACCTGTTCCGATGCTCATAATAAGCGCCTTGGGAAGCAGAATTCAAATTTGCAAGATTGTCTTCATTCTTAGCCAGCGATGTGTGTCAACTATTTAACAGTCAACGCTTGGCCAGAGAGGTCAGAACAAACAGCTTTTTTGTCCAAAACAAAAGTTTTTGCGTACAAATGTATAGACCAAGAGTTGTCACAGGGATCTACCATAATTGCCTTTTTATTTTTAGTATTTGTTTACACAAGTTCTAACTATATACATGTATGATGGAATGTAAAGCAGGGTACATAATTTATACTTGATCCGATGACCATCAATTCATGTTTAAGAAGCTAAAGTTCGATGTCCGTGAATACAACAAATACGTATCTAGCACTTCAGATTTGAGATCGTGATTATCAGTTTCGTATTCACAAAGCATGTTTAGGAAAAAACTAAAATCTTCTAAAGATCTTAAAATTTCCTGACGTTTTTAAATCAGCTAAACGGGAAAATCAAGATAATCAATTCTTACATAGTATAGAAACATTTGGTAAAGAGCTGCAATAATGACGAAGAAAATATGGGAAATATTTGAAAAATATATTTAAGTTTTTCCTTTCAAAGATGTTTTTGAATACCCGCTCTGGTAAATTCCAGATCAATACCCCACGTGTATGAACATAACCCTTTCTCATAGAATAGTAAGTGAAGCTGAATGATGTTTCGCCAATTTGTTTAAAAATACTAAATGGATCACAGAAATGATAAAGGCTCTGCTTTAACAACGCCTTTGTATTTATTACATTATAGGAGCAGACGCAATTAAGATTTGAAACTCAGAGCTCGACCATTTTACCTATACATATTCTATTTGTATAATATAGTTTCAAGTTTCAAAGTTGATTAGTAAATCGTCATGATAACATGCCTTTTGGCGAATAAAACAATTAACATAGAATATATATAAAATACGTATGCTTAAGGTAAAGAAAAGTTTGCGAGCGTGAGACGTCATAATTTTATTTCACGATATATTCCACGAGTACATAAAGATACGCACATGCTATATTTCTCCATAGAGGTACATGCTAGCCTATAGCTTTCTGGGGATGCCAAGTGGAGCAATGGGTTTGATGTGTGTTAACTTTTAATTGTTAAAGCCACATTAGCTCTCTCAAGACCCTTTTTTCAATCATTCAGTAAATAAACTAGTTACAAAGAATTAGGATATTTTCACAAATGACCAATAATTGACGACATAATGTTAAATGTATCTGTCGAAATAGTATGCCTAAAATAACATTTATGTAAAATGTATCGACAACAAAATACTTATTTTGAAAGAGTTGCTTCCCCTAGATTATAAATTGTGCATTTTTTGTTTACAATTGATTATTTTGTAAACAGACCAACTGGAGGTCGTATTTAACTTTTTCCCATCTTATGGTGTTTTCCACCTTTGGGACTCAACTAAACTGCTCAAAATCCATGGCTATTCAAATATTTTACCAAGTTATTGCTTTTTGAAAATAGCCGTTTAAGGACTAATGTGGCTTTATCCCATTACAGTTGTTTCGGTAGTCTGTTTCGAAACTTGAACTTTTCAGCCAAGAATTCTAGCATCGCGAAAAGTGCTATTTGAACAATTTGCAAAAACCTTCAGATAAGAGTTACATGTGAATACAGTTTGAGAACTAAAGCTGAGCTACATGGGAACAAGTAGACACAACAATGACTGATATATGTACATGTAGTACAGGAAGAAAATGGCAGACTAACCAAATGACCGGTTTAACATGTTATGTACTCAGTTTATAAACATATACGGTATTTAAAAATTGAATACACATTTTCTGCAGTTCATCGGTGTATGAACTGTCGGGAAAATCACGCCCAATTTTTTACATAAACACTTATGAACTGCAGAAAATGTGTATTCAATTCTTATAATTACAATAAAAAATAAAACGTGTTGTTAATTTTCATAGGGACTCAACTGTTCCCATCCTGTTATGTTTAGTCGTGGCGCAGGAATCCGTTGTCCTCGGAGATGAACGAAGCTAAATTAAGTAACAAAACCAATCAGCGCAGTAGCAGCAACGCTCTCGAGTGACTCTGCAGATGTCAAAACACGAAAAACATGCGTTAACGCTATTTTAAAATATAACTTACATTATAACTTCCGTAAATGCGTTTGTATTTCAAACGTATTACATTTTGGCGGGAATGTTAAGGCGACGTTGCGTACGTTACGTCGCGAAAAACAAACGTTACGTCATACAAGTTTTTGTTATGAGCGTCGATTTCCGGGATCGGCAAATACCACGAAAACATGGATAATGCGGGTTTGTTTAAAATTATCATTTAAATATTATTGAACATTATTTAGTTGTTACGAATAAATTGGAATTACAGTTCATTTGACACTGAAGTACATTAACATGTCCCAGCTAGTGAACGAAGCTAGATTTAGAACGAATGAAAAAGTAGTTCGTCGATTCATTTGCATACAGAGCTGCTTCATCGGGATATGAACGACAGGTCACATGACCGTTTCATCCAATCAGAATGCAGCATTTATGTGAAAATACACAAAGTTGTAATTATATACGCTATAAAAACTGTTAACACATGGGTACTGTCTTATCAAAGCACTTACGGAAATCGTAAACTTACGATGATCAAATTGAAAATTCTTTATCATTTGTTTACAATTATAAAGCTGCAATACTAATACTGATTCAGTTAATGAACGCCTACAAACCATATCCGTCTACATTTTGCAGTTGTTGAAGAAATTTAATAATCTAAATTTGAGCGTAACTTTAAATTTTTCGTAAGTGCTTTGATAAAACAGTACCTAGTTGAAGGCGAACTAGACTGTAATGCAGCATACATACTACACTACTACAATAGTGTAACTACGTCTGCCTTCCCATCTACATTATAGCTTTGATATGGAAATCTGGGCATTGACCACGAGACATTGTCATGAAACGTAATGCGAATAAAAAAAACATACTCATGTATTGCCAATATCGGGCCCTACAATTTTAATATATATACACAGAATTTCAAAAGCGATTTAACTAACACTGTGAGTAGACAGCAAAAAGGACAAACGTATACTATCAATAATAACGATTAAGAAAATAATAATGAATTTATAATAAATATAATAATAAAAACTTTATTTTTAGAGGCATCACAATTGTACAGGCCAAATGTTTCATGTGAGCCACTTTCAAAATGTACATATCAAACAAACAATTGAAGAACAAAATATACACGAGTCAAATAATAACAACATACATATATTCATGTGCTAGCTGACATTAAATAGATACACTGTTTAGACTACCACCTATTTAGGTAGTTACTTTGTGAAAAGTGTGTTAAAATGTCGTGCGGATAGAGGAAGGAATGTCAAAAGTTTTTGAGCATAAATAGATCATGGACTGCGTGCCAATTTTTTAAGGTCACAAACCACTAAATAAAATTGTTTTTTAGCTCAATGTAAAGTGACAATTGTCAGCCCCAGATTATATCATGTTAAAGTCTATGGCCAGTTGACAAAACTATATCATTGAAAAGCAGTATGTTTCAGCTACAAAATAAGATAAAAAACAGGGGGTCATGTTTAATATAAGAAATATTTTGTTCGTCAAAGGCGGTCGACAAATTTTTACTGACGCGCGGACTGATCCAATGTGGGTTTTACCCTAGTCTACTTTCGCTTTGTCAAATATGCCCAAATCTCAAAATATTCAAGATGAAACACATTCACTCATTCAACTACATGTAACAATACCTTTAAACTCAATAAGATGATTCTAGTTCCATTTTGTCAATGCATATCACTATTGCCAGGCAAATAGAAGTTTCTGTAAGGACTATTTGAGTGTATCCGATTTTGGTACGCGTATGCATTTAGTGGTTTATGATATGATCTTTAAGATATATTTTCAGAATGTTTGGAATGTTGTGTCATATAATGTGGCTGGAGGTGATTGAGTGGTTTATATACTAAAATGCCTTTTTTGTAATTGATACTATCAGAGAATTCCATCCAATGAAGCTGAGAAAATAGCTAATCAGTTGGTGTAGCAAGTTTTTATTTCCATTGTTTAGGAAAAAAATAAAGACAACTTAGAACACAAAATACTTCAGTGGTTACGGAATTCTAATATAATTAAGATGTTTTTGTGTTAGGCCATATCTTAAACCGCCTAAGGGCATCTACAAAACCTTGTACAAGGCACTTATTGATCAACCCTTATCATTTTCATTTCTGTCGTCTCGATAGAGTTCTTATGTCCATGCCATGTTGCCCAGTTGAGGCCTTTGCCGTGTTCCAGGTTTCCGTACAAACCATTCAGGTTACTGTTATGACAATCGCAATACCACCAACCACCTTTAAATCTTGATGCGCAGTTACTTTCATATATGTCATTGTCTCTGTCGTATGTTGAGAACTGCATATCATGGTGGCGAGGTGATATGCTATCGCCGACAATTCCAGTATATCCGCCTACAGAAAGAACGTATTTAGAAGCTTCATTGCCAATGGCAAAATAACTGTACTCTGCATAACCGCTTTCCCCATTCCACATCATTTCAATTCTTAATTTCCAGGTTCCTGTTTGTGTCAGCGCCCATATCCTTTCATTTCCAAGCCAAAAGTTTCCATTCAAATCTCCAAATCCTATCTTATACTCTTACCATGTTTTGAAGAAGTCGCTTGCACTCAAACGTCGCTGGATTACTATCCAATGTTCTAGAGTATTAGAAAATGTTTGTGATGAAATTATTTAAATGTGAAATCCAGTATATCAAAGACCAACATAAGGATCATTGTAAACAGTACTCATAGGCACATGGTTTCAAAATATCTGAGTGCACCCTATATATAGAGAAGGTAGCACAGTGGTCATGTTTAGCCGCAATGGATATGACGTTACAAAAGGCGGGTACCCATTTTTACACAGTTGTTACAGCAAACACGGATACTAGTTCCTGTGACGTCATAACCGCTGCGGCTAAACATGGCCGTTGCAATACCTGCTTTCTATATACACTTAACAAATCTTATAACTGTGCACGTGTTTTTACCGTATAACATTTTTTATTTATGAGTAGTCTTGCATGAAATGTTGTGTATATGCTATTGAATAACACAAGATTGGATTAATAAACGTTTTCTTCAAAATTAAAAACAGCGGTTGAGTGAACCATGAAACATCAAAACATGTAAAATGCACGAAACATTGACGCTTACAGTCCAGTTAGGATATTGTGAGAGTGGCGTTTCCGTTTACTTGCACACAATATTACCATACTGGTATATAGTACGTTAGTTTAGCATTGTAATTATAGCTGTCTGTATAAGCCTTTTTATCACATGTTTGACCTCGTGGTAGCTTAATAAAGCCATTATGGATTTTTGATAATACACTAGTGTAATTGAGCTTTGGTGTTACGTCACTCAAGGTATAGGCGCCGTCGTCAAAGTTGTGCGTTTATTATAGTGAAAATAAGTAGCTTTTCTATGTTTCTGCCAGAAAAGGCTAACGTGTGATAAAAAGAACATTGCATTTGTGACTTTCCACATTGAATTTATTAAACTTGTTGAATAAAATCGATAAAATGCTCGGCAGAGCCTCGCATTTTATTATTTTATTCAAATCGTTTAATAAATTCAATATGAAAAGACACTCTATATAATTTGTTTTAAACTGTAATAGTGGACTCGACTGCTGTGTAATTCTATTCTTACCCTGACTGGACTATAGATGCAAACTAATTTTATGTATCGTCACATTCAAAAAACACAAATAAAGCGATTTTTCACTCAACAACATTATGGAAAATTACATTTTGAATTTCATGGTCTAGGGGAGGTAACTTTGCATTTTAAGGCAAAATGTGGGTAATTATAAACCTATATTGGGCTTAATTCTTATCATTGTTTTCTTTATGTCTGTTTCCGTGATAAGTAAATTTACTTGTATACGAACTTGATCAGCAAATAGGACACATAGCTCATTAACAATCTGACAAACACCCGACGAACACATGACAAAAACTAGTGGCATTATCTGTTTATTCTGTTTGTAGAAATTGTCATCAGATTGTAAAAAAATCAATTGAATTGTAATGTTGAAAATGTCAGCAAGATCAAACACGTATGGACCGAGTTATGGGTTAATACATACATGCATACTTTTTGTTAAGTGTAGGGTCAACTCAGATAATTTGAAACCGTGCGCTTCCAACACGGCCATAATTTAGCTTGTCCAGAGCATAACTATGTCATTTATTGTGTAATTTGAAAATAATGTGGCGCAAATGTTCGTTACTACCAGACGGTGTGTCGTGCGAAACAAATACGTCAATATCTCAATGGATAAGGTAACACTTGGGGTTCAAAGGTAAAGAAATGGTCATAAGATAGCTTGTCTAGAGCCTATCTAAATCATTTATTGTGTAATTTGAAAATAATGTGGCACAAATGTTCGCTACTACCAGACGGTGTGTCGTGCGAAACACGTACGTCAATATCTTAAATTATAAGGTCACACTAGGGGTTCAAAGGTAAAAAAATGGTCATAAGATAGATTGTCTGGAGCCTAACTAAATCATTTATTGTGTAATTTGAAAATAATGTGGCACAAATGTTCGCTACTACCAGACGGTGTGTCGTGCGAAACAAGTACGTCAATATCTTAAATTATAAGGTCACACTTGGGGTTCAAAGGTAAAAAAATGGCCATAATTTAGCTTGTCTAGAGCCTAACTAAATCATTTATTGTGTAATTTGATCATAATTTGGCACAAATGGTCGCTACTACCAGACGGTGTGTCATGCGAAACAAATACGTCAATATCTCAAAGGGAAATGTCACACTTTGGATGCAAGGGTAAAAATGGCCATAATTTAGCTTGTCTTGAGCCTAACTAAATCATTTTTTGTGTAATTTGAAAATACTGTGGCACAAATGGTCGCTACTAGCAGACGGTGTGTCATGCGAAACAAATACGCCAATATATCAAAGGATAAGGTCACACTATGTGTGCAAGGGTAAAAAACGGCCATAATTGAGCTTGTCTTGAGCCTAACTTAATCATTTATTGTGTAATTTGAAAATAATTTGGCACAAATGGTCGCTACTACCAGACGGTGTGTCATGCGAAACAAATACGTCAATATCTCAAAGGAAAGGGTCACACTTTGGATGCAAGGGTAAAATGGCCATAATTTAGCTTGTCTTGAGCCTAACTAAATCATTTATTGTGTAATTTGAAAATAATGTGGCACAAATGGTCGCTACTACCAGACGGTGTGTCATGCGAAACAAATACGTCAATATCTCAAAGGAAAAACACTTTGGATGCAAGGGTTAAAATGGCCATAATTTAGCTTGTCTTGAGCATAACTAAGTCATTTATTATAAATGTTCACTCCTACCAGACAGTGTATGATGACGACAATATATCAAAGGTCAAGGTCACATTTCGTGTAAAAAAGGTAATTACTTTAATTTGTGGGATTTTAAAATAACCTGATACAGTTGTTCACCACTATTAGACGATGTGTCATGTGAAACAATTACGTCAGTATGTCAAAGGTCAATGTCTCACTTGGACATAACAATAATTTGTGTTGTCTGAACCATAACTTTGTCATATATTGTTGAATATAAAAAGAACAGTACAATTGTTATCAACCATGTCTTTTCCTTATGAATGTGGTTTGCCATACGTCTGCGACAAAGCGGTAGGTGGGGTATCATTGGTTACTGTGTGGCAGTTCTAGAAGTGGCGAAAACTGGGACGGAAATATTCTGTGATGCCCAAACGCTCCCCAAGTACAGGATAACAGTTGATTAATCTAAGTACCCGTACAATTAGCAACGTGCGACCAAGTTCCACCATCTAAGCACGTGCCAGTATATTTCTCGGTCGCTTCTTTGTGCCCGATCTCGCATTTGTATCGCACCTTGGAACCAATGGTGAGTCGATTTCCGAAATCTTTTTCATTGATAAGTGTCGGTAATGGACACTCTAGAAAATACAATTTTTTTAGGAGAGAACAACACATTATATATTATAGTATAATTTTCATTGAATCATTATACATTGTATTTCATCTATTGTCATACGAGTACCTTTGACTTTTGTGATTATTGAAAACGATTCTGAATGCATTATTGTTAAGATAGTTAGTATCGTCCATTGACACAAGTTAAAAAGAAGTATACGAGTACAAACATTAAACAGGTATATAACATTCTGGATTAATCTCAAACTGTTCATGCTCAAATGCCTGTCGGCCGACCAGACACTAAGTGGTTTCAAAGTTCATCGCAGTCCTTAAATATAACATAACGAAAAGAATAAACTTGCAAAAGCAAATAGCCGCCAAAGGCTTATCTTCAAATTCACAAATAAACATTCCTGCAAAATGCAATTCCCAAAGCGACATTTACGGCGTACTTAAATCAAAAGTTCATTTACCTACTTAACCGTCACCTTACAGCCCAGCCATTTTTGTACTCAGTGGGTACGGCATATAAATTTATGTTTTTTGTGATCAAACACTGATATGAGAAATGTTTACAGAAAATAGAATAAAATCAATATGATATCTTAAAGTTAAACATGACATTCTGCAAGCAATGACCATAATGTCTGACGAACTGTAGTTAAAGCAAAAGAACGACATGCTCATAGCATTATGAAACACATTACTGTAAAGTTGCATGTCCTTAATTAAAATAATACAGATATACGTGTAACAAGTTTTCTTACACCTACTTTAAGTAAATTGTTCAACACCTTTCCTAACACATTTTCTGAGCAACTTTTCCAAACACATACTTCAGGTGGAAATGAGTGAGTTCATTGTGTTGCCATTGCATATGATGAGAACATTTGTGGCTGCGTAACATTGGGTTGACCAGATTTAACCAGGTCCGAAATTAAACCAATTGTTACATTTGGAGCTATTGTCTGTGACTTTAGCGCCGACGACTTAAGTTGACAAAATTCACTTCATTTTTTTGCATATTCTGGGGTGGTATTCAATATTGATCTTATTTAATTAGAGAAAAAGGATAGCCAATCATATCGCCTGTTACTAACCTAGCGGTTAATATGGTGTGATTTGATTGGTAGTCCTTATCCTTAAGTCAAGTAAGATCAATATAGAATACCACCCCTGGACGCCACAGTATATCAATCATGGAAAAAGACTCACCATGTTGGAAAAACATGGATCATAATAACAAAATACGAGAACATACATGTATTTTGTATAATCACCTTTAGCTTTACATTCTTGTGTATACAAGGTTTCTGAAACATTTGAAATATTAAATTAGTGATCTAGGTTAAACAAACGTGTTAATAAAATAAATAAATAAAATATACCAGATTTATTTAGCGCCCATTTCATGCGAACGCACGTTCAAAGGCACTTTACATTATCAGCCACAAGGGCGCAGGTGCATCCTCTACTAGTGCAGATACAGGCTGAGAGAAAGCCCCTATAGGGAGAGAGAGACGTTAGATACAGGCAGGTCCGGCGCTGCAGAAGTGCGCCTAGCTCTTATTTCGAATATACAGCCTTGTTCTTTAATGTGCACCGATACACAGCTTCCTGGCAGTTCCAGATACTTTGCCGACCACACGGCCAGATATAGCGGGAAATATTATAAATATTTCAGAAATGTCAAGTTCCGATGCCATGGTTTAAACCCACGGCCTCTGGATTGACAACCCAGTGCGTTAAATCTTAGCTAAATCCGCTTATATATAAGCTTACATTTGTAATAAATAATAATAGTAAGTAAGTAAGTAACGACTTTATTGATAGTGGATAACATATTTGGCAGAGCCAATTTACAATTTGGCTTTGTTTGATAAACTTTTTACTTTTTGTCTCCAAAATATTGAATTCCTGTGGGTTTCTTCTTTTTTAGCTTTATGTTTTGAATTTATAGCATTTTTTATTTCTAAATTAAACCAGTCTGGTTGTGTTCCTTTTTAGGTAAGTGATTATTGATGTCATCATAAAGGAATGTGAATATAAATACCTAAAGTTATTACAAACATAAGTCTGGTAAGTTCACATGTACTATTAAACATTACATATATACATTTATAGTAATTTTGTAAATTGAAAACAATGCTGTTTTTTATACTCATCAACTGATCAGACATTTCTGAAATTATCACTGCACCAAGTAGTGCTGCGTCATGTAAGTCTTGATTGTTTTAATTTAAAATAATGTTTCATATCATGTCTCCCTTTGTGCTGATAACTACATGGGTGGGGTGTACTTGAAAATCCTCATAAACTTGGGTTCCTTCTTATTTGGCTTCATGGTCAGTAACCCACTAACTAAGTGACTGTAAGCTATAAAGTGATGTTGCCAATTAAAGCCAGTATATGCCCAGTACCGTACATGTATTTAAGTATGTCATTGGCCAGAAATTTTAAAAATATTTTATTTTTCTAATGTACAATAGTTAAAGTGCACCTAACTATTGTACACTTATTTGAGTACCAGTATTTGCTTTCATCAAGATGAATATTTTATGTATATTGATAGACTTAGACTGTTTGTATCTATTTTAGACAGAGTGAGTTGGCACCAATGGGAAATCAGAAAGTTTGCACTTAGTGCACTAGCAATATTTCTCAATGAGATGTTTTGGATAAGATAAGATAAGATAAGATAAGATAAACTTTATTTAACGTCGATTATAGTTAACATAATAAACATTAGCTACAAGCTTGTATTCGACATAACAAAGAAATCATATATTTAAGTATATGCATAGAACATTTATATGAGACATATAATAATATATACAAACAGTAAAAAGATAGCATGTACAATGCTTTGGATACAAAAAAGAGCTTAAATCGTGGAATAAAGACCAATTTTCAATGGGCAACAATGAGGTTGGTCTTATTATTTTATTATGGTTTTACTGTATTTCACCCAGATTAAGACAGCAGTGATAATATGTGTTGAATAATTCAGAGGTAATTTTATCAGCAATTAAGATACAATGTTATTTTGGAATTTACTCCATGTACAACTTTTTGCTTTTTATTCAATGGTATGTTGTAAAGTATTTTAGAAAATTATATATCATAACACACTATACAGTACAAATTTTCCAGAGCAACCCTCAGTAGAGCAACAACTAAAGGGTGTAAAGAAAGTTCGTTCCGGTTTTTGAAAAGCTTTTTTATACAAAACTATTAAATATATTTGCACCAAATTTTGCATTCAGTCTCCTGGTATAATGACACCATTATGTCTAACAGTTTTAGCTGATTTGACTGGCAATATTTTTTCAAACGCATTGAAAAATTTGTTGATCTTGTTTCGAATATGACGTAAACGACGTCGTGGCCGGGTAAAGTTCGAAATATTCCCTTTGTTGTCCACTCACTGTATCGTTGTGTATGTTTTAAACTTGTTATGAACTAAACTTATATTTAACCTTATATAAGAACAAAAAATCATCCAAGTTATGAAGCTGTAAGAGTTTTCGTTTTGCAAATAAATGCCTTTTGTTTTCCCATATACATAGTTTTTACAAAATGGCGCGGTTTTGTCAACTCGGACGTTTCTTTACTTTTGATTTATTTAGTTACTCTTTACTTGAAAAATGAGGCATGTCTTCGCCAATGCCTCATGGTGTTCGTAGAAGTTGTTCCTGTAATTTTCCGCCGTTCTTTTTTACACAGTTGGTCATTTTCTTTACCCTACTCTCAATTTTCGCTTGACGTTTCCGTCACGTCACGTTCGACGAAATCTACACCCTGTACTTGCAAATTCATAGTTGCGCTCCAATTTTATGAGTACCAGTCCTATAGCCATCAATATCTTTAAACATAAGGTGTTGTCAAACAATATGAATGTCTAAAATGCCTTAATCTGGCTTTGTTTCATTTTTGCAGTTATTTCTGTTTGTCGACTGATCTTTAAATTGGCCCTCGAGGTAACGTTAACGTACGATTACTTCCGCGTTCTATAAATCCATGGCAACGGTGTCCACTAGAACGGAACCCAAGCAAAAATAATCCACTGATCCTAAATTTAGTACTCCTCATAGCAAATTTCGTAATGTTTCGCTTTGTAAAAATAAAAATACGCCATACTTTCTGACCGGAACAAACTTTCTTTACACCCTTTAGGTTAGAAATTCTGTACAATAAAAAATGTTACAGAATAAATTTCTGGCAAGAAAGAATTTTAAGCTGTTTACCCAGGATTTAATAAATGAATATTGTGTGGCGGAGGAAATTTGTGTTTGTGTCCACTGTTTGCCCAGAATGAATCAAAATCTGCCCAATCCCACTAAAATATTGCCCAAAATCTGTGCTAAAATTTCATACAGATTAATAAATAGTTTTGTTAATGCTAGTATCAAATTACTGCATGATTAATTTATTGATGAACAATAGTTTTTAAATTTCCAATATATCATCTCTTTTTCAGAAATACTCCAAAGAGTACTGTAGAACCTCAATACCAGGTCCATCTTTAGAATCCTTGAACATTGGTTCTTTTAGTGAATTGTTCTATCACTTATAATATTTAGATGAAAAAGGAAGTTAATGTGGGACAAAGCAGTACAATACTTTTTTTAATTGGGTTTTTATTTGTTGGTGGCCAATCAATGGCAATCATGTGTGGTTTATTTTTTTAGTAATTTATTTATTTTGTACTAATTTATTTAAGGAAGATTGTGAAACAAGCTTTTATACCCCGCAAACAAAGTTTGAAGGGGTACACTGGAGTCACCATGTTGGTTGATTGGTTGGTTGGTTGGTCGGTTAGCACAATTGTGACCCCTCAAACAAAGTTTTAAGGGGCTATAATGTTGGTTGGTGGATCAGTTGGTTGGTTGGTCTATTACTTTGTCGTTTCTTGCTGGATTTTAAAATGGCTTGGTACAAATGTTCACCATATCAAGACGGTGTGTCATGCGCAAGACACAGACCCCAGTAGCCCAAAGGTCTATATACCGTGATTGGGTTATTTTTCGTTTCTTGGGAAATATGTGCAGCTAAATTGATAAACTTTAGTCAAAATATTTATGTTTTTTCTTTAGATGCTTTTGAATACCAGGCCCTGGTGAATTCCAAACGTATGTACATCATCCTATCTTATAGAATAGTATGTGAAGCTAAATGATTTGTTTACATTTGGTTTAAGATACTAGATGGATGACTGAAATGATAAAGTCCCTGCATTAACAACACCTTTGTACATGCTACATTTCTCCATAGGGATACATGTTTGCCTATAGCTTTCTGTGAATGCCATGCGGTTCAATGGGTTTAGTGTGTATGGATTGTTAACAAATTAAAGTTGTTTCGGTAGTCTGTTTTAGAACTTTAACTTTTCAGCCAAGAATGCTAGGAAGAAATTGCTCAATGCGTGACTTCTCGAAAAATTCTATTTTAACAATTTGTAAAAACCTTCAAATAAGAGTCACATGTGAATACAGTTTGAGAACTAAAGCAGAGATACATGGGAACAAGTAGACACAAACATGACTGATATATGTAGTACAGGCAGAAAATTGCAGACTGACCAAAATGACCGGTTTAACATGAAACCCTGAGGAAAAATTACCATGTGCGTTTCTTCATGTAATCAGTGTATAAACATATACAATGTACATACACAATATAAATTGTATACATAAGTTGCTGTAACCAAAGACAAAATGGACTGTAAACAGCATACACATTACACTACTACAATATTGTAACTACTTCTGCCATTCCCTCTGCATTTGACCGTTGAGGTGGAAGTCAGGGCGTTGACCACGAGGCATTGTCATGAAAACGTAATTAGAATGAAAAAAGCTCATTTTGCAAATTTCGGGCTCAACAATTTTGATATATACACACAATTTCAAAAGCGATTTAACTAACACTATGAATAGACAGCAAAAGGAAAAAGATATACTTTCAATAATAACGATCATGGTAATAATAATGACATGATTGATAATAAATGTAATAATGAAAACTTAATTTATAGAGGCATCACAATTGGACATGTCAAGTGTTCCATGTGAGCCATTTTCAAAATGTACATATCAAACAAACAATTGAAGAACAAAATATACACGAGTCAAAAAGTTCATATTCATGTGCTAGCTGACATTAAATAGATAGGGTTCAGAGTACCACCAATTTAGGTAGTTACTTTGTAAAGTGTAAAGTGTGTTAGAGGAAGGGAGTGCTTAAGTTTTTGAGCATAAATAGGTCAATGATTGTGTGCCAAATTTTCATAGGATCTTAAAGGGGCATGCCCAGAAACTTAAGTATCGTAGTTTGCATACAACAAAATTGCGTTTATCACTTGTAAACCCATCTATTATCGAAAAGTCAAAGAAGAATTTGACTTAAAAATTTACTCTGTAACGCGCGCATCGGTATTTTGTATATCGATTTGAATAAAATGCTGTCTGTCAGCCTTTAATTGACGACAACGATATTTAGTTATTCTTGAAATATACTTTTTAAAAAACTAGCGGGATATTTCCTAACTTTTTATAGGGTTTTCTTTATTTGACTTAGGTATTAAAATGATACCAATTTGACATTCTGATCAGCTCGGCCTTTATGCATTGCAATAGACCTCTGACATAACAAGGCGCCATATTGAAACTACTTTCAGTCACATGATTAGAAAATGGCAGCCCCCAGTAGTCTTCAGTACACATTATGCCAATACATGTTCACACAGATATTTATATCTATATATATATACTATACCAGTAAATACGCACTACAAAATTCCACGCAACGATTAATCACATGTGTGCCAGGCGATAAGTTAACTCGAAATGATCCGAAAGTCAAGTAGTATTTTTTGTAAACAAACCCGCTTAAATATGGGTCCTGTTTGTTGATGTTTTCGGCACGTGCTTGGGAAATATAAAATATGAATAATACAGTATGATCATAAAAATAAGAAAACTGTTCGGAAAAGATAATATAATCATCTTATTGACGGATACACAATTTGTTACTTTCGCGCGAACGTAGCTGGGACTTATAACCCAGGCGAATCATATTGGTGTATAACTACAGTTAGACACGAGGTATATTTGCCGGAGACAAACGGAAATGGCCGAGCTTTCACGATTGACCATTTTGATTGCTATTCGAGACACTTCAGTTCCAGGGCATGTCCCTTTAAAGATATATTTTCAGTATGTTTGGAATGTCGTGTCATAATGTGGCAGGCGTTGGTTGAGTGATTTTCATACCAAACTGACTTTTTTGTAATTTATTCTATAAGAGAATTTCATCCAATTAAGCTGTGAAAATAGCTTATCAGATAGTGTATAAAATTGTTCTTTCCACTGTTCAGGAACAAATTAAAGACAACTTCAGCTTTTTATACTGTTTTCTACTTTTTAGGACTTTTTAGGCTAAAACTAGGTATTTCAGCCATTTAATTTTGGAACTAGGTCATTCAGCTTGGCCATTAGGCTTGGCCATTCATCTTTTTGATTGCTGTAACTGATTCATTCAGACATTCGGCAGCTTGGACATGGGAGGATCATTACTTGTTTAGTTGGGCATTGTGCCTTGTATGTTTTTGTGTTTTCCGTGCTCGGCTGGTTAAGCTGAGTGCTGCCTTCCCTGTCTGACTTAATATCATAATTTAGAAAACTACTTCAGTGGTTACGGATTTTAAAATATTTATTCAGATGTTTTTGTGTGTGGCCACATCTTCAACCACTTACGATAAAGTTCGTGTGTGAGGACAGACATACATACATTGTCATTACTTAAGAGCATCTACAAAACCTTGTACAGGGCACTTGCTGATCAACCATGATTATTTTCATTTCAGTTGTGTCCATAGAGTTCCTTTGTTCCTGCCATGTTGCCCAGTTGAGACATTTGCCGTGTTCCACGTACAAACCATTCAGGTTACTGTTATGACAATCGGCATACCACGAACCACCTTTAAAACGTGCTGCGCAGTTACTCCATGGACATTACACTTAAAAGGATTACAATTTGCTA
Organism: Spisula solida; assembly: GCA_947247005.1. Classification (NCBI taxonomy): domain Eukaryota; kingdom Metazoa; phylum Mollusca; class Bivalvia; order Venerida; family Mactridae; genus Spisula; species Spisula solida. The sequence continues at coordinate 41,174,168 of OX365959.1, read as the reverse complement.
TTGTTTCTCATAGAGATATGTCAAATGTCTCAATTTCATTTTTATATAAGTATCTAAATTAGGGTTGCAAACAATAAAATTGTCGAATGGAGTACTAATCTGACACTCCTATATTTAACTATTAGTAGTCGATAAACGCTGAAGGCACACTACCAGTATTTCACACCCTAAAGAAAGAATAGTGAAACCTGAATGATGTTTTACCCAATGTAGTTATCTAAGCAACCCTATTTATTTTCATTTCAGTCGTGTCCATTGAAGAATACTTATCCTGCCATGGGTACCAATTGAGGCCTTTTCCGTTTTCCACGTTGCCATACAGACCGTTGAGGTTACTGTTGTGACAATCGGAATACCACCAACCACCTACAAACTTTTCAGCGCAGTTATCTTCACTCCTTATGTCATTGTCTCTGTCGTGTGTTGAGAACTGCATACCATTGTGGCGAGGTGTGAGACTATCACTGACATTTCCAGTATATCCACTAACAGTAAGGACGTAGTTAGATGCTTCGTTTCCAATGGCAAAATAACTATTCTCGGCATAACCGCTTTCCCCATTGCACCTCAGTTCAATCCTTAATTTCCAGGTTCCTGTTTGTGTCAGCGCCCATATCTTTTCATTTCCAAGCCAAAAGTTTCCATTTAAATCTCCAAATCCTGTCTTATACTCTTCCCATGTTTTGAAGAAGTCGCTTGCACTCAACCGTCGCTGGATCACTATCCAATGTTCTAGAGTAATAGAAAATGTTTGTGATGAAATTATTTAAATGTGAAATCCAGTCTATCAAAGATCTACGTAAGAATCATTATAAACAGTACTCATAGGCATATGATTTTAAATTATCTGAGTGCACCCTATATATAGAGAAGATAGTGCAGCGGCCATGTTTAGCCGCAACGTATATGACGTTACGAAAACCTGGTACCCAGATTTCCACATGTGACGTCGTATCCGTTGCGGCTACCTTCTGTCTTACTCTCCCGCAACTTCATCGTTTCTAGGTGTGAATGGTAACGGTTAAGTGGAAATCAAAACGCTGTAGGGAGCGTACTTCTGTCTATATACACTTAACAAATCTTAGTGCACGTGTTTTTACCATATAACTTTTTGAATAGTCTTGTAAAAAAGTTTGTGTATATGCTATGAATAACACAATATTGAAATAATAAACATTTTTCTTCCAAATTAAAAACAGCGGTCCATTGAACCATGAAACATCAAAACATGTACAATGCACGAAACATTTACTCTTACAGTGCAGTTAGGAAATTGTGAGAGTGGCATTTCCGTTTATGTGCACAAAATATTACAATATTGTCCGAACAGCTAGAGCGAATTTAGTACGTTAGTTTATAGGATTGTAATTATAGCTGTCTGTATAAGCCTTTTTATCACATGGTTGACGTCGTTGTAGCGTAGTAAAGCCATTACATGTATTTATTTTTCGATAATACACTAGTGTTATTAGGCAATGACGTGGCGTCACTTAAAGTATAGGCGACGACGTCAAAGTTTATGTGACAGTAGCTGCATAATTAGGGGTCATTTAGTGGAATTAACTAAACAATGGTTTTAATTGGAAGTCAACTAAAATACATACTTATATATATTCAGAGAAATACATTCTATGTATTCTAAGACACTCAATGTCTTATTAAAATGAATTTCTAATAACCATTTAATAAGTCTCTTAGTTTTTCATGTATTTAAATTATAATGCTTAAAATATTTATGTTTATAATATCATTTTAATAAAATGATTATTTATATAATATTGTATTAGTTATATGTGTATACCCTACATATATAGTTGCATTTTAAAGAAATTGTGTCCTATTGCTGTCAATATTTATAAAAGTGTCTTATAATTCTGTATTAAAATGGTCACATACAGTGATTTTTCTTGAACAAAATTAAACAGCCTGTGCCTTTAAAATTGGGAAATTTAGCGCAAATTTGGGAATTATTAAAAATTATTGTTTCGATTAAAATTGTTCATAAATTGCTATTTTCTACTGATAATACTGATATATGTGACAAGGACTTTTGCAAGTTTGAAAATCCATTGTTTTGACTTTAACAGCTATACCGTAGTTGCTTTGAATCCAGCGAGCACAAAAGGGGGGAAATAATGCTTACTTTTTGGGAAAAATGGAGGTTATTTTGCTAGGGGAAGGGGCCTGTATTCGGCCCCAAAAATAGCCAAAAAAAATCACTGACATATAATAATGTTTCTGTGATAAATAAGGTATTGTATTTGTATATATGTGAATGAGGCTAAAATAATGAAATAAAGTTTTACTTCAGTACTTGATATCTAGGATGTGATATGAAGTAATGTATTTGTATCAAACTTCTTAAGTGTTAAATATTTCTGAAATTGAGACTATTGTATTTATCTATCTGAAATAATGACTGGAATCAAATTGCTGAGTATCTGACAATACATTACTTTCAGCTTTGTAACGTCGTCCCCTAAAAGGTAATGTCCGTCCATAATTAATCATGATCAAGTCATTTTTAGCAACTATGTCTAATAGGGGACGGACGTTACGGGAACGGACGTTACATTATTTTTTTTTATCATTAAAAAATGTCATTTGATTTAATAGTATCAATTTTTTTTGCTGTTTCTACAATAAGACTGATTATATACATAAATAAATGCCAGTTTAAAATATTTTGTTGTTGCTTTTTAGTAAATACAGAGGGGAACGGACGTTACAGAATTCCTGCGAAGAACAAATTTTGAAACTCAAAATATGTGATTTCAAAATTACTGTTCTTTTGACTTGCCATAAGTTTTTTTTATTCACATCAATAATTATTCCCAGATCAAAACATGAAACAAATCTTGCTGTATACTCTTTAATTAATTTTCCCCCAACATTTTATTAAATGAAGTACAATCTAAAATAGGACCTGTGTACATACATGAGTACCATTTTACTTAAAATGATGTAAAGCAATAATAACATGTACATGTATATATCTATCATGATTTACAATAACTGTCCGGACCGTACAGTACATATTTAAAAAAAATATGTTTTATAAGTTTGGAGATTGAATGCATTTAGCACCAAAACACTTCCCAATCATCTTTGATGGAAAATACACACATTCTCGTTATTTGGGGGTTTAGTTTATAATGTGTCCTTATTCTATATCAACACGCATGTTAATTGATATCAAATAATAAAATAATTTCACGGTTTAAAGTATATATTTTTTAACAACATTCATATCAAATTAAAGACGAAGCTTTCTAGTTTCACAACATGTAATTATTTTGAAGTATATTGTAAATATCAATGATATAACTTTTAAATCAGACTATATTTGAGACAAAATATACATATATGGCTACTACTTCCGAGGCCTTATGGATTTAATAAATAAATTCACTTTCATGACATTGCTACCAAATTAAAGTTGAAGTTCTCTAGTTTTTAAACATACCAGAATTTTAAAAATGTGGTCAATATTAATGAAATAAGGCTTAATTGAATATTGCACAATTTACATTGATTTTAGAGTGTCTAATGTCCAGGTTGTCTAACAAGATGGCGGCGATAAATCGTTTCCCAAATGCTGCAACCTGATTGGCTAACGCCACCTGTCAATCAAAATCAGCAGAAAGGTCAATTGCAAGCAATACAGAAGTAAGTCCCCTACCAGTTTTAAGCCATTTTCAATGTTTCTGTGGCCATAGCAACCACAATTTTGGTCGGAATCTAGATATTTTTGGACGTGCATTATCCCCTTGTTGCCCCTTATCCACCTACTTATAAATTTTTGTCCGCGCTATTTCTCTGCAACCGTTGGTCGTATTTCATTGAAACTTTGCATGACTGATCAGTACCAAGTCTAGTTGTGTATATCGTCGGCGGACGTTGCTCGGATTATTTTTAAGGGAGTTATAGCCCTTTATTTTTTAGCTCACCTGTCACAAAGTGACAGAGTGAGCTTTTGTGATCACTCTTCGTCTGTCGTCTGTCCGTCGTCCGTCCGTCCGTCAACAATTTGCTTGTGTAGACACTAGAGGTCACAATTTTGACTTAATCTTTATTAAACTTGGTCACAATGATCATCTCAACAAAATCTAGGTCAAGTTCGATATTGGGTCATCCGGGGTCAAAAACTAGGTTGCAAGGTCGAATCATAGAAAAACTTTGTGTAGTCACTAGGGGTCACAATTTTGACCTAATCTTTATGAAACTTGGTCACAATGATTATCACAACAAAATCTAGGTCAAGTTCTATATTGGGTCATCCGGGGTCAAAAACTAGGTCACAAGGTCAAATCATAGAAAACCTTGTGTAGTCACTAGATGTGACAATTTTGACCTAATCTTTATGAAACTTGGTCTCAATGATTACCAGAACAAAATCTAGGTCAAGTTGGATATCATCCTCATACATCAGTGGTTAGTCAATTTCCCAGACTACCCCCTGATTCAATACCCGTCATTCCGACCGCAAACCTAAAAATAGCTCATTTCGTAGATATCTGGTGATTCCGTCTATCGTCCAATCAGAACGCTTGTTACTCTACGCGGGGAATTTTATAAACAAACTCGTGAGAAAATGTAAACATATGGATTGAGTTATGGGATTTAAATATTAACAAACTTAATTGGATAAAGTACATCCTAAATTCAATATAGTTTATAAAGCAGCCGTTATTATAATAACAGAGAGTACTGTACGAGCGGTTAGATATATCGTGATATGAAATCAGAGTCCAAGGTTTTCGAAGACGAGTGTCCATGGGCGTGAAGTCATGAGTCGAAATGGATCTATATAGCTGTGTCAGACATGCAAACGACGATTACAATAAGTCGCAGACATTAGATCTAATTGAATAATTAAAGTAAAACTGAGACTGTGCCCGTGAACTTCTAAAACAGATTTAAAAACAATTTGTAAACAACGATGAACGGACAGGTGCCCCCGGAACTTATTCGCCCTCGTCGTTAGTGAAAATGTTCCGTGCCCAGCTGATTCAGATGTTAAGGTAATAAATAATCAGTTTCTAGTTCAATTTTAGTTCAATAGTTGTTTTTATATTCTGAATAATATCTTATAATCGATACAAAAACATTGCAAATATTTTTTTCTTTGATTGAATTCCCGAACGATAAATTTGAATATTTTGTTTGTTAAAGCTCGATTTTGATTGGACGATGACAGGGAATCACCCGTCGTAATCGCTATAAATAGAAATGAACGAAATGGATCTGATTGGTTGATTTTTCGTTCATCACGCTAGGATTTTGCCCTATTGAACCAGAGTATGTTTCGGACGAAGAATACTCTGGTGAACGAGAATGGTTCGATATTGGGTCATCCGGGGTCAAAAACTAGGTCACAAGGTCAAATCATAGAAAAACCTTGTGTAGTCACTAGAGGTCACAATTTTGACCTAATTCTTCTGAAACTTTGTCACAATGATCAACTCAACAAAATCTAAGTCAAGTTCGATATTGGGTCATCTGGTGTCAAAAACTAGTTCACAAGGTCAAATCATAGAAAATCCTTGTGTAGACACTAGAGGTCACAATTTTGACTTAATCTTTAAGAAACTTGGTCTCAATGATCATCTCAACAAAATCTAGGTCAAATTCGATATTGGGTCATTCATGGTCAAAAACTAGGTCACAAGGTCAAATTATAGAAAAACCTTGTATAGTCACTAGAGGTCACAATTTAAGCCTAATCCTTATGAAACTTGGCCAGAGTGATCATCTCAACAAAATCTAAGTCAAGTGCGATATTGCGTCATATGGCGCCAAGATCTAGGTCACTAGGTCAAATCACAGGTCTTGCATGTACTGCTATAACAGGTGAGCGACCTAGGGCCCTTTGGGCCCTCTTTTTATACTTAAAAATTTTGTCTGCCATATTTCTCCGCAACCGTTGGTGGTATTTCATTGAAACTTTGCATGACTGATCATTACCAAGTCTAGTTGTGCATATCGTCAGCGGACGTTGGTCGGATTAATTTTAAGGTAGTGATGGCCCTTAATATGTTTATACTTATAAATTTTGTCCGGGCTATTTCTCTGTAACCATTGGTGGTATTTCATCGAACATTTTGCATAGCTCATCAGTAAAATTTCTAGTTGTGCATATCATCGGCACACGTTGGTCAGATCAATTTTAAGGTAGTTTAATATAATGGCCCTTGAAACTTTGCATGACCGACAGTACCAAGTCTAGTTGTGCATATATGACTGTGTCAAGCAGTTGCTGGGGGTATTCATCACATTCAGTGATATTTCTTGTTTATGTTTAGCTCCACAAAGAATCTTGGGAGCTATTGAAGTTACTGTTACTTAAAAAAATGTTTCCACTATCTAACTACAGTTAGGAATGAGTTATTATGATGAAGCTTGCTGTGTAGGTAACTTATTTCTAAACCTTGGTAGGATTGATGGTGGGGCTTCTGGAGTCAAGGTCACTATAACTAAAACTCTAGCATATCAGGTTTACATGCTTTTATCTGTACGATGAACAATATGTGAAGCATGGCATCTACGTTCAACTGTGTAAATAAATAAATCGAATAACGGTACTAACCTGATATTTTATATGTACAAATAAGACGAATGTATAAGATAGAAAACGAGTGGGACCCACGAGTCTTTCTATCTGACTTAGACCATGTGGTATGTTATACTTAGCACAATTAAACGCACAGCATTTTTAAAATAGAATAGGTTTATTGATATCTTTACCGGTATATGAAAGTGAGCTGCTAAGCATGAATATTACGTGACAAATTTAAATGCAGGCCAGTGGTTGAACGTCCGCTTTGAGTGCAGAGGGTTTGATCGTGCATATTAAAGACGAAATAATACATGCCCAAAGGTATTCAATTTTAGACGTCTAGCATAAAAATGGCAAGCTAGTTTCGCCTCTATACAACTGTCATGTCCAAGCCATCGTGATTGGAATGAAGTGTCAAGTGTGTGTGAGAACTTTCAATTGACCTAAAATGAATTATTACGGGATGCTAGATGCATATACCGTCAAATAATAGAGTGTTAGATGTTTCAACTGTTGCAAGTATTTCCGTCGGACTGCACGAAATGCAATGACCACCCACGATCTGGATAGCCGCATGGTACAGAATATGCACATGCTCGTCTCTCCTCTGTCAAAATTGGTTTAAGAAAATAAAATTTAGATTTTTTTCTCCCATCCGTTCTCCATGCACTAGCAGTCCATTCATCTTATGCTTGCAACATTACCGAAGGTGACACAAATATACATCTAAGAATTAAACTTTGAAATGCGCATATATTTTCGTTTCTCCGTATGTCAATTGATAGAAAGCTTCCTTGTTTATCCATTTGACACGTTGCCATAATATGTATACGTCGTACATGGAGACCTACTTCAAATTGGGCCTTTAATTGTAAGAATTTTATTGTTCAAAAAATTATTTGAATAATGTTATACCAGTTTCTGACTGCATATAGAAATAAATCTGTATTATATTATTTTAGACTGTATACAACACATTCTGTCTGTGGGATTAACAGCATGTTTGTAATTTTCAGAATTGATGGGAAATACAGCTTATTGTTGTTAACTTTCCATCCAATGCCATGTGTATTTTTATTTATTTCTGCTAGAAACCATGAACTTTATAAATGCTGCGTTTTTAAATGTGCTGAGTATATCCTGTTGATTGGGCACGATTTTCTCGATCTAAATGAGCGTTTTTCTCGATTTTAATAGACGATTTTACAACGCAGTCTCTGTGATATTTACCACGGCAATACGAGTCGCTGATTGGCTGGTAGCGGCTAACCATGGTCTAATGAATAGTGTACCGTTATAATAAGTTGTCACATGAGCATGATATAGGCTATTGCATGTAATCAGATGTTCTGAATTGATTTTTGACACTGAATACTGTAGCTTAAATTCGTAAGTTTTGAGCATGTTCTTCAGTTGTTATGGAAATATTAGTTTAGATGTGCAGTTGCCCTTCTTGACATTTTGATTCAAATATGATCTGAATTGACCGAGTTGTTGCCCTTGAAATGATGAAATTTTAGTGTCGCTCTTAACTTCAAAGGTATTAGAGCTACAGTTATCAAACTTTGTAGGAATAATAATGAAAATGTCTAGTTGGATTTTGGCCCTTGACAAGGTCAAATGGCAAGTCGTAAAGGGACATAGACGCATTTCTAGTTTTTAGCCCCCTTGTTTCTAATTTACAACCTGTAATAATCTTACTCGGTGCCTATATAGTGATAGTAATTTCCACTTTAATTTTTGCCTTTATAACCATGCAGGTTTTGTCTATTTTAGGTGATGTCAGTAAGAGGATGGCTCAACAAGTACCAAAGCTTCATGGATAAAGAAGTTTATCTAGCCATGGAGATAAAATTGACCAAACATTTGTGCTTATTGAGTACAACTGCTGTGTCCCAATTATTATTGTGAAACTTCATCTATATGTTTGATGGATCGCTATGAATAGAGACCAGTGCATTACTCATTTTTTGAATTATAGCCCTTTGGAACTTTTCATTTGTTCTACACAATAATTCGTTGCATATACAGGGTATAATGCACAACAAGTTTAACTTCATATTTCATCAGACTCTGTGACAAACACAAGTATGGGAGCATAACTCTTGCCAACTGATTCCAGTTTTATTTTGTTCTCCATATGTAAACAATGGAACACTTCAGCATTTGTGAATGTGATGGTACATTATGTTGGTTTTCCCTGATTATCACGGCCGCGCCCAGAAATCAACACAAGAGTCAGATACTGAACAAACCATCCATATATCCAAAATGGATATTTCAAGCAAGCCTATATACCGCAACGCAATGAATGACACATTGTGGACTTCGAATTCCGTGGATGAAAAACCATCAGGGAGGTAATTATGAATGATAACTACTCCGAAGTGAAGTACGGGAGACTTTTACAGCCGCCACACATAGAATGAACCATCTGTATCCCCAAAATTGGATATTTCAAGCAAGCCTTCATATTCTCACTCTGCTGCTTTTCTAAGTAATAGGATAATATGGCGTACATATAACAATGAACATGTTGTATAGCATCTCAGCCAACGTGCATTTACACCAGCTAGAAGTAGAGACGAATCTGTCTTCATGTGCTCAATTACCGTTTCAATTTACAGGAACTGAACACTTCTTAGGCTTCTAGGGCACATGTGTGACATTTCATGTTCGTTTGATATAATTTGTGAAGAACAGTCTACCTACCAGACATTCTGAAATGGTCAGACATTCGGTCCAGTATGGTCTTACAAACTTGAAATGTGTTCTGACACACAACTTTTGTCAAATTTAACTAACCAACTATGATATTTTATCTATTTTAGCTCACCTGTCACTAAGTGACAGGGTGAGCTTTTGTGATCACACACTTACAGGCCACAATCTTCATGAGTCTTGGTCAGAATGTTTGTATCTAGGACGGTCAAGATTGAAACTTGGTCATGTGTAGGCAAAAACAAGGTAATTAGGTTGAATCTTAGAAAAAGCTAGTGAACAAACAATCTTAATAAAATCAGACCCCTTACATTTTCTCCATTTCTTTACGCTGTTAGAGATCTGACTACACTCCGCAAGAGGTCATGCCTATAGCCTCAGCAGTGTTTCAACACACTTTCAGATTTGTGAAGTCAGCAATTCAATTGGATGACATACAAAGTAGTGAAGCGTAATAAGGGTCTGATTTAAATGAGATTGGTGAACACATTACAGAGCACAATTATGGTAAAATCTTCATGAAACATGATCAGAATGTTTATCTATTAAATCTAGGTAATGTTCAAAACTGGGTCATGTGGGGTCCAACACAAGGTCATTAGGTCAAAACTTAGAAAAAGCTTTTGAATAGGTTAGAGGCCATTATTATTGCTAGATCTTTATTAAATATATATGTTCAGAATGCTTGTCTCTATGAAATTTAGGTCATGTTAGGAACTGGGTCATGTTGGGTCCAAAACTAGGTCTTTAGGTCAAATCTTAGAAAAAGCTTGTAAGGGCATTAGAGGCGATCTTCATGAAAACTTTGTTAGAATGTTAATCTAGAGCTATAAAATCTAGGCCAAGCTTTAACAGTACTACTAGTATCTATCTGATGAACTAATTTCAGCGTGGCTCACTTTCTGCATTTGGTAACCAACAAAAGCAATCTTTCTCAGGTTTGCGATGATGGCCCTTTTGATTATTTTGTGGAGCGACAAAAATCTTTTATAGCTTAAGATCAAATTTTATGCATGAAAATTTGTACGACACTTTGATCCAGCATCCTCATCTAGATATGCCAAATTGTTCCGCTAGCGGAACATTTATATGTGAGAGTTCTGATATGTAAATAAAATTTTGTTCCGTTGAACGGAACAATTTCATTCATACCTACATAGGAATAGTTGTTTAGTTATTAGTGTAATTCGTTTGTTCTGTCAAAAGAACAATTTGATCCTCATCTAGATATGCCAAAATGTTCCGCTAGCGGAACATTTATATGTGAGAGTTCTGATATGTATATAAAATTTTGTTCCGTTAGACGGAACAATTTCATTCATACCTACATAGGAATAGTTGTTTAGTTATTAGTGCAATTCGTTTGTTCTGTCAAAAGAACAATTTGAGCCTCATCTAGATATGCCAAAATGTTCCGCTAGCGGAACATTTATATGTGAGAGTTCTGATATGTAAATAAAATTTTGTTCCGTTGAACGGAACAATTTCATTCATACCTTCATAGGAATAGTTGTTTAGTTATTAGTGCAATTTGTTTGTTCTGTCAAAAGAACAATTTGATCCTCATGTAGATATGCCAAAATGTTCCGCTAGCGGAACATTTATATGTGAGCGTTCTGATATGTAAATAAAATTTTGTTCCGTTGAACGGAACAATTTCATTCATACCTACATAGGAATAGTTGTTTAGTTATAAGTGCAATTCGTTTGTTCTGTCAAAAGAACAATTTGATCCTCATCTAGATATGCCAAAATGTTCCGCTAGCGGAACATTTATATGTGAGAGTTCTGATATGTAGATAAAATTTTGGTCCGTTAACGGAACAATTTCATTTATATCTAGATAGGGATAGTTTTTTAACTGATAGATTTATTGTCATCTCGATATGTGAAATTGTTCCGCTAGCGGAACATTTTGTTGAATTTTTAGATTCAAATATTTGTTCCGTTGACGTAACAATTGTTATATTTGATGAAATAAACAGTAAAATTTACAGTTTTGTTCTGACTTTTGTCATTTTCCTGGATAGTTTCCATGAATTTTTCGTGTTTTGAAGGTGAAAAAGGCCATTCTAAATAGGATTTTGTGGACAATCCCTTTTTATATTGGACAGGCTTATATGATCAAACTGTAACTTCAACAAACTTAAGCCGAAACATCTGTGAGGTATTTGGTTTGTTTCGCAATTCATTTTCATCGAATGGAAACAAATTTCATGCAATTTAAGCAATAGTAGTGCTAATTATATAGGGTATTAATACCCTATAGAATTTTGGGTGTAAAAATGCTAAATTACTACAAAATGTCAATGTTTCCCAAGTTATTTTTGTTGTCAACGTGGTTGTATATGGCATATACAGGCAACTATATCAAAATTACATGAATATTTGACAATTTAATTTTATTTTTGCAATACATCAATACGTGAGACAGTCCCTTTAACAATATTATACCAGTCCTGTAAAGTTTATTTGAAGAAAATCCGAATTCTAAGATGGAAATGGCAAGCATTTGAATTTTGGTTTTGATATTTTCTAACAATAAAATGACCACATTTACATGGGAGTCAATGGGAACCATATTTTGTGTTTTACTACTTTCAGTTTTAAAAACTTGCCATTTGACAAACTGACATCTTAATAAGTAATAAACAAGATTTAAATGAATGACAATTATTCCTTTACGTTTCTATATGATTGATCAACACAATTATGAAAGTTTGTAACCATGACAACAATTCTAATGACATAAGTCATGAAATTTCGCAAACACTCTCTTGTCACTTACCAGGAGACCTGTAAGCCATGGTACCAGAAGACGACGGCAGTTCGGTACAACTTGTATAACGCCTGGTGCATCCAGTACACATCCGTGTCTCGTCATTGTAGAAAATCGTTTCACACGGTTTCCCCGTACACTTTGTCAAGCAGCTTATTGGGCTCTTAGATTCTTCCTCCAAGGTAACGTCCTCTGCTAGGCAAGTCATTCCGTCTAAGTCCACACTTCTGTCATACTGTATTTTTCTGTCCAACGTTTGAACCATATTCAGAAACATAATACTCACTACCACAGAGCAGGTAAACACTGTAATGCGAAACATATTTGTCTTTAATTGTACGTCCACCGAAATTTGCTAAAAGTTCAATTCCACAAATCAGAAAATAAATCGTGAGCACAGCTTAATATATTGTTAAATAAAATCACAACCGGCTAGGCAGCATGTAAACCTGAATACGCTAAAGCAAAGTCCGCAATTCTAATATTTTGAATTAACAACGCTTTTGACGACTTGAACACCACCAGGAAAACGACCTTGTGTTTATACTACCAATGCAATTTGTAAAATCGTTCGGTATTATCGAAGTTGACTGAAGCGTTTGTTCCGTTATATAGTGAATATTACTAACCAAATTATTCACCTATTTGTCAAAATCGCAAATCAACCAGAGACCGGTTTCAAACACACAATGAAGTCATACATATTGCATGTATCCTTAATAATTCAAAAAGACAACATAAAGGGTATTCAGTCTTGATTTTAACATCGATGTTTAGTTAATTCCCTGGTGTAACTATGTTTCTGTTAATTATGGTGATGTCACATAGTTCCACTGATATGAATCATAATTATTCTTCCTGTTATCAATTAAACTGACAGTTACGTGGTCCATCTATTGTAAAAGATATACATAATTCTGTATTATTGTAATGAAAGTATTTTGTATAAAACATACGAAACGGTGTGAACAATGAAATGAATATTCCACTTTTTTCAACCTACTTTTTATGAAAAATGAACGGATTAATAATTAATGTTTAACATCGGGAACAAATGTGGCTTGGTCATTATCTTTTATAACTTATTGCCAGACGTCAGCCATTATGAATATGAGAACAATAGTTACTATGTGAACTTAATAAACAGTCGAGTGTGCTAATACGATTTTTTGTGGATGGCTAGGCGCTGACGTTGTTTCTGTGTGGCTTTGGATTGTCTGTTCGCTACAGTATTTAGATAACAACGAGGGAGGATAAAAAAGTTCCAGGAAATGTGCCCTAACTGTTTTATTTTCTGTGTTATCGTCCTCATAGTTACACTGAATGAATACGCCGGTATTTTCGTTGCTTTGTCAAATTTATAGCCATGTGTTGACGAGGTTCGGACCGAACGCCATACCACCGGGATGGATTATTATCGTGGCACTACTGAAAGGACAATCACATTTATGGGTGTACTTCTGTATATGTATTAAAACAACATAAAGTATTATACGATACTTGGGCGGATTTGTATTCCGTTCAATATTTAAAAATTAAATCATGTTGATCATCCTGATAGTGAAATTTCTTCAATATTTAACTAAAAATAAATGATTTATAAGCAAGTTATACGAACTTCGCGATCACCCCTCGTATAAATAGCTCCTTGTGTCCATTTTATTTTTAGACAACATCTCCGTAATATTTCTAAAAAGGTTATACACTTATACCTAGTCTATGCAATGCAATGTTTTTTTTTTTTTTTTTTTGAGGTGGAGTGATTGTTTATTATCCTCGTCAATAGGTGTGCCTGGGTCGAGGGCATCCCAGTACACACCTTACAAATTCTGAATTAGTATATATATATAAATGTGTATTAGTAAAAAAAGGTAGATATAATATAATATAGCAGAGCTTGAAATGATAATCACGTAGTTATAATATTCAGTATACACAATCTCCAAAATATTAACATTTCATACATTGAAAATTTGAAAACATGTTGTTATATAATGCCAGAATATAGATGGAACTTGTGTTACTTATCATAGTAAACAAAACACTATCCTCAGTTTTATAGAAACAAAAAGACAATGTGACATTCTCAAATAGTATACTGGTTTCTGGTTCCGGTTTGGTGGGATATCTTACATATTTGTAAATATAAGTGTTGCAATGCAATGTTAATGCAGATGCGTTATCAGTAATACGTATTAGTATGTTACGGTAACAGCCACTATTATCCATATAAACCACCTTTATCAAAGATCAGTACAAGTTTTTGTAAACACATTTACACAGATAGTACTAATTAAATGATTGAGGAAGTTTTAAAGGTTTTAAAGAATGATTAAACTACGTACCTGAGAAAGGGAATGGCTATCATAATTCAATTAAAATCGTGGTAAATCAATATACATGTACACAATAACTAGTATCATAGCAACTATGTCATGGCTGCTGGATTAGGGTGCAATTTGTGATTTGTTTCTTTTTTATTGTTCTTTTTGTGTATTTTGTGTTCTGCTGTGCTACCTGTCATGTCCGATTTATCTTGTTTTATCTGTTAAAGTCCCATTATGACTTAAATAACTAATTTAAAAAAACAATAGCTTGGCAACCTATCAGCAGAATTATATATTTGGAGCAATTTAGCTGAGTCCCAAAGGTGGAAAACACCATAAGACGAAAGAAAACGAATAAAGTCTCCAGTTGGTTTCTAAACAAAATAACGAAATGTAAACAATAAATGCATAATTTGAAGTCTAAGGGGAGCAACTCGTGCAAAATTAGTATTTTGTCATCCATACATTTTACTAAATGTGATTTTTGGCATACTATTTCGACAGATATAGCTGACGTACTGTCGTCAATTATAGTTCATTTGTGAAAAACATCCTAATTCTTTGTATTTAGTCTATCTACTGAATGATCGAGAAAAAAGTTTAGGGAGAGATAAGCAAGCCCCATTACTATCATATTGTCAATATTGCAGACATTTATTATTAAATGCTGATCTAACATGTTGTTCACAGCAAGTTATTTTTGTGCATTTCTAGCTCTGTTGTTTCTGATGAGTGCTGACTTCTCAATCGGAACGGTCCGTACGGCATTTTTACGGGATAAAATACCTCGGATGTATCAAGCGTATGAATCCAGCAGCTTTCTTTCTTAAATCCTACGCAGAAGAAAATGGGCCGAAGAAAATAGACCGTAACTTATCAGTAGCGGAAATTTCAAAAGATGTTTTATTGATTAAACAATACTATTTCGCTACACTCTTCGAGCATAGCACGCAGCAACGCAGCGCTTGCTTGATGGGCGTGTATTCCATTGAAGTACTGTTTAAATCTGTCATGATGACGTCATGGCAAAATACGTTAAAAAATGGCGACGTTCTATTTACACCCGAGAGATGATTCGTAGAGATTGTCCGAGGTGTCCCGATTGCTGACTTCTTTGTCCGATTTTGGACTTGGGCGGATCATTTACTCGTTCAGGTGTGTGTTGGGCATTGTGGCTTGTATGTTGTTTTATGTTGTCTGTGCTCTGCTGGTTCAGTTGAGTGATTTCTTCCCTGTCTGACTTAATATTATATTTTTGTTATTAACTTTTTGAGACATCCCTTTTACGATAAGAGCAACTTTTTACCTTGAGTCTTCAGCTAAGTACATCCAGGTTTGATTCCGTCTTATCTATCATCCTTGATCTCACTTGACTTCAGTGCAATAATCGTACACTGGGCGTCACTGAAAAGTTACTACTTATATATACCTCTGTATTTTGTATACAATATGACCTATCGGAACGAAAGTGTTATAGTGTGTGCATTTGAATATTGTTAAAAAGGATAGCTGTGACTACATAGTAAGGTCAAAACATAGTCGTGTTCGACTTTTAACACTATGCAACGTGAATATTAAAATATAAGAGTCAATAGGGTGGTAACTTTTCGTTGACGCTGAGTATATCTATACGTACTTGAGCTTTACGATTCTCATTGCAATATTATAGCATATAATATTTGAAAATCTTGTTCAACAATGGTGCACTGGAAGTCTGTTACGCTTTTAGGATTGTGTATTCTTGTTATGGATACAGCTCTTGCCACGCAAGACGTAACTGAATGTCCCAACATTCAACAAGAGAACGTACTTGCTATTTTGCTCCACAAAATAGACGATATGCATGCTAGCATTGGTCGACTAGACACATCCGAAAGCGCTATGAAACGAAGAATCGCGGAGCTGGAAACGGAGCTTGAACTTAATAAACAAGCAAATGATCAGCTTAGTAACAAAATAGACGATATGCAGGTGAAATTTAATCGACTAGAAAGGTCTGAGAAAGATCTAAAACAAACGATTGACGAGCTCCTGGCGGAACATGAAGCCGATAGACATAAACATGGTGAGGTATGTACAGTTTTTAAAAATGAGATCGATCGACTGGGGACGTCTGAGAACGTTATGAAGCAAAGACTTACTGAACTCGAAAATAAACTTGACAAATACGGAACGATGGACATAAACTGCGATGATGAAAAGAAAGGCGTAGATGATGTTCTAGAAGAAGAAATACGTGAACATGACAAAGAATCAAGTATAGTAAATATACGTATTCAGAAAAAGCACCAACCTAGACTGAGTAAGTAATAATTAGTTGTTTGTGTGCATCATTTCTCGATTTGTACATTTCATTACAATGTAAATTCAATTTTCTGAACGCTGATGGTTCATGTATTTGTTGTAGACAAAATTAATATATTAGAAAAGTTTATATCGGTTGTACAGCATCAACTAATGCTACATGACTTATATTATGTGTACTAATACGTTAATTGTTCTACCAAAACAACAATTACTACTAAATAAATTGAGAATTGAACCGACATACATAAAATGATAGCATTTAATCATGGGCATTATGCCTTAATTTCAGAATAAACATGTCAATTGTCTAACTGATCCTGGACATTATGCATGTGTAAATCATTCACACTACAGTGTGTTATATACATTGTACATGTGATTGTACATACAAATGTATCTGTGAATTATAGTTCCTGTTCAAAGCACGGCAAGGGTGGCATTCACCGCATATTTAGACCACACCATCCGGAATCTTTCCTTTCAACAAACATTGGTGTACAATCGGGTCCTTCTAAATGACGGTAACGGCTACAGTACAAATACCGGTAAGTCTTAACTCCACCACAACGACTTTTGTACAAGCACACACACAAAATCGCTGGCTTAGAATAAGAATGTCGCATAAGACTCATGCATAAAAATATTTGCATTATGCATCACAAGGTGCTTCTTACACAGTGCCCACCAAAAATAAGTATACAGTAAATAATTGTTGCAAAATTAAACTTGGTTAAATTATTCAATATCTGTTTATCAGACGGTCATAATTATACTAGTTTCTGAAACTGCAGTTACTAAATGAGTCAAAATGAAGATGTTCGGAACTAAAATAACTATGTGATCAAAAAGGCTGAAGTTTCCATCTTTTTGTGACAAAGTTACCATTCAAGAGGGACAAAAAAACTTTTTTTGCACCTAGGGTACCAATTAATGTATGTCCATTCAATTTAATAAACAAATCACTGTTATGCAAATAGTATCATTACAGGCAAGTAAGTGGGCAAATAACATATGTATACTTATTTTTGGTGGTCAGTGTAAGTCTAATTTCATGAAAATCGGAACTGGCCATATTGACCAAACCGAAGTTGAAAAGGCTTGAATTTTCATTAGTAAAGAGTAGTTTTCAGACAGTTTCTCAAAATATCGATTTTTTGTACTTAAGACCTTCTCATTCTAAGCCAGTGAAATACAGGTCTTCGTTTCCCGCCTTCACATATTTGCCCGTATCCATATATCGTGTCTCTCTATGGGTTCTGTTAATATATGTTTCGTGTATGACATGTTAATGTAACCTGCGTGTTTTATTGTTATGATTGTATAAAATGGCGGCAAAATGCAAAAATATTTGAGGAAATGGATTTGCTCAATATTCGGTCATAATTATGCAACATGCTACTGTTTTTGATAAATTGCCATCAGCTGTAAGGTTAAGAGTAATTTTGGTCCTTGGACATACGCTCGGTAATTGTTAACTTTCAGGTATATAATTCCGTACCTACCACCGGTGTATATTTGTTTTCCTGGTCTGTAATAGCTAGCCTTTGTTTATTTTCAGGTATATTCCGTGTGCCTACCACCGGTGTATATTTGTTTTCATGGTCTGTAACAGCTAAAAGGTTACCACATGAACATTATTATGATGTTTGGGTGAGGTTAGTTGTAAATGGCCAGAAACAGGTAAAATACTAAGCACTTGGTATCGATTTAATTGCTACGATAAGGCAACGACACGCTACCGGACAGCAGTGCATCCATGACACAGTTGCTTAACGTAATCCGTCCATCATTAGCCGACGTCATTTCGACGTAATTTCGTGTTATTACGGGAAACTTCGGTACCGTCCGGAAAATTTTATATACATCCGTAAACATTAAATATTTTTATTTTACGGTATTCATATCAATAAATCTGCTTAATAAATTATGTCTTGGTAATTATATTTGACGATCTTTAAAAAAATAAATTTAAAATAAAAAAAATAGTGACGAGTTCCTTCCCTTTGATATTCGAAGTCATAGAAACGCTCGCGAAATCAAGCGCCGAAATGACATGGCGAGCAGACTTATTCTCGACGTGAGGTCGATTTTGTCACCAAAACTGTGTTATTCGGAAGGGTTGAGGACTATTATCAGTCTAAATTACATTGGTAAACACCGTTGTGAGGACGAATACCGTTATTCTTATGAATTTTCGGTTGAGAACGATGGAAATCTCGGAAACAAACATTGAGCTGTTGAGAAAACGAAATGTTGTGGTTGTGGGTAGGTTTTTAGTGGTCAATATTCAATGCTCCAGTGACCACACATCAACAACCAATCAGTGACAGCTATGTCACCTGATCACCCATGTGTGTCACTGGAGAAACATTCTCTTTGCAGCTAGACTCCTCAGGAATTAGACGTATCTTTCGACTACTCTACTTCTTGATGAGTTATACTTTGTCTTTGTGATTACACAAGTAATCATACGGGACAAATTCTTCCACAATGGCGCTGCTAAGCCATAGAACTTAGCGCGAACATTTTTAATGCAAAGAGCGTGTAAATAGCTTTTTGTGGTTTAGTGTGAGAAAATGGAAGGTTACGTGTCTTACTTTTTAAATAAATAACCACCGCGAATTCGAGTGTTGGGCAACATCGGTAATGTATATTTTTCTTCTGATTTCATGTTATTGTCACGTTGTATGTCGTTATTCTGTATTATATTTGTAAAATACATGGTCCATTCTGTTATTTGAAAATGATAGCCCCGCCTACTATATGACGAATCCCGCCCATAAAAGTGAAACGTCTGTCGACGTGGGTATGGAAAAAAGCCGTACAATAACTTGCAGTAAATAAACACTGTAAAATAATAAAGGGTGAAGGAGTTCGCTATAAAAAAGGTAGGAAAGGGTGTAAATGGTAACATACCATGATTTCAGATGGACCAAGTCAACAAATATGGCGGCCAAAATCCTTTTCATCAATGCCGCGGAATTTACGATCTCGTCATGTGACAATTACATTGTTTACAATTCACTTACATGATTTCCGGTTTTGGTTTAACTCACTTTTCCGATTGATTGTACATGTGTATTTATTGGTGGCTCGCGAGTCCGGTAATACTTATTATTGGATTCGTGTTTCAATTAGTTGATAAATTATGTTATTTCTTTAGATGTGTGCTATAAGTACATCATCATAAAATATTCATACAACTTTGTTTTCATTTCGGATTGTAACCTTCCAATTTCATCTCACTTGCAGTGTAGTGTTATCTTAGCAAGGTGACATTTACACATGGCCGAACACACTGATTGACTATTCTATTCTATTCAACAGATTGGGACTAATACTGCATGGGCGTTGTCAAAACATTCTCACCTTTGATTTGGATTTTACACATTGATTATAAAATATTCAATGGACAACACTATAGTTGCTGTTATTATTGGACACTTAGTGTCTAGGTGTATAACACAACTCACTGATTGATTATGAAACATTCAATCAAACAACAATTGTTGTGTTGATGTAATTTTGGACACATAGTGTTTCCTGTGTTTAACACAAAAATAATTAATTGTAAAGGTGTGAGTTAAGGCATTTGCCCATGAGTTCCCTCTAATTAAGTGATTGGTTTATTGTGTGTTTTTGAATCACAGCTAGGGCCGACATGAACTGTATTTTTGGAATTGTCTCTGGTATACGTGGTGTTTGACCTACAGACAACTTTCTTGGCACATTTAGTGTGTTCACAGCAAGGGATCTGAGGGCACACACATGTATAGATTGGGAAATGCCAAGAAAGGCCACGCTAAAAGAAAGCGCCTTACACCATTTTCTACTGGGGACTACGATGTTGGTGTCCGAGATTGGTACATTTTGCCTCGACCGGATTCCAAGGTTGTAGCTATCGGCCCCGGAGTAAAATGCTTTGACCAGTGCCTAAACACGGCACTAGGTCCATGCCACTAGCAACGAGCATATCGTTATGCTCGAGGCTAGCGGTACTGTCAGGTTTGCGGGATCTAACACCATCATTCTCTTGGTTATCATATGGACCTATATCATTCACAACGTACTCTGCCACGAACACTATAGTTACTGTGGAGATGGCATTAACCAGGGGTCGATTAATCGATTCCAAATAGTTAATTGTCAATCTTCTTGGTATGATGCTGGGAATCCCGGATAGGGAATTCAGGCGTCCTGCTAGGAAGATGTACCAACAAGCCATTTAACAGGGGAACGGGAAGTGGATAGAACATGTTAATAATCTCCAGGTTATTAGGGAAAATGCCATGATGGGTGGTGATCTCGACCTCTCTCCCAGCGACGAGGACAAGCTTTTGGCCAGTTCTACTGAGGGAGGGTTTGGTTCTAATATGGATGGCGAATCAATGGATACGAGTGAACCCGCAGGTGTGTCCCCCTTATCATCACCAAATAATTGAATGTCCGTATGAGACCGAGAGATGCAGAGACCATTGTTACATCCCTGACGTGATGAGATAGAGTCTGACTAGAAAGACGGCAGATCACAGTTGTACTCGAATCTTGCCGACTAGACAACCAGAACTGGATCATCACGGACAAATACTACTAACTCACAGTACAAGAGAATATAGGATAGAGGGGAAGTGTTTAGAGGTTTACCTCAGAACGAGCCAATCCCTTCAGTATTATACCTATGCCTTGTATTGTGTAGATTAGACTAAGGCAAGGTATCTTTTGGGACTAACGGTACGCAAACCTAGGAAGGTTTCCATAGTTTGGGTACTGAAGGCGACATACATACATTGCCTTAACATTAATAACTGAAGAGAAGATATCTTTGTACACGGACGGCATCCACATCTGGAAAGGGATCCCATGGCGTGTACAGTGGCGTGTACACATACCTTGGGTGATACCAGGAAACACGGATAATGTTTGTGACTGAGAATACCCTTTCTTTAGTCTGGGGGCACGATACAGCTGTGAGTCATAGTGCATGCACGGAGACTATGGCTTAATTTATTTAAGTCTGGTATTTGTGTATGTGTTGTGTAAGCAGACGCGTAATCAAGCAAAAATAGAAAGGGTAATGATTTGCACTAGCCGATTCACTTGGTTTACATTTTAAGAAATAATTTAGTTAAATTAAAGTGAATGTGTTGGAGAATTACATATATCTAACACCATTCAAATACATCACAAATACAGTAGAGTGTCACTAATGTATCAACTTACATCAGAGATTTTACGTAGATGCCATTAATGTATGTATTGGTTGTTTATATTCATTTTTACTGATTGTTTATATAATATTCGATCAACAACAATTAAGTTGCTGTATTTTGACACATAGTGTCTAGTCAGTGTATAACACAATATTGACTGTTTATGTAATATCCGGTCAAACAGCAGTTGAATTGTTGATACTATTTTAGACACATAGTGTTTCCCTGTGTATAACACAAACCTAATTATTTACCGGTGCATTGTAGTGGTGTTTATATTGAGATTTCTGATGTTGGGGTTGTACTGGCACTATAATCTAGCTGTAAATGTGATTACTTACTACCAAGTCTACCTTACCATTGCTAAGTACAGTCAGTGCTGGAAACATTTAACTGTCAGTTTGTGGACCTGGTACTGATAAAATTAATAGCTCTTGTGCACTACTGGCTTATATGGTCACTTCTCAATATGAGATGCATTTTAGGGCCATAAGTGACTCTCTGGATTGGGCCTTACCTTCCGGGAAGTCGTCTTTGTGTCCATTAAACTCCCCAGCATGTGTGTTCCACTGGAGGTGCGTAGCGGTGCTACTTAACAAGCTATCTCCAGAACAACAGGAGGAGTGGGGGCATAGAGGGAAACTGAACGGAGGTGAGGAGAAACTTGAGTCAACTAAGGTGTTTGACAGGTCAATATATTCCAGTACACCTAACCCTGAACCAGAGAAAAGGCCTATGGTTAAACCTTTAAGTAAACTCGCCATACATGGTCACATACATGAGGATCAGCTGGGAATATGGGATTGGGCACGGAGGGAAAGAATAGGCAAAATATTCGCCTATCGGCTCCCCAAATCCCAGTTGACTCACTAGGTCAATAATAACATTTAATGGGATCAGGCACGGAAGGAAAGAATAAGTGAAATATTCATTTGTTCTGGCCTATCGGCTCCCCAGAAACTCACCAAACATGATGTTTGGCCTGG
This sequence comes from Spisula solida, assembly GCA_947247005.1. Classification (NCBI taxonomy): domain Eukaryota; kingdom Metazoa; phylum Mollusca; class Bivalvia; order Venerida; family Mactridae; genus Spisula; species Spisula solida. The sequence goes on along the minus strand of OX365959.1, from coordinate 41,151,279 downwards.
ACGGGTTACAGCTTTGACCTGGTTCAAATTCAGTGACTCGGTGATTCCGGGATGTGTAGTCATTATCCCGTCATACTGGTGGTCCAAAAAGGGCTACCTGATCTGCATGGGGATAGTTCAATATCTAGGGTGCATTTTGGCAAGGCTACCTAGTTCTATTTATAGGAATACTAAATTGGGTCCATATCCTGGGTGGGGGTGGTTTATTTATAACTTCATCCTATTTATATAAAACGGGGAGGAGTGTTGTGGTTGTGGGTAGGTTTTTAGTGGTCAATATTCAATGCTCCAGTGACCACACATCAACAACCAATCAGTGACAGCTATGTCACCTGATCACCCATGTGTGTCACTGGAGAAATATTCTCTTTGCAGCTAGACTCCTCAGGAATTAGACGTATCTTTCGACTACTCTACTTCTTGATGAGTTATACTTTGTCTTTGTGATTACACAAGTAATCATACGGGACAAATTCTTCCACAGAAAGTAGAAAAAATATTTCTGTTGCACCATTTCGTCGAGAAGAGACTCAATAATGCAAACCAGCCTATGTTGATGTTCATCACGATGCTTCTCAACACTATTGAGGTAAAACTTGCTAAAACATTGTGTTCTTGATCAAATATTCTTGTATAAGATGAGCGTTATAGGCTCCATTTTACATCTTGTTATTGTCAGCTCGACTGTACTTGGTCATTTTCAATTCAGAACTATTCTGATTTTGAATGGTTATTTTTGTGATCTTCGTGTAAGCATAGTGTTATTTTAACGAGATCAAATGGATAATTTAGTTTAAAAAGCTCAGTGGAAGTCTCGCTTGTTTTTTTGTAAAAGATGTAGGCCTACAAGGAATAGTCCATGTATCTACATGTACATATTTGTGAAAGAACTGGACTACATGTACCGAAATAGCCTTGTAGTAGCTGCAGGTCTATTGTTTAGTGTACTCGACTTGCAACCGGGAAAGCCGGGTTCAAGGTCCAGGCCTTTTTTTTGCTGAATTTTGTAGAGGCCCAGGCCCTTTTGTTTTGTGAAAATTTAGCACGAAAATCCTCAAAATTGTGAAAAAGTTGGCGCAGAAACTTTTCAAATTGTTATAAACTAAGCGCGATAAATCATCAAATTGTGAAATAATTTTTTCAGATGTTAGGCTCTCAATTTTTGTCCACTTGTCCCAAACATGCATGTTATGATATAATACTTCATATCAAGTCCAGTACAGGAATATATGACTTTTTATCTATGTTTGGTTTGTTTGATGCTTTGTGGTGAAGTTGTAAAGGGGCCTTTATAAATTGTGAAAGGGGCCTATAGGAAATTGTGAAAGGGGCTGATGAAGGCCCCTTGTATATAGTGAAAAAAAGCCCTGAGTGCACATAATACTTGTTGCAACATCTGTCTATTTGATAGAAAAACAAAACAAATATATCTGAAATATATTTGAACTGCTACAGATTCTTATAAAAGTAGTTTACCTTAAGCATTTCTGCACTAAGTATGCGACATGACACTATAAATCTGCCAAGTCACTTAGTGTCAACATAATAAACAACAAGGTGATAATAATTATTACTTATATTTGCAGGGAATCGAGAATGGTACGTTTCACTTGAAACAGTTGACTTTAAAACTAGAGATGCTGAAGAAATGTGTGCAGAATTGAGAAAGTGTAAAAGTGTAGTGTAACTGTGAGGTAATGCATGATTGTATTGTTACAGTTTGTTGCATAAGCAGAAGTAATGCGCGTCCATGTTTTGCAAATACATTGTTCCTAATGCAAAATTTAGGTTATAATTAAGCACCTATCCCTAATTCAACGATTTGAACTTTCTGTCTTATAATTGTATACATAATTCAGTTTGGTTGCTAAAATTGTTTTTGGTTGTAGTTACCATGACAATATTCCAAATAAATTCAAATTATATTGCAGTTCAGTCATAGATCTGTTCTTATAATATCTGTCTTTATTGGAGCTGTCATTGACGATTCCGATATATCGTTGATACATTGATATATTGATTTTCAAGTAAAGGTGAACAAGAAACAGACCTATCAGTCATGTAGCAGTCACTTAATTTGAATTCTACACTCTATATGTTTAATACTGGGTATAGATTCAGCTTTTGAAAATAGCACCTTTGGTTTTAGTTTAGATTTGATATAATTTGACAATTTCTGAACTTTCATTTTTTTAACAAAGAAAATGTTTTGTGCAGGATCACCAGGATCATATTAGTATATACATGTAATTATAATGTTATAATATTATTTGCAGGTTGTGAAATACTGTTGCTGAATACTACACAGATTGCAACAGTGGAATCAGACATAGCATATTACCCGGAATGCAGCACGGGAACAAGATTTTGCATATAACCCAGATCGGACCATGGAACTTTTTTTCTGAAAGATTGTTAAATATTTACATATTAATAGAGGAATATATCGCGCAGTTGTTCCAGTCGTTGCCGGCAGTCACTAATGCTACTTTTATACTTGCACTCAGAAATGGTTGTATTGTTCAAGATTAGTGTCAGTGTCCATACCGTCTAAATTTGGATTGGCAGACAAAGTTCCTTTACTTTGATTCCATGTGACAGTTTTCCTGTGTCATAAAGTGCATTCTATTGTATAAATAATATTTGAGTGTCAATTAAGAACTTGGGATACAGAGTGTATGAGTTAATTTTCACCCATTACTCCATAGATATACAACTTGAACATTTATAAGTATGAGACAGGACATATAAACTTTATAAGGGTATGATTATACTTGTAAAGTATGCTTGGGTATATTGAGTTTAGCACACCTGTCATATAGTCACAAGGTGAGCTTTTGTGATCACTCGATGTCCGTCATTCCCACCCTTTTTGCTTGCATAGGCAGTAGAAATCACAATTTTACTATAATCTTTATGAAACATAGACACAACGACCATCGCAACAAATATTTATTTTATATTGGGTCATTTGGGGTTAAAAAGGTGTTACTTGGTCAAATCATACATGAATCTTGTGAAGTCACAGGAGTTCACTATTTTGGTCCAATTTTTATGACTGATCATCTCAACAAAATCTGGCTCAAGTTCTATATTGGGTCATAAGTGGTCAAAACATAGGTCAATATCATTATGTCAAATCATACATAAACCTTGTGCAGTCTCTAAAGGTCTCCAGTTTGGTTTAATCTTCATGAAACTTGATGACAATGATCCCTAAACAAAGTCTATGTCAAGTTCTACATTGGGTCATCTGGGATAAAAAAAAACTAGGTCACTATAGATCCAATCATGCATACATGTACACATTGAGTAGTCACTAGAGGCCACAATTTTAGTCTAATCTTTATGAAACTTTGTGACTTTGGTCACGATGATCAACTCAGGGTCATCTGGGGTTAAAAACTAGGCCACTGTGTTAAATAATCGATAAAGCTAAGTTGTCTTTTAAGGCATGTGGCTAATGCTGTGTTGATTGTGACAAATGGATGGCTGTCAGTTCACTAATGTCTAAAACATATTTGCTTTTGAATGAAAACATGACGTGTGTATATTCATTTTCTTAGTTAGATCATTAGCTATAAGCCAATGGATGTTTTAATGCGTTTTCTTATTTTTGGGGTTATACAATGGTCCAGCCAAAGGGAAGGAATTTAACTATTTCTGTATCCATAGCAACCACAGTTTCAATCAGAATAATACAAATATTCAAGTTTACACAATCTCCTTTTAAACTCCTTTCTGTATACCAAGTTTCATAGGTCTAGCTTGGAAACTGTTTTAGTTATGCCAGGATTCCAGATTTTATAGATTTTTTTCTATTTCCGTTTCCATAGCAACCACACTTTTTGTTATAATCAAAACATATTTAGATGTGTATAATCTCCTTATTGGCACCTACCCACATACCAAGTTTTGTAATCCTAACTTAGAAACTGTTATGGCAGGATCCAGATTTTTACATTTTTTCATTATTTTTGTCTCCATAGCAACCACAATTTTTGTTAGATTCAAAATATTTTTGGACGTGCATAATTCCCTTATTGCCCCCTATCCACATACCAAGTTTCATAAACCTAGTTTGAAAACTGTTTGAGCTATGTCAGGATCCTGACTTTTGAGGAACGGACGAAGGGTAAACCTATGTCCCCTCTGGTTGAAAACCGATAGGGGACTAAAAAAAAATTCCTGAATTTTATGTCAGAACATACATCAACTTGTAGCAAATGATCTAACTAACAAAATGAATACACACATGACATGTTTTCAGTCAATAATGAAAAAGTTTCTGTGTTTTTAGTAAATGAGAACTCATTCTCCAGCGAGTACAGAAATAAGAGTATGCAAAGAAAAGTACATTTTCTGAAATAAATCTGTGGTAAACTTTTTTTATTTTGTTATTTTCTTATACAATATTGATTACTTAAAATTTGTATGTTACTATTGTAGCATGCCAATCATTTTATAAGATGATTTTATACCATTCTTTGAAAGGGAAATTTAAATATTTTGATAAATCTACTCATTCAAAACACTGAAATTGAAAGATAGAGGTGAAAGAAAAAAATATGAAGTAATTTACAAATTTCTGTTACGTATCATTTACAAACACATTCCATTGGCTGTGTAAAAACATAAAACTTTGCACAATTTATTGATTTTATTGACACAAAAAATAGAAAAATACTGTTAGGACCTTTTCTGAAATTTGCTCTATTTTGATATGGATGGTTACCATAGTTAAAATGGAATTTCTCCAAAACGGCTTGGTAAAAGTTTTTAAAAAATTATATTTAGACAAGCCATGTGATACCCTTAATGAAAAAGTTAGTTTCATTGGGAATCTAAATTTTGCCAATGATGGATGGATTACCTTAAACAAATCGCTATCCAGCGCTCGATGCTATAGGCGAGCTCTGCTTGCTGGTAGTGTAACGTTGCATAGATGTAGCCAAGCGTTCGAAAGCGATACAGTTTGGTAGCGCTCTGGTTCTACAACGGGCTCGATCCATATCTTTGCACTTTGCTACCGAACGCCATGGAGCGTTTTGGTACAACCAAACGCTACTATGTATGCTATTGGCGTACGTTTGCTGCAACCAAAAGCATGCGCAGATTCGTTCTCTAGAAAGCTCTCTTAAGTCTAAGACTATGTTTCACAAAAACGAATTCCTCTCAGCAAAGGCCGAAAAAATATCATAGATACAAAATCAACTGTAAAACTTCTGCTTATAAAACGTTCGATTTCTTCGTACTTCGAACATTTCCGTGAATGTTCCGTGATTTCGAGGATATTCCGTGAATATATCCGTGAATGATCCGTGATTTCGAGGATATTCCGTGAATAAATCCGTGAAAGTTCCGTGATTTAGCATGATTCTCCGAGAAAGTTCCGTGTTTTGATATTAATCTCCGTGAAAGTTCCGTGGTTTGTTAGATATTTAATACGGATATCCGTGATTTTGATTAAATTTCCGTGAAAGTTCCGTGGTTTGTTATTAATTTTAATAGATTTCCGTATTCCGTGAGTTCCGAGATTTCCGTGTTTTGTTAACCTCCCTTTAATAATAGCTGTGTATTTCATTCAGCTTGATGCAGTAGCTGAGAGTAGAATCCAAGACTATGACAGTCAGGGAGGTAATACAGCAGTAATTCTATGTAAGCAAGGTGACGATGTGTGGACCGTTCACTATAGTTCATACCCGGATGTGTTTGGTACCAGTAATGAAAGGTCGACATCGTTCACAGGTGTACTTCTGTATAATGTATAGCAGAATAAAAAAAATCAACAGTCTTCATGTTTTCTTTTTTCATTTGAACAACTTGTTTCAAGGCAACTCTGTTTTACCTAGAATACAATTTTACTCACAGAATCGTCAGTAACGTCCGTGTGATCATTATTGGCAAAAGTAACATGTCTCCGGAGCAATAGAACGTCGCCATTATTTGCACTTAGTTTAGTATTCTTAAATGGTTAAACCTTTGCAAATTCATTATATTAGTTATATTTATTCAAACCTTTCGATGATTTGAACACCACATCTATGCTCTGAAACGTCGATTGCCGCTGTGAAATACAAAAAGCTCGGGATTGAATTGAATCAATGACATTATGTTGTAGAGATTAGAAACAGTTTAAACAATGGATATACATTTATATGTATATACAATGTATTATACACAATGGTCTAGTCTTAATGAAACGTGGTCACAATGACCATCCAGGTACTAAATGTGATTCCCTTTCACAATTTTGTTTTAATTGGTCAAAAACTAGGTCACTAGGTCAACTTAATTGAAGGTACAGTGGTCCAAAGGGACACCCGATGCAGTATTGCAGTAATCACACCATTTGACTCATAGTTATGACGCGAAAAAGTGTACAATAACTGTAATACTGCATTGGATGTGCCTTTTGCTACCACACCATCAATTAAACTATGATATACAACAGATAGAGATCAAAGATCCGAATATCTCGATTGAATAAGATAACCCAGTCTTTCATGTTTTATCTGTAAAGGTGCTGCCTCACAGATTGGGCTAAAATGTTTGTATATCGTGATTTTCCAACCTAACCAAGTATTGGGGTAATAGAAAGCTTTATGTAAGATTGGGTGCATTGAGTATTTTTTCTTGAAAAAAGCGCTAAATTTCCTTCCAACACGCTTTGTGAATTATGTAATTCACACGTGATCGAACTATCACACCAACAAACTACAGCGTAAACATCAGTGTGGTATTTGGTTTGTTTTCCGATTCATTTTCGTCAAATGCTAACAAATTGCAGGCAATTTAAGTAATAGTAGTGTTAATTATGTAGGGTATTAATACCCTATAGAATTTTTCATGTAAAATACCGAATAACTTCAAACTGCCGAAGTTTCTCAGGTTATTTTAGATGTTAGTGTGATTGTTTATGAGATATACAGGCAACTATACCAAAATTATGCGAATATTTGACGATTATTTTTTGTTTGTTTTTGCAATACACCAATATGTGAGGCAGTCCCTTTAACGTCTTTTGTATAAAGATAATGGAAGGTCTGATAGGGAACGAAGCACTAAATTGACACAGCTTTTGAATGTCGTGGTATGTGCATGTCGAAGCTTTTAAAGTCCAGGCTGATCAATTCAATCAACCAGTATTTTCATGTATTTACTGGAAAAAAATCACCGGCACACAAAATAATTATAATTACCTGCATTTTTGCCAATTTCAGGCTGATAGACGGAAAATTGAAAGCCTCATACCCGAGGCGAGAAACTGCAACATATCACATTTATTGTCATCAAAAATTATTGGAGCGGCTAAGGGGATTTACCATTTCCTGTTATTCTTAAGTAAGTAGGACTTTCTGACAGCTATTACAGGTATTTATTATCGTTTTTTTTGTTTTGCAATCCCATTTAAACTCATAAAACAAAATAGTTTCCGCCATATACCCCATGTACTGTAGTGACAGCGACCATATTAGCGTCATTTCAGAAACATTTTTGGAGTTGTTTCGGTGGCGCAGTCGGTATGGTCGCTGTCACTTCAGTGCTAGGCGCTGTCGTCGTTGGGGTCGTAGGTTTGAATCCCACTCACACCGGTTGAGGGTTAATATACGGTTTTTAAAACGTTAAGAGTTTTCAAAAACACATAACTATGAAATATGTCAGTAAAGTAATGTACAGTAAGGGAGATAACTACTATTGTTTTATTGTAATAAAACACCTAGAGATACAAGAGTTATCTTAAACATAACATTCAATGCTTCGTTATTCTCGGTGACAGAAATTCCATATATAAACATGGATTGTTTCCCTTCTCTTTATTCGTTAATATATGAAAGGTCAGAACGGGATTTTATAAAAAATACTCAAAAAATCACCGGCACACAAAATAATTATAATTACCTGCATTTTTGCCAATTTCAGGCTGATAGACGGAAAATTGAAAGCCTCATACCCGAGGCGAGAAACTGCAACATATCAAAAATTATTGGAGCGGCTAAGGGGATTTACCATTTCCTGTTATTCTTAAGTAAGTAGGACTTTCTGACAGCTATTACAGGTATTTATTATCGTTTTTTTGTTTTGCAATCCCATTTAAACTCATAAAACAAAATAGTTTCCGCCATATACCCCATGTACTGTAGTGACAGCGACCATATCAGCGTCATTTCAGAAACATTTTTGGAGTTGTTTCGGTGGCGCAGTCGGTATGGTCGCTGTCACTTCAGTGCTAGGCGCTGTCGTCGTTGGGGTCGTAGGTTTGAATCCCACTCACACCGGTTGAGGGTTAATATACGGTTTTTAAAACGTTACGAGTTTTCAAAAACACATAACTATGAAATATGTCAGTAAAGTAATGTACAGTAAGGGAGATAACTACTATTGTTTTATTGTAATAAAACACCTAGAGATACAAGAGTTATCTTAAACATAACATTCAATGCTTCGTTATTCTCGGTGACAGAAATTCCATATATAAACATGGATTGTTTCCCTTCTCTTTATTCGTTAATATATAAAAGGTCAGAACGGGATTTTATAAACAATACTCAAAAGGTTCATGATTGATTACGGTGATTTGCGAACCACAGGTAACTGTATCATTGAAAAAGAGTAAAAACATAATATTATCTATAAAATTAGAAAGGTGCTTTTGTACTAAAGTGGTTAGATTTTCATGGTATCAAACACAAGAAATAGCTTTCAATGTCTTCATAAAGTAATTACATCTATAGACAACATCGTTAGAACTATCCCCATGCCGAATCCCATCGAAATTGATCAACCAGATAAAAAGGTATACTATGAAATGTATATCACGGTGTCCAGTCAATCACTGAGGTGCATTCAATAAAATTGACAATGCTATTCTAAACAAGGACAAAGAAAGTGATTTCACGCCCTATGAGTTAAATTTTCTTATTGATGGGCGGATTTTAAAATATTGATATCAAATTAAAGACAAGGCTCTCTAGATTTTGAATATGACAATAATATTAAAAATAACACTAGTAGTAATGAAATGTTTATTAAAAACAAACTGCACCTCTGTGACTGTGTGGTCAATTTTCCGTGTTATGAAACTTTCTAAGATATTATAAAGTTTATAAAAAAAAATATATTTTTGTTTTCTTTTAATTAATGATACAGTTACATGTGTTGCTAACAGGCTAATTATCAAACTAAATTATTTAGTGGTTATCAGCAAAAATAGAGTTTAAAATAAGTTTTCCATCACCACGACATAATTACACGCAAGTTTATATCTACATACGATAAATACTTGGTGCTAATAAAGCGTAAGGCCGAGATGGGACTGATGCAGGTAGAACACGGTACTAATCCCGATATATGACATCTGAGTTCCACCAGAGCATTACATAGGTTTTCAGTTCTTTATCTGACGCAATTGAGAAATGGTATATCCAATCTCCCTAACAGTTGCTCTATTTCTTTACACTGTTAGAGGTCACAAACCACTAAATAAAATGGTTCTTTAGCTCAATGTAAAGTGACAACTGTCAGCTCCAGATAATATCATGTAAGACTATGGCCAGTTGACAGACCTATATCATTGAAAAGCAGTATGTTGCAGCTACAAAATAAGACAAAAAAAAACAGGGGGTCCTGTTTAATATAAGAAAGATTTTGTTCGTCAAAGGCGGTAGACAAATTTTTACAGACGCGCGGACCGATCCAATGTGGGTTTTACCCTACTCTACTTTCGCTTTGTCAAATATGCCAAAATCTCAAAATATTCAAGATGAAATACATTCATTCGTTCAACTACATGTATACAGTACCTTTAAACTCAATAAGATGATTCTAGTTCAATTTTGTCAAGGCATATCACCATTTCAAGGCAAACAGAAGTTTCTGTAAGGACTATTTGAGTTTGGTCCGTGTATGCATTTAGTGGTTTATAACCTAGAGCTATACTAGCGTAAAGTAGTTAAGCTTAACAAGGGTCTGATGCTAATGAGATTGTGATACATTGTAAATATATATCGGGATGAGTACCAGGGGTGGGCCGATGCATCGAAATATCGATGCATTGCGATCCCGAGTGACCCGATAGTATGGATCGATAGTAAAAGTCTCGATCCAGTTACAACAGCCGATAGTTAGCTCAACTATCGATAGTTACGATAGATTCCTTTTTATAAATAAAGTTTATTATTACTTAAAACAACTTCCATTTTCGTTAAAAAAACTAATTGTAAATAACTACAAGCATCAGAACAGCCACAATAGACCAACGTCTCCATTATTTTATGAATCTATTTCTGTCAAATTCATTTTAAATCATTTCCACTAAAAGTAGATTTGTACGTTGTACAACAAAATGATATCTTACACGGTGCAAATTTGCATTTACAAGTTAACCTCCGGTTTTCAAATCTTGGCAATAATTACTATTGCAATAGTATCGCAATAGTCTCCAGCAATACAATAGTATCGCAATAGTACTTTCAGCAATAGTATTGCAATAGACAAAATTTTACTCAGTAGTCACCCCCAATGAGTACTGTGTAGAATGAAGTATATGACTGTGCATGAATATAAACAACCGTAGCTGTAAGACATTTACTCAATACTAGACTGAATACACTAAATACAAATACATTTAGACATTAAATATTTGTTTCCGATTGCTATGAAGAAATTCATTACCATTTAAAACTCTCCCTGGAGATATTGCTCCGTGTGATAGCTGAGTCTGGGAAGAGAACGAGGGGTATATCTCGGTTAAAGATTAAATCCACCACTGCCAATCAATTCCTGACGTTTTTCTAAAGTTATTTATTGAGAAAATATATAGGGAAAAGAACCGTTTTTTCTCAGACCGACCAAGAAAAGAACCCCTCTCACGCTAGATTGATCGATATGAAAACAAAAGACTCGCATAAATACGATAGATTTGGGAATAATTTACAAGAAAACATTTCATTAAGTTTGTTCACGTTTTCCTAATCATATAGTCCGTATTTGTTCTTCTTGGGGAATGTTTTGCCAAGTTTATATATTGAAAATGGTAGTTTATATATAGAAAATGGTAATTTCTATTTGTTTTGTTTTATTGTGTTTTATGCCAGTTTGTCCACCTAGTTTTTATAGGAACAGTATTCTATTATGCTAAGACATTGGTCTCATTTTATAAAAAAACTGACATCTTCCCTGGTATAATTATGTTCATTCTAAATACCAAATTTGCACAGTAAAATTATACATATTACACAACTGTGATTGATACACGGTTAAAACATTAGATATTTATTTGTTTATTTAATGTATTTAAGGTCGATTGTGAAACAAGTCTTTCCAACTTATATTAATCACTCTCGACACCCCATTCCTGATGTTATCCATCGCCACGAGGATATGAGAGAAGAGAAGCCAGTTTTCCTTTTATGCTGAGCACCTAGCAAGGGAATTTCTATTTCGTCTTTGGTATGACGCGGTGAGGGATCGAACGCTCAACCATTAGGCTATCGATGAGTCGGTATTTATTAGAAAGCATGCATTATGCCCTTTGACTACATTTCCTGTTCAGAAAAACCAAGCCATTTAAATTTGACGATCGGGCACTTTTGCACGAGTAACATCTCAAGGGTATATTTTTAGAACGATATTTACGGACATTTAATTATTTCACACACTTTTGAAAATCTAATTAATAACCAAACGCATGGTCACATGTTTTTTTCTGCTTCTTCTATACTAGTATTTAATTAGTTATTTGATTAAATGTCATTTATGCAATTTTATGTCAATAAAATATATGTCAAGTTAAAAGAAAATTAAATATATTATTAGCTATGGTAACGTTGCCTAGTGTTTGAATTCATATATCGACCTACTGTCTAGTTAGGGTAACGTTAGAGTCACGTTTCATAATATGTGTACACAGAAGATTACAACCATTGTATGAACAGGTAAGGCATTGTAATTTAGCATTGCCATTATAGAAGTCTGGATAATTCTTCATAATTGGCATTGCACCAAAATAGTGGGCTCGACCACTGCGTCACTCTATTAGTAACTTAACGGTTGCAACTATTAGTTGCATCATGTTATGGCAATTTACGTCATTGATTTCAACTGAAGAGGGAATAAATACAAATGTGATTGAGTGTGTGTCTGAATATATTCAAAGGAAGGAGAGTACATTCGATCGAGAGTATTAAAATGTATAATTATACAATCGAATATTTTCAAATGCGCTTGATTTGTTTTACAAGAACATTTCGTGATTAACTTCAATTAACTTAGGTCATTGCTCGTATGCGCTGATGTCACAAACGGACGCCAAGGTAGTTGTACCGCAAATGGCGTACACATCATACAAATGTATAAATGCAATTCCGGAAATCTATCTGACGAGCAATTAGTACATCTACGTCACAGAGAAATTGAATATTGCCTCACCGACTCTATAGTATTATCAAATTTCTTGTAGAATTCACAATTTTAACTTGTTGCATTAGCAAATTAATGATAGCGAAACCGATCGTTTAAAAGTAATTTGCAACTTAATGAAAAGGAAATTAATAGAAACATATACGCGTACACCGACATTGTTGTTTGCTTGTTCTGATATACTTTTCTGCGAAGATCTGGGCCGGAAATTACAACCAATACATTCAGCACTCAACACTAAAATAATGAAATGCACTCTTTTGAGGTTCATATCAACTGTGTTGTGAGTGTCAGAAGTCGTGATAATGTTAATTTGGTACTAAATATTACCTTTGGATTATTTCCTAGTGTAATGTAATGTACAGGGTGTTAAAAAAGTTCGTTCTCATTGTTCAAGTTTCAATAGTCATCCTTCTGACTTAAGAAGAATGTCAAATTTACAGGTTAAATTCCAGCTTCTCAGGGTAATTTAAAAAACGGTCAAACTACGAAGAGATATACAATATATCGCGGATATATCACTATTCACTCTCTGTTAATTCATTCCACCTTCTATAAACTCATCTTTCACCCGCTGACGCTGCTTACTCTCTATATACTCTTATGAATCTGATGATATAAATGATGTTTCTTTTTTCTACTGTTGCTTGCTACATATATGTTTTGAAACCATGTAAATATTATGTAAAGTCGTTTCCATTTTGTCACGTGTCAACATTATCTATGAATTGAATAAATTGTTTTGCTGATGCTGCCCGATTCGGGACTCATGCGCTTATATGTAAATAAAACAGGAAACCTTACATTTTCCATAGTTCATACTAATGTTCTAATGATGTATTTACATTCTGAGAACGAACTTTTTTAACACCCTGTATTTGTAAGCTATAATTGTAATTTCTCAGTCTGAGTGCTGAGTGTGGCACTCAGATTCAATAATTACATATACTTATTACTAGTATACAATGGCAAAGACGATAATCCAATGTCATCTTCATTACTCATAAATCTATTTAATACAACTTCAATATAATAAAAATATAGTACAAAAATCGGACAGGGAAGGCAGTGATCAGCTTAACAGCCAGTTACAGACAACATAAAAACAACACAGACCGCAATTACATGGCACACTGCCCAACTGAACGAGAAATTAACTTAACTAATTAAAGTCCTAGTTTTAGCTGTTCAAAATATCGAAAGTCCAAATCCCAGCTGTCAATAGACATAGTTGCATCTATAAAAAAAGCTGTATGACCTCGTTTGAGCTGTAAAAAAAAGGCTGAACTACATAGTCAAAATGTCCTAATGAATTTAAGAAGCATTGACATATAACATGATGATGATGTATATTATTAATATCATTGTTGTAACGGAACATATATTATAATATTGTTGTTATATGCATGTAAACTGATGGGCAAAAACGCCTAATGTTTCAAAATAAACATTGGTTTAAAGCATATTATAGTGTTTTAAAGGTCATCTCAAGTGCGGTACTTTTGTGTTCAAATACAATGTATACTATTATTATTTTTGCTACACCTTTAATGTAGAGTCTCCTTCAATCATTGTACGGATCATATTCATTTCAGTTTGAAGTTCAAACATCTTGTGTGTCATATTTGCGATGAACAATTATATTGAAAAAGTGTTTTAATCAGAATTAAGTTTTGACACATTCTTCTAACTTTTTTGCAATAGATTTAACATACTTCATATCGTGATGGAGACCGTTATCATGGGCGAGCGCTACGTAGCGCTTTCTACGGGAGGTAATCCTTGCGTTCTATGTTATATTGAACGGGAGGTAACTGAATAAAGGCGCTCGGTAGCGCTTTGCTTAGGCAACGGACCCATGGTCTTTTGAGTTCGGCACCATTGATACAACCAATATTCATAATACAAATATCTCGTGCAATACATCATTATTCATTATTTATCATCTTACATAGTTCGTGTAATTCTTACTTTCCAAGTACAGACCTTACTCTAAAACCTGCTCACATGGAACTTGAAGTATATATTGCTAACACGAGCTCGTTAGCACTTAGTATTGGATATCCCTGTGAATTGCCAATAGCTTGTATTTAAGTGAACTCCTCACAAGTGATCGGCAGACTGACATTCTCTATGAACCTCCGATAATTGAAATCATTTACTATATGATGTTAGCACGCAAAGTTATGGATAAATTAACGTGCATAATTCTTATAATGATGGGTGATGTTATAATTCTGACATCAGGTAAGTGTATTGTCACTTCCACGAACTTCGATATTACATTAGTTTAATTTAACTTGTCCACATTCAGTTTTGTACTAAAGAAATTAAAAAAGCTACACTGTTATATAGCAAACATTATAGATTCTACAGTGCTTATTTCTTATTATTTCTTCATAGGATATATAGTAGGTCTTTTAAGAATATAATATGTGAATTTATTTCCTTATTTGGTATTGTACTTTTCTGCGTACTTATATATTATTCGGTTCTAGGAAACCAATACCTCTTATATTGTTTCTAATGTACCCGTATCTATTAAATGTTGATTATGAAAATGCTTGTATAATACAATGTATCTTAATTAAGGCTACATCACATTGATACTGTTTTGGTAACATGTTGTAAAAATGAGGAAAGTAGGAAAGAAACACATTGAATTTGCTTAAAATTGACGATATATGGTAACGTTCAGGATTGTGCAATAAACTTGTTTGAGGGAAAGCGCAAACAATGGGATATGTAGGGATACACGAACCCATGCCAGTAGTATTTTGTTTTGACCAAGGACAAGACTGAATGCTGCATACAGTTGTATTTGAACCGTGTTTATATGTTGTAATTCGAATGGTACTAATTAGTTGATATTGTATAAGAGTTGAAATGTTTGGTTAAATTCACTGTTTAAAGCATTTTTGTAAATCTAAGTGATACTATGGAGAACACATTCTATACAGCATCTTGGTGATTGATATGTCATGTGTTAGGTGTCTAGGAATACCATCAAACAAACTGTTTCACAACCAACTTCATCTGACATAAATAAGTATAAACGTTGTCGAAACAGGCATGACGTGTTCCATAGTTCAGTATATCAAATATGCTAACATGGCTCTAGTCATATTCCGTGTTTAGCACATGAATTAGCAAACAAGAGCTTCGAGAGCAGTTAGGGGGGGCATGACAACCGTGTCGCTTGGTAGACTCATTGTATTAACACTAATTGGCAAATCCAAGAATTCTCTCACTTTATGAATAATTATTGTAGGCATTCAAAAAGTATATATTATCTGACCAGATTAAAATAAGACTCCAATTAAGCTTACCACACAGCCAACGCCCCACCTATACGCTAGGTACTATCAATTCTCTCACACTCTCCTAGATGGCGGCGTGACATGGCGCAATACGTTCAAACCTATCCTTATGCATTTGATTATATGTTATAGTGGCTATGTTTATTTCCCTTTTTCCTTTCTTACTGAATAGCACTCTGAATTGTTCTCCGTTTATGACTTTATCCTAATGGTCTGCAAGATCCATTACTATGGAACACCATAACTGTCTTACTATAACTTCATAGGTTTTCCGTAGGGAAATATATACCCATACAAATGTATGCTTGTATTTATATGATTCCTTTATGCATATTGAAAGTCGTCTGTGATTATGTTTAGTTCTGACGAAGGCCTTTGGTCGAAATATGTAACAAAGGGAAACCAACTGTAGAGTTACATGTCTTATTTTAATTTTTTGCTCAAGATAAGAGAGCATGGCGTTCCATATAAATGCGTTACACTTAGTTTTTTTCATATTATTTTAAATCCGTACCACTGGGGTGGTATTCAATATTGATCTTATTTAATTGGATAATAAGGAGAGCCAATCATATTGCCTGTTACTGACCAATAGTTTAATACGGTGTGATATGATTGGCTGTCCTTATCGTTAAGTCAAGTAAGATCAATATTGAATATCACCCCTGGTCAACAGTATTTCAGCCATATTGAGACTACCAAGTCACATTGTCCTCACATCAGTCGAACCAGCATTTAGCTGTAAATGATGAACGTCAAGTGAGTGTAGATATCACAAAATTATTTTACCGACTTTGCTACGTCGCGGTCTGGGGCCAATCACGAAATCCCTCGCACTCGAAGCGGACAGCAGAACATATATAATATTCACGACCGACCGGGGAGAAAACAATACAGATACAATTTAAGTTGAACGTGGTCATCCATGTTGTGTGCAAAACATGGATGACCTATTTAATATTAGAACATAAACTAATATAAAATGAAATATATGAAACAATCAAATTAAACTGTACAAAACATTAATCATCATAGATATGTACAGCGCAAACAAAATGTGGGGTTTCCGCAGGAAAATTGCCAAAAGATGGGTATACTGAAATAGGACACCCATCTCCCCATATACATATATACATATCTTTTGCGCAACAATGTTGGGGCCTAAATGGTTCACTTCGCATTGCTCGGCGATGACACCTTTCTGTATAGGTTCGAATCAGTTCACTATGTCGACAACAGTTGTAAATCAAACAATAGCTATTGTGTCTCGGTGAAAATGTTTTCAATTTTAAACCTGTTTTATATATACACACACACACACACACGAATGTTTATATTTTGTCAGACGTAATTTATAAAACATTGCCAGCCGATGTAACTATGCGATTGTTACACGCACACTATACAAGTATATACACGCTTCAATCATATTCATTTATTGTAGTATCTCAAAGTAAAATTGTCGACATGCAATACGACAATGCCACTTGATCGCAATAGTCAATCTCAAACTTCACTAACGAACGCAGCTTCCATTATTATGAACTTAATATGTAGAACTTTTTAAAAGTGATACAGCATGTTATAGTATCTTATAGTAGGCGGTCAGAACAACACTTTTATAAATATCTGTGGCCTATATTCTGTATTTATAAATACACCGTATTGGTTATAGGCCACTGCTATTTTCTTATAGAACTGTTTGTCTGGTCGAGTGTCAGTGGCTATGTTCGTGGCCGAAATGAGATTGTCAAAACTATATATTGTCAAATAAGCTTCTTTGTACAATCAAGTCTTTATAGTTCCTATAATAAAAGTTGAAAAACAATTATGCAGGCATTTTGGAAGCGACTCTCGTTGACATGGTTTAGTTGGACTAAAAGTTTAAAACGAGGAATCGCTCGTAAGAATTAAACTATTTTGACGCTGTTCTTACTTATGAACTACAAAAGTATTTCTCTCATGATACATTGTTCCTTTGTCGATAGGTTGGTGGAAAACTATTGTAACTCACTATGTTTTATATTGGAGTTACAATAGTTTTCCGCCAACCCATCGAATTGTAACGTTGGCAGATATATGACGTTTCGGGAGTTAATTTGATGTTACTTGTGACGTGACGTGGTTTTGATACATTATCATTTTGACTTTTCAATCTATCATATACTAATTTGGTTTACATCACGACACGGTTACCAGTGAGTCTAGCACAGTTTGTGGTATTGAAGTAGTGTCCATGACCTGCCGCGAGTCTGCTAGGCTCGAACTTACGATCTTATTTAAACGGTAATACTCTCTAACCCTCGACCATCAATAACTAGCCTAATTCCCGCCAGAATTCACAAATGGAATACATGTATGCTTGAAACTTATAAATTATTGAGCGACACATTTGTATCATACTTATCTTGTCTGTTTCCCAATCAGAATTCCAATGGTCACGTGGAACAATCCAGTGAGGATTATGGAATTACCCTGCATACGACAGGTACATTGTACATTGTACAATAATGACTTTGTTATTCAAATCGAGTAAACAAATGCCTATAGTTTTACCATTTTATATTACATGCAATGTGTGAATACTTGATAATTAAATGTTAATAACATTTCATTGTAAGTTTACTATATTTTCAGGTAGGCACATCACTAAAGCATTACCAATACTTTGAAATGCACAACTTCACGATTTTATTAATAGAGCTCTCACTGTGAGTCTAATAATTTCAGTCGATACATCACCTGTTACTTAATATCGATCACTCTGCGTACCACGTGATTATAATACAACCATTAAAAGTTTGCGTACAATATTGATTAATAATATTCTATAAAATATTCTTTAAAATTAATAAACACAATGTCTCTTATATAACTAACAACTGATTAAATATAAAATACAATAAAAAGCGCACAGCAAACACAATAAAACCAACGGATTATGTTTTCCCAATGTTTTAGTGAATGGCCCCTTCAACATAACTTTCGTTTCTCCTGACAAATATGAATAATTGATATGTTATATCTGACAAGTTGATGGCAGTTCAATAATTTAAGAATTTTATATCGTTATCAATGAAGAGTGAAGTATCGATGATCGATATGTGTGGTATAAAGTATACTCGTGTATCTGTATAAATGTGACATCCATTTGCGCAATATTTCCAAAATATGATTTAGGATATAGCGTCAAGCTGAGGAACCGTATTTTATTGCCTATTTAAGTGTTGTTTGAATTAATATTCTGTACATATCATATGCATTCAAGTGTCTGGCACTTAACATTTGCGCTGAATATAGAAACTTAACTACTTAGAACAGTCAGTATTCAGTAAGATGCAATATTCAAGATACAATGTATTTAAGATTCTAGCTATAGAAAGAAAACAATTTGAACCAACCAGCGCACTTTACTAAGACACTTTTATTTAAGTTTGCAACTCGTTAAAATGACACGTGTAATTTATATATGACTTTCTTGACGCTTATCTTATATGAATTGTAATAGCTGCTGTACCAGTGTTATACACAGGCCCTGCTATCATTACCGGGGATCAGCTATTTGTTTTCAGGAGGGTGGGGGACCGGCTAGTTTCTCTGGAGGGTAGGGTGCGACCGGCTAGTTTCTCAGGAGGAGTTGGACCGGCTAGTATCTCACGAGGGTGGGGGACCGGCTAGTTTCTCAGGAGGGTGGGCCGGCTAGTTTCCCATGATGGGCGGTCGCCATTGATGTTTGGGGGTTCGACCGGAATGTTAGCATTGCCAAGTTCTTGAAATAGGGGTATATTAGAAAAAAACACTTGTAGGCAAAACATTCAGGGCGTATGTCCCCTAACACCCTCTGAATACGCACATGAGTTTCTGAAAAGAAAATAAGAGAGGCACAAAAGACAGGGAAACAAGTCACAATGACGACATACTCATACACATGCACAAGAAAGAATGGACACGCTCAATTGGACTGAAACACTGTTAAATGGACTTTTAAAGACAAAAAATAATTACACTGAAATATTGACTAGCTAGACGTTACAACATTGGTCAGCTATTTAAATGAAGTCCAGTCTATCTAACCAACTTGAGACAATAACCTTTCTAAGTGTGTCGTTTAATACAAAATTAATGTTAGTCTGACACGTGGCAGACATTGTTTCATCAGTATTCAGACAAAAAATGTATCCAGACGGTTATGTACACACATTCTGTTTATCTTAAAGTGCTGCAAATTTCTTCCAGTCCATAAGATGGTGAAGTATGTAATTGCTATAGTTCCCATGTTGTATATTGCTTCACACATTGATAAACCGAGTAAACGAGAATGTGTTTATACTCATTTGTTCAAGGTTGAAAGTTACACATGTTCTTACAACAATAATCATTCTCGACATCTCATTTTTGATGGTAAGGTAAACATCACCTCGATGGTATGATAGAGAAGCCAACAAGACAATTACTGGTATTAATTTTGTTTCTGTTTGGTATGACGTTGCCTACCTGCAGTGGAACCAGGGTTGCCCCGCCACGCACTCAAAGCGGACGCTCTACCATTTCGCCGTCGAGGCAATATGGAAGTATATCTAACGAACTTCCGGTGCTTGTATTTTAATTCAGTATGATATTTGGAGATGATACATATTTAGGAACCGCGAATCTCGAATACGATGCCTAATTGTAAAAGGAAAAGGGCGGCGAATTTCTCCTCCAGCATCTCATAGACTATAAGTTTTAAAATGATAGAAAATAATCAGTTTACGTCAGAGACATGTTATAGAGAAAAGTAATCAATCACCTACACGAGTGATGAATACGGCGAAATATCCCCAATAGTTCTATGGTTAAGTATTGAAGAATTAACTGACAAAACGTCTTTGATCCCCGTATAACTAAATCCAGGATTTTTCTCTGCCCGGCCAAATTTCTCTTTATTTCATGGGATATTAGAAATTCTCTTTGATTGATGACCATACAAGTGTGGTCAAGTTTGCGGCCTATTCTGTCGACATTCTATCTAGAGGGGGCGTGGTTGGGGGGGGGGGTGAATCGTAAGTTCAGGACAGCAGATAGACGTTATATAAGTATAATGTCACTTGCGCTTGCAATTGGGAAAAGATACGGTTCCGTGTTTATCTTTGATAAAGATAAGTGCTCATAAGGAAAGATTCCATGAATGTAGGTTAACCATAACCACAACTTCACTTTTATTTAGACGTTTTTATTCAAGCAGTATTTTATGAAATCGTCACTTAGGCAGAGTTCAAAGTTATTTCAGTTATATCAAATGCGACGGTAAATAGAAATAGATTCTACGTCAAGAACTTTATTATTTATTCTGCCATCTCTTTGTATATAGGCAAACGTTTTATTTCTTCTTCAAATAGAAACACCGTATGAATAAGGCCTGAAAGATGAAACTCGTGGACTGAAATTAAAGACAATTTATTTCGGTTAAGGACGTGGTCTTTTCAGGACGATAACCCGCGTGTTTATCCTAAAATATTGGTTAATAATTACAATCCCATGACTAATATAGTACTACGATTATAAATATATATTTTACTAATAATCAACCAATTCGATCCATTATTATTAACGTACACAAGTACATAGTCTATAATTGTACACTATCATTATAGATTAACGATTGTTAATTCATTTTTAGTAATCAGATATTAAATATGCATAGGAAGTAAACATATTTTAGGAATGTAATCAATAGATTCAATTCACAACCAAATTATACGTAGTTAAAAGGGAAGGTGACGCTGACATTAGAGAGTGCTATATTGATATTTTACTGGGACTGTCGTATACTTATAAAATATCTATACACACACTCTGTACTCAAATTCTGTATTCTATGAAAGGTTATTGAACTAAGAGTTTAGTCAGGTAGTTATAGACAGTCGCCAGTGTACTCGTTTTAACAAAGCACTTACGAAAAT
This sequence comes from Spisula solida, assembly GCA_947247005.1. NCBI lineage: Eukaryota > Metazoa > Mollusca > Bivalvia > Venerida > Mactridae > Spisula > Spisula solida. The sequence continues at coordinate 41,129,597 of OX365959.1, read as the reverse complement.
CTTAAATTTATGCTAAATTTGAATTCTTTATAATTCTTTTACAACTGCAAATTGGTGACGGGTATGATTTGCAGGAGTTCATTAACTAAATCATAATTAGTATTGCAGCTCTTTTTACCACACTTTATAATTGTACACAAATTATACATATAATTCAATTTGATCGTAAGTTTACTATGTTCGTAAAACAGTACCCAGATGTTCATACTGACATTAAAATGTTCTTAGAAACATTTTGCAAACATTTGGTGGTGTACGTTTTGAACACTTTGAATACCAGCCCTGTACCGTTTTATTTATTGTCAGTATACATGAGTCATTATTTTCTTTCTTTTTGAGCTTACGGGAGTGCCATACTGTGTTGTTGATAGAATAACAATTTCATTCCAACCATTGATTTAGATTTGTTATAGCTCGTTTTATTTTTAAAGATGTTCGTTTGATGATTGATTCATCATTGCTTTGAAATGCGTGTGTATCCTTGCAACACAATAATATTGTTTCAAACTTTGTTCCTTCTGAATAATCCCTGAAATTACTTCACAAACTTAAATTACGTCAGCAATAAACTACGTTGATTTGTTGCAAGAAAGCATTATCCTATAGTGGAGAAAAAACCACGTTATTTTAGCGGAAGATACACTGTAAATCCGTTGCCATTTAACTATGGAAACATTTCAAATAGAAATATTAGCTTAAAATTGCGATTTCGCTCAAATCGGAATAAGAATCAACTCAGATATTTTGACATTTTGCTGATAATAAATTCCTGACAGTATATTCCGTTTGTGATAATGAGTTATAGTCTGGTTTCGCATGGTAATATTTACAAAGTATTGTCATAAAATTTAAAATGAGGTTTTAGTTTTATTAGGGCCCCGCAATTTTCTTTTGCGTGCCCTATAGTAATCACCCTGTCCGTCCGTCCGTCCGTCCGTCCGTCCGTCTGTTCGTCCGTCTGTCTGTCCGTCCGTCCACATTTTTCAATTTTTTTCTTAATAACTTGAAAACCATTATAGGTATTGACTTCAAACTTCAAACATAAGCTCACAACAACAGTACGCTATTTTATGGCAAGTTATATAACTCTCGCTACAATATTTGAAGAGTAATGGCCCTTTGTAAAATTCAAATTTTCATCAATTTTCAGCTTTTTTTCTTGATAACTTGAAAACCATTGAAGATATCAACTTGAGATTTTAAACCTAAGATCACATCAACAAAACACTATTTTCTGACAAATTACATCACTCTGGCTGCAATATTGAAAGAATTATGGCCCTTTTCTTAAATTCAAATTTACTCACTTTTCATCTTTTTTCTTCGTAACTTCACAACGATAGTAGATATTCAAATGAAACTTGCTATCATTAGTGCCAGTGATAATACGCTTGTCTTTAGCAAAGGGCAACAACTCTAGCTTTGATAAATTTTGACTTATGCCCCTTTTCAGCTTCAAAAACTATAACATTGGTCAAAGTTAAAAAATAGTTCAAGATATTCAAATGAAACTTGCTATACTTACTTCTATTGACTACGACAAAAAGTACATGTATTTGGGGCAAAAACAATATGCACATGTTTAGCAAAGGGCGACAACTCTTTAAAACTTTAATAATTTTTGACTGATTCCCCTTAACACTTGCACACAAAACAAACAGATTAATGTAGTGCTCTTTTGTGTATTTCCATCTTGCAAACAATATTGGCCGATCAGGAACAGGGCAATGTCAATGAAACCAATGTCATGATTTCATGAAGTCAGTGTGCAATTTTAGTCTGTCAAAGATATTTCCAAACTTTATAAAAGTCAAAGTTCATCATGGTTTCTATGTAGGAAATTAAACCTGCGCTTGTCAACCAACTTTAATTGAATTTTAGAAGGGAGTGAATTACTTTATTTCAGGCATCAACACATGAAAGTTTGAGATATGACTTTGTTATTGTGTCTGAGTACAGAAACTTATAGCGCTGATAATTATGCAACCCCACTATACTTCTACACTCCTCCCCCCCCCCCCCTCTTACGACATGCTACCACGGGGCCCTGTTCACGACAGTGATAATTCTAGTTCTATGTTGCAATGTTACAAAAGACAAGGGCCTGTGGTCAATTAATCGTGGGTATTTGATTTCGTACTTTAGTTCGTATTGTTATATTCGACGTAAAATATTCCACTTCGAATAGTAATACCTGTTCAAAGTCAAACTTTATGTCATCTTTTTTGTCATCCATTTATGGATTTAATTATATTTTAGTAATTAAACGTCCAGCATCTATTTTGGGTTGGACATGTTCATTCAATATGGTGTTTGTTTTTATGGTGACATAAATGCACTGCAGAGTCCAGGATATGCAAACATAGATATAACTTTCTCTGATCCCCAGTAGATTATTGTTTCCACAGATTTAGCAGTTAATCGTTTTTATTGTTTCTCTTACCCTAGTTCTTATTTGACAGATCACGTTCTGTTAGAAGGTTCTGTGACGTCATTTAATTAATTATTTCGTCTAAAATTGATTAATTATTTCGTCTAAAGATACACAATCTCATCTGATTGTTTTCGCGGGAAAAAGACGTATTTTCTCCCGAAACTAAACAATAGAATGCAGTCTGAATGATTTATAGTTTCTTGTTTTGCTAGACAAGAGTATCTTTACACTTAATGTATCAATTGTGTCAGCTATGAAACTATTTCTGGAATATATATTTAAAGAAAGCGACGACGTCTTTTTTTTTGATTACCGCTTCTGATTTTAAGACCCAAACGACATAGTTCCTTTACCAAGAAAACAAGACCAATAATTAAATTGAATTACACAAAAAGCTTCTATTTGTACACATTTTAATGTATTTACTATAACACTTTCAAGGTAATAGTCCATCAAATATGTTGTAACCTAATTTACCTGTCTATGAAAGTAAAAATGGATGAGAAAAAACCCATTCCCAAAAATAAATTAATTAAATGAAGGCTATGAATTCAAAGCTATTTGTAAATACTATAATTATACTGATATATGAACTGAATATTTGGCCTCCACATGGAATATAAATCTATCGGATTAATCCTCTCTCAGGGATTGTGTTCTCTTGTCCCTGGATAAGTGAAGTCTATCGTGACTCGTAAGGACCGACTTTTCTATGTTAAGTCAGTGTCATCGGTCATCGTCGTTTATTGAACGGTTATTAAATTATAAATGCGGTCCCATTTGTCGACAAATGGTAATTTTGAATCATTACCGCACGCCAATATAATAACACTCTAAGTACACAACAGTCAATATTCTAATAATCAAGATGTTAATGTGGACATTTGCGTATCATGTCACCTTTGGGGTGTAAATATTGGTCATTCTTGACCAGTTTTATAATTTGATTTTGGTTACTCAAGTATGGTAATTGGACTTTAAACATGTTTAAGGCATTTTCTCTCATTTATCATGTTAGTATTTATATAACTATGTTCTATCTTGATGTAGTACCCTTTCGTATCTGAAATGAGAATGTCTAAATTTGTACGAGTATATCGTCAAATAAGTTTGTACTTTGTAAAAAAATCTTTATGATCATTTTATCAATGTTAACACTACTCATTTAGGCATTTGTGGCAGTGACTCCTTCAAACGTTTATTTGGGACAACATCAGCGTTTGTCAAAGTATAAAACGCTTTATCTCACTTAACATTTGAACGATTTTGACGCTGTTTACGCCTGTGAACTACACAGGTGTTAATATATTGATATGAATAGTGGGCAGACATCTTACTTTTCGGGATTTGTTTTGATGTTACTTGGTATTGAAACAATATCATATACTAAATTGGTTTACATCACAACATGTGAGTCTGACATAGTTTGGGATAAAGAAGTAGTGTTGATGACACCCTGCCTGGCTCGAACTCACGACCTTGTTTCACTAGTCGGACTTTCTACACCTCGATCAGTGGGTCTCCATCAGCAACATTCTGTCTATTTGCACAGATAATTCATATACAGAACGCAAACGGAATGCCAAGTGATACACGAGACTTATAAATTATTGAGCGTCACGTTTTGAATACCTTGCATATGACTTTGATATTTAAATCAAGGAAACACATCACTATAATTTACCAATTTATACTACATGCAGTGTAATGCGAATGTCTGCTAATGGTAATGGCCTGGTACCGTAATTGCACTATATTTTCAAGTAGGCACATCACTTTAGTTTTACCAATTTTGAAATGCACTACATTATATTAATAGAGATCTGAGAGTGAGTCTGATCAATTCTATCAATACATCACCTGTTAATTAATATCGACCACTCTGTGTACCGCGTGGTTACAATGCAATCATTAAAAGTTTGCATACAATATTGATTAATAATATTCTATAAAATTAATAAACACAATGTCTCTTATAAAGCTCATAACTAATTAAATACAAACTACAAATACAAACAGCACAGCAAACAAAATAAAACAAACGGATTACGTTTTACTAATAGTTTAGTGAATAGCCTCTTCAACATAACTTTCATTTCTCAAATATGAATAATTGATATGTTATATCTGACAAGTTGATGGCAGTTCAATATTTTTTTTTTTATCTTTATCAATGAAAAAGATTATATTAAGTCAGACAGGGAAGGCAGAGTAAAGTATCGATGATCGATATGTGTTGTATTAGGTATACTCGTGTATATGTATAAACGTGACATCCATTTGCGCAATATTTCCAAAATATGATTTAGGATAAAGCGCCGAACTGAGAAATTGTATTTTATGGGCTATTTAAGTGTTGTTTGAATTAATATTTTGTAAATATCATATGCATTCGAGTGTCCGGCACTTAACATTTACGCAGCATATAGTCACTTTTCAGTAACATGCAATATTCTCGATACAATGTATTTCTAGATCATAGCTATAGAAAGAAAACAATTTGAACCAACCAGCGCACTTTACTAAGACACTTTTATTTAAGTTTGCAACTCGTTAAAATGAAACGTGTAATATATCTGACTTTCTTGACGCTTATCTTATATGAATTGTTGTAGCTGCTGTACAAGTGCTATACACAGGCCCTGCTATCATTACCAGGGATCAGCTATTTGTTTTCAGGAGGGTGGGGACCGGCTAGTTTCTCAGGAGGGTAGGGGGCGACCGGCTAGTTTCTCAGGAGGGTGGGACCGGCTAGTTTCTCAAGAGGGGTTGGACCGGCTAGTTTCTCACGAGGATGTGGGACCGGCTAGTTTCTCAGAAGGGTGGGGCCGGCTAGTTTCCCATGATGGGCGGTCGCCATTGATGCTTGGGGGTTCGACCGGAATGTTAGCATTGCCAAGTTCTTGATATAGGGGTATATAAGAAAAAACACTTGTAGGCAAAACATTCAGGGCGTATGTCCCCTAACACCCTCTGAATACGCACATGAGTTTCTGAAAAGAAAGTAAGAGAGTCACAAAAGACAGGGAAACAAGTCACAATGACGACATACTCATACACATGAACAAGGAAGAATGGACACGCTCAATTGGACTGAAACACTGTTAAATGGACTTTTAAAGACAAAAAATAATTACACTGAAATATTGACTAGCTAGACGTTACAACATTGGTCAGCAATTTAAATAAAGTCCAGTCTATCTAACCAACTTGAAACAATAACCTTTCTAAGTGTGTCGTTTAATACAAAATTAATGTTAGTCTGACACGTGGCAGACATTGTTTCATCAGTATTCAGACAAAAATGTATCCATTCTGTTATGTACACACATTCTGTTTATCTTAAAGTGCTGCAATTTTCGTCCAGTCCATATAATGGCGAAGTATGTAATTGCTATATTTCCCATGTTGTAAATTGTTCCACACGTTAATAAACCGAGTTAGAGGATGTGTTTATACTAATTTGTTTTAGGTCGAAAGTTACACATGTTCTTACTACTATAATCACTCTCGACACCCCATTTTTGATAGTCAGGTAAACATCACCACAATGGTATGATAGAGAAGCCAGCAAGAAAATTACTGGTACTATTTTTGTTTCGTTTTTGGTATGACTTTGTCTACCTGCAATGGAACCAGGGACGCCCCACCACGTACTCGATGCGGACGCTCTACCATTTCGCCGTCGAGGCAACATGGAAGTATATATAACGAACTTCCGGTGTTTGTATTTTAATTCAGTATGATATTTGGAGATGATACACATTATAGAACCGCGAATCTCGAATACGATGCCTAATTGTAAAAGGAAAAGGGCGGCAAATTTCTCCTCCACCATCTCATAGACTATAAGTTTATGCGGACGCTCTACCATTTCGCCGTCGAGGCAACATGGAAGTATATATAACGAACTTCCGGTGTTTGTATTTTAATTCAGTATGATATTTGGAGATGATACACATTATAGAACCGCGAATCTCGAATACGATGCCTAATTGTAAAAGGAAAAGGGCGGCAAATTTCTCCTCCAGCATCTCATAGACTATAAGTTTTAAAATGATAGAAAATAATCAGTTTACGTCAGGGACATGTTATTGAGAAAGTAATCAATCACCTACACGAGTGATGAATACGGCGAAATACCCCCAATAGTTCTATGGTTAAGTATTGAATAATTAACTGACAAAACGTCTTTGATCCGAGTATAGCTAAATTCAGGATTTTTCTCTGCCCGGCCAAATTTCTCTTTATTGCATGGGATATTAGAAATTCTCTTTGATTGATGACCATACAAGTGTGGTCAAGTTTTCGGCCTATTCTGTCGACATTCTATCTAAAAATGGGTGATTGGGGGTGTGAATCGTAAGTTGAGGACAGCAGACAGACGTTATATAAGTATAACATCACGTGCGCTTGTAATGGGGAAACGAAACGGTTCCGTGTTTATCTTTGATAAAGATAAGTGCTCATAAGGAAAGAGTCCATGAATGTAGGTTAACCATAACCCCAACTTCACATTTAGTTAGACGTTTTTATTCAAGCAGTATTTTATGAAATCGTCACTTAGGCAGAGTTCAGTTATATCAGATCTATCTAATGCGACGGTAAATGGAAACAGATTTGATGTCAAGAACTTTGGTATTTATTCTGCCACCTCTTTGTATATATGTAGATGTGTCATTTCTTCTTTGGTTATAACATCAAATGAATAAGACCCGAAACTAATACAAGTACAATTTCTGCAGGAGTCTAAGCTCGTTGTCGGAAAGTAAAGGCAATATATCTCGAATTAAGACGCAACCATTGCAGGAAAATAACACGTGAGCCCATTCTGAAATATTTGATAATTATTACAATTGAATGCCATATATAGAACCATGATAGTCAATATTTATTTTAGTAATTAGTAATCTAGCAATTTAATATATCAACATTAATGCACACATTATGACGTCTATTATAGTATACTATAATTCTAGTTTAACGAGTGTTTGTTTATTCATATTTAGCAATCTGACATTAAATATTCATGGGAAGTAAACATATTTTACGAATGTAATCAATTGTTCAATTCACGATCAAATTATACGTAGTAATTAGGAAAGGTGACGGTAGCATAAGAAGAGTGCACTATTGATATAATGTAGTATGTTTATAATATAACTATATCTGTATTCAAGTTGGGTTCCTAGGAAAGGTTATTGAAGTATGATCAGCCTTAGTGTACAGAAACATTCCCAGATATACGGACATTTTTTAGAAACATTTTACAAATCCATTCTCATGAACGTTTTGTTGCAGATTTGTGCGCCGCATAAGTTTGAGTACCGGTAAATGTATTGTTAGTATAAATGAGTCATGAGTTCCAAACTTAGTTACGATGTTACAGACAGGAGTGCCTTACTGTGTTGTTCATCGAATTGCAATTTCACTTCATCCATCGTTTTAGATTTGTTATAGCTCGTTTCATTTACAAAGATTGTCGTTTGATGTTTAGCTGAAATGATTGATTGATCATTGCTTTGCAATACGTTTGTTCATTTACAGCATGCTAATATATTTATGATTGATTCAAACCTTTTCTGTCCCAATTAATCCCTGAAATTACTGCAAATATTTACATTACGTAAGCAATTTACTTCCGGTGATTTTTGTAACAAACCAAGCGGTTAGTGTAGAGAAATCAAGTGCATAATATATTTCAATCGTAAGGGAAGCCCCTTGTTACTTAATACGGAAACATTTCAAATAGAAATATTAGCTATTAAATTGCGACTTCACTCAAATCAGAATCTGAGTTTTAGACATTGATAAATTAAGGTAGCTTGGCATTTTGCTAATAACAAAATCCGGACAGTGTATCCTGTTTGTTATACTAAGTTTTAGCCTCGCATGGTTGTATTCTTAAAATAATGCCATAAAATGTACGCTGAGGCCTAAGTTTTAGTCTAGGTTTAGATGTTTCAAAAGTTTTGGCCTGTTGTCGATTACTAGTGGGTACTAGATTCCGTACGCTAGTTCGTGCTGTAATTCTACAAAAAATAACCCACTTAGAATAGAAATACTTGTACAGAAATAAAACTTTATGAAACTTTCTGTGATAGCCAGTAGATTATTGTTTACACTTTTTCAGCAGTAAATCGTTATCGTTTTCATTGTTTCTCTTACCCTAGTTCTTATTTGACAGATCACGTTCTGTTAGAAGGTTTTGTGACGTCATTTGATTAATTATTTCGTCTAAAATTGATTAATTATTTCGTCTAAAGATACACAATCTCATCTGATTGTTTTCGCGGGAAAAGACGTATTTTCTCCCGAAACTAAACAATAGAATGCAGTCTGAATGATTTATAGTTTCTTGTTTTGCTAGACAAGATTATCTTTACACTTAATGTATCAATTGTGTCAGCTATAAAACTATTTCTGGAATATATATTTAAAGAAAGCGACGACGTCTTTTATTTCGATTACCGCTTCTGATTTTAAGACCCAAACGACATAGTTTCTTTACCAAGAAAACAAGACCAATAATTTAATTGAATTATACAAAAAGCTTCTATTTGTACACATTTTAATGAATTAATATTGTACTTGAACACTTTCATGGCAATATTCCAACTAATATGTTGTAACGTAATTTACCTGTCTATGAAAGTTTTGCTTTCCTATGAATTCAAATGGTTATTGTCTCGGACACCTATGTTTGTGGCCACCGACATGGTAAGTTCATAACCGTGTGAGTTCATAATACCTCATGATGTTTTCAATACATTAAAATCGGTAAAACGACGTAAGTTGTATTTGATAAAAAGAAACAATTTACAAGTAGGGTGAAAAATTTACCAGTTAACCTATTTGATAAAATATTGATTTTAAATTACAGTTTTAGTAGTTTGGACATCTTCGTTCGTCATTTCCTAAATCTCTTCCATATTGTTTCGACAAGTCACAGAATCAAATCGACATAAGTTGTTGTATATTAGGAATAACTAAACATACTTCGGTAGTCTTCGGTAGTCTTCGATAGTCTTCGATAGTCTTCGATAGTCATTACTCCTACTTCATTGAAAGCTGTTATCTGACAATACGAGATGAAAAGAGATTCCTCGTTACCATAACTAAGCAACGTTTCACTTAGCAATCGTTCAATGTTGTCTGTCTCATTTATAAAGCGATAATTGTACAAGATGAATGTTAATCTCAACAAAGATGGACTCAAACTCAATACAAAGAACCAATTTTGTCACAACAATCAAACATTTATAGCCTTGTAGTCGTTATAGAGTCTGATCTGTCTAAACGAGTATATACGGTTCGTAGATGGAAGTGTAGTCGGAATATTACGGCCGGTATTCGCAAACTAAATAACACGGCAATCGGTAAGGTGTTCCGAATATGGTTTAGCTGACATTGTTCATGTTAAGATTGCACATGACAAAAAATAAATGTCATTTAAAGGAGGGAGTTGGCCAAGAGAAAGACATCTGCCGTTTCAATGGACAACATTATTCGGGGTTTACGTTGTCTTTCTAATATACGTTTGACTCAACCACGAATATATAGGTGTATAGTTATACATTTGTGACTCAACCCGTACAGTCATGTATGTCAAGAAATAAAAATAAACCTTAAACCTCATGATTGTGTATTGGCTAATTCATGCGTTTCAGTAAAAACATTGCAGACCAATGTATTTGATATGGGGAAGACATGACCGCGGCTGGACCATGTGATAACATATATGTGAAAACATACTGTAATCAAGATTGCTCTAGAAGTTACCCTACTGACAGTTCCAAACTGAGTATTGAAGCGCTGACGAGGAATAGAAATGTGTTAATTTATGACCAATGAGCTATATCACGCTCGCGTGCACATAGCAATCGTTGTGAAATATACATTAACACATTTTGACCCATAACTAGAGTTTTCTGTAACATAATGTGGACGTAGGATTGTACAGATATCCTACTATCGACTAACGATTTAGTATGTATAATACTTACTTCAGTGCTCTATTTATACATTTGCATGCATAGGGGCTTTTGACGTTTGGATTATGGTTTTGAAACTTATTGAACCACTAGTTTACATGCTACTTTTAGATATTCAATATGGCAATAACCACTTGGTCAACAGTGGAACATTGGAAGAATAACCGTAGGTGCTTAAGTGTACGATGACAGATTTGCTAAGAAATTGATTTTACACTTCGTCAGCCTTAATGAACAGGGCAATGTTTTCAAACGTTCATCGCTACACATTAAAGTGTCGATCCTTAAGAGTGTACTAGCTATGGGTGAAATAAATACTGTGTGTGGAATAAGTAATACTTAACATTTGCATTCTAACTAAAATTTATGGTGGTAAAAAGACAGAAAATAGTTTAACCCCGGGGAAAATGCCTTACGGGGATAGTCAGAATTGCTAGAATTATCGCTTCACTACTTTCATAATCATGTTAACTTTAACTGAGAATTAACATTTCAAATGAAAGTAGATAGCGGGCAGGTTTTATGGAGTGTTTAAGTTACAGTAGGCGTAGTTGTTTTAGCACGGCTTACAATTACGTATTTCAAAGGGTTTTGTTTAATATATCTATTTGGTACAATATTGCCTAGTACGTGCACTTAATATTCACCATGCAATAATACATGCAGGTCTATACAAAGCAGATATCAATCTAAACGCTGGTAATTAGAAATGCATATTAAATGTTTTGTTTCCATTGTTTAATCGTAAACAGGTCTGGATGGTGAAAACCTAAATAGCACATATTACATGTTGTACTTAGTGCATGCAGTTAGAACGTATTAAGCATGCAACACTAATAATCATTTGTCAGTGAAATTTTAGCAGGTCAATGTGATAAATATATCATAGTTAATATGACATGGATATAAACTATATTGTTTGCATTGTTTAATCGCAATAATCACCATAAATAATTATAATAGCAGGTCCGGAAAACGTTGCAATACGCTTTCTAATCCAAACAAATTCATTGTCACTTGATGTTTTTTATATATATATATAATACTTAATAAACTTATATAGGGTTTACTCTAGGTTTCGTATCATGAAAACATTCATATTTTAAATTAGTTGAAAACGAAGAAATATCTCTGTACTTTAGGCGAGTTGCCGTGACCAAAAATCGGCCTATTATTAACTACGTCGAAATAATCCCGATATATGGCATGAAGGCTATGAAGTCAAAGCTATTTGTAAATACTATAATTATACTGATATATAAACTGAATATTTGGCCTCAACGTGGAATATAAATCTATCGGATTCATCCTCTCTCAGGGATTGTGTTCTCTTGTCCCTGGATTAGTGAAGTCTATCGTGACTCGTAAGGACCGGTTTTTCTATGTTAAGTCCGTGTTATATTCGCAGTGACATCGGTCACCGTCGTTTATTGAACGGTTATTAAATTATAAATGCGGTCCCATTGGACGACAAATGGTAATTTTGAATCGTGGCACGACAATATGATAATATTAGAACACAGCGGTCAATATAATAATAATTACAATTATATTAATGTGGTCATATGCGCATCATTGGGGTGAAATTATTAATTATTATTGACCATTGTTATAATTTGATTTTTGTAACTCAAGTGTAGCTATTGTATTTTAAACATGTTCTCTCATTTTTAGGTTATATTCTACGAGAACATGCACAAATGAGAAGTAGACTTAGTCAAATGCAATGCATTTCGGACGAAAATCAAATCAACTTTCATGTTCTGAGAAGTTTATCTATGTACGGAACGGTCTCTTGGGGGGGGGGGGGGGGCGTAAAACTGTCTTTTCAGTTGTATATGTTTACTTGAAGAGTTCAAACCAATCTTAATAATACCCAATTGACCTAGATTACTGTTAAACAATTATAAAGTAAAATACATTTACTACCAATGTTCATGTAGCTGTCATTGATTTTCAGGAAGACGAAAACGTTGACCGACATTTTCATGTCTATTTCGTATAATTACAATATTGCAACAAAATAATATTGAACTAAATAAATTGACAATTAAGATTGTCTATATGATAAATAGGAATATTACCATATATTTTATGATTTTTACTGCTGGAAATTATAATATTGCTGGTGGAGATTGTGTCTGCGTTGAGGCATATTAGAACGGTATAGCTCGGTATATTATAACATATTTTTATAAATACTAACAAAATAAATGACAGAACATGTCTTAAAGATGTTTAAATTCCAATGCATAACTTAACAATAGTCTTGCTGTATTATCAAAACCCACACGTGAAATCAGACAACTACCATGTTGCTGATCATGAATGAGAAATACATCGGTGTAACTAGGAATATTGTTCATGTACAACTAAATTTTAAGTAGTTGGCGTTTTACTAGAACTCAGTTGCGAAATAGATTTGCCAATGATACTCGCAAAAGGCGTTACAAAAATGTAGGTAGTATGAAGAGATAGATATATAGAAATCAGTTGTAATTGAACAAACCGCCTTGTTTAAATAAAAGTGCCAGTCATATTTCGCTACGATATATTTGATGCACTTAAAACGTTTCCTCGTCTTGTCAGAGCTTCGTCTGGAAATCCTATGAATTTTCCGCGAATTTGCCTATAATATCTATCACCAATAATTGTGAAGAAACATTCAATAATTGGAAATTCCTTGTTATAATACCCATAGGCGCTTGGAATTAATACGGAAAGCGCTCACGTGCCCCGGAGCAATCAAAGATGACATTATTTGTCATACAGCGTTTAGAAGATCTATAATTATTCATCTTTAGGCTATAACCAATCATATTCCATGATTTGTTCACGTGTTTCAAAACGAGAACTCGACGAGATATCGCGTGAGTTAATGCAATCATTCCAAGTGATAGTAGTCCGTTTACCATTGAAATTCACAATTTAATTCTTATCAGAATAATGTGTCTGTAAAAAGGTCTCGAAAGTTGACACATGACGGGTGTAAGCGACAGCTTCATAAATAACGCTTATTTAAATGATATAGTTTCTACAAAATATAGAGAGAAGACAATATAGTGACAATAAGATACAAATGACACACCGGAAAACGTTATCGGTTATTTAGTTACAAAAAATTAAGGTGCGACACTTTTTGCTGATGTGCCGTTATGTTTATAAATACGAATGTACATTGTATTATTATACTATCGGTAATTATGGTCATTAAATTATGTCAACATGTCAAGAACATAACCCACATGAAAGGCAGTATTCAAAAGAACCAGCCGAATAGAAATGGGTTAATTTATGGATAACAACATCGACTAAATGTAGCGTTTGGTAGGATATGTATTACCGTGACAAAAAGTAAATTGGCGATTTACCCAGTTCAACGGATTTCAAAATGCAGTAAAAAATATGATGGCTCAAAACACAGTACTAAAGTGCAGTAAAAACGAGCTCACATAATTAAAAATTGTCTGAATACGGTATATTGGTCAACCTTAGACAAACATTGCTAAATTCCAACAAAAACAACAACAACAACAGCAACAACACCACGAACAACAACAATACCACGAACAACAACAACAACAACAACAATACCACGAACAACAGCAACAACAACAACAACAACAACACGAACAACAACAACAATACCACGAACAACAACAACAACAACAAGCTTGTACAAGTGTGTACAAATGAACAATGTTGAAGTAATTCACCATTTACCTCAGGCATTATGGCTAATTCATGATAGACAATTAAAATTGATTTCATTAGTGCGCAATTTTCTCCGAATGTATTCAGTGATCTAATTGCTTTACTGTTATACATTGTCTATTCATTAATTAGTCAAATTCAATTAACATTTAAAGTGTAAAACCATTGAACAAAGCGCCAAGCCTAGCAATCAACTGTCAAGTTCGTATGTACAAGGTATCGGTGTGGAATGCTTTAAACTCATATATCAAATATTAGTTAATTTCATACTGTAAGTATCATAGTACGTATCCGAATATTATAAACCTGTCTTGAAACCGATATCATAATAATACAATCAATTTTGCACATCACAGATATTCTTGATCCCAGCCGATCATTTTTCAGTTTTTACACTTTAAAGGACAAACGACTATTTTCTTCTGTATTCAATATTTATTGTTAGGTTCAATTGTTAAACGTTTTGTAGTTATACAAGCTGCCTACCAACTAAAAAGGCACCGATTCCATGCGGTGCTTCTAAATATTGCATGAAATGTTTATAACTTTGTGACATTATTGGCTTATTCTCACAAACCAATAATGACTTCTAACAAATTGTAATTTACAGATTTATTTTATCAATTCCTTGTACGAACAAAACATACATTGTAATACGGGAATTTTCTTGCCGACGTACTCAGAATTATATTTATATTTTATATCTTAATTTAATGAATACTACACACATAACATTGGGAATATAGATTTGCTTTTGCGAACAAAAAACACAATGCCACAGATAAGTCAAAAGGGAAATTTTGTTGCAAAATTACTCAGAATTATTTTTCGATTTATATATCTTAATTTAATGAATACTTTAGAAATAATATAGAGAATATTGATTTATTGATTGCCAACATTCATTAGGTTAAAAAAGCCCATTATTCTAACATACTCACTTTCTAAGTAATTGAGACAAAAATGTGAAATTATCAGAAAGTTTTGATCTTGCTTATGGTTCATTAGCGTCTTTTCATGTAAACACATATCCGAGATGACAACTCACCATGCAGTTACCTCGTTAGAAGACTTTTAGATGAAAACATCAATACCGATTTGATCATCTTCTTAAACATTATGTCGTCTAGACGTTGATGTTTTCTTCCTTTTCTGTTAAATTGAAGGAATAAAAGGGCGTAGAAAATAGATAAAAAAATTAAAGTTACTTTGATATTCCATTATGCCGATATATAAAACATATTAAACACGAACTACTGCCAGACTTCAACGTACCGGAAATTTCCTCTCCGGTGCTTGCAGCGTCATAAATTACATACCTTTTAAATTTCGTAGATATGGTTTGCCACAATAAGGGCGAACTCCGAGTCTCTCTTAGATTGATTAATTTCTACATACAAAGACAATGTATAATTTACGACAAGACAAAATATATCAAAACATACATTTAAACAATAAACTAATATCATAGGGACAACTTTGTACATGTGAGCCACTTACTAACTATATTCTGGTCTTCACGTAATTGGTTTTCTATGAATGACTTGTTTTTAGAGGACACGAGAATAGCAGAGTCATCTGCATATAAAAGCAGCTTGTTCTTGATAACAGCATACATGTCGTTAACATGAACTAGATAGAGAAGTGGACCGAGTATTGACCCGTTGGGAACACTACAGGAAATATTGGCTGTTGAGGACAACACACCTGAAACTTTAACTAACTGATGTCGGTCGGACAAATAGGATGAAAACAATCTGATAAATGATTCATTTAAACCCTTGTGCAATGGTAGCATAATTATTGAACTGCTTTTTTAACGATCAACCTTTATCATAAATATAAAATAAAAGCATCAATAACAAACGTATTTCACCAAACACAGCATGCATTATATTTTACGAGGTACATGCATATAACTTTGGATATTATTCTCGTTTAGAACTGCCTCAGGCCTATAAAGTGTCATAGTTTGAAAGTGTGCAAAATGTACTTTACGAGAAATATACTAAAATTATTATATTGTATACCTTTTTCTCAATTCTCTTTTGTATTGTAACTCGGCAATATATAAGTTTCAACATATAAAGTTCAAAAAAGCACTTTGCTGTGTAGTATAGAAATATAAGTTTCTCATGTCATAATTAAATAACCGATCTCATGTGACCAAGTTATGCAATCCCATATGGAGCGGGATGTCAAATGTTCACATTGCGTAATGGGTCAATTTCGATGACATATTGGTAAACTTCCAGGTGTAGTTAAATAAATGGCGACGTGTTCCACCGAATTTGATTCAAAATATATTAAAAATGCGTCGATTCCGATGACAAATTTAAACACACCAACAGTGATTGTTGTTAACTTACTCTCTCGAAGTCGGAAGTCATTGGCCTATATGGCAGTAAACAAATAACCACACACTTACATCTGTCGAACGCGATCGAACGAACACACGAACAAACGAAAAATTGTTCTATGGCAACAACGCACAAATAACGACACGTTTCTTACTCTGACAAGAGACTTACGCACGTGGTCTGTGTGTATTTAGTTCTGTACTCAATAATGTATACTAATGTTAACGAGAACATATGGTCATTACAAGCTGGTATAAGAAACAGTAATGAAGTACATTCATGTAGACTTCCCAGTCACACGAGTAAGACAGATGGAATCAACACAACAGTGTTATGCTCCCTGTGGACTGTTTATATGGTTTATTTTTTCTGTCTTATAGACCATGTTTATTCTACAAATATACAGTTAATGTGTTTATTACATTTTGTTAATGCGTCGAAATAGCAATGTGGCTATTGTCAAAGAATACATCGCTGTCAACACCCCATTGTTTGTGATGGCGTACTAAGATATAACGTGCCGATATGGCATATACATAATAATTGGGTAAATAAAAACGCCATCGTCTTCAAAAACTATTTTCTTCCGTCGGGGTTTTCATCTGTTTGTTTTATCTGTAGACATAACAAAATTATATCAATAAAACGCTAGTGCTGTATCCCAATGACAGGGGTATGCCATGCCAAAGCAAATTGTACGAACGCTATGATATTCATTTTTCCTAAATGATTAAAATAAATTAAAGAATTATGTAGACACAATCAATTAAACTGTTTAACAGGCATTAATTGTCTGTACACAGCGGAAAGCTTTTGTTTAAATACATATTTACTTTGTTAACAATATTATCGGTGAAGTTGGCTCGTTGGCCCAAAGTCAACAAGTTGTATAAACTTATGTTATAACGTGCATAACGTTAGCCAACAACAACATGGTGTCATACATTCAAACCTGTGTTTGTAGTTATGTGCACCAAACAGTCAGTCACAAGTCTTGTTAAACAACTTCGACATTTTGATATAAATCTCAATCAATGAGTTTTTTTATGCGAAATAATTAACCTTGATCTCATGTCCGATATTTCAATACATGTGTTGACCGTCTCTAGTAGGGTGTTGTTAACGGCAGGTAAAATCGGTTGCAGCTCGAAAAAGAGCTTTTCTAGAGAGGTTTTGTTTACTCATCATGTCACCATGTCTCTGAATAATACAATATTATATCCGTGTTATGTAAGACAGACTATTCAACATGCAATTTACGTATAATTGTCAAAGTGGCCTCTGCTATCTAAGTCTAATTCAATGAATATTCCTGCAATATACATATATAATTACGTCTGATCGGAGCAGCGCATGCGAGACATTAATATGTCAATGAAACTTGAAACACGAAATCTAATTAGGTTTTATATCAAAGTTATATTAAATTAATAAATTTGAAGTCTAACATGTACATGAAATGAAGTCATTAACCTGTACTTCAATACTTTCATAAAAATTCAAATTAAGATTTCACAACAATATATTTTAGTTTTTTAGTTATATTGTAATTTATTTATTATTTTTTCATCAACCCGCTGTTTTGACATATGTACAAATGTATAATTATATAATGTTTTGAAAACCCCCGCTGTTTTGGCATTATGTATTGCAAATTACTATATAAGGTTTAGAAAAAGCTGTGCAATAACAACATGTGACTTATCTATTGATTTAAGTTTAAGTAATTTAATCATGTTGAACTGTCTCTTATATCTTAAATTCCGCTTGATTTATTGTGATATAACTTGCTTCGTTACTATGGTGACCAAACGTAAACGTTTTGAAATTGAGTTTAAGGAAGAGTAAGTTTTTAAAACATCATTCACCTTAAGGTAAATACGCACATAAAATAATTCGGTATATATTTCAAATACAAATTTTTGCAAACGTTAGACTAAAAGTTAATGCCAATAATTTATCAAATACTGATTTTTTTAATACAATGTACTTATTACAGTTACTATTCCATGAACAAAATACTCTGAATAGTGTCTCAATCAGACCCACTGTCAGTTCTTAAAAACACAATAAAAATTCTGAACATTTTCGATGACTTCTTCTTAAAATTATAGAAACAAATGAAAAGCGATATTTTTTTTGTCAAACAGTGGGCTTTCTGGAGACCGACTCACACCAAATATGTATGTTTGTTCTAAATATAAGCACAACCCATATTTTATTACACGATTTCTTTTTATTTATATAAATGGCTCAATGTGTTTTTATATGCCGTTTTGCTTGATGTAAATGGAATATGATAAGACAAAAATGCAATTTCAGAAAATAAGTTTCCCGCCTTTGAATGTTATTCGCATTTATACATACCTAGAATTGATGCCATACAGTAGATATACATGTAAAATATACTTAGATTACAACTATTGTTCGTGTTTACGGGCCTTTCAACGTTTTAATACTGTTATTTAACTTTTGAGACTAAAGGCTGTTGTAACTAGGTCATTCAGCGTAGGCATTCCGCCTTTTGGTTGCTGTATCTTTTCTACTGGGTCATTCAGCTAGTTATAATTTATTTTACTTTTCGACAGCTTGGACTTGGGCGGATCTGCGCTTGTTTAGTTGGGCATTGTTCTTTGTGTGTTTTTAATGTTTTCTGTGCTCGGCTGGTTAAGTTGAGTGCTGCCTTCCCTGTCTGACTTAATATGATCTTTTTTTATAGATTCGCACAGCCTCCAAGCCATTATTGATATTTAGCCTATTTCAAGTATAGTGATACTGGAGTAATTGTGAGAAAATACATATTTGTACCACCGAACACCATTTCGTGAGTTTTGTATGTAAGCAATAACATAATTTAACGTTGTTTTCATTGATTTACAAAACTTTTATTTTATTGACATTCTTCTAGAATTTCTGTCTGACATGAGATCGGTATGGGTTGCGTGTGTGTTAGGTTATGAAACAGATATTTCCTCCGAAATAATGTCTATCCGAGTACTTGTCTTACTCAGAATTACAAGTATTTAAGATTTTTTATATCCACAATTAATGAATACCTCACAAATAACATATATTAGGAAATATTGATTAATCGATTGACAAAATTCATTAAGTTAAGAAAACCTCATCATTCTAACATACTCACTTTATAAGCAATTGAGACAAAATTGTGGAATTATCAGAAAGTTGTGATCATGCTTATGGTTCATTAGCGTCTTTTCATGTAACCACAGATCCAAAAGCACAGCTCACCATACAGTTATCTCGTTAGAAGACTTTTAGATAAAAACATAAATACCAATTTGATCATCTTCTTAAACATAATGTCGTCTAGACGTTGATGTTTCCTTCCTTTTTGTTGAATGAAGAGAATAAAAGGGCGTAGAAAATAGATGTAAAACTTTAAGTAACTTTGATATTCCATTATGCCGATATATGAAACATATCAAACACGAACTACTGCCAGACTTGTTCAACGTACCGGTAATTTCCTCTCTCGTGCCAGCATCGTCATGAATTATGTACCCTTTATATTTCGTAGATATAGCATGACACAGCCAGGGGCGAACTTCGGGCCTCCAGCACTCAAAAACGGGCACTCTACCATTAGGCTACCAATGTGGTTCATCATTTGCTTCGAAATTATGATTTAATATGCGAAACTAACTTCTCTTATGCAATGTTAGCTAAGCATTTAATCACCAGTTATCAGACATCACGTGTAGTGCTTTTTTCCTGGTCAACCTTTAAACTAAAAGCACCACTGACGAACGTACGTCACAAAATACATCACACATTATATTTTACGAAGTACATACATATAACTTTGTGAATTATTCAGTCAAATGTCTCTCGATAGAACTTCCAAACACCTTGAAATAAAGTGTCATAGTTTGAAAGTGTACATGTATACATGTACTTTATAGGAGTAATATACTGTACTTCAAAAGAGTATTCAGTTATTATATTGTATAACTTGTTCTCAATTCTCTGTTGCATTGTTACTCAACTACACATAAGTTTAAAATATAACTTTCAACAAAAGCACTTAAATTTATAGCATATAAATTTAAGTTATTCATGTCATAAATATATAAACGGTATCAAGTGACTGATTGAAGGCAATTCGAGTGAGAGTGGAAGTTCAATGGTTCAAATTGTGGAATGGGTGAATGATGATAACATATATGTTCGCTAACACCTCGAATGAACAAATGCACTCTCGTCCAAATGAACTCTCGAACAGAAGGACGGACGGTCGGACGAGATGAAAACGAACGAACGAACGAATAAAGAATAATGTGTTTTATGGCAACAATGAAATTGTTAGAAATTCTGACACGGGCCTCGTATGTATATTAATCAATACTCATTAATGTATAATAATGTTAACGAGAACTTATGGTCATTAGAAGCTGGCATAAGAAACAGTAACAAGTACATTAATGCAAACATTGCAGTCACACGAGTCCAGACATATGACATCAGTGTAAGTGTGGTATGCTCTCTGTAGACTGTTTGTATGGTATATTTTTTTCTGTCTAAAAGACCATGTTTGTTCTACAAATATACAGCTTATGTGCTTATTACATTCTATTAGTGCGTAGAAATAGCAATGTGGCTATTGTCAATGAATTCATCGCTGTCAACACCCCAATGTTTTTGATGGCATACTAAGATATAACATGCCGCTATGGCTTATACAGAATAATTTGGTAATAAAAACGCCAGCCTCTTCAAAAACTATTTGCTTCCTGAGGGGTTTCGTCTGTAGACATAATCGGATTGTGTCAATAAAAGCGCTAGTGCCGTATCCAATGGCGGGGGTATGCCATACCAAAGCAAATAGAACAAGCGCTATGATATTTATTTTTTCCTAAATGATTAAAATAAATTAATGAATTATGTATACGCAATGAATTAAACTGTTCAACGCGCATTGGTTGTTTGCATTAAAAAGGAAAGCTTTTGTTTTGAATACATGTTTACTTTGCTATCAGTTGGCCAAAAGTAAACAAACTGATATAATTTATTTTATCACATGTATAACGTGAGCCAAAAACAGCATGCTACTGTACATTCAAACCTGCGTTTCTGGTCACGTGAATCAATAAGCCATGTGTCTTGTTAAAAAAGCCGATATTATCATACATAATTGATTTTGTGCGAAGTAACTTTCGGCTATTTGATGGCTAAAACATTTTTTTAAAGCTGAACTTTGATTTTGGGCTTTTTGACATCTGAATCTCGGACTTTCAGCGATATAGTTTCATTCAGTTGTGTGTTTAGCATTGTACCGTGTAATTGTGGCCTTTGTTATTTCTATTTTCTATGTGTCGCTGTTTCAGTTGAGTGCTGCCTTCCCTGTCCGATTTTTCAATATCTTTATGCAGATGTTGATCGTTACCGATATGTTGATGTTTAAGGCATGTGAAATTGGTTTATCAATAATTCATCCCTAATGCAGTCTGACACCTTAATTGGAGGATGGTTGCTGCTTGAAGATTTTTTGTAAGTTTAACAGTTTAACAAATTCCGTTTAATACTTTGAAGTAATTGCGCCTCCTGTTCCCTTGTTATTATGTCTGTTAAGCGGATTTTGACGAGTAATGAAGAAGAATGGCTTCTCTAGAGAGGTTTCCATTTACTTGTCATGCCTACATGTCTCTGAAGATTCTATTATTATCATCTCCTTTTTATTTAAGACAATATATTTAACATGTAATACACGTATAAGTGTCAACGTCACATCTGCTTTCTAGACAATTCCACGAATACGAAAGCAATATAATTATATAATTACGTCTAATCGGAGCAGCACATGCGAGACGTTAACTATGTTAATGAAACTTGTAACACGAAACCTAATTTTTGGGCTAGAATGACTGGCCTAGAAACCTTCCCACGTTTAGATAATAATAGATTCGAAATCTAACATGTACATGGAAATATGTCATAAACCTTTACTTCAATACTATCATAACAATTCAAACCATGATTTCACAACAATATATTTAGTATACTCTAAACATCACATATTCACAGGGATATTAAATTTCGTCGATTTTGATAACAATTGCATTTCCGTGGATTACAAAGCATGAATGGAAAATTCATGTTCTGTACTTGGGGGGTCGGATAAACGTTGGGATTAGATTTCATGGTCCAGGGCTGGTATTCACAAAGCATCTTAGTAGAAAACTTAGATTTTTCTTAAAAACACGAAGATTTCTAAAGTATGTCAGCCTAACATGATAATCAAGATTATTGATTTTTTGCATAGGTTTAAATCATTATGTAAAGAGCTTCTATAATCACTAAGAAAACATGGGTTAATCTTCAATTTGTGCACGATATATGCAATACTATTTTTTAACTTAAGTCAAAATATTTAAGTTTTCAACTAAGATGCTTTGTGAATACCAGCCCAGTTTAACAGCGAAATCAAGACAATTCAACTGTCTTGAAAAAACATAATTTATTATGTAAATAGTTTACAGCATTAGTAATATTATTGCATTAAATCAATTATTTTTATATAAACTCGCTGTTTTGACACCATGTATTACAAATTACTAAATAAGGTATTGAAAAAGCTCTGCAATATGAAAATTTGACTTATCTATTGATATAAGTTTCAGTAATTTAATTATGTTGAACTATCTCTTAAATCTTAAATCCCGCTTGTTTGTTTGTTATCTAACTTACTTCGTTACTAAGATGTCCAATAGTCACAGCTCTCAAATTGGCAATAAGGAGGCGTTATTCTAATAAGGCATTTGCCTTTCTCTAAATACACACATGAAAGAATCCGGTGTATGTTTCAAAAACAGAATTCCATTTACGCAAGGCTATGAATAATGCTCAAAAAGAATTATAGAAACAAGGAAAAGGCGACATTTTGCCGGGTTAACATCCTGGATAAAATATTAATGTTTTTGTATTCTAAATATAAGCACAATATCTTATTACACGTTTTTGTCTTATTAATGTAAATGGCTAAAGGTGTATCTATTTGCCGTTTGGTAAACGGTATGGTAAAAATGCGATTTCAGAAAAAAAGTGTCCCGACTTTGAATGGTATTCACTTGTATACATGCCTAAAAGTGATCTTAGTCGGTAGATATATACAAATATAGAGGATATTTGTTGATTTTGGTGTAAGATGGAAATTTATTTCACCGAGTGATCACAGAAAATCAAGATTTTCACGAGTGGCACATTTTCTGTTTATTATATGCCTCCAGTTCTCCTAAAATGTGCCGTAATTGGCTTCATTGGGAAAAAGCACGTCGAAATTGGAACGTCGCGACGTGAGAATTATGACGTCGTGATGACATAACGACATGAACTTGAACCAGCTTCTAAAACAGTGAAACTAACAAAGTGGTTACTTCGCTGTTATTTTCACTGTTATTTTCTCTGGAAAAACTCCATAATACATTGAAAGCAAATAATAAATATACTAAGATTACAACTCTCGTTCGTGTTTATGTATTCACACAGCCTCCAAGCCATTATTGATATTTAGCCTATTTCTCATATAGCGATACTGGCGCAATTGTGAGCAAATACTTATTTTTTACAAGCGAACAACATTTTGAGAGTTTTGTATGTAAGCAATAAAACGATTTAACGTTGTTTTCATTGATTTACAAAACTTTTCCTTTTATTTTATTGTCATTCTTATAGAATTTCCGTCTGACACGAGATCTCAATGGGTTGTGTGTCTAAAAGGTTATGTAACAGACATATATTTCGTCTAAAATAATGTCTATCCGAGTACTTGTCTACATATTGTACTAATTCAATGAATTTGTTATTTTACTGTTCTTCTTAGAGTTTCTGTCTGACAATGTCTCGGTGCATGTTTTCATGGATATGTTATTATTACCCGAAATAATCTTGTCACAGTACTAGACATAAGTACAAATACGCCCCCTCCTTGTGTGCAGTCGTTAACCTAAGTCATCTTCCCGAAAACAGTTATAAGAAGCCGGATAGTTAAGAAACGCAAGATAATTATATTGACCAATGTGATCAGATAAGGGGTTCGTCATGTGTCCTAGCATAATGTCTTTAGCCACGAAACATATCGGACACATTCCGACGTCTTCTTGATGTAAGCATTGGAAAAATAAATAGCCGTACCATTGGCGTGAGTTCAATTTTTTTATTATAACTAAACAGAAAATAGTAATAAGACACGTTTTAACGAGGTATGATAATGATTTTACATAATAGAACTCGGATCGTTACGTTTGTACTATATTATGCATAATATTGAACTATAAAATATGTTTATAAAAAGTGAACAATACATTATTAAAGATCAATGTTTACCTCATTATAACATTAAGTAAAGCTCCTTTCTAGAGCCTGTCCCATGAAATAAATTTAGGGGCATTAACCCGTGTACTATTCTATCTCCTTAGTACATTATTCTATTTCAATCTCTGAAAACGTATTCTAAATAAAATTAATTGAATGACATCATTGCATCTTATGTAAGTCCTTAGTGTACATTTAATTGAAATAAGGGAATAAGGGAAATGCGCACTAAGAATTCAAGTTGATCAAATTACACACCGCCATGTCAAAGTGACGAGTGTTCAAGATAATTATATGTCAAGTCATCAATTGTGCAAGAAACTTTGACATATAATCAGATTATGAATGTTTGCACAATGAGCAGCGCTCTTAAATCATGCCCTGTTCAATAGAGCATTGTTACAAAACATTATAATTATGTCAACAAATCGCACGAGCATGTAAATTATCATGTGCTGCTGGTATATTTGCCGGCAATTGTCAAGTTTGTATGTAGCTTTAAAATAAAATAAAAAATATACATGTACCAGATTTATATAGCCCCTTTTTCATGCGAACGCACGCTCAAAGGCACATTATTGTGTTGCAGCCACAAGGGCGCAGGTACATCCTCTACCAGTGCAGATACAGCATGATCCGACCAGAGGGACAGACTGAGAGAAGCCCCTGAATGGAGAGAGAGACATTAGATACAGGCATGTCCGGTGCTGCAGAAGTGCGCCTAGCTCTTATTTCGAATAGACAGTCCGGTTCCTTAATGTACCCGGTGTATAGCACCGATACACAGCTTCCTGGCACTTCCAGATATTTTGCAGACTACACGACCAGATATAGCGGGAAATATATTATTTAACCATTATCAGTATGGACTACTGTCGTTCATATATTGTATTGAACCTATCCTAGCCCGTATCCAAATATTATAAACCTGCCTCGTAACCGATTTGATAATAATACATTTATCCTGATGGGCCTCTATCCACATGTCATGTTTAATGGACCTAGTTACTTGTGTGTCAGGATCCAGATTGCATATGTTTTGTACGATGCAACTAAATGTTGCATGCAATGTTACAACTTTGTGACATTATTGACACATTCAGACATACCAATAATGACTTCTAACAAATTTTAATTTGCCGATTCATTTCATCAATTGCTTTTACCAACAGAACAAACGCACCACTACTAACATAAAGTAACCTGTAGCATTAAGTGTTCAAACTTAGTGACATTATTTGACATACCAATACTGACTTCTAACAAATTGAAAGTTGCCGATTTATTTTTATTATTTGCTTTTAGGAACAAAATATACAATGTCATAGATAACTGTCAATAGGAGAATTTTCCTGCCCACTTTTTCAGAAATGTTTTTACACTTAACCGATTTAAAAACGCAACAGTGGGTTTTTGATAAATTTACGTCAGTTAATGTGCTTCAATTCTATTGAAATTTTACATGTAATGAAATCAATACATGAAGTCATAGATGTGCAAATTTCATTGTAATCAAGGTTTAGATGGTCACAAAACCAAACCACGAAATGTACTGATCGACAATGTCAAGTTCGCAAAATTAATAATGTATTTATAAGCTGCAACTTGCTATTAAAGTCAGGCGTCTTTGCCTCATTGGCGGGAAAATAAAGTGTTGTAGGATGTTGTTCCACACAACTATGAGGAAAACACGTATCAATCCAAACGTTCAGAAGTTTCTGCTTGATGATGCACTTCTTGATGGCCAATTGTGTCTGCCTTCAAATTTTGTTTCACGAGTAAAAATGCAATGAGCTCCACAACCTCAACATGAGCTGTCAGCAAGTTTTTGCTCATCTAGCATAGGCTGCATTGTTTCAATGGTTAAGAATGTACATTTCTTATGTCTATGGCATATCAAACCCGTAACCGGAAGTGGATAATGGAATATGTCAAGATAAATAAGAAGACAGACAAAATGAAGCGATTTTCAACATGGGCCATAGTAAACATTACTCAAAATGTTACGGAATGTATATTTTAGCAAAATTACTTAATCGTACGCATCATTGCCTTCAAATTGTAGGTATAACAAAAATATCTTTGACCGGAAGTGGGGTCTTTATAGAAAACATTCGTTTGGTGCCATCATGTTTACGCGCTTGTATCGTCGGCATACCTGACGCAGACAATCGAAGATGGAAACTGCCTCTTGAAAACACTATGTAAGTCTAAATATCGTCAACAGACGATAGTTAATCTACTTTGTCATGATTAAACGTCACATAACTGCTTAAAGCAAGTCGATGGCGCCAGGATGTTATGTATCCTGAAAGCGTGGCACCGTATACAACGCACTTCAAAATTTGAGTTTATGTTTTTTTGTTGGGATATCGTTTTTCTATAAATTGTCAGTCAAATCGCCACGCCCAGTGGTTTTGCTCACACGTCACGTGTAAATAATGAAAATGACGCCACTCTGACGTAATGGGCTAAATTGAAATATTTTTTCGTAGAAAATCGTACCAGGCATAAGACTAGCGTCCCATTTATTAGTTTATACTCCAATAAAATTTAAATAATAATTAATACAAAAAAATATCGACCCCCAAAATAGTTGCGTTTCTAAATCGGTTAAGTGTAGATGTTTTATGAAGCTTCATTTAAAGAATACTTGAGAGAAATAATCGATTAATTGATTTAAAACATTCATTAATTTAAGACAAACTCATCATTCTAACGTACTCACTTTCTAAGTAATTGAGACTAAAAATGTGAAATTATCAGAAAGTTGTCATCATGCTTATGGTTCATTAGCGTCTTTTCATGTAACCACAGATCCAAAAGCACATCTCATCATGCAGTTACCTCGTTAGAAGACTTTTAGAATAGAACATCAATACCGATTTGATCATCTTCTTAAACATTATGTCGTCTAGACGTTGATGTTTTCTTCCTTTTTGTTGAATTGAAGAGAATAAAGGGCGAAGAAAATTGATATAAAACTTTAAATTACTTTGATATTCCATTTTGCCGATATATAAAACATATTAAACATGAACTACTGCCAGACATGATCAAAGACCCGGAAGTTCCCTCTCACAATGTACTTATTATATACGGTTATATGCAGCCAGGAATTTCGGGCCTCCCGCACTGGAAACGGGCACTCTACCACTAGACTACCGAGGCAGTTCATCATTAATTTTGCTTCGAAACTATGATTTTATATGCGACACTTACTTCTCTTATGCAATGTTAGCGAAGCATTCAATCACCAGTTATCAGACATCACGTGTAGTGCTTTCTTCATGAGCAACCTTTATCATGTATATACACTAAAAGCACCACTGACGAACGTAAGTCACAAAATACATCATACATTATATTTTACGAAGTACAAAGATAAGATAAGATAAATTTATTAACGTCTCACTCTTGTACATGCATATAATTATGTGAATTATTCAGTGACACATCCCTCGTATAGAACTGCCGCACGCTTACTTTTAAGTATACTAAAATACTGTACACTTCAAAACAACATTCTCTATTTACATGGCAATAAATAACGTTAAAATATAAATTTACTCCCGCGAAGTCTAAGGCCATTGGCCTATCTGACATGGCAAAACGAATGACCACGCACTCACAACTCTCGAACGCAAACAGACTCTCGAAATCTCGAACGAACTCAAGTGTTTTATGGCAACATTGAAATTGGAAGAAATCCTGACACTTTTCTAACTCTGGCTCGTGACTTACGCACGTGGTCTGCGTGTGTATAGTCCTGTACTCAATAATGTATATTAATGTTAACGAGGACGTATGGACATTAGACGCTGGCAAAATAAACAGCAATAAAGTACATTCATGTAAACATTCCAGTCACACGAGAGTTAAGACAGATGACATCAGTGTTATAGTGTTATGCTCCCTGTAGACTGTTTGTATAGTACATTTTTTCTGTTTTACAGACCATGTTTGTTCTACAAATATACAGTTAATTTGCTTATAACATATTAGTGTTAGTGCTTCAAAATAGCAATGTGGCTATTGTCAACAAATTCATCGCTGTCAACACCCAAATGTTTTTGATGGCATACTAAGATATAACGTGCCGCTATGGCTTATACAGAATAATTGGGTAATAAAATCGCCAGCCTCTTCAAAAACTATTTGCTTCCTTTGGGGTTTTCATCTGTATGTTTTGTCTGTAGACATAATAGGATTATGTCAATAAAAGCGCTAGTGCTGTATCCAATGGCGGGGGTATACCATGCCAAAGCAAATAGTACGAACGCTATGATATTTATTTTGTCCTAAATGATTAGAATAAATTAATGAATTATGTAGACGCAATTAATTAAACTGTTCAACACGCATTGATTGTCTGCATTATAATAAAGAGATCTTGTTTAAAATACATATTTACTTTGTTGGTGAAATTGGCTTCAGTAAACAAGTTGTTTTCATTTATTTTATCCCGTGTATAACGTGAGCCAATAACAGCATGGTACCATTCATTCAACCTGCGTTAGTGATCACGTGCAACAAACAGCCACATGTCTTGTTTAAGCAGTCTATATTTTGATATATATCTCAATTATTTTTATTGTGCGTATTTATTTACTTGGATCGCATTAATATTCGTTTACTTCGTGGTTATACGTAAGAATGTTCTTACAAGATAAAATTAAAAACTTGATAGAATAAGACGGTTAATCACGGAATATTCATCATGCCCGGTTAATACTGTCGAATTATACAATTAAATGCATTTTCTATCTACTAACGTTTTGTAAGCAGTCAGTATTGATATAAATTTCGAGTCTGACAGCTAAAGGCAGGTTAGATTGTATACTGGACATGGCTTTGAATTTCGGATGAAACAGCGTTATGATGTGCATTCTTCCGTGTAATTGTGATCCGTGTCGTTGTGTGTTATTTCTGTTTTCTGTGATCGCCTATTTCAGTTGAGTGCTGCCTTCCCTGTTCGATTTTTCAATATCCGTATTTATGCACGTGTTGGCCATTTCTGTCAGTTGTGGCTCACGGCAGATGGAGTTGGTTCATCAAGAATCATCTCAGAATCACACTGTAATAAGCGGCTCGAAGATATTTTTTAATTTGACAGTTCGTTCAACAAATGCCTTGCAACATAGTATCTGAGCTAGTTATTGCGTTTCCTTTCCGTCTTCTCGTTAGTATGTCTGCTAAGCAGATTTTGACGAGTAATGAATAAGAATGGCTTCTTTAGAGAGGTTTGATGTTACTTATCAAGTCTACATGTCTCTGAATAATATATTATACCCTTATTATGTAAGACAACCTATGAAACATTCAATGCACGTATTGTTGTCAACGTCTAGTCTAATTCTAAGAATATAACGACAATATAATTATACGATACAAATATTTTTACGTCTCATCGGAGCAGCGCGCACGAGACGTTAGTATGTTAATGAAACTTGAAACACGAAACTTAATTTTCCAGAAAACCTTTCGTCGTTTACATATTAATTAGATTTTATATCTAATTAATAGATTCGAAATATCACATGTACATGATATGATGTTATAAATGTGTACTTAGATAATATCAAGTTAAAACCAAGATTTAATTATTTTGTTTATTAATTATGTGTTACAAAATACTATATAATTATAATATAATAATGTTGTATTAACATGTGTCTTATCTATTGATTCAAGTTTAAGTTATTTAATCATGGTGAATGACTCTCTAATCTTAATTACCGCTTGGTATCTTGTGATATAACTTACTTCGTTACTATGGGGACCAAACGTAAACGTTCTAAAATTGAGTTTAATGAGTAGTTAGCTGTTTAAAACAGCAGTAGCCTTTCTCTAAATAAGCAGCTGTACGAATTCGATATATATTTAAAAAATAAATACTAAATCGTTAGATTTTTGTCAAAAAGAGTGGATAAACTTCCTGGAGATAGACTCACACAAAGTATTTATATAAATGTGTTTTGTTTCTAAATATATGAACAACACATGTTTTATTACATATTTTTCTGATTTATTTAAATGGCTAAAGGTGTATTTTTATGCCAATTTGCTTGAAACAAATGGTTAACAGAATGGTAAAAATGTGATTTCAGCAAATAAGTTTCCCGTGCTTGAATGATATTCGCTTGTATAAATATGCATAAAGTGATTTTATACGGTGGATATATAATTATATATACTTTGTTTACAATTCTCGTTCGTGTTTATGCATTCGCAAAGCCTACAGGCCATTATTGATATTTAGCCTATTTCTAGTATAGCGATACTGGCGCATTTGTGAGCAAATACTTATTTTTACTAGCGAACAACATTTTGTATGTAAGCAATAAAATGATTTAACGTTGTTTTCATTGATTTACAAAACTTTTCCTTTTTTTATTGACATTCATCTACAATTGCTGTCTGACACGAGATCACAATGGGTTGTGTGTTTATAAGGTTATGTAACAGAAATATATTTCAACCGAAATAATGTCTATCCGAGTTTTTGTTTACATATTGTACACATACAGTGATTTTGTTATACATCGTTCTTTGTAGAATATAATTTATCTTTGAGTCAGACTGTGTGTATGCTTGTTAGGGATATGTTATAGAGAGAGAGAGGTATTACATCCGAAATAACCTTTATCCGAGTACTTGACAAGTGTACCTATTGTACCTCGATTTCGGAATTGATATTTACTGTCCTTTTTAGAATTTTGTGGTTGCATATGTGTTTAAGGGAAACGTTATAGAGAGTACTTACATCCGAAATAATTTTGTCCGAGTACTAATGCAAATACGCACCCTCCATGAGCGTTTTCCAATTACGAACTCTGGTTACACGAGTAACACGAGTTGTAAAAGGAACGGGTCGGGTAAACGCAGTGCGCATGCGTATAATCTCTAACCTACTCGACCCAAGTAACCTCCAGTCTTTCGCGGGTTCTCTAGAGTCAAAATGGCGGAAAGCGTGATATAATCTCTAACCTAAATTTTGAACTTTGGGAACATTACATTTCGTTGCACATATCAGACAGTTTATTATAATACAGTTGTTTTACATCATAATATCATCCTCCTCGTCGCTGTTAAGCATTTCTTCTAACATCATAATTGCAAGACCTTTGGTCGCTTTTTTGATACGTTCTTGATATCACTACCGAGTTATCCGACTGCGCATGCCCAAATTTCTACTCGGGGTACTCGGGTTGCTAATTGGAAAACGTTCCATGTGTACGGTCGTTAAGTGATATTCCCGAAAACAGCTATAACGAGCCGGATAGTTAAGCTCTTCTAGATTATCTATTGACAAATGTGATCAGATATAGGGGGCTCGTCTTGTGTCCAATGATAATGTCTTTAGTCATGAAGCATTGTAGTTCTATTCAACATACGTATATCGGACACATTTCGACGAGAGCTCTCCTTGAGATATAAATAGCTGTACCATTGGCACGAATTCAATTATTATAACTAATCAGACTATTATCAACAAAGAATCTGATGCAAAATTGAAATTTTTAAAATATGAATTATGTACTGTGACAGTTTTGTTTCGAAGTCGTTTAAAACCATGCATAACACGTTTGAACGTGAATTTGTATGCTACAAGTGTTCTAAATAAATGGGTTATGATAATAATAGCCCTTCGCGTTATTGAGATCGTACGTTATGTTTGTAGTATATAATGCATAATATTGAATAGAGGATCTTGCATGAGTGCTCATTACATACGATATTTATTAAACGAGTGGACAAAATGGTATAACACGAGGCTTTGCCGAGTGTCATATTGTTTTTGTCGACGAGCACGAATGTTAGATTCTATTTATCGCATAACCTTAGAACACGCTTATTATTGTTCAAAAGGATGATGTACGCTGCATATCTTTCAGCCACAATTCAGCGGTACAATGAGCGCGACGTCATGGCGACGTTGATATTATCCTGACGTCATTGACGGATCAATGCATGGATTGGCTAACGTCACGTCAAGCTAATTTACATATTTATTGCACAGTCTGGGAGTGCCGAACGATATTTACGGCACGGCTTTACGGCACTCCTGGACCGCAGGTTATGTGATAAAGTAAATTATTCAATGCGAAAACTACTTGAACTATATAATATCAAATACGTAGATCAACATGATTTGTGAACAGAACGAAATGACATTTAAGCTTTTAAGGCGATCCTCTCGAGAGCCTGAACCCTACAGCAAATTTGAGAGGATAGTTTTGAAGCGTTCCTACGCGAAATGGTCGTTAGTGCACTATTCTATTTCAATGTCTGAATACTTACTCTCTATAACATTAATTGAATGACATCATGCCACGCGTTATCTTACGTAAGTCCTTAGTGCTCGTTAGTGCACAATTCTATTTCAATGCCTCAATACTTACTCTCTATAACATGAATTGAATGACATTATGCCACGCATTATCTTACGTAAATCCTTAGTGTACATTTAATTGAATTAAGGAAATGA
This sequence comes from Spisula solida, assembly GCA_947247005.1. Taxonomy (NCBI): domain Eukaryota; kingdom Metazoa; phylum Mollusca; class Bivalvia; order Venerida; family Mactridae; genus Spisula; species Spisula solida. Next base: position 41,096,273 of record OX365959.1, on the reverse strand, counting down.
GGGAAATGAGCACTAAGAATTCAAGATGATCACATGACACACCCGTAGGTTAAAAGTCTAGTTTTTCAGATAATTATATGTCAAATCACCAAATGTGCAAGAAACGTAGACATATAATCAAATTATGAATGTTCGCACAATGAACAGTGCTCTTAAATCATGTCCTGTTAAATTGAGTAGTGTTACCAAACAATATCATTATGTCAACAAATCGCAGGAGCATGTACATTACCATGTGCTTACAAACTATTTGCTCGTTTGTTTGTTCACAGATATTCATAGCTCAAGGTTTTGATTAGCTTTCATTGATTAAATGTTACGCAAATATAAAAGGTGTACCTTTTACAGCATTTGAATTTGAAACAAAACAGAATACATAAAAAAATACAACAGAATAAAACAGTACCGAACAAAACAGAACAAAATGGAACCGAACACCTCTTTTATTCTTTCTCAATGCATACACAACATGCAAATACGAGGAACACATATATTTGATAAGAGGCTACACTTGTCTAGAAATAACGAGCATATTTTCGATTGGTGATGTTCGAGTATGAAGCTGTTTTGGATACGATCAGTAGAGTGGCCGCGGCGAGTGCGCAGTCCATGGCGCCAAAGAAGCCACTTTATTACCGTCACATCAAGATTGGACCTTCATTGGCCAAATTGTAATATGGAATGTCGTTGAAATGAAAATTGCCATTATGTACCGTGTAGTCATGAAGTGATATTTAAACAGTTGTCTTTTGGATTTTTCAGGAAAGGACGTCAACTATCAATCCCTGTATCGACGTATACCGGAACAGTACCTGAAGGCAATGCCGCAGAAGATTCTTGTCAACACAACTGTTGAATTGTGCGCATCCTTTTGTGCAATGGAGGTGGAGTTTGAATGCAAATCTTTCGATATCGACTATACGGATATGGAATGTCATTTACATAACCACACCCACACGGAGCCGCTAATTGGTCTACAACACGCGATGGGCTTCGACCATTATAGAAGTAAGTACGCTAGTAATATACTAGTTTAGCAGCCCAAGTGACTTTAATTGGATTTGATGCCTTTTTCAACAGAACCTGCTTTATGTCATATTCGACAGACAATAATTTAGCTAACCAATTTTTATAAGCTATCAATTACATGTACCAGGCTGAGCACTTTTCTAGATTTCACCTTACCCGATGAACTGCCAAATGGGGGATTCGAACTTAAGATCAAAACACTTTTGGCAGTGTATTGTTTATTATTACAATGAGCACACATGAACATACCGCTACACGATAAAGAATATCGAAAATAAGTTTGATCACATTGTTAATTCCATATATTACTTACAATAAATAACCAGTTTCCATTGACGTGTGCCGGGTATTTCGTGTACCTTACAGACGAAGGCCGGAACACGCATTGGCAGTGTCAACTTTTTAAATCATAAAGTGTCTTCTTTTTTGATCCTCCTTAAAAACAATCGCCCCTGGTCGTGCATTCACACGGATAATACATACAAACATCCACCTTACAAAGTTATGGATTAATGTTTAGCATCTATATGAGCAGCGTATGAGAGCATCTCATATTTTGTCAAATGAAAATCTAAATAAATAGATTATTAATTCAATATACATAAATGTGCTACAAATGCGCATAAAAGACGTTTCACCATTGAACCTGTCTTGACATTATCTGCAGTCATTCGGATTAATTCTGAATTCCATGTTGATTAACGAGTCTTACAGTTCCCCTTCTATTACTGAATGTGACCTTTTGATGTCCCTGCCAGGGAACATACATCATTTGGGAAACCACTAATGACGATTATCAAAGAAGCCTTTTACAAAATTCGAGGAACTAGTCGATCTTAGACACTGATTTATTGTGACCTAGACCGAGACATTATATGTGTTCTTGTAAGTCAGTATCCTTTGATGATACTTGGGATAGTTACAAAATACTGAGAAAAATGTTCAGTGCTTTTATATGCCCAATAAGCGTTTGAATAGTTTATTTATAGGTTAACTTTTTGATGTTAGTTTTCTAAAGTCCATACTTCAGTTCAATCGGGACTACTAGTATATAGTTACACTGTTTACACACTGATTTCGTACTAGAAAAGAGATTTTCGAGATAATTGTCGCAGTTCTGTACTGACTAGATCAATCCTGATATACAATGCCAATAATGTGACCGTATAAATAAGATACACGCCATTGCACTATCATTACAAGTAAGAACACAAAGCAATGTTACACTAAAAGGACGAAGTTAGAATATATCAAATCACACCATACTGCACATACTACAGTACTCTGTCGACAATTGCTACTCATGTAGGGTTCTTATGGTACCAAACAAGGAACACATATCGGTGCCATAATAGTAACGACTAAGGTATATACCAGACAAACTGACCAGTAGTTATAACACACATTTGCTGTAAAAGTTTCAGGATCGGGTCTTGTCCTACCACAATCGGGACACCTCGGACAATCTCTACGAATCATCTCTCGGGTGTAAATAGAACGTCGCCATTTTAACGTCTTTCGCCATGACGTCATCATGACAGATTTAAACAGTACTTCCATGGAATACACGCCCATCAAGCAAGCGCTGCGTTGCTGCGTGTTATGCTCAAAGAGTGTAGCGAAATAGTATTGTGTAATCAATAAAACATCTTTTGAAATTTCCGCTGCTGATAAGTAACGGTCTATTTTCTTCGGCCCATTTTCTTCTGCGTAGGATTTAAGAAAGAAAGCTTCTGGATTCATACGCTTGATACATCCGAGGTATTTTATCCCGTAAAAATGCCGTACGGACCGTTCCGATTGGTCCTACCATTAAACACTCTGACATATAATCCATCACTGGTACCAACTTCTCTGGTGTTTTGTCTACTAAATGACATTTATAAGAAATGTTACAGAGCTGATAACATAGACACAATATAGTGTGAGAAATGGTTCAATAGACAAGTCTGTTCACACGGACTGTAGTGCTGGTATGTTCCGTTTGAACGACCAATTTACAGGAATGGTGAAAGCTACGACTTGTTTATGACAAGACACCAAAGTCGTTTAATTAACCAGTAAATGAGTTGTTCAATGCTATAATTGAGGTTTGTCAGTAATGAACTTCGATGTTGGATCTGTTTAAGAAGCTTGCACCTTGTGAAAGCCAATTTATTGTATTCCCATTTGTGGAGAAGTGTTCATAGTTACTTCTGAAGCAGTAAAAACGTTAAACTACATCTTGTAACTAGATATTGGCATACGGTTTTGGGAGATACTGGAATTGGAAAAGTGTAATTTACGTATTGATATTTAACGAACAGAACCTTACAGGGTATCTGATGGTGAAAATAAGACGGGGGGTCGGAATCAATCAATGGGTCATTAAGGAACAAACTACAATACTAAGTACGTTTATTTTGACATTAAAGCGATTATCGTAAAGTTTTTACCGCAAAATGCATGTGGTATGCCATCGAGAGAAGAAGGCACGTTTTTAGCTAACATATGCTTGATGAAAATGTTTCTATTTATACAATGTACTAGTATACTGTTTTCTTATGAAAGATGTAAACGATGATTTCTTGTGTAATACCTGTAACTTTGGCTATCATGCTTTTGTACATCTTAATAATACTATATTGCTGACACTACACATTTTTCTATAGTTGAAGTTCGTGAAAGCAATTATCGTTGGTAAATCTTTCCCCATAACGAATCATACAAGTCGTTTTAAAATTACGCTACATTTTTATCAACGAGTTATTGAAGCTGGTTCCTACATGTGCTACTGTCTTGCTAGATGCTACCGTTGTCGTTTGCTGGGTCTGTACTTGTACAAACTTGCCGCTGCCATCACTTTTGTAGGACTTTGAATGGTCTGTGCATTTAAAATATTTATTGAACACACGACTGCCTTGCTAAAATTGTAAATGGTTTGACCGTGTCTGTACTTGTAAACGCTTAATTAAAATTAAATGCGCGTCAAGAAATTTTAGAATATAGTATGCTCAAGTTTAGGTTTATGTTTCTTGGAATCAGAGTGTTCACTAATTGGATTTCTACAAATGTCTAGCACTCCCGAGTGTGACATAGAGATGTTCCAGATGGAAATTAAATTTGAAATATTGATTAAAATGGTGTAAAATGTTTTAACATTTAATTAAGCTGACATTCAAACAACGTGTAAAATTACTCTGTTCTTGATGCAACTGTTTCTCTAATTTGTTTTCCGTTCCGTTTGATTGCAAGCGATTAGCAACTATTGCTACGGACGTAACAACAATATGGTACCGTAAAAGCATAAACTTACGTGTTGTATATAGAGGGGCCTTATTCACGACAGTTTTAATACTACAGCTGCGTCTTGTAATACGTAAGTCATTGTTACAATAAGATGACATGGTTTAAATGAATCCAATTACGCTATACTGCTCAGAGTACCGTATAGTACTGAGTCGTAAAAAGGCAAACACATATCGTGTCATAATACTGAACGACTTTGGGTCAAATAACTTCATAACATTTCAGGTTACAGACGACATGTGTTACTCTTGTAGGGTTCCAAAGTGAAACAAGGAAAGTATATCGGTACCATTATAATGAACGACTTAGGTATACTAGGATTTCGGCCTGGGGTCTGACCCGCTACCTCCTATTGTGATCTTTAAACCACTAGATAATCTGGCCAGTAGTTCCAAACAAGCACTCGCTGTAATAGTATCGGGATTAGTTATTGTCCTACAACTAACCACTCCGCCATTTAATCCATCACTGGTAGGAATGTCTTTTTCTCTTTGGTGTTTTGTCTACTAAATGACATTGATAAGAAATGTAACAGAGCTAATAACGTAGACACAATATGGTGTCAGAAAGGGTTCAATATACCATTCTGTTCACACGGACTGTAGTACTGGTATGTTCCGTTTGAACGACCAATTTACAGAAATGGTGAAAACTAAGACTTGTTTATGACCAGACACAAAAGTCGTTTAATTAACCAGTAAATGAGTTGTTCAATGCTATAATTGAGGTTTGTCGGTAATGAGGTTCGATGTTGGGTCTGCTTAAGAAGCTTGCACCATCTGAAAGCCAATTTAATGTATTTCCATTTGTTGGGACGTGTTTGTAGTTATTTCTGAAACAGTAAAAAATCTCTAAGTACATGTCATGGCTAGATGATGACATACGGTTTTGGGAGATACTGAAAATGGAAAAGTGTAACTTACGTATTGATATTTAACGAAAAGAACTTGCAGGGTATGAAATGGTATGTAGAGGTCGGAAGCCTGAATCAATCAATCAGGTCGTTAAGGAACAAACATAGAATACAATGCAATGCAATACAATACTTAGTACGCTCATTTGTGAATTAAGCGGTTACTCTACTGTTACAGCCACAAAAACACATGTGCTATGTTAAGAGAGAAGACGGCAAGTTTGTAGTTAACAGATGCTTGATAAAAAAAGAGAATATAACATGTTGGTACAGCCATACATGTGTACATATATTAGGAATGTCATGCTTACCAATATCATTAAAGTATAATTATGTTAACTGTAGACAAACAAGTGATGAAAGACTGTTTTAGCCCCTTTTTATAGTTCATTGTACTGATAGGGAAAAACATGCAAATAAGGAAACCTCAGTAACATACTGTTGAAAAATATCAATAGCAGTCAACCCGCATCTTACGCCCTGTCCTGCAAAGTGACGTAACGGTTGTAAATACGAAGTCACCAAAGACACATGCCAAGTGAAATATTTATGTAGACATTCAACCTCTCTGTCAAACTCTATTTTGTTGTTGTCTTCACAAACGTCTTATCGTTATTTTTGCTCGCAAATTGTTATTTGAAAACACTCTTGATTAAGAATCATTCAATCATGTGCTAATAGTTTGTCAAAAGAGATGTGTCAGTATGTCATATTACTTAGTATACATTTTCGGTCTATTGTCTAAGCATTCGTAAACTATGTATAACTATTTTGAAATGGTTCAATATACCATTCTGTTCAGACACGCGGATTGTAGTACTGGTATATAACAAGACACCAAAGTCGTTTAATTAACCAGTAAATGAGTTGTGCAATGATATAATTGAGGTTTGTCGGTAATGAAGTTCGATGGTGGATCTGTTTCAGATTCTTGCACCTACTGAAAGCCAATTTATTGTATTCCCATTTGAGGGAAGGGGTTCGTAGTTACTTCTGAAGCAGTAAAAAGTTCTTAAGTACATGTTTTGACTAGATGGTGGCATACGCTTTTGGGAGATACTAAAATTGGAATGATATTTAACGAACAGAACCTTGCCGAGTATCAGATGGCATGTATAGGACGGGGGCCTGAATATATCAATAGGTCGTTAAGGAACAAAAAGAGAATGCAATACCATACTTAGTACGCTTTTTTCGGCATTAAGCAATTACTGTACAGATTTAGCCACAAAAATACATGTGGTATGTTAGAGAGGGACGAAGACAAAGTTTTAGTTAACAGAGGCTTTCTGACAGCTAAATCTAGGGATTGAAGTCGTTTTACTGTTGCAACTGTTGGAACGGAGTCATTCAGCTAGGGCATTCAGCTTTTTGATTACTGAAACTAATTCATTCTACTTTTTGACAGATCGGACTAGCGCGGATCTTTTACTTGTTTAGTTGGGCATTGTGCCTTGTATGTTTTTAATGTTTTTTTGCGTTCGACTTATTCAGTTGAGTTCGGCCTGCCCTGTCCAACTTAATATTATCTTATTGATGAAAATATGAGAATATAACATGGCGTTACAGCAATACATATATTTTATATATTAGGAATATCATGCTTATCAAAATCATTAAAATACATTTATAGTAACGGGAGAGCGAAAGTTGGGCAAGCATTATTTTAACTCCGTTTTATTGCGAAGACTCATTTGAAAATGGAGGAGTGACGGTGTGGCATACTACTTAGTATACATTTTCAGTCTATTGTCTAAGCATTCACAAACGTCGTATAAATATTTTTGAAATTTTGTAAGTCTTTTTATACGGTTCTCTTAAATAACGTATATAGGGTGATTTCGTGTATAAAACTCTATAGTACATGTATCTTTAGTTACCTATGTACATCTTAATACAACTATCCTGCTGACACATCACATTTGTCTAATTGGAGTTCGTGAAAGCAATTGTCATGGAAAGATCTATTTACGCAACAAATCGCACATGTCGTTTTAAATTACGCTACACTTTTACCAACCACTCATTGCAGCTTGTTTATAATGATCACACGACGGTCTTGCTAGTTGTTACCGTTCTAGAAGGCTGAGTCTGTACTTATACGTGCTGAAGATGTATGTGTGGCTAGGCGCTGCCGTTTTGTATTGTCTGTGCATTTACAATAATTAATTAGCACACTACTGCCTTGATATCATTATAGATGGCCGTGTCTGTACTTGTAAACGCTTAATTAAATTTAAATGCGAGTCAATAAATTATAGAATATAGTATGTTCAAGTTTAGGTTAATGTTTCTTGGAATCAGAGTGTTCACTAATTGGATTTCTACAAATGTCTAGCACTCCCTAGTGTGAAATTGAGATGTTTCCAGATGGAAATTAAATTTGAAATATTGATTAAAATGGTGTAAAATGTTTTAACATTTAATTAAGCCGGCGTTCAAATAACGTGTAAAATTACTCTGTTCTTGATGCAACTGTTTCTCTAATTTGTTTTCCGTTCCGTTTGATTGCAAGTGTTTAGCAACTATTGCTGTGGACATAACAACAGTATGGTACTGTTAACTCATATACTTACGTGCTGTGCTGTGTATACTGGGGTTTTCTCCAAAAACAGTTTGATACTGCAGCTGAGACATTGTACTTAAAATGTACTAAAAATAAATTGTTCTTCACATTCCATAAAATATATAATTTGATGAACTTGCGTCCGTTTGATTGTTGTTGGTCATTGTACATTTACACACATTTATATTAAAATCAGAACATTTATGTTGTAACATGGGACAAAAAAACATTCAAAGTTCGAGTTTCAGACTACAAACTGTTCATAAAACATAACTAGAATATTCATTATGTTTCAACTAACTCTGTTCCAGAACAAAATGATGTATACCAATTAAATATCTCTTGGGCATTCATCTCGCCACAACTCATTTACTTGTTCAGTTGGACATTGTGCCTTGTATGTTTTTTATGTTTTCGTTGCTCGGGTGGTTAAGTTGAGTGCTGCCTTCCCTGTCTGACTTATTATTATCTTTTTCACGGGAATACTCGTACATGTACAAAGAATGCTGTTTAAATTCAATTAAATGATTCTGTAATTCATTTGAACTGTTTTAAAGCAACCGCGCGCTTAATTACTAGTATTTCAATGCCAATCTTGAAAACACAATAAAAAAGAACCGGAATACTAGTTTTGCGTTTCACTGGTTGTCATTGGTAATTCCAACATGAAGAGTTAATGCGAGCATTATTTGTAGTGCAACTCTATCGATGATTGCATGATGCAACATTCTACCTTTGATGTTCTCGTATTAATTACATTCAAATGATTTATGCATTAGAACAGCTTATGAGCCATTATAAATTGATCTGAACAGATCGATTCACTGTCACTTGTTAAGGCTGTATAAAGTTTGCTACTTATTTAATGTGACAATGGTAATGCTTCAATGAGTAACCACCATGTTTAATATCTTCGACATAATTTTATAATTCATTCAATTACGCGTTTAATTCAAGGTTACACATATCGACAACATAACCAAAGGGATTCGACCCGATAAAAATATCTTTCACATCTATACTATGAATATCTAAGACAGGGATCTGAGTTTATGACTGGCCCTCATATACCGAACTCAACATTATGTCCAATATTTTAAACAAGCCGAATGCAAATCATTTAATTTGTACTGCACTCTTCAAGACAATATAATATTGTACATAAAATACAACATTTATCAATACACGTACCCAATGTCGCCTGTGTCGAACATAGAATGTTCGCAAAATGCGTAAAACCCTGTTTGACGACACAACCCTGCACAGACAGAAACTAGAAAACGGCCTTCGATAAAGAAGAGAAATCATTATTTACGCACGATCTCAGGATATTAGTACGACGATTTGATAGCCGGACACATTTACGCATTTACGCACGGGTTTTACGCATTTTGTTTCAGATCCCTGTCTTAGATTTTCATAGTATAGATATGAACGCAGTTTTTATCGGGTCTAATCCCTTTGAACATAACTTAGCTTTTAGTAGTGTTAAGATCGATATTGTCACTGTGGAATCGGAAGAGGATCCCTGAGTGTGCATTTTGCCAAATACTATATAATAAACAGGGTTTTGCTTGCAAACCTTGCTATAGAAATTACCAGTTTTAAAAAGCTCTTTCATTTCTCTTAAGATAAAATTCTAAATTCCCTTCTCATGCGGATAACTCCGACTTGATCGCATTGCAACACTTCATCAGAACATAAAATCAGTCGATTTTTCAAGTTTGATGGAACTACAATATTTCATTTATATAACATACGGTTTTACGATTTCTTTTCTAGCTGCTTATGAGCGTCTTTTCAACAGAATACCCAATCACGTGATCACGTTACGTCATAAGAGAAGTATTCCATGGTTGACAGTTGAAGAATGCGCGCGCAGATGTATCTTAGAAATGTCGTTCAAATGTTTGGGGTTTGACTACGAGGTGGATCGCCGGACATGTTGGCTAACCGATAAAACCGTACACGACGTCAATGGCTTAAAGACGAGAACGCAGACGGATTTCTACGAAAGGAAATCACGTAAGAAAAAATGCAAAGTTTCCTTATTTTGTCAATGGCGTCTTTGTATTTGTAGGACGAATATATTAACAGAACATATTGATACTTATATAGGAGAGATCATGTTTGTATACAAAGGGATTAGTACCACAAGCTAGCTATTGGTGAATGGCAGGTTTTTATTGTTCATTCATCCAATAGATAGCTGGTGGGCATTTTGCATATGAATACGGTGATCACTCCTATACACTGAAACGGTAATCTGTTCTTTCCAACAGCCTTTATAAAACAAAGGGCCATATATTAAAAAACAAAATAGGAATAATACGAATACTAATCTATTTTTAGACGGGGCTCTTGGAAGGTATATCAATTACGGATATGGATCTCTACAAACCGTGGAAGGTGTTCAGACGCACGGCAAAATCGTGCTAGGGGTCAACCTTGACGCATGCGCACAGCTCTGTCTTGCAGAATCTTCTTTCCAATGTTCGAGCTTTGACTATGTGTTTGATGAACAATCGTGTCAACTGAGTAAATATATAGCTGCTAATGTGTATGGGATACGAACTCAGTTTGATACACGACGGAAAGTGATGCATTATGAACTTATAGGTAAGTCATCAGGTATTCAAGGTCGCCAGGAATTATAAAGCACATTCATCGAACACTACCTTTCGCAAGTACTAGTACTGATAGTCGGACATGCGAAAACACAGACTCTTTTGTAACGATTTTCAGAATTTTGTCAGTTGTCTTATTGTACAAACTGTCAAAGTACTCGTCTGCTTACATTCTTACATGTGGAGTTGACGCATTCAGCTGTTAATTGCGAATAAACGTTTTCGCGAATTTGTTTTTCTTAATTGCAGTACCGCGTCTGTATAACAAAACCCTTTAGGAGCTGCAAATATTGACAGCCATTTAGAGGTCACTATACAGAGGTTAAATTTATAGGCTTAGGGAAAGTCAGAAGGTATTGCCATAGATAGTTAGTAGCTCTACAGAGGACAATGTAGTTTACGAGCTTATTTGTTAGCGAATTTCAAACTTCATAAAACGCAGTACTTATTTCCATGTCTTGGCACGGTTGTTAATGTTCACAATCATATATAGCGAATATTAAACACTCGAAAACATTTTCTGGTGTACAGTGTCTGATGTATGATATTTATGAATACGTGAACACCCTTACTTTACGTTTACGAGGCATTTATACGATTTTAATCGGAGACTAAACCTTTTGTTTTGCGTTAATCATCTTAATATCTAAGATTTAATTTTAATGAGAACGTGAAAAGCTGATGTTTTGTGTTAAACTTCTTAATAGCTTAGATTTTAATTGGAACGTGAAATACATCAAGGAGACATTATTTCTTTCGATGCTTAATTATTCACCTGATCGTTGTGTATTTTCTATGTGATAAACAACAACGCAATAGTGGAAAGATAATCACAAACACTTATTTTTAGCTAAAAATGACTTTCCATTACGCAGGAATATCGTTAACATTAGTGAAAATTGTAAATGTCAACTTACGGTTGTATTTATAAGGAACGCCAGTATTGTCCTGTTAGAACGGTTTTTTGTTTAATCTAATGTATTAGAAAAAAAAGTTGGTTATTTTAAAAAAATATATAAAGACATTTTATCATGCACGTGAATTATGTGAACTATATTAAGCAGCCTTGAACTAAACTATTTACAAACACTGTACTTGATTGGCATTGGAATTCTCACAGTCAGTAACTAATTAGAGATAAGTATGCTTGTTAAAACATGTAGATTGAAGGATTCTTAAATTTTATAATATATTTGTTGAAACTCTAGACGCGGCACGTGGTATCTAAAGACACGTGGTATATTTAGACTAGTTGTATATCTAGCCACTTAGATATTCATACACGTGGTATATCTACACATGTGGTTTCTTTAGACACGTGGTATAGCAAGTTACGTGGTATATTTAGACACGTGGTATGTTTAGAAGCGTGGTATCTAAAGACACGTGGTGTATTTAGACTAGTTGTATATCTAGCCACTTGCTATATTTATACACGTGGTGTATCTACACATGTGGTTTCTTTAGACACGTGGTATAGCAAGTCACGTGGTATATTTAGACACGTTGTATGTTTAGAAGCGTGGTATCTAAAGACACGTGGTATATTTAGACTAGTTGTATATCTAGCCACTTGGTATATTCATACACGTGGTATATCTTCACATGTGGTTTCTTTAGACACGTGGTATATTAAGTCACGTGGTATATTTAGATACGTTGTATGTTTAGAAGCGTGGTATCTAAAGACACGTGGTATATTTAGACTAGTTGTATATCTAGCCACTTGGTATATTTATACACGTGGTGTATCTACACATGTGGTTTCTTTAGACACGTGGTATAGCAAGTTACGTGGTATATTTAGACACGTGGTATATCTAGAGGCGTGGTATATTTAAACACTTGTTATATTTAGACACGTGGTATAGCTACACACGTGGTTTCTTTAGATACGTGGCATATAAATCACGTGGTATATTTAGGCACATGGTATATTTATACACGTGGTTTATCTTAACACGTGGTATATCTAGATGCGTTCATTTACTTATTAGTCGCAATGAGAGAAACCATTGAAGTGTTGATACAAAATCATGTATATATTGGCAGTGTAAATGCTGGGTCGGGAACCGGTAATATATATTACTGGCTTGTCCTCAGTTTTCCCCGCTTTTGTACAAGTTGTAATTAATTGAAAGTGGAACTCTGGGATTTATTGCAAATTTCATACGTCTTTGGCGTTTGTTTGTCTTGCCCGAGGACGCGTCTCGAACAAATTGATTTGATGAGTTACGGAAATGTCCAGGGATAAATCTATATCAACACCGCCTGACTGACCCTTAGCGGGAAAATACTCTCTAAACCAATTGAAAATAGCTATCAGCAAAGTTGGCGGAGTTATTTCACCGATAATAATGCTCAATATTTATTTCATGTTCCGTAAATGGTGTGCGAACAACGCCCTAAGATTAATTAATGTGTCTAGGGCTTTGATCAGGACTTCTGTCAGAAAGAAGTAATTCTCCCTCGTGGATTCCATTATGGTCTCGCGACTACACTAATACATTCAATGCTAACAATACGTCCTGGACTTCATACAAGAGCTTTATAGATTGTCCGCACCGCCGAACCATTCGTCTGTGTAATGTTCCCTTGACATGAGAAATGGGAACAACTTGTTCTCCTGGACAAACCGTATATTTTCATTTGTTTTCAAGTCAAAGAATCGCGTTCTACACATGTTCAGTCTGACCCAGCTAATTCGATAATCTTGTATCAGACTTCCCAGTATCATACAAAATAAATCGCAAGGTTCGATGAACATATGAGGAAAACCTGGAGAACGGCTCATATACATTTCCTCTGAATCATCCGAAATAAATCTGATTTCAAAGCTGTTACTATTTATAGTAACATACTTTAATTCACCAACCTTATATTTAATATAAATACCCGGAATCTAAATGTTAATTCCACAACCTTCTATCCGAATACCCGGTGCTACCCGAAATGAATCAGATTCCGAAGTTTGTAACTATTTATAGTAACATATATATTTATTCCACATCCGAATGCCTGGTATGGTCCGAAATAAATGTCGTCTCAATTCCGAACATGACAAATTACGATACTAGGTTCTACTATCACTGTCAGATTTGATCATTAACGATTATTAATTTGTTGTTTTATCTTTATTGACTTATTACTTTTTATTTATTTATTAAAATTGATTTATTATATTTTCAGGGGAGTCGTTGGATTTCTTCTATCCAACTCCTTATGCCTCTGTGTACAGCAATAATGACCGAACAATCCGAAATGTATCACCGGAAACATGCGCGCGCAAGTGCCTGGAAGAACGAGAATTCATATGTAGGTCATTCGATTATCAAGTAAGTTATAGCATTGTAATGTGATAGTTTGTGACCCCATACTTACAATGTATTTCTAAGCCGGGAATTATTGCTGCCTGATTTTAGCCTTAACTAAAGCCCTTTGATTTTTTAAATTATAAAATCCACAAGGCTAAAGAAATTGAATTATAACGTTACCTTACCCCATCACACCCTCTCCTTCCTTAATTGAAATGATATTCCCGTGCCTCATGGACACAAACCTGATCTTTATATATTATTCAGAGTGCTAGACTGCCACCCTAAAGATTAGGATTCGCATCCACGAATAAACAGTTTTTTTTTGTTGAAGATCAAGTTAGGACTTTCAGCTTTTTGACATCTGAAACTTGGAAGTTCAGGTTTTTGACAGCTGAAACTTCGAGTTCAGTTGTGTATTAAGCACTGTGCCGTGTGATTTTTGTCAGTTTAGTTTATGTTCTCTTTGCTCAGTAAACTGTTGTTTCAGTTGAGTCACGCTGCCTTTCCTGTCCGATATTTCATTATATTTTAGAATTGGTTGCTAAATAATTCCAGATAAACTTTTTCGGTCCGCTGTCAATCGTAAATGGCAGAAACAATACGATGTAAAACCAGATGATATCTCTGTGGATGCGAAGTTGTCGATTATATGGCATTATGGACGTGCTCATTCCTAGATAAACCAACAGGAATGACCAACAGTCCAATTAACGCACACTAAACAAATCATATATGTCAGAGAGCGTTAATAACGCGTTTATATCCCGGCTATGAATCGCAATATGCGGTGCTTTTCTTGTTGATTTAATCCCAATCAGTTCGGTGTCTCCTGGACTTTTCTCTACATATCCTCTCCTCCGATGGCAATTATATCCTGGATTAATCGACGTCTTGGATTATTTATAACATCAAATTATGAATAAATTGCCCTGGAGTGAAGTGAGTAAGGGGCAACTCACGCACTGTACAACATCAATTATCTGGGATTTTATTAGTTCATGACACGTGGATTAATGAAACGTTGGAAACATATTGTGTTATTATTCTTAAACACACAATTTTGTAATGCCCGTTTAGAGTTAGCACTAGACTCGGTATTACCAAGGTAATGCTCCAGTGATGGACATCTGGAGCAGTCCCGATAATATTGGGTAAATTCAAACGGTTGGGTTTAGTGCTATAGTTACCAGCGGTTCGATTTTCTGCGCATGTCTGGTTCCTCAAGACCCAAACCCTACATTTGCGTTATGGGTAGTTTCTAGATGGCGCTGATTAAAGAAGAATAAAAGCGTAATAACGTTGGTTTGACCATAATTTAACCACTGAATGTTTTCGTAGTCTCTAGTTGAGCTATGTTGACCATTGTTAGCGCAGAAAAAAAATATCATGATCACATACGATATTGCGTACTAAACATGCTGATAGGTTGTCACGTGGATTATACTGATTAATAAATCATTTCAGGAATGCTGGTTGGGTCAACTGGCCGTATATGAATGGACGAAATTCAGTGAAAAGACAATAAAAAACTTCGAAATGTATTTAACTGGATTGTTGAAAATCTACTGACGTTTAGGATTGTCTGAAATACACGATTATATTGCTGACATACTTCATATTATATTGTCACTGAATCATTTCGGTATTCTATTTGATAAATAAATTAAGTATTTATATTACAATATAGAATAAAGTCATAGACAGCCAGACGTCATTAATTACGACACATACTGCTCTCAAACCTTCAAACAAGCACTACATTGTGATGTACTTCCGGTAGAGTGATAGACCGGAAATAGTCTTAATAGCACAGCGCCATCTAGTGGCTGGAACCGGAAATGAACATCAATCGACATTCCTTCTTTTTTATAGTCTACGGTGTCTATCCGTTCATAAATAAATGATATTTGGGCAACTAAATGGCAGAATGTGTCATATTTTGTTATTTGATCTCAGACCGATGCTCAAGTGTTAATGAATAGAAAGGAAGGATATCAAAGAGTACAATTTGATTATTTTCTTATTATGTAATGTTTGGTTGCATTAGCTCAAATGATCGATGTCGACATTTCTTTTAGTCCGGCGTTATATCTCCTTTGACCAATATCTTTCAGACACAATCCTTGTTGACGTAACGGTCAGGGTACTTGTCAGTCGGCGGAAATGAGTTTTAAGGGTTCGATCGCAGATTGTGACGTAACATAATTTATACAAATGGTACTGCTATAGCACCCTAGCTGGGTAGTTGCAGAACGGGGTTGACCCGGTTTTAAGATAAGCCTGAGAACCTTAACATTCTAAACAAAATCAGACAAACATGTTACTTTTTGACAATATAATTAAGTGCGCCAAGCACCGTGGAGTCGACAGCCTAGCAGCATGCAATTTGGATGCTAGGTTTTCAAGGACTGCACTTATTGCCTAAATAATATACATATAATAAATCTATTTCGGTCATAATTATGACTTGACATTTTCCCTTGGTCATTGCAGATTCAGAAAGGTACATGCTTGCTTAGCCACGTGACCGGAAGTGACGCTGGTGGGTTGTACACACCGGAAGGAGTTCATGTACATCATTTTGAGATGAAACCTTATTTAGGTGAGGACCATAATCATCATATTATCTGTCAAATCACTCAATACCCCATGCTGCATAACTATTTTGCGATTTTAATTAAATTAATCAAATCTAAATTCATATTTAATTAATTATCGAACCAACCGTCTTTCATTATCGGACGATGGATATATTATTGATTAGTTAAAATACCAAGACCGGGCAGGGGTTCAATTCAAAGAAGCAACAGACTTAGTTAAGATTTTACTGTATTTGGCATATTTTCCTGACATGTTTTTATTTTCAATAACTTGAATAATTGAATTATAAGTATTAATAACACTATAATAATAATTATTACTCAAACTGTAGAAAACATAAACGACACGATCCCCTGTGTGGTCTGATAGATATTTAGTGTCATTAAAGGTGCTGCCTCACAGATCGGGCTAAAATTTTTGTATGACGTAATTGTCCTACCTAACCAAGTATTAATATAATAGAAAGTCAATGGTGGTTGCTTTATGAAAGATTTATGGCATATAAGCAATTTAAATCACTCTTGATATTTGGCACTCAGTATTTTTCTGTTTGAAAATATCGCAGAGTTTCCTTCCAAAATATTCTATGAATTATGTAATTCAGACATGATCAAACTAAAGCCTAAACATCTTTGAGGTATTCGGTTCGTTTCGCAATCGTTTTCATCGAATGCAAACACATTTCAGGCAATTTAAGAGATAGTAGTGCTTATTCTATAGGGTATTAATACCCTATAGAATTTTGGGTGTAAAAATGCTAAATTACTACAAAATGCCGATGTTTCCCAAGTTATTTTTTATGTCAATGTGGTTGTTTATGGCATATACAGGAAACTATACCAAAATTACATGCATATTTCGAGGGGTTACAGCCAAAACCTTCTATCTGATAAACTTGGCCAAATTGACTTTTTTAGTTAAATGAGTTCCGTATCACCATTGTTATTTATTCTCAAAATTATTTCAAAATATCGAACTTAATTAATTAAATATTGATAATAGTCATTTTGAGCTATCGTGTATCTACAGAACTGACTGGAGGCAAAACCAGTTTTAAATCAATGGCCTCTTAATATTTTCGTAGATGTAACATTAACATCTGTTAGAATGAATCAAATCTGTATATAAATCTCTACCAATAACATTTGTGTGTCTTAATATAATATTTGTCCCGCTCAACTGTTCCATATAAAACAATGACATTTTGGTTAAATGACATCAGCCTTGATTTGTCAATTTATATAAGTCAACAACAAGGCACCGGGTGCTGGTCTGTAGTACATACAATTTCATCGCTGTAAGTTAAATGTCAAACCACAGTTTTTGTTTATATTGCTGTATAATAATAGCAGCTTCACTCGAATAAGATGTCAAAGTGTGACTAAAATGGATTGTATACATTTAGCTATGTGTGATTGAAACAGGAATACCTTATACAGAGAGAAAAATGTAGTTTTGGCGAAAATTATTTTGACTACTAGTATTCCTTATGAATTTAAATGTTGTGCGTTTAGAAACACATTAAATTGCTTTCATTTATTTAATCTTTTTGTAAATGAGAAGCTCTTCTAATAATCTTAAATAAAGAACATAAAACTAGCTAATTCTTAATTATAACAGTAAGTATAACTTACTTAGTAAACGTGTATGTGCTTAAATTTGTTAATTTTGTAACAGCTAATATGAATTATTTTTTGGAACGGTGCATGTATTATTTAAACGAATAAACTATTTATTACGAATCAATTAATGATTTTCATTTGTCGAGATGGATATTAACATAGCTGTGTAATGTTTGATTATAAAGGTGTATAAAGTAAGAATTGTGATACATGAAAAACAGAAAAAAAACTTTTAAACACTTGAATTTGTATTAAGACATTCAGTTAAAATACTGTTTAGCCACTACGTAAGCAAACTTAAGGAAGGTGCTAGTATGCATTAACTTGGCATCAAGTAGTGGTCAAGCATTATTAATTAACTTTTCTAAGGTAGAACAGAAATGACCACAATCACAGCGTTCAAACCTAATCACTGTATGACTTATTGGGATATTATACAATGCAAAGTATATGCCTTATTGTGAGTAAAAGCACTTGTGATTTCCCGTCACTGTGTGATTCATTGGTAGACTATACAATTCAACGTGTATGAATTATTGCGATAACTGGAAGTTGATTCATTTATATTCTTAGACAAATACGTGTATCAGGAAAATTTACATCTCTTATGACAATATCTTCCAACACTACTGTATATGCAAAAGATTGTTATAGCTTTACGTATTATCTCAATAAAAAATACCACATTTGACACGTGGTCCAGTCGTTGCAAGTGATATATATTATATATCATAGTGGAACGGTGGTCGAGTGCTTAGCTCGCTCAACTACTAATCTGGAATTTCAAGGTTTGAATCTCTGTCTGGACACAGGAAGTCTAGTCTAGTCAGAATGACTGGACTAGGACATCCCGTCTGAATTCCTTGTATCATGCAAGCATCAACCTATCTCTTCTCCTTGAGGTCATTTGCCAATTAGGCAGAGATAAAACAGCACTACAACTGTCTGTCGAAAGCAAAAAAGATAAATCATACATTTCAAAGATATTGAAGTTTTCAATTTCTGTAGTACATACATGTATCTAAGATGCTGTGTCAATCCTAAAACATATTTTCATTTTAAACATATTCTGTATTTTATTACCCAGTTAATATTTTAAATGTTTATACCTGCTTGTAATTCAAACATACCAACCCATTTTTAATTTTAATTTACAAGCCGTAAATATTAAAGTTTTTAATGAATTTATAAATTTATGAAAAACTGTATTAATTACGACATGACATTTATAAATTCATTAAAAACTATTAATTACGGCATGTAATTCTAATTGTATATGAATACAGTGATGGATATCACAGTGAACACTGACTTTCGTAATTAATTTTAAAGGTTTCGTAGCTTGTGGCCATGGTGAACTGCAATTATAGTACATAACCGTATTGGTCATTATCCTATATACGTGTATTTACAATCGCAATTGCATAATTTTTATGTTTTCAAGTCACATTTCCTTTACATTTTATATGCCAAAATGCTACATCTGTTACGGAAGCAATTTGAGCATTGAATGATATTCTGATTTACACTGACATTTAAGCTTAATCAGACCATGAACCATATAATATTTTCTTGATGTTTTTTGTTAGTCCACAAACATCAATTTATATGAAACCAGAGGATTTCATCACTGAATATGATAAAAAGTTTCTAAAATTTTCATCACATGGACGTTTATCGTAAACTCCATATACATATATATGACAATAATATGGTTTGACATTTTAAATGTTTTGGTATCAGGAGGAAAGTGGATTTGCCTACCGGTCTAGTGTAAATAAGCGTGGTATAGTGTGGACAGGTTTCCCATTATTTTATCATCAGCTGCTTGCCACATATATATATCGTATTACATTTGGATCTGGCAAATGTCAAATTGTATCATTGAGTGAGGGTTTGAAAACCCAAAAATATTTTGGCATTTAAATCACATTATTCCTAACAATGTTCACAAATATTTCATATTAGGGTTTAAAGTATTCAACTGTCTACATAATTTAATAGTTTAACTTTAACAATAACCACATCTTAACAAATGGTTATTAAAAACTGCTCTGCTGAAAACATAAGGAAATAGCACATAGCAGGATTTGGCTCTAACCCCTCGATTTGACAATTTTATTTTATTTTTGCAATACACCAATACGTGAGACAGTCCCTTTAAAATTATCACTTACTGCTTGCAGACTGTGGTGGGATACTGACAGACGAGAGAGGGACGTTCGCTTCCCCAAACTGGCCGCGTCATTACTTACATCATCTTAACTGTACATGGACAATACAAGTAGCTGAATTCAAAGTAAGTAAACATCTCCTACACCTCATATGTGATTATTTCAATTCACATATTATTAAGTAGTGTTGTTAGTTTAAACATATATGCTGTTAATAGCAAATACTCAATAAATGGTGAATAGGTTGAGCTTCACAAGCCTCAAATAATGTTAATTTGACTAAAACACACAGTTAGAACATATTAAGTAAAGGACAAGGTTCATTTATGGCTTAATTTGGCCCTGAGTTTTAACGAAAAATAGAAATGCATCTTCCTATAAATCTGTCCTATGTTTCTAATAACATTGTCTTTCAAAAAATTAAGCATACTTTTCCAAATTTCCCTCGTAATATGTCGACAAATCTACTTGAAATAGGTTAAGTTTACCAAAAAATGTCATTTTTAGCCATTTTCATGGCTTTTTATGGCTTCTTATGGCGTAAAACCTTCCCAAAAACCACGATGGCACTCTTGCGACACTTTTGTACATATATAAAGAATTGCAGAACACTGGTTATGTGAAAATGGCCAAAAATGACATTTTGGGCTAAACATGACATAAACGTCATATTATTGGCAGTTTTGTCAACAAATTACAAGGGAAATTTGGATATGTATGCTTATTTTTTACACAGGAAATGTTTAGTTATTTGATTTGTAGGACAGACTTATAGGAACATGCATTTTTATTTTTTGAAAAATCACAGGGCCAAATTAAGCCATTAGTGAACCTTGTCCTTTTAAATGATTAAAAAGAGCGAAGCTAGCAATTCAGATCGGCGTTTTTGATTGGCTCAAAAGGACGATGATATTCTATTACATCATGTACAATGATAGAATAATGGCAAGCATCAATTGTAACGATAAAACAATGATATCAATTCAAATATAGAAACAGATTATATTAAGTTAGACAGGGAAGGCAGCACTCAACTTAACCAGCCGAGCACAGAAAACATTAAAAACACACAGAACACTGTCCCAACTGAACTAACCGAGCACAAGAAACATAAAGACACAATGCCCAACTAAACAAGCGCAGATCCGCCCAAGTCCAAGCTGTCGAAAAGAGTAATAAATTATAACTAGCTGAATGACCCAGTTTCCACAGCAAAAGGACTATAATGCCTAGTTTTAGCTGTCAGAAAACTTAAATCGAAGAAGTGGAGTATGTTTTACTATCATTTTCAAAACCCATCATACTTAATAAAAACTTGCCACCAATTAAACGTGAGTTATCCATTTCCAAAGGTTCAGGGTACTGTTTTATCAAAGCGCTATAAGTAAACAGAAATATTTAACGTATGTGCAAATTTAAATTCCTTTTTAATTATTTTTTTTGAGTTTGGTTAATTGTATTTTAATAATTTTAATGAATTACAGACAAGCTCTAGGGCTTTTGCAAAGACTATCTTAACATTTGGTAATTGAACTACTTTGACATAACCGTATAGTTTGCTGAAAATAGAGAACAATAAACAAGAGAAGATTTAGTCAATTTAAACATACATGTATGAACGTCTATAGTAATGGTTGTTTCACATAGTTATTATAAATGTATCTGTAATTATATAACTGGTTCTAATTATAGTTTTCAAGTGTTTCAGGGAATTTATCTTATATAATATAGAGTACATGTACAGTATACACATCTTAATTCTTTAACAGCTAAAAATTGTGGTAAAGGGTTGCTCAATAATTCTTAATTTTCACTTAAGGAACTCAAACACACCGTGTCAGTTCACATATATGTTAAATTTAAAAGAGTAATGCATAATTTAATTTTGAACGTAAGTTTAAGAGCTCCATAAGTGCTTTGATAAAACAGTACCCTCAAACACGAAGCTGTTCACTCAGGAGATGACTTCAATCCGATTGGCGATGTTTTATAGCAGTATCCGTACATGATTGATGCATTCAGACTTATCTTGACAATATCGTACAATCTAATTCAAATGCTTTGTTTGGAAATTCCATTACTCGAACGTTCTTGACTGATATTAAAAGTCTTCTTTGATTTTTTGTTAATTTGTGGGGGGTTTATTTGCCTGAAATAGCCTTTAGGGTTGTTTACTTTTTCAGCGATTTTAGCATTTTTCAAATTTGAATGATTTTCTCTGCAGAGTTCATTTAGTTACTTTAAACTCTTAATGTAACCCAAAATGAATAATGATATGTTATACAATTTAATTTTACAAATAAACATTATCATCAATACAGATATAGATTATTATTTACTCACCTTTTCAAAACACTGAATAAGAGTTGACCATTTCCAAAGGTTCGGGGTACTGTTTTATCAACGCACTAAATATATACAGAAATCTTTAACATTCGTCCAAATTAAAATTCCTTTGTAATTATTTAACAGCTACAATTTGTGGTAAAGTGTTGCTCAATAATTCTTAATTTTCACTTAAGGAACTCCAACAAGCCGTATCAGTTCTCAAATATGCTAGATTAAAAGAGTAATGCATACTTTAATTTTGAACGTCAGTTTAAGAGCTCCATAAGTGCTTTGATGAAAAAGTACCCTCGATTTTACAAATAAACAATGTTGAGAAACCCCAGCAAACAAAAGACGTTATAATAACAACGTTGTTAAATAGGTTGATAATGAAAGTTTTTCGACGTTTTTTTCACAACCTTGAAATGTTTTCTTGTATTATATGAAATGTCTTTTTCACAACGTTAAAACAACGTCGAAGTAACAGCACTTAAAAGACATTGTTTTTAAGTTGAAATTGAAACGTTACTAGATTTTCTAATCTGAATAACCCCGTTTTTTATTTCAGATTATCAGGTTCGAATTGTATCATTTAGATCTAGGCTGGCAGACAGAAGACACGTGTGATCGTGAGAACGACATCTTATCATTTACAGAATTCAGACAAGGGAAGCAACTCGTCAAATGTGTTAGGAATTTTGAAACACAGTTGTCTACCTTGACTAACACTGCTGCAGTAACGTTCACTACAAATGACGAAACGGACGCTCAGGGTTTCCGTATATTTTACTTTGCTGGTGAGGATGACAGTTTATAACACACATATAGAAAATACATACGGTTTAAAGTTATATAAAAAGCACTATTAATTTAAGTTACCTGTACATATTACGTTTATACACAAAGATATGGCACTTACTTTGTGATTTTTAATGTCTGTGATATGTTTCTTTCCCGCTCTGTCTTTTGGCCTATAAAACGTCAAAGCGTATGAACATTCAAGAGGTTGTCAAACCACACTTGTTCTTTAAAGATGCTGCCTCACAGATTGGGCTAAAATGTTTGTATATCTTGATTTTCCAACCTAACCAAGAATTGATTTAATAGAAAGCCACTGGGGGTTGCTTTATGAAAGATTTTGTGCAAAAATGCCATTTTATCCACTCTCGATGTCGCCCACCAAGTAGTTTTTTCTTGAACAAAAAGCGCTAAGTTTCCTTTCAACATACTTTGTGAATTCTGTAATTCACTCGTGATCGAACTGTAACTTCAACAAACTACAGCGTATACATCAATGAGGTGTTTGGTTTGTTTTTCGATTTGGTTTATCAAATGCAATCAAATTTCAGGCAATTTAAGTAATAGCAATTTAATTCTATAGGATATTAATACCCTATAGAATTTTTGATGTACACACACTAGATAACTACAAAATGCCGAAGTTTCTCAAGTCATTTTAGATGTTATTGTGGTTGTTTATGGGATATACAGGCAACTATACCAAAATTACGCGAATATTTGACAATTTTATTTTATTTTTGCAATATACAAATTGTGAGGCAGTCCCTTTAAAGGGGAGACTAAAGTGTCCTTTGGCATTTCGTCATCTAGATGACTGAAATATTTTCAGGTGACTAGCGTGTGTCAGACGACACTAGACTTGTTTAATGCAAAAAGTAATGACTCGTGGCATTTTCAGATTCAAGAATGAATCTTCATAAGTTTTGACATGAGATTTACATATAATTCAAATTTCTTCTAATGAATGTACACCCAATAATATAGTATTTATACCTTGTTATTGGTTAACAGATGTCCGTTTTATTTCAGACTGGCCCTGCAAAGAGACGCTTACCAAAGACAACGGAGAAATTGCTTCGCAAAGATGGCCGAGCTCGTATCTACCCATGTCTTCATGTGAATGGCGCATTCAGAGCCCGAATAACTCAAATATTTTACTCAAATTTAGCTCTATAGAACTGGAAGATCATACGGGATCGAGCTGCAGAACGGCTTACGATAAAATCGACATTTACGACGGAAATTTTACGACATCAAAACGTCTGAAAACACTTTGTGGCAACCGCAGACGACAGTATACCGTGACGTCATCAGGGAATTCGCTTTACATTAAGTTTACGTCAGACAGTAGAGTTCAAGCAAAAGGTTTTCATGCGTCATATAAATTTATTTATTTTACGACGACATCAACTACAACAACCGCCGTAACAACAACAACAACAACCACATCATCTTTGGAACTATTTCATAAATCTATATCCGCCGGTCATGTTTTGAAAGAAAACCATAACAACACAAAATATGACGTAAATAATAAAAATAAAACATACCTTGTTTCCAATAAAACAAATAGCATTTCAAACGCCACTAATATGGAGATAACAACAACCGGAAACATGTCCATTTCCGGTGTAAAGATGGCGATGATCAGTGAGCGAGACAAGAAGGAACAAGTTATACATCTGACTGCTATATATGTGGAACCTGCAACAGAAGACAGAGAACCTATTGCAACCAACAACAACTCAAAGGCGGACGTTGGAATAGAAAGTAATTGTTTTATGTTTACTACATTTTGTTTTAAATAGTATGTCTTTTGTCTTTATTTCTATTCCCATCGATATCGGTAGTTCAAACAAATGGAGATATGCTCGACCAAGAACTACAATCGGAAAGTGGTGCTGTAATGCTTCGATAAATTCGCTTTGTTAATATTCATTTTTTGATTACTTTTAACCATATCGTGGATCTATAACGAGTTGTCATTTGACATGAAGTTTTATTAAACGAGTTCTCAAAATTTTATCAAGCGAATCTTTGGCGCGCTTAATAATATTTCCTGAGCGATTTTAAAAAGTTTGAACATGCATCAAGTGACAACGAGTGTTAGACTGTTTTATCATATGCCACTTCAAACTGCTTCAAATGTTAATGTGACAATGGAAGCGTTATTAAATATATGGTAGGACGAGTTTTGGAGAAAACATATTTTCCAATATTCCGTAGCAAGTCGAGCACACGTGTAATGGTCGTCACCCTCACAGGACCCTACAAGTATAACGTCATTTTTTAAAGCCACATTATCCCCCAAAAAACTTTTTCCCAACATCCAGTTGATAAACTTAATACAAAAAATGAGGATGTTTTTCACAAATGACCTATAATTGACGACCGAATGTCAGCTTTGTCTGTCGAAATAGTAAGCCAAAAATCACATTTGGTAAAGTGTATGGATGACAAAATACTAATTCTGCAAGAGTTGCTTCTCTTAGACTAAGCAACTGGAGGCTTTACTTCGTTTTCTTCCATCTTATGGCGTTTTCCACCTTTAGGACTCAACTTAAGTGCTCAAAATACATCATTCTGCAGATAAGTTGCCAAGTTATTTCTTTTTGGAAATAGCCATTTAAGGCATAATGTGACTTTAATTTGCGAACAAATTTAACAAGTTAAAATATTGAGATGTCTATACATCTCAGTGAGTTTGTCACACAAACATTCACCCTCTTCCCGTTAGTGCTACACACATATACGTTACTGCTTGCTGTAGAGTGTTTCCAACAAGTCTCATGATATTGAAAACTTCTGTATGCTAAAAAAGAAAATAACAAATCGAACGAGGAATGCAGCATTCAAAAGGAGCACACAAAAGACGCAAAAAAGAAAGCACACAGATCACAAGGATCACATAGAAATAAAGAATAACCAAACCCTGCAGCGGCATCGATGCATGATTGTTAATAGTTGTAAGCAAAATATAATAACAAATCTGACAGAGGAGGAATCAACGCGAAATGCACAAACAAGAACAGTAATAAGAACAAAATTGCTGACTGTGAATGAAACCATAAATCATACCGAAATTTGGGTAAATCATATCTTCCGATAAATTTTGAGAGCATATGCCGTCGTGGACCACACGTGCAGAAATGTCTAACGAACTATATGTTGTATTTACAGGTGACGATATTGGTAGAAGTGTAACACCTGGAGCTGATGTAGATTATGATATAATATATACTGGTAGAGATTTGAAGACAATCATTCTGGGAATATTTGCTGCCTTTGTTACCATTCTAACTATCATGAGTATTGCAATCATGTTAGTATGCAGATATTATAGGTAAGTTTGGATGAGCAATATTTGGTTCATATATGTGTAGTTTAGAAAAGCAATTATATAAACTTGTGAAACTTTCAATATCCACACAGAGATTACATATTTTAACGCAGTATAAATACTGCTATATTTGCAATTTCATACATAACCTTTTAAATCATACATAATATTTGAAACAAATAATAGACTGATAGGCTTGAAATTAAATCATTTATGACGGGCTAGTAGGTAAGTAAGTAAAGTCTTTATGAGTCATATTTACAATACTGCAATCTGTCATATGCGTCTAAAGGCTATGGCCTAGGAATTGGCATCAAGCTCAAATATCCCAGTTAAGTAAAGTTACTGACATTTGATTGTTTGTTTTTATTTTGGATGGTATCGGCTTTGGTTTCAACGAACAACATACGTTTGATAAACTAATTTTCCCTTCTTTATTTACTTACAGACGACGATTACCAAAAATAAGACACGGTTCTAATCTACATCATCCAGATGAGAATGTATCATTATGTCATAACAATGGGTAGGTCATACGCAATGTACGTGTGTTCATGAAATGTCCCCAAAATCATAACACTGAAGGATCTCTTAAGCGTAATTAAAGGCAAGAAAGTTAAATGCATTTCTGTCATTGCCTTTAAAGTACTAGTATCTGATTGACAACTGTTTAAGTGAATTGATATTTTTAAAAAGACATTTATTATAATGCCATTTTTACAAAATAGTTAAATTACCAATATCACAACCTGTATTGTTCTATCATAGGGCACGTGTTCAACAAGAAGAATATAAGGACGAGGTAGACCTAGATGAAGCTGCGCGATTACCGTTACCAAGGTAAGGCTTTTTGTTTTCGAAATTGATAAAAATCATAAACTACCATTTTCCACATAATTATTATGATAATTTGTACAAAGTGAAGTGCTTATTTATTCCTACAATAATGTCCTGATACGTAAAGTTGCTGTTCTTAACATAACATTGTGGTAACGCAATGCTGTTTTAGATGGCACCAGATTTTGATGCTCGCTGCGTCAAATTCTAAAAATAGTAACAAACGGTTTTCCCTATCACACATAATATAGTTCTACATTGAATTATATAGTTTTTATCTTAATGTGATTAATGTGCTTGTCATATTTCTAATTGTGTTAGTGTTGTTTGTCAATGTATCATTGCCAATGTTTTGTTTAATGGCTGTTCATGGATATACAGCATACATGTAGGACCCATGGCTCCTAATTCTAAAATTGTGTGTTGGAACACTTGCAGCTGTAATACTAGTAACTTGTTTCGCATAGGTGTTAAATAATTGTATATGTTAACTAAATATCATATGATCTTATCCAGTGGACTATACTAAAAATTGATATTGCTGTCAAAAAGATTATGTAATCGACAATAAAAAAGGCGTTGTCATTATTATCTTATTCGGTTGATGACTTAACAAAATTGTAAAATTGTAAAATACGTTCATGTTCCGTTCTGCTTTGATTTCCTTAATGTTATGTCAATTGTTTTGGTATTTTAGGGACCATGCACCGGACCCAGATGTAGAATTCCACAACCCTTTATTCAAAGATTCCTACAGTATTTTATCCGGTGGTTCATCAGATGCGGGTCAAACATTAAGCACTTTAAGACTTGATACGGATACTACATCAGTGGATGTGGATACATGTAATATGATAGATGACGACAGTGATGTGAATTGTGATGCCGAGCATGCACTAGAAGATGTTCATGTACATGTTGACGATACGGACATGTCATTATCGGATCGTACTTTTATTCCAGTTCATTCAAACAGTACTCAGTATATTGACTGTCTAACGACTGTTTAGGAATTAATATGTGAAGTATTCATTGTGGTAGAATTAGAAATTGTGTTCAAAAATATGTGTATGGAACCATGATATCAACTGTGTACGTTATTACGCATTTTTATGTTCAATTTAACAGGCATTAGGGCTGGATTCCACCTCTTTCTAGAATTTCACACTTAAGTGGAAATTAAAATAGAGATATGAATATATACATGCTTATTTATCCTGTAGCTCTAAGCAATGATGCAGTTACAAAATGTATTGCATTGTCCGCGTTCTGTTTTGATTCAGTAGCTATACATTGACAGTAATGCCCCAAAAGCATTTGTTTTCAATACCATCGACATGCAACTCATTCAGTTAATCTACAGTAGTACCAACGATCAGCGCTGTGGGGAACATAAGGTATATTTTACAGTGGACAGGACAATGTGGAAATGTCTCATAGGAGCATTGAGTGTGGATTTATCTACTGTAGCATACTTGACGAGCTGAGCTACAAACACTGTTGCACTTTTAACAAGTATCTCTATGATCTAAATAAGAATCTTGCAATAGTTGTGAATTCAGAAATCATTTTACGTTTTATGCAATGGCTTATGATGTCATGTTTGTAAAGTGTCAACGAGAGCGCCACTTTGTGTACATATAGGACCCTAAGTAACATACCACCAAAGTGCGACTTCGTCAAAAAGCTAAGCCGGACTTGTGGTGCTTAGTTAGATCACCAGTTACATGTAGTACCGATGATGTACATGTACATCGGGCTTTGTGTATTGCGTGTATGATGAGTATGCGTGCTTGTATACGTAGATGTTATAACTACAAGTGTATGTTGCATCTTTAAATATAGGATACTTATTATTTAAAAGTTACTTGTAGGTCCAGTATTACTGCGTAAAACGGAGTCCTGAGGAACATGATATTGTCACGTGTTTTGTATGTGTTGTTATTGTCGTCCGATTTAGTACATGATTTCGTATCAAATTGTGTTGATTCTTCACGAAACTCAGTATTATGTCTCAATATATTTAATTATAAATTTATAATCGATACGTTTTGTTTGTTTTATGTTTTCTTTAGGCTCGTCGTTGGGACCAGTTAGTAAATCGTACACATTTTACCGTGGCTCTCTCTAGTCATATGTTGGAACTCACTGGTATGATTGTTCAGTATATATGATATACTTCTGTTTATATTAAAATGCTATATACATTTAATATCACACAGTGGGTCATTCATTGTGGGATACAATATACAGTGTAGCAATACCACGTGACTTTTGACTACAGTTACAAGAAGAAATTTGTAAACATTAGAAAATAAAATAGCTATAAGTATTTTAATTCTTCATCGATTTCTATGAAATATACGCCACGCTAAGTGGACAATTATTTGCTTCGATGAAATATAAAATCTTTTCAGCGTCTGTGTCGTTTTGCCCATTACCTTGTGAAACCGTGGATCGTGTATGTTTCACAGGGTAATGGAAAAATCGGTAAAACTGCTGAAAAATATCTTATATTTTACGGAAAGCAAATACTTTTCCCCTTAGCGTGGCGTATATTTTATACAAATTGATGAAGAAATAAAATACTTATGGGTATATTTGTGTTCCAATGTTTACAAATTTCTACTCGTAACTGTAGCCAAAAGCCACGTGGTATTGCTACCCTGGTATATAGGTTTACTTGGTACGTACTGTCTGTCTCTCGCGTGGCTGATAGTCGCTGTCGCCGTGTGTATTTGGTATCGATTTGTCTGTGCGTAATTAGTTACTATATCTCATATAATGTCACTAGGTTTTCCTTGAGAACGGATCATATCTAAACCATTTCATAACATAACGTGAATCTCATATCATTGTACTTTTGTATATATACATGTAATAGAGAATGGTGGAAAAATAAATATAAAACACTATTTGGCATGTTTCTTATATTTGTTCCAATAAACCATGATAGTAAACCAGCATATGAAAACACGGAAAATTCCATACATTATAATTTAAGCTGAAAGAACTGATTTAATTTTAGAACTACTAAAACTAGGCTAAACAAATCCGCAAATGTTCCATGTCGTTCTCTTTTATTGAACAATGAGTATGTGAAATGAATACTCATAAAATAAAATATTAATTAATTCAACAGTGTAATATAGCGTTAAACAGACAAGGCTATGTTATGGTGTGAGACTTGAATGATCTTCTCGGGCATGCAATGGCTACATGGAGAAGTTGTTAGATTAAAATAAATAGGTGCATAACAACACATGCCAACTAAAATGAAATTCGATGACTGTAGCAAAATCATTTTTTAAGTTACGGATAACACAAACCCAATTTTATTTAACTCCGTTAATACTGGTATGATCCGAATAAAAATATATAGGTGCAATACAACTCATAACAACTATATGCCCCACTCCGGTATTTGGTGGGGGCATAAAAATTGGACAGGTAAGTCAGCACTTAACAGAAACAGCGACATGCACAAAAAAGAACACGAAACACATACTACAATGCCCAATACAAAGCTGAAGAATGAAATGAAACTAAAAAACACCAGCGTAATAATTTTTGACGTCCTTAAAAGCTTTAGAATCACTGTAAATGATATAAAATATACTAACCATGCAGAGGCATCATTGGTTTGTTTATGGTGGTAGTTAACAAAAAGAAGTAAGTCAACAGATAGTGGACGATCCTGTGCGAGAAATAAAACCAAAACAGTGAGACTATTATTCATGCTAACATTGTAATGCTTGCATCTGAAGGAGACAACCAAAAACTACTATACTATAGTGGTATTATAAGAGTAACTTCCCTTACATGTGTTCATACACAATAAGGACGACAAAGGCGGATGCACTCTGCCTCACATTTAACATAATCATAAATCGGACGAACGACTGAATAACACACTAACATAGGAAATATGATATTGGTGCATAATAAAGTTGTTTTGTAGTTTAAGGAACATATAATTGATGTATGGTAGGAACAGATGAGGTTACAAAACATGATATGTCCCCTATGCGAAACAAAATACAGCACTTGATACGAAAAATGGCAGGCAATACTGAAGACAAACAGCATAGCGCGAAAGGTACACAGAAAAAGCAAACAAAAACAAACCATAATAGAAACAAACAAAACAGGATCAAGACAAAACAAATCTTAACAGCTGCAAAGACGCAAGACCATCTTTTTAAAAAAATCGGAAAGGGAGGGCAGTACCGTAAACAGATATAACACAGACCACAACCACTCGGCACAACTAGACTCAAGTGCTATACGATGCACATAATAATTGTATACTAGACGGTGTTTGTCATTCAGGTCCGTCCCAGGTTAATGCTCATACATTATTATTGCTGATCAATGCATATATAGCACACTCTCTGCTAGACCACCCATGGTGACAGACAAATACGTCCTAAATAATGCAGACAGAAAACACCTAAAACAGACTCGACCAAGACGACATCATCAGAAAACTTGCTGAGACTGACTAGAGACAGATAATTATCATCTTGGTAACGACGATCTTATCGTCTGCATGTATTTGTCATACAAGAATCGATATAGTTTCATAGTTAACTTAGTCCGAACTGCGGTATAAGTATCAAATAACAAATAAAATAGTTGTGCTCGTAATAATAATTAGTTTGACCTTCCAATCAAGGATGACCCATCAATGTACGAGCGCTATATAAATAGGTCCAGTGGTTTTTGCTGAAGTTGAAAATACAGTAGCGTGACACAAGAAATCCGGATGCGATGCCTTATCGCATTGCGAATATACTCCATTGTTCTTTATCGTTTTAACGTCCCATGGTGTAATGCACCGATACCGGCGAGACCATATCAGGGTTATTTACTACATGTAGCTCATATCTAGTTAGGTAGAAACACCGAAAAGCGTTTCTGGACTTTTTAGCTCACAACTATACTTCTTTTGAAACCCTGTCGTGTTTATATTATCAATGTTTGGTTTGCATTAAACGACAACACCGATTTTACCTTTATTTCGTCCAATACATGTAAATGTAAATATGCGATACATACAATTTAACACATACACCTTAGGCTATCTACACACACATAAATTTGCCACACATTAGGAATTAGCATGTACAGGTTTACACAACTAGAAAAGTCGTTTGCGAGCTTCATGTGTAACAACACCACAGGAGCCGTCTCTTGGCAGCGAAGGAATGACGTCATTTTGGTACACATTCGTAACACCACATTAGGTTTCCAATATTGGACTTGAAGTTCATAATTTGTAAAAATACCATTATCACAGTTTGAAAAGTATGGCACAGACATTTTCCATTTACAGGTTCAAGAACATTGTGTTACAATATCTTGGTAATATGACACGGCTTCCAATGTTCTTTTGTAAATGCTGACATCAAAACACATTCTCGTTCACTAGAGTGTTCTTCGTCCGAAACATATACGTATAGTCTGGAGAACTTGACTAGCCACTGATGTATGAGGATGTCGAAACAGCGTTTGTAAACTTTATTTTGCAAACGAAGTAGTTTGTGTTTGATCAATGAGTGAAACATAAAAATCTATACAAAACATCTGAAGAGTTTCTTTAAATTTTAATATATCCTTAACAGTGCTTTAAAAGTGCGTCAACAAGCAAGAAAAGTAAAATTGTTCATGCTGTATAAAGTTTAAAGCGGTGTGTAAAGAGCAAGATACAAATATTGACCGTTGTTTAGAGGTTGCTCTATAGAAGTTTAAAAAATTTCTACAATGGTCAATATGAAAAATTGGATTATTCTTGCATTTGCGAAAATATACGCCTCGCGCGTTTTTAAATTGAGTCAAAACATTTGAGATTTCCACAAACATATTAATTCTTTATGAATACCATTCCTGATTGTTCACAACATTTTAACATTAGACACATTATTGGTCCAGTATAGACAATGGCCTTGAACAGCCGCCACAATTGTATAACCAGTATAACCCATGATGACCATATCAAGCCAGTTCTTTGAGCAGGTGGACTTCGTACCTTAACCTTAATACTTGTACTTCTGTTTAACATATTTCAGTGTGGTTTAGCATTACACTTCAAATGTTTATTAAATACTGTAGCGCACAGTCGTTAAACTCTTCCGTGATTGATGAATATTGCCATTGAACCGTATTTGAGTTTATTTGAATGTTTAACAAATTATGAGCATGGGTCATTTCTAACCTATTCGTAACGTGTATTGATATGTACATGGTGTTAAAAAGTTCGTTCTCAATGCTTGAGCTTCAATGTTTAATTTTTCTGACCTCAGAAGATTGTAAAATGTCCAGGTCGAAATCCAGACGATTCTACCATTGTTCTAATCTCACTGGCATTAAATGAAGCTATTAGAGTAAAACATTAACATTGTCTACTGAGTTCATAGCTCAAATTAAACTTTATATGAATTTAAATTTTGAGAACAAACTTTTTTAACACCCTGTATATTGAAATGAAATAACCTTTTTCTTCGCTGACGTTATTAACCGAGTGTTGTCGCGGCTTTACTAACCTTGATTTTATATGGTAATTATTGAGAAGAGTTTAGATGGTTTTAAGACATCGATAGTTCCATTTTCACATAGATCTCCCGTAAATTGCAAATGTCCTCATTATGTATGCTAATTGCGTGCTTTGTATCAGTATGCTAATTGCTTTATCGGCTTAATAAGTGATTAATATTCTGGTTAAAGTTAACACCCGTTTGTATTAAAACTTTGTAATGCTATAAGCAGAGATGTTTCAATGTGTTGGTGAATTAAATTCTAAAATATCACCAAATCCGTAGAATGTATGACAATAATGATCAACATTAAAGTGGATTACACATACACGATTCAATTCCAAAGAATTGTTCACGATCAGCAGAATTTGATGAATCTATGTATAAATTGCATTAAGTCGTGTACTTGTGGCATGTGATGTTTTTATGTTTACTGTGTTCCTTTGTTACAATTGAGTGATGCCTTCCATGTCGGATCTTCTGTTATCTTTTTGCACCACTATCAGTAACAGCATTAGTAACCGTAAAACGTAGAAACATTTATCAAAACGTCAAAAAGAAGAACATATTGTTTAACCTCCACCAAGTATACACTTGTGGTGTGTGATGGTTCGTATAGTTCGTCCACTCTGTTGACTCTAACGTTTGCTCATTCGCCATTTTGACTTGGTCACTTTCATGCAGAGCAAGTGGTTTTAATCGTATTTACTGTTGTTTTGTGTACCTTTCACACTAATTCCTCCCCTGAAAGCGTTTCAGAACACCGTACAACTCATCAGTCTGACAAACCTTGGTAAACAAATAAGTTTTTACCCCTTTTTAGCACAAGTATACAATGGTTTTTGTCAACATACTAATGGTGGTGATTAGTGGAACTACAAATTATCTTCCAAACGCCTAAAATGTGAATAATGCTTTATGTAAACAACAACAAAAATTGGTTTATGTTCATCCATACACAAGCACGTAACAGGAAAACATTTCCCACTTGTATACTTTATTTTCTGTTTGTGCTATAATGTTTGGAATGAACAGGAGATTAGTAGAAAACTTTACATGTTCTTAATGTCTTAAAATATCCTTAAGCAAAACGAGGAAGTAAGGATGAGCATGTTTTACACACTTTTCTAGCATAATGTAAAAGCAGCATTGTTATACATGTATAATCTTTAAAGGGTTATTTTTGAATTTGCGCACTAAATTCTTCAGTTGCTTGTAAAACATGTATGCCAACATGGCAGCCCAATAGTCAGCAATAGTAAAGGTCACGAAGACATTGAACTTTGCCCTACTGACCTTAAATAATCAAAAGTATCCTAGGGCAAATCGTTCTTAAATTGTTGAGTGAAACCATGTGGCTTACATACCGGCCCACCGACAAACCAACAGATCGACCGACATGTGCAAAGCAATATACTCCCTCATCAAAGATGGGAAGCATAATAATTAAACGTTGTGTACGCGGACAATATGTCAGAGGTGGGACAATTTTGACGAAAAATGTAAAAATAAGTGACAGAAAATGTGACAACCTAATTACTAACACGCACTGAAATGAAACATGCTTCACAGATAACGACACATTAAATAACGAATGTTGACAGAAACTGAATCTTCAAAATGAAGTCGAGGTTTTTAGTCCGGACTGCAAACACTCATATTCCCTAAAAAAAGTTGGTCGAAAATAGCAAACAATCTTCCTTTATGCTGCGCGTGATTCATAGTGTTGCAAATCTATCGAGAATTTTCTGCAAAAATATTATAATTAATCTGACTGAGACAGCAGCATTCAACAGACACAGCAGAACACAACGAAGAAAAAAGGAGCAGTTCAATGAAAAGGAACAGTAAAAAACAGATTAATAAAGTAACAAATTAATTAAAACAGCCAGGTCGAATCAACATTACACTGTCCAGGATAACACAAGAAAGTGTAACTCAAACTAAGTCTGTCAATCTTTACACAGCTGTGACTTGGGCTTTCGGCGGTGAAGTTCATTTATCGCTTAGCTATGAGTTTGACATTGTGCCGTGTAATTGTGGTATTTGATGTGTTTATGTGTTCTGTGATCGGCTGTTTCAGTTGAGTGATGCCTTACCTTTCCGATTATCTAATATTTTCTTTCAAAATTATTTCCAGTGTGGTATTTCACTTCGGAAAATTATAATACGATATGTAGTTACAGTGAAACGGATGAAGTTACATGTAATAAGTAATGATTTGTCCAGTCTATCTTTTTATGCATGTTTGGTTCACTTTATAGTTAAAACGAAATTTAATCAGAATATGTCACTGGCATTTAGCTTTTGTTAAACTGTGTAAATTTTGAATTAACCCTTTTGCAACTTTGACCTCTAGCATATACTGCTTCTGGTGGGTGTTGCCTTATTGGTTGTGCTTGTGGTAGTCCTTGTGATCGTCATTGCGATCGATATAAACGGATTTAGCTCAGTGGTAACGCACTGGGCTGTCAATCCAGAGGTCGTGGGTTCAATCCCTGGTATCGGAACTTGACATTTCTGAAATATTTATAATATTTCCCGCTATATCTGACCGTGTGGTCTGCAAGTATCTTGAAGTGCCAGGAAGCTATACACCGGGCACATTAAAGAACCAGGCTGTCTATTCGAAATAAGAGCTAGGCGCACCTCTGCAGCGCCGGACATGCCTGTATCTAATGTCTCTCTCTCCCTTCAGGGGCTTTCTCTCAGTCTGTCCCTCTGGTCAGATCATGCTGTATCTGCACTGGTAGAGGATGCACCTGCGCCCTTGTGGCTGCAACATGGGTAAAGTGCCTTTGAACGTGCGTTTGCATGAAAAGGGCGCTATATAAATCTGGTATATTTTTTTTTATTGTGATTCAAGAAAGTCTGCTGCCTCTTACTCCGGTTATGTGCGGTTGAATATTGCGACATATCTTGGTAGTATGGTGTCGTGTTTTTGTAGTTACATGTATTCACTTTTCCTTTATTTGTTCCTCTTTTTTTGTAGTTGTCCTCGTGTTGTGGTTTTCTTCTTTATCGTGTTTGTTTTTGTTCGTTTTGTGTTCTGTTTATACTGTCGAGTTCTGCCTCTCCTGTCCCTTTTATTATGATGTTTCAAGCTTCGTATTTATGATATTTCACAAAACATGCTAACAACCAGCATAACCCGTCTTATCATGGGTTTGATTGTTATTAGTGTAAACATGTATGCATTAAAAGTGATGAGAAGGAACTGAAATCGACGTCGGAAATATATTTTATTCTCAGTTTATATTTGTAACCAAGGTAAGTGTTATTGTGATATCGTCGGTGGCCTGTACATTTCATACAAATGATGCTACATTTTGTATTCTATTTTATATTTTTAGCAAATACACCAATTACTTGGCTAAGATTGTACGAGTAAGATTAAAGTTATATTTTATTTCTAACGAACTTCGAAGTGTTTAAAAGCCATTACAAATGGTGTAAAAAATATGCTAATAGTTGACACGCATTACAAATCACTTTTGTCTATTAGATTAACTCATTAAACGCTTTTTCATAGACTTTCTATCGACTAACAGCTACATTACATGTACCACGCACCAGTTAGTATTTTGATACTTGATAAAACCAAGACTGGCACTTAGCAACTTTTATGAAAAAAGCAGTTGTCTTATATGGCATTTCAGCAAAGTGTATTTTGATAAATTGATATTGACATGCTACTGATGACTTGAAGATTAAAACATTCAGCAGACGATCTCAAATCCGATACCTTTGATGTGCCAGGGTTCGAATAAAATTAATGACTACAAAATGAAGATACAAGACTGTCAAGAGTGAATTCACTACACATAGTTTATGAATATTAATCGTTTCCTTGGTTAAAAAATATTCAAAGTAATATATTATGCCTTTGGCATCAACAAGACCTTTTTGCTTGTAGATATGTTGCTGTTTTATGTTGTTGTTGATTTTAAATAATTTATTTAATATTTGATGTTTTAAGGCGCATCGCCAACTACGCTCAGTTAGCAAGTAGTAACAATGAAAAATTTATGATGTAAAATGAAGAATCGTCTAGAGCGTAAACTGAAACTTTCAGCGGCTTTGTTTCAATTTCTCACTTAGATGCGCGATGGGCATTGTGTCGTGCGATTGTTGTCAGTGTAGTTTCTGTTTTCTATGCTGGGCTGGTTCAGTTAAATGCTGCTTTTTCTGTCCGACTTTCCTGTCCTTCAGCTAGGGCATTCAGTCTTTTGGTTGCTGAAACTAATAATTCATTTTACTTTTGGACAGCTTGGATTTGAACGGATCTTTACTTGAATGTTTAGTTGGGCATTGTTCTTTGTATGTGTTTTATGTTTTCTGTGCTCGGTTTGTTCAGTTGGGCATTGTGCTTTGTGTGTTGTAATGTTTTCTGTGCTCGGCTGATTAAGTTGAGTGCTGCCTTCCCTGTCGGACTTGATATAATGTTTTTTAATATATGTATTGCTCTTAATCATTTAACTGGTCTGACTGAAAACGAATTCTAGTTTCTCGTTCTTGTAGCTGTTCTTTATATTTCTATATGTTTTGATACTTCATCATATTGAGTTTATAGATTTATAGATAAACGTTTCAATGTCTGATTCCTTGTTTTGTTTCGTTTTTCTTTACAACCCTGTCTTGAATAGCATTTAGTATACCTAATTGTACGAGGGTCATTCAATATATTCGTAGTCAATCGTTCTCATTTGATTATTATTGCGTTTTAACAAAAATGTCTTAAAGCATTACAAACAGTTACTAATTACCAACAGTCAATGCAAATTTATCGTCAATAATGCAAACCAGTAGCATGTTATCAGCCACTCTATTACCATAGTAACGCGCTACCACCCCGACCGACGTAACGTACCTTTTTAATTTCTTCAACTAGTTATATATTCCGATTAAGTTGATATACATTCCAATGTTTCTGACAAATGAATCTCCTTTTTTACATTACTCTTCGACTCTTCAAGTCTTTTTACATTGAGCTAGGAATAGTTTCCCTAACCATTTGTTTAAACTTTTAATGTAAGACTAATTTGTTCAGAAAACTGTTTGAGTTATGGCAGGATCCAGATTTGGGCATATATTCACTCTTTCTGTCGCCATAGCAACCACAATAGACGTGCATAATCCCCTTATTGCCCCCTATCCATACCAAGTTTCATAAACCTAGCTTGGAAACTGTTTGAGTTATGTCAGGATCCAGATTATTGGACGGACGGAGGGCAAACATATAGTCCCCGCCGGTCAAAAACCGGTTGGGGACAAATTAAGTATACATTAAGGAATAAAAATATGTGCATAACATTGAATTTGGGGGGAAATGCGAAATTAAAAAAAAAAGGTGGGGCATTTTTATAAATTCCAAGAGTTTTATCATATCGTTAACCTTTGACCCCTATTTAATTAATACTTACAAGTCGATGTTATGGTTTGTTATGTTTTAAGTATTGCCGATTATGTGTTCTTTCAAATTTGGCAAGAAGTTTGCAAATTGAACATTGTTTTTGTTTTTATTAGACATACATGTATAGCTATCCCTACCCCCTTAGAAAAGTATGCCTTTTTCATTGACCCCATGATAAAAGTATGTGAAAAAAGTGTAGGTAGTCACGGCTTTGACACTTAACAAATGGGTTTTCATATAGCATATGAAATTACCTTTCAAACTATGTTCAAACTTCTTATGGCCTACTTTGTTGCAATAAAAGTTCATGGGCTTTCGGACTACTGCTTCATTTTATTATTATCAGTTCGTCCTTATTATGACCTGTTGTTATATGTTCCCACAAGCTTCCTTGTACAAAATGGTACCAATGTCTACTGGAATATACATCATCCATAAAAAATAATAATGTTTTAAATGAGATAAGCTTGGAATATGATGTTATCAAATGGTTTTACAAATACATCTGATTCTGACGCTCAGGCTTAAATAACCACTGTACAAAATGTCGTATAAGTATCAGTGTAGCAATACCACGTGACAAAATACTACAGTCCAAAGAAGAATTTTGTAAACAAAACCTCCACTTTGAGAAGAAAAATAGGCGTAAGTATTTTATTTCTTCACCAATTTCTATGAAATATAGAGCACGATATGGGAAAAAATATAAGGTTTCCGCGATATATTGTATATCTCTCCGTAGTTTGGCCGTTTTTTCGATTACCCTGTGAAACCTTGGAAAAATTGTGTGTGAGAGCGGACTACAGTCTCAAGCATTTTCGTTTCCCTCGTAATATCTACTCCATACGTGATTGAAGAGTCATATTTACACCTTCTGGGAACACCAGAGGCTATTTCACAACCAACAAATACAGAATGTAACAATGCATGACATTAATATGACATTTTCCTTTAATTTGCAATTATGACTACAGTCCCAAGAACAAAAATGTAGACTACAGTTCAAAGCTGTTTTCATAATTTACCCTATATACATAGGAACATGTCGCTCCTGATGCAATTTTTGTTAACATTACACTCAATACAATATTCTTTATTTGGTCAGGTTTTATTTGTAACAACAGATTATACCAAATTTAAGAACACAAGCACGCACATGTGTAACAGTAGTAGTAATTGATATTAATCTTGCGTGGGGTAATTTTGAGTAATTTCCATACGTGTATTTGCTGTTTGATCTAAATTAAATATTTGACGGTGCCATTGATATTCACTGTGAATTATTGAATGTAACTTAAACAGTGTGGACATACCTCGAGGTATGTGACTTAATTTCTGGCTGAGAATGCAAGCAAATAATCTGGCAACTCAAAGTTAAAAACAACCAAAGTCATTTTATTGTTTGACTGATTTTAACGGACCATCCTGGAAATTCGACTCACGGTAAAATCGGTCAAAACATAAAATACTTACAGTTGTTTTTTACTTCGTGTTGACAATTTTGTCTTTGTTTTCTTAACCTAAAATTACGCAACATACCACGTGGTATGTCATGTCGACACGGGTAAGGTGACTTTTGCACGTTTAAACCGTGAAGTGACACAGTTGAGTAAGTAAGGAAGGTCGTTGATTGGTTTTCAGTAGGTTTGCACGAGAAAAACGAAATAACTATACTGTAAGGCAGTTGCTATCCGTAACAATGCATTTCATCTTTTTATTGAAAATACAAAATGTATGTAAAAGTCGGACATTTTACACATGTGGCTCGGTCGCGTCTGGTCAGATGACTACCTTTTAATGAATATCGAACAATTATCCGCCACATGAGTAGAAGTTGCCGGTTGGGATAAAGTCCAACAAAACAGCTCAGATAAATCGGCCGCCGCTTATAACTTACAGACAGAAACGGCGTGAATCTACACATAACTACATGTAAGTAAAAATAACGCAGTGTCACGTTAAACCTGCGTTGAGATTTTAAACTTGAAATCACGTCTTGTAAATTAAAACTCACATCGGCATTATATTATATGGTTAAACGGTCTTCAATAGGTACGACTGAGATCTCTCGAAACTGCGTATACTTCAATTTCTAAACGCACACAATTTTCTCGGGTTCATTTTACACTCTGCACTAAAGTAAACTGTCGAGTCATTCGCAAGTCGATATTAATAATCACGGGCGTATATTCCTGATGACACTAAATGTATAAAGAATTCCAAAAACTTACCCGGGGAATCGAATGCGTTCAGTCGGCAGTACAACCCCGAGACAGTTGGAGTGACAAATAAAATCGGAAACTCAGCTGAAGTTCTCCCGATTCCTCCCGATTTCACAAATTGTCTTATGACTTCCCCGAAGTCATAATACTAATATAATGACATTCTTAATTATCTTTTTATCTTATGTTACTAGTATTCATTAGTTGCATGTACGACGTTGGTTAGATGTTTATGTTTTGTGCTTAATGGTAAATATGTTTAAAATATAGCTAAATTAGTCGCCCGCGCCACGACATAAGTACTAGGATGGACATTGCTGTCAGTAGAAAGGAAATGTTTCATTTAAAAATTTGACATGCATATTCAGAATTTTGTTAAACTATTCCATATATGCTTCAGTCTCTGGAAACTATGCCACTTATAGTGCATGGGACATTTGGAACATTAGATACAGTTCATTGATATATACTGACGTCAAAAAGAAACGCTACACCTACCTATATGTTCGGATATTCGATACGTTAGGATAGTAAAAATATAATTTCTTCTCTAAGACTAAAATTTAGAGATGTGCAAACATGTCTGCAAATTCTCATATGAAATTATCGCCATTGATATGTTTAAAAGTACTATACAAAAACATTACCCTATCCAAAATGTCAGTAGCGCGTATGCCCTCCATGTCCTGCAACGCTGCTGGCAATCTTCGCCTAATAAATTGATCAACACAAGTTAAACAGCACGTACCTTGCGATAGTGTGTATACGCCTAATGTTAAGAGTAGATGTAATGGCTTTAAACGTTTCGTAGCTGACGTTAAGAATGACGTAAACGACTATCAAGGACGTCCCACGTTTGTTCCATAGGAATGTATTCCATGAAAAATAAAACATCACAGCCAGACCACAATTATTTTTCACATGAGAAGAAATCAGATGTGCCGTTGTCAAGCGGACACGCGGGTGACATTAGAGAGGTTGCGAAATTTAACATGTAACGTGTACGTGACTACCACTTTTGAGTATTTCGTCATCCAGGTATGTGTAACAATTTACAAGTAACCGACGTGTGACAGACGAAAGTATAGTGTGTACTATGTCACACAGGTATGCGTATCCTACTGAATCCTGTTAGTGCCATTTCCAATAGCCTTGGAGGGCGATACACGAGAATTGCGCGAGATAAGAAACGAGACACGAGAATAAGACGCGATATTTAAAACGAGACCATGGTCAGCGAGACACGAGAATTAAAGCGAGACACGAGAATTGAAGGCGAGACACGAGAATGCTATTGGGCAAATATCGCGCAATTCTCGTGTCTCGCCCCGATACACGACAATGCTATCGCGCAATTCTCGTGTCTCGACGCGATACACGACAATGCTATCGCGCAATTCTCGTGTCTCGACGCGATACACGACAA
This sequence comes from Spisula solida, assembly GCA_947247005.1. Taxonomy (NCBI): domain Eukaryota; kingdom Metazoa; phylum Mollusca; class Bivalvia; order Venerida; family Mactridae; genus Spisula; species Spisula solida. The sequence goes on along the minus strand of OX365959.1, from coordinate 41,053,233 downwards.
TGCTGTCGACGCGAGAATTGCTATATCGACGCGATAGTACTGTCGTGTCTCGCGGCGAGACACGAGAATTGCGCGATATTTGCCCGATAGCATTCTCGTGCCTCGCCTTCAATTCTCGTGTCTCGCTTTAATTCTCGTGTCTCGCGGACCAAATAGAAACGCGAGGCAAGAAAATTGCGCGATATTTGCGCGTTTTTTTTCTTGACGTCAGTATACTTGTGGTAGACCCAAAAATAAATAATGAAAAAATCTCGTATGATCGGGTATTATATTTCGTGGATTTTGATAAAAATGCATGCTCATGGAGTCGTAAATTCGTGAATTACAGAACACAAGAAGGTAAAATCATGTCTGAATTTGAGAGGTCGATTAATCGTGGAGACTAGATTTTGTGGTCGAGTTCAACAGCGAAAATTACGAAAATTAAATCCCTTTGAAAAATGATGATTTTACAGTATATGTCATTTATTTAGCGCACAATTATTACGACATATTCTATTGCGCTTCACAATACCATAACGCAATAGGAGTGATTGAAGATAATAAACCCTATTATTACCATCTAGGAATGTTTTTATCTGTAAATGTTGCCTTGATCGACTGAGCCCATATGATACCGATTAAACATGTGGAGGCCATGTTGAATCAACCAAAGTTAAATGCATGTTCATAACAAATGGTTTTTTATGGTAAACGAAAGTGTCCACACTCAATGGATGACATGTTGCTTGGTTTTATGGTAAATTATTAAAACAGCTTTGAACAGTAGTCTAAATTTTTGTTCTTGGGACTGTAGTCATAATTGCAAATTAAAGGAAAATGTCATATTAATGTCATCCATTGTTACATTCTGTATTTGTTGGTTGCGAAATAGCCTCTGGTGTTCCCAGAAGGTGTAAATATGACTCTTCAATCACGTATGGAGTAGATATTACGAGGGAAACGAAAATGCTTGAGACTGTAGTCCGCTCTCACACACAATTTTTCCAAGGTTTCACAGGGTAATCGAAAAAACGGCCAAACTATGGAGAGATATACAATATATCGCGGAAACCTTATATTTTTTCCCTTAGCGTGCTCTATATTTCATAGAAATTGGTGACGAAATAAAATACTTACGCCTATTTTTCTTCTTCAAGTGGAGGTTTTGTTTACAAAATTCTTCTTTGGACTGTAGTATTTTGTCACGTGGTATTGCTACACTGAGTATTGTATATTCGTCATTCTTAACCGCTAAAATCAACGATGTGTATAGAGAAGGGATGATCAAGAATTACGTATAACTCGTTTAAATACGTCAGTCATAGATTTACATAACATTGTGTATATGAACACTGTAATTCCTCTTATTATTTATAATTCTAACACGATCTGCGGATTAATCGTTTAAATATAGAGCGGACCTAACAATGTATTATTACCCCCATAAAACATACCTATCAAATTGGCTGTTTCTATTTACGCCCAGTATCACGTGACATATTAATGAATGAATGAACGTAAACTTTATAGTAAAATTTTCTACGAGTCACGATGAAAAAGGCGAGTTGCACGAGAATCCAGTGTTACAGCTATGACGCATCTATTTTTAGAAACTGCAATATACTCTAGAAACCAAGTTTTATTAAAGCTTCTGATAATCAATTCATTTATATTTTTCATTTTATGAAATAGATACCATATACTCGTGTTATTAAAATTGTTTCAATGTTTAAAATGTGGTATTTCCTTCAGAAAATTACGAAGGTCGTTTTCATTAACGAGGGAGGTAATTGTACCAGCTAATAAGCCACTCAATTTCAGCGTGGAATTATGTTCAATGTCAAATGGGTTAAAATGGAATGCGCGCAGTTAAATAGTGCGGGATATTATCGTATTTAGAATCGAAATAAAAACCCTGTTCTTGTATATTGTCGGTGAATAAAACACGGGCACTCGTTCGGATGCGGAAAATTAAATCACTCGTGCCACGCACTCGTGATTTAATTTTTCCGCATCCGAACTCCTGCCCGTGTTTTATTTACCGACAATAAACGCGAACAGATTTTTAATTCTTAAATTAAACATAATATATTGTATATATGAGTATAGTCCAGTCTTGGTAAAAATCCAGTGACGCAGCGGTCGAGTCCACTATAACAGTGTAAACCAATTATAAAGGCTGATACTGTACAAACAACTATAATTTCAATGCTAAACTGATATACTATTTTCGCTCTACCTGTTTAGACAATGGCTATTATCGTTTGCGTACACATAAACTGCAACGTCACTGTCACAATATCCTAAATGTACTGTATATAACGTGGTGCATAAGGTATTGATTTTTACTGCCGTGTTAGTCGATTAAAATGTTTTAAACAATGCAACTGTTTTGTTTTGACAATGGCCATACCTGAATAAGCGGACTCTATCTCATTATAGTACTACCCGTACGTATATTTGACACATGTACATGTAATACGTTTATTAGTCATGCTTTATACTTGTATTAAAATAATTGATGTCCTAAGCACAGTTAAAATATGTTACTAATTATCAGGCCTCGACGGTTCTAATGATAACCTGGGCTGGTATTCACAAAGCATCTTAAGTGAAAACTTAAATATTTTGACTTAAGTCAATAATTTGTGCAGCTCATATGTCCCGCAATTTAAAAAATAATCCACGTCTTTCTTAGTGATTATAGAAGCTGTTTACCTAATACTTCAAAAGTATGTAAAATATTAAGCATCTTGATTTTCTTGCTTAGCTGATACACCTTAGAAAAAATCAAGATTTTAAGAAATTCCTAAGTTTTCTGCTAAGATGCTTTGTGAATACCAGCCCAGGTGACTAATGCGTTAGCGAGGCACACACATTTTATGATAACTACTTCATTATAATTTAAAGGTAAATATGCCTCTTAAATTATTTGAAATATAAAGACACTTCTTGAAACAGTGTGCATAGGCTTATGCGACCTTACGATATGTCGGTATTCAGACGACGGTTATACAGCATTGTCAGGAGGTTACTTAATTGCCTAGGACGTATGCACAACCATAACACTATATTTTGATATGAATCAAGTTCTTTGACATATATATAGTTTGTTATCATAACCTATAAAATGTCATTCAATGATGTTTTGCCATACTATGAAAGTCTGATAAATCATGTTCAATTTGTCTGGATATTGTATACTGAGTACTAAGTGTCTCATTTCATTTAAGCTTACTAAAAGGATTCATCTTTAGATCAATTGTATTGGGTTCAATGTCAAGACAAACAGGAGACATAACCTACACGGAAAAAGAAATGAGTACTTCAGTGTGAATAAAGAAACAGACCATGAAGAATCTATACAATCATGTTTACTTAATTCTAAACCTTTAGTTTCAATTATGTGTTGGGCATGTGACACCTGCTTGTGTTCTGTGCTATTTGGTACTGGACAGTTTCGATTGAGTACTGCCTTCCATGTCTAATTTGTCATTATATTCTGTTGCAAAAATGAGAAGCCAATTTTGAAATGGTAATTAACGTAACATAAGATTCCAATTATTTCATACCTAATGTGACAATAAGCAATCGTGCTACTGGTCTACTTCTGTTAATGTTCAGTTGTTACATGAATCAATGTATATTAATTGTCATTAATGTCTTATATTCAGATTCAAATAACATCCCCTTTCAGATATGTTCACGCTTTCGTACCCCATCTAGGTCGTCTATAATTTATATAATATGCCGCTGCTTGGTTTTTTGAATTAGGACTTTGTGCAGCTGTTTAGTTGCACCGTTTTCTAAATATTGCGCCCAATCGAGTGAGCAATGCGAATACGGTTAATAATTATGTCCCCTTGAGCTTAATTGTACAATGTGGTATCAATGTCTACTGGAATATACATCAGCATTGAACTTCTAGATTTTTGGATATGCCTTTATTATTGGTATTACATCGTAATAGTTGACTCGATCATTGCGTCACTCTATTCTTATCAAGCCCAACCTGTTGTCACAAATGGTTCATATGTCCCATGCGCAATAATGTAAAAAGTGTTACCGATGTCTACTGGAACATACATCATCCATAAAATATAGTTATGATTAAACAAATTTGATTAGCACTTAGAAAGTGTTGTTATAAAATTGTTTTTACAATCTGATTTTGACGCTCAAACGTAAATATTCACTGTACAAAGTGTCGTAGACGATTGGTTCCTTTTAGCATTGTATATTTGTCATACTTAACGGATAAAACCAACGATGTGTATACATAAGGGATGATAAACCATTACAATACTATTACTGTACTACTCGTATGCATGTATGTTATGATACGAGGGGTGATCAACAAACACGCGAAAAAGTGCTGTAGTTTCTTTTTTTGTCATTATAAGTCAATGAAACTTTCTATACCTGAAGATAAATTTATTTCAAATTGATTCACTGTTAATCAATAATATTGACCAAAGACGGCTTGAACGCGGTTTCCTATGGCAACGTCACTCGACGTCATGCGGCCCAAATTTCCATATTTTCCAACGTTGCACATAGAAAACGATGACGTATCATTCGTGCGTTTTTAATCTTATAATTTTCTAAAGGTATTCAAAGTTGTTGTCTGAAAATGAGTGCGGTACCGAAAACGGCGACGAAAATTCGTGTGGCGAATGAAATGACATAAAATACCAATGTCAATATTGCAAAATGCAACTAATATGTAATAGCACACAAAACAGGTGTCGATTGTGCATATTCTCTCATACATAGCCATGTGAAATCAATGCCGACATGCGCATGTGCTATACAACGTCAATAACGTCAAATTACGTCATCAATATTAATGTTCTCCAGCAGCTAATTATTATAATTTACATACAAGTTGCTAAGGAAAAATATTGATTTTCGGTTGACAGGTCTATGAAGTGTATCTGGTTGTACAGCTATTTTTTAAGGAATCATTCAATGCGTTATACATGATGATTTGCGCCACGAATGAGTATGTATACTGTCGACGTCGCGATGACGTTGGGCCGGTGTAGCCATAGTACCGTTGCGGTTTCTATATTTTTTCTAACAAATATTACCTTGAGTTAAATGTTTTTATAGTTATGTATTTGTAATACTCCAATCTATTATCTGACCGATTTTTGTGAGTATTGGTCTCGTAACAAAGATTTCAGAGCATTTTCCCGCGTATTTGTTGATCACCCCCGTACGATTATAAAAAAGATAATTTAATGTCGGAAACGAAAGGGACCCTTAACTTAACAAGCCGGGCGCAGAAAACATACAATCATACAAGGCACAATGCCCAACACATAAACGGACAAGAAAATGATCCGCCTAAGGTACAGCTGTCAAAAAGCCGAATAAGCTAGTTGCAGCAATCAAAAGGCTGAATGCCCAAGTTGAATAACCCAGTTTCAACAGTAATTTAAGTGCTGAAATACTTAGTTTAAGCTGTCTTCAGTCCTAAAAATTTAAGAAAAACAATATTAAAACGCCGGATGCTATGTTTTCAGCTGAATGACAAAGTACGCCATGCATTATATAGAGGATCTTGCATGAGTGCTCATTACATACGAGTTTTATTAAACGAGTGGACAAAATGATATGACACGAGGCTTTGCCGAGTGTCATATTATTTTTGTCGACGAGTTTAATAAAACTCGTATGTAATGAGCACGAATGTAAGATTCTATTTATCACATAACCTTAGAAAACGCTCAATATTGTTCAGAGGATGATGTGCGCTGCATATGTTTCAGCCAAAATTTAGCGGTACAATGAGCGCGACGTCATGGTGACATTGATATTATCCTGACGTAAGTAACGGATCAATGCATTGATTGGCTAACGTCACGTCAAGCTAGTTTAAATATTTATTGCACGGTCTGTGAGTGCCGAACGATATTTACGTCACGGCTTTACGGCACTCCTGGACCGCATGTTATGTGATAAATTAAAATCATTGTGTTCTAAACACAGTTTAAATATGTTACTAATTGCCATAACGGTAACTTGGTAACTTATGCGTAACAAACTCTTAAAAAGAAATAATTATGACACATAGATTATGAACTTTTATCATGCAAATGTAGAACCTCATAATAATACGCTTACTGTATCAAACACATTTCAATTTGAAGAATAAAATGCCTTTTGGAATAACATTCACAATTGCACTATTGATTATACTCCGTATCCTTAAAGTTATGAAACTAATCTTCGTAACTCTTGATCAGCCCTCGCGTGTATAGGCAACCAGTCTACTATGAAGTTATGATAATTGTAGTCAACGTTACTAGTCACGTGCTATTGTTGATGGAAGATCAACCGCGCAAACAGTACATTATCTTTTGCACAGTAACAGTATGGCATAGTGCTATAGTAAAGTCGACAATATTGTACTAATATCCTGAATTCGATTTTATTAGTTGACATTGGCATAGTTTACATGTATCTCATTAACTTCTTGCACTTAATATTTTTTCTTTTCTACTCACATTAGGGTATATTAACTACATTTCACTAACGGAATATTTTAACGCGTTAACAATCCAGATTTCGTCATGAATATTGGACTATTGGTATGTATAGTCTGTCTAAGTGTCACAGTTGGGATTTTATTGGCCCAAAGCAGTAAATTTGTCAGGTTACACAATGCTGATGTGAGAATGACTTCCGACGACGACATATTACGTTCAAATGTCTTGTCGGATACATCATGTTTAGTGCACTGCGCGGAAACCAGCGGGTGTTTCTATACAAGTTATTATGAAGATAAACACGCATGCTTGCTTCACCCCATTGAAGGCATTTCTACAGTTTCCAGTACTGGTTGGCGCATTCACTTCAAGGTCTTCGGTAAAAATGGTAAGTAAAGCAATTCTGATATTCAAACTAAACTTCCATAAACGAGTAAATAATAGACTAAAATATGTGACAGTGGATACATTTGTTTACGCATGTCCCAGAGTACCTGATCTATTTACAATGTACAACCAACATTGCTTGATCAGTAACCTCTTATCATCTCATCAGACTCAAATTAAATATTTTATTTATTATACCATATTTATATAGCACTTTTGTCATGTAATTGCACGTTCAAAAGTGTTGTACAATCATATTTAAGACATTGTTTGAAATTTGAAATAGGTATAATTATGCATGCAAACATAGCAACAAATGTATATTATACAGTTTAAAGTTTAAGGATAAAATACGAATTTGCAGCAGACAACTTTCAATAGGTTCGGACATGGGGGCTTTTGCGCAACACGTCGTAAATGTTGCGTAAGCAAATTTTTATGTTCGTTGTACTAACCGTCGCATGTTAGTGCATTACCGTACATAACAATTGTGAATATTGAACGTAAACAGGTCCACAATATCACCAATATAGCGGGAACCAGAATAAACAGATTTACATAAACTTTCTATGAGATCCTACTCAATACACATTTTATTTTATGATAAAACATGTTTTTTTTCTAATCACAGTCTAATACAAAATCAACAGTGCGTGTCAATTTCTCCTCATTACGTTAATATTTGCTATCCTACGGTCGTTTTGACTGTGTGTAGAAATACGCTAAAACTTGCGAAGATAATGAGATTAAAAGATATAAGTAACACGCATTTGCACAAATAGTATCGATATAAACAGTATTTACGGACGGAAAGCTTTGATAAATTTTTTTGTAAATCTTGCTCGTTCTGCACGTAATCAAATGCACCATTAAGCACAGTTACGTGTTTTAATTGTTAATAAACAATCTATGAATAAATGTTATCTCCCCAAAGAAATGATATGTAATAACTCGAATATAAAAAAATACAAATGTTTTTATATAAAAATGGTTGGAGAAAGACATCATTTACATAAATCAAATATACGACTTCCAAAAAAAGGACTTCATTACCTTCGAACAAATACAAAATGAATAGGCATTGAAAACGGTAACTGGTTATGTCTATAAACAAAACACTGAGAAACGATTGACATACGAGGAATACCTACCGTCAATGGAACCGGAATATCTATGTGATAAAATAAAATTTAGCTAAACTGGAAATAAAATATAGTATGAAAAACAAACCGAAGCAAAAACGATGGATACCAAAGCATACAAAAATGGGAAGATTAATTTCCAGAAAAAAACAATCGCATGGAAACATATATATATTAACAACACCAATACATTGCATCATTTTATACCAAGATAAGACAGTATCAATATAAATGCTTACTGAAATTACCACCAAATAATAATTATCTTTACGAATTTACAATAACAAGTTCCCGATTGTGTGACTTCTGTTTGATGCACACATAAACACAAATGCATCTTTTTTGGATATGTCAAACTATCCAACAGTTTTGGCTTAACGTACAAAACTATTTGAAAAGTAAAAAAAAATATTTCTGTGAAAGTTTATAGCATTAAAAAACTAAAACACTAGGGATGGTCAATGAAAAAGATAGCAAAGTGAAAAGCATAGCCAACTTTATTTTAAAAATAGCAAAATACTACATCAGCTACATAATTTATATTATAAATCAAAATTCCTGACATAGAAGCATTCAAACATTAATTTACATGACGAATATGCATCGAAAGAATCGTTGCAACACACAAAGATAAATTACAAATATTAGAAACCAATTGGTATAGATTTAATGTCTGGCGTGATATCATAGCATCATAGCTTCATAGCACAAAAACAGAAGTGAAAAATAAAGTTCTTAATTGATTTAAAGGCTCACATGTTTTCCTCTGTCTCTTCACCCCTGTTTGCCCTTCTGATCAAACATTAAATCCCCCTTTATAACCACATGCATACAATTCTGTCAAACAGATATTGCATATAATGTGCTTATAATTGATGTTGCATTATACTGTTTTTAAGGTATCTATATTTATCTGAAAACTGAATAAAAAGTAATAACACACGTTTTTAAATCGGTTGAATGTGAATCATTAAACCTCTACTGTCCGTGTAAATAGGCGAAGTGTATGCATTCTCGTTAGCACAAACTATTATTCAGGTACCACGACAATGAACCTAAAGGAAGGCGCAACTGCATACCAAACAACAACATACCACAGCTTCACCGCTGATTTGGCAATCGATGGTAATAAGGCTACCAACATCTTAAAATACTCATGTGCCTCTCCTGGCGTTCAGGCATATTGGATAATGCAGTTTGGATCGCCTGGTGTGGTTGACAAGGTGGACATATATCTACGATCTGACCATGGTACGTATGCATATTTACCGGAGTACTTGGTCGTTTCTCAAACGCTCCCAGCTCCAAAATAGATTAAGCGTATTGTGATATTACATGACAGAGCTGCTTTTATCATGAACCAATGTGTCGCACACAGTCCCATGTAAAACCGTATCACTCAATGGTCGTGGTCAACAATAAATGTAAAACAAAAAGTTGTTTAAATAGTATTCGCTCTCTTTGTTCTTTCGTAAGTGGATTTAAAATTACTTAGTACAAATGTTCACAACATCAAGGCAATGTGTCATGCGCAAGGCCAGTGTCCCTTGACAAAGATAAATAAGAAAATGAATAGGGGTAAACATTGCGTCTGCTCTGCAATGATGTATCTTCGTTTGTGAACTTGACATTTACAATATTCTATTTTAAGCCATATTATCAATGTCTTTCAAATTTCATCAAACAGAACGGTCATCGTGTGTTATGCATATATAACCATATTATAAATTAAATATGATGTTATGATATGTTCATTTATTAACAGTTGAAAGGAATTCCAATCGAAAGGTATGGGTGGCACAAACCGACGATGTCGCCAGTGGTACAGTATGCGGCAACTATACTGGACCTATAATTGACGAAGAACCATTTGTGATGACAATTCCATGTGAAGGTCCCATATTTGGCAAGTTCCTTGGAATCTACTACCTAGACCCTGAAGATTTAATGGAAATATGTGAGGTCGAAGTCTTTAGTCCATAATGTCTTAGTGAGATACGGATGTTTGCAGAGCCTTCGTTACATCAGTTTTGCAATTACAGTACATATTATCAGGAGGCGTCCTATTTTTCTCGCTTTTATTATTTTATACAAATTCAAAATATATCATTTTATGCACAAAAAGTAACACTTGAATAGCACCGATATTTGATAATGTAATATCACTATTTACGGGTGGTGTACACACTCGCGTGCATAAAAACTTCTCAAAAACTAATGCACCCACACTCGCATCCAGGCACAAAAGCCATGATTTACACCTGCACACACTTTGTCCATTGCAAACTTTCTATAAGAAGTGAATGTTTATGTTATCAAAGAATGGTCGCAATTATGTACTTATATACTGTATATCACGTTTATTCACGAGAGTTTTGTTCTCGCTAATTTTCGCAAGGATATTGACACGCGAAATCATGATTCTTCGTAGCAAATTTGCTAATTTAGTTTTTTTTCGCGTATCCGATATTGAAAACGTTCGAAAATTTGTTCACTTTATCATAATATTACGTAAAATGCTATGTACATATATTTTTTAATGCATATATCATTTGTGTCCGGATTCTATGAACGTTTGTGCATTATGCAATCGCGATATAAAAATTAATTGATTAACATTACTATGATTTAGGAGAAAGAATAGTTTTGTATGTAGATTTTTAAATATTTATCAGCGGATTCGTAAGTTGTTATGTCCATTTTTGTATCATGTATTTTCTTTTTATTACATAAATACCGTGATATTCCATGTGAGAACAAATGACGGAACAATGTTCTACAACACGTGTGATAACAAATGCGTGACGTCACCAGCTTTTCGGCGCGAAAACGTAAAGTCGCCGGCTTAAATACCTTCTTATTGACGTTGTATTGACTCGGTAACTATGGCAATGTGATAAAAAGAATCCGTCACTCGTTACCTTTGAGATCAACATTTCTTAAACTCGTCACGAAAACAAATTATTAAGCTCGTCAAATGCTCGTTTAATAACCTGTGTTTTCTAGACTCGTTTAAGAAATGTTGATCTCCAAAGACAACTCATGAGGGATCCTATATTTATGTTTTTAATAACCTTGTTTACGTGATATACAATGCGTTTATAGGATATTGTTGGAGTGTTATTGTATTATGTTTAAATGTGTTTACACTCATTTTGTGAGTCCCTTCATTTGATACGATATAGTGTTTTTGAGAGTAGGTTATACCCACAACGAGTTCGGAATAATGCAATCTGTGTAAGCTAAGTTTTTAAATTGCAATATTTCAGCTTGTATCATAACGGTTTTCAATTAAAATCATAAAATGCGTTTGTATTAATGTCATTCGTATAGTTGTCTACAAAATCAAACTGTGTTTTTGAGGTATTTCTTAATATTTATTTTTGCAATGGCCTTTGTGTTTCATATTTTCATACATGACAGCTTGCCTTTAAAACGTTACTTATTCGTATTCAAACCATATCATTATGCTATGTAACACACTAATGTACTAGTTCACTTAAAATCTTAAACTTTCCTTAAGTGCATGAGCTACGGAAAACCAAGGTTAGCATTATCATTTTTTTACATAGCTTGAAAGTGTTACGTAAAGAGCTACACTATTCATAAAGCAACATAGGTTGTTATTATTTGCTTTCAATGGATTATTGAGATTTTCAGTGAAAATAACAGTGAAAATAACAGTGGAATTACCACTTTGTTATTTTTACTGTTTTAGAAGCTGGTTCCAGTATCATCCAGAAAATGAAACGTAACGTCAACGGCGCCAGGCTTACAAATATGCGTTACGTCATCATGACGTCATAATTCTCACGTCGTGACGTTGTTCTTTTAAATTAAGCCAATTACGGCACATATTAAAGAGGAATTGAGGCATATAATAAACAGAATCTTTTTTGATTTTTGGTGCAAGATCAATTTTATATCACTCTTGATAATATTGATTTTCTGTGATCACTCGGTGAAATAAAATTCGATCTTACACCAAATTCAACAAAATATCCTCTATGTCTTCGTTTCTAAGGAATTATGTGCAGCTCAACTTTTAACTTAGGTAAAATGTTTAAGTTTTCCCTTAAGATGCTTTGTGAATACCAGGCCATGTAAATGTTTTCACTTATACTAAGATTCATTCGGTTCGACCATTTTCGACAATATATCGATCTTAAAACATGACGTTCATATCTGGACACATCTAATGACATGCACCAGACTACTGTTTTCTCTGATATAATGTTTTTTAATAAAAATGCATTCAAATTGATCTGTAATTGTAGTTTTTTAATTGAATAACAATATTAGTGTGAACATAGTGCGAACATAGTGTGAACGTAGTGTAAACGTAGTGTGAACATAGTGTGAACATAGTGTGAACGTAGTGTAAACGTAGTGTGAACATAGTGTGAACGTAGTGTAAACGTAGTGTGAACATAGTGTGAACGTAGTGTGAATGTAGTGTGAACATAGTGTGGACATAGTGTGAACATAGTTTGAACATAGTGTGAACATAGTGCGAACATAGTGTGAACATAGTGTGAACTAGTGTGAACGTAGTGTAAACGTAGTGTGAACATAGTGTGAACGTAGTGTGAATGTAGTGTGAACATAGTGTGGACATAGTGTGAACGTAGTGTAAAAGTAGTGTGCACATAGTGTGAACATAGTGTGAACATAGTGTAAACGTTGTGTGACCATAGTGTGAACGTAGTGTGAACAAAGTGTGAACATAGTGTAGACGTAGTGTGAACGTAGTGTGAACGTAGTGTGAACATAGTGCGAACATACTGCGAACATAGTTCGAAAGTAGTGTGAACGTAGTGTGAACTTAGTGCGAACGTAGTGTAAAGATAGTTTGATCATAGTGTGAATGTAGTGTGAACGTAGTGCGAACATAGTGCGAACATAGTGTGAACGTAGTGTGAACATAGTGCGAACATAGTGTGAACGTAGTGTGAACATAGTGTGAACATAGTGTGAACGTAGTGTGAACGTAGTGTGAACATAGTGTGAACATAGTGCGAACGTAGTGTGAACATAGTGCGAACGTAGTGTAAACATAGTGTGAACATAGTGCGAACATAGTGTGAACATAGTGTGAACATAGTGTGAACATAGTGCGAACGTAGTGTGAATTAAGTGTGAACAAAGTGTGAATTTAGTGTGAAAATAGTGTGAACATAGTACCTAACTGCAGGACCCTTACCTTCCTCATGTTACTTATGTACACTTCAACGAATATCTAGTAGTGTGAACGTAGTGTGAACATAGAGTTAACATAGAGTTAACATAGAGTGAACGTAGTGTGAACATAGAGTGAACATAGTGTGAACGTAGTGTTAACATAGTGTGAACATAGCGTGAACATAGTGTGAACGTAGTGTGAATTAAGTGTGAACAAAGTGTGAATTTAGTGTGAAAATAGTGTGAACGTAGTGTGAACATAGTGCGAACGTAGTGTAAACATAGTGTGAACATAGTGTGAATGTAGTGTGAACATAGTGTGAACGTAGTGTTAACATAGTGTGAACATAGTGCGAACATAGTGCGAACAAAGTGTGAACGTAGTGTTAACATAGTGTGAACATAGTGCGAACATAGTGTGAACGTAGTGTTAACATAGTGTGAACATAGTGTGAACATAGTGTGAACATAGTGTGAACATAGTGTGAACATAGTGTGAACATAGTGTGAACATAGTGTGAACATAGTGTGAACGTAGTGTGAAATTAGTGTGAACATAGTGTAAACGTAGTGTGAACATAATGCGAACGTAGTGTGAACATAGTGTGAACATAGTGTGAATGTAGTGCGAACATAGTGTGAACATAGTGTGAACATAGTGCGAACATAGTGTGAACACAGTGCGAACATAGTGCGAACATAGTGCGAACATAGTGTGAACATAGTGCGAACATAGTGCGAACATAGTGTGAACATAGTGTGAACATAGTGTGAACGTAGTGTGAACATAGTGTGAACATAGTGCGAACATAGTGTGAACATAGTGCGAACATAGTGCGAACATAGTGTGAACATAGTGTGAACATAGTGTGAACGTAGTGTGAACATAGTGTGAACGTAGTGTGAACATAGTGCGAACGTAGTGTAAACATAGTGTGAACATAGTGTGAATGTAGTGTGAACATAGTGTGAACGTAGTGTTAACATAGTGTGAACATAGTGCGAACATAGTGTGAACATAGTGCGAACATAGCGCGAACATAGTGTGAACATAGTGTGAACGTAGTGTGAACATAGTGTGAACGTAGTGTGAACATAGTGCGAACGTAGTGTAAACATAGTGTGAACATAGTGTGAATGTAGTGTGAACATAGTGTGAACGTAGTGTTAACATAGTGTGAACATAGTGCGAACATAGTGCGAACAAAGTGTGAACGTAGTGTTAACATAGTGTGAACATAGTGCGAACATAGTGTGAACGTAGTGTTAACATAGTGTGAACATAGTGTGAACATAGTGTGAACATAGTGTGAACATAGTGTGAACATAGTGTGAACATAGTGTGAACATAGTGCGAACATAGTGTGAACATAGTGTGAACATAGTGCGAACATAGTGTGAACATAGTGTGAACATAGTGCGAACATAGTGTGAACATAGTGCGAACATAGTGCGAACATAGTGTGAACATAGTGTGAACATAGTGCGAACATAGTGCGAACATAGTGTGAACATAGTGCGAACATAGTGCGAACATAGTGTGAACGTAGTGTGAACGTAGTGCGAACATAGTGCGAACATAGTGTGAACGTAGTGTGAACATAGTGCGAACATAGTGTGAACATAGTGCGAACATAGTGCGAACATAGTGTGAACATAGTACCTATTTGCAGGACCCTTACCTTCCTCATGTTACTTATGTACACTTCAACGAATATCTAATTTACCATCCTATAAAATATATCATTATGCGATATATAGTTTTGTTATAATTTCATCCCACACACTAATCTATCGATTTCAAAACATAACACAACTTTACATTTATTAATTTAATATATCGCATTATGTAATATTTTATAGGGTGGTTTATTAGAAATTCGTTATTAAGTAGATTCTGCACGCATAACTCTGTATGAAACAAGACCGAGCAAGTTTATCAACCAACAATTCCTTCTGATGTATACAATGCTACCATAAAAATAATAACGAACATTTAGCCGGAATAGAACAACACAAACGGGACAAAACTAATATTATTGGGGGCTTAACCGTTATACCAATTATCACACTTGTCCACATATAACCTTATTCGTTAGGACTTAGCAATTTAAAGTTCCCCATAACCTACATGTCACAGCCACAGGTTATGCAATAAGGAAAATGTATATTAACAGAACCAAATACCAGAAAGAACTTCGCTCAGACGTCGAAGTATCAAGGGAAAAAGTGGGCAGATGCCGATGATACATTCTAGGTTAATTTAGCCGTCGTTCGGAACACATAAATAACTAATTGGTTTTGATAAAATTCATAACAAATGAGGCGACACGAGAGATAGAAACAAGATATAGGGCAAACGTTGTAAGATCAATGACTCCATTTCAAATCACTTTACGCGTGTTATGCACATTCAATATGAAAACATCAGCACATATTAAGGATAGCGACAACTTGCATACACTATTAATGTAATCATTTAAATATGTACGAAACATTACTGCTAATTGATAAGTTGTTAATACTTCGGGGAGAATATTAATCTGGAAACACCGTTTCTATTAAATTATTTGTCACTCTAGACAGCGGCGACACGTTTATAAAGTATTCAACCGTAGCGAATATACATGACAGTAGATGTACGTTGGCAAATACAGACAATACAACGATTAAATATGATATACCCTTAAACACAATCTTTATACTGTCAGCGCCATTCCTGTAGGTGAATAAAAGATTGTGTAAGTCTTTGGTCGAATTCCTCTAGTAATTGCATCGTTATGATTCTTATTTTCCAGCCTTGTCCACATATGAGGGGTGTTTCGGCAGTTTCGGGACAAATGCTGTATTTTTTCTTGCTATGTTTCCTTGCACTTGTGTAATACACTCAGGGACAAAATAAACGCACATTTTGTTCGGGGAGCTAATTTTCTAAGTAAGTTTAATATATCTTTTTATTTAAAATATTCATGATACACGGGTTAAAAACTTGACTCATGTACATATTTGCACAAAATTATATTTATTCTAAAACCGATTTGATCGGAAATGGATTAAACCTATATTTTTGCTCGTGGCACTCGTGCGAAATCGAAAAGCGGAACGATTGTATTGGCGAATAGTAGGTTAATCGATGACACTTTTAAAAACTCATCAAATAAAAGCATACAAAGTAGGTTAAAACGTGCAAAATTTGCCAGAAAACATTCGGTCGGAAGACACTGGAATACATCAAAATGTGAATTGAGCATGCTGCTGCCGCCACGCAATTCCGATGCCATTATTCTACAATTACAAGACTAAAAGAGCGATACATTGTCACTGAGACGATAAATGATCGCCCTCACAAAGGTAGATCCCGGATAACAGCTCGTAGACAAGGCGGGACTATGCGCATGCTCCGTCGCAGGATTCGCTTCCGGCCGGCCACAACCACAGCTAGGATGGTGGTAGGAGTCCAATGGCGAGTAAATTGACAAATTATTTGAAAAAAATAATTCCGTTTTCGAAATATCATACCTTAATTTTGATTCATTGTTTGTTCCTCTTTATTATAGACGATAACGATACTTTTCATAAATTTTATTAGTCGTTTAAGGCTAAACCGATACATGTCGCAACTCTTACACAACTTAACCAGCAGTATCACAAACACTCAATAAATGCATATTTAATTTGTACAGGGCACTAGTTGCCTGTATAGCAGTTAAGTCGGTTTGAGACAAACGTGTGCGCCTGCCCCGAAACAAATTCATAAACATGCATGTCTGGGACGAAATCGGACATCGGATCCGCGAACGTGCACAACTACAGAGGAACGCTGATGAACTTTTCCAGACACTCCAGACACAATAAGGCGTAGTTTAAGAGGTGACAAAGGGTGTGAATTTTGCCATGCTCGACAGTTAGATTTGAACCTTTATAAGGATGTTATTTCTGCACCAATAACAATGGAAATTTGAAATGAACCTCATTAATAATTCATGCTAGGTTTAATTCTGCTGCTATTGTTACTCCTAATAAGCTTGAGCGGGACAACTGAATGTTCAGAATGTCTCAGTCGTAATGGCAAGAAAAACACAAGTCAACTATTTCAAAATATTTCCCCGAGTACCTCACACACTTGACTGTGCATTTGAACCAATTGCCAAAACAAAATTTGTCAGTTTTATGCAGTGATTCTCCTGATAAACTCCTTGAAAACCACAGGCATATCTGCAACGTGCACAAAACTTGCTCAATTTGGTTCTTGCTGGCAAGGAAAATCATTTGTTCGCAAGGCGTCAGATCTTGAACATATGTAGGATGCAATATAGTTTCATTATTTAGCTGAACAATTAACGTTCATATAGAACCATACACATTGTATAAACCGCATTGCTATCTGCTTTTACAAAACAAGACGCAAAATGAAATGGAAAAAAACTTTGCTCTGGTTATCTTCTTTATTGAGTCGCAAAATCTCTTATTTGTCTACCGCGATGATTGTAAACAAAGTCGTTAAAAGGAGGTAATGTCCAACGTAAATGTTTCAATTGTTCATGCTTATATGAAGTTGCAACAGCAATAGAATTAATCGTCTTTACGGAAAAACGCAAACATGCATATATCTAATTAAAAGATACAAAAATGTAAAACATGCAGCTACATCTGTTGGACATTTCATTAAAGATATCAAGAAATAAATAGATTACGACAATTGTTCCGGCACTTTTTGAACACCCTAGTCATCTTGTTCAGTAATGTACCTTGTAACACTTTACATGTACGTCATTTTGAGAAAATAGAAACAAAAATTCCAAGCTATTCATTAGACTGTCGCTTTGATACGACAACCGCATACTATACTATTATTTAGCAAAATAAAACACAATTTTAGTAGGAATCGACATCAAAAGATTATAATAATTATGGCTATTATATATTATAAAGTCAAAATAACGTACTAAGCAAATTGTCAAGTATTTACGTTGATTTTGGGTTTCTGCTTCAAAAAAATGTAAGGGAGGTAATTCTGACGTTATTCTGTGTAAAAATATTAACAGTTATACATGTACCTGCGTTATTGGAAACCTTCTGTTGCTTAGTCTTGAAGTTCTGTGTCGTTTCATGTAGTGATCTCTGGTTTTCCGATGGCCCTGTGTTTGTTTGCCTTTTCCCCAATGTACCTACCTACCTAATCATCTCCGGGCTTCTTTGCCGCAAAGAACGCCACATGTTCATACTGCTGATGTCATCATATGCTGTTCCATCATATTCTGGAACATAATAAGGTTTAGTAAATTAAAAAAAAAATTACTCGCATGTTACATTACAATCACGTATTTTTTATAGAGGCTCACAGGGACAACTGGCTTGCCCAATCGGTATCCTCTTTGAATAATGAATTCTGCGGGCGGTCGTACATACAATGTAGTCATGGATCTTGATAGAAAACCTAATTTATTGGGACGCTCAACATTTTAGACTAGACATCACAAAAGAGCAGTACATCAGACCAATAATAAAATAACCAGACCATGTTGTGTTTAATGGATTGGTTTCAGCCAGACACTTTTGATTACAAAGTACGTTGAAGGAATCATTGTTTTCACCTTGTCATAAATATATTTTACGTCACATTGATGGGTGGAAAAAGAGTTGGTTGGGGAACTTTTGACAAATTCTAACTTTAAATTGTTTTGTTCTCTCGCGTAGCAGTTTACCTTAGACAAATATGCTTGGCTAGATATAATGTACCCTCGAAATGACGACATTGTGAAATCACAAACATGACAAACGTATTATTTGGTACATGTGTAAGAAAATTATAATTAAGTCCTTAGTATACAAGCATAATATGCGACAAATATGCAACTCAGAAAATCAACTGAGATGAGAAAATATATCACTAGCCCATTTTAAAATAGTACTCTTGTACCGACTTATACACTGTAGCAAGAATATGGCCTTTCTATTCGACAGAAGGCAACATACCTTATTTGCTAATGTTTATGCGATTGATAAACTTACTACTTCAGCAATTCTCCATTATTTTAATTATACAATAGGTTAGTAGGGCAATGGCCTACAACTAACATAGTTTTCACTTTGCCAGATTGGATTATGATGCATGTCTTGCCAATAGGGGAAATTTAAATTACTTTTCCATGCCAATGCATGTCTTAGAGAAATTTAAATTGCATATACATAAAATTTAATAGATGTTCATAGTCATACACAATATCTATTTCGTTTTTAATTATACCATAGGTTAGTAGGGCAATGGCCTAAAATCATGTTCCAATATCCAATAAACGCGGATGCATGTGACCCCTCGAGGGTTTCAAGTTGCTTATATATCAAATGCAATTAGCGTTTTTAGTGATACCTTCGTATCGCTTTCATTTAAATTACATAATCTGACTAACAGAGCAATGACCTAAAACAAGTATATTTCAATATCTTGCACATGTTGATTCATGTCTTGCCATGAGATGAATTTTAAATTCGATTCATACATGTATATACTTGTATATCTGATGTAATGAAATGTTTTAGTGATACATACATGTAATATGGTTTTGAATTGATACATCAGATCCAACTTTTCCTCAGTGTTTGTCGTTTTATAACTTATTCGTTGACATTGATGTATTGATAGTCAAAGCACGATGACAAAAGAGGTGATTCCTCCCGTTTAAATGTGTGTGTTCCATCTTACTGAAATAAAGTTCACTCTCGTCATTACATGTTCCAAACATTTGTGCATTGTGAAAACATCCAGTATTCCTGTCCATTATCTACTTGTATTATCCTTTTGGACCACAATGAATATTGATTAGCCGTTATGTCAGTCATGGAATATTAAGTCATTATTAAGTTCAGTTCTCTATTAATCAGTGATTTACTCAAATGCAATCACAATAATATCCATGTTAGCTACAAATGAACAATGAAAATAATTGTAATAATAATATTAACGACTTCGTTTGTATAGGCAATACGGTTGTGCAAAAAAACGATACTATTAAGTAAGACAGGGAAGACAGCACTCAATTTAACCAGCCGAGCACAGAAAACATAAAAAAACATACAAGGCACATGTACAATGCCCAACAAACAACTGAGCGAGTATATGATCTGCACAGGTCCCAGCTGTCGAAAAGCTAAATTAAACAGCTGAAAGCCTCTATGCCTAATGATTTGTAAATATACATGTTTTAAGTGTATATACGAAATCGTCGATGATAAATACTCGACCACTGTACGAAATGTCATGTAATTGCACTTATAGCTAATTAACGTCTGATGCGATATATTTGAATAATCAAATTGATGAATCAAATTCGCATCTTTCAATGTCTAGACTATTCCTAATAGACGTATTGTTGCAGATGAAGGGATTCTGTTTACGTCCTTGCGCATTTTCGTATAGTGCATACTGTAGATGAAAGGTTTCTTTGGACTCAATAACTCCAATTCTTTGGATTCTGCAACGTGACAACTCTGAATGATATTTCTCCAATACGAATCAACATTTTGTAACGTTAATATTATATTCCAATGACAATTGATAATTCAGCGATATCATACGTAGCACGTCTTTCATCGTTTTAATATTTAACTTTTAGGCAGCTAAAACAAAGCATTTCAGCCATTTTACTGTTGGAACTAGGTCATTTAGCCTGGCCATTCAGCTTTTTGGATTGTTGTAACTGGTACGTTCATATTTGCGACAGCTTCGATATGGGAGAATCATAACTTATTTAGTTGGGCTATTTCGTTGTCCAGTACAAGGCTGCTTCGTATCTTTCAGAATTGCATGTATACTATAAATTATATACAAATGTATGTCCATGTGATGTGTAATGTCCAGTTGTTATCTTCTCGTCACCAGGCTCCCGTTCCGTTTTAGTTTGACTGACTGAGGCGGCAGACTTTCGGGACGGGATGTCGTGTTTTCAGTGATTTGTGTGTTTTTAATGTTTTCTGTGCTCGGCTGGTTTGGTTGAATGCTGCCTTCCCTGTCTGACTTAATATAATATTTTTGCATGTTTCTTATGTTTTTGTGCTCGGCTAGTTCTGCTGAGCTTTGTGTCTTGTGTGTTTTTATGTTTTCCGTGATCGGCTGGTTAAGCTATGTACTGCCTTCCATGTCTGACTTAATATTATCTTTTTCTTATAACGTTTTGTGTAGCGTACATGTATGTGTGAGGTTTATTGTGCACCCTAAAATATGTGCGAGGATCAGCTGCGAATGGGAAGTTTCGGGAGATCGGGACCAGGATAACTTTAAATTAAGAGTCTTATATATACCTAATACACAAGTAATGCGATTTATTGTACAAGTATGACGACTGAGATCGTGAAATAATTCTCAGACATAAACCTCTCAGTCTGTTATTCACACATTTTGCTGGAGGAGTGTTGGTAACGTCTCTATAAATTATGTTTTTATACGACAGTACTAAGTCACAGACGTATTTCGTCTGAGGCGCATTAACTAACAATATGTTGATAAGATCGACTGTAATTGTGTCCTGATGGATATTGCCTTAAAGGCAGCTTTTATTTGTTAGTTTTAGCACAAGTGATCCTCCTAAAGAATGGGAAATTCAAAATTGGTTTGACATGGTACTTGCGTACTTTATAATGTTTTAGTGCAGTTGATCTTTAACCAATTACAATGTCTATATACTACGACTTTCATCGATAACTCGCTAAAGCTCGCCACCCGGACGATATCACCTCGCCTTATAACGTTGTTCATAGCATTGTGTATGGGCCGGTGGCATAACACATATTTCTGAATAAACTGTATACTGGCAAACTATTCTCATCGGAGAGTAACATGAAAGCGAAATAATGTTATAAACTCCCATTTTCTGAAGTTACGTCGGAGAAAAATAATCTATCATGAGACAGTCGATGTTGGATAAGGATATCTCACCCTCGGGGTCGGAATTTCACCCAGAAACTCAGCAAGCCTCGTCCCTGGTTAAAATTCGAAACTTCGGGTGAGAAATCCTTATAATTCACACAAGCTCATTACGGATTCTTATAATCCCGTCATGTATGATACACTACAAAATGTACAAATATATTATATCATTTTATTCGATCGCGTACCTAAAAGAAGACGCCATGTAAATTAAATTATGTCTACGCATTTTTAACATAATTTACATTGGTAGTTTTGTACTAATAAATTGCCCAGCAAAAGGTCAACTGTACCCCACTAAACGAAGAGTTCACCGACAGTTTGTCCTATGGTGGTATAACGAAGCAGTCATAAACCAGGTAATATACAGGGTGTACCATAATACAGTGCCCACCATAAGTATACAGTAAATAATTTTTGCAAAATTAAACTTGGTTAAATTATTCAACATCTGTTTATCAAATGGTCACAATTATACTAGTTTCTGTAACTACAGTTACTAAATGTGTCAAAATAGAGATAGAAATAAAGATGAAGATGTTCGGAACTAAAATAACCATGTGATCAAAAAGGCTGAATTTTCCATCATTTTGTGACAAAATACCATTCACAAGGGACAAAGAAACTTTAAATTTTGCACCTAGGGTACCAATTAATGTATGGCCGTTCCATTTAATAAACAAAGCCACTCATTTTCTTCAAATATATTGTTGCTTCACGGTTCTGCAAATAGTATCATTACAGGCAAGTAAATGGGCAAATAACATCTGTATACTTAATTTTGGTGGGCAGTGTATATTTCCGCTAATTAAACGCTTACAACTTTGTCAAATTAAGCCGTAAATAAATTGTTCTGGTCTTATATGAAAGCTAATGAAAATCAGTTAATGCTTGTTTGGTGAACAAAATCATGCGTCGTCATGGAAACATATCTTGACGCCATGATGACGTCATCCTAAATCTGAATTTTCAAGGTGGCGGACAATGCAGAAGTTGTCAAGTTATATTATGAAATGGGCAAATTCCCATCCCAGGTAAGAAAGAAACCGTTAGAATGGTATCCTTCTATGACTTTACCATCTAATAGGCAAATTACAAGGCTAGTAAGGAAGTTTAAAGAGCATAGGATGGTTCTAAACAGAAGGCAGGATAATACAGGCTGACCAAAAAGCGCGCGTTCAGAGGAACAGATCGGGAAATGTCGTACTATTATTGAGGAAAACACCAAGACAATATGTAGGGAAAGTATTGAGTGATATTTCGTATGCTACTAGCAATCAGAAGATTTTGAAACTGATAACTGCTGGTATAAACAAGATGGAGCAGCCCCACACACTGCGAACATGTCGCTCACCAGGTTATTGAGCACATTCGGCGATAAGCTGATTTCCTTGAAGACTACACACCAATGGATCCCTCACTCACCTGATTTAAACCCTCTTGATTGTTTTCTGTAAGGCTATTTGAAGGACCGAGTATATAGTACCCAGCAACATTAACATAAGATTTAAAGACATCCATACGAAGGGAAATTAGGAAACATGTGTTGATGTCATAAGAAATTTTCGGGAACGTCTCGAATTCGTATTGCAGAAAAGGGGTGGTTATCTGGAGCACATACTATAGGGTAATTGTTACAATTACATTATAGTTTTACTTTTTCAATTTTGTTTATATGTCCTTCAATAAAATATATTCTTTGAGTTAGTTCCCTAAGTCATTTAGATTGTATAAGCGTTCAACAAGCGGACATATATTATGGTACACCATACTATCTAATTATTTCAACTTCTCGTTCAATAAACGCTTCGTAAAACTTCTGTAATTTGGAAATTCGATATGAAATATAATTTACAGTGACAATACAAACACTCCTAGAGCACAATTGGTTCATAATATACATCAACATGGAATCATTTGTACTATTGTCAAAAACATATACGTTTGTGTAGACGCACGAATGTCTGTTCACAAACAGTCAAATTTTGTGAAAAAATACAACGAAATTCAATTCCTGTATAACTGTGATCTAATACGTTCGTACTTAGCCTTACTCTGTATGGCGCCCAAAAGTATGAATGTGCATCCTAATATATAGATGCAGACTACTTTCGTCAAATATGTTTAAATTTACCACAGCGTGTAATGTACGACCCACGAAAGTATCATTTTACTGACATCCACGACATTGCATACCCCCAAACGATTGGTTTTACAGAGTACTTCTAACATGTAGACAAGCCTAAATTGTTATCCCTCACTCCTGGATACATATGTCCGAATTCTACTTTAGTTAATCGTAATGCACCTGACATTCACAATATGCATATAGTGCAGATAAATACACAAAGCACATTTAACAAGACTGCGTTCAATAAACGCTTATGCCCCCTGTGGAAGCCTTGTCTATAAATAAGTCCAAAATTAGGTCAAGGTGAAGGTCAAAATGGGGTTAGGTGATACAGGTGTGTGGAGAGTGTTCATATACAACATCCATGAAAATATGAAAGCTTTGTAGCAAGCCATATTAATGCTAGAAGAAACGGTCAATTTGGGTTAACCAGGACGGACGGACGAACGGACGAACGGACGGACGGACAGGTGAATCACTATATGCCTCCCGATCTATCGATGCGGGGGCATAAAAACGTCTTTATACTGCTTATATTATCAATTCATTATGTCTAGACATTGGGACGTGCGAATTTGATTAGTCAAATATATAGCATCAGTCGTTACTTGCTTATAAACACAATGACATGACAGTTCCAATTGTGGGCAATGATTTATCATGGACATTTTCTATTATGTTAACAATGGAATGGTAGATGTTGACGTATAAGATAATAACAAACGGTCCGGGAAGACAATATAGCACAAATGCACAGCAAGAAACGTAGCAATAACAAATCACAGATAACAAATCATAAGGACCAACATAAACATGCTTAAGTAAACGAACTGCTTAGCTACAACACCTCAATAACCCACAACCAATCAAACATAACCAAAATAAGACAAAACAGTATAGTAGCCAAAGACGAATCACAAGGACAACGCAATAAACTTTTCGACAGAAATAAAGCACGTGTCGTTTTGAAATAAATGAAGCTGCCTTTTGTTGGACTGCAATGTTGCACGAACAGCAACAACGTAACAATGAGAACATTTGACGAATGGCGTAGTTCCAAAACGAGTATATATAGAGAACAGTACATACTCGCGTTCAAAATGGAAGCAATGACAATATTACAGTTGAATTTAAATGCCGAGCATAACCTTTATTTCCCACTCAGTTTTGGGCTAAAATATGGTAGGCATATATATATCTCCACCCGTGTTTGAACCCGGGTCGCCAGATTAGACGGCAAGTGCGCTAACCATTGAGCTACGGAGGGTTGTAAGCATAATTTGATAAAACAATGTAACGGCATATAGACGTTCTGTATTATCTTATTGTAGTGTCGGTACAGAAACATCCTGTGTTTTTCTATGGTCGATGAATTTATTATTACATCCTAATACACGTTTAACAAAATATGATTATTCTCAGCATAACATCGATTATTGCATGTTGACATTTAAATGAAAGTATTAAAATCAATTTAGGTTTGGCGAGGTTTAATAAATCTCAATTTTATAATATTATATAATTATGGATAGGATATCAGAAGCTTGTACGATATTGATATTTCATCTTTTGCATAGATATCCGGTAAACAGTAAATGGTCTCATTATATATGCAAATTAGGCGCAGTGTATCTGTATGCTTATTGCTTTAACGGTACAATGAGAGAATTATTTTCCAGTTAACGTTTGTATTGAAGGATTTTAATGCTCTGAACGGAGATGTTTCAACGTAATAGTCAATAGCAATTCAGTATAACATTAATGGTCGAAATTAAAGTGAATTATACATTTCTGTTGCAGTGACAATTGTATTCATACAAAAAATGCACTCAGCAGAACTAATAGTTGCGACATTGCTGATCATTGGGATTATTATGGGGAAAAAGTTCGGTCTTTCTTGTAAAACTCTACCAAAAAGATAACATATGAAGTCGGACAGGGAAGGAAGCACTCAACTTAAGCACAGTAGAGAATACATAAAAAGCAGACAAGGCACAAAACCAAACACAGAGCCGAACGAGAAAATTATCCGCGTCAAAAAGCTGAATGACCTAGTTTCAATAGTAAAACGTCTGAAATACTGTACCTAGTTTTAGCTGTCTAAAGTCCTACAAAGTTAAAGATTAACAGTACTATAACCAGTGTATCTATCCTTCTATCCTTGCACTGTATATAAATTTATGGGTGTATCTTGGTTAACAATAATGGATGCGATTCTCTTATCACTGTGGTAATGCAATATATTTTATTTTCTAGATTAGGAATAACCTGTCTCTATGGAAGTAATTGAACGCTTGATAAATGAACCCATTAAAATTACGCATTGTATCTTGAAAATAGTCTACAATTTATAGAAAGGCTTGTCCTCGAATATAGCGGTTGATTCGTACCCGGTTGGTTTGAGTAAACGGAAAAGCTTCCATATTCATGAAATGTCCAACTATTCGTTTTGGCCGCTTCTGATTTTATTAGCTCTACCATTTCTTCCGCTTGATGCATGCATTTGGCAGATGATGAAAGCGATGAGCCGATATTGCAAAGCATAATGGCGTCGTTTAGTGAATGCATGGTGTAGGGGGTTCGATTATTGACTGTTCACATAATAATATTATTTGATATTATTTTTATATGTAAAAAATGGATATTCGTTCTCGTTCTCTAGACAAGCCCATGTTTTGTGATCTAGTGTTTAGGCATAATCAGCAGAGTGGAGATAGGAAGATGATATAATCAACACAACTACAGTAAAACCTCGGTAATACGAGCAGCGATTATTCGAGCAACCGGCCTAATTCGAGCAAATTTCAAACTCATTTTCGTTATAAACACAGCTACAATTAGTCATAACAACAATTCATCATTGATTTCGGATATTTCGAGCACCTGGCTTAACTCGAGCATTTGGCTTGTCCCCATGGGTCGTCGAGATAACGAGGTTTTACTGTATGTAGGCGGAAAATGCTAAACGTCAGAGAAGGTTAAATTACACAACGTCAGAGAAGGTTAAATTACACACAACAAAAAGATGGACAATAGTCACAATCCAACTGCTACCAGACATGCATGGAATCCATAGATAACGTCAGATTTAATAACAAATGTCGACAGAAAAGGGACGATTATTGAAATAATTCCGATTGTTCGCCTCCAAACATATCTTAGAAAAAAGATAATGACAAATCAGACAAAACAGCGGAGCACTAGAGGCTTAAACCTGACAGTATATAAATAACTAGATATGCATAAAAGTGGCCCCTTAGGAAATGACTTTTTTTAATTACTTTTGATACACTAATTTTTTTTCTTTCTGGAAAACAACATTATAATAGAACAGGGAAGGCAGCACCTAACTTAAACAGCCGATAACAGAAAACATAAACATACCCCAATAACACGATACAATACGAGAAAAATTAGATTGACCGTTGAAAGACTAAAACGGATTGGGACCGCTAGCATACAGACTTTCAAGGTATTACAGGGTGCCTGAAAAATGGCTCAGCTGCTGATAGAGATAGTATATTTCGTAGAAAGTTTGTAATTTTTCCGTAAACTGGTTTATGAAATCAATAACATACTAACGGCTATTTCTGTTTTTGAAGTGGGGCAAATATTCACAAACTCGTCTTGGATTTGTCAGCGTTACGTGGTATCGCTAAACTACTCCGTAGCTCAGTGGTTAGCGCGCTTGGGGTTTAATCTGCAGGCACTGGTTCAGATCCGGGTGCAGGCACACATATGGCCGCCATGTTTCAGCAGAAAGCTGACTGGCAAATAAAGGCTTTTCTCAGCACTGTATCAGATGTTATTGTACAAAATCGTAGACTATTACGGCTGATTGCTTCGTAGTATGTCTTATCAATCATTTGTGCCATATAGCTTGTTTCAAACCAATTTAGCCCCTTCACCTGCTTCGACGTACAATGAACAATACTCTATGTACAGGCAACTTTGATATACAACTGATAGTAGATGCTAAATGTGAGTAATTAAATTGATATTTAATATTCCATTAAACAATTGGTTGCATAATATGATTGCTTCGTAGTATGTCTTATCAATCATTTGTGCCATAATAGCTTGTTTCAAACCAATTTAGCCCCTTCACCTGCTTTGACTATTTACGTACAATGAACAATACTCTATGTACAGGCAACTTTGATATACAACTGATAGTAGATGCTAAATGTGAGTAATTAAATTGATATTTAATATTCCATTAAACAATTGGTTGCATAATATGATATTTATATGTTAAATTACGATGTTCGTGATCAGAAATGTGCATAAATATGAAACAGTCGCGTGATATAGTAACAATCTTTTCGAATTTAATCATAACAATATTTAGTATTTTCAAAATTGTTATTTAATATTTTATTAAATAATAAGTTAAATTAAACGATATAATTTATTCGTTGAATTACACAACTCGTGATCAGAAATGGGCATAAATATAAAACAGCCGCTTGATATAGTACTGTAATATTCTTTTCGAATTTCAGAATAATTGATATAACTGTCAAGTATGTAATCTACAATAAATAAAGTCGTTAATATTTTTATTATTATAACAATATGTAGTATATCTAGATTATTTATCGCACAACACTTCATCCCTGTATGTATTTATCACCACGAGCGTAAGCGTAGGAAAGATGAGCATTTTTCTATTTACCATTTTGGGAGGCGTAAGCCTCTCTTTACTACCATTGCCTATTTCTTAATACAACCTTAACCGCCTTTAGGCTGCTATATGAATCCGCATTCAAGTAGTTCCAGAAACTGTCAACATATTCAATATTATTAAATATGTTTCTGCAAATCTTTTATTGGTTCTGGGCTGGTATTCATAAAGCATCTGAAGAGAAAACTAAACTATTTTTACTTAAGCTAAAATATTGAGCGGCACATATTTCAAAAGAAACTAAGAATAACCCATGTTTTCTCAATCGGAACGGTCCGTACGGCATTTTTACGGGATAAAATACCTCGGATGTATCAAGCGTATCAATCCAGCAGTTTTCTTTCTTAAATCCTACGCAGAAGAAAATGGGCCAAAGAAAATAGACCGTAACTTATCAGCAGCGGAAATATCAAAAGATGTTTTATTGGTTAAACAATACAATTTCGCTACACTCCTTGAGCATAACACGCAGCTACGCAGCGCTTGCTTGATGGGCGTGTATTCCATTGAAGCACTGTTTAAATCTGTCATGATGACGTCATGTCGAAATACGTTAAAAAATGGCGACGTTCAATTTACACCCGAGAGATGATTCGTTGAGATTGTCCGAGGTGTCCCGATTGATGTTTTCTTTGTGATTATTCTCGCTCTTTACATAGTAGTGCTTTTAAACAATTTAAAACAATGGTATTCTTGATTTTCCTATTTAGCTGATAAACTAAAGGAAATTTTAAGATTCAGAGAAAATTTGTCATTAAGATGATATGACAGGACAATTAAGTCACAATTTATTTATTGTCGGAATTCGGTTATAACAAAGTAAACATAAGCTATGTACAGCTTTTGACCGACAAATCAATAGCACGCTTGCATCATTCTTATTGTTTTTGGTTGGACGCGGCGCATTAAAAGTGAACGCTCTATCACTAGACTAGATTAGACTGAAGTCGCTATTTTGCATCTCCGAGATTGACAACAGTATTCCAAAATTTTGAAGTTTACGGTTGGTTTATGGGGAAACGGATCCCCACACATAATTTGTTGTGAAATCCTTGATTTCCGATAACGTTCAATCGTATTATCAGCATCGTTAGCTAGTAATGTCGCTCGTTAATTTAAATACAAATGTACTGCAGCATGCAAATTACGTAATTTAGCTTGATTGCCACGCAATAAGAATAATGATTGTCTTAAACATGGAAATATCTCACTTACATTTGCAACTTTTGAAAGTACAAATGAGATCCGACTGCACTCTATTGTAATTACTGGAAATCGTTGTTAAAGTATTTAATGCTGAATCAGAATGTGCATGGAATAATTGGAATCTAATGCTACGTTAATTACCATTTCAAAATTAGCTTCTCATTTTTGCAACATAATATAATGACAAATTAGACATGGATGGCAGAACTCAACAGAAACAGTCGAGCACCAAATGCACAGAAAGAAACAGAAAGAAATAGCACAGCACACAAGTATACGTCTTAGTGTTCAATTCAAAATAAGCGAGAAAGTAAAACTAAACAACTGAAAGTCTTAATCTTAGGTGTCGAACACGTCCTGTAAAGTTTTTGAATCACTGTAAATGGCATAATAATGTTGCTGAATATATGATTGTTGATTGTTGTCTTTAGAAGAATATAAATAAAAGAACACGAGAATTGGCGATAATGTGCTTAACAGTTTTCGAATTAAGTGAAGATGATAATGTAGATTCTTCATGTTCTGTTTTCTATTGACGTTGAAGTTTTCGTTTCTTTTCTCCGTGTAGGTTTAGTCATCTGTTTATTCGTGTCTCTTTCCAATCGGAACGGTCCGTACGGCATTTTTACGGGATAAAATACCTCGGATGTATCAAGCGTATGAATCCAGAAGCTTTCTTTCTTAAATCCTACGCAGAAGAAAATGGGCCGAAGAAAATAGACCGCAACTTATTATCAACGGAAATATTAATAGATGTTTTATTGGTTAAACAATACAATTTCGCTACACTCCTTGGGCATAACACGCAGCTACGCAGCGCTTGTTTGATTGGCGTGTATTCCATTGAAGCACTTTTTAAATCTGTCATGATGGCGTCATGGCCAAAGACGTTAAAAAATGGCGACGTTCTATTTACACCCAAGAGATGATTCGTTGAGATTATCCGAGGTGTCCCGATTGGTCTCTTTCTTGACATTAATCGCCCTTGTTTAACCTCATCAAATAATATACCCGTATGCTTGAACCCCATCAAAGGGATCTAAAGATAAATACCTTTAGCGTGTTTAAATAAAGAAACTAACTATATAATACATGTATCGAAAACAATTGAATATGATTAAACAGACTTTGATAGTGTGGCAGAAAATCATTGAATGACATATCATTTGCTCTGCTGGCTACATTGTGTGTATATTAACGTAGATTTGGCAATTTGACATTGGAATGTTTCATAACTACGTTCAGTAATTAACACCGATACCTTTAACTCGAGAAAAGGACACATCTGTATGTGTATTATGTGTATGAAATAATATATACAAAATGTTTTCTACATACAATGGATCTATTCCAGAATATGATGACTTGTGTAATATGTGCAGACATCCACCGTAATTGTGTTACCAAAAAGATAATACAAATCGAAAGGGAAGGCAGCGACTAACTTAAACAGCCGAGCACAGAAAACGAAAAAACACATGCAACAATGCCGAAGACACTGAACTGTACGAGGAAATGAAACTAAACCGCTGATAGACCAAGGGTTCAATCGCCAAAGAGCTAAAAGTATACGGTTTAGCTGTCAAAAAACAACGTTTGTTTTAAATTAGCAAAAGATAATTGACAAATCGAACAGGAACGTCATGCTAATTCATCAGTAAATATATTCTAATTCTGATGTCACTATAACACCAATGCTGTCAATAACTTTAGAAAACATGCTAAATAATAGGCATTTTTAACTTGAAAATAAGACAATTACATATAAAAACCAAACACATGATTGTTTTAGAATTACTATGAGAAATATTTCACTATGACCCCAAACACAATAATGTGGTACTCATTATATCCAATTGTCGATGGTAAAATGTATCTAGATTAATGGAAATATAGTTCATGTCATAACTTGGGGGACCAGAAAAGGTCGAAAGCACTACTTGATTATTACGACATTGCACATATATAACTTGGGTTAACGAATAAGGAGAAATTCATATGTAGTAGCAAGAAATTCAACATAACGCAAAAATGAATAGCTTCTCTCTAACTACGAAGCTACTGAGGCCAGTGCGCGAACTACACGAACTTGGATATACTCCGATGTCTACGGACATATTGAGACAAAGAACATATCCCATGCTTGGCTGTGAGATGAACACCAACAGTGAATACCACTAAATAGGACGACACAAAACCTCCAGACCGAGCAGTAACGCAGGTATAACTGAGCCAGTCTCCAGGAAAACCTGCTATTTTGACATTATGTTATCTCTATATGTAACAAGGTTTTGAAAAAGCTCTAAGATAAGTACAAATACATGTCTATTGATGCTTTTTTAAGTAATTTATTTATATAGTACTATATCTTAGCTTTAAATTTTCTAATGAAGTACGTCGAAATCACATACTTCGTTCCTATGGTGACCAATATTGGAAAAGTACCCCGACTGAGAAAACGAGGAGTTGGTTGTTTAAAACAGGAGTAGCCTTTCTTTGAACGTTAACAATTTTGTGTTGATATATAATTTAAAACTTAAAAATAATTCTGAAACGTGATACATATGTACTATTTTAAACAATTTATGTCAATAATTGATCAAATGGTAATATGAACTAATGCACAGCATATGTAGCGGACTATGTCAGTTGTCCTACATTATTTGTAACATGGTCATCTAGTACTGGATTTTTTGGTGATGCATAACTTCACAAAAAATTGTTTGATTACGAAGTTACGAATCTGGAGCAAGCCGTTTCCAAAAGGCGCTACCGAGCGCTTTCCTACGTCTATGCAACCTATCGAAGCGGTTCGTTGCACAAGAAAGCGCGCGATAGCGGTTTGATACGAAATATTGGGTACAAAGTAACGAAAGACGATACAAACCTGCTACTGTTTGTCAGTCCGAATGAACATTTGTCAGCCCGATCAAAATGAAAATATATCTGTCTGTGGATAATACACGTTTTTCAATTTGTTTAATTCTAGGTCTACTTAATTCAGGGGTAACTAATTTAAAAATGAATAATTAGATATAAACACAGATAACAACTGATTTCTAGGCCTTATTTGATATTTTATCTTTTTTTAATGGGTTGCATGAGCATACCAGATAGTACTTTTGTTCAAAAGAAAAGGCTATTTTCATTTCAATTAATCATATTACGATTAAATATCAAACATCTTTAATCTTAATCACCTTTTTTCGTTAAATAAACCCTGCAAATCGTCACAACATATAAGAGATTTAGACGGAAAATTACGGGTTTTATTGTATCCAATAACGACAACAACAACATGTAATTAGTTTTCGCGACCTTCATCCCGCGAATATTTTTTGACGATTTTGGAGGGATTTTTTATTACATCTCGGCGAGGAATTACGAAAATGCATTTGTTTTACTTTCTTTACAATAACCTACAACTACGATGTGGATTATCACCGTCCGGTCTAGATACGTAAATACCCGAAACGGACTATAATTAATTGTATTGCAAACTTTGCGATGGGAAATAACCGAAACTTGTGTCTTTTTCATTAGATTTTCTTAAGATTGGTTGATATTTCGCGCATTTGAACGATTACCGCTCGACTTACATCGTTATCTCAGAGTAATCATGTATCTCATAAGTTTGTAGCATCGTTTATGCACTGAACATGTTAAAATTTCCTTCCGAAGTGGGCAAAAAAATGGCTGCCTTTTTTGTGTCCAAACATTTAGGAAATAGCCCTCCCCATAAATACCCGAAACGGACTTTAATTAATTGTATTGCAGACTTTGCGATAGGAAATAACCGAAACTTGTGTCTTTTTCTTTAGATTTTCTTAAGATTGGTTGATATTTCGCGCATATGAACGATTCCCGCTCGACTTAATTCGTTAGCTCAGAGTAATCATGTGTCTCATAACAGTTTGTAGCATCGTTTATGCACTGAAAATGTTAAAATTTCCTTCCGAAGTGGGCAAAAAAATGGCTGCCTTTTTGTGTCCAAACATTTAGGAAATAACCCTCCCCATATAAAAAGATTGGTTGCATAGCAACCATGGAAGACTGATAATTATCTTTTCTTTTCTAGGCAGGGGCCTACGCTAGTTTTCGGAATATTTTTAAACATCATTAAAAAATAAAAGAAAATTTATGAGCTGCCGAATATCGCATTTTAATTTTTTTTGTTATTCTATTAGCAGCCATTTCTAGTATCTTTGCTTCAGTGCGGGATTTTAACACAAATTTTTAGATCCATTAGTGAATTCAAACTCTGACCAAACCACGTGCACACGTGTTATCGTAAAGCGGAACGACATCCGCAGGCCTTGCGGCCTGCGTATTGTCCGCTATAATTATGAAATGTTGTTAGAGTTACGTCAAACAACGTTTGAATGACGTTTGTGACGTCATACAAAAAGCTCCAAATAGCAGGGTTTCCTGGAGACTCGCTCAACTGTTGATATTTTTATGCAGAATAACACCAGCATTACCTCCCTTCCATTTAATTTTGAAGTTACGCAGAAAAATGGCACCGATTCCAGGAAAATACTTACTATAGGTAATTGCTTAGCTGAATGTATGATATTGACTTTATTATATAACATGTAACAACAGTTTTCCATCTAGAATCGAAGTACGGTGGTTGGTTGTACGATGAAATTCGCGTGGACAATGACTCTAAACTGCATCCCCCATACTTCCCAGACCTTGCTTTTCCTTATCACATGGATAACCTCGTATTCAGCTGATGATGAAAAAGATAACCTCGTAATCAGAAAGAACGGTAGAGATGATAACTACGTAATCAGACGTAGTTAATTCTAATCGAACCGTTTATGAAACGCAATAACAATGGAATTATTATACATTATTGTTTTAAATTGCATTCCGTAGGGCGTCTGTATGATTGCATTGCATGAAATCTATGTGGTCAGCCATATTGCCGTACAGAAATATAGTACCTTTTGCAGACAACAAAACATGCTTTCAATATTGAATTCAAATTTTAGATTACTACATGTAGCAGACTGTGCAATATGTATATTGGAGCTCATTGTAGGGTTTCTGTGAGTTTTCCGTATCCACTTTGCATGTGTTTATATGAAAATGCTTAATTAAGAAATATTCAAGTGGAGACATTGTAGCGATTGGGAATGCCGATAATGTTTAAAGATTCCATTGAAAGCAACACTACCACTCTGATGGAATAAGGGGAATAACTCATTATATTCAAACAGCATTATGCTTATTCAAACTGATTAAGGGTAAATGAACTGTTTTTTGCTGTAAACATAAATACATTATCCATTGTTACGGAAATCGATTTCGATATCAACAATACATGTACCTAAAGCACATTGCGTCAAACTTTGGTATGTTTCAAATTACCTCCCTTTGAACTAAAATAAGAGCATATTTACTGTTGCGTTTGTGATAAACCCTTAGCAAAAATTGTTGATTTCTTCAACATAATTTGTTTATTTTAGATCATTTCATATCCTATCACTGTTTTGTTAATCAACCAAACCTTGCAAAACGAAACGTGTGGTGTGAAAAGAAACCTAAACTTCCCTGTGGATATTTTCCTGTTGTTGAGTATAAATGATTCTGACAATAAAAATGTAAGTTGCATTTCTTTTCTAACACCCCTCGTATTTTCTGTCATTTCCATCGTTAACCTTCTTGCACGTATATTCGCTATCGTTGAGCACTTTATTAATGTGTAGCCACCGTCGTCTAGAGTGACAAAGAATTCATTAGAAACGGTGTTTCCAGGTTAATAAACTGCCGCTACCCTTAATATGTGCTGATGCTTGCATCTTGAAACCGCATAACACGCGTAAAGTGATTACAAATTGAATCATTGACCTTACAACGTTTGCCTTATATCTTGTTTCTATATCTCGTGTCGCCTCATTTGTTATGATTTTTATCAAACCCGATTAGTTATTTATGTGTGCCGAACGACTGCTAATTAACCTACAAATTTCGAAACGTTTTGGGTCATATTCACTTTCATGATGTGTTTAACAAGATTAAACGTATAACGTTTTCTGAGTAAGAGGATATGACCCTTTAATTTTGCAAAGGACTGCATGCTTAGTAGTTGGTCCATTTACAGCTCGCCATTATGCTTCCTATTTCATTGTGCGATAACCGGACAATATACAGACTCTATGATATGCCTAACCTCAAGCCTTTTTGGACGGCTGGCATTGATGCCTGTCTGTTACATTGTCTTGTCGTACCCTTAAATGTGTTGCTCTCTTGTTGCTATGACTTCTGATAGACGTTATTTGCATAATGTATAATGTTTTACATTCTTTTATTACCTGTCACTAGAGGGCATTACATGGCGGGAAACATTTATTTACACTGTAATGTGCTATAAGGATGTCTATTGGGTACGCGTGAGGTTTGGTGCACTGTAAAACGTTTAAGCCCCAAGTGACATTTGTCGCTGTCCGTACCAAGGCGGAAGCCCTTTGGTCAACCTTCCTCTGTGTATGTGTTGTCCACTTTATAGTAAAAATACAAAAATGTTTCGCCTTAGGGCCTTTTTGTTGAACTTTGTTCGTTTTGTGTGTGCCATTCTGCGGTTTCGTTGTCCGGCGCAGGGCTGCTCGTGTCTTTCAAGATTTCATGTGCACTGTGTGTGTGTTGTGGGTTGTTCTTGTGGTGTGTGGTGTCCGGTTATTATTTTCTCGTCGCCTGGCTCTCGTTCCGTTCTAGTTTTGCTGGCTGGGGTGGCGGGCTTTCGGGACGGGATGCCGTGTTTTCAGTGCCTGTGTTGCCTTCCCTGTCTGACTTAATATGATCTTTTTACCAGAAGGACTTACTCGTGAATAAACTTGCTCGGTCAAACAATTTGTAGTTTGTTTCATACAGGACACCAGTCAATAATGCCTGTAAAAGCTACATAAGGTAACATAGGGAAGGTAAGGTTATTGGAATTGTGCACAATATTCGCAGCAATTCGGACAAAAAGCTACTACAACAACAGATCCATTTTTAAGGCATTGTATTTCAAAACAATCCTTCTTATCTAAGATAAAACATTAGTCCGGAGCAAGTCATTTGAAGTCTCCTGTTATGAACATCATGTGTTTGGATCGATGTATTGTCGAAGATGGTCGGACCGAATTAACGTGAGTATGAATAACGTGACTGTAAGTGAAAACATTCACATGGGCTGGTACATGTACACGTATTCACAAAACATCTTAACGGAAAACTTGATCCATCAATAAATTATCTAAGCTAAAAATTTAGCTGCACATAATTCCTAAAAAACGAGAGGTGTAGCTCTTTACGTAAAGCTTTTCAGCTATGTAAAAAATGATAACCTTGATTTTCCTGTTTTGCTGATACACTTTAATACATTTTGATACATTTTTAGATTTTAAGAAAATTCTAAGTTTTCCCTTTTAAGTTTTCCCTTTTAAGTTTTCACTTTTCCTACTTATCACTGTTACAAGATACTCTTATTCTATCTGTGTATCAAAACGTTCAATATGGTAAACTAGTTCATTAGTGTTTTACATGGAATATTGATATTGATTGGCTACGAATTAATAACGGTTTGACCACAGACACTTGGGGTCTGGACCCGCCCGCCCCCCAGCTACGCACCTGGGTATATTCTTATCATCAACATTGTATACCCAGACCCATACATTAATCACTCAAACATTATTAAACGTATCCTGACAAAAAAAATATTCGTAAATGCCTCTCTAGCTTAAATAACACAAAGATAAAAATGTTTCGCTGAACTTTCTCGCACACCGACCTAGAAAAATTGATTGTGTAAAACTTGTTTTGCAACTTACCTGTATATTTCTGATGTCTTTCGGTCAATAACAAATTAATCTTTACGATGACTATACTGACAATACTCTATCAGCGCTCTTGTCGACAAAATATGCGAGAAAGTTTGCAATTGTCAACTCATTTTCCGCCGCGCACATAATCTTTCGACAATTTGAACGGTGGTTCCCAGCCTGATACATAAGAAATGTGTCGTGCGTTTAACGTTGGACCCAAACGAGGTATTACGAATGGTTTATTTACATATCTGGTTCCAACGTTCAACGCGCGGCGTCGTACTTTCGTATCGATCAGGCGGGAAACCAGCGTCGAAAGATTATGTGCGAGTCGTGTTTTTAGGTGAAAATTGCCAACTATCTCGCAAATTGTGGAGGCAGGGGCGGCGATCGGTTTCTGTCTCTATCATCGTGAAGGGTAATATGTACTTGACCAAAGGACTCCAAACATTGGCAGGAAAGTTGCACAGTGAGTTAAACACGGCCCGATATTCGAGGAAGGTGTGCGAGAAATTTCAGTCAAACATTTCTATCTTTGTGTTATTTAAGCAGTAGAGGAATTACGTAGATTTTTGTGATAATATCAAATACATCCAACAAATGTGTGTGTGATTACTGAATGGGTCTGGATATATAAGAAATGTAAAAATACTATTTCCAGGCGCGTAGCGGGAGGGGGCGTGGTCCAGACCCCAAGTGTCTGTGGTTTTAACGGCAAGTTGTTAAATATGAAAAAATGAAACACAAAGGCCATTGTAAAACTAAATATTATGAAATACAGGGAAAAGAAATATCATTTTCTGGACACCTATATGACATTATAACAAACACATAATATGATTTTCAAATATTTCAAAACTTGTATGATACGTAAGATACAAATATCTCAAATATCAAAATTGAAAAATAGCTTACACAGATTGCATCACTGATCTCGACAAACACAAACGGCAAATGAAATGAAGGAACTCACAACATTAATGATACAATGTACCACATTCTTAAATATAATACAATAAAACGTCAACAATTGAAAATTATGTAATCATATTTACTGAGCTTCGGAGAGTATCGAGAACCATTGGGGAGCAATCGGTGGCCATCGGGAGCAATCGGTGTCCATCGGGAGCAATCGGTGGCCATCGGGAGCAATCGGTGGCCATCGGGAGCAATCGGGGGTCATCGGGAGCTCTCGGGGACCATCGAGAGAATCTGTTTTGAGGCCCACATGGAGGATTTGGAAACCAAATGCGTAGCCTCGTTAAATAAGCCTTTACTTACTTACTTTACTTAACCTTTGTGTAATTCCACATCGCCGATGAGGAATTTCTCAGTCGGAACTATGGTTTATTACGAATGTTTCGCGATAAATCATTGTTTTGGTGTCAACTTCCTCGCGAATATTATCGACAAAACGTGATTTACTGTATATTACATGTAGTACATAATTATGACCACTCTTTGATTACATAAAACATTAACTACTTACAAAAAGTTAGTAATGGACATAGTGCGTATGGGTTTGAATTGTGTTAATCACGAGTGCAAATGAAGATATGTGGGCTTAGGTGCTAGTAGGTACATTTGATATCAGTGTGTACTTTCTTTTTCGTAACTACAAATCGATTTCACGAACATGCCATACACATCTCGTATGTACAGATGTTACATTATCAAATATAGGTGCTATTCAAGTGTTACTTTTTGTGCATAAAATGATATAGTTTGAATTTGTATCAAATCATAAATGCGAGAAAAATAGGATGCCTCCTGATAATATGTACGGTAATTGCAAAACTGATGTAACGAAGGCTCTGCAAACATCCGTATCTCACTAAGACATTATGGACTAAAGACTTCGACCTCACATATTTCCATTAAATCTTCAGCGCCTAGGTAGTAGATTCCCAGGAACTTGCCAAATATGGGACCTTCACATGGAATTGTCATCACAAATGGTTCTTCGTCAATTATAGGTCCAGTATAGTTGCCGCATACTGTACCACTGGCGACATCGTCGGTTTGTGCCACCCATACCTTTCGATTGGAATTCCTTTCAACTGTTAACAAATGAACATATCATAACATCATATTTAATTTACGATATGGTTATATATGCATAACACACGATGACCGTTCTGTTTGATGAAATTTGAAAGACATTGGTAATAGGGCTTAAAATAGAATATTGTTAATGTCTAGTTCACATACGAAAATACACCATTGCAGAGCAGACTCAATGTTTACCCCTATTCATTTTCTTATTTATCTTTGTCAAGGGACACTGACCTTGCGCATGACACATTGCCGTGATGTTGTGAACATTGGTACTAAGTAATTTTAAATCCACTTACGAAAGAACAAAGAGAGGAATACCATTTAAACAACTTTTTGTTTTACATTTATTGTTGACCACACTAGGTGACCACGACCATTGAATGATACGGTTTTACATGGGAATGTGCGCGACACATTGGTTCATGATATGAACAGTTCTGCCTGGTAATATCACAATACGCTTTAATCTATGTATCTATTTTTGAGCTGGGAGCGTTTGAGAAACGACCAAGACCCCGGTAAACATGCATACATACCATAGTCAGATCGTAGATATATGTCCACCTTGTCAACCACACCAGGCGATCCAAACTGCATTATCCAATATGCCCGAACGCCAGGAGAGGCACACGAGTATTTAAAGATGTTGGTAGCCTTATTACCATCGATTGCCAAATCAGCGGTGAAGCTGTGGTATGTTGTTGTTTGGTATGCAGTTGCGCCTTCCTTTAGGTTCATTGTCGTGGTACCTGAATAATAGTATGTGCAAACATCTGCTTAAATATTTTGAATTTTTGATAACATTTAAGACGGCGAGAGTATTGTCTTCAATATCTAACGGTACTAATCTTGATGCACCGCGCTTCTCAGTTTCATTCGAGAATTGAACTGTTTTCATATATCTCTAGTGGAACTGAAAACCGATGTAACGCTCGGACGGTATTCTGGATACGACATCTGATTTCCCTCAAAAATAGGCCATTTGCATTACTAACGGTCTGGCAGATGACCTGCAGCAGGTCAGAAAAATCTGACTATACTGTAAGTGAATAAATATGAAATGTATGTATTTGTTTATACGGTTCCCATTATAGGTTAACGTTTAGGTTAGGATTTTGATAAATTATGCAAAGTAAAAAAGACCACATCTGCTGGGCTGGAACTCAAAACCAACCGTTTCAAACGCCAAATATACGAGTAATTAGGTCAACGCATATGTCCACTTAGCCACAGAGGCTATTGAATATGACACGTTATTATACTGATTTTATCCAGTAAATTTTGCTCTAATTCGATAACAAAACATACTCTCTTCAACGCTTTGAATGCGCTGAACCAAGGTTAGGAATTTATAGGTTAGGAATTTTTACATTTATCTTAACTACAAACTACCGATAGCCATGTACATTATTTTAGATTTTGAAGTTAATGATTATACTAAATACTTATAAAGCATTATATATTGACCTCACTCAGGGCCAATGTGCAATTTATAGTTGAAATGTATGTAAACATTACTAACCTTGATATATACTTGTAGTAATACATAGGAAGATATCTAGATGTTACATGCTTATGTACTTTTACCAGTAGAATTTGTTAAGTAAATTACACACTATTTGATCTCATTGAGATCAATATTCATTTACATTACTTTGTACACTCACTTCGGTATGGTAATGAATGATGTTTTTATTAAAGTTATAAAGCAATATTTTTGTTTGTATTTTTTGAACTCTTAAAATGTGTAAAATATCAAGCCAGCCGAATGTTATACATATATTCAATTTTCATTATTGCCATTCCAAAATTCATTACACCTACCTACCGGCAAATGAATAGTTTTTCTCGATTTTAATATTGTTTAATGGGTGCACTAGGTATAAGTCATTTTATCACATGGCATTCCTTGTATCCGGTTTAGTATAACGACAACGTATATTCTTATCTAGTGTAGTAAAATGTTCATATGCCGTAAATGACGTTATATCGTGATGCCATATGATCAAACGAATTTGAGTCGGTTCTGAACACGCCAGATATACAACGAAAGATAAATTCGTTTTACTTAATACTGACTGTCTCATATCTTATTAACTGTGATGAATGGAGAATATTATAATGCTGTACTTGATGTGTCCAACAAATTTCGTTTTGATGAGAATAAATGTTAAGACAAATCACGTCCTTAATTATTGTAAGTTGAACAACGCAAAGTCGGTTGGAGGCTGTTAAACATTTTCTTCAAGGATACTTTAACACAAACGCATCACTCCTATAATTTACTAACCCTTGAAACAAACCATAACCATTTGATAGACGAAAATGTTTCCGAAAGTTATTTTAATGTTCGATGATGTATACGGAATCAATGACTAAAAGTTCAACTAAAGTACTAGTACGAGTAACTAAAACAGCATTTCTTTACTGACCACAAGATCAATATATCGCTGGCTTAGAATTAGACGGTACTACTTACGTCTTTATAAGACTCATATTTGAAATCGGAACTGGTCATGTTGACCATTAGTAAAGAGTAGTGTCCACACATTGTTTCTTCTTTTCTCAAAATATTGATTTTGTACTTAGGACCATCTAAATCTAAGCCATCGGTAAGTGTATGTACGCTTCCCTAACAAAGAACATTCAAGAACTAAGTTTAGAATATCTGTATTGTATTTTCATCTAAGATTTCATAATATTATTTCATAATTTGAGTCTGATATGATATAAAATGTTACTGATTACGAAATGTTGGTTGTAACTAGATACTACGGAATTAATGTCACCACGGACACATTTTTTCATCTGTTTGACAATCGTTCAATGACTAAGTGATAATATCAGAATTGCTTACTTACCATTTTCCCCAAAGACCTTGAAGTAAATACGCCAACCAGTACTGGAAACTGTAGAAACGCCGACTAGTGGATGAAGCAAGCATGCGTGTTTATCTTCATAATAACTTGTATAGAAACACCCGCTGGTTTCCGCGCAGTGCACTAAACATGATGTATCCGACAAGACATTTGAACGTAATATGTCGTCGTCGGAAGTCATTCTCACATCAGCATTGTGTAACATAACAAATTTACTGCTTTGTGCCAATAAAATTCCAACTGTGACACTTAGACATACTATACATACCAATAGACCAATATACATGACGAAATCTGGATTGTTAACGCATTAAAATATTCCGTTAGTAAAACGTAATTAATATACCCTAAT
Organism: Spisula solida; assembly: GCA_947247005.1. NCBI lineage: Eukaryota > Metazoa > Mollusca > Bivalvia > Venerida > Mactridae > Spisula > Spisula solida. The sequence continues at coordinate 41,009,991 of OX365959.1, read as the reverse complement.
GTGAGTAGAAAAGAAAAAAAACTTAAGTGCAAGAAGTTAATGAGATAAATTATGCCAATGTCAACTAATAAAATCGAATTCAGGATATTAGTATAATACTGTCGTCTTAACTATAGCACTGTGCATTACGGTACATGTGCATATACGAACTGTTTGTACGGTTGAATGTCCATCAACAATAGCACGTGACTTGTAACGTTGACGACAATTAACATAACTTTATAGTAGACTGCTGACCTATATGGCTCCTGAGGGCTGATCAAGAGTTATGAAGATTGGTTTCATAATGCTAACATAATATGTTGTTTAATACATAACTACACGTAGCTAAATATGTATGTCGTTAGAGTAAAATTCGCATAAGCGTGTGCACACTGTTTCGAGAAATGTTTCAAATACTTAACGACGCGTGTTGGCTTCTGTACAATGGAAAGGTAATCATAAAAAGTTGTGTGCGTCGGTAACGCAGTAGTTACCAAGCTACCGTTAGAGCCATCGAGGCTTGGTAATTTGTAACATGTTTGCCATTGCTGAAACTAGGTCAACCAGCTTAAAGCATGACATTCCGCTTTTTAATACTGTCATTATTTAACTCATTACGACTTCAAACAGCTAAAACTAGGTATTTCAGTCGTTTTACTGTTGAAACTAGGTCATTCAACTTGGGCATTTAATTTGTTTGTTTGCAGAAACTAGATCATTTCGCTTCTTAACAGCTTTTCTGTGTTCAGCTGGTTAAGTTGAGTACCCTGTCCGACTTAATATGATCTTTTTTTTAAAACGTATTATCACATATACGGTAGAAAAGTTAATGACATTATAACGTAACGTAATTCTTTACCATCCCTCCGATATACGTAGGACGTTGAAAAATAAACAGGACTATTGTCACAAAACCCGCATGGTTACCCAATATAAATAAAGCTACGTATGTATACACCATCAGAAATCGGAATCCTTTTTTTACATGAACTAAAATAAATACGCGATCCGAGAGTTATAGGTTACTAAGAAGGATCTCTAACTCTGATCGGCGCAGAAAATGACGTAGCACTATTTTACACGACGTTAGGGCTATGAAAAACGCTGTTTAAGTGATGAATACATTCCTGTACCACACTATGTCACACAAGTAAAGCGTTGTTCAAAATTGCATGTATTTTCCCGGATCTTGCATTGAACATCTAAGCGATATTCCGTGGAACATTGGTATTTTGACAGTGTCTCGGAAACTGATGTCACAAACGTAACGAGTATTTAAAATATGACCAGCCATCTCAAAAGCCTTTGTTTGCATTCTAAAAGTAAATTACGACTTTCAGAACTCTTTCCTAAAGTAGTAAGGATAATTTTAAACGATACAGAGGACATATCATCTTGCTGTTGACAGAACCTGGTGTTTGTCATTTTTCCTTGCGTTCTGGTGACGTCACGTTTGCGTCACGAAGTTGTCACTCTTTGAGTTCAACTTCGGTTTATTAGAGTCAACCTAATGGTAAAATGTCGTCATTTCGTTGAACATGTTACATGTAATGTTTGGGGATAGTTGAACACTAACGATAGGATAGTACTAAACATTCGCCTCATTAAGTAGTCGACATCAATGGCTATTGATGAACTGCGTCGGGTGCGTGTTGCCATGATTTCAAAATTGACAATTATGAATGGACGTGATAGTGTTACTCGATAAAACAGAAATCGAGGTTTCTCAATTGAATTCCGATTCAATTTTATGTAATAATATTTGTATGATATTTAAAACTGCACCCTGCACAACTGAACGTCCCTCGTATACATTATGTTTTGGTTTTATCGGTTAAGAATAACGAGTAAAAAATGCTAAAAGAAACCAATCGTCTACAGCACTTTGTACAATGAATATTTAAGATAAGCGTCATAATCAGATCGTAAAACAATTATAAAAGTGAGGACTTAGAAAAGTTGCTAAATATATCATCACTTTCCAAATGCTAATTTTTAATCATAATTATTCCAAGATAAAATGTCAAAACAACAACTGTAGACGGTAATCACTAGTTAATAATATAATTGCCTTTTAGAAAATGGCAAACGAATATTACCCAAACACTATAGTAAAACATATTGTTATACATGCAGTAGATATAGACTTGCCTGATAAGCATATGTTAATGGATTAAACTAAATTGGCATAGAATGGCCAAGTTGACTTGTACTCTAACTGGTAACGCAGTTTGAGTTCAACACGCTTTAAGGAAGGCAACAACCGAGGGCATAGATTAACGATTTATTTATCAAACGAACTACCGATATATACACCCGGCAACCACGCGATAAATTAGATTAATTCATTGGTGAATTAATCTTTATTATATTTTATGGTTGATGTATATTCCAGTAGAGGTTAGTACCAACTTGTACAAGAAAGCTCATGGCAACCTATGACAACAGGATGTTCATGATGTTCATGATAAGGACGAACTGGTAATAATAAAGTGACGCAGTGATCGAGTAAACTATTACGATGTAAATCAAGAATAAAGGTATACTAGTATCGAAGAATCTATAATTATAATGCTGATGTATATTCCAGAGTATAATAGAGTGACGCAGTGATCGAGTAAACTATTACGATGTAAATCAAGAATAAAGGTATACTAGTATCAACGAATCTATAATTATAATGCTGATGTATATTCCAGATAATAATAGAGTGACGCAGTGGTCAAGTAAACTATTACGATGTAAAACAAGAATAAAGGTATACTAGTATCAAAGAATCTATAATTATAATGCTGATGTATATTCCAGATTATGATAGAGTAACGCAGTGGTCGATGAAACCATTACGATGTAAAACAAGAATAAAGGTATACTAGTATCAAAGAATCTATATTTATAATGCTGATGTATATTCCAGATTATGATAGAGTAACGCAGTGGTCGATGAAACCATTACGATGTAAAACAAGAATAAAGGTATACTAGTATCAAAGAATCTATAATTATAATGCTGATGTATATTCCAGAGTATAATAGAGTGACGCAGTGGTCGAGTAATATATTACGATGTAAAACAAGAATAAAGGTATACTAGTATCAAAGAATCTATAATTATAATACTGATGTATATTCCAGAGTATAATAGAGTGACGCAGTGGTCGAGTAATTTATTACGTTGTAAAACCAGGAATCTATAGTTATAATGCTGATATATATTCCATAAGACACTGGTACCACTTAGTACATTTGAGCTTATAAGAAGATATGAACTATTTCCGCTTTACTAATTCGATTGGGCGCAAGAAAAAGACAAAAACAATGCAACTAAACAGCCGCACAAAGTCCTAGTTCCAAAACCATACAGCAAACAAGTACGGAAAACATTTTCAAATCAAAGTAATAATGCCTATATAAGAGACTAACTAATGCAGATGTTATCGAAATGAGTGTAGAGGAAATGCTCGAAAACACATTAAGGTCTTAAACATGAAATAAAACAATAATTCGCGAACCGTTATCAGAAACTAGTTACTTAAATAGCGAGAAAACATTTTTAAACCAATGTATTATTTACAAACTAAGTAAATCAATAGTGGAATGATGGGTTCAGCATTTGTAGTATCAAGCATGATTATATATATTGTTCTATGTTATGTTTCTATTCACGTATGTTTAAAATATCATTTCTTTCTCCATGTAGATTTCATCACCTGTTTAATTTAATTCGTGTCTCTTTCTTAAAATTGATCGCTCTTGTAATTTACTCCAATGTTGGAAGCCCATTAAATTAATCAAAAGATAAATCCCATTAGTTCTTGTAATGGTTAAACAGCTGCTATATGCATAGACACTTACTACACACGTATAATATCCAGACAATATACAGACACACTGGTCATCCAATTTTTCATGATGAGCAACTATCACAGTTTTCTCCGACTTCAAAAGAATTCCGGAAACTGATTAATAAATCACCTAGTAAATCATTTGAGCTTGATCCAATCCCAACATGGTTGTTGAAGGACTGTTAAAATGAACTACTGCCAATATTAACGCGACTATTCAATGCATCACTTGAAAGTGTTTATGTTCCCACGGCATTTAAAAGCTCCAGAATAAGACTACTGATAAAGAAGCCGGGCATGGATTAAAATGTAATGAAAAATTACAGACCGGTGTCCAACTTACATTTCGTTTCCACATATTTTGAGAAGGTAGTCAATGCTCAACTAGATGACCACGTAATACTGTATAATCTCCACAAAGAACGCCAGTCAGCATAATATTATAGAAAATTCCACTCTACTGAAACTGCTTTACAACGTGTGCAAAACGACATCCTTTGTTCTCTAGACCAGAATTAAGCTATTATCCTCGTCATGTTTGAGCATTTGACACCATTGATCACAACACCCGCTTACGCCGACTTGAAAATCATTTCGGTACAGCAGGCAAGCCATTGGAGTGGATGAAATCCTATTTGTGTGACCGTTACTAGACTGTTTGTATTGATGGTGAACTTACTAAACCAGTACTGATGAATTATATCGTATCTCAGGGTTCGGTGCTTGGTCCCAAACACTACATTATGTATACAAAACCAGTGGGTGCAATCTGCAGAAAGCATCAACTGCAACATCATTTCTACGCTGCTGACTCCTAGTTGTAAATGGCATTCAAACCGAAGGATTGCGTTTCACGCGATAAGACACTGCTACGAATTGAAGCATGTCTGAAGTAAATATTGCACTGGATGAAAAACAATTTGTTAAAACAAAATGCAGACAAACCAAAGGTAATCCTGTTTTTCCTGAAACGTGACACCAGTCATGCTGAGAATCCCACGATGAAAGTTGGTGATACTGTGAAAACCTTGGTGCCATGTTGGATTCACACCTGAACATGGACAAACATGTAAATTCTGTCTCCATGTCCCCACGGTACATCAGAAGTATGTTTGAAATATATACTTCACAAAGTCAGCTTAGGTCACAAAATGACTCTATTCTTCTATATGGACAAACATGTAAATTCTGTCCCCAGGTCTTGTATTATGAAGATCCTACAAATAGGTCAAATCAGACAATATTTTACTGTTGATGCAACAAAATCCCTTATCAATTATTTAGTAACATCAAGACTGGATTATTGCAATTCATTGCTGTGCGTCTCCCCAAAAACCATTCTGAACATACTACAAAATATTCGAAATCAAAACTAAACATTTTTCGAAAGAAATTGTTACCTGTACAATACAGGGTAGAGTACAAGGTGTTGATTCATGTTTACAAAGCACTACATGGAAAGTCCCCACGCTACATCAGAAGTATGTTTGAAATATATACTCCACAAAGACAGCTTAGGTCACAAAATGACACTATTCTTCTAGTTGTGCTGAGGATGAGGACTGTCTCGTACGGAGATCGCTCTGGAATGCACTGCCAACAGCACTCAGAGATAGTAAAACATTACCTTCTTTGAAGAAAACGCTAAAAACGCACTGTTGTACAAAAGATTATCCTGGATGATTATTAGTTTAACTTCTTAAGGGTCTTCTAAAAGGTAGTACATTTATACCTTTGTAGACGGTTTCTCGAAGCAGTGGTATGTGACACTGTTTCTTGAAACACTAGTACATTAGTAAACAGTGTCTTACGTTATAAATGTATATGTAGTGCACACTCTCGTCGTAAAAGAAAGATTGTTGGTTTTCAGTCAGATATGTTGATTCATTGGATTAATTTTAATGCATAACATTAATACCGGCTGTTGGAGTACTGCGCGTGTGGACTGGCCAAACAACTTACCAAGCAAATCGAATTTGTTTTAACTACAAGTTGTCTGCTGCAAATTCATATTTTATCCTTAAACTTTAAACTATATATATATATACATTTATGTTTGCATTAATATGGTATAATAAATCAATAATCCACCTTGTGTGCATAAATACTGTAACGCAACGCAGAATGGGATTCTTACATGTTTGTACAGTGCTTGATTATGTGAATATTCTTTTATTACACTATATTGAAGAACACCTGATTTTGCATGGAAATATTTTACACCGCTCTTGCTTGTAGTAATTAACACCCTTAGCCCGAAAAACTGCACACCTGTATCAGCATGGTAAAATGTATTCCCTGTAAAATATGAATGTGCAATTATGATAATAATAATAACGACTTTATTTAATGAAACGCAATTATTCTGATGGAAAAATGGTACTAATATGCATATTATGCCCATGTATGCGCACATAAAAGTGTTATTCGAGTGTGAATCTAATTGAAGTAACCCACCTTTATAAAGCTTTTTCCCAATGGTAACTAATTAGTTATACAGCCTAATACTGAATCACGTTTTTCTCTCAGTCATAATAGTGACATAATCATTCACCTTACGCAAGATGTAAATGGAGATTTGATTTGAAAAATTATGTCAGTATATTATCTTAATTATTACGCATGGCTATACATGTATAAATCCAAAAGTATCTTGTAAAATTCCGACTAAAAGTAAGACCAGGTTATTTTTACACTGGAGTAAGATCAATTACAACATGTATTATGAGTCACCATTGATCTGTTAGCATGTTCTTGCTGTTTGCTTACTTTGGATGTCAGACACCAGGGATGACGTTGAATATTCACAATTATCAAACACAAAGGCGGCTCATTTACATGTCAAATAAGACTGAACACCTATATAAACTTGAACTACCAGTTGCAAATGTGAGTGTAATCAAAATAATGTGTCTAGACACTTGCATGTTGATACAATTATTCAAATATTTTTCACCAGACTGTAAATGAACACGACGTTCTACTGCGGTCGACAATTTATCATGAACAATTACTGCTATAAGCTTGAAGGCACATGTAATGGTGATATGTTCTGTACTGATAAATAAGTACATAACACCTGAATTCCCTATATTTATTTAAACTGGTATTTTCTTAGAAAATTAGTTTTTAAACATGTATAAATAGGCATTCCACAGACTAACTTTTCGACAGCTTGGACTTAGGTGGATCATTTACTTGTTCAGTTGAGCATTGTATCTTGTACGCTTTTGTTTTGGTTTCTGTGCTCGGTTGGTTCAGTTGGGCATTCTGCCTTGTATGTTTTTTATGTTTTATGTGCTCGGACGGTTCAGTTAATTACTGCCTTCCCTGTCCGACTTAATATTATCTATTAGTACATGGAAATATTCTTCGAACTATTCAAGGTGTATTGAGGTTTCTGTCGAGGTTTCTGTCGATTTCCTCTTGTGTGACAGGACAAATATTTTACTTTATAATTCATTTACGTCGTCGCTACGTTTTCTTAACACGTCCGATATACAACCACTTCATTCATGTCCACGTAGTCTAAGTTAATGTCCGTTTCTGCTGTGGTACAATATGAATGTAGAATTCCTTACAGTGCTTGACTTATTTTTCATTTCATTATTGTGACCAAGGTGCAGCGCGCGCCGTCGAGCGTGACGGACAATAAATAATCTCAGAGCAACGGCATTTCATTAAGATTAACGCCGTACTTGGAAAATCCTTGCGATAGCTCGAAGATGACTTGATCGACATGTATGGGGATGCTTTGCACTCCGAATCTGTGATCTACACATGTTTTCGTTGTTTATGTGATAGTAGGGACTCAAATTGACGCCATGGTAAAATAAGAATAAACGGAATAATTAAGACAGAGTTAGGGATACTCCTCCTAAAAATATGTAAAATAAGAGGCATTATTCTGAACGATATGTTACTGACTAACTCTACGATCAGTATAGATTACCAAAAAATACATATTTCATTCCATTTCGAAAGGAGTTATTTAGAAATTGCGCCCTAAACTTCTTAGATCGTGATTTCTTCTTCATCGGGGTGATGCTACTGTGTAAAGCAATGCGCTTTTTTCAGTGTTTTAAGTCCAGTAACGCAACGAGACAGTTTCTATTCCGCCTTGCATTCCAGAGTTGGCTATTTATGACTTATTTCTGTATTAAAAGTAAATACATCGTATACAGTGGGTCGGATATGAGTCCAGAAAGGAGCTCGGTGCGTCTCAAACGGTGACGCTTGGAATGACGCCAAGAGACGGCCTGCGTCACGCACCCATTACACGAATAAAATTATGTTATAGGTGCATTCGGTCGGAGTTTTGATACACTGAAAAATGCTAATTTGCTTTTGAGCCTTGCTGACCGAACAAAATTGCTAGATGAAAAGTCCACGAATATATTGATCACCCCTCGTGCTTGTACATATAATGCAATGTCATCATCCCAGGATTTGTTATTTTGAAATGTGAATACAATCCGTAGTTGCATCACGTTCATTTTATTAAAACTCGGTTAGTAGGATTTCAGCATATAGCTTTAATTGTTTGATATCTAGCAGGTTTAGATGAATGTATTTGTATATCGCTGTTACACATATTTCAACTTGCATACTACATGTATATCACATTTTAAGATGTCCGACGTCGTTGTTTATCATGACGTCACGGAACGAACGTGGCGTTGCGCGCTAGTTAATGAAATAGTGACAATAAAGTCCCGAGTGAGATCCCCTTAATGAGCAGATAAAGCGACTGGATAAATAGAATAATAGGTAAGTGCCGTGAATGAAGTAAAAGTTTATCCGGCTCGGCTACGGAAATTATCGGATTCGTCTACGGCTCACCCGATAATTTCCTCCGCCTTGCCAGATAGACTTTCATCCACGGCACTAACCTAGTATTTCCTCTTATAGCGATACACCGCATTCGAATAAAGACAATCTAACTTCGTTTAGACATATCACCGCTGCATTTCCACGTGCGTTTTGTTTTAAATTTGATCAATTTAATTCTATTCGTCGCAGATATTGCTTGTTTGTTAGATCATTTGTGATTGACTGTCAATAATTTGTGCATATCGTAAGGCTCAGGCCAGCAAATAAATCATCGGAATTTGATTAGAACATGCAAATTAATAATTAATATTCATATTGTATAACGTTTGATATTGCTTATTTCATTTGGTATCCAACACTATTACTCAAAATAAGAGAATAAACCAGTTTCGTGTTATCACTAGACAAAATATGACAGAACATCTGCTCCGTCGTACAACCACTATTTATATACGTCAAGGTTATGTCTCGAGTTGCCAATTTACGATTATACTGAATCACAAATGTTATGGACAATACAATCATTTCATTGCACAATCGTTTACTTTATTATTATCCTTCATTAACCGAGTTCCATGCCACACGCCCTCAAAAGTATGCCAATCTTCATTAACGTTATCATGCTAAAAACACAGGACGAATACCGTTGTGGTCTTACCAGTTCAGCAAAGAAAGTCTGCATAAGTATTAAGCCTTTGGGTAATAATAAAAGTCGCAGTTTATCTGCAATTGTCGTGACTCAATTGGAATTCGGACAAATTATTTGCTCTCATTGTACATCCTCTTCAACTTGTGCATGCACTTCTACGCGTTCAGTGACTGTTTGGACAGACTCGTGTAGTATTGTCAGATTGGCAGTTTACACCACGCACAATGTGCATATATCTTATTAGTGCATACATATTATAAGAACATTTACTGTTTACAGGATATCTGCTCGAAAATTGAAATATCAATTTCGTTTACCTCACATTAGGTTCCTAACTACTAGAAGGCTAATTAGTGTACCACAATTAACTAAGATGCATGTCGTTTATGTTTCTCGTCTATATTTCAGAATCGTGACTGGATAGACGAGCTTGTGAACAAATGGACATATCATGTAAAACATGGACATGTTAATTACTCTCCGACCAACATACGTGACCCTAGTGATTAGTGCGGACCTGATATAAACTGGGCTAGCTGAACGATCGACACGACAGTGCTCGGGAGAAAAGGGCGCACTCGGAGGAGTACTGGAGTGCTATAATGAAACGTCTAATTTTATGTTAAACTATTGTCTGAATTATAAATAAATATACTGATGGAACTTTAAATAAACTTAGTTAGTTAATCATTGGAACCTAATACTATACCACACACGACCCACTTACGTTTTGTTTGATTTTCGTTGAGTAAATGAGGTCTTAACATAACGCGAAATATTATCTTCTGTACATATCTCTTCAGAATTTAGCCGAAGAAAACTATGAAGAAAACATTATATGTTATCGACGTGTCATACACAAGTATGGATATGTACATACACAAGAAATACGATTGTATAATTAATTCCGCACCTAGGAAACCCAGTCTGAAATAGTAATTCTTTCACAGATCAAGAAACACAATGCCAACACGAGGTACAATGTATGAATAGATATACGGGTAAGAAACTCTTGGTTTGACAATACATGAAAGACAGCTAACGAAACAAGGTGTTACATGTACTAGAGGCTATTTTTCTTAATGGAGGTTAAATGCGGTTATTTACACAAAGTACATAGTCATTATCGTGCTAGGTTTTCTACATTAAGTTGTCATATATTAATGGCTTAGAAAGCATTTAATAAAACATTAATACCCTCAATTAAAAGTACGTCACAATCCCATCGGTGTTAAAAGTTAATGCATGCCCACGTAAGCTTATGCATCTTTTATTAACAATAAACACATTGCAATAAGTCTCGAAGTGGATTTCTTACAAACTCATTCGATATAATATGGTATTATTTTAGCATCCTGGATTCATATTCAAAGTAATTATATTGTTTATCATGTATTTATAAATGGTGAATACAATAACAACACATCCCCTATAGACACACCAATGTAGCACAGATATTTAACAACACCATAATCTTTGAGTGTTTACGCCAACACGCAATTTATGTTAGTTGTTTTTCTTTATAAGTACAGAAACATTTCACTCAGTATTTGTCGTATATGACGAAATCAATGACAATAGTCACAAGACGACACTTGTAGGATTACTTATAGTAGAGTACATTATTTGACAATTGGTTGTCTATAACGTAATAATGCTCCCCAAAAATATATAAGTTTCCAAACAATCCTATAATATCTTCTAGGAATATATGATAGCTTCATGCACTCTGGAGACTTCAGAAAACGTATTTGTCACTCTCAATATGCGCTGAATGTCTCCTCAAATTACTTAGAAATGTTATAAATACTTTTATAACTTGAAACTTATAAGTATGAGATCGAAATAAGAAATACTGCGTTCAACCGGCAACGATCAATAGTATGATACGATAATATTCTGTATAAAACTACACCGTCTACTTTGAAGCTCATTATAATTATATTTTGGTTGAGGAGGTGTTTCGGTGGTCAAATCTGTGCCTCTAGTTTTCCGCTGTTTCTGTCTGATTTGCCATTATCTTTTTTCTTAGAATGTTTGGAGGCGATGACGACATTAAATCGGCTTAATTTCAAGAATCATCCCGTTTCTGTCAACATTCGTTATTAAATCTGACGTTATCAATGGATTCCATACATGTGCGGTAGCAATTGGACTGTCACTATTGTCCATTTTTTTGTGTGTGTAATTTAACCTTCTCTGACGGTTTGCATTGTCCGCCTACATAGTTGTGTTGATTATTTCGTCTTCCTATCTTCACTCAGCTGATTATTTCAAAACATTAAATTACGAAGACAATCCTTTCTCTTCACATATAAAAACAACACCAACTAAATTTATTGCAGGAACAGTCGATAAAAGAACACCCGCACTTGTACGCATTAGACGACTCCGTTATGCTTTGTAGTATCTGCTCATCGCTTTCAACGCCTGCCAAATTAGAAGAGGTCCACTTGAACGAATATATAGCCATCTCATGCATATGGAAGCTATTTCGTTGACCGAAACCAACCGTCTACGGATCAACCATTATATTCGAGGACAAACATTTCTGTAAATTGTAGAATTATGGTTTTCCCAGCATCAGGAAGTATTTTCAAGATGCAATGCATAATTTTAATTGGTTCATTCACCAATTATTCAATTATTTCCATAGAAACACGTTATACTTAATCTAGAAAAAAAATATATTGCATTACAACAGTGATAAGAGAATCGCATCCATTATTGTAATCCATTATTGTTAACTAAGATACGTCTATCATTTTGTATATAGTGCAAGGACAGAAGGATAGATAAACTGGTTGTTTGAGTTTCTCAAGAGATTACAAATTATTTTCATCTTGTTTTCCCATAACAATACCATGATCAGCAATGTCGCAACGTTTAACTCTGCTAAGTATGAAAACTATTGTCACTGCATGTAGCAGAATTTAATCCACTTTTATGTTGATCATTAATGTTATACTGAATTGCTGATGACTTGTATAGTCGTTATTTGATTGACTATTACGTTGAAACATCTCCGTTCTGAGAATCCTTGAATACAAACTGTAACTGGAAAACTAATTACTCATAGAACCGTTAAAGCAATTAGCATAAAAATACACCACGCACAATGTGCATACATCTTAATAGTGCATACATATTATAAGAACATTTACTGTTTACAGTATATCTGCTCGAAAATTGAAATATCAATTTCGTACAATCTACAATTTCTACAATAAACTTTCCATAATTGCATAAATTTTGATTTATTAAACCTCGCCAAAACTAGACTGATTTTAATGCTTTCCTTGAAAATGCCAACATGCTATAAACGATTTTGTTACAAGTATACATGTACAAGTTCGTAATGATGCACACATCGAACAAACAAAAACACAAGTTGTTTCGGTACTGACGCTGTACATTTATAAATGACTAATGCTATTTGGGCTTACATTTGTGGAGTGCACACTAAACGGCAAACATTATCCTACATCCAACGTTTTAAGACGTCACTACGAAATTATATGCTGAAATATCAACTGTCAATGGAATGTAATATTTACATCACAAAAGGTTGCTTTGTATTCGGGAAATATCAGTTCGAGATGTCACGTGACGAAGTCCAAAGAAACCTTATATATATAGTGTGCACTTTCAGAAAATGCACAACGACGTTAACTGAATCCCTTTATCTGCCAAATATGTATAATAAGAATAGAATGTCTAGACATTAAAACATGCGAATTTGATTATTAAAATATATTGCAACAGACATTAATTTGCTATGAGTGCAATTGCATTGTGCTTGACATGGAGTAAAGTGGTCGATTATTTGTGTTTGACGAATTCGTATATACTCTTGTATATATACATGTATATGTACAAATCATTAGACATAGAGGCTCACAGGGAAGACTCGACTTTTAGCTGTTTGATTGCAGAAACTAGTTCATTCAGCTGTTCAACAGCTGGGATCTTTTACTCGTTCAGTTGTTTGTTGGGCATTGTACCTTGTATGTTTTTTATGTTTTCTGTGCTCGGCCGGTTCAGTTGGGCATTGTACCTTGTATGTTTTTTATGTTTTCTGTGGTCGGCTGGTTAAGTTGAGGGCTGCCTTCCCTTCTGACTTAATATATATAATCGTTTTGCCCAACTGTGCTGCCTATTTAAACGAATTCGTTATTATTATTATTATACATATGAGCCAGTGTCCAGGAAAACCTGCTATAATGACATTATGTAATTACTGCATGTAACAAGCTTTTAAAAAAGCTTCCAAATAAGAAAAAATGACATCAATAGATTCAACTTAAGTCGTCATTTATCCATATATTACAATATCTTAGCTTTAAAATTTCTTATGAATAATGTCGAAATAATTTACTTCGTTGCTATGGTGACCAATTTCAGAAAAGTAGTCTGATTAAGAAAAACAAGGAGTTAGTTGTTTAAAGGTGCTGCTTCTTATCATGTCCAATAACCATGTGAACTTCTTTATAGAACGTGTTATATTGTTTAACAACAGTGGTAAATTGTTAAAATATCATTTGAAAATGTCTACATACCATACTATAGTGTTAAAACGATATTTTAACATGTCAAAGTGGCATGTGGACTTCTTAATAGACAGTGTTGTTGTTGTTCAAATTTGTATGACGTCATCAATACCGTAAGTTCCTCCCGCGAGCATATTGAACAAAGATGGCGGAAATTGTTCAATATGCACGCGGGAGGAACTTACGTTATTGATGACGTCATAAAAATTTGAACAACAACAACACTGTCTATTAAGAAGTTAACATGCCTCGTCGACAAGTTAAATATCGTTTTAACACTATAACATGTCGTATAGACATCTTCAAATGATAGATTAACAATCTAGCACTGTTGTTTAACAATATAACACGTTCTATTAAGAAGTTCACATGCTGAATGGACATGATAAGAAGCTATTTCAACAATTTAACATGGCTTATAGACATCTTCAAATGATATTTTAACAATTTACCACTGTTGTCTAACAATATAACTCGTTCTATTAAGAAGTTCACATGGTTATTGGACATGATAAGAAGCTGTTTTAACAATTAAACATGTCATATAGACATCTTCAAATTATATTTTAACAATTTACCACTGATGTCTAACAATATAACACGTTCTATTAAGAAGTTCACATGGTTATTGGACATGATAAGAAGCTATTTTAACAATTTAACATGTCATATAGACATCTTCAAATTATATTTTAACAATTTACCATTGTTGCCTAACAATATAACACGTTCTATTAAGAAGTTCACATGGTTATTGGACATAATAAGAAGCTATTTTAACAATTTAACATGGCTTATAGACATGTTCACATGGTATTTGGACAGTTTAACAGTGTAACTTGACATACAATAATGTTGCACTGAGAAGTTCACATGCCCTACCGACAATTTAAGACGTTGTTGTAACAATTAAACATGACGTATAGACATGTTAAAATGATATTTAAACCATTTACCACTGCCGTTTAACAGTTAAACACGATGTGTTGAGAGGTTCGCATGCTCATCCGACATTGTAAGACGTTGTTTTAACAATTCAACAACGCATATAAACATATTCAAATGATAGTTTAACAATTCACCATTGTAGTTAAAGTCTAACATGATAATACGATGCTTTGAGAAGTTAACACGTTCTTCTAACATTATCAAGCGTTCTTCAACAATTTAACATGTAACGTAGACATATACAAATGGTGATTTGACAATTTATCGATGTGGTTTAACAGTATAATACGATGTCTTGAGATATTATTGTATTCTTTTAACAATTTAAGACGTTGTTTTAACAATATAACAGGGCAAGTTGACATATTCAGATGATAGTTTGACAAGTCAACGATGTGGTTTGACATATTAACACATTGTACTAAGAAGTTCACATGTCCTACCGACAAGTCAACATGACAAGCGTCAACAAAAGACAGCTATGGCGTTCCATAGGTTAGCATCAAGTCTGATGTGTGATGAGCAGCTGCTACTTTCATGACAATGTTTCTTAATATGATAAAACGAGAAAATGCACATTTCTTACGAGTCACACCAACACATTGCAGGAAATAAACCAGCAGGAGGCAATCCAGTGTGTTAGTGAGTAATAGAATAAGTTTGTTAAGTTCTGTATTTAACGAGCCTAACATATAAATACAAATGTATACAATAATGTAATCTTCCATACGGACTTCAAAGTATGACGAACTTCAAAACCCACATTTTTAAAACAATTACTCCAAAACACATTTTACGGAAATACAAATTATGGTTAAACTGACTTTTACACAATGCACATTGTACAAACGCTTAGTATTGACGAGAGTGATCTTTGTTGCAGTAAGATTGAACGTGCACGATTGAAACGGAAGTAATCACCTCTTTTATCAACATGATTTTATTACATCTGGCGTTCATTTACATACATATGTCTATTCAATTTGAAATTCCTCTCACGGCAAGACATGCATCAACAATTGAAAAATAAATACTCGCTTTAGGTCATTGCAGTGCTATTCGGGCATGTAATTAAAATGAATGAAATATATACGCAGGCATCACTATATACTCTAATTACATTTGATATATAAGCAATTTGAAACCCTCGAGGCATCACATACGTCGTCTTTTATAAGATATTGGAACATGATTGTAGGCCATTGTCCTTCTTAAAAACGAAATAGAGAAGTACCACTATGAACATTTATTACATTTGATATATATATAATTTAAATTTCCCCAAGACATGTATTAGCGTTGGTAAAGTAATGACAATTTTCCCTCTTGGCAAGACAAGCTTAGCGTTGAATTTGGCAGAGTGAAAACTATGTTTGTTGTAGGCCATTGCCCTACTTACCTATTGTATAATAAAATTTGGAAGATTTGCTGAAGTATTAAGTTTACTATCGAATAAAGACTATATTAACTTTCTGAATTGCATATTTGTCGCATTTCGTCGAGTTTTGCTTGTTTGCTAAGAACATAGTTATACATTTCTTGCACATATGTCAAAGTAAACGTTTGCCATATATGTCCCTGAATTGACCATGTCGTCATTTTGAGGTCACATTATATCAGGCCAAGCAGATTTGTCTAAGGTAGACTACTACATGTACCCTTATTTCTGTGTTCGATAAGTTATGGCGCTTCCCGATTAATGCTTTTACAAACACAAATAGCCAATCAAAAATCACCATATCTCATTATTCATCTTTTCACCTAGGCCTCTTCAGAGCTAAACATTTGTACTCTGTTTTATTTTCGATTTCTTATACATTTGTACTACACAATTTATGAAGAACATATCGATCAATAGCAGAACGGTTCCCGTATAAGCCATAGATGCTCTATCTGTTGGACGACATAGTGGACTATGTAAAGTTAAATCTAAATCGATAATAAGCAATCCATAAAAAAGTGATTGTCAAAAGTTTTAGTTAACCATAACAATTTATTGAGCGTACTAAAACCGAATTTGGCACTTAATTATTCGTGTTAACTCTTTCCCCAACCATGAATGTGACGTAAAATATATTTATGGCAAGACTAATGTAATCATTCCCGAATCAAAGTTGTCTGACAGGAATGCGAATCCATTAAACACACCATGGTCTGGTTATTTTATTATTGCACTGTTGTACGTTTCTTTTGCGAAGTCATGTCTAAAATATAGCGTCCATATAAATCAGGTTTTCACTCAACCTATGCCTATAACTTAACTCATTACAACAAACCGAATAATACACCAATCTAATTAGTAATTATTCCGATGGAAAATTGTACTGGCATATACTGTATGCATACGATGCTTACATAAAAGAGTCATTACAGTGTGAATCTAATTGAAGTAATCCATTTCTATTAAGGTATTCCCAATGGTAATTAGTTACATAGCCTCAATATGTAACCCAATTTTGCTATGATACATAATAGTTACATCAATTTAATACGGTCAAGAACGGGCTAGCCAATTGACCTCACGTAAGATGTACATTTGAATGGTGAGTTTATTTGACAAATAAGAGAGTTTAATACTGTTAGTAATATAGGGCGCTTTTGTTGGAAATATCCGGTTTCAGTTTGGATTTTAAGTTTGGTTAAACGTTGGACAGTAAACTAAAATTGGTTTCGATTTAGACTGAGTGGCGAACAAACGGGTAGTTTGAGGAATCATTTTAATCTCCAAGGCGACATAAAAGAGCTGTACCATGGTCTTGATATATTAACGGGAACACACGCTTATAAAGAAAAGAATGAATTTGTTGTCTCTTTTCTTTTGTTATTCCCTGATTAGGCTGTGATATTAGGAAATTTGGTTGATATATTGAATACTAGGATGGTATATAATTGAAATTGCTCTCTGTACGTTAGATTAAAACATTGTCAATCCGTAAGTATAGCATAGAAATCTGACCATAGCTAATCAGATCAGATAGGAAATTGTGTACTAAGAGATTCAGTAATGGTCAACATGGTCGGCCATTTTCCCGCGCTCAACAGAATGTAATTTCGGATGCATCAAACCGATCAAACCGCCTCCGAGGGTAGTTTGGAAGGTTTGACAAACCGGTTCGAGATTTTTTTAAACAAATGGAAAAACTTGTTTCCGTTTCAAACCAGTTTTACTGAACAAACGGACGGTTTGACAAACCAGTTGGAAACCAAACTAGTTTTGTTGCAAACAAAAGCGCCCATATTTAAATTATTACGAATAAATGTATAAATCAAAACGTATCTTGCGACTAACAATAGGACCTGGTAATTGTTGCATTGGAGTAAAATTAATTACTACCATTAGTCACCAATTTACTGTTGACATTTTCTTGCTGCCTGCAAACTTTGGATTCCAGACACCAGTGATGGTGGTGCATATCAATAGTTATCAAACATAATGTGTCTAGACACTTAACATGTTGATAAGATTATTCAAATATATTTCACCAGACGTGTGACTGTAATTGAGGTAACACGACATTCTACTGTGGTCAACAATTTATCATTAACGATCTCTGCTAGAAGCACGAATGCACATGCCCCTAATGGAGATGTGTTATGCAGTTATAAATATTAAGTAGCAACTGAATGACAGATAATTATTTAAACTGGCATTTTCTTAGAAAAGGAGTTTTGAGCCATTTATAAATAGGCATTTCACCGAGTTAGTACTTCGAACTATTCAGGCTGTATTGAGGTTTTTGTCGAGGTTTCTGTCGATTTAGTCTAGTGTGACAGGGGAAATAGTTTACGTTCTAATTCAATCACGTCCTCGCTACGTTTTCGTAACACGTCCGATGTATAACCACTTCATTCATGTCCACGTAGTATAAGTTAATGTCCGTTTCTGCTGTGGTACAATATGAATGTAAAATTTCTTACAATGCTTGACTTATTTTTCCATCTCGCGATGTGAACGTGTCTTAAGTGGTATTTGTGGCCTCCGTAGCTCAATGGTTAGCGCGCTTTCGTCTAATCTGGCGACCCGAGTTCAAATCCGGGTAGAGGCACACATATATGCCTGCCATATTTCAGCATAAAGCTGACTGCCAAATAAAGGCGATGCTCGGAATTTAAAAAAAAAAGATAAATGTGTATTTACGTACGAGTAAATGATAAAGTCATGTACATGTACCTATGTATATACATTGAAACGTATTTCACAAAACGATAAAAATTTAAAAAAAAACATACGTAACAATAGCTATATTTATAAATGATGAATCGCCGAAGGAGCCATAAGCTTAGGATTTATCTAACTGTTTGAAATGAAAAGATATTATAAGATGAGAACTACGTTTGATATGTACTTGTAAGCATACTACATTGTCATCGCCCCTGGAGTAGTTATTTTGAAATGTGAAAACATAGAGGATATTTGTTAGTTTTGATTGCATATGGATTATATCTCATCGTGTAGTGATAAAATTCAATATATTCAAGAGCGCGTTGCTCCTTCACATGTTTTTAATAATGAATTGTCTCCCTTTGTAGAATTTGTATATTAACGCGGTGAATATTTCGCTGTGTTTAGATTTCGCGCTATCGGTGTTGACCGCGAATATAGCGAAAATTAGACCCCCATGCAATATACCCGCTTTACAGTAAATACATATACATGTAAAATTTCTCTCATGGCAAGACATGTCTCAACATTTGCAAGATATTAAATTATACTCGTTTTAGGTCATTGCTCTGCTACTGCTAGCCTGTAGTATAATTAAAACAAGGGGATGTGTACGTATCACTGTGAACGCTAATTTTATTTCAAAAACATATATAAGCCATTTGAAACCCTCGAGGCATTACATACATAGACTTTTATCAGATTTTGAAACATGGTTTTAGGCCATTGCCCTACTAACCAATGGTATAATTAAACACGAAATAAATATATTACTATGAGCATTTATTACATTTGATATATATGCAATTTAAATTTCCTCTGTTGGCAAGACATATATCAGCATTCAATTTGTAAAAAGTATGAAGTTGTAGGCCATTGCCCTACTTACCTATTGTATAAACGGAGATTTGCTGAGGTAATAAGGTTCGTTGACTTTAGTCGCATATGAAAGTCAATGTTCTCTTGCTACATTGTTTCTGTCTGTACAAGCGTCGTATTTTGTCTCGCCTCTGTAGACTTTCTGAATTGCATAATTGTCACATTACTTCGAGTGTTGCTTGTTTACTTAGGAAATAGATACAAGTTCCTTTCATGGTTGTCAAATGAAATGTATGCTATGTTCGCGAATTGATAATATTGTCACGTTATATATAGTAAAAAAATATGTCCTTGTTCATGATTTATTTTTGGGTGCTCTATCTGTTGGACTATGCAAAGTTTCATGTAAATCGATAGTAAGTAATGTATTAAAATAAGAGAGTGTCGAAACAATAACAAATTATTGATTGGCACTACTAATTCATGGCTACTCTTTCTCCAACCATTAATGTGACGTAAATTATATTTATGCCAAGACTAATGTAATCATTCCCGAAATAAACTGTGTAATCAAAGGAGTCTGAGTGAAACGCTAATCCATTTAACACTGTATGGTCTGGCTATTTTATTATTGCACTGATGTACGATTATATTGTGATGTGATGTGATGTCTAGTCTAAATATTGGAGCGTACCAATAAATCAAGTTTATAACCGAGATCCATGTATGACTAAGTTACAACATCCCGGAGAATTCGTTGTTCTAAAAAACGTTTATTCTGATGGAAAATGGTACTGGCATGCATTGTATGCTTATGTATGCGCACAAAAAAGTGTCATTAGAGCGTGAATCTAGTTGTAGTAACAAACTTATACAAAAATATTCCCAATGGTAATTTGTTACAGAGCTGTAATATGTAACCCAATGTTGCTATGCTACATAATTGTGACATAATTAAGCGAAGATCAGGCTTGCCAATTGACCTTACGCAAGATGTAAATGAAAAATTTATTTGACTCAATTCTGTTATTAAAGTATTTCAATTATTACGTATGGCTGTAATTATTTACAGATCTAAAATATGTAAGCCAGTTTTGCTATGTTACATTGCACAATCGTTTATTCTACGCATAACTAACCGAGTTCCGAGCCACACGCCCTCACACGTATGTCAATCTTCATGTGCATTATATCGTGCTTGCGTTATACAGGACAAATCCCGTTGTGGACTTAACAATTTAGCAAAGACGTATCTGCATTACATTAAGCCTTGGGCACTAATTAAGGTCGCATTTTAGCAGGAATTGTCATTAATCAAATGGGCTCCTGAAATTCGATTGTTTTGAGTTTTCACATTGTACACCATATTCATTGTGTGCTTGCACTTCTAAGCGTTCACAAACTGCTTAAACAGATGGGACCCGCCTCAGATGCCGAGTTGTTTGCTTTTCGTAGTGTAATCATAAGTTATTGTTGTCGACGTATCATACACATATATATGCGGATATTGACTTACAAGAAACATACGATTGTATTATGAAGCAAAGTATTGCGCACCTAGGAAACCCAGTCTAAAATTACAGTACTTTCACAGATAAAGAAACATCGACAGATACATACCAACACAGCGATATAGGAGTAGCTGTACATTTAAGAAAGTCTTAGTTTAACAATACGTTAAATGCAGCTAACAAAACAAGCTTTTACTATAGGATGTTCGTTTTAATTTTTGTTAATGGAAGTTAATGCAGTTACATTTGTATTAACAGAAAGTACATAGTCATTATGGTGCTAGGTTTTCTACATTAAGTTGTCATATATTTCTAGCTTAGAAGGCATTTAGTTTAACATTAATACCCTCGAAAAAAACTACGTCCCTTTCCCATTCGAGTAAAAAGTTAATGTATGCCTGCGTAAGCTTATTAACAATAAACACATTGTAATAAGTATCAAGGCGGATTTCTTACAAACTAAATCAATATAATATCGTACTTTTTTAGCGTCGTGGATTGATATTCAAAGTTATAATATTGTTTATCATGTATTTAGTCGTTAACTTGTAAATAATTATTACAATAACAACACAGCCCATATAGACACACCAATGTAGCACTGATGTTCAACGACACAATAATCTCTGAGTGCTTAAGCCAATACGCAATAATTTATTTCTGTTAGTTTTTCGTACAGTACAGTACTGAAACATTTTCTCTCAGCATTTGTCATATTTGACGAAATCAATAACAAGTGTCACAAGACGATACTTATATAGGATTACTTACAGTAGAGTACATTCTTCGACAGTTTATTGTCTATAACGTAATAATGTTCCAAAAATATATATAAGCTGCCAAACAATCCTATATTATCTTTTAGGAATATCATCGGCTTCATGCACTCTAGAGACTCCAGGAAACGCATTTGTCACCCTTGAATGCCTATGTGAATTACTTAGAAATGTTATAAATACGTTTTGAAACTTGACACTTGTACGCCCGAGCTTTTAATGGGAGATATTGGGTTCAACCACCAAAGATAAATAGAGTTTGATATGATTAAGTTCTAAATAAAACTGAGCAGTAGTTTACCGATTACAACTTCACCAGCAAGCTCGTTATAATTATATGTGGGTTGAAAAGGTGTGACATGCCAACTACGTATATTATAAAGCTTCTTATTGGGTATACAATTTGTCTTACAGTAAAAATCAGTAAGATATTATTTAATCATGTTGAAACAGCATCACTACATTTCCAAGAGTCGTATGCATATGTTCACTGACAAATGCAACATAATGTGACATTAATAACTTTCTCTGAAAGTACTTGATTAAACTACTTGCTATATTATGTATTGTAACCTCATAGCCTTATGGGCCATGGGTAATTTGTAAATAAAGTTTGTTAAAACTTATATTGACAAGTCCTACAGTTTCATACTGCAATACTCAAGGACACAGACATAACTTATTTATTTGTAAATTTAACAAATCAACGTACATTTATGTCGTAAATGGGCAAACGCAAACAAAACCACACAACTAGAAAAAACTCGTTACGACAAACATAAAAGTGTCCAAGGCACTGCATGCATGATCACATACTAGAATAACAGGTCTTAGAATAAGGGGTCTATTCATACACTGAAATATATGCACTATCGATGGGATCCTTAATTTGAAGCAAAACGTATGCATGATTAAAATTTTAGGAATGATGAATATAATTTGGTTAATGCATTAACAAGAAACGAAATGCCTAACCAATTATCTCAAACGTTTTGTTTTTATTAGCCTGAAGTTAATTTCCAAATTGTGATATCATGCTCCAATCATGTTAATATTCACATTCAGAATCAGCATAAAACATTATGAAGACTTGATCAATGTTATTCCTTAATTATAAAGACAGTAAAGTAGAATGGTATTACACTTGCAAATGCACTTAAGATATCTCCATGTTTAAGACCTTCATCGTTCATATTGCGTGGCAATTAAGATAGATTACACAGTTTATAAGCCGCATAATAGGAATTAACGAGGAACGGAAATAGCTAGCGTGGTTCGTTCACATGAACTAAGATAACCGGGTCAAAAAAAGTCTAAACTCTAACATCGACAAAATGTTGGAAATGTCAGATATTTCTCTCTGAAGATTTATCAATTATTCAAAACAATTATTAAACATTATTACGATGAATATTACTTAACCAATCATTACACCATTGATCAACACAATGTACAAATGCATTCCGGACAATTTGATTAAGTTGCTTGATTTCCGTACTTTTAAATGTTGTATATTCGTATGCATACGCTTCTTATGAGACAGGTACATGATAACTTCACATCGTTTAAATAGTTTGAACTCGTATGATATATAGATAGAAGATATTTGTGTTTTTCGGTGTAGCCACGATTGAAAATATAAGTCAGCTGCTCATGAGGTGAAATAACTACCGATCTTACATCGATAACCCAAATTTTCTATTTGTTTTATGCTTTATTTTGGTAATTTTTAACCGATTAGTAACTAATTGAATTATATTGACCCGCATGGCGCCTCAACTTGACAGCGCGCTGGCGTTGATTAAGTAGGTCTTCAAAAAGCACTCGATTTTCGTCGTAAATGTACGCTTTATAAGGTCACTTTAATTGTAGTGTAAGTAATCGTACGGACGTTCTTAATAAGTGTATTTCTGATAAAAGAAAATGTATGTTTCATTTTGTATACATACGCTATCTAGATCTTTTAATACAGCATCCACTGAACGAAGCTAGCCGTTTACAATTTGAGTAAAAAACTAATTTGTGTTTGTATTTGAAATGTATCCAGTATTAAATGTTATTTAAAGCATTAGCTACATATTTAAATTACTACCAATGTCATACAACATAATTATACGTCTGCATTGCCTCCAAATTTGGGATTTTGGGAACTATCCACTGAGAGTTTAAGGCAGACAGTGTCATTTCGATAATAGGACGTCAATAGGCATAAAACAAATTGGGGCGCTCCACGGGGGGTTTTAAAGTAGTCCGTTTGAGTGAAACTATCAACAGTGAAATTATCAACAGAGAAATTATCGGATTATAATTCACTGATATTCCGCGGTAAACCACTCGTAAGCATTAAATCAACTATTTTATATCATAAAACATTATCTTGATGGAACAAGCCTCTTGCAAACGCAATGTCCACCGTTCGTGAAAATAATTACAACTACTGCAAATAACTAGTTCCGATTTTGCTACGTGTGAATATTCGGCTGGTATTCATATATCGTTAAACTAATTTATGTTGTGGAGAAAGTCCAAGTAACTGTCCATTCCTGAGACCTAATGGCAAAGAGGCCCGAAGGGATGTAATAAATTCAAAAAGTGTACATCACTGAAAATGAAAAGTAACAAAAATAACAGCATGAAAAGATATTGACGAAGTGAATTATAGCTAAATAGCTATTTACTACAATGTAATAACGGTCTTACTTTAATAATTCTTCCCGTCTCGCTATCGCGTATACATGTATAGTCAGTGTTGCTAACCATATCAACCAATTACTGGCGTGACGTTATCACATTACTGATTATTTGCGAAACTTGTTTGGATTGGTTGCGATAGCTGAGTGGTTTAATGCCTACCTATTTTGCATTTTTAAATCACCATTCAGTATAAGTTCGAATCACACGTACGGTACAAACTATTGGTTGATAACATAGTATTGTGTATTTCTATCTCTGGATTTCGTTATATACTCTAATGATGGGTCAAGGAAATCACCCAAGTGATGGTTTCAACAATATATTTGTCTCGAATTAGTTCGAAGTTCAATTTGATGAAATGTCTAAACAGATAATAAAAAAATTGATAGGGAAGGCAGCACTTAATTTAAACAGCCGAACACAGAAAACAATCACACGGCACATTGCCAAACACACAACTGAACGCGAAAAGAAAGTCAAAGTCCGAGGTGGAACTAGACATTATCTGCGTGTTATATTTACGTGCCAGTACTTTTTAACCGTCAAGTACTGATTGTGTTTGACAAAAATAGGTTGTGCTTCACATCTCAAAAGGCGTAGTAATAAATAACGATAAGTTCCGTTTCAAATCGTCAGTTTTTTTCACATTTGATGTATACTACTTATAGTACTAACAATGACTTTCAAAAGGTTAAAGATAAATATAAACGCAATCTTCGAATTCCATGCGGACATTATTGTATCTGTTTATGGAAAATCGCATTGGAACCAAATTCACAGACGATTAATTTGTGTGCGTTGTTGATACTTTCATAATGTACATATCGCTGGCTTAGAATTGGAAGGGTTATGACCTTATAAGACGTATGCATATTTGAAATCTGCAACACAAGGCGCTTCTTATGCGCCTATTTTCATGAACATCGGAAGTAGTCATTTTGAAGTTTAAAAAGCTTGTTTTTCTATAAGTAAAGTGTAGGTTTCTGGCAGTTTTTTTTTTGTTTTCTCAAAATGTCGATTTTCTACTTACGACCTTCTCATTCTAAGCCAGCGATATATTGGTATCTACTGTCACATCTTAATGCAATCGATTTCTGACAATAATGACGACAATGTGCTCAATTAAAAAAGTATTTTTATAGGAATCATGCATGTATCATGAAATTCGACCATAACAAAAACGTCAAATCTTCATTAAACGTCTTTCTGAAATGATAGAAAATGCCAATTGTAAATTCAATATGAGTACATTTACATGTATACACATGTAGAAAATTCAATAGAAAAATATGAAACATTAAAAATATCACGACACTTGTCAAAAAACGTTTCAAATACTCCTCATACATATTAAGTCAATGAGCATTCTTTGTATCCGTCCTACGACGGCAGCTGCTGCATGCCCCAATGTAATAGAAGAGGCTGGTATTCTGCAGCTTCGATTGCGGTTGATAACGATCTCAGCACACTACATAATCGTTTTTAGTACGAATAGTTTATGAAATGAAATGAATGTGTCGCCTCGAACATCCGGAAATTAATGGTACCATCTTCGGTACGGCGCGGCTTTGAAGCGAGCCTGGTACCTCATACACTCGAAGCGGACGTTCTACCACTAGGCTATCGAGACGGTTCTTAACCAAACACGTAGGACTGAATTAATATTGATTGGACTAAACCTCATATACATTGTACAAGTCTAACATAGACGGAAAAAACAACATAAAAACACCCCAGTAACATCAGATCAATAAAAAGCATCTCGGTCTTTCCGGGATTTAAACTCATTGCTTCCACTTACAATGAGATATTGTAATGAAACATCCCATTTGATCTGGCCAATACTAGTGCAAGGCTGCTAAAATTATGTAGTTCAACAGTTTTACTGTTGTAACTAGGTCATTCAGCGTAGGCATTCCGCATCTTGTTTACTGAGTCTTGTTTGCTGGGTCATTCAGCTAGTTATAATTCATTAAACTTTTCGACAGCTTGGACTTGGGCGGATCTGCGCTTGTTTAGTTGGGCATTGTGCTTTGTGTGTTTTTAATGTTTTCTGTACTCGGCTGGTTAAGTTGAGTGCTGCCTTCCCTGTCTGACTTAATATAATATTTTAGAAAGGTTATTGAAGTAATAGAATCACCACGACTTAAATAGAAATGTACAAACCTATCCGAGTACAATCCTCTTCCCATGAGAACAATCTACACATGTACAACGTAGCCAGAGAGTAGCTGCATCACAATATCCAGCTCGACAATGTATATCTCGACAATGATGATCACATTGATACTCGTCCCCCGGGCATCCAAATCCGGCAATTACCACCACCAGGCCTGAAATAATGAATCGCTAGTGTTTTAATGTATACTTACTGAATGCACACAGCAGCAAAATTAGTCACCGCACCTCTGGTAATTTTGTGCGTTTGTTTTTTTGGGGTGAAATTATTTTGCAGTTATATACGGTGACACAATGATCTAACCAGTTTTTCTAGATTATATCCTAACTGTACCAACTATTGTTTTCTTAAAGGAGCCGGCAACATCTCGATGTGTGGATGAAAATTGACAAATACGCCAAATGTTAGGGTGTATTCTGCCACGACCGGGATTCGAACCCAGACACTAACCCATACGTAGCCGGCAACGTTTCCATTTGTCGATGAAAATCGACGTATATGACAAATGTTGGGATGTGATCTGTCACAACCGGGATTTGAACCAGGGTTAAAGTACAACGCATTTAACATTGGTCCACAGCCGTGGCATTACAGTATCAGAACCCAAACCCAACCATTGTGATTAATCTGTGATGTGGTGTAACTAGCATAACAGAATATACTCGTAACCTTAAAGTACATTGACTGTCCACAAGAGCGTTGTTACTGTTTATGTAATACCCGCACCATGGTGCATGCATGTTTGATCAATGCTTTAACACAAACAAGTAGATCGTTCTAATGAAAAATCATCTACGAAATTATTAAGTATTCAAAATAATTTTTTTTATGAAAACATCACATGTATGCAAACTCCGCAATGAATAAAAATATATTCAGTACTTACAAGTAGCCATGACAACCAACAAAGCGAGAGTTGAATTTAACTTCATTTTTACGGTTTGGTGAGGTAGTTCAGTAGAGAGTGTTGAACAATAATATTGTACAGCTTAAGCGAGGTACTTATATAGTATCTTCTATAGCACACTTATCAGAACACATGTCGCAATGTTCACGGAAGAAGGAAACGAAACTCAAAATCTACATTAAAATATTTGTTTCCTTGTTTGATAACGCATCAATCTATGACTTATCTCAATGATTGCATATACTAGCTTTTCCCGGTTTATTAGTCATGGTCTATGATGTACTATTGAAATGGTGTCAAATACAGATTTCAGATTTCGATTTGGTGTAAAACCGCCTCGATAGCCTAGTGGTAGAACGTTGGCATCGAGTGTGGGAGGTCACGGGCTCGCTTCAAAGCCGCGCCAAACCAAAAACGAAATCAAAATGGTACCAATAATGTCCGGACGTCCGAGGTGACACAAAGTCGTTCGAATGTAATGGACATGCTTCACCTGTTTCAACCAACTACATTTCATTAACTACCCGTACGCCGTTAAAATATACT
This sequence comes from Spisula solida, assembly GCA_947247005.1. Classification (NCBI taxonomy): domain Eukaryota; kingdom Metazoa; phylum Mollusca; class Bivalvia; order Venerida; family Mactridae; genus Spisula; species Spisula solida. The sequence continues at coordinate 40,981,590 of OX365959.1, read as the reverse complement.
CACTAGTCATGGAATAGTACACAATTTACCCGATTGTTTTTTCATTCCCACACGAAATTCTGTTCATCGGGTAAATGCGGTTTCATACTCCACCTGTCCACACCTATTATCCCGGAAAGTTCTCCCTTTAGAATATAAAATACTCACACATCGATATCTTGATCTGTGTTGGTATTTAATTTAGATCTTATTCAATAGGAGAATAAGGATAGCCAATCATATTGCCTGTTTCTGGCCAAGAGTTTAATATAGTGTGATCTGATTGGTTGTCCTTATCCTTAAGTCAAGTGAGATCAATATTAAATACCACTCCTGTTTTATTATACAAAGAGAGCCTTTACAGTTTGCATAAAGAAACGGTGGACATTGGATGTAATATGATAGAGTATGAAACGCGACGATGTTGTGGTTGTTGCTAATATAAATTTGGGCCTGAGGTGATTGCTTGTTCAGGTGTTCATAGCAACATATTCAAGATGATATAACTAAGAGCTCTTGATAACTATTATTGAAAATCGAGGTAGAATATACCCTTTTCCATAAAAATACTCTGAAGTTCATGATATTTTGAATGAATATAGAATAAAGTGTTGGAGACTTTAGCGAGAAAATTCCCATTACACGCGGTAAATAGTGCCACCAAATGGGGTGTGTTTTTGCGGGATTTTCGACGTTTTTGGTAATTCCTAAGTCTATACTAACATGTACGTCATTAAAAAGTGAAAAATATATTCATGCGGTGAAAACAATGTTGCTTAATATGGTGCAAATGATAGAAAGAAATGTTAACTATATTGCAACTATTTACCAGTTTCAGTATTTATTACTCAGTAGCGAAGTACTTATTTATTTTGGTTAATTCATGCAATAACAGAGTAGAATAATCGCCAGTAACATTGTGCATGACAAATTATCGTTCAACGAAGAACATTGCCGCCTTCCTGCATTTACAGTAAGTAAAGTAATGTCTGATGCAGTACATTCAAATAAGCAAATTCACTTGACCCAATGTCTAGACATAATATTTTGAGTACATCAACTCGGGAGATAGATGGCTTTTAATTTTCTCATTGTAAATTTAGTCAGTTTTTTTCTGCATTGCTAATAGTTTGTTTATTAGGGCTCGCTAAAATGACTCCCAGACATTTTATTCCTCTAGTATTGATGTCATTTCGTAAAAGGAAATACCATTGTGTAAAAGTAATATTTCGATTGGTCTGATGACCTCGACCGACATATACCTAGACGATGAGTTTCTTATATTTTCCAGTTATCAGATTATTCGACTGGTCGAAATAATGTATGCTCTGTATTTGTGACATTGCAAGTCTGCTTTAAAAGACATGTTAGCAGCATATTGGTGCATATCTGTTCAGTAATAAAAAAAGTTACAGTCTGTAATGGATTTTTGATTGGAGCTCTTATCTGACGCACAGTTCAATGACAATTGGCGCATGTGTTATTAAACTAAATTTAACCAAACTGAAAACAAAATTAGCGAAAATCTATATCACTAAAATTGCTTCACAAAATATTTTTAAAAGTTAAACAGTTGAAAAAATATTAGGATTTTACCTAAGTCCTATGTTGCTGCATTAAATATGTTGTGAGTGGAGGTAAAAGAGCAACACCATTATATAAGACAAAACTTATTATTTTTTGTATCTCGGTCATGTATAACGATGTTTCACCAAACACACATTATCATTTAAATCACAGATATCATATAAAAAGGTCTTATGTGAACCTTACCACCAATTTACATTAAACAATATGCACACTTCAAACAAGGCTGATTACTCGGAAAACGAGTTCAGTGACCTAGTGTTTTATCATATTTTTGTCAGATTAGATTACTTTACTTCCTGGAAAATTTGAACAACATCCTTAAGGAAAGTAACGACAGGTCATTGACAACACGACATGATAAGACAATTGCGTGTAGCTAAAATATTACACTGATAATAGAGGGATCATCCTTTATTTAGTCTGTTTGTAGCAATACCATTTTGTTCGGATTGAGTTTTTGTTGTTATGCCCAATTCATTTCGTCAGTGTACGTTTATGAGGTTGATTAATGAGTTTCAGTCATTTGTTCGTATTATTTAAATCAAAATTAGAAACAATTCTAGTCATAGAAAGCTATGCTCGCTAAAATATGTATGCAAGTATTGGCTAGCCGCCACATTAATTGCAGTAAAATCCAGCATGTACGCCCTTCCGGGAACATTTATTGTCAGCATGAGATGTAGATAAGTCTATTTGCAGAACAAGACACAAAGGTCATCAACTGTCTACAAATGCCAGTTTATAAGGGTGTGACGATAGGACAAACATAAAAGTGACAAAGGCACTGCATGTATGATCACATACTAGAATAACCAATCTGAGGGTTTTTATACGCTGAAATACAAGCACTATCGATGGTATCCTAAAAATTTGAAGCAAAACGTATGAATGATTAAAATATTAGGAATGATGAATATAATTTGATAACGCATTAACAAGAAACAAAATGCCTAAACAATTAACGTTTTCAATTACACTGATATTCTGAAGTTAATTTTCAAATTGTGAAATTACGCTCTAATCATTTTTTATTTAGCATATGAAGACTGGATCAATGTTATTCCTTGATTATTTAAACGGTGAAGTATAATTGTATAACACTTGCTAATGTAATTATGATATCTCCATTTTTAAGACCTTCATCGTTCATATTGCGTGACAATTAAGATAGAGAACACAGTTTATAAGCTGACTAATTAGAATTAACGAGAGACGGAATTGGCTAGCGTGGTTCGTTCACCTGAACTAAACACCAAACACAGGATCACAAAAATATGAAATGTCAACTACTTGTATCTTGAGGTGTAGCAATGCTTCTAAATAATTATAAAGCATCCTCATCATTGCGTTAGATACTAGTCATTAGTTAATCAATCAGTGATGTTCTTAATTCAATGTGATCAAATGTCTAAACAGATAATAGAACATTTGATAGTGGATATCACTCAACTTAAAAAGCCGAGCACAGAAAACAATCACACGACACAGTGTCCAACGCACAACTGAACGCGAAAAGGAAGCCCAAATCCGAGTTTGAACTAGACCTTATCAGTTTGTCATATTTACGTGACTGTACTTTTATACGGTCAAGGACTGATATACATTGTATGTGTTTGACAAAACATGTCAAAATGACGCAGCAATTGATAACGAAAAGTTCCGTTTTAAATCGTCAGTTGTTTCACATTTGTCGTATAATAATAATAATACTAACAATGACTTTATTTCACGAGGTTAACACATTTGCATATAAACGCAATCTTCTATGCGGACCTCATGTACATGTATCTGTTTAAGTAAGATCGCTTTGGAACCAAATTCGCAGACGATGAATTTGTGTGTTTTGTAGATACTTTCAATAGGAACATACAGTGCCCGTTGTCATAATGTACATACAAAAAATGTATATATTTAGGTACCTATTGTCACATCTTAATGCAATCGATACCTCACAAGAATGACAACAATGTGATAAATTAAAAAAATATCTTTATTGCAGTAATAAATGCACCATGAACGTCGACAGAAACAAAATCGCCCCGTCTTCATTAAACGTCTTCCTGAAATGATAGAAAATGCAAATTGTAATTTCAATATGAGTACTTGTAGAAAATGTAATAGAAAAATATTCATAAACAGAAATATCACGGCACTTGTCAAGAAACGTTCGGATCATACCTTGTATATTCGAAGTCAAAGAGCATTCTTTGTATCCGTCCTACGACGGCAGCTGTATGCTCGAGGTTATATAAGCGGATTTAGCTCAGTGGTAACGCACAGGACTGTCAATGCAGAGGTCGTGGGTTCAATCCGCGGCATCGGAACTTGACATTTCTGAAATATTTATAATATTTTCCAATATATATGACCGTTTGGTCTGCAAAGTATCTAGGTAAAGGTGCCAGGAAGGTGTATATCGGTGCTATACACCGGGCACAATAAAGAACCAGGCTGTCTATTCGAAATAAGAGCTAGGCGCACTTCTGCAGCGCCGGACACGCCTATATATAATGTATCTTTCTCCCTTCAGGGGTTTTCTCTCAGTCTGTTCCTCTGGTCAGATCATGCTGTATCTGCACTGGTTGAGGATGCACCTGCGCCCGTGTGGCTGCAACACTATAATATAAAGTGCCTTTGAACGTGTGTTTGCATGAAAAAGGCGCTATATAAATCTGGTATATTTATTTTATTTATCAGAAGCGGCTGGTATTCTGTTGCTTCGATTCCCGTGTTCGTTGATAGCTATCAGAGCACACCATATAATCGTTAATATTTACGAGAGATTATTTTTGGTGATATCGTCGAAAGTTTTTACAAGAAAAATGAATTGTATTATATATGTGATGTGTTCAGCTTTACGTAGGACTGAACTAATATTGATAAGAGTTAAACATTATATTAAGTCAAATGTAGACAGACAAAACACAACAGAAACACCAGTAACATCCGGCTTACCGGGATTTCATCTCATAGCGTCCGCTTACAATATCTTGATTTTTATCAAAAGTCGCTACAAATGTTGCTATTGAACACGGTAATTATATTGTAATTAAACATTCCATTTCACCCAGTAAATATAGCGTACATATAGAATATTTGTTAAAGTCATTGAATCACCACGACTTATATAATTTTATAAACTTACAAACTTATCCGACTACAGGATGGAGACAGTCTACACACGTACATAGTAAATACATAGTTGCTGCCTCACAATATCCAGCTCGACAAGAATTATCTCGACAATGTTGATCACATTGAGACGCTTTGAACGGGCATCCAAAAAATCCGGCATCTACCACAACCAGGCCTGAAATAATGAATCACTAGTGCTTACATGTAAATGTATACTTATTGAATGCACACAGCAGCAAAATTAGTCACCGCACCTCTGGTAATTGTGTGCGTTTGTTTATTTGGGGTTCAGCGATTGTGCAGTTACGGTGGCATACTCACTTGACCAGGTTGTCTTAAAGGTGCTACCTCACAGATTGGGCTAAAATTTTTGTATATCGTGATTTTGCAAAGTAATGATGTAATAGAAAGCCACTCACGGTTGTTTTGTGAAATATTTGGTGCAGATAAGCAATTTTAACCACTCATGATATCGCCCACTCCGGTTTTTTTTATTTTTGAAAAAAATTCGCTAAGTTTCCTTCCAACATGCTTTGTGAATTATGTAATTCACACATGAATGAACTGTAATGTAACATCAACAAACTACAGCGAAAACATCAGCGAGGTATTCGGTTCGTTTTACGATTCGTTATCATCAAATGCAAACACATTTCAGGCAATTTAAGTAATAGTAGTGTTAATTCTATAGGGTATTAATATGTAAAAGTACTAAATAACTACAAAAATGCCGAAGTTTCTCAAGTTTTTTTAAGTGTCAGTGTGGTTGTTTATGGGATATACAGGCAATATACCAAAATTACGCGATTATCTGACCATTTTATTTTATTTATTTATTGAATGTTCACAAGAGCGTCATTGGTGTTGTTTATAATGGTTATTGCTCCTGACATGGTATCAGTTATGTACTAGGTGCTCGCACTATGAAATGTTTGATCAATGATTAGATCTATCTAATAAATGTCTTCCTCGAAATTATGTTTATTTTAATAAATCTATATTTAAATAAAACACATATGGAAAATTATCAATTAAACAATCATATTTAGTACTTACAAGTCGCCGCCATGACAACCAGCAAAACCAGAGCTGAATTGAACTTCATTATTTACGGTTTGGGGAGGGTTTTCAGTAGGGAGTGTTGAGCAATGATATGGTACAGCTCAAGCGTGATCCTTATATAGAAAATCCTACAGTTCTCTTATCAGAACACATGTCGTAATGTTCACGAAACTCAAAATCTTCATTAAAACATTGTCGTTTTCTTCATTCTGTTTCGTTGTTTGATCACGAAGAAAAGTATGACTTATCTCAATGATGTTAAAAAATGGGTCAATGTTGCTATATTTTCCAAATGTATTAATTATGGTCTAATGATGCGCTATTGAAAATGTGTCAAATACAGATTTCTGATTCGGTATAGAACTGCCTCGAAAGCTTAGTGGAAGAACGTTGGCTTCGAGTGCGGGAGGTCCCGGGCTCGATTCAAAGCCGCGCCATATCAAAGACGAAATAAAAGTGCACCAATAATTTCCGGATGTTCGAGGCGACACATTGTCGTTCAAATCAAAATGGCAGGTTTCGCATTTTTAACCGACATTTTTATATAAACCATCGATACAAATAAACTATTAAATTAGTGCTTCCGGGTCAACATAAAATTGATAAAATAATGGCAGCACGTTACTTGAACGAGTTGATTCTGTCGGGAAATTGTGTCATAGTGTGTTATATACTTCATTCTGATGAATTCAACTGACGGTGAGTAGTAACAAAGCATATTTGATTAACGTCCAGACTAATGTGTGCCGGGAATCACGGACAGAAAAAAATAATACAGCCCACGAGTCCAATGTAAAATTTTTTCGTCACTTTGGCGACTCGCTACTCATAGTACGAACGATTAGGTGCGCTCAACAGCATACAATGATAATGAGTAATCATTTGTCTGACGGGAAAGACCGGGATTGTGGCGCTTGTGCGTAAATTACGTGCTCACGACCTTCATAAACAAGACCAGTGTATGTATTGGTGCTCCTAGTCACGGACCTTTACCACACCTATACTATACCTGAAATTGTGTGATATATTTTGTTGAACACACTTTTATTTGATGTGATTTGTATAAAAACAATATAATATGTACAAGGGTTGTATAGTTTGGGTTGGTAGGGTTACCTGTAGGGTCTACATGGGGCATATCATGACGGGTGTCTGTGGTTGTTACGACAAAACTGAAGTTTTTATTTGTGTGATACTATTTTATATCATAACACTTGATCTATACGGAACAAGCAACTTGCTAACGTAGTGTCCATTGTTTCGTGAAATTACATACTACAAAGAGCTAGCCCCCGTTTTGCTACTTGTGAATATTCCGGTGTCATCACACTGTCCTTATTATCTCTACTTAGACTAGATATCATTGAAATAGCAGTAAATCATTTTTACTATTTTAACTGTACCATGCAGGACTATAGTTAGTACCGTTCGCTCGATTGTGGATTGGTAGAAAAATGCGCAGACGCCAACACAAATTATATACCGTCGCAAATGCATTCTTTGTAGTTTTTAGGTTTAACATTATTTCGCACTTGACATATCAAACAAAATGGTTCTAAAATTGTTTAACATTCAAATGTAAGATTGCTGTCTACTCAAAGATATGCAGCTTTATTCTAGCAGATTATTGGTGTGGTGTGTTCAAATGACATTAGTACTGGTTATTTGCGAAACCTCATGGAGTTGTGCGATAGCAAAGTGGTCTAATGCGTACATACATTGCATTGCTACGCGATGTCGTCGTTCAGTTTAAGTTCTAATACCACTTTAGGTACAAACTATTGGTTTATAACATATCATCTTATAGTTCCAACTATGACCCTTCCTTATAAACCCTGGTGATGTGTCAAGGAAATTGACCACAGTCAGGGCACAATGAGCAGATTATATACCATATTGGTTCGTAGTTGTCTAAAGTCTAGGGTGAACTAGATCTTATCAGCGTGTCATATTTACGTGACATTATTTTTAAACGGTCAAGTACTGACAAATGAGTTTAAAAAAGGTGAGTTGTTCTTCACAAGTAAAAGTGACAATCATATTTCAGTGTTAAATCATCAGTTGTTTCACATTTGATGTATATGTTTATATAAGATCGCATTGGAACCAAATTCGCGGACGATGTATTTGTGAACTTTGTAGACTAGATACTTTCAAAGGCATATTCAGTGTCCGTTATCATAATGTACATACATGTATGTAGGTAGGTACCTACTGTCACATCTTAATACTTATTGTTATGGATGCCTCAAAAGAATGAAGACAATGTGATATATGTAAAAAAGGACTTTTATTGCAGTAATACATAAATCATGAAATTCGACCGAAACAAAATCGTTCAGTCTTCATTAAACCTCTTCCTGAAACGATAGAAAATGCAATTGGTAATTTATATATGAGTACATACTCAAATATTCACATGTAGAAAATGTAATAGAAACATATCAACAAAACAAAAATATCACGGCACTTTTCCAGACCCTTTCCGAACACCCCTCGTATATATTATGTCAATGCGCATTATTTGTATCCGTCCTACGACGGCAGCTGCCACATGCATTTATGTTCGAGGTTACGATAGCCGTTGTGTTTGGTAACTATCTGTATAATCTTTATTTAGTGTTGATATCGCCGAAACATTCTACAGCAGAAAAATAATATAAAGTCGGACAGGGAAGGCAGCACTCAAGTTAACAAGCCGAACACAGAAAACATAAAAACATAAAAATTATTTACCACCATTACAAGGCACAATGCCCAACACATAACCGAACGAGAAAATGTACTGCCCAAGTCCCAGCTGTCAAAAACCTGAATACACTTGTTCCAGCATATATATGTGAAGTGTTGCGCCATACGTAGGACTTACTGGACTAATAATAATAGGACTTAACCTCATATAAAATTCAAAGGTAGATGGACAAAAAACAAAAACAAAAAACCGTAACATCAGATCAAGAAAAAGCACCTCGGGCTTTCCGGGATTTTAACTCATGGCTTCCGCTTACAACAATGGGTGATTTGTGTCATTAGTAGCAACATCATACAATTTATCTCAATGATTATATTATAATGAAACATTCCATTTGACCCGGGCAATACAAGTCTATTCTTAGAAATGTTGTCAGAGGAACACTTCGACTTAAAAAGAAACTTACAAACTTATCCGAGCACTAGCCTCTTTCCATGAGAACAATCTACACATGTACACCGTAGCCAGAGAGTAGCTGCATCGCAATATCCAGCTCGACAATGTATACCTCGACAATGATGATCACATTCATACTCGTCCCCCGGGCATCCAAATCCGGCATTTACCACTACCATGCCTAAATAATGACTCACTAGTGTTTAAATGTATACTTATTGAAAGCACACAGCAGCAACATTAGTCACCGCACCTCTGGTAATTTTGTGCGTTTGTTTTTTGGGGGTAAAATGATTTTGCAATTACATACGGTGACCCAATCATCTAACCAGTTTTTCTAGATTATATCCTAACTGTACCAACTATTGTTTTCTAAAAGGAGCCGGCAACATCTCGACGTATTGATGAAAATTGACAAATACGGGATGCGAACTCAGACACTAACCCATAAGTAGCCGGCAACGTTTCCATTTGTCGATGAAAATCGACGTATATGCCAAATGTTGGGATGTGATTTGTCACAACCGAGATTTGAACCAGACTGAGGGTTAAAGTACAACGCATTTGACATTGGTCCACAGCCGTGGCATTACAGTAGCAGAACCAATGCCCAGCCATTGTGATTCATCTGTGGTGTTGTGCAACTAGCATAACAGAATATACCCGTAACTTTAAAGTACATTGACTGTTCACAAGAGCGTTGTTACTGTTTATGTAATACCCGCTACTTGGACCAATGCATAAACACAAGCGAGTAGATTGTTCTAATGAAATATCATCTACAAAAGTATTTAAAATATTATTTTTTTATGAAAAGAAATCACATGCAAATGCCGCAATAAAAAAAAAATTCTGTACTTACAAGTAACCATGACAACCAGTAAAGCGAGAGCTGAATTGAACTTCATTGTTAACGATGTTTACGAGGGTTTTCAGTATAGTGTTGAGCAATGATATGGTACGGCTCAAGCTTGGTACTTATATAGTATCTCCTACAGTACTCTTATCAGAACATATGTCTCAATGTTCACGGAAGGAGGAAATAAAACTAAACATCTCCATTAGAATTTTCTTTCTGTCTCTTTCCTTGTTTGATCACGCAGAAAATCATGTCTTATCTCAATGATGGCTAAAATTGGTCAATTTTGCTATATTTACCTAATTTATTAATTAAAGAAAACAGATACTTTATTTTACGAGGAAACTCATTTGACAATTATATTAAATAGCAATCTTAATTATGGTCTAATGATGCACTATTGAAATGATGTCAAATAAAGATATCAGAATTCGATTTGGTGTAGAATCGCCTGGATAGCTTAGTTGAAGTACGTCCGCTTCGAGTCTGGGAGCTCCCGGGCTCGATTCAAAGCCGCGCCTTACCAAAGACGAAATAAAAGAGGCACCAATAATGTTCAGATGCTCGAGGCGTCATGCTTCACATTTTTCAACCGAAACTGTTTCAGTTCACAAACTATGCGTACAAATAAACCATTAAACTATACTAGCAAGTAATTTTCAAACAGTACACACAGTTTACGCGAAAGGTATTTCATTCACACGCGCAATTATGGTCATCAGGTGAATGCGGTTTCATACCAAATCCATGTCCAAAAAGATAATACTAAATCAGACAGGGAAGGCAGCACCCACTTTAACCATTCGAGCACAGAAAACATAAAAAACATACAAGGCACAATGTCCAACTGAACAGGTAAATGATCCGCCCAAGTTCAAGCTCTCGAAAAGCTAAATGAACTAGTTTCAGCAATAAAAAACCTGAATGCTCAAGCTAAATGACCCAGTTCAAACAGTACAATGGCTGAAACACCTAGTTGTAGCTGTCAACAGGCCTATCAAGTTGACAAATACATTGTAACAGTATCAAAAGGTTAAATATCAAAGTTTCAGCTGAATGACCTAGTTTCAGCAATTAAAAATACTTAACGCCCCAGCAAGCCGGATGATCCAGTCGAAGCCTATTATCACAAAAACGTCTTCCTTTGGAATAGCAATATAGATAGATAATTTGGAAGTATAATCACACGCTGATGTCTAGATATCCAGTTAGATATGAAAAGGCCTTAATTGATTGCATGTATTCCGGATGATATGATTAACTATGAGCTCTTGATAACTGTTTTTGAACATTAGGGTGGAATGTACCCTTTTCGACAAAAGTCGTCTGTAACTCGGAATTGGATGTTATTTCGCATGAATATACTCAATACGTTTAAAACACACACATTTGGGTATTATGTGTTTCAATTCCATTTACCAGTTTCAATGTTTATTGTAAATTCAGTAGCGTATTATTTATTTTGGTCAATTCATGCAACAACAGAGTAGTACCATCGCCAGTAAAATTGTCCATGACGAATTATCGATCATCGTAGGACATTGTCGCCGTAAGGTTTAATGCAATACATTCAAATAATCAAATTCACATGTTCCAATGTCTAGACATAATATTTTGAGCAGATCCGTTTAGAAGATAGAAGGCTTTTAATTTTCTCATTGTAAATTTAGATTAGGTGCAGTGTGCATTGCTAATAGTTGGTTCATTATGGCTCGCTAAAATGACACTCAGACATTTTATTTTTCTAGTATTGATGGCATTTCGTAAAAGGATATACCATTGTGTGAAAGTAATATTTCGATTGGTCTGATGTCCTTGACCGACATATACCTAGACGAGGAGTTTCTTATATTTTCCAGTTAACAGATGTTTCGACTGGTCGAATTAATGTATGATCTGTATTTGTGACATTGCAAGTCTGCTTAAAAAGACGTGTTGCATGTAGCTGTATATTGGTGTTAACACATTGAACATGAAGGAATTCTGGAGTCTATTCGGAAATATCTAGGGTAGCGCATCCGGATCTTTGAATCACATAAATATTCTGTTTAAAACAAAATTCGTGGAACGTGTACATGTAATTATCACGAAAACACATACATACAATAACAAAGAATTATCTTTTGGCATCAATAGCAATATATAGACGATATTTGTTTGTTTTGTGGTTGATACCTCACTGAGTAGAGAAACTATTACAATTGTATCGCATATACACTGCCCACCAATAATAAGTATACAGATGTTATTTGCCCACTTACTTGTCTGTAATAATACTATATGAGAACAGTACAGCAACAATAGATTTGAAGAAAATGAATACTTTTGTTTATCAAATGGAAAGGTCATACATTAATTTGTACCCTAGGTGCAAAATCTAAAGTTTCTTTGTCCCTCTTGAATGGTAACTTTGTCACAAAAAGATGGAAAATTCAGCCTTTTTGATCACATGGTTATTTTAGTTCCGAACATCTTCATTTTTGTTTTTATCTCTATTTTGACTCATTTCATAACTGTAGTTTCAGAAATTAGTATAATTATGACCGTCGGATAAACATATATTGAATAATTTAACCAAGTTTAATTTTGCCACAATTATTTATTGTATACTTATTTTTGGTGGGCACTGTATATATGTACCCACACATGACATGTTTCTGTTCAGTTATAAAAACATACAGACTGTAATGTATTTTTTATTATATCCCTTATCTGACGAACAATTCAATGACAATTGCCGTATTAATCAACCAAAATAAAAACAAAATTTGTGAAAATCTATTTCACTAAACTTGCTTAACTAAATATTTCAAGAAGTTAAACAATTGAAAAAAAGATTTTACTTGGGTGCTGTTTTGCTGCATAAAAAGGTAGTGGGTGGTGGTAAAAGAGCAATATATATATTGACCAAAATTACCATGTGTGGCCAAACATACTTTATTATCTAAATTCACGATATCATATAAAAAATGTCATATTTGAACCTCACCAATTTTCTTATTTCAAAATTATTACAAACAATAAATGCATGCACACTTCAAACAGGCCTGATTATTCGGAAAACGAGTTCAATGACCTAGGTACTGTTTTATCAAAGGACTTACGGAAATAGTAATGTTTATAATCATTTAACAACTGCAAATTAGGTACAAATATGGCCTCTTAATTTATAGGTACAGCAGCTCCATTTACCACACGTTGCGTTTGTAACAGAAGCATAAAGAATTTAAATCTGATCGTAAGTTTAAGATTTTCGTAAGTGCTTTGATAAAGCAGTACCCTAGTGTTTTCGTCATATTTTGTGTCAGAATTGATTACTGTACTTCCTGGAAAAATGTGAACAACAGCCTTAAGGAAAGTTACGACAGCTCATAAACAACACGGCATATGACCATACAATTACGTGTTACTAGCAAGTAACACTGAGAAAAGAGGGATCATATTTCATTTAGTCAGTTTGGTAGCATTACCATTTTTCGGATTGACTTGTTGTTGCTATGCCCAATTCGTTTCGTGTATACATTCTGTATATGTTTATGAGGTTAATTAGTGCTTTTCTGTTATTTGTTTGAATGTATTATTTAAATTAAAATTAGAAACAATTCTAGTCATAGAATGCTGTGATAGCTAAAATATATACGCATGTAGTAGTACATTCGAGCATTTACGACCTTTCGGTAACATTGTATTGTCAACATGAGATGAAGATAAAACGTTTTAGTCTATTTTCAGAACAAGACGGTCATCAAAAACTCCACAATTGTCCATTTTATGAGGGTGTGGTGTAACACTGGGCATTTGTATTCAATAAAGCGGCCATGGGAATTCCTTATTCAATTGAGTTTTCTGATGATATGTCTGAGTGGTAAAGTGCTAACAACAACAGGTCAGCATTACATTGCCAAGGCCTTTTTGGGAGAGGTCGTAAATTTATATTATGTCCAAACACCGAATGCATTAACAAAATCGCAAAAAAAACTTACGATAGGGGAATAAAACTGTTTTGTCATAGTCAGTCTAGTTTGAAGGGAACGCCGTGTTTATTCAAATATCTACTTTGAACAATTATATCATTCCTATATAGATGTCACGTTGAAAGCATGGCCAATTGACGTTAAAATAGCATTTCTGTAAAATCGCATTTTCAACCCACTGACCATCATGCTGTTTGACCGTAGTTATGAAGGATGTATTGGATACATTAAAGCATTAGCAAAATTAGTTATTTAATAATGTAGAATAAACATGATCCATATATGTGTTCCAAAGACGTTGATATGCAATAAAAATGTTTTAAAATCATTAGTCGGCCGAAGCTCGGCTCTAGTAAAAAGGCCAAATCTCTTGTGCACACTTTGATATAAAATGTTAAGACCATACTTAAAACAGTTCATTAAGATATTTGCGACATTATTGTACATTGGTGCTACATGTAACATCAACAGTGTACTTTGTGCCTCATATGTATCGCATATAATATATTTATTACGTAATCCAAGTATGCATGAACCGAAAAAAGATTTGTTATTGTATTTTGGAGAACATGCATTGGATTACTAAGTATATGCTGCATTGCGGCAGGTAGGTATTTGAAAATGTACCTTTCTTATTCGACTATTGTCATATCACAAATGTTGTATATGAATAGAGTGCACATCAGTTCAAAGAATATACTTATTTACTGATTACGAACTTGTATAGACGCCTTTAAACCAGTAGTTCCCAAAAACATAAATGCAAATCGGCTAGGGAAGACAGCACTGGACTGCAACAGCCGAGTACGGTAAACATACGGAATATGACAAACAACAATCACACGACCTAATGCCCAGCACTTAACTGAACATGAAAATGCAACTAAATACCAACTCCGAGACCTTTCTCAATCAGCCTATTGAGGAACACCACTTTTACCTATAAGTTATTGTTATCAGCCTGCAAGGGAGGTGGATTCTGTAATGGCACATAAGAAGAGCAGTAATACCTCATAAGACAATGTTTTCCCGTAAACGTTAGGTAATTAACACTCAACTATTATATTAGAGTACGAACAATGATTTATTTTCTCATAAAATAACCGGTTTATTGGATCTCATAGCTAGTGGCCAATCGAGTGGCATTCGTGAACCAAAATAATTGAATATCGACAAAAGATAGCGTCTTATTACTAGGGGCAAAGATTATTGTCACGAAATTTCCAATATATAATTCGGAATTTACGATCCTAGTACATACAACTACTCCTCGTAATCATTGTTTATTGTAACATCGACACCATGTACAGCGTCTCCAAGTGTATATCTTGTTTTCCCAGGGAATAAGTTTCTGAACAAGTGCGTACTTTAAACGCGTCATCATAAACATGTTATTTTAAGGTTATTCGATCGTCTTCAATCTATCCACACAAAACTTTAAGAAGTTCATTGTGCAAGTTTAAAACAGTTTCGCTCGGATAGTTTATAAAATTGTTAAAACATCAATTAGCATTAAAAGTCTTTACAAACACAGTTTGGCCACTAAAAGCATACACTTAATACATTCGTAATAAAGTTGTTGATTTAGCTCCAATTTTAAATAATATTATACTTTCCTATTTTTAATTTATATAAGTCTTTACTGATATGCATTTTATGATCGTAAGATATTTTCGACCGGTCATTTAAAATAACACCTCTTCAACATTTGTTGAAAAAAGGGTGAGGTAAATATATGATCAAATTTAAAAGCATTCCATAAAACTTCTAGGTAATTCGAGATGACATTCAACGTTATTTACGGATTAAAACACATGTCGGTCTCCGGCGCCGCAGAAGCCATTGATATTATAAGAAGACAATACGCGTTAGTTTGACACCTCATATAATGTAATTAGACCGCTACTGAGACATTTTTGGAAACAGTATATTCCGGAGAAGGTAATACATTGTGTATGTGTGAAATGATGTACTGTGGTGTAACTATTTTGGTTGTCTTGTATATATTGTTATTGATTTTGTCCTACCACAAAAATATACTGAAATTATTAGTATATTATCACAGCGAAATTCACGACGGTATAGGACATTGACACCAGCAAGCTTTGGATGTGTTGTGGTTGAGAAGGAAAGTATCAGTCGAGTTATGGACGTGTACAATCTGCAATCATATGCCATAGAGCAACAACTTAATCAAGGGATAAATGACACATGTTTCACGGTTGATACAATTTTTACCACATTGTCTGGTATTAAGTTGCAACATTACATTAAGGATTAAGGCGATTATATACTTGACATATTGCATTTAAATCACTCGTGAATTTTGACATTGCTTTATCCGTATCATATTAATAAAACATGGTTATAGCCACACGATGTTCGCTTGATAAAGTTCTGTATACGGTTGAGTTGATAGTCGATACGATTCCGCAGCATATACAAAGGAATGATATAATGATCTATATTCATTTATGTAAATGTACATTAATATTCAGCCTTGCACAATGCATTGATGTATACATTACATAAGACCATTCTCGCTTAATTAAACATGATCAGAAGAGTCCATGTCATTTACAGTTCATTGACCTGGGATATCATTACTGAACACCCAGGACATCACAGCATGTGATAACGTATAAATACAGGATTGCATGACAGACATTATGAGAAATATGTTACATGCGGCTGCCACTCCCATTATACTATTGGTCCAGATGATGTTCACTTGGACTGATACAAATGTAGCACATTTCTTTCTACATACAGTATATGCAAATTTGCCTATGTACACGTAATTTGAAAAATATCATAGAACACCATATTTTGGGCTGACCATAGAATTAAGGTTCAACTCAGTTAGGAACCAGTATGAGGGGGGGGGGGGCAATGTCGTAAACTTCCAAAAGGGCTTATCATTATAAATCATTTCAGGTGATTTTAATGCTTAGTAAGTAAGTAAATAAGTGAGTAAATACTTTATTTAACGATGCAACATATTTGGTTTCCCAATCTGTTATATATTATTTGTTATATAATACTCTTGCTATAATAAGTTTTATAATTTCAAAATATTTAATGACTAGTCAAATTTGTTACAGAATCGTCACTTTTGGTCTTAAGTTGCACATTGTGTGCTAGGGGATGTATATTGTTTAACCAAGTCTGAATGCTATAGTCCTACACAATATATTTACAGCAGCAGGGGTTGTTTCAAAGAGGCGTCTATCTATACAATTCCTCTGTCGAAGTGCGTTGTCCTGCTGTCAGATTGTGTGTGACAGAGACACAATCTGAAACGTGAGTAACCAAAGAATAAATTTGATAATACAAACATACTATAAATTTGTGTCTCTGTTTTAATAAAACAATACAAAACAACCGTAATTAGAATATCTTTGTATGTCCATTATGTCACAGGTGCAAACAATCAACTTTCAATGACCACTGTATGCTGATGTTGAGTTAATAGCGATTTACCCTGACTTTACTGACACGTTTCCCTACATTTGAAACAAAGACGTGGCGCAGCTGAACACATATGTATCATGTGGCAATGGTACTCCAGCTTGACATAATAAAGTGTAACCTACCTATTAGTCAACGATACATGATATGGATAACATCTTTATCGTTCACCAATTTGCCCTGAAAAATAGGAAAATATTTAATGCTTAATTTACATAAATGAAGTTGACAGTTACAATATCGATCGTATACGCCAAAATAACGTTTTTCGATTACATTAAAATGTTTTTCATTCACCTCGTTCGAGCATTTGGAGCACTTTATGTAGTATAATTCAGTGTAGGGCTTATTGAGTGCACATGACAATTCTATCATATAATTTATAAACTACCTTATAGCATCTTTTTAACTCCATAGTAATTTGTCTATATTTATATACGAGAGGTGTTCAACTTATATTTGAACAAAACTGAACATCGGACTTTGCAATACTAACGCAATAAAATCGATTTATTTCTATTGAGCCATGTAAGAAAATGTGTTAAGTAGTAAATCCACTTATTTTGTTTCATATTTGCATTATTTTTCTAACCACAATCAACCATCATGTAGAGGGCATTGTGTTTTGGGTTTTTTAAGACAAATTGCCCCTATAGAAGCATAAAAAATGTTTGTATATTATGAATTACCCATGTCAGTGAAGACAATCAGTAATGTTTGTCATATGAAGGGTGATACACGTTCATCGGATTGTTTTTGGCGAAATGGCACAAAATATTAAAAATCATCAAAAATGGTTGAAACATGTTATCGCCATGTCCATTGATTCTGTGATATCTAGGACAAATCCAATAACCCAAAGTTGGATGGCAGCGAAGTTGTAAGTATCAATAGCAACTTTCAATCGAATAATTTCGAAAATGTTAGATGCAGACTTTCAGAAAAATGCGATGTTCATTAGCTCAATGCCAAGCAAAACAAAGAGCGCAAACCAAGGTCTTGGAGGCTGTATATGCGACTACGGAACAGTGATTGGAAAAAATGTGTCGTTCCTTGGGAGTTAGTGTTTTATCTTAGAGGAAATAAGTACATAGACAGAGTCTGCTATTTTAGAAAGGGTCATGATTATAGACATTAGTTGGAGTTAGTTACGCTTGGTGAATTTGCGCCCGCTTTCATAACATTGTCTTGTGTTTGATATTTTGGAAAAGCGGAACTCAAAATGATTGAAAAGGGAGCAAAAGTTCACGCATATTTTATTTATGCAAAAGGTTTAAAAGTTTTTTTTCGACAAAAATGTGACACGCCCTTTTCCTGGTAACATCCCAAAGACAGGGGTTTCCCAAATACTGAATTTCCTGTCACCCTGCAAAATATGTCATTAAGTACCTTATGAATTTGACTGGGAAGTATAGTATACCCAAGCAGTGGATACCGAAGTCTCCTGATGAAGTATCAATAGCATATAAATCTGGAGGATATCGAAATTAGATTAGAGAATCGAATTGTAAGCATCAGCACTTGGAGGTTTTTGACTTTAAAACATGCAAAATCAACACACTCGATACAATAGTTGATTCTGTTCTAAGGATATTACATATACATTCTACAATGGTTGTTTATATCTCTTGATACATTACTATACACGATAGAATAGACACAATTTGATTTCGATGTGAAATATTTAAAAATACTCGATGTTCAATTTTGTTCAAATATAAGTTGAACACCTCTCGTAGAGCACGTGGCTACAGTCTGACATTGACCAAAATGTATGTGGATTATTTGCGCGCAAAATCAGCGATTTACACCTGATTCAATAGTATACATATGTGATTGTTGGGGACACTGTCAAACGGATGCGTCAATAAGATAAGGATAACAGAAGAATTAAGACTGCAATAACGACACTCCAACTTATTTTCTGAACAATTTTTTACTGCCAAAAACTAAGACCAGTATACGCTAAAATCAAAATAAATCATGGATTCAATTTCAAAAGTGCCCTACGCATGATAGGTTGTGCTTCCTTTTTCATCGGGATAACATAATTATGCAAAACACATCTCTTATTCCACAGCTTTATTTACAATTAAGTCTTTCTATTTCACCTTACGTTCTAGAGTTGGCTATTTACATGTATGACTTATTTCTGTATAAAGAGTAATTCTAAATATGTTGTACTTTGATACCATTGTGTGATTATTATAGAATGTAGTGATTTAATAGCATAATTCAATCCGTTATTTACTGATTTAAATGCGGGGTGTTTCACACAAATGCCAAACAGATTGTTTTATGTAGCAGCATGTTTCCAATGTCTGAATCCGACTCCATGAGCTTGTGAGTGCACATCAGTTTATCTTCAACGTGCAACTAATGAAGACTAATCGACAAATTCCAAATCAAGATAAATGACAGGATGTAATCGCATGCATTGAATGAACTGCTGCTGGCTTTGAATCTTTTCGTTTTGCTTTTGTAAGACGATATTCAATTTCTGATTAATATGTATTCCATTTTAAAAATATGTATGATGTCATTACACTATTTGTTACTATTGTGTTACTACCGTATAATTCTGCTCCGTCGAATGCACGTTAAACTGTGTTTTCAAATCGGGTGTATCAAGGTTTATATAATTGTGATTAAAGTACAATTGAATAAATTTTGTTCTAGGCATATTGTTCCTCTACATAATGCAAGATTCATGTCCACATACAGAACCCAATCGCCGCAAATAGTTAACGTGTCTGCTCATGAAGTTTCCTTGTATTGACCAATATAGTAATGTGTGTGGCTGGCTGACATGAGCACACAATAATTGATAATGTCCAAAGAGCTTAGATTGTGACGTTCCATAAAAAATGCCAATCACACACCTTTTAACTAGAAATATATATGACTTGGGAACAATTATGTGGAGATATATCTCTATATACTACAATGTAACCTGAAGCAACCTCGGTTTATATTTCATGGAAACACTGTTTCCAGAAAATAACAACAATGCTTCTATAAATAAACGATTGAGGAAATGAAATAATTGGAGTAGGTCGTACATGAACATATATACAATTCGAGATATAAACTGAAGAGCTATGGCATCAACATTCCAATAATGTAGAGAATACAATAAAAAAAAACACCCAAACAACCGACTACGGGTATTCGAATTACATTTCCCAATCCAGCCACGGTGTGGTTAAACACCAGCAATACATAACTGATCACTGAACGTGAAAAATAGTAACCGGTTAGCAGGGAATGGTGTAAAAGGTCGAAGTTTTATCAGTAAATTATTGAAGACGTAGTGAATGTCACCGATCTAGAGAGGGTGGATCACTAAGAACTCATATGCTGAATGTAAATTTAATACAATCTGTTTGTTGCGACACAGACACATTAAATAGCAATACGAGTCTCATTACTTCGATTTATTCTCAACTGGGAAATCAACTGCTTTAATGTATGTCTGTATCAGCGTGATAAATGCTAGAAAATACCATCAATTATGCCCATGTCACCAGACGAAAGAGCATAAGAAATGTCGCATCCATAATAGTATGCGTCTGATATGACATTAATTGACAGTGGTATCTGCTTTACAGACTATAGACTTGATTAATCAGTGTATTCACCATGGTAACAGTCAGCTGAATTCGTGTACCCACTTATTTATTGTTCTTGCGATTTTTCGTATTGTCTGGTGGAATGTTCCTCTTTCCGTTTTGTGTATGCATTCACTTCTGGGAATGCATGTCAATGAATACATTAAGTGTGCTCCTTTTCGTCTAATGAAGCAGTCATAAATTTTATATAATCAATAAGTTGTCCTAATGTATAAGTTACTTTAACGAATTCTACACATAATCATTCCTTGTTTTATAGACACTTACGATGCTATTGAAAAGCCAGAACAAATTGCTGCTCTCAGTGAGTTTGTTAATAACACCCTGTGATATTAAAGTGACGAATGTCATTAACCTACATAAATAGTCTAGTTTCGCAAAGTCCTCCCATTGCTAGACATCCTTTAATATACATGTACTAAAAATAGATGCAAAATGATGACATAAAGTCGTTTTATAGAGTGTACATCAGGCAAATATTTGCTGCTAGGTAATTCCCGGATAATAACGACATATTGCATTTCCGGACGTATCGTTATTGTAAGAAGACCGCTGTAAGTGTCCTTACATTTCATCTTATCAGGAAATATCATGCTGACGGTCAGCAGGAACCTCGACATTTAGGCTTAAAAATCTATCAGGCTAATAATAAAATGTACAAATGACTGATATATTCTTTGCATATTATACATAAGTTTGGCTGCTTCTCCTTTTAAAATTCCCTCATATAAATGGCTTTCCTTTTTTCTCTATTTAACCATAACATGTGGACTCGACTATAAAGAGTAATTTTAGTCAGTAAATATGTAAACGAACCGACTCTCGTGCTTAGAGAGTAATAAGCCTTGGTTCATTCAACCTGAAGATAGTTTAGATCTGCTGAAGTCAATAATTAGCAATGATAAAAGAAAAGAACGGGCAATCAAACAGTATCTACAGATCTAAAGAAGAAAACATCTTTTGAATTATGCTAAAAGAGTAATAAAGAATTAGGCTCATAAAATCTATTCTAAACAACAATTTTGAAATTACAATGCACTATTATTATGCCAGTCCCCGTTCTTAACCGATTGTACATTGATTTACACAAAAAAACAGAATGCTATTCCCTTAGCTCTTGGTGCAACAAATTATTCCTCATACATTGGCGACACACTCTTGCAGGTTCTTGTACACACATTATACATTCTAAACCTAGAGTCTATAGTCTTGAAGTATATATTACTAAGTATTAAATAAAGGAATCTGAATTGACAAACTGAACCACTCATCTATTCTTCTCAGAATTGCAGGGAGATTTCCTGGAATGAACAAACATATCAAACGTTCTGTGACCGTCTATAGTCGATTTCCGACAAATGCAGTTTGAAACACCTAACGGTAAAACACTCCCATTTCTAGACATTCTTTAATACTTAAATAGATGCATAATGATGACACAAAATGTCGTTGCATAGAGTGAACACCAGACAAATAAAAGCTGCTACATGTAAGCCATTCCCGGACGATTACGTCATATTGTCTTCCAGGTGGATCATATATACGGAGAAGATGAGTATCCATTACAAAACCTCATAACAACCAAAGATGCATGTCTAGACGCGATATAGTACTAAGAATATAAGAACGTCTTACGACCTAGTGACCTCGCAATAATATACGTGACGTAAGTATACAATGTGACGTACTCTTAACGACGATTGTAGTGTGGTTGCACGTTGATCAAGGGAATAATGGACCTAACTACGAATCGAAAGGTGTCTTGTTCAATATTTATAATATGCCCCCAACCGATGAGCGGAAAATAGAGGTAGAACTTTTATCAGTAAATTATAAAACAGTCGCATTAAATGTCCTCTATCTAGAGAGTCGGGAGAACTAAGAGCAGATAATCCAAACCGTACGGAAACGGCGGCATCGCCTAGCCAACCACGCAAGAGTCAGACATAGAACGAACCATCCATATGCCCGAAATATGGACATTTCAAGCATGCCTATCTACATGTTCTCAATCCACAATGAATGACACACTATTTACTTTAAATTTCGTGTATAATTAACCATTAAGCGAGGTAATTATTAATGATAACTTCATTGCTGTAAAGTACGGGGATGCTTTTACAGCCGCCAGTTGACATTTAACACCTGTGGTAGTGATCAGAAACTACTGTAGCGCATTAACAATAACTACATCAGTCTCATTATTTCAATTGTTATTCAACTGGGAAATCAACTACTTAAATATATGTCTGTAACAACGTGAAATATGCTAGAAAATACTATCAATTCTGCCCATATTATCAGACTTAAGAGCATAAGAAAGGTGATCACAACATATATGCGTCTGATATGATTTTAATCGACAAATATATCTGATTTACAAAAAATAGTCTATGTTGATTAACCAATATATTCATGATGGTAAAAGACACCTCAATTCGTGTATCGACTGATATATTTTTCTTGCCAATTTTCTGTTCTCGGGTGGAATTTACATCTTTTAGTATGCATGTCACTGAATACATAAACATTCATGTGTTCTCCATTACGTCTATTGAGAAAGTCATAACTCTGACATAATCAACAATTTGTCCTATTGACCTAGTTACACAACATTAGTATTTATTTGTTAGAGCCACTTACGATGATCAATTAGCAATATAAAGAAAAGTCAGAAGAAAATGCTGCTGTCACTGAGCCGTTAATAACACTAACTAATGGATACACGGACACTCACCTTGTCACTGACATTGATTAAAGTCACGAATGTCATTAACCAACATTAATAGTCTGGTTTTGCGGCGATATCCACGATATCCATGAGTGCAAACTCTCCACCAAACTAATTCTAAAATCCGCTCTAAGTATCCTTACATTTCATCTTAGGGTTAGTGGGACTTTAATGTCAATTCTACTAACGTCGGCAGAAACGCTGGCGAGGAACATGATGCTGGCGGTATGAAGGACCAAATACAAAATGATACAAATGACTGATATATTCGTTGTAGAATAGATATAAAATACATATAAAACGATTTGGCTAAGCTACCTCCTAAATAAATGCCCTTATAAGTATTGTATTCCATTTTACTCCATTTTATTGATTAAAGTAAAGAATGTCATTAACCTACATAAACTATTTCAATCACATTCTAATCTTGAAAAGTAGTCAACGAAATAATTATCAACGCCCGGAAGCAGGGTTGTGTCTCTCAAACAATTCAGTCCTAACGACCACTGTATGTATGCTTATATTTTAAGCGGATGTTTATTTTACTAACGTTGGCAGAAACGTTGGCTTGAAAATTTTTAATGTAAGTACCCAGGAACTTCGACATTTCGGCTTGAAACATGTATGGCCTAGATAGAAAATCACCCAATTGACTGTTATATACGTTGCAGATTAGATATAAAATCAAATATGTTTGGGTACTTTCACATCTCCCATAAACGTGCACTTACATATATATATACAAGTATTGTTTTCCATTTTGCTCTATACCTTTATGTCTATCTGATCTAAAATTCATCTCTCCCACCTTTTACTAGGGTGAACATTTTACCAGTAATGAATTATGCCTTAATGAGCGCAAAGCTTCCTGGAGGAGATTTATTCGATACAGTTAATTTTTTGGAGCCATTAATACCATGGATCCATGGCAACATCTGTCTAAGTGTATTATTGAGCTTCATCAGGTGATGCACCTCTAATTATTTGCGTTGCCAATAGTGGGAAGAATCTTCGGGTTCTGATTACATACATATTCTTATTTTGAAGCTTTGGAATAGATTTGATTAGGTAAGAACATTCAGGGAAACATAAATGACTGCCGCACTAAGTTTAGGTAAACATTGTAGTTATGAACGATATAGTTGATGCAAAACGAGAAGTAATTATAAGTACAACAACTATGGACTGCCATGTCATCTTTAGTCAATTAACACTATCCGAATCGTGATTAGATAAGTACTGAGATTGATGAATATTTCTTCTCTCAGAATAACTGTGAAGTTTCCTAGAATGTGCAAACATTTCTATAATAGTCTACAGTCGATATACAATGTACAACAAATGCCATTTTTAACACGCAAATGTACATTACACTTTCCTTAATACTACAATAGAGACAGAATGATGACACAAATCTCGTTTTATAGACTGTCAACCAGACAATAATAGCTGCTAAGCATTTCCTGGATGATAACGTCATATTGTATTCCCGGGTGCATCATACATACGGAGAAGATGTGTATGTTTAAAAGAACGAATCTCCCAGCAGCTAAAGTTGTATATCTATACGCAAGATGAATACTAATAAATAAGAATGTCAAATGATCTAGTAACCTCCCAATACTATATATATCGATAGCGTCGTGGTGGCAGTTTGGTCGAGTCGACAATGCTCTTGACAACAGATCGACAGTTCCCTGTTTCAAATATTGGCAGTGATACTTGGTCATTTCTGAAACGCTGATCATGTAATTTCGACTGTTTCAGCTGAGTGCAATCACTCTCTTTCAATAGCAGCAATTTGTTATTTACGTGTCCATGATAGATGTACGATCCCTTAAATTGTGAGATAGTAGGAAGCGGAAAATATTCGACATTCATACATATATAACGTAAGACACTGTTAACTATCATACTAGTACATTCGGATTCAGAAATTGGAAAAAAATATATAATATACTGTATCAACCATTGTTACCATCATCATTAATATGATGTATGCTGTCTATGTTTGCTATATTGTCATCAATGAACCTTTTAGACAAACTTTGATTAAAACCAGTCTATGTGCAATAGTATCAAATAATCATCGTCATCGATCAAATATTTCCAACCACTATACGACCTTCAAAATGAGTCGAGTCAAGTTATTACGACATTCATTGTTCGTTATGTATTCGAATACCATTTTGTGCTGATAATTGTACATAGTTATTAGATCACTAGTCTCATACAACGTGTTATCAATCTTGTTTTTGTACGAAGCAAGTGTAATACATCAACGTAGTATATATATTACTATCAGCCGCAAAATTAACTAATACACAAAAAATGTATCGGCACATGACTCGGAATTCTGCAAATATAAAACAAATACAGTTGTTTGCAGGTTATAAATTATCGTGACGTGTACTTTTAGCATGTGATTTTTTGTTTGTTCCTATTTGGGCCTAGCTTGTGTGGTCTTTTGTAAATTTTAACTATACACTTTCCTTTCTTGACATATGTGTGCGCTCATAAATATGTTATTTGCTATGTGTACTCTCGTCTAACGACTGAATTTTTCTTAACCTGTTTTTATCTCGGAATTATATTCTGCAAGACCCATTACACAATGACGTGTATGAATTATAAATGGGTACAATGACCTGCAGTGCTGAAATAACACCTATTGGAGGAATTCTAATATTTATTGGTTAGTAAACAAAGCTAAATGTGTCCTGTATATCGTACAACTAATATCAGAGCATACTCAGCATGGGAATTATAATTGGTAAAAACAAACGAGATTTCGCGAGATTTCAGAAGACTGCAGCGAGATATTGCGAGATTTGGTATATGTTTCCAATCTTTGTATATTTAGGTCTTTGGTTCGGTGTACAGTATTCCAGAGTTTAGCTCGGGGAGTACAATTAATCACTGAGCAAACTCAACTATAGTTAAATTTGTGTTACAATTGTACGATGATTGACAATGGTGGACTGTCGAACCCAATCGGGACCCCTCGGACAATCTCTACGAATCATCTCTCGGGTGTAAATAGAACGTCGCCATTTTTCAACGTCTTTCGCCATGACGTAATCATGACAGATTTAAACTGTGCTTCAATGGAATACACGCCCATCAAGCAAGCGCTGCGTAGCTGCGTGTTATGTAGCGAAATTGTATTGTTTAAACAATAAAAAAGCTTTTGATATTTCCGCTGCTGATAAGTTACGGTCTATTTTCTTCAGCCCATTTGCTTCCGCGTAGCATTTAAGAAAGAAAGCTGCTGGATTCATACACTTGATACATCCGAGGTATTTTATCCCGTAAAAATGCCGTACGGACCGTTCCGATTGTGTCGAACCGTATGCTATCATGGTACTATGTATGTAAAACAGGAGCTTGTTACATATATCACCTTTGTACTACATGCACTTTTCATCGTCAGCAACGTTCCATATGAAAACTATCGAACTTAGAAGAAAATGCTGTATGCTTGTCTGTCTGTATAGTCAATAAAGGTCGGACGCAATATATTCAAATAATCAAATATACATGTCTTGACAAAATATGTTGAGTTGATCAATTCGCAAGATAGATGGCTTTTAATTTTCTTAGATTAGGTGCTGTGTGGATTGCTAATAGTTGATTTATTAGGGCTCACTAAAATGACACTCAGACATTTTATTTTTTAGAATTGATGATATTTCGTAAAGGTCAGATGTCCTCGTCCGACATATACCTAGACGAGCAGTTTCTTATATTTGCTAGTTAACAGATGATTCGACTGGTCGAATTCATGTACGATCTGTTTTAGGGACATTGCAAGATGCTTTTAAAGAACTGTTAACCTCATATCGGTGCTAAACACATTGCGCATGAAAGAATTACGGGGTATATTCGGAAATCTAGGGTAGCGCACCCATACAAATAATATGTAAGAAATAAAATTCGTTAAACGTATACATGAAAACTCATGAAAGATACACACAATAATCAAGCTTCGCCACACAAGTATTACGATTGTATCAAATATAAATATGAACCCCAACATAGCATGTTTCTGTTCAGTAATAACAAAATACAAACAACGAGTTCAGTGACCTAGTGTTTGTGTCATATTTTGTGTCAGAATAAATCAATTTACTTAAAAGCAGTATTAAGACCTCATAAGACAATGTTTTCAGAATACATTAGGTAATTAACACTCAACTCCTATATTGCAGTACGAACAGTGATTTATTTTCTCATAAAATAAGCAGTTTATTGGATCTCATAGCTGGTAGCCAATCGAGTACTATACCTAGATAATTGAATATCGACAATGGATAACGTCTTATAACTATGGGCAAAAATTATTGTCACGAAATTTCCAATATATAATTGGAACTTAGGATCCTAGAACATACAGCTACTCTTCGTAATCATTGTTTATAATAACATCGACAACATGTACAGAGTGTCCCGAAGTGTATATAAATTCACAACGATAATGTGATTCCCGCGCAAACGTTTGGCGCATCCAAGTTTTGATAACGGGTAACCTGTTTTATTTGATTAACTTAGCAGTAATAAAACGCTTTTCCAACCGATCAGTCGTCCCAATAGCTCAGTGTACTTGAAATGTAACTTGTTCACTTTGTAGGTCTGAGTTCGAATTTCATTAACTATACAATTTTCTAGCTGAAATTTTGTTTTTATTTAAATATGTTTATGAAAATATACTAAAGTTGTTTTTTTGGTATAATCCAATTAGGATCTGATGACAGTGACGTAGCCGTTTATTTGTAGACAGAATATTAAAACCATTGACTAAATAGGTAGAGCGAGTATAGTTTGTTAGTTTAGCATTGAAATTATGGCGGTCTGTATATGCCTTTATAATTAATATTACTCCGTAACAGTGGACCCGATCGCTGCGTCACTGTATTCTTACCCTGACTGGACTATAAAGAATTTTATATTGTAAACCTAGTGCTTTTACTTAATGTAAGGTCCACATGTAGTCATGGTTACAATTTTATATTCACTTTTTGTACAATCATATAATGCAAACATTCAATAATATATCAATTGAACAATACAATGTCAAATGCTTTATCGTGTATAATTATACAGTCTTGTAATTTAGAAATAATTGATCATAAAAAAGACAAAAATAGACGCCGCGTTTTGTATTCGAACCCACAAATGATTAAAATTTAAATATGAGTAAATGTTGCGTGTCTCATCACATAAGCATACCTTGTTAAAGTAGATATAAAGTCTTATTCATTTATTGTACCCTAACTTTAATTTGGAACAAACGTTTTGCTATAAATAGAAATGTTTGTAATTAACACATTATTGTTGCTGAAATATGTGTGAAGTTTCAGAACAACTGCGTACTTTTAACATGACCTCATAAACGTTTTATGTTATTCGACCATCTTCGATCTATCTGTACAAGGTATATCAACGTGTTATATCTATGAAGATTATATTTATGACAATATTTATGGAAATTTATAACAGTTGTGCTCGGCTAGTTTTTTCATAAATTGTTGGTGGGGGAACTCCCAAAACAGACATTAGCACTTTAAAGACACAATTACGCTTCTAAAAGCATAAAATTGGTATATAGTTGTTGGTGTAGCCCCAATTTCTAATCTATTTGCCTATTTTTTTTTATCTATATGAGTCTAAACTTATTTGCATTTCAAATTATTTTCGGTCGTTAGATACTTTCTACGTGTCATTTAAAATCACACTTTCTTAAACATTTGTTGCAAACCAATGAGGTAAATATACTACAATGTGCAAATTTTATACTGACTTTGATCACCTGGAAGCCGAAAATGTATGACAAAACAAAAACAAACATACATATCATCGTTGCAGTTGTTTTGCACAGTATATGCTGTTAAATTACTACAACGCACACTCACTACATGATCTTAAAACACTTACATGTACAGCGCATTGCATTTTCATTCGTTATAGGGTAAAATTTAAAAGCATTTTATGAAACTTCTAGGTAATTCTAGATGACATTAAGCGTATTTTACGGACGACAAAACACTTCGTTCTCTGGCGTCTCTTGAGTGCCGAAGCCATTGATATTCTTAGAAGACAATACGCGATTGTTTGACACCTTATATAATGTATTTAGAACGTTATTGCGACGTTGTTGGAAACAGTTTGTTCCGGAGAAGGTAATACATTGTGTATGTGTGAAATGATATATTGTGGTGTAACAATTTGGGCCGTCATGTATATATTGTTATTGGTTTTATTGGTTTATCTACGACAAAAACAGAGTGGGGTTATTAGTATATTTTCACAGAGAAATTCATGAAGAAATAAGGCATTGATATCAGTAAGCATTGGATGTGGTATGGTTGAGAAGGAAAGTATCAGTCGAGTTATGAACGTGTATAATCTGCAATCGTATGCCATAGAGCAACGGCGCCACGACTTAATAAAGGGATAAACGACACGTGTTTCACGGTTGATGAGTTTTTACAATATTGTCTGGTAATACATTAGGGATTAAGGCGATTATATTTTTGACATATTGCATTTAAATTACTCGTAAACTTTGACATGGCTTTATCCGTAACATATTAATAAAACATGGTTTAAGCTACACGATTTTCGCTTGATAAAGTTCTGTATACGGTTGAGTTGGTAGCCGATACGATTATGCAGCACAAACAAAGAAATGCTATACTGATCTATAATCATTATGTAAATGTACCTTAATATTAAGCCTTGTGCAATGCATTGATGTATACTACATAATACTATTCTCGTTTAATTAAACAGGATCAGTACATTTCATGTCATTTACAGTTGACATTTGAGACCATTACTTAATACGGTAAATCAAAGCATGTGATAACATATAAAAAACAGATTACATGACAGACAATATGAGACATATGTTGCATGCGGTTGCCTCTCCCATTATATTTAGTGGTCCAGATGATGTTCACGTGGACTGATACTAATGTAGCACATTTCTCTCTACATATATGTAAATTTGCTTACGTACCCGTAATTTAAAAAATATCTTGCCACGCCATATATTGGGCCGATTCCGTTAGGCACAAGTATAAGACTGCAGGAGACAATGTGTTGAAATTCTAACATGGCATATTATAATAAATAATGCTACGTGATTATAATGATTTGAATTTATCATATAATGCTCTTGCTACTATATATTTTGGCTATTTGTAATTGTTATCCACCAAGATATTGTTTAATATTATTTTAAAGTACGTTTTTAACACAAAAAATTAAGTCATATCTGAATGTTTATTGTCCTACACAACATGACAGCTGCTGAGGTTGTTTGATTGAGGCGTCTATCTATATTTTATGAGGCCTCCATCAAAGTGCGTTATCCTGCTGCTACGTCTATGAATGTTACAAACGTAATCTGGAACAAACATGTAAGTAACCAAAGAGTAAAATGACAAATATAATAACTATACATTGGTGCCTCTGATTGATTAAAACAATAAAAACAACAATAACTAGCATATATAGTCCATTTGTCATAGGTGCAAACTATCAACTTACAATGACCGCTGTATGCTGATTTTGAGTTAATTGTGATCCACCCTGTCTGTTCATTCATACACATTGAGAGAGTCATTTTAAACAATTTACAATATCTGTAGCATTACTACAGTTTACAATATCTGTAGCTTTACTACAATTTACAATATCTATAGCATTACTACAATTTACAATATATGTAGCATTACTACAATTTACAATATCTATAGCATTACTACAATATACATTATATGTAGTATTACTACAATTTACAATATCTGTAGCATTACTACAATTTACAATATATGTAGCATTACTACAATTTACAATATATGTAGCATTAAAACAATTTACAATATAATGTATGTAGCATTACTACAATTTACAATATATGTAGCATTACTACAATATACATTATATGTAGTATTACTACAATTTACAATATATGTAGCATTACTACAATTTACAATATCTGTAGCATTACTACAATTTACAATATATGTAGCATTAAAACAATTTACAATATAATGTATGTAGCATTACTACAATTTACAATATATGTAGCATTACTACAATATACATTATATGTAGTATTACTACAATTTACAATATATGTAGCATTACTACAATTTACAATATCTGTAGCATTACTACAATTTACAATATATGTAGCATTAAAACAAATCACAATATAATGTATGTAGCATTACTACAATTTACAATATATGTAGCATTACTACAATTTACAATATATGTAGCTTTACTACAATTTCCTATATCTGTAGCATTACTACAATTTACAATATATGTAGCTTTACTACAATTTACTATATCTGTAGCATTACTACAATTTACAATATCTGTAGCATTACTACAATTAACAATATATGTAGCTTTACTAGTAATCAATTTGATGTGTATTGAATGTACCTGGCAATTCCATTATGTACATAATAAACTACCTCCGCAGCCTCTTGTCAATTGCACGGTAGCTTGTCTGTCTCAATATAGAACTATTGGCTACAATCTATCATTGATATAATGACTAAAAGTGCATATTAAACGAACGTTTTTCATGTCGGTCAATGAAAAGCAAAAATAAAATAATAATAATTAAACTGACTTACCATATATCCTGTGTCTCACATTGTAAAACCTTGTATGGCAATGTTCTGCATTTGTTTAAGTTTTGTTCGCAATCTATAAATATTTGGCACAACTGATATTTTTGATTTTCTGTGACGATGTCTATAAATGTACCTACCATGGATTTGCGCTAGGTGGTACTATAAATTACACTTACATGTCAAATAGTACCGATGGCATATGTGATACTGTATTGGTCAGTTTCAGATGTTTAATAGTAGCATAGAGTCTTAGTCAAACATTTGGTCAAAATGAGTATACAACAGACGATATGGTGATTGGAACGGCTTGCTGCTTCTAAACCGTACATTAACACAATGTCATTCCAAATATATTGCACTTGGATACAATTTTGCTATACCAGTGTATCGCTCGGCAGTGAACAACCGCTAAAGTCTGAATCCGATTTCACGAGCTTGTGAGTGCACATCAGTTTATCTTTAACGTGCAACTAATGAAGACTAATCGACATATTCCAAATCAAGATAAATGACGGGATGTGATCGCGTGCATTCAATGAACTTCTGCTAGCTTTGGTTTGTTCTTTGTTCTGCTTGTAAGACGATATTAAGACTTCCTGATAAATATGTATTACATCTGAAAATATGTATTACATCTGAAAATATGTATTATGCCTTATACACTATGTACTATTTGTAACCATGTTATCACATGTTTAAACAATGTAGTTTATATCACTGCTCCGTCCCATGCAAGTTAAGCTGTGATTTCCAATCGGATGTATCAGAGTTGGTATAAGTGTGATTAAAGTACAATTGAACGAATTCTGTTCTAGGCACATTGTTCATCTACATGATGCAAATGTCTACCTACAGAACCCAATTTCCACAAATAGTTAACGTGTCTGCTCTTGAAAAATGCTTCCATTGACCAGTTTAGTAAAACGTGTGGCTGACTGACATAACCACACACTATAACTGTCCATTAGGCTTGGTGGTGACGTTTAATTAAAAGTGCAAATTTCAAAATGTTTACTTAGAAATGAGTGACAAATATGTGGCAATAGATCTACTTGTATATGCAAATGTATGTGACCACAATGCAACCTAATGCCACAGGAAATAAGCGAATGAGGAAATGATATAATGAAAGTTAGTCATATGCAATTCGAGATGCAAACTGAAAAGCCATTGCATCAACATTCCATTGAAGTAGAGTATAAAAAAACCACTAAAATAACCAACTACATGTATTAGTATTTCAATTACATTAATAAAACATCCATGGCATGGACAAAAATCAGCAATACATAACTGACCACTAAGCCTGAAAATAGTTTCGGGACATTTATTAACATACTTAGTATTTGCTTAACAATCAATAGATTTTCTTAAATCAAAATCCTGTTGAAGACTTATTATTGAAGTCGTTGAACGTTGAAAACAGCTTGAAGTGTGTCGTGTTTCAACTCATTTATCTATACAATTATTGCAGAACAACAATATGATATTAATGGCAGACCTACATCGTATAGTACCAAACAACTGATTTATATCGTCTTCGCTGCTAAATTTACAGTTAAAGTGAATAGCTACATGCATTAGTCGACTTACTTATTCGTGTTTTCAATGAAGTAGAACAGGTATCAATTAGCACCCAGTAATACATTTATATTGTTGGGTCGTTAGCAACCAAGAATGCATCTGCCTTAGTCAATATCACAAAACAATATACCATGCTCAAACCAATTACATGTATGCTCATACCAGCAGAAATCGGTGTAAGAGGTCGATCTTTTATCAGTAGATTGTTACAGACGTAGTAATTGTCACCGATCAAGAGATAACTAAGGTCTCATTATGCAGACAGAAAATTTAATACAAGCTGTTTCGGCGACATAGACACATTAAATTACAATACAAGCCTAATTTCATGTACTTCAATTGATTCTCAACTGGGAACTCAACTACATCTATGTATATCTGTACCAGCATGAAGTATGCCTGAATTCTGCCCAAGTCATAAGACGTAAGAGCATATGAAATGTCACAGCCATATGCGTCTGGTATAATTTTAATTGACAGTGGTATCTGCTTTAAAGGTACATGCATTATACATTGATGATGCCTGCTGTTTTAAACCACGCCTACTATATTTCACTCAGTATTAAATGAAGGTGACTGAATTGACAAACAGAACAACATATCTTTTCTCAGAATTGCTGCGAAGTTACCTAGAATGTGCAAACCTGCCTACGACAGTATACAGTCGATATTCAATGCACAGCAAATGCCATATGAAACAAGCAAAGGTAAATAACTCCAGAATTTACTCAAATACTAAAATAGAAACAGAATAATGACATACAGAGTGTTGAAAAAGTACGTTCTCAAAGTTTCAATTTTCATTTTTCTGACCTGGAAGAATGTAAAATTGTCAGATTGACATCCATAGGGTTCTACCATTGTTCTAATCTCTCTGGCAATAAATTAAGCTATTAGAGTAAAAAATTAACATTGTCTACTGTGTACAAAGCTCAAACAAAACTTCATATGAATTCAAATTTTGAGAACGAACTTATTTAACACACTGAAAATGTCGCTTTATAGAGTATACACCAGACTAAGCTATTCCTGGATGATAACGCCATATTGCATTTCCGGGTGCATCGTTTATACGGAATATACATGTATGATGTAAAAAAAGAACACGATAGTATATAAAAACTGCTTATAACCTAGTAGCATTGCAATAGTATACGTGACTTACGATGCTCGCGCATTGATCGAGTAAATCATAGTCTTAACTACGAATCGATGTGTGCTCCAACTGGTTAGCTGTAAACAGTACTAGAGGTACAACTATTATCATTCTAACATGACCGGCGATTTTGCCTATATATACAAAGAACAAATCATAACGACGTATATCGGCCGAAATACAGTGAAAATGACGTCATGTCGTTTCTATGACGTCACACAGGTAAACAAGTAACCTAAACAACTTAGATCTCGCAAAATAACACTGGCTTAATATATAATTTCGTGTTTAAATTATGTTAGAATCGAAATAAAATATTCAAAAGCCGTTACATATACCGGCTGTTATACAATGGTTTGTCGTTCTGACGTTTGTTATTTACTACTCAGGCATACGGCCTTCGTGGTTAAATCATACGCGTCAGAACTCCAAAACATTGTATAAACCATTGTATAACAGCCGGTATACAACGGTTTTTCATAGTTAATTTCTTAAGTATATTATTACCGACGCATTTATGTCCTTGTCACCAGACGTAAAAGCATAAGTAATGTCACAGCCATACGGTCTGATATGATATTAAATGACAATGGTATCTGATTTACAGACCTTTTTTCATTTTTGTCCATGTTGATTAATTAATATAATGCTCACCATGGTATTAGAATTTCATGTTAACACTTATTTATTGTTCTAGCATTTTTGCTGTTCTCTGATCAAGTTTACATCTTTTCGGT
The DNA here is from genome assembly GCA_947247005.1 of Spisula solida. Classification (NCBI taxonomy): domain Eukaryota; kingdom Metazoa; phylum Mollusca; class Bivalvia; order Venerida; family Mactridae; genus Spisula; species Spisula solida. Next base: position 40,945,872 of record OX365959.1, on the reverse strand, counting down.
TTGTGTGTGTATTCACTTCTGGATAAGAGCATATTTTTGCGACGGCAGAGAATTACACTTCACTGTTATTCTTAATGTTTTTAGATATTTTTGACAGTTACATTTAGGCAGTTCAGTTGTTTTTAGCTTTATGATAGCTGGGACTTGGACTTTCAGCGGTGGTCTAGAGGTAGGGCGCGCGCTTCGGGACCGAGAGGTCCCGGGTTCAACCCCCGTCTGGACCACTGCTTAATTTCTCTGAGCACGAATAACCCACATGCTCCACTCGACCAAGGTGTGAATTGGTACCTGTGAGGGCTGTGTCTGAACATGTTCGATAGTCCTGGGCGCTGAAGATCGATGTTGGCTGCACACCCACCAGGAGAGAAATAGTCTCCTCAGGGAGACTCGAACGTAGGTTTCCATAGGTAGCCCAATGAACAGGGGAAGTTTAAATGTCAAAGGGTGGCTGAACTGCTGAAAGCAGCCCTAGAAAATTGGTAACTTAACTTTTTAACTTAACGTTCATTGTATCGTTGCGTGTTAGACTGTGTGCCGTGTAATCGTGGTCTGTTTTGTGGTTTCTGTTTAATGCTGTATAAGTCTCTGTCCGATTAGTATGCCACTAAATACATTCATATGTATTCATGTGTATTCCATTACGTCTAATAAGAAGTCACAATTTTGATATAATCAACAATTTGCCATAATGAGTTAGCTACCTTAACAAATTATACACAAAATTAGACCTTGCTTTATACAGACACTAGCGATGCCTGATTATCAATCTAACGAAATGTCCGCACACATTGCTACTGGCATTTAGCTTGTATAACTACCACTACTAGATACAAGGACACTGACCATGTCGTTTGGGATTAAAGTCACGAATGTCATTGACCTACATAAACAGTTTCAATCTCATTCTAGTCTTGCAAATAGGTCATCGTTGTAATAAACAACGCCCGGGAGCAGCGCTGGCTCTTAAATATTTCAATCAACGACCGCTGTAAAAGGCCTAACATTTTTCTTACGATAAGTGGAACTTTTATATTGATTTAACTAACGTCGGCAGAAACGCTGGTGAGGATGAAATATCATGCTGATGGTAAGCAGGAAACTCGGCATTTTGGCTTGAAACATATATTGGACTAATACAAATAATACAAATTATTATTTGTAGATGGTAAAATAGGTCTGATTTCTTCTCCTATATAAATGCCCGGTACAAATGGCTTTCCGTTTTTCTCTATTTCATTCTTAAAGGTGCTGCCTCACAGATTAGGCTAAAAATTGTGTACATCGTGATTTTCCGACCTAACCGAGTATTAATGTAATAGAAAGCCACTGACGGTTTTTATTTGGTGCAAATACGCAATTTTATCAACTCTCGATATCGCCCACTGAGTATTTTTTTCTTGTAAAAAAAGCGCTAAGTTACTTCCAACATGCTTTGTAAATTGTGTAATTCACACGCGATCGAACTGTAACATCAACAAACTACAGCGTAATCATCAGTGAGGTATTTGGTTCGTTTTTCGATTCGTTTTCATCAAATGCGAACAAATTTCAGACAATTTAAGTAATAGTAGTGTTGATTCTATAGGGTAACAATACCCTATAGAATTTTTGATGTAAAAATACTAAATAACTACAAAAAGGTTTCTCAAGTTAATTTAGATGTCAGTGTGGTTGTATATGGGATATAGAGGCAACTGTACCATAATTACGCAAATATTTGACAATTTTATTATATTTTTGCAATACACCAATATGTGAGGCAGTCCCTTTAACAAGTGGAATCGACAAAACAGAATCATCCAACTGTATTTTTACGGTCATCATTGTTTATCTACGAACAGTATTAACATACAGGGTGATTCATAATATCTGTCACAGTTTCAAACTATTATAACTTTTCGTTCATGTACAAATATGTATGTATCATATATCATTTGAAAGCTGATATGATACAGTTTTATCTGATGTAAACGACAGTAATAGTGTTGACATCATGGCGACACCAACGTTGTTATAAACAGACGTGCAATTTCCAAGACGTCGTTTTCAAAGCATAATTAAATAATAAAAAATAGTATCCTGATTATGATAAACTATCTAGTTCAACGACACACTGGCTTATTGAGTGGTTTTAGTTAATTGTATCTATAGAAGATGGCAATATATAAGTCACATTAAAATAAGCATTGGCGTCATCATCGGTCACATAGATGTCACATTGAATATATGGCATAAATTTCAATTCCATTTGTAGACTAAAACATGCATGAAAGTATGTAATATTGTATATCAAATAAAACTTTTAAACATATGTGTTTCGGATGTGCAAACTACTTGTGGTTATATTCAAATATACCAAACTGTTTCATTTGAAACGTGTAACATATATTATGAATCACCCTGTACTTAGTTAAGAATTATGTCAACGTACAGGCTATCGTGCTTAGAGAGTAATAAGCCTTGGTTCATTCAACCTGACGATAATTTAGATCTGATAAAGTCATTAATTAGAAATGATAAATGGAAAGAACGGGTAATCAACAGTATCTACAGACATCACGTCAAGTTATCACACGTTCGTTTCTTATGACACTAATTACAGAGTTTTGAAATTCGCCATCATCCCGTCATTACTATATATACGAGACAGGTTGTAGACGCTTTTCCGGCCCCTATACGAATCCACTATTTAACGCATCATCGGGCCTTGAAACGGTTACAATCTGGTCTAGATGTGTTTTACTACTTAAAACAATTAATGTATTTACCATTGAACGTGTCATAAGTTATGTTTCAGGTATTTCATTTATAGGTCGATGTTTCTGATTTCAGGACTGTGGTAATAGAGAACTGAATTCGTGTATCCACCTTTTAGCTTTCTTGCTAATTGTCTGATCTCTGGTACGTATTTTCGTTTTGTGTATGTATTCACTTCTGTGGAAGAACATATTTGAGCGGCAGCTGAGTTACACTTCACTGTTACTCTTAAACTTTTTAGGACTTTATGGCTGGTGAAATCATAGTCACATGGTCTAATTATCTGAGTGAGCTATCCTAGTGTATCCTACAGTATATATAGAAGGTTGTGCAGCGGCCATGATTAGCCGCAACGACATTACAGGAACTGATATCCGTGTTTGCTGTGGCAACTGTAGAAAAACAAAGTACAGGCGTTTGTAACGTCATATCCGTCGCGGCTAAACATTGACGCTGAACAACCTTCTATATACATAGGGTACACTCAGATACATGTAGTACACTCAGATAATTTGAATGAATATAAATGAAATTCAATTGATCCTTTAATTTTCAGCATAATGTGGCCGGTGTTTCATATGAACTGCTGTTTAAGTTAAATGCAACATTTCATGTCCGATTATTATCATCTTTATGCTTGTCACGGAATGCATTAAAGTATATTCCATTACGCCTTATAAGTACATGTAATCATACTTTTGATATAATCAACCACTTGCCCTAATGACCTAGCTACCTTAACGAATTATGCACAAAATTAGTCCATGTTTTATAGAGACATTTGTGGTGCCTAATTATTAATCTAAAGAAAAATCAGGACACGTTGCTACAGTCATTGAGCTTGTATAACACCCACTACTGAATACAAGGACACTGACCATGTTGTTTGTGATTAAAGTCACAAATATCATTGACCTACATGAACAGTTCCAATTATATTCTAGTCTTGCAAATTGGTCAGCGATTTCATTATCAACGCCCGGAAGCATCATTCGCTCTTAAAGAGTTCAGTCAACAACCGCTGTTAGTGTCCTCACATTTCATCCTATGGTGGGTGGCACTTTTATGTTTATTTTACTAACATGCACAGACACGCTGGTGAGAAAATATTATGCTGATGTAAGCTGGAACCTCGACAATTTGGCATGAAACATCTATTGGACTAATACAAAAGTATTCAAATATCTGATATATTCTTTGCAGATTATAAAATAGGTACGCCCTAAAACAATGCCCTGAAATAGACGAATATCTGTTTTTCTCTATTTCAACCTTAGCAAGTGGAATCGACAAAATGGAATCGCCAAAGTGTAATTTAGCGATCGTTATTGTTTATTTACGAACTTTTTTCAATATGAACATACGTCAGTAATTTAAGAAATAAAAATATGTTCGCGTTTATTGTCGGTGAATAAAACACGGGCAGGAGTTCGGATGCGGAAAAATTTAATCACGAGTGCGTAGCACGAGTGATTTAATTTTTCGAATCCGAACGAGTGCCCGTGTTTTATTCACCGACAATATACAAGAACAGAGTTTTTATTTCGATTCTAAATACGATAATATCCCGCACTATTTAACTGCGCGCATTCCATTTTCACCCATTTGACATTGAACATAATTCCACGCTGAAATTGAGTGGCTTATTAGCTGGTACAATTATCCCCTCGTTAATGAAAACGACCTTCGTAATTTTCTGAAGGAAATACCACATTTTAAACATTGAAACAATTTTAATAACACGAGTATATGGTATCTATTTCATAAAATGAAAAATATAAATGAATTGATTATCATAAGCTTTAATAAAACTTGGTTTCTAGAGTATATTGGAGTTTCTAAAAATAGATGCGTCATAGCTGTAACACTGGATTCTCGTGCAACTCGCCTTGTCATCGTGACTCGTAGAAATTTTACTATAAAGTTTACGCTCATTCATTCATAAATAAGTCACATGATACTGGGCGTAAATAGAAACAGCCAATTTGATAGGTATGTTTTATGGGGGTAATAATACATTGTTAGGTCAGCTCTATATTTAAACGATTAATCCGCAGATCGTGTTAGAATATGTCATAATACATACTATCGTGCTGAGAGAGTAATACGTCTTAGTTCATTCAACCTGAAGATAGTTTAGATCTGATCAAGTTTATATCAATAAATGATAAATGAAATGAACGGGTAATCAAACAGTATCTACAGACATCACGTCACGATATCACAAGTTCGTTTCTTATGATGCTAATTAACATTGGATAAGTTCTACTTTTCATAAATATTGCATTGTGCTTTCTGTGCAGATACAGAGATGACAAATCGTTAGTTTTGCAGGTAAGAATAGTGCCTTATTTAAAATATAGTACGGTTTAAAAAGCATTTAATAATGCATATGCTGTATGCTTCTTAAATATAATCTATCAATTTTCGCAGCGTTAATGGTTGAAGAAGATTACCCCCTGCCAGCGTCAGACAACCGAAGACAGGAAAACAACTTTTGGATAATGCTAATAGAGTTGGTGAAGTATCAGGCTAATTAATCCAAGCATCGATTTTGTAATTATAATGTACTATGTTTATGCCACTCCAAGTTTGAAGACCGATTTTCATATAGTTTGATTTACAGATGATTGTAGCCTTGTTTTGTACTTTAATTGTCCAATATTTATAGTATATAAAAATACAATAATGCAATATGCAGTCCACATAGGTGTCAATACATCAAAACCTTTCTTACAAATGTGTGACACTCGTGTAAGTACATCATACATTTAAGATGGCGGCTGTTTTAAATCAATGTCTGTAGGCTAGAATATATTTCGCTCAGTATTGATTAAAAGTGTCAGAATTGACAAACATAACCTCTGATATTTTCTCAGAATTGCAGAGATGTTTTCTAGAATGTGCAAACATGTCAAACGTTCTGCAACAGTCTATAGTCGATTCGATACGCGACAAATGCAATTTGAAACACCCAAAGGTAAAGCACTCCAATTTAGATTCAGAATGATGAAACAAAATATCGTTTTGTAGAGTGTACACCAGACAAATAATAGCTGCTAGCAATTCCTGGATGATAAAGACATATTGCATTTCCGGGTACATCCTATATGCGAAGAAGATGAGTATGCATAAAAGAACTTCATAGCAACCAAAGGTGCGTGTCTAGACGCGAGATACATGTAAGTACTAAGAATAACTTATGACCTAGTAACCTCCCAATAAGACACGTGTCATACGTGTATATACTTTATACGTCGATAGTGTCGTGGACCTTTGGTCGAGTATATTCAGATCTTGACTACGGATCGAGAGGTCCTTGGTTCAATTCTCGGCAGTGTCTCTTGGTCATTTCTGAAACGCTGATCACGTAATTATGACTGTTCCAGCCGAACGCAACCACTTTATTCTGCTATTTATGTTGACTGCTGCCTTCCATGTCCCATGTCAGATTTTATATTAACGTTTAGGTTCATTGTCGGATCTTTACCTAATAATGCAAGTAGGTAACACTATTATGAACTGTCACTCGCAAATAGTTTGGTCTGATTTAAATGTGGGTACTAGACAAATACCTTGGAATGGAAAAGACAAATCCAACAACGGTCGCTTTAAGATGGACACTAGATGGCAGTCGTAAGAGAGGAAGACCGAAAGAAACATGGAGGAGAATGGTGGATGGCGAATTGAAAGAGATGGGACTGATTTAGAAAGAAGCAGAAAATATAGACAGGGACAGACCGAAATGAAGACAGCTGACATCAGCCCTATGTGTCGAAGTACACGAAGAGGAATAAGTAAGTACGATCTTTGTAGCACTAATTGTACTGTATTGAACTTGCAATTCAAGATAAATGATGGAATTTTATTACGATATATGCGTGCAAATAAAAAGATGTTTTCTCTTTTTGCTCCAGTCAGACAATCTGAAGCTGTTTTATCATTCTTAATTTTATTTAGTAATTATATTCTGCAAGAAACATCACTCAATGAAGTAAATATTGCATATTATATGGGTTCAATGACATGCTAGACTAAAATACCATTATTTATTGGAGAAATTCTACTACATTAATTGAAGTAAAACAATGTAAATCAATGTTATACGTTTTTAATACGATTTTAGTCAGAACATGGACAGTAAAGTGATTTGTTGCACTGTGCGACTTTCGCTTGAGGGAGAATACATACTTAATCACTAAGAAAACAAAGTTAAGACAATACATTGTAAGAGGAGTGTAAGAGGATTGTCAATGGATAACTTGCACTCCTTAGGCTATACTTGCAGTGTTCGTGTTTTATTTATAGTGCCGCATTAAGAAGATATTGACACATCCGGAAGATAGCACTCAGCCAACAGAAACAGCAGAATAAGAGAGACATAAGACACAAAACATACCAGGGTTGTTATTCACAAAGCATGGTAAGGGAAAACTTAGAATTTTCTTAAAATCTCAAATTGTCCTTAAGGGAATCAGCTTAACAGGAAAATCCAGGTTATCAACGTTTTACATAGTTTAGAAGCATTATATAAAGAACTAAAATAATCACAAAGAAAACATGGGTTGTCTTGTGAAACTTGTGCTGCTCAATTTTGTAACTTTAGTCAAAATATTCAAGTTTTCCCTTCACATGCTTTGTGGTTGTCAGTCCTGATGTTTATGCTAGTACGGTCGCCTTTTTATCCAGTCATCACATCACGGACATCTGTATAAAGCATGACATTTATCTCTCCGCCATTAAATCGTTTGGGGTATAAAAAAGCGTTGTCGGTCCGTCGGTCTGCTGTCTGTCCGCAGCCATTTGTAACTAGTTGAAATATGAAACAACCATACTGTTAACGTCATTGTCCTGTTCACAGAGCACATAGATACCAAAACGTGGAGAACGTATCAAAAACATAAATCAAAAATATGTTACCCAATTTGTTGTCTTGATCAAAATAACGTTCTTCTTTAGTCAATTATTTCTTTATGTAGAATAAACATTGTTGTGCCCTTACTCAGAGCATACGGTCATGATCTCAAGATGTATATATATATAAAGTATCACTTGGCGATGACATGAAAAACGTAAACAAAAGGTATACAAATATAAACAATATATATATAAACTTCCTTTCTCCTTAAGTCACACTCACAGGAGCAACACATTGGTATAATCAAGTCATTGTTAAGTAGCAACTGTATCACTCTTGTGAACACTTTAAATAACGATAATTTGTCATAATCTAGAGTATATTGTGGTTCAGTGGAAAGTGTGTAATGGAGTTTTATTACCCTGGGTGTTTCAAATGACAAAGTGGTATATCGACTCAGAACTATTGTAGTGTGACAACCATGTTCTCATTATCTAGAAAACCCGGATGCGATTTTGAGGAAAAGAACGTGGATACATGAATATGTATAGAAGTTTGAGATAAAATTATGTTTACTCATTACAACACCCAGCGACCATTTAATACGAGGGTGTTCGAAAAGAAATACAACCAACTTTATAATGTTTAATTGCAATAATCATATACAATGAAACTCACAGAAAACCTTTAATGAACTCTCCGTCACACATTGCACACACTTATTTAAGATTAAAGTTATGTTTTGACGTCTGAAAAAGGTACAACACTCATGTACTGTAATTTTACTGACCGAATGGGTTATCTGGAAACGTAATTATGGTCTTCTGAATGCAATTTAAGTATTGGAACTTAAAATTAGTCTCATAAGACTAGGTCTACATAATAGACTTGGTGATAAAGCATCGCCATGCGCTTTTCGTTTAAACACTAGTTTACAGTAAAAGCCCTGTGCATAGATTTTCACGAGAAATGTACATATGGTCTATTCCATTAACAATTCGACGCTTTATGTAATATGTCTGAAGGTTTTACTGTACCAACTATCTGTACAACCTTCTTGTAACATATTTGCCGATTGGTTCTGGATTTCGAATTACAGGACCTTTGTGGGTGAAGAAAATCAAATGTATCACTTTCATCACCGACTTCGTGTATTTTATAATTACGGGTTTCTTAGAATTTCTGGTTGCACATATATGATATTTCTGCTCCATTGTTGGTTAATGATAGTTTGCACGTGTTTCATTTTTGTTATAGAACGTTAAAACCTCTCCTGAAAGTTCTGGTGGCATAACTTCAATATTTGCTTGGTATTCATAATAAGATGACGTTTTGGTCAACACTTAATGAGCATGGTATCCAGTGGGAACAAATGTTGTTAACATTGGAAAATAAAATAGCCATAAGTATTTTATTTCATCATTGATTTCTATGCAATATATGCCTCTCTAGTTACTAAAATAATGATAAATGCCCAGCCATAATGATAACATGATAATAGCAAATAGGACATGGAAAGAAGCACTCGACAAATGATACAAAAAGTCTTAAGCGAACATTTAGACGAAATGGAACAGTGGCAACCTCTCTTCACAAGGAACAATCTTTGTCGTATATGCCGTTGTATATTCCGTGGTACTTGACAAATAACCGTGGTATACTCCGGTATCGTTTTATATACGCCACGCTAAGGGTGACATTATTTGCTTTCTACAAAATATAAGATCTTATTCAGCAACTTTACCGATTTTTTCATTACCCTGTGAAACCTACACATTCCATGGTAATGGACAAAACGACGCAGCCGTTGAAGAAGAATTCATATTTTCATGGAAAGCAAATAACTTCCGCCTTAGAGTGGCATATATTGCATAGAAATCAATGAAGAAATAAAATACTTATGGCTATTTTATTTTCCAATGTTTATAAATTTCTTTTTGTTACTGTATCTGAAAGTCAGGTGGTATTGCTATATTGTTTTAGATATATGACGCTTTCCTTATTCGGTTACCCCCGAAAGTCTCATTTTGTTTTAAAGAAAATTCACTTAGTTTTCTAAGAATTTGATTATGTAACCTCAGGTTTATTCAGGTGACAATGTGGTAAATCGATATCTGTAGAATTGTCCCAAGATAGTAACAAAATAATCGTCATTCTCATACATATTTTAAAATATTCCTTGTCAGAAACCCACTCAGAAGAAATTAGAAGATATTTTATTGTCAATGCAGGCACTTGTATATGTCTATTGAATAAATGTTTTCTGAATATGTCATTTGCCGCGCGGGAATTCATGAATAATTGGAGTAGTAAACTGCATGTGTCACATCAGCCGTTCGATTGGTTGGACGCCTGGTTTATTACCCCAAGAAATAACAGTAGAATAGCATCTAGGACAAAGACAAATTCGCAGACATTCAGATAGATCGAAAACAGCGCCAGTCTGCCGTACGATGCCCACAAGTCATATGAATATAGTAGAAATATGGATGTAATGGTAAATCGCAAACAAAACGCCGAAATGTCGAGAATTTGGTTTCCGACGTTGCGTTCATCTTGCGGTGCTATTATTTCATAATTATGTTATTTTGGCTTATAACCGGAAGAGTAATATAAACACAAGAACCCATATTAATACATTAATTTTGTATGTTTCCTTATATTTTTGCTTTTGTCCGAAAAGTTTTACAGCATAATCTTTGCTTCAAGATTCATAAACTGTTCAGAACACATTAATGGCAATTACTTTTGGATTATATGGCATGACTGTTTTTGTTCTATGGCTTTACGCTAGACGTATGTTTTCTGCAATATTAAATTTAGGAGTCTGTAATGTCAAACAACACTAGCTTTCTGATCTCAGAATTGCAGTCGAGTTTTGAAGAATGTGCGAACATGCTTAAATACACTGCGACAGTATAAGTGTCACTTGAATGTCCATTACATACGCTCTGTCTGTTTTTCCGTAGAATCAAAATATACTCAGGCTCTGATTTATAACAATATAGTCATTATGCAAAATGTGTTCACCCGACAAATATCTGTTGCAATACAGCATTACAGGTTTATACTGCATTGGTGACCTACTGTGTGTGACGTATGTATTTTAGAAGCAAATAATCGCAAACTAAAGTTCCTTTTCGACGCAGCAAAGAATGTCGCAAATGGCAAGTGCTAAACAATCAACTTTTGCTTTGTTAACTCACAGTATATACATTTACATGCGACAGATGCGACATTATGTAATTAAGACAGACAGCTCACATTGTCTGGAATGTTCAGGAATTGGGATTTACTTGTTAGTCTGAAGGATTAATTAAAACATATCACTACCTTGCTTAGCAAATGGGGTGTCAACACTCCTAACTTCTCGTGTCTTTCCGTCATGCATCTGGAAGGTGTTACATATATAAACGTTAGTAATATCCGAGGGGTCCCGATTGTGGCTGCCAAGTTATTGTAAAGTAAATTTGTAGAAAGATAATATTAAGTCAGACCAGCCGATCACAGAAACATTAAAAACACACAAGGTACAATGCCCACCTGAACCAGTCGAGCACAGAAAACATAAAAACATAAAAGGCACAATGCCGAAACACATTATAATCCTAATTCTAATTCTAATGCTAATTCTAAATTAACCCATTTCAGCAATCAAATAGCTGAATGCCCAATCTGAATGAACTAGTTTCAACAGTAAAATGGCTAAAATACCTAGTTTAAGCTGTCAGAAGTCCTAAAAAGTAGACACAAGTAGAAAAAGCTCAGTGTCAAGGTTACAGCTAAATGACCTAGTTTCAGCAATACATATGAACAGAAAGGTTATGCATGTTTTTGTACTGTACACTATGGACTAATCTGACTAATTCTGATAGAATCTATGAACCACAATATTACCAGAATAATGATTAGATGGTTCAATTGCAAAGTCATTCAAGTGTATTTCTATTAAATCAAAACATTACTTCTGGCAAACAATTAATAGCGAATTGGTTTAAGAAAATTGGCATGATTATCTTGCATTTGACACGTCGATATTATATTTTTTACTCCTCAAGACGTCTATATTTCTGTAAATGGGTTGTAATTAGTCCTCTCCGATTAATAGGTTTGCCTTCCGCCCGCCATTCTGTCATAACTCAGGCAGTTTTAAAGCTATGCGTTAGAAACTTGGAATGTATTTAGGTGTCAAGAAGGAAATTTTGCAGGTAGACATTGCAACTTGTTGGAAACAAAAGTAAAACGAAAATATTGATGAAACCCTTCGGTGTATTTCAAACAACATTACGTGTTGGCAATTGTTTCTCACGCGATGCACAATTGTTTAATGATAACATTCATTTCTGTTTCCGATTTCGACAAACAATGTTTATTTTGTTCTTGTTATATTCTAAATTTTAAAATTATTACGTTTATATAAAAGTATTCACCGACATGTCAATGGCTAAATGAATGAGAATCTGTCGCAAGTCCCATCTGTACATCATAGACGAGATTCAAACCAGTTTTGGTGAAGAGCAAAATTTAATTTCGATTAATTCAGGAAATTATTCTTCCAAAGTTTAAATTCAAAAGTCTCACTAAAATCTTTATGATGTGGGCGTCTGAGCATAACTGAGTTATAGATATTTAAATTGTCTTGTGAATATATTGACACCCTACCATTATGTTTATGTACTCGAAATTCGTAATACATAAATTACTTCGCATACATTAAAATTGATTGCATTCAAACTCTGCTGTACGAAATTCATTATTTACGACATAAAATTACATCATCGAACACACAGTACTTAAGGAACCAATTTAAAATGATGTAGTGCATTTTATGTTATAGTATACTTTAAAATCGATACGGCTATTACATTGTATGTACACTAATTGATAACGTATGTTTTGTTGGGTGAGATCGTGTGTAGCTTGAGACAGGATACGTTTAATTTACATTACTCATGAATAGTCAATGCATAAATTATGTATATAAGACAATCAGAACTCAATATTTTGTACTGTACATGATTGTATTACTCTCCATAAAAAACTTGTATGATGCTTTTACTTACCCTTTTGTATTATATGAATCCATTGAAATAGTAAATACGGTAGCGCACAGACAATCGAAAGCAACACTGAAACGACGGCAGCGCCTGGCCATCCACGCAAGAGTCAGACATAGAACGAACCATCCACATCCCAAAAAAGGATAATTCAGGCAGGCCTATATACTCACTCCGCAGTGAATGACACACTGTGGACTTCGAATTTTGTGCATAATTAGCCATAAAGGGTGGTAACTATAAATGATGACTACACTGAAGTGAAGTACAGGGAGACTTTTTACAGCGGCCACATGGCACTTAATTTTCTAGGAATAGTATGAAGATAACCAAATTTATTGTTTACAGATACATTAGAAAAAACCTACTTAAATAACACCTGGACTACAAAAATAGATACGTATGTGGCATTAACAAAGTGACGGACTGTCATTTTTCATTCGGTTATTAAATTAAAGTAGTTTCCTATAAACTGTTTGGTAATTTTGTTAACTCAAATAATAACGACAGATGTAATATTACAGCAAACGATGTCGAAAGTATAAATGCGCAAAACATCGAGGGAACTGTTTAATACAGAATATAGAAAACAACGTACAACTTGTTTTACTAATCTTGCATTAACGTGTATTCTAATGATTAGTATTTAAATACTGTTGTGTCTTTTATTTCGTAACTACTAAAATGCTATCATACTGACGCATTAGAAAACTTTAATAACATGTTCTCGTATCATTTAGAAGATGATACAATTTCTCCTGAAAATTAAGCATCGATGTTTCGCCCAATCAGCAAAATGTTGTTTCCTTAATCAATAATGTGGTTTGTTTGCATCGGTGTAAGGCTTATTTGGCTATCGTAACGACGGTGTGAAAAGTAACTAATCTACAGTAGTACAAAATGTACATCGCCAAATCCGCAGACTAATAAAACATTTGGGCAAATGCTAAATTGTAATCGTAGGCTTGATTTGTTCGTGCACTATATTTGCAATTGACTGTTTTATCGTTGCATTTAATCATTGTTGGAAGTATGACCTTTTTACTGCAACTGAACCAGAATATCCATTTGTCATACAAATGGGTTAGATTGGTATCGATAATGTTTCCCTCGTCGTTAGGGAAATGTATCATAGTGTCAGGGTATGGGCAATCAGTGTAGCTTTATTGCTATGTAGACGAGTATATTCATTACTAGATGCCTCTTGTGTACGCAAATATTCACCTACTTTACATTCATCTAATGATTGGACCACAAATAAGTTTCTGACCTAGATATGTAGAAATTTTGGTTTGTAACGATAATTTACTTTCAATCCGTCTAATTAATCAGATTTACATGCTAGATGCATCGTCGCTATCTATTTGTCTTGATGGTTCCTTACCACAGAAATGCCCCAAAATGTTCGATTGATGTGTCCAATTACCTTATAAATCGTTCGCCGAGTAAAATTAGGTGTCATCGTTAAGTGAAATTCATTTTGTTTAGGACAGTTTACGTACATATCGATGATTGGTAAGTGTCAATTAGTAGTTTAATCAGACCACCGAAATTCGGCTTCATTGACATTGTGTGTTACCGGGGGGGGGGGGGGGGGGGGGAGGGGTAATTGAAAAAGTAGATGTTCTACAAATTACAGCATAGCCCAGTTTAAGACAGGTTGTGTTGTTAATTAGAAAGATTAAGCTCTTCCAACGTTATCAAAGCATTTAAAAAGTTTGTAAAATTATTTTTAAGTTTTAGGAAACAGATTTAAGGTTTCACGGGGACTTGATACAGCTCATACGTGTATAAAGTAATATTTTGAAAGTGATGTCTCAGTCCAGTTTTGGAAAAGATGTGAATATGTTCATCATTTGGAGAAATGCATCTGAACTATTGATTATGCCATCGCAAGTACTTTGAACATGATATATTACGACCCCGTTTCAAAGTTGGTTATGTTCTTTTGACAACACACTTACATCCTATGTAACGTGTACGCCTAAAGGCAACGTGTAACGTGTACGCCTAAAGGCAACTTGTAACGTGTACGCCTAAAGGCAACGTGTAACGTGTACGCCTAAAGGCAACGTGTAACGTGTACGCCTTAAGGCAACGTGTAACGTGTACGCCTAAAGGCAACGTGTAACGTGTACGCCTTAAGGCAAAGTGTAACGTGTACTCCTACGTCAACGTGTAACGTGTACGCCTACGTCAATACTATTTTTGGGTATTTCGACACCCATTATGTGTAGGATTTGTATACGTGATTATCTCCAGTAACGATGGTTGGGTCAGCTGTCTGTTGCATATGGTTGACAAAGTTTTGACATAATGGTATAAAAGACAAACTAAATCAGCATTCGCCTTTCCGGTTGCCGTTTTAGATATATTATGCTTTCTTCAACGCATTTCCTAGTTCATTTATTCCCAAACGTCTCTTCATGATTTCAAGGAAATTCAATTAGTTTTCTTAGAATTGGATTATGTAACCTCAGGGTTATTCAGGTGATATCGAATTCCGCAGGATAGTCCCAAGATACAAATGTAGTAACCAGCTAAGAAATCGTCATACCTTTTTAGGATATTCCTTGCCAAACGCACTTAGTAGACATAGAAGTGATTTTACAGCCAATGTAGTCACATGAAGAAAGGTTTTCTGAACATGTCAATTCCCAGACGGAAATAGTGATGAAATAACCCATATAAACCTGTGTCACTTCAACCGTTCGATTGGTTTATTACTCCAGAAAATAAAAATAAAAAAGTATCTAGGACGAAGACAAAATTTCAGACATCCCGATACAAAAAGCGCAAGGCTGTCGTGCAAAGCTTGTCCGACCGACCCACATGTCATATGAATATAGCAGAAATATTGATGTTACGGTAAATCGCAAGCAAAACGCCGAACTGTCGATAAAATAAAAACATAATTATATACCAGATTTATATACGCCCTTTTCATGCGAACGCACGTTCAAAGGCACTTAACCCATGTTGCAGCCACAAGGGCGCAGGTGCATCCTCTACCAGTGCAGATACAGCATGATCTGACCAGAGGGACAGACTGGGAGAAAGCCCCTGAAGGGAGAGAGAGACATTAGATACAGGCATGTCCGGCGCTGCAGAGGTGCGCCTAGCTCTTATTTCGAATAGACAGCCTGGTTCTTTAACGTGCCCGGTGTATAGCACCGATACACAGCTTCCTGACACTTCCAGATACTTTGCAGACCACACGGCCAGATATAGCGGGAAATATTATAAATGATATGTCGAGAAGTTTGTTTCCGGCGTTGCGTTCATCTTGTGGTGCTAGTATTTCATATGTTATTTCGGCTGATAACACAGAAGGGTAATATAAGAACAATAACACAAATTTACAAATTTCTATATTTTCTTTAACTTACTGCTTTTGTCCGAATCGTTCAACAGGATTATCTTTGCTTCAAGATTCATAAAATGTTCTGACCATATTACAGGTAATTTATGTTTGTATATATCGCATGGTCGCTTCCTTTTTTCTATGTCTATACGCTAGACATTTTCTGCAATGATACATTAAGATGTCTGTAATGGCAAACGTTCCTGTTCTCAGAAGTGCTGTCGAGTTTTCTAGAATGTGCGAACATGCCAAATGTACTGCAGCAGTCTACAGTCGATATACGACAATGCCACTAGAAACACTATAATTAATGTAGGTCTTTTATATACGCTTTGTCTGTTTTCCCGTGGATTGAAAATATACTTAGACTCTGATTTATGACAATATATCGTTATGCAGAATGTATTCACCAGACACATATCCGTTACAATACAACATTACAGGTAAATACCACACTGATGACCCGCGGTGTGCGACGTACAGTTGTATGTACTTGAGGAGTTTCTTTCGCAAATTTGCTAAACACCAAACTTCTGCTTTGTAAACTCACAATGTACTTTTACATCCGACAGAGTGGACATTATGCACATAGATAATATTAAGTCAGACAGCGACGGCAGCACTCGACTTAACCAGCCGAGCACAGAAAACATAGACAAACATACACGGCACAATGCCAAACTGAACAAGTAAACGATCCTCCCAAGTCCAAGTTGTCGAAAGGCTGAAAGAACTACTTTCAGCAATCAAAATGCTGAATGCCCAAGCTGAATGACACAGTTTCGACCGTAAAACGGCTGAAATATCTAGTTTTAGCTATCTTACAAGTTGTAAAGTAGCAGCATTAAAAGCTGAATGTTTAGGTTACAGGCGTAAGAGCTCACATAATCAGGTTTTTCAGGAATTGGTGTGTACTTGTCTGTCTTAAGGTTTAACTAAAACATATCACTATCTTGTTTACCAAATGGGATGTCAGGTTATTGTAACTGTTCAGATTACTTGCTATGCATTTCGATGTTTGTCTTTATGACTACATGTATGTATAGAATCTGACCTCTGACCTTGTACGTACATGTATGTACATTATATAGAATCTGACCTCTGACCTTGTACGTACATGTATGTCAATTATAGAGACTATAGATAAAAGTGCAGTCACAGCTCAATACTTGCTTCCGATCTATAATACTAGTCATCTGAATAAGCATGTGCACGGGTAAAGAAAAGGAGTATTTAAGTATTTAAGTGTCTGTGTGTATGAATGTATATGAATGTGTATGTATAGATGTTTTATGTGTATATGATATTAATAATTAATTACCTTTGTGTGGCAGTATATTGATCTTATCACGTTTTGATAACATAGTGCCTCATGTTAGCATTGGCATTTAGTAATTTCTGTATGTTTATACTGTAGTAACATCAGCATTCCGACTGTCCATAATCCTGGCAAAAGTCAACTTTTTGATAATAATTAGTCACGATCATGAAATTAAAATTTTGGATTAGACATTCTCACTTCTAATATTGTTAACGTTCCATTTAAAAATGTATATTTTGTTTTTTCATGTATGTATATATGTTACCGTATAGCGGGTTATTTCTGCGGGTAGAAAATTTTGCGATTTAGGCCTAAAATGGGTAGGTTTTATTTCTGCGGTTTTTATTTCTGCGACCTACCAGAAAATCGGGAATTAATTTCTGCGGATTATAGAAACCGGGTATTGCTATATCGTTAATACAATTATACACAAACTACAGTGTTGCAAATTGAACCAGTTGTCAAACTTACATCAACGTGTATTGAGGGTCAATACCGATATAACACATACCATTCATTAATTGTTAAACAAACAAGCAAACAAAGACAGTCGATCACTATACGTGTGAAAAATACGACAGTAACAAACACTAGAAAGATAAACATTAAATGTATATTACCAGAATATTGAAGCAAAATATGGAAGTTAAATTTTGCGAACAAAATTTTTACGGATGTTTAATTTTGCGGAATTTAATTTTACGGGACAGCCTCAAACCGCAAAAAACGCAGAAATAAAAACCCGCAGAAATTACCCGCTATACGGTATTTTGTTAAAGTGATGAGCTGTATATGCTTAAGCGAAATAAACTGTTTGTTCTGTTCTGTGTTTTGTTTGTTTGTGTGTGTGTGTTGTTTTAGGTGCCGTTCGTGTTGTCTTGTTTCTGCAGAGTAATGCTCTTGTTGTCCGTATTTGTCCTGATGTAGTGTCGCCGACCAGGCCCCGATCTCCCGAAGAATCTCAACTTGAGCTTAATCTCATCTCAAATATTGACATGTGTCTTCATTTTAATTTCCATGCGAGGCTTGACTCAAAATTACCACCACTAAACAGAAATGTTATTCTTAGTTTATTATAGTAAAATTTAAAGAGCAGGAGCTTCAGATTTCTCTCTAATTACGACTGTAATTTTAGCAAAATCTCAATGTGAGTTGAGATTTCTACTTGAGATGCTTCGGGAGATTGGGGCCAGACAATTACACGTCCAACTAATTATAGCATTTAACCGGCATGGAACGAGGTGATAATTCATATTAAATCGATATCGATATCGGTGTACACTCAAGGACTTAAAAAACGCCTCACCTGATTCAAAGCCCACTATCGCTTAAAGTAATTATGTTATTGCAAACTCATTTTGCATGTGTATTAATTGATCTTTCCTACGTGTAAATCAGTTCAGTTTTTAATAAAATGTGGTCTCTTATTTTCCGGTAATCCTGCAAGCGCACTCTCCCTAGGCAAAAATGTGGAAGTCCTTTAACAACCCCCCTGTCACTTATAAGATGTTCACAATAACATCTACGCATGTTCGAATACAAAATTCGCCTGTCAAAAAAACGAGCATGAACAAAGTCAATTACATAAGAACGTCCAAACATTTAGACAGGCATTCAAAATCACCAAGTTTTAAGTTTTATAACTAATAATGGCAAATTCAAAATCCAATGTCATCCTTTTGAACATGTTGAATTTTAACAGTTGAAATGAGGTAGGTTGGTGGGTGTATTGAAATAAAACAGCATTATAAAAACTTGCAGATGCTTAAATACAAGGGTACAAAGCATGTACTCGGCGAATTTGCGTGCATACACCGTCTAACTAATATGATCACAACAAGAGTAATGCCACGCATATCCTGCATTGAAAATCCCACACTTTTTCCTAGGCTATATTTGTGTTCCAGTGTTTACAAAGTTCTACTTGTAACTGTAGCCAAAAGCCACGTGGTATTGTTACCCTGGATATATGATACGATAATATACTAGCAGTAGTACATGAAATTGCGGCAGATTGTATCATTATTAGTCATTTAAGTGGGATACCAAAGTACGTTTTAGTACTGTGAAGCATTAGCGTTATGTATTGATATACATGTACAAACAGATAAGAATAAAAATCTTAAATTGGCATATTCATATGACTACACTGACAGTAAAGTCACTTATAGTGTCTCCTGACGTTTGGCTCGGAATTTGAAAAATGAGAATAACAATGTCTTATTTTGTCCTTATCTTGGAGAGGATTCTGTGGAAATCGAAAAACCAAATTATTACCTGAACAACCCTATGGTTAGATGGTTAAATCGCAAAGACAACTAAGTGGATTTCTTCGAAAGCAAAACTGTACAAATGTACTTCTGGCAATAAACACACGAGGAATTGGTTTGGGGAAAATTGTCAAGGTTATCTTGCATTTGACACTTCGACACTACATGATATGTTACTTCTCCAGATGTCTTCATTTCTACCTTTCTAATATGAAAAATATATTTTCTTTGAATTGGCCGTAACTAGTCCAGTTGATAAAAAAGATTATATTAAGTCAGACAGGGAAGGCAGCACTCAACCCAACCAGCCGAGCACAGAAAACATAAAAACACACAAAACTCAATGCCCAACTGAACCAACCGAGCACAGGAAACATAAAACACATAAAGCCACAAAGCCCAACTAAACAAGCGACGGTCCGCTCAAGTCCAAGCTGTCGAAAAGTATAATGAATAATAAGTAGCTGAATGACCCAGTTTCCACAGCAATGTTTAAAAGCTTAATAGAAAAGATTCAGCAAACAAAAGGCAGAATGCCTACGCTGAATGACCTAGTTACAACAGTAAAACTGCTGAACTGCATAGTTTTAGCAGCCTTTAGTCTCAAAAGTTAAGTAACTGTATTAAAACGTTGAAAGGCCCGATTTCAGCAACAAAATATCTGAAAGCTATAGCCGAGTGGCCTTTTTTCAATGACGTAAGTTTGCCCTCTGTCTGTTAATAAGTTGGAATCTTCCATAAGTCAAACAGTTTAATTTCAAGCTATGTGTTATAAAAATGGTATGTGGACAGGTTTCAAAAATGAGTATTTGCAAAATATTAATATAAATACATTTTAATTCTAACAACTACTACGATTACTATGATGGTTACAATATGTTCACCGGCCGCAGTAAATATGTTGAAATGAAAACGAAGTGAAACGGAAATTTATTGCTGAACTTATCGGTGTATTTTAAACAACATCACATATTGACAATTGTTTCTCACGCGTGTATTCATGTATATGTTAAATTGTAAAATACATTTTGTTTTCGGATTTCGAAAAACAATCATGTTCATTTTGTTATCGTTAGTTTTATAATTAATTATTAATCAAACATATTCATGTTGCTATATATTTAACATTGTTGTCAGAGAGGCCTGACTTAGAAAGTTATGTTTAATAAGTACGCCTGGATAGCTGTCACACATCCTAATTACACATCATATCAGACAATTAAACAAGTTTAGATGAAGGGCAAATTTTGATTTGGAATTTATTTGGAAATTAATATACTAAAGGTAAAATACAAAATCCTTACAAAATATGTTTATCATGTGGACG
Source organism: Spisula solida (assembly GCA_947247005.1). Classification (NCBI taxonomy): domain Eukaryota; kingdom Metazoa; phylum Mollusca; class Bivalvia; order Venerida; family Mactridae; genus Spisula; species Spisula solida. The sequence goes on along the minus strand of OX365959.1, from coordinate 40,924,918 downwards.
ACAGAGTATAAATTAGTTATCAATTTTTAATATGTCGGCTAGATATTTGACACCAACTCTTTTGTTTATGTTCTCTAATTTTATAATATAAGAATTACAGCGCCGCCTACATTAAATTGATCGTATTATAACTCTGCTGTAATAAATTCATTATTGGCGACATTTAACAAGTACATCATCGAACATATCGTACTTATGGAATCAATTTAAAATGATGTAGTGCATGTTATGATATAGAGCATATTAAAATCAATACAGCTATGACATTGCATCTACACTATATGATCTTGATGGGAACATCGTGAGTAGCCTGAGAAAAAATAAGCTTAATTTATCTTACTCAAAAATATCATCGTCTTAAATTTTCCATGTAAATTCGTGTTAATTAAAACACTGATGATTTCGCAAAATTTGCACAACAAATACCCTATGTACACTTAACAAATCTTTTAAAGGGGCATGTCCTGGAACTGAAGTGTCTCGTATAGCAATTAAATTTGGTTTAATTTTATTACCTAAGTCAAATTATGAAAACCCTGTAAAAAGTTACGAAATGTCCCGCTAGTTTTTAAAATAAAATATTTCAAGAATAACTAAATACCATTGTCTTCAATAAAAGACAGACAGCTTTTTATTCAAGTCGATATACAAAATATCGATGCGCGCGTTATAGAGTAATTGTTTAAGTCAAATTCCTCTTTGACTTTTCGGTAATAGTTTGTTTTACCAGTGATAAACGTAATTTTGTTGTATGCAAACCAAGACACTCCAGTTTCTGGACATGCCCATTTAAGTGTACATGTATATATTAACGCATATCTCGGTCAATAACTGGATGTGTTTAGATGTTTCATAGTAGAATGAACTGCTGTACTTAATTTTGAAGACAAAACTGTATTAACCCAATCATGTGGCACTCAATAGTATATACACAAAATTTCATGCATAATTATTACTAAGTAAAAAGTTATACGGTAAAAACACGTGCTATGTCTTATAGTATTTATAGTCACTCGAGTGTGATCAGTACCTGGGCTTACTTGATGTAGTCTTTTGGTACATTTTGTGTCTGTCCCATGCGTGAGTAGACACTGCCACCGTTTCTGTATGGCTTAGAATTGTCTGTCTATTACTGTACAATTTTGTTTTTAATCAATATATAAGACAAACATAATGCAATAATTTGTACTGTTTTACCGTCCATAAAAAACTATATTATGCTTTAACTTCCCTGATTGTCTTAAATAATCCATTAAACCATGAGAGGTATTTTATGTTCCTGTATTCTTAAGTACAAACACGTCTGTAATGTATTTTGTGAGCTTACGAAACATAATGTATCAATTTCAATGAAACTGTGTTTGTCCAAGACGTTTTCACGCCGCCTCGATAGGCGCATATCCATTTGTCCTGGGACAAAACCTGTAAAAAGTAATAATTAAAATTACATGAGAAGCTTGATAAGCCATTACGACAAAGAGGATTTCAGTGTTTATTGGCCTACCATCAGGATGATATGTTAATGCAGTCCATATATGAACGTTGCTTTTGTATGCAGTACCATGTTATTAGAATGCTGTCCCATTAAATTAATACATAGCACTACATTTGAAGATAAACACACGAAGGCCTGTCATAGTTATTGCAAAGTAATGTACTAGTAATTGTTTATGTCGTCTTGGAAACAAAGTATCAATTTGAATATTTTCACTACTGTTTGCAATACATGAACTCGGTATTCCTAAGTGTGACATTAACGAAGTGACAGACTGTCAAATTTTGCATTAACAATTTGTTTTCGTTTTATGTTCTCGGCTGGTTCAGGTGTGCATTGTGCCGTGTGTGTGTTTTATGTTTTCTGTGCTCGGTTGGTTAAGCTGCGTGCTGCCTTCCCTGTCTGACTTAATATTATCTTTTTGGTCATTAAATTAAAGTTTGTTTTCTGTAAAAGGAATGTGTATTTGTAAACTCAGAAAATCAAAAATAAATACGAAAGAAGTAATAGTACAGTAAACGAAGTCTAAATTATGATTGTGTTTTGTGTTATAACTGCTTAGATGGTATTATACCGATGCATTAGCAACTTTAATTACATGTACTCGTGTCAATCAGAAGGTGATATAATCTCTCCTGTAAATTGAGCACTGATGTTTTGCCCAATTAGCAAAATGTTGTTTCCTTAATCATCATGTCAAAGCATAATGGGATTGGTTTGCATCGGATGAAGGCTTAAGACAAAATCTAAGCAAAGGTACTGCCATGCACGCATTTGTTTAATCTGTTATGTCATTTGGTTACCATATAATATTATATCGGTGTGAAAAGCTTAGTAACCAACCAACTAAAAGTACAAAATATACATCGCCAAGACTTATACAACAGTTGGGAAAATGCTAAATTTCAATCGATATAGATGAGGCGTGATTTGTTACTGCAATATATTTGCAATTGACTGTTTTATCGTCGCATTTAATCATTGCTGCGAGTATGACCTTTTTCTAAAACTGAACCAGAATATCTATTTATCGTACGTATGGGTTAGATTGGCAGCGATAATGTTTCCCTTGTCGTTATGGAAATGTATCATAGTGTCAGTGTATGGGCAACCAGAAAAGCTTTATTGCTATATAAACGAGAGTATTCATTACTAGTTGCCTCTTGTGCTAATATATACCTACTTTACATTCATCTATAGATTGGACCAGAATTAAGTTTCTGACCTAGATCTGTAGAAATGCTGGTATACTGTATAGCGGGTATATTTCACGGGGGTTAATTTTCGCTATATTCGCGGTCAACATTGATAGCGCGAAATCTAAACCCAGCGAAATATTCACCTCGTAAATATACAAATTTTACAAAGGGAGACAATTCATGATTAAAAACAAGTGAAGGGGCAAGAAGAAATAAACCAAAGTTTACCCAATGACTAACAAAATGCAAGAAGTACGACGGTTTAGCAATTTACGGCAATAAGACTAGTATATCGATAATTTACTTCCAATCCTTCTAACTAATCAGATTTTACATGCTAGATGTATCAATGACAATGAAAATGACAAATTTTATTTCGCAATATAAGGCCTCCGGCCCAAAATACAAATAGCATGATAACTAACATATATAGTGTCAAAAAACAATACATACAAATGCATGGAATATAGTAAAACAGGATGTTGTAAATAACAATGTTCATGTTTATGAATGGAATAATGACTATAACTGATAACTAATTACAATATTACAGTTACAAGTGTTCATGTATGTAATCATCTTAGGATGGACTTATTTGAATAGGTCACTAAACTCATGTGTATTGCGTCGTAAGATACGTCCGTTTTCAATATAACTCGCTAAATCAAAAACACTCTCTTTGGTTCCATCAGACAAAATTTTCACAAAGGTACGCTAACACGTTATTCTATTTGTCCATTCATGTCTGAATCGTTGCTATTTAATCGTATTAATGGTTCCTTACCATAGAAATGCCACAAAATGTTCGATTAATGTGTGGCAATTGCCTAATAAATCGTTAGCCGTGTGAATTTAGTTGAACTTTATTTTGGTTAGGACGTGGTAAACGTAAACGGGTATTTTAATCACACTACATAAATCTGGCCTCGGCTTCATTGACATGGCGTGTTTCCAGGGAGATTTAATTGACAAAGTAGATATTCACAAAGTGATAACATAGTCCAGTTTTTGACAATAGGTGGTTTGTATCTGGAACAATTAAGCTACTCCATTGTGGTGATGTTATAAAGGCATTTACAAAGTGTACTTTGTAAAATTATTGTTAGGTTTCAGTAAACAGATCAAATATTTTGCGTTGACTTAATTTACTGCTACATGTGTAGTACTTATATAAAGTTATATTGTGAAAATGATGTACGAGGGGTGTTCCGGAAATAATACGACTTTTCTCTTAACTTCTTACTCAAAACTTACATTTAAATGAAATTTATCTCATAAGTGTAGTTTTTCATGCCAGATTGTCGTTGTTAGTGGTGATGCTTAAACAAAACGTTGTCATAGAAACCATGTAACGCATATGCGGGTCACACTGTAATGTTTCATGATTAACCATACAAACACGGAAATAAATAATATTTGCAAACGTGGCATCACATTGATTTCACTGACGTGTGCATGCGAACTTCCGAAGCAATCGCTGTTTGTTTATGATCACGACTGAGTAAACAAGTGTATGTATCCTAGCGCGTCATGGACAAAACCACGCCAACGTCAAAAACTATAAACCGTGCGATTGTTAAATTAAGTTATAAATTGGAAAAAAACAATGCAAACCATTGAAATAATTAAATAAGCAAAAGGAGTATCATGTGGTAAAGTAGAAAAAATCAATCTTTCTATCAGATAAGAACTACATGGACTAGAAAACGACTTATTATGTCGATCATAACATATGACAAATCATTATCACATGAAGTAGATGAATAGTATTATGTTTTAAAAAAAATATAGAGCTTGCAGATACACCGACAAAGTTAAGGAATTTGAAGGATTTATTTCGTTGTTGAAAGTCTATTAGGAAAACCATTTAATATGACCGGAATGAACAATGTATCTAGAACGTGCCTTAGTGGTAGGAATTATTCTATGTAGACAAATGTATTCATTTACTAGAAACATCTTATGTCAGCAATTATCTACCTTGTTAACATTCATCTAACACATTGGGTGGTATTCACAAAGCGTCTTAAGGAAAAATTTGAATATATTTTCTTTAAATTTTAAAGTTTATTTTTGTTTATCAGCTTTACAGTAAAAGCACGTTAAATTTTTACATTGCTTAGAAGCGTTATGTAAAAAGCTACCATAATCCTAAAGAAAACATGGGTTATTCATAGTTTCGTGGGAAATATGTGCAGATTAAGTCAAAATATTTAAGATTTCCCATAAGATGTCTTGTGAATACCACCACAGGACACCAACTAGATGTTCAGCAGAATAGCGATAACTTTCGTTCTATCATTTTATCTAATTACATTATACGAGGGTCATCCTACACGCTGGATTTCGTAATGCTGTTTAATCGTATTGTAAGATCCAAACAAAAAAACAACCGGATTGTTTCCGAGAAACATTCGATTAATGTGTCGAAATTACGAAATAAATGGTTCGACGATTGAATTCAGTTGACAGTGTAAAGTGAAATTTATTTTGTTTAAGACACCTTTACGTACATATCGATATTGTCTGATATTGTTTTAATCAGTCACTAGAAATCTGCTTAATATGTTTCACTGTCATGGCAGGTTTACGTTGAAGTTTACTTGTCTTGCTTATTATTCTGAAGTGATACCATACCAATATTGGCCAAGTCTTTGAAAATAAGTTTATCTGGAAATAATAAGCTCTTTTAATATGGCGATGATGTCTACGCAGGCACAAAGTGTTTCGTTGCAATATGCTTGTGTAGAAAAAAGATCAACGTTTTTTTTGGAAACATTACAACTGTACAGTCCGTACTTGTATAATTTACAACACTTTTGTGTTTTGAAAGTGATTTCTTAGTATTGGAAAATAGGTAAAAATGTTTATCATTTGGACAAATGCATCCATAGTATTAATGATGTCAACGCATGTACTTTGTAAATGATATATTGACCGAGTTTCAGAAAGTAGATCATGTTTATTTTGACGCGTACATCAAATTTATTAATGACACGACCACAACACCATCTGGTCAAATACGTCAACGGTTGATGACACGTCATCAATATGTATGTACTTGTCTTATATGATCGGTCACTATTATACAACAAAAGTAACTTACGTTAAACTAAGTTAAACGTCATTAAATGGTGTTCACTTGTCTGGTGCCATCAATGACATCGGGATTCGGCAACAGTCGTTAATGATATACATGTATTCCAATGTCCAACAAAAGTTTCAATATTTGTTTTTATTTCTGTCAAGTGTTGCTTTGTATGTTTTCATTTTGATATGTCTCCGTCCTTTTGATTCATTTTAGTCTGGTGTGACACTATTACATGCAGTAGATGACAAATCGTAAGATTTACGTAATTACTAAAAGGTCATGCCAGTATATCGACCAACTTATTTTGACATTCTATACGTCGGTTTTACATCAACAATGTTACACTTCGGTCCTTGAGTGATATAGGTAGGTGAAAAAGTCTTCAAAAGTCTAGATGTACTTTCTAACATTGAAAGTACATTGTAAAGCTTCATAATATTTGACATGCCAACTTATTGATCAGAAACATGACGGGTGTGGACAACAAATGCTAATATGCTAACACTGCAATATACAATATATTTTGTACTTTTTTCATTCTACTGAATACTGATGTAATCATGTAACATATATCTGAACTTTGTAATACGTTTATTCAGTGAGTGCATGATGTGCGGTAAGGTATTGATAAAGATTGCGGGCACCACCTGGGAACGAAAGCCTGGTACACGAAAGAAAAGTTTAACTTAACAGATCATCATATGATGTAGCCTGATAGCTCACCAGAAACGAAGCGCAATAAGTAAGTACGTCAGCTTAATAAATATATTGATTATCTAGACGGTCAGCAAAATTCGTAGAACACTACTTTTCGCAGATATGTTTCTGGCTCGGCAGTCTATGTAACTTCTATTGAAGTTAACAACGGTCAATGTCCTCATTATTGAATGACTTGTCATTTGCATGCTCAACAGTATTAGTACTGGTTAATAGGTTACAAAAATGTATTACAGGAGAAACTAGAACTGCCACAGAGTGACTAAAAATACCCCCAATTCTGTCTCATGACACACCGTCTTATCAAGGCGAACAATTGTACCAAGTTTTTAAAAGTCCCTCAATGCATAAAAAATATACAGCCTCCTGGACAAACGTTGGGACAGACAGACCGACTGACGGACTGACCAACAGACCGACCATCGACAAAGTGACTCCTATATAGCCCCCATTAAGTAGTAGGGTATAACAAACACATGAGGACAACTTGTCACCATAAATAACTGAACCAAGATTGAACAACAACATTAATCTCTTAATTATAAGGTAGATATTGTATGAGTATTATGATTGTAATTCACATTGTTATCATTATGTGCTATTTGCATTATTGTATTTTATTATAAGTGTCTGATTCAGATCATTACATTTTATTAATTAACTAACCATCTGCGTAAAGTTACACATCGTCAAAACATCGACTGCAAGCACATCTTAGCCACTAAAAGCACTTTAGGAATATCGAAAACTACTTAATAATATTATGTAAATATGGATAATATTGTTCCGTTGAAACTTAGTAAGCAATATCTTGCTTAATATAATTTTTATGACTGATTTCCATCTTACCTTCCTCACCTATCAACTTCATATACATCGGTATATAAAGCCTTGATGTGCGGTTTCTCATGCGCCGTCTCTTGTATCAACCCTGGATGTTGCCCAGTTGCTTCATCAAAGGTGTTTACATTTTTGTACATTTCTGTTCGATTGTTGGTCTCCATGTGGTTTTCTGTAGTCTAACATATAGATTCCATTTTGGATTTCATGCTATCTCTATGCTACTGATGGTGTTTCTTCTTAGTATGTGGCAAACCCATTGCTAATTTCTAATTGCGACTGTTTCGGTATTTATGTACATATATACGTATACCACACGTTATATACATACATGTACCATTAACATACAATGTACTTTAGAAATAAACCATCATATTTCGATGAGCTATGTTCCATTTTCAATGTATGTGTGACTTATTTGTCTAACGTCTGCAATCGTGTGAATAAATTCTATACGTAGACACCAAATTATACTTTAATTGACAGTAATACATTTTAATCTCCATATCACATAGAGTATTATTGTGTTATGTTTGCAGAAAATATTAAATTGAATTGAAATTTTGTCGTAAATTTTACAAAACATAATTACGTACATACTTCTTAAATGTCAAACAAATTAAATAAATGGCAGTCACGACTTTAATATAAATTATTATTTTAATATCGTTATTACAAAATTTGTTATCAAGTACCAATATGCTGTCATACACATTCTTGTATTATTTCATAATGTGATTATAAATGTCGTCATACAGATGGGTGCTGTGTTTACATGTACAAGTGTAGGGCGTGTGACCAACGACTATATCACACAGTTTACCGTAGGCATTGGGAACTCTAGAAGTAAAGAGTAGTTTTCAGACATTTGTTCCTGTTTTTTTCCACTCTATCCAAATATGTGTGAGATACATGGGATCTTTATGACATCCGTCGGAAATATGTGATGTACATATATGTTTACGAGAGGTGCCCCACTTATATTTGAACACCATTTAACGTCCGATATTTTCACGCGGACACGTTATAATCGAAATGTCTCAATACACCCACGTATAATAATGTGTTGACTAACATATGCACTCACTGATTTTTATTTTTGCAGTTTAGTTAAGACAGAAAACCCCAATTGATGGTGTAAACATTGATCGAGTGTAATGAATGCTGCTTTATCTTTAAGAGTCCAACGTTTATTAATACATGATTGTAGGACCTCGGCATTCACTATTCTGGTGTAATTTACTTCGAATTCGTTTTCGAAGGTATCGAATAGCGTGATGGGGGTGGGGTATGAAGCTGAGTCCTGACCAAAACACCATGTTCCAGGCATTGTCGTAAGGAACGAGATGTGGCAAATATGTTGTCCAAAAACTATTTTAAATGTTAGGAGCATAGTAGTATGCGCTCGTTTTTCCCTTTGTAGAATAACTATGAGTTCTATTTTATTAGTTTTAACAAACAACAACACAAGTCATGCAACCGGGTAGGAACTCACGTTGCTTAACGAATGTTTACTTTTTGATAGTCTCGTAGACATTTCTCAAATAGCAATCTGTTACCGTTAATATCTCAATGATAAAGCATTTTATCAACAAAGATGACACGGTTATCGAAATTACCGTTTCGTTGTAGCATGTACGGGGGGTTTAAGACGATTGTCTCCCTTGGATATTTTTGGTAAATTCGCTGGTGAACACCGACCGTTTTTCAGAGTTTTGTATTCACCATTATTGAAATTACGTGATTAATAGTTTCGAAGGATACTCCTACCTTCATTGCTATCCAAATGTTGGTTAATGCAGTTATCCTAGATATCAAATAACCAATGGGTACGCTTTTTGGAGGAATCGTCACTTTTTGGCATTTTTTAATACTTTGTGTCATTTCACATATTAGAGCAACAGAACATGAAGGGACGAAAATTACTGAACGTCTTCAAGAAACGGTATATCCATGATCTATTAACACTTCCTTGGTGCTTCTTAAGGAGCATTTTACCTTCAAAAAGCCAAACGCCACATCCTCTACAAATTGCTGATTTCGGCTCGATTCATATTGCAAACAAACCAAACAGTGAGTGCACATGTTACCTGACACATTATTACGCGGTTCAAAATAGTTATTTTATTTATATTGGGTTAACATGAACATATCGGATATTCGAAGGTGTTCAAATATAAGTCGGGCACCTCTCGTATTAACTAAAATCCATAACAACTAGCTGAAACTTCCCATTCATAGTTTATTATCTGCAATCAAATATCGCACAATTCATGATGTATAAATCCTTAACTTAACTTATATTGTATCAGTCTAATACATAAATATGGTCCTACATATTTTATCTCTAGCGCGTATAGCTCGATTGTATAAATCATACGTTTGATCTGAGAAACATTTGGATCCTGACCTCATTGTCTAAATCATAGGTCTCTCCTAGCCTGCACTCAAATGCTAACTAACTCACCTAGCGTGTCGAAAATTCTTGCTGCCCACATGCTATTGATAGCAACAATCTATTTGACCAATGGCTACGTTCTTACCGTATAGTGTGGCGTCACGTGGCCACATACACATATCATCTTACCAACTGACTACCTTACTGTCATAGGTTAAAGGTTAAGAACCTTTTCAATGAACATAACATTTGCTAACCCAAACATCATATATACATGTACCTATCAGTTTATGAGTATACACAATATGTAATCTAAAAATAGCCGATATTGAATTGTATTTATAATTTCCACTGTCCACATATTCCCCAATATCTTTTTGAAAAGTCCCCTTTAAAAGATTGTATAAACTTCGTGTATTTTTGTTTAACTTTCATTCCGAACGAAATATAACGATCCATAACTGCAATAGGTACAACACGCCTAATATACATTGATGAATCATAAAATAACGTTTTATAATGTATATGATAATAGAAATGTTGTATAACATACTCGTTAATTATTTAAAATAAAAACGCTCACCTCAAAACACAAAATTTAATTCATTTACAAACCCTTGCCAGGCTCAACATTATAATGATACAGTAAAACCTCGTTATCTCGAGGACCAATCGTGACAAGCCAAATGATCGAGTTAAGCCAGGTGCTCGAAATATCCGAAGTATTCGCTGGATGATTGCCTCGAGATAAAGTAACTAACTATCGTTGAGAATTGTTGAGTAGACTGACACCTGTGCTCGAATTAGACCGTATGTGCGTAATATATTTACTCAAATAAGAGGGATAAATTAATGTACAATATAGAGCAAATCCGTCGGGACTTTGAAATTTGCTCGAATTAGGCCGGTTGCTCGAATACATGCTGCTCGTATTACCAAGGTTTTACTGTATATTATTAAATATTAAAACAAATCAAACTACCCATTGATATAATCAAAATAAAATTAACTAAATCAAATATAACAACGTTATTCAATGTATTTGATGCATTAACATTTCAGATTGAATACATTATATTTTTAGTACCAACATTTTGGAACATTAGTATAAGTCATATTAGGTATTTATATATCAAACAACGATACATGAATAAATAAACAATGGAGCATTAAATATAAGATATTCTATGTTTTTAACACACATTTTGCATAAACATGATGTAAAATGTTGTTTGTAATGGCCAATTTATATCTAGTGTTTATCACTTTTGTATGACACAACAATTAAAAATTACAATCATGTTAAAATAAACAATACATCAACATTTTCCAAAAATGACTTCAACCACTTTGTGGTCTTCTCATTATGCTCTAGCATGTATTGTAAGATAATATTAAGTCAGACAAGGAAGGCAGCACTCAACTTAACCACAGAAAACATGAACAAACATACAAGGCCCCATGCTCAACTGAACAAATAAAGCTATAAAAAAGGCTGAATGAACTAGTTTCAGCAATCAAAACGCTGAATGCCCAAGCTGAATGACCCAGTTCCAACATGAAAACGGCTGAAGTCCATTCTAAGTTTACCGTATTTAGTTAATAAATAATTATAAGATAATTATCGGTCGCAATTTTAAAACCCTAGTCATATAATATTCTGCACGCTCGTGGTATGCCTCCTTAATGAGTACCAACTATAGTCTTATTCTTTTGTTATATATCTGTTTGACAATACTTGTGTCAGCGCCGAAATATCTTATTTAATATTGTCAGACAAAATGTCATAAAACACTCACATTTCTCCCCAAGTAAAACAATTAAAACAGCACATTTTTGATAATTCGATATATTATTTAACAAGCAAAATGTAATAATTTTGGGCACTAAAAAACTCTAAGAGATCTTTGCCAGAGAATGATGACTAATTTTTAATATTGTAAATTCATTTAATTTCAATGGGACCAAAGCTCGTAGTTTTGGCGAAAAAGACCAGTTCGTTGGAACGTAATTTGAAACACTTCTAATTTCAGAACAATTGGCACGGTCAAAATGCACACAAAGTATCAGAACTAATTTAAATATTAAACAGGACTGTCTTAAATTTTTAATACGTGTTGATATATGCAAGTAAACTTCCCAAAAAAGCCCCCGTTTTATACCTGACTTATGAGCAAGTATGACAGCCAATGTAAACTAGACATACTTACTGGTATACTTATTCATTGGGGATTTAAAGGGCCTGCCTCACGTATTGATGTATTGCAAAAATAAAATCAATTGTCAAATATTCATGTAATTTTGATATAGTTGCCTGTATATGCCATATACAACCACATTGACAACTAAAATAACTTGGGAAACATCGGCATTTTGTAGTCATTTAGCATTTTTACACCCAAAATTCTATAGGGTATTAATTCTATAGGGTATTAATACCCTATAGAATTAGCACTACTATCGCTTAAATTGCATGCAATTTGTTTCCATTCGATGAAAATGAATGGCGAAACAAACCGAATACCTCACAGATGTTTCGGCTAAAGTTTGTTGAAGTTACAGTTTGATCATGTGAAATTACATAATTCACAAAGCATTTTGGAAGGAAACTCAAAAGGAATAATACAAAGTGCCGAGTATCAAGAGTGATTTAAATAGCTTATATGCCATAAATCTTTCATAAGGCAACCACCAGTGGCTTACTATTACATAAATACTTGGTTAGGTAGGAAAATTACGTCATACAAACATTTTAGCCCAATCTGTGAGGCAGCACCTTTAATATCGTGGTTGGGTCAATAATGAAATCCACGGAATTAAATCCCCCTAGAATATTAATGATTTTACAGTACATAAATTTGACATGTTACCGCTATACATGTAAGTAGAAAGTCATGTTACCGCTATACATGTAAGTAGAAATTTGATGTCTTGTAGTCTGATGCGGGGAATCACTATTGTCTTGCATTTGCAGGTCCTGTATCATTTTAAAGTTTATAGACTAAGTGTCAAATAATATTTCTTCTGTAGAATAACTCCTTCTTCATTGTTGTTTGTTAATTGATCCTGTATTTGAATTCCTATATTTCCGGCTTTCTTTGATCAATATCGCCATAATCATCTATCTGACATACCCGTACACAGTCTAACTGCATTTTGACAGACATGATACGGACTGGCCTATACATTATAAACCAGCGTCCTCAATGTAACTTAACTATAGAATCTACGTTGATATACAGCTTCATATATTATGTGTCCTCTGAGTGTTCATTTCAGCTGCGCCACAATTGTTTACTGACACTATGCCTTCACTTTTTAAATCATTTTCCGATATACTCCTTCATTATTTTATAAAATTCGTCTTAAACGCCGAATATTCTTCACTAGATGAAACCTGTGGTAGTATATATCGTTTATTAGCTCTAATGTTATCCCAGTGTCACATTGTGTCTTTCCTTGTAAATGGGATATTACTTATTTGTTCCCTTCTATCGTCATGTACATTCTCTTACGGATCTGTGAGATACACGGGATCTTTGTGACATCCATCGGAAATATATGATGTATAAGTATATACATAACGACCGTTTTACATGTACTAGCTGAATCGTCCAATTCATAGTTTATTCTCTGCAATCGCACATCGTACAGTTCATGATTTAAACAATCGTGGCTTGTTATTGTTCCATTCACAGCCAATTTCCGTTTGAGTCTATATTTATGGTTGTCATCTATATGGTAATCCGAATCAGTTTATCACATTGAAGTTTGACATATACATGTATAGTCTGTATATAATGTTGGTTGTTTCTAAAACTCACTTGTGAATCCATTAATCCAATTATAATTGTTTTTATATCAAATATCCTATACACACATTTTAATCAGATAGAATAAAACACGGCTTCACGAATCGGAGCGGAAGTAAAAGACATTTGATGAATACAATTTCTTCTTCAGAGCAGTGGATATCATAATTGCATGTGTATTATGTTCGAATGGATGTCTAATGATAGTTTTAAACTTGCTGATACATTAGAGATAATTTCATCTTTAATATATATGTTCATATCCTTTTCAATTGGTAATAAGCAATAGTCATTAACAACAGTTTTACTGAACTACTAAATTATGTCTTAATATCCCGCGTGTGTAGTTAAAACGCTCGTTGCCTGAACGGTTGTGGTCAATTGCAAATAAACACAGACAAACGGAAGCGGAAATAATATTAAATTTACATTCAATTTGACGATATAGAGGATCTGCCACTCACTAAGAGGAATATTAACAGTATTATGTTCAATTAAATCACATAAACATATCATTTAATATTCAAATTTATAGTCAGTGTAGTTAGAGCATTGGTCATTAGTATATCATTTTAATTCAGGGCCTCATCAGATGAGCTCGGTAAACCACTAAAATCTAGACGGTGACGTGTGTCTGCGTAGAAGGGTATAAAGCCCATGTCGTATTACACGGTGTGTGTTTAGTCAATCGTCTTGGAGTTATCAAAACGCGACTTTGAACATGGAGCATCCGTTTCTCGTGGCTGGGGTGAGTTATTTAATTTTTTTAAATTTTCATTTTATTACACAATACCACTTTCATGTTCAGTTGACAAGTTAGAAATCAGGCGCAAAATACCATTGAAATAAGTGACGATATTTTATAAATTGAACACAATATAGTCTTTTTAACATTGACCATGATTTTCCGTGCCCTTTATGCTGCCTTTTATCGTTCGGCAAAAGTCCCCGAAATAGAGATTAGTCAACCTTTACTTGGCATGTGTACGTATATGGTTTAATTTATAATAACTACGCGTGTGAAAGAAACCCGTGTATTATAAGAATATACAATGTCTGAATACATTCTAAATTGCAGATTGTGTTTGTCAGTTTCATTGCACTAGCACAGCCGACAATGAAGGGAAGCTATGGTCACGGACAGTCATATAAGGGACATGGTCAGAGACACGGTCCCCGATATCGACCCTGCTATCCGACTGCAGCCGTAAGTATGAATAGTCACCTTTTTGTAATATCCTAATTATATTAATACTTGTTTTGGTTGTTACTCAATTGGCTAGTCTATTAGTAAATAATTATTATAACAATGTAGCCTAACCTTGAGAGGAAACGTCAAATATGATAAGTATGCATTCTATGAACTATTTCCCGGGTACTATATCATGAAATTATCTTCAATGTTAAGTGATATACGTGTATCTGTTGTTGAAATAGTCCGTATTAACAGATGCGGTAGCGCCGGCAAATACAGACAATACAATGCAATACAATATATATTTTAAGTCGGAGACTTGTACAACAAGGAAACATTAGCTATGAATAGCTATTGTCAGACATTTTTAACAAAGTATAAAATTAACAAACATAATTATAAATACATATAAGCAGCAATATACATGTAACTGTTTATACATTAAAACTATTTTAAAATAGCTACACATTTGGCAGAGTATAAGAAGGAACCATGCATTTAAATTAAAAATAAATACATATTAATTTAAATTCAGAGGAAGCAAGCATCACGCAATTACCTATACGTCAGACATGTACCAAGCTATAGCAATGCAGTCAAGTAATAAGCATACATTTAAGAATTAAAGCAAGCATGCAAGCAAAAACAAACAAAAAAACATAAAACGCATACAACCAGTGTCAATCGGATGGAGGGCAATTATCCTAAAAAGATATTAAAGCGAAACAATTTAAAAAACTGAGAGAAAACGTGTAGCAAAAGCCGACGATTAAAAGCGTGCTAAGAAAGCGTAGCATCCCATATCAGATATGAAATGAACATATTGACACTGCTTGTATGCGGGTAATTTAAACGTCAAATGTAGTCATAAATGGCCAGAAATTAAGACTCGAGAGGTCTTCCTGATTTGATTGAGCAGTGATTTGTAAATGTATGGCAAATGCATGATATAATTTTATTATTATTAGAAATATATAATACACATATGATTTAGCTGTGTGCAGCGTAGAGCTAATCTTATATAACTGATAACGAATCAATATAACTTAAAAGTGTACACAGACGTTGTACCATCATGCATATTTAGAACTAATAATAAATAAAACAATAGTAACTACTGCTAATAAAACAGAAACAACTTGGCTGATACTAGTATTTGAACACTAAACAGTTTTGCGTCTTACACCCTAGAATCATCGAACCGGTTCTTCGGTCCCTGTCCAATATTTGTGAACTAGTAAACATTATCTCCCTCGAACATTTCGAGTAATCTATCAAAACGTTCACTGTAATTTTCATTTAAATGCTTATACACATTCCAGTTACGTTTGTTAGTATATTTATTTTAGTTGGGTGATGAATGTGACGTTGATAAAAGGTGTGCATGGAATAGGAGTGAATGCCCAGGCTATCCCGGCTGCCACTTGATATGCACAAACAACCCATACAAGTTATGTTATGGCCTGGATCTATCAGATGTAAGTTTTCTACAATCCTTGTTTAAAGTGTCATAAAATATGTGTTATAAAATAGGTGTTATAACAATGTGTTTTAAAATATGTGCTATAAAATATGTGCTATAAAATGTGTAATAGAATAATTATGTGTTATAAAATACGTGTTTTAAAATACGTAAACTAACGATGCACGAGGGATGTTCAGAAATAACGTAGACTTTTACTATTGTGTTCGCATTTGTTCTAGTACGCAAATAATGAATACACCGTCATAATTTGGAATCTTTATTCGACCAGTACACCAAATTAGTTGCATTTGTAACAAGTCTGTCATAAATTACAGCTCCTCAAAATCAGTCACTACCACACACCCGGGGCAACACAAATAACGTCAGTGACGTTAAAATGTCGGTGTCGATGAAATAACCTCAACGATCACCTCACTAAATCTCGAATATAACAATTGACACCCAAAGAACTTCTCAATAATGCATTTATACTAATTGTGATCGTAATGTCCGATAAAATTGGTGGTAATTGGATTATAATTAAATATGGTGCTATACAAAAGTGTCCAAATTTTATTGATTTGTAGGTGTGCAATGGCAATGAGAGGTTCCAGTGTTGGCCCGACCATACAGGACAACTGACATGTGTCGACATAGAAGGCATCTGTACAGTGGGCCGTTGATGTGGATGTCGTGTTATCTTGTATCTGAACTAAATAAAAAAACACAACTATTACGTTGCGATTGTGTTGACTTGTGTTTACGGAATAATGAATACGTACCTGTGTTTTAAGGTAGAATAAAGCACAGTCACGAGTTCGGATGCGTAGTAATTAAATCACTAGTGCACTATGTTTGTCCTCGGGAGGCTATTGAGTTATTTGCCAAAGCTGTGTTTTAACGGTAATTCATGCACACATAGGTTTCACCTGTGTGTATGTATCCGAAACTGCAGCTTTTGTTAGAATGTATTATGAAATTTGACAGGTACGGCATACAGCAACATAAAGATAAGAGCATGAAAAGCAGTAAAAAGGGGACAAAAAACAGAAAGTGTTCACATGCACACGCTATAATGCTAGACCCAAAAACTAAAAAACGAAACATATGAACTTTAATATTTATCAACTATTTGATCCAATTTAGATCATTTTGACAAAGTATTCTTTTAAGGACACATAGAGAACTACGACAAATAACGCATACCCACTGACAGATCAAGCAAATTAAATTGACAGAAATATACATTATTGTTATTTAATACGGTAGCACACAGACACTTTAAAAGCCACTACAAAAACGGCAAAGAGCCTGGTCACTCACGCGATAATCAGGCATAGAACGAACCATCTATTACAGAATGTTTCAAGCAAGCCTATATTCTCATTATGCAATGTTTCACATAATGTGGACTTTGAATTTCTGGATAATTTACCATAAAGGAAGGTAATGATGAAAGATAACTAAATTAGAGTGAAGTACGGTAAGACGCTTTACAGCCGCCATCCGACACTCAACACCTGCTTTAGTGATATTTGAATACTATTGCACACAGACACTCCAAAGCCATACATAAACGGCGACTGCGCCTAGTCCCTCATGCAAAAGGCTGACATAGACGGATGTAATATATTACACACACCCACGTGACATGTTAAAGGTGAACCGTGTTGCTGGTGGAGTACGACTTTAGCCATGTCGACTGATTATATGGACAATCTTGTGGGTCCACGATGCTAAAGGATGATCATTCTTCAGAAGTAGTCAGAGTTCAACAAAATAAACAAGAATATTTGTTTTCCTCTAGTGGTCTTAAATTCGTCCGTTTAAATGTACTGCTAGATTTTTTAGTCAAAGGCATAATTGATGCAAATTACAGGTGGCCAATTCTGATATAGACATGTTTTTCGAATAATAAAACTATCTCAACATATTGAAGTTCTACCTAAATTGTTCAAGACAAATTACAAAATTAAATGTTACCAAGTGTATAAAAATAAAGGTTATGAACATCTCTGCCTCCAAGTGAAATGATTATAGTTTTGTATAAAGCATTGCATGATCAATCTCCTGAATACATGTGAATCAAATTTCAATACACTCACGACAGACATAATATCAACTTAAGTTCATCAGTACAAAATATGCTTCATATTCCAAAAACCATGAATTGAATTCTCAAGACGATCCTTGGATCCATTTTCGTACTCTTGTGTAAAACTACAGAAAGTTTCGTTTTTAGCTCACCTGTCACAGAATGACTCTTCGTCCGTCTACAATTTGCTTGCATAGACACTAGAGGTCACAGTTTTCCCTTAATATTTTTTAAACTTGGTCACAATAATCATCTCAACAGATTCTAATCATTGAACAACTTTGTGTAAACACTAGAGGTCACAACTCAAACAGTTTTCATCTGATCGTCTTTAAACGTAGTGGCAAAGCTTATGGGCAAACATCTATGCCAACTTCGATTATAGGCCAAAATAGCCCTGGCTCTTTTGGGTTATGGTCCTTTAATTGCCAAACAAATTGAGAAATTTCTCTTGTCTGTACTCTCATTCCAACAGTTTTCATCTGACTATCGTCAATCCTGTTGGCCATGTTTACGGGCATAATATCTAGACCACGTTTAAGTATAAACTAAACTTCCCAGACCTTCTTGAACGTATTAAACACATACAGGATTGGAAGGGTGTTCTAGACAAACATGATCATGTTGCTGTTATACTTATTGACATGTCCCAAGCGTTTGAATGCATACCTTATAACTTGAGTGTCCTAAATCTTCAAGACAACGGCCTTAGCGAATATGTACATGTAGCTCGCCTCATGTTGAATAATCTCTCTGACGCAAACAAAAGGTGATACTTGGGGACACCTACAGCACATGTATGTATGTTAGTAAGGGGTTTTATTTTATGCCCTTTAATATATTTCTGAATGATATTTTCTACTTCATTAATAAATGTGCAACACACAATTACGCTGATTACATGTAACATGTCCCTCTTCCATCAGTAACAATTATCAAAACCCAGAAACAGTCCTGGAAAGTGTGAGCGAGCGAAGTCTTGATTAAGCAGTTTGTATCGGCAAACATACTGCTGAGAATATTAAGTCTTTCTCAATTACTAGAAATTTTGCTGTTTGTGTATCATATATATTTTATATCTGTGTATATCTGTGTTAACCTAGGGCTTGTATATATTTATTTTCTTGGATGTTATATCGTTCTGCATGTGTGTTGACTCTAATGCCTGTCTTTGCTTATTTGTGCCCATGTATTTCTTCTTTTACGCCATTTTATCAAATGCATTGATAGTGATACATGTAAGTACTATGATGTGTATAATTATAATAACTATGTGAAATTTCGTTTACTGTAACGATTGTTTGTTTGAAAGTTAATCAAATCAATGTTCACATGTATGTCGGATACAAGCTTTAAGCTAATCATATATGTTATATCATAACCGGCATTAAACAAGATTTTCTTGTCTTACAGCTACGTGCTTTCCAGTCTTAATACATGTACATGCAATTTGAATACCAATTGATAGGCAATCAATGTAGAATTCAACCTGTCAAATATAAACGCTTTCAGCGATTTAGAATGAAATGCGGTTAACATCAACATCAACAACATTTATCAACCAACATGTATAAATTGGCAGGTGTATTAAGATGACTGTATGGGTCCAATGTTTCGCAATAACCTGTTTACTGGACAGATAGAACTCTCGGTAATGTTGAATGCTCTTCCCTGAACTTGTGAACAGATAGAACAATAGGTACATGAGAGGTTGCATGCCCTTCCCTGAACTTGTGAAGAGGTAGAACAATAGGTACATGAGAGGTTGCATGCCCTTCTCTGAACTTGTGAATAGGTAGAATACTAGGTACATGAAAGGTTGTATGCCCTTCTCTGAACTTGTGAAGAGGTAGAATACTAGGTACATGAGAGGTTGCATGTCCTTCCCTGAACTTGTGAAGAGATAGAACAATAGGTACATGAGAGGTTGCATGCCCTTCCTTGCACTTGTGAAGAGGTAGAACAATAGGTACATGAGAGGTTGCATGCCCTTCTCTGAACTTGTGAAGAGGTAGAACAATAGGTACATGAAAGGTTGCATGCCCTTCTCTGAACTTGTGAAGAGGTAGAACAATAGGTACATGAAAGGTTGCATGCCCTTCTCTGAACTTGTGAAGAGGTAGAACAATAGGTACATGAAAGGTTGCATGCCCTTCTCTGAACTTGTGAAGAGATAGAACAATAGGTACATGCAAGGTTGCATGCCCTTCTCTGAACTTGTGAAGAGGTAGAACAATAGGTACATGAAAGGTTGCATGCCCTTCTCTGAACTTGGGAAGAGGTAGAACAATAGGTACATGAGAGGTTGCATGCCCTTCTCTGAACTTGTGAAGAGGTAGAACAATAGGTACATGAGAGGTTGCATGCCCTTCTCTGAACTTGTGAAGAGATAGAACAATAGGTACATGCAAGGTTGCATGCCCTTCCCTGAACTTGTGAAGAGGTAGAACAATAGGTACATGAGAGGTTGCATGCCCTTCTCTGAACTTGTGAAGAGGTAGAACAATAGGTACATGAAAGGTTGCATGCCCTTCTCTGAACTTGTGATAAGGTAGAACAATAGGTACATGAGAGGTTGCATGCCCTTCCCTGAACTTGTAAAGAGTAGAACAATAGGTACATGAAAAGTTGCATGCCCTTCTCTGAACGTCTAGACATTGCACAATTAAATAGGAAGCACAATCATGGCAAACTCACCTATAAATTAAGCACGCACTCATATGCAAATTGAAGGTCCATATCATCTACTCAGGCATACATATATCTCATTGGATATAAGTTAGTATTTAAATGAGATTTAATTGGCTGACAAATTGATATCTGTAAATGTAAACCTTAATTATTCTTTATAATGATAACGTTTTCACATCGTTTATAATAGTTGTCATCATATTGTTAATTGTGTTGAATAATTGTATTTGTTGCCTAACATACACTCTACATTTTTCTCCTTATTATTATTATTATTAATGGTCTGTCACATAAAATAATGCAGAATACACATCCAACCGCTATCTGACGCAGTGCGTTTTCATATTGTTTACTCAGTATCTAAATTGTTCACCCCCAAATGACCCATAATCCCACTAAACTAGATGGAATCACGACAAACAGTATGACAAATTTACATGACGATCTAAGGTATATGCGCGGAAAAAAATGATGCGCATAAACTACCCGATGAAACGTCCTTAAAGTGTGCCTTTATTCATAGTTCCTACTTGATACCTGGTATGAAGGTGATAATGTTTGTTTTAAAATTTTAAAATGATTGACAGTAACAGGTTGTATTACGTTGTGTATATTACCGTGCACCAGATACCGGACATCTGGAAAATATGTGCACATCGTCTGTTAAAGAAGGATATGGTTTTAAAAGTTGTCTGTGAATTTAGATGTGTTGTATTTGATTGACAAATTGTGGTTTTTATATACTCGTATCAGACACCGGTCGTCAGCTATATATAACGTCTGATAGTCGCGGAACTGAATTAAAAAATATCATTATGAGTGTTGGTCCCAAATATAAGAAACATGTCGTCTGGTGTAATAAGGAACTGATTTTAAAACTTTAAAGATAGATCTGCGGTGTATTTGGTTGGATGTATTTGATTGGTAGTTTGTGGTCGTCATTTACAAGTATCAAACATTAGTCATCTGTAGACGCGGATATCGGTTTTAAATGACCAAATCAATCGGAAGTAAACAAACTTTGTTTACAGTCGGTATAATGTCTAGACAAAACTTTTATAACGACAGTCAACAAGGAAACGTACGACGTTACTTTTGGTCGATTCGGTTTTGGTTTGTATGACTGTACTGTCTAGATTCGAGCAGACGAGATGACAATGGTTTTCTGGTCGTAATCTTATTTTGAACCAAAACGTCGTGTTTTATACATACAATCGAGCATTAAAATAACATCTACTACGCAGCCTATGCTTTAGAAATGAACCCTCATATCCTTTTTTCCACGATTTCTTTTGGGGGGGGGGTTATGAGAAATTCATATGGTCCCTATACCCCGTCCCGGAAACACGTTTGACTTGCAGCACTGATAAAAACTCGATTCATCCGGATGCTACACACCTGCCCCAAACTGAAAGTAGGAAAAATTGTCATCATTTCGACGAAAGGTCACCGGAAATGACGATGTTACGGTGACCCTTGTGCGAAAAACGTTTTGGCGCTAAATGTTATTGCAATTCGACAGGGAATCGTACCGCAATGGCGGAAAGGACCAGTAATTTCAGTTTCGCCAAATCTACGTTCAAAGCCTTCTTTAAAGGAGTCTAGCGGGCCAAAAACACGTTGCACGACCCTGAGCCGTAATACCCTTTAGTCTTGGATGCCTGTGTACCCATGACAGCAAAATTCCCGAATTTGGGCATTTAGGTCGAAAACTACAGAAGGCCGAAATGGCCATCCGGCTAGTCTGCATTAGTACACTATGGTAGCGGAAAGGATATTACAAAGAACTATTATCTATTGTCACTGTATGTGCGATTTATTGGTCTAACGTCTGCAGTCGTGTGAATAAATTCAAAATGTAGATATAAAATTATACTTTAATAGACATTTATACATTTTAATCTCCATTTCACATATATTAATATTACGTTATGTTTGCAGACAATATCAAATTTAATTGAAATGTTGTCGTAAATTTAACAAAACATGTCTACGTTCTTATTTCGGAAATGTCAAATAAATTTAAATAAATGTTAGTCACGACTTTAATATGAATTATAATTTTAATACCGTTATTCTAAAATTGGTTATAACGTATAGATATGCTGTCATACAGACTTTGGTATTATTTTATTGTGTGATTATAAAATTTAATACATGTATATTCATCAAGATGGGTGCAGCATTTACAAGTATAGGGCGTGAGATAGACTACAATATCATACTGATATGCGTTGCCACGGGAAACTCAAGACTCATACGCTAATGTGTAAGTAACGTGAAAAGTTAGATTGCAACATGTACGTACACTAGTCGAAAGTACACACTTTGTAATTGTTATTTAACAGAAAAAATATAAGACCTATCAATGAATCGAATATACCATTGGAATCGGGAGACTATTGTCTATCAAAAAGAGTATGTTAAGTCAAACAGGGAAGGCAGCACTCAACTTAACCAGCCGAGCACAGAAAACATTAAAAACACACAAAGCACAATGCCCAACTAAACAAGTTGAGTTAATCACCATTCTGAAATATAATAACAACATACTAGAAAATGACAATTTAGTTCACTGTTTAAAAAATCAAAGTCGCACATCAATATTATGTATGATCACCGTCTGCCATGATGATAGCCTGACATCATCTTAGGGTACCAATTGCTGCTGGAGTGCATTCCGTTCTAGTGAAGGGTCCGTTTTGAGTTCCTGTACGTTCTGGTGTTGCCGTCGTGCTCTGATGCGTCGCCACAACTTATCCCAACGTATTACATCGGATTTTGGTCCGGGCTACAAGGCGGGCATTCAATAATGCAAACTAAATAGGAAATTGCATAACAATCAAATTCCATGTGATGAGAATGTGCTCATATCTTACAAAATACATGCTTGATCGAGAATAGTGAGTTTTGTTAAATTGTAGTAGTAATTCGGATGACAAATGCCTATTGAATGTTACTTCCATGCTCAACTTCAAATTGCTCCATACAAATAAATGGACTTTTCTGTTTTCTGTTTCACAATCTTTAAGAGATACAACCATCAGTCAGATGTTGTCATAAACGTGTGTTGACGAATTTAAGGACTAAATGTAAATGACGTCATGTGACGTCTCAATTTTAAATCGAGTCAATAGAAACATGCAGTTTTTTCGAGAATTCAATGCAACAACCATAATAAAAAGTTTGTGCATGTGTTAAGAACTCCAAAACAGCCAATTAATGAATTAAATCTTACCAGTCTTATTGGCATGCCAATTTCAAGCATTAATATCGCACTTGCGCACTCCTCAGGCGTCATTTGCGTCAAATGATACGAACTTTGTTATGGCTTTATGCAGATCTTGGTTTTTTTTCTTCTGTATTATAGACAATCACCAACATATGATATCTTAACAGATTTATTGAGTTGAGATGATTCTGATCCTGATTTATTCTAGTTCTAAAAGTGTGTACTTAGAACATTCGTCAAGTGTATACATGTGGTGATAGCTACAAATACTCGTGCATGTTCGTTTAGCAACATCCCTAATGTTTTGTGTCCTTGACGATGTACATCAACGACAACTAAAACAGTATTCCTGAGCTTAAACATTTACCTATTTGTTCATATTTAGGGCATACAGTTATATTAATATTAACACTAGCAGTTACTGGAAGTCCTATTTAAGGAGGTTATGTGGTCTCATATTAATTTTGTAACTTGTTTGTTAAAACTTGGTGCTATAGAAAATTTCGATGTAATTAAGTTAGTGTTGTTTCTTTCATAGTTGTGTTACTATTTATGTCCAAGTTAAAGTGTTTGTAACGAACATGTATCATTTTTTTACACGATACAAGACACATTTGTATGAATGATTCAGGGACGCTGACATAACTTACCGTTCTCAGTTGTGAAGGTTACAGCGCCACCCTTGAGGTGGATTACTTGATTCAAGACCACGCCAGAACTTTCACTTCAAGATCGTTACAATGTCACTGGTTAAAGAAACACTCAACAAATGAGGATAGTTCCAGGAAAAATTGTAGTTTTGCTTGGTGTCATGATAATAATGACTCGAGTACTGTCTGTGCACTTAAAACCATACTTACCATGGGATACTTGAAAGAAATTAAACTGGTAATTCTCCCATGACAGCAACCATGTGTTTATCTTAAGTTTGCAAATCTACTGATCGAATTGCACTTATTATCAAGCAGTCAGAATCTGGTCACGAATTTGGGATTTTCTTTTAAATTTTTATTGATTCAGGGATGCTTTATGCTAGCATTTGAACATTTGTTTTAACAGATAAGGGATTGTACAGAAATGGGATATCTCTGTATTGATAGGTTGAACATATCGCTGGCTTAGAATTAGAAGGTCGTCAGTTCAAAATCAATATTGTGAGAAAACAAAATAAATGTCTCAAAACTACTCTTAACTTATGAAAAAAAACAAGCTTTTGAAACTCCGGTTAAGTCAACATAAGAATAGACTCATAAGAAGCGTCTCGTGATGTACAATTCTCAATTATGTTTTTTCAATTGAAGTAGATGGACGCATATTAATGTCTTCTTTTGTGGCATACATGTCGACATCTATGTTAAAATCTTTGAATATGTTATCGGTGATTAAATTATACACGTGTTGTACTTGACTTACATGCTTAAAGAAGTAGTGACTAAGTCTTTGCTATTTACATGTATTGTGTTGCGTACGCGTCTTTAAGACCAGTTGTGTCGGTATTCACAATGCATATAAAGGAAAAACATAGAATTTTGATAAAATCTGTAACAACGAAACAATAAATTGAAGATTATTTTTACGTAGTTTAGAAGCATTACGTTAAGAGCTCAAATAATCCCAAAAATACGTGGGTAATTCTTTGTTTCTTGGAAAATACGTGCAGATCAATGTTTTAACTTAAGTCAAAATATATTTATTTTCTGTCGGTTAAGCAAAGCGCATAAGACGGAAAATACTTTCCTGTGATTGGTTGTGATTGCACCAATCAGGAGTTGTTATGTTGGTAACCATACCGCACGAGTTGTCGTGCGTTGTGATTGAAGAGATGTGGTCCTTCAGCTTTGGGTACTAAGAGCTTACAATACTTATAATTTTTAGTTCATAAAAACGGGGAAAGATGCGTGCTGTGTGCTATAAATTCATTAACTGATTTGATGTTGATATGATGATGAATGTATTAATAATAGAACGTAAACTAGCTTGTCCAAGTGCTCATTACAATTATACTATATAATAAGTTATGAAGTGTTTGTTGTTAATAGTAGCAGATCTATGTTATAGATATGTGGAGATCACAGGAATTAAGTTATCCGTGAAGGTGAATATCGACCCAGGGCTGGTATTCACAAAGCATCTGAGTGGACATTTTAACTTTGACTTAAGTTAACATTTATGCTTTTGCTTATTGTAGCTCTTTGCACTATGCTTCTAAACTATGTAATATCGATAATCTTGATTTCCTTATTAGCTGATACACTTAAGAAATTTTGAAGATTTCATGAAAAGATTTCTACTCAGATACTTTATTACATTTACTTACGTTAATACAAACCCTGGACGTTGGCACTACAGGTTGGGCAAACATAAAACAGAAACCATATATTTTACATTGTGTAATGATAATTTTATAGCGTAATGTAAAATCATGAAGCTTCGTAGAAATACTATTTTATACCCCAATCACACGAGAGTCGGAATGAGCCGGTATGCCGTAGGAATAGCAATTCGTGGTACATTCTTGTATGTTCGAAATGTATTCCGACTGCATTTCGAGTACATTCCATATGTTCGGGCCAGTTTGAATGTTTCAACATGCTCTAAACCTATTTCGTTGGAAATAAAATACATATTAAAATAAAAATGAATAAACTACAATACAATACAATACAATATCTTTATTTCCACCTCAAAAGATGATATTCTATATAATGTACAATGCGATACAATGATTATTTACATGTTAATTACAGTGTTATATACATACAGTAATGATAATGTAGCAATATAATGATTGATTTATCAACACAACAACAGTCTAGATCAGTCTGACGCAGTATCAAAATACATATTTTAAACAATGATAAATGTATTCGTACGCACGTTTAAGAAATACATCTCGCACACATTTATGTTCATCTGCCAAGTATAATTCTGCACCAAGAAGTGTCAGATACAATTTATCAGGGGTCATATCAAGTAGTTCGTTTGCTAGGCTAATACCGATGACATCCGAGAAAAAATCCCACCGTTCAAAATCGTATTCACTACAGATAGATACAGAATGTACGTCAATGTTTGTAGTAAGTATAGCACAGTTAGGACAACGTTGTTCTGAATTATCTGGTATTTTGCACCACAATTTTGACACGAGTTGTCTTATGTGTTTATGTACATTTTCAGTTAGCACTTGGTATAAGATTGCATTCGATAAAGATGGGTGTATCAATCTAAAATGACTATAGTCTTCGTCAGATAAGATTCGTTGTGTCCACGAGGTTGTTTCTCGGTCTTTTACGAGTTGTTTCACTGTATGTTTCCATTGTTTTTTATTAGGTACTGATTCAGGATGCACCAGGGAGGCATTGATGAAATTACGTAGATCTAAAGTACACAATATTTTGCATATATCAGGGATAAATCCAAGTTCAACGTTTCTATCTTGTACAAACTGAAAGTATCTGCGTAGGAATATGTTTTTAGTCACACATTTGGAATCAAGACTAATAATTTGGTGAAGAAATAGTAATTTTCTGATAATAACAGAGGAGTACAATTTGTTCAATCCTAACATCGATTCGCACATATCTGACCTGGTTCGAGCCCTGAAGCCTTGCATCTTTTTAACAATAAAGTGTTGCATTGTTAAAAAGATCCAAGGCTTCAGGGCTCGAACCAGGTCAGTTATTCAAAACCCTCTGTATTGTTTTATATTGTCCAGATCACACGGCGTCGGAATGAGCCGGAATGCCGTAGGAATAGCAATTCGAGGTGTATTCCCTCATGACCGAAATGCATTCGAAACATTCTGTCTGCATGCTGAGTCAATTCGTAGTGCATTCGATATATTCCGGCCCATTCCTGTGTCCACTTCGAATGTTTTGCGCATGTTCAAAACTTTCGAGATACATTCGAAGTCGGGTGGAATATCAAACGGCTACCGAAGTGTATTCTTCCGACATTCTGATTACATTTTAAATATTCTTACGGCA
This sequence comes from Spisula solida, assembly GCA_947247005.1. Lineage (NCBI taxonomy): Eukaryota > Metazoa > Mollusca > Bivalvia > Venerida > Mactridae > Spisula > Spisula solida. The sequence continues at coordinate 40,896,702 of OX365959.1, read as the reverse complement.
TTCTGACTATATTCGAAACATTACTTAAAGCCATTATAGGTACTGATATTAAACACACTACCCCATTCCGATTGATTCGAGAGTCGTGTGATTGGGGTATTATTGATTGGTTAAAAACAAAATTCGTGATGTCTTGAATATTTAACATACCACGTGACTCCGAAAGACTTCAAACCCAAGACGAAATTAGTCAACATTTGCCCCGCTTTAAAAACAAAAGTACTCGTACGCATTTTATTTCTTCATCGATTGCATTACATACGCCAGATTAAGGAAGAAATATATTATCTCTTTCAGCAGCACTGCCATGTGAAACATTCGCAGTATTCTGTAGGACTACAGTTACACACCGTCGTCTTTTCCAATAGTTCCAAGGTGCTTGACAAACGGGTCAGCTGCTGAAAGGGATCATTTATTTCATGGGAAGCTTATCTCTTTACTTTCCCCTAAACCAGGCGTATGTTTCATAGAAATGGGTAAAGAAATAACATGGATAGGACTATTTGCGTTATCTGATGTTGACATATTAGTAGGGTTAACGCATGCTTTTTCGTGCTATAACGCTATTATAGCATACAAAACATCAATTTATGCGTTTGTATTTCGAAATAATTACATTTTGGCGGGAACTTTTGTGGCGACGTCGCGTAAACAAACGCAACGTCGCGAAAACAAACGTTACGTCATAACATTTTTTGTTATGAGCATCGACTTCCGGGATCGGCAAGTACCAAGAAAACATGGATAATGCGTTTTTTTTAAATTTATTATATTTATCTAATAGAAAATTAATTAGTAGTTACAAATAAATTGGGAATTTCAGTTCATAAGACGCTGTAAAATCGTTTATTTTCGTCGGTGAGGCCCTGCAATGAGCATACGTAAAACTGGACGTTAACAGCGCGTTCTCGCGTGAATCTTTATGTTTACGCATGGTTTTCGTCCCGTTAACGTATGGGCAAAATCACCGTTTTTATGCTACAATAGTCCTTGATAAGTATGATGTCAATTGTGACGGCAGTTTCACGTTGTATTGATACAATGAAATCGCAACTTGCTATACAAGCGTTTTGCAAAGCATTGCAGATATCAGACACATCCTGCAACCAAAGATAACAACAAAAACAAACACATTAAAAACAAAATTTCAAATCGTACTGGAAGTGCTCGCTCTTTAAACATCAACGAGAACAACACCACTGAGTCTCAAAATCAGATACTTTGCAGTTCAATACCACATGTAAAGAACAAACCAATGAAAGTGATAAGTTTGATACAGTTTGTAGCAATATATTGATGAGCCATTTTGTCAGGCTTCATTCAAAATTATGTGAATATGTTTGTGGTACCATCTCATGATGAATGGCATAACATTGAACTAGAACGTGCAATTATAGATGTACAACGACCTTCAACAAAATTACCCCCGCAAAAAAGATAATAAATCAAAATATATAAACATATTGCTCAGTAATATATTTGTCCAACCGGAGTTTTGTAATCAATTATCCAATGAATATTATTGAATGGTGTCTTTCATCCGATGTTATGGTTCAGGTCATCGTTCGAATGTCGTTGCAATCTAGATAAATAGTGTCAAATAATTCTCATAGGTCACAGATTCGAAACTGAGCAACTCTTTTATGAGTTATCATTGTATAATTAATTAGCTTAAATGCAGCTAACATATTGCTCAGTAATATATTTGTCCAACCGGAGTTTTGTAATCAATTATCCAAAGAATATTATTGAATGGTGTCTTTCATCCGATGTTATGGTTCAGGTCATCGTTCGAATGTCGTTGCAATCTAGATAAATAGTGTCAAATAATTCTCATAGGTCACAGATTCGAAACTGAGCAACTCTTTTATGATTTATCATATGTATAATTAATTAGCTTAGATGCAGCTAACGTTACGTTGCCTACAATTTCTAAACCCAAAGAAAAAAGCGTGTGGTAGCAGCTGTTTAACAATGAATGCTGGAACTAATGTTGCTGCATATAATACATGTAGTATGCGGATATTAATTGATTCCAGCTGAACGGTACAAGTATTAACCTAATGTAATAGTTGATTTATTGTCTGTATCCAACTTGGCGTCTTCTTCCCAAAACCCAACAGCAAGACTATCCTTGGTTACCTGAAAAACAAGTCTCATAATTGCGAAAAAAATTCGAAAAGAGACTCCCATATATGCTAATGAATAACGTTTCACTTTCTTGCAAGTGGCATTAAAATTAGTCATAGAACGATGGTAACAAAACAATCATAATTTTATGAAACCTAAATATAAACTCATTTACCTTGTCCGGTATGTTCGTTTATTTTCACCTAATACAATGTAACACAATCAAACCACATTTCGCGTAGTAAGAAATGCAAACAAAAGTGAATTCATACGTATATTAGGAGAACAGCATATACATGTAGTTTTTATTCTATAAGTTATATGATATAAAATATATGCGTCCCATGTGTGTATGTGTACATGTTTGCCTTTATTCTACAAGAACAATACAACATTTGCAGACATCTGTTTGATTTGCTTTTAAAATCTCAGCTACATTTAGGTGATACCTAGCACAATATTGTTATTGTAAACATGCTTTTATTATGATCATGAATTATGCATCTAGCTGCTCGAACGATATAATTTTGCTATCTGGGTAAAGAACTATCAACATACATTTTAACATAATACTATTTACACTAAAGTCATATGTTTCACTGTTTGCAAGTAGAATATAATTAAATAGATAGTCATAAAATAATCCATATTATGGTGTATTTTTTACAATGGATTCGCAAGATTATGGGAGCTGCGAAACTTATCGCAAATTAAAAATGACAAGCCGTAAAAGTTATTGTTCTCGTGTGACTTTATTATAACCTAAATTTAATTTGTTTGGACTCATAAGAGCCTTGGTAATTTGATTTGGTTGTTTGAAACTAAATTATATTGCGTTGTGAAAGTTTAAACATTTCGCAACGTCATTACGAAAACTACGAAGGGTTATCAACAAATACATGTTTACACGCATAATGCTCTAATTCTTCAATGGTTTTTAAACCATATACACTGCCCACCAAAAATAAGTATACAGATGTTATTTGCCCACTTACTTGCCTGTAATAATACTATTTGCAGGACAGCGAAGAAACAATATATTTGAAGAAAAGGAATGTTTTTGTTAATTAAATGGAAAGGCTATACATTAATTGGTACCCTAGGTGCAAAATCTAAAGTTTCTATGTCCCTCTTGAATGGTAACTTTGTCACAAAAAGATGGAAAATTCAGCCTTTTTGATCACATGGTTATTTTAGTTCCGAACATCTTTATCTTTATTTCTATCTCTATTTTGACTCATTTAGTAACTGTAGTTTAAGAAACTAGTATAATTGTGACCGTCTGATAAACAGATATTGAATAATTTAACAAAGTTTAATTTTGCAACAATTATTTACTTATTTTTGGTGGGCACTGTATTTCGGTTGTCCTGTTGTTTGAATGTAATGTATTTGTAATACTCAAATCTATACTCTGACAAATGTTCAGCAATATAGGTTACGTAAGAAAGAAGGTAGATCATTTTTCCGCGTGTGTGTTGATACCATGTGTCGTATAACGATAACAGAGATTTGTCAACGACGGCACATGAATACACTCTAAATATACTGATTAATGCATTATAGAAAAGGTTTTTGGTAGGAAAGAATGTTGTTTGATTTTATTAAAACTTGCTGTAATGAACTGTAACAGTAACATTCAGACAGACGTTTTGTTAGAAAATCCACAAAGATTATTCTGGGAAGTGATAGAACGTCTAAATATCTTTTATAATGCTGTGGTCGCTACCACATTATCCTCCAAATCGGCCAACCGTTCTATAAATAATTCTGGACGTCGCGTACCATCCAAGTAGGCTGATATTTGTGTGATTTATCACACACAACATTCTAGATGTAGGCTTTTTGTTTACGTAGCTTTTCATTACTTTTGTAAACCAATTTCGTTTCCAAGCTCATAAGACTAGACATGTTACTGCATGTGATTGCACAGATTTACACATGGTTGTACACAGCCACTATAATTTACCCTTAATGTGACTGGTATCAATCTAGGTGAACAAGGAACACGCCTTATTAGTGATGTTATGTCGCATACAATTGCACACCAAAGCTTCATACTGTTTGATATTATATTGGTTAGTCTGCACATTTTCCAGGAGAATATCATCAGATATATGCGTTCCATAATTGCAGTAGTTTGTAACAATTTGGCGTATGCCATTACCTAGAATAAATACGTCTGGTTACATAAATATTTGAGCTGTTTGCAGAACAGTGTTAGTTATAGCGCATGACTAATGTATCAGTCTAGCAATGGTGACATTGCATGTTGCGGTGCAAGCATAAAGTAGTTTCAGCTGTGGTGACATTGTATAATGCCACAATGCATTGGTGCATGTCGCAGTGCACTTTGTCGTCAGTGCTGTATTGCACTCTTTATTATCGTAATTATTATACAAAATGATAGTTCAATTACCATCGTCATCTCTGGAAACAAACTGTCGTCGAATTTGTTTTTTTGAATAATGTCGCTATTATAGCAATTCAACAGCAAAATCGTAAAATGTCATAGTAGAAAACATGTCTGGTTCTGTATTATTTCAACGAGTATTTCAGAGATTAACCAGTTTCATTTTATCTGTATCGAGACGTCAATAAATTCAGAACGAGGAAAAAAACAAACATTTTGCGCTTTCTGGAGGAGATGAAAACGAATTACACTCATGTGGATCAATCATGCTACAAATGCACCACTAAATCGTCGAGGTTTAGTGTTAGGTCATTAACCATTAAATTACAAGTTTCAATGTTAGGCCATGCACCACTAAATCATTCGAGTTCAATGTAAGGTGATGCTCTTACTAGATCGTCGAGTTTAAATCTTAGGTCATGCATCATTAAAACGCTCGAGTTCAATGTTGGATCATGCACCTCTAGCTTGTTCCAATTCAATGTTAGGACATGCACCATAAAATCATCGATGTTCAAATTCAGGCCATGTTACATTAAACTGTCTAGATGTAATGTTAGGTCATGTACAATAAATTGTCTAGGTTTAATATCAAGTAATGTGTCACTTAAGCGTTTGCGTTCATTGATATACATAAACATGTCTGTAACGCGAAATTGATGACGTTGTCAATGAACTCCTACTAGTTGCCAGGACTCGTTCCCCAGTTTCGCACTATGAGATTGTGTAAAGGAAATCTGGTCGGAAATGACTGAACAATGCTCCCTAACGGATCTTCTTCAATACTACACACTGATTGCTGTCGCTTAAGAAACTGAATTTTTTTTTCGTGGGTTGTATTTTTCAAGGATCAAATGAGGTAACAATTACGTGGATTATAAGTCATGGATGGGAAACCTCTGTTGCGTTTTTAGGTGTCAATTTATTGTGAGCATATGATTTCTAGGTCAAAGTCAGCGACAAAATCAACGGAACTAAAGATTAATTTTTGTACCCAATGACCACCAGGTCATTTTCGTTTAAATTTGTAAGTCCTTTTTCCTGATGGCATTAAATGTTAGTGTTATTTCAGTTTTTAGAATTATTGCCATGAATAAAAATTGAAAATGTCGTTTTATTTCACATATTGAAATGAGGCGTATAACAGGATGATTGTAATAAATACGACTAAATGCAAATAACACCGTGTATGCGTGGCATACCAGATCATAAATTAAGGCGCTGACAGGATACATGAAATGAACAAGGCAATGCTCAGTAATTGAATAACTTTTTCGTTTACTGAGATAACTACAATCATTGACAAGCTGATTACATATGCATCTGGGAGTACCGGTTTTATGGCATATGCATTACACTAAATAAAAACCAGTTCTCTATTTAAATTACTGATAAACAAGAACACTAGATTCAATGATTTCCGTATGCATTTTAATTTCGTGAAATAAAGGATTTATGGGTTTATTTCGTGTAATGGAATCTTGTACATGTATGACATGTATTTCGGAGTTCGATAGATCAATTATTTAAATTAAAGACTTTGTCTTGTTAACAATAGCAATAATAATTCTTGAATTCAAAATAAGAAAAGTGGTCTTATTGATTGTAATTCTTGAAACATGGCATTCAAATACCATAGGTTATCAGATAACTTGAACATGCAAGTAAACACACTCCTTCGTAATTTATGTTCTATCTGTATTGAAGTATTTTAATAGAAACAAAACATCTGTTATTCTGTCGAAAAACTCAATTAAACCAAAATATTTTGACGTATTGCCAGCCTCGTTTTTGAACGTTTTATTTGCTAGATAGGAATAGTCAGGATACTTAGCGTGTTTATATAGTAACTTGTGTGTCACCAGTTTTGAGATGTAAGTGGTGATGACCTTGGATTACGGAGGACAAATTACTGTAAGTCTTGTTAGATAGTTTCTGGAATCAATTGACACAATGTCCAGTATTCACATATGTCCAGTATTTTTCGGAGTGTAAACTTGATTATAATGTATAAATAAAAATGGTACATCCGATCAATATGCCATATTTGAGTTATTTTTTCAATGACTCATTGCTGAATGAAATTATTTCAAATAATAGTCAGGTAAATCCAAATGAAATAAAATTACCTCAATATAAAATATTCGAACATCAATCCAAAAAGATATTAGACAAGACAAAACGAGTTGAGATATCGTTAAAGCATTTAGCCACTCAAGCGAAGAAAAATAAAATAGTTTACTCAAATATAGCGGAATCATTATGGAACGACAATACGGGAACTTCAAGTTCTACGGTATATAATGTAATTTCATTAGCAGGCATCATGCTCACTATAATAAATACATTATGTATATTTGTGATATACCGCAAACTAAATTTGATGATTTTAACGACTACAATGATAAGACAGGTAAATGCGATGGAATTAAAGTACGTCACAACTACAACACAAAATCCTTATGATTCATTTTTTGAAAGCTTAAAGACTAATATAGAATATGAACATTTCATATTAGCTATAGCTTTGTTGCATCTGGTAGTGGAAATAGTCATACTAACACAGGTGTATGGGAGTAAACGGAACCTATACGTGCATTTATCTAATGGTGTACACTGTATAGACATACCACTCATAACCTTGCAATCGTGTCCAATTGAGTGGGAAATAAAAGCCAACAGTACTAATGACTTAATAGTAGGATTACAAGGACGGTGGTTGTCCAAGTTAGTTATGAATACATCTCAACTCTCGATAATAAACAAACTAACCAAAGTAAAACTAACCATTCCCGGTTTTATCAGATTAGACTTGTTCACTTATTACAAAGTCAAAAAAGTACTAAATACCACATATTTCACGAAAATAGGGGTTATTCACAATGGTGTTAAACAGTAATATAAATCAGTACTTCCGTAAGGTGAATGATGAAATCATGTATTGGTAAATTTGAAATTTGTCAGAATTTATAAATGTATTTGAATACCACTGATGATGGTATGTGTGTGATTGAAGTTTTTTTTTGTATTCAAGGCTGTTATTTTTATCTGAATACAATTGTATGGATATGATTGAGGTATTTGATGTTCAAATTTGTTTATTTTATTTGAATACAACTGTATGTGTGTGTTTGATAAAGGTATTCAAATCTGTTATTTTATTGAAATATAGTTGATGTGTAATCAATGAACTTGTATTTTAAATTTTTGTTTGTTTTATTTAAATACAATTGGGTATTTAATTTTATATCTAACATTAAGTAAAAAAAAAAATTAATGGTTAATTAATTTATATATATATACGTATGGGAATGTGAACATTACATTATTTTAATTATGGGGCAACTACATAATTACTAGAATTGGGTTGCATCAGTTTACATTTGATAACAATGTAGTATTTTAAATTGTGTTATTTTATAGTTATTTCTACGGATGTATTTAGTGTCTTGCATGTACAATAAATGCATCCCGGCTGTATATATTATTATCATTATTATTATCAATTGTAATTAGACATTAGATCGTAGTATCTGCTAAGAGTGCGATCGATTTTACTAATAAACAATGAGATCAAAAACGATATATGTGGATGCCGGGCGATTGGCTGAATATTCAAAATATTTTAAAGTCTTATAACAAAATTGTGATAAATCGTGTTTCGTTTTTAAAGAACTAACAACTTCTTTTGTGTACAGGGGTAGCTACAAAAATAAAAAAGCTAATAAATTGTTTAAATATTTTTTTAGGACGATTAATAATGCAACTGATGAATCCCTAAATGTGGAGGGTTGGTTGATGACAACCATTTTAAAACAAATTCCAATAGATTTTGTGGTGGATTAACATGTTCTATCAAATCAGTTTGTTAGAAAATGAGTTACTTCATTTAATTAAATGTAATAGTGACAAACAAACTATAGTAATAGAAAACATTCATTATTTTTACGGAACTTCAAAATTTATGGATATTTACATCCAAACATTTTTGAATACTATTCCAACTGTATTCCGTCCACCAAAAGAATATCTTATGGAGCCTGATGTGAATTTTCTTTTACAAAAATTGGACAAATTAATTTTAGAAGCAAATGTTTGGGTGACAGACACATGTCAACTACATTGTATGTACTGAATCAAAAGTATTTTTAAATTATACATTTGGTCAATATTTCAGAATCACGTATTGTTGTCATTCCACGGTGCACAGAAGTTGTTATAGTTATTATATTAATAATAGCTTTCAATGTAGTGTCTGTGGGACCAGTGTTTTTAAAGTATTAGATATTCGGAAACAGGTCCTTAAAACAGCGAAAATATTTAGAAATAATTGGTTGACCCAGCAAATAACATACGGAAATTTAGATTTACAAAATTGTGTCATACACTACAAGGATGTTAGAGACGATGAAAATTTTGAATATTCAGCCAGGGTTAGTTATATATAGTGTGTTGTGTGTTTTAAATATTTATCTTTGTTAAATTGATGTGACATGTTTATAAAATATTATTGTAACTTTAAGGATGCATCAACATGCATCCTGGCTGTAAATATTATTCATAAAGTTTATTGAATCCATTGCTTACAATTATTATTATAAATATTACAAAAATAAGATATACAATGGATATAAATGTTAATATTAATGCCAGGCGGCTAGCTGAATATTGTGAGTATTTTAAACGTTTTATTGATTTGGAGGAATTGGACGATATAGAATATGATGACGATTGGTCATCTTCTTTTAAAAGGTTATATGAACCAGAAAATTGTAAAACGTTTACAGACTTAAAAACTTCTTTCGTGTATAGGGGGGATTATTCGGTTGAATTGGCAAATACTTGGCTATCACATTTTTTAGAACAATTAAGTGGTTTTGATGAGGGATTTATTGATTTTGAAGATTGTTTAATCCAAGAAATTTTCGAAAAAGTACCTTTAGATTTTTTGATAGATTTAATAGTATTTTATGAGGTACCTCTTTTGGAAACACAATTGATTTATTTGATTAAAAAAGATTCAAAAAAACAATTAAGTATTATAAAAGGTATTTATTTTCATTATAAAAATACCGATCTCATGAAACCTTTTTATAAAGCATTTATAAATAATACTGCACTACCACCATCCATATCTTCTAAACCAATTGAATATGTGATGCAATTATCCAATTATAAATTATCTAGAAAAATCAAAAAGGCTACAAGACATATGAGATGGTCAAAGAAATTTGTTTTGGACCAATGTAATTTATGCGAAGATTTTAGAAGTTTTCCTTTTCATAAATTTGGGGAGATTTTCAAGATTACATGGTGTTGTCAGTCAACAATACACGAAAGTTGTTTGAAGTCTACATTTCGAAATAGACTTATTTGTGGTATTTGTGGCCACCATTATTATAAACCAACATTCAATGGAAATGTACTTAAAAACAGAGGAAATATTATTAAACACAATATAATTAAAAGACAAACTTTATATGGAAATTTAGATTTAAGAAAATATTACATTAATGAAAATGTATAGTGCGGTTTAGGAGACTTAAATATTCAGCAGCTGATACTGTATATATATATATTGATCTTTTGTGTGGGTTTTTAGATGTGTTTAAATCATTTATAACATATCATTAAAATAATTTCATGTTTTTATCATATTAATTGTGTTACATTCATCTATTATATATTATTTGGAATGAACCATTGTTATTTAATAAAAAAAAAACACACCCCAGTTCATTACTTCAATTTAAGTTTAAAAGGGGACTTTTAAAAATCATTTAGGGGGCAGATGTAACCGTGTTACATGTATGTGTAACCGTGTTACATGTATAGGTCATGGTAGGCTTTCAGAAGTTGTTAGTGTGTAGATTGCTTATCTATACACCAGATAATAATTATTAGCACGTGACCAGTATAATATATATTTGGTAAATAGATTTGGGAAAGGTCACGTGTTGTCCATCTAAAATATGTATAGGTCATGGTAGGCTTTCAGAAGTTGTTAGTGTGTAGATTGCTTATCTATACACCAGATAATAATTATTAGCACGTGACCAGTATAATATATATTTGGTAAATAGATTTGGGAAAGGTCACGTGTTGTCCATCTAAAATATGATTCGTCGCGGCACGAGCGAGAATCGGAGGGAATGAACTGGGATCTGGAGTTAGGGCAGTTCAGTCCAGGTCTTGAATACACTAAGACGTTTTTATTATAGTACAGCGTAGTAATATTGTTGGATTTTTATATAACTTGTGTATAATTGTTGGACAATTTATGACAATAAAATATGATGAACTGGATGAAGTGGATTTGTTAAATCAGTGGACTCTAATTATAATGTATTTAAGGTAAATATAAATACGTTACAATTATTCCGTCAAACCGACATTTATGATCCCGAGGCAGTTAGCTCAAATTGTCATGAGCAGGCACCAGTGATAGTAACCTTGAGGTTACACGAATGGGAACTACAGAACCCACACACACACGACGGTGCACCCGCAACTTCTAGCGGCTACAATAGCAACACGAATATCATAATGGTCACGTATCTCTCAACTGATTTTTGCAATAGTTGACTATTTCAACTTAAACAATCATGCTAATTATTTTAAATTAAATTTCAATTTCATATCCAAATAAGGAAAACAATGCACCCTGACGTCTACATTGTGAAGAAGTAAAGTAATTGATAAAATGACACATTAGACATCTACTATCAAAAAAAATATTGCTCTTCATCATACATTTATAAGGAACAGACAGGGGGGCCGTTAATATGTGAATGACTTGAAGTGTAAGTCTACATAAATGACTCCTATTTATCAAGGTTGAACAAAATTACGTACTGTTGTTTTGAAGGAGGCAAACAATATTACGTGATAACGTGACCTACATTGTCAGACTCAAAATGTCAGACACATCGCTATGGTCTTGTTTGACTCACTCCAACCATATTTCAAGTAATATTATATCCGGGCTTCTCCATGCCCGGGTGAGCTCATATCCAAATTCCTCGCATCCGCATATTAACAAAACATGTCCGAATGACCAAAACCTATCTTATAATACGATTGTATTTCATGCCTTTTATAATAGATATTTTATGCTTAGGTAAGCCCATACGCCTGTTCTCTGCTAGACAAAACATTACACTAACCTTTTATGACTGTATGACACAGTCCAAATAATACACTTTTAGTTCCTGCTAATATGATTGTGTTATGTATAACGATATACAGGAGACTATTGCATAGGGAAAACAATAATACTATCCTATGCAGTATTACAGTATACAATTCCAGTTTTGACACCTATGATAATATTGTATGTTCCGCATGGAAAAACAGAGAAAAACAGAGATAACATACTGAGATAGTGATACATGTCTACCGTATGAAGGTCCCAGAGAGACGCTGGAGTTAAACACACTAGTAATTATAGACATCACTGAATCTAACCAATCTACTTAAGGTGATGATACACATCCCAATATTGCCTGGCGTTGTACTGTCTTTCCATGTACTTTCTCACACACTGGCAATTAGATGTGTTACATTGTACTCTAGGGACGTAAATAAGCTTTTATGGAACATTCCAACTTTCTCCCCATATAATCTTTGCAGAGAAAGTGGATGTATTGGTCGACAAAAACATTGTTATTAGAAGCTTCTTCCTCCTCTCAGAATAGAACATACTAACAGAACAGGACGGAACCTTACAGAGGATGGCAGTGAAGAGCAGAGGAGAGCAGCGTAGCACACAACAGAGCAAAGCATAATGGAACAGAACAGAACCGTGTGAAGCAGAGCGAACATTATTTTTCCAATTACGTTCGCGCTCTCCTGTAATGTTTAAGGAGTTAATCTGATAGATATTGAGTCAATTCCGATCAAAACTGTTGTAAGATGACTGAAAACGTATATGCATTAAAACTTTGAAAGTTATTATGGATGGGATCGAAAAAGAATAAACATGTGAAATGCATTTAGGTGTCATTTTTGTTTGTAAAAAAGATGGTATCGTCGGCGGAACATACAAAAGCAACAAACTGTTTATTTACCCTGCGATCATAAAGTTTTGAATCTATATTTCTAAAATCGATGGCTTCCTACGTGGAGGCACGACGTTGGCGGTTCCTTGTTGCATAGGCGACTAGAGACCATCTGAACTGATGACTGGAGATGATTGAAAACTGTACGTAAACTCCCGAAGTCCTCCGTGTGATACCGAAGTGGTAGTGCAAGAACTCACTTCTGAAATTATAGAAAACATATATAGTTTTATACATTTTAGGTCGATGGTACAACAGGTCATACAACGTACAAATGTATATCACTCACTCTTGACACCTCATTCCTGAGTCGGATAATGAAAACATTGGTACCATTTACTTGTCTTTGATTTGATACAACCCTTGAGTGGCACCAGAAAGATGAAACACAATCAGGAGCTGAATTTAAAACATCAAGTAAAGAAAACATTAACAATCAGTAGAAGTAGAAAGGGACACGAACATTCATCTACAGCCTAACATAATAATAGCCTAGTATTTGAGCGTTCATTTCGAGTGCGTGAGGTCTCGGATTCGATCCTTGGCCGCGTCATATCATAGACGAAATAAAAATTGTACCAGACATTCCCTTGCTAGACGCTCAGCAAAAAAGGGAAACTGACATCTCTTCTCTCATACTCTCGTGGAGATGGATAACATCAGGAATGATGTGTCGAGAGTGATTAATATAAGTTGGAAAAACTTGTTTTACAATCGACCTTAAATACATTAGTATAAACTAACATAATTATAATGTTGCATAATAAGAAATCTTTCAGATTATCGACGAAAGTTTTACCAGAACATTCGTAAACCAATCGACTTACATGGACTTAATTTCAAAGCACAAGATGCATTTTACACCATTTCATTTCAACTCTATATATAACTATTATTTCTTCAACAAATATCGTTACGTAAAGGCAGTATAGTAATATCATATATACAGACTCTGTATTGTTCCATGTGTATTGAATGAGTTCATTGATGATATGCTAACACATACAAGACATTAAATCGGACTAGACAACATTAACCACATCACAGCTCGAAATGTGATCCTGAGACCAACAAGTCACGTTAAGAGAAATGAACCGCCATGATCAAACTTAATTACTTCACCTTGATTCTCAATAATAGTCTATAAAACCATTACTTTGGACTTCTAGCTGTTCGCAAGATACCTCACATCAAGGCGACGTGATTTAATTAGTATCATACAAATCAAGATGAATGGAAAAGTCTGTTCCTTGATGACAACGATACTGTCAGTAGTTTAGTCGTTAATAGTTTAACATATGTAATACATTTAAAAAAACAGTCACGTATATTCGTATATCGGTTTTAATGGAATCCGCCTTTGACAGATATAATACTGAATGATTAAACGAACAGTATCACGGCAATAGGAAAACAGCGTTTAGAAATTCCAAGATCACAATTCATGCTCCTCGTATGTTTTCAAGAATTAAATAGTGCACTGCTAATTAAATGATGTTGTTGAACACCATGCATATTTGTGAGACAAATATAAATAAGATATGTTTACTTTGTTACCGAAACCTTAGTAACTGTGCAACGCCTATTACACTGTATGTGTTTTAGAAACATCAGAATTCACATTATCGTTACTGACAAATTGGAATGGCTTCCTTGTCCGATTTTCCCATTATCCTTTAGCTAATTTAAAACAAACGTTGCTTTTGGACAGCTGACAGTTGGAGTATCGGCTTTTTGACAATGGACACCTGAACATGCAGCGATCTAGTTATATTTTCCCGTGCTCTGTGCTCGGCTGTTTCAGTTGAGTGTTGCCTCCCTAGTTCGATGTATTTATCTTTTAGAATGGTTTGCAAGACTCATAACAATATGAATACTTTATGAAGTAATACCTAGACCTGTTTTTAAATGGTATAATACACGTACATTGGTACATTTTTGTATTTTATACCCTTCAATCATAACTATACACATGTCGTCGGAAGGTCTCTGTTTTGGTTCCGTTTGTTTGTTAATATTTTCTCTGCAAATTCCCTCAATTGTTTATACCACCGAACACTGCCATCCAATATTCTTCGTTGATGCTTGATTATTGATGCTTCATTGTATATCCAATGACCGTAATATGAGAAATCTAACTTATGAATACAATAGATGGAACGTCTATACAATTTGCCTAATATAATTAACTACTTCTGTTTGTTTTTTCCACCATCCGGACGTATAACAATTACTTTAGAAAAATGGATTTGGAGATACCGAGTTCAAGGGCGGTTCAAAGCAATCTTTGATTGATGGCATTTCAATCACAGGCGGAAGCGTAACCATCTCCCGTTGTATTATAATCATTGAGTGATAGGTTCCATTGTAGTAGGCTTTACCATCCAAATAAAACGTCTCGGCTGTTTGACAGCTATAAACATTACATCAAATATTTACTGATATTTCATTAAAACCAGGAAAGAATAACTACGCATTCGAGCGTATACATATTCTCGTGTGTTCATGTGGTTTCAAGTACATGTACATAACGGCCGGAGAAAGTCGTCCGTACATTCATATATTCAGTGTCGTTTACCATATCAAGTGATTACGGGTGTTCATGTTGATGCAGATTATCTGCTCAACCTACGAACACGTAAATTGATGATTTTTAAATGATAATGACTATAATTATTGTTGTATGTACTGTTGTATAGGTGATGATGAGATGTCGGTTACGTAAAAAGAGCCGTCGATCAAAAGTTTACCATGTATACAGTACTGCAGACCTATATAGATAACACATTTCACAGACCAAATTGGTTTGTGCTTATATATGTAGTATCGTTAGTTCTCACAAGGTCATCGAAACTTCTATTAATCACTGTATATGTTGTGATACCTAGAGTCTAACTTTGGTAGGTCTTGTTTACAATACATGTTTATTACATATGCACTGTACGTAGCTTTATTAGTATGTGCTAATAACATAATAATAATAATAATAACGACTTTATTTATAGTGGATGACATATTTGGTTCTAGACCAATTTTCAATATGGTCCATATAGTCCAAGAGCTGAGGGCCATTTATTTACAATTCTTGTCCAAATCTATAATTGGTATGAATGGAAAGCATATAGTGTCCAGTTTACGAAAACCCATTTCTTACAAAAATCTGCTGTCACAACGCTCAGAAATCCAAGATGGCCGCCAAGATGGCCGCCAAGATGGCCGCCAAGATGGCCGCCAAGATGGCCGCCAAGATGGCCGCCAAGATGGCCGCCAAGATGGCCGCCAAATTTTCAAATTTCACCCCTGTGACATAATATATTTGCTGTAAGTACCAATTCTGTCTTATATCATGTTTTATGTGTTATTTTGATAGGAAACATGTTGAAATACACAAATCAAGCACAAATTATGATGTTTATTCATTGAATATTTGAAAATCATACTTTTATGACGAAAAAATGACGAAAAATCGGTAACATCTGTCATATCGTTTATTATAGTTAATATGGTTGTGGTACTTTTGGCCAAATAACTATCCCAAATAGTTCTAATGATAGTTATACAGTTCTAACAACATCATATTCATTCTACTGTGGTGTGGTGGTGAGATTTTGTAGCATAATTTGTAATAAAGTGGGTGGGGTAATAATTTAACCCCAAAATGAAATTTAGTTTGCCATTCAAAAATTGTTATTTTGAATGGGACATTTTATTGACGTAATATTTAACTGTAATATTAATATTATCCTGTATCTATATGCATGATTTATTTCAATTATAGTAAATACAATTTTTTTTCCAAATAGGAGGGGGGCGTAAATCACCGCTGACAATGACGAAAAGTATGGACCAAATCAGATTTGTCCAATACTGAGTGCCCCATGCGCGCAAAACATACGAATAGCTTGTTTTATCAGGAAACAATCAGCTCTTGTATAGTTTATTACATTTGTAATTAAGCGACCATGCATGTGCCTCCCTTGAATCTAAGATGGCCTCCAAAAATGCCATTTCTTTGGTCAAATGTTAAAATCGTTTAAAAATAGTGGGTATGCTACGGTTTTCGCCTTTTGTACCTAACACTGCTTAGTATACATATGTTATATGCTGTATTGATGTATCTCAACACTTCTGGTCAAACTTATTCTGATTGTTTTGAGTTCAGTACACCTATTTCCGGCTCTATGAGGTATACCAACCATTGATGGGCTCTGTATATATGCCTCTATGAGGTTCTTTGGACTTCTGGATAACAACCTTTTCTGATTCTCTGAGATACCTTACACAATCGGGTACTGCCTCTATGTAGTACTTGCAGTCATTCCTGGCTGGCTGTGGTACATACCACTTCCAGGTACATATATTTCTGGCTCTACTAGGTACCTTACACAGCTGGAGACAGCCATATATGACTCTGAGGTACCTAACACTTCCGGGTATATGCATAACTGGCTATTCGAGATAGCTTTCACTGCCAAGTACAGCCAATTCTTGCCCTCTTTGGAACCTAACATAGACTCTACAAGGTTCCTATCAATTTGAAGTCTAACCATTTCTGGCCCAATGAGGTACCTAACACTGCTGAGTAAAACCTTTTATGGTTCTATGAGGAAACTTATCCTGCCTAGGACGCCCATTTCTGACTCGCTGAGGTACCTAACAGTGCCAGGTACAGTCAGATCTTGTTCTCTGAAGTACCTACCACAGCTGGATGCAGCAATTTCTGGGTTTTCGAGGAACCTACCACAGCATGATACGGTCATAATATATTATCTGGATTTCTGAGGTACCTACCACAGCAGGTAACAGCCATATGTGGGTTTCTGAGGTACCTACCACAGCATGAAACAGCCATATCCAGGTTTCTGAGGTACCTACCACAGCATGTAACAGCCATATCTGGGTTTCTGAGGTACCTACCTCAGCAGGATATACCATTTCTGGGTTTCTGAGATACCTACCACAGCATGAAACGGCCATATCTGGGTTTCTGAGGTACCCACCACAGCATGAAACAGCCATTTCTGGGTTTCTGAGGTATCTACCACAGCATGAAATAGCCATATCTGGGTTTCAGAGGTTCTTACTACAGCATGAAACAGCCATTTCTGGGTTTCTGAGGTACCTACCACAGCATGAAATAGCCATATCTGGGTTTCTGAGGTACCCACCACAGTCGGATACAGCCATATCTGGGTTTCTGAGGTACCTACCACAGTCGGATACAGCCATTACTAGGTTTCTGAGGTACCTTCCACAGCATGAAACAGCCATATCTGGGTTTCTGGATACTCACCACAGTCGGATACAGCCATTACTGGGTTTCTGAGGTACCTACCACAGTCGGATACAGCCATTACTGGGTTTCTGAGGTACATTCCACAGCATGAAACAGCCATTACTGGGTTTCTGAAGTACCTTCCACAGCATGAAACAGCCATATCTGGGTTTCTGAGGTACTCACCACAGTCGGATACAGCCATTACTGGGTTTCTGAGGTACCTACCACAGTCGGATACAGCCATTACTGGGTTTCTGAGGTACCTTCCATAGCATGAAACAGCCATTACTGGGTTTCTGAGGTACTCACAACAGTCAGATACAGCCATTACTGGGTGTTTGAGGTACCCACCACAGTCGGATACAGCCATTTCCGAGTTTCTGAGGTACCTACCACAGCATGAAACAGCCATATCTGGATTTCTGGGGTACCTACCACAGCATGAAACAGCCATATCTGGGTTTCTGAGGTACCCACCACAGTCGGATACAGCCATTTCCGGCTTTCTGAGGTACCCACCACAGTCGGATACAGCCATTTCCGAGTTTCTGAGGTACCTTCCACAGCATGAAACAGCCATATGTGGATTATTTCTGGGGTACCTACCACAGCATGAAACAGCCATATCCGGGTTTCTGAGGTACCTACCACAGTCGATACAGCCATTTCGGGGTTTCTGAGGTACCCACCACAGTCTGATGCAGCAATTTCTGGATTTTTGAGGTACCTACCACAGCATCAAACAGTTATTTCTGGGTTTCTGAGGTACCCACCACAGTCGGATACAGCCATTACTGGGTTTCTCAGCTACCCACTACAGTCGGAAACAGCCATAACTTGGTTTCTGAGGTACCTACCACAGCATGAAACAGTCATTTCTGGGTTTCTGAGGTACCTACCACAGCATGAAACAGCCATAACTTGGTTTCTGAGGTACCTACCACAGTCGGATACAGCAGTTTCTGGGTTTCTGATGTACCTACAACAGCTGGATATAGCCATTTCTGGCTCTCTTTGGTACCTTTCACCGGCAGAAACATCATTTTCTTGCTCTCTTGTGCATACACCACTGCCGGTTACATTCATTTCTGGTTTTATGATGTACCTACCATTGCCAGATACAGCCCTTTTTGGCTCTATAAGGTACCTTGTACTGCTGGGTAAAGCCTATCCAGGCTCTATGGGCTCTACCTAACACTGCTTAGTCACCTATTTTTGGTCCCACCAGGTATCACCCACCACTGCATACAGCCTTTTCTGGATCAATAGCGTGCCTTACACTGCATGAACCAGCCATTTATCCGGTAATATTGGAATTATCTCCTAATCTATACTGCAAAGCCACGTATTAATTAAGAAGTCCACTGAAGTCCAAACCCATATCAATTCTTTCTCAGCCATCCCATGTCAAAAAACAATAACTTAAAACTACTCATGTGATACAACTATAATGATATCATTGAATGCGATGCAATATTACTGTTACACATACATTGTATTTGTATTTAGTTACACATATTTAACGAATCAAGTACAATTAATGGAACCAGTATAGCTCAGCTAGCTGGTTTACTGAATGACCCACCCACTTTTTAGTGACTACTTTTTCTATTGGTTAATTATATGGTTTTTGAGCTATTTATTTGTAATTCCTTTATATAGCCTGATCATATATAAAGTAAGAATCGAGATATATACATACGTGTGTTTTTTTTTCATTGCATAACATACATTACATGTATTTCTAAACAATTTTGACGCGTTGGCCATAACAATGACCGTAGCCTTACCAAGCTTGGTAAGGTCATCATTCTGCATATTGTAGATACAATATACTAGTGTCATTGACACATTCAACCTTATTCAGTATCAATAAGTTTACTAAAAAATGTTATTGGCCATACAAGTAAGTTTCACTCTTCTAACTTGACCTTTGACCATTTGGTGGCCATCTTGGATTTCTGAGAGGCACATGCATGGTCTCTCAAGTAATTCTTCTGAACTTGATTAAATGGTAATGAATTAATTAAGCTAACAAAGTGATGATACTTTCCTGGCAAAACTTTTTTGGAACCTTTTTTGGCACAGGGACATTCAATATTGGACACATTTTAATAATCTGATGTAGTCCATATTTCGTCATTGTCAGCGGTGATTTACCTCATTCTTATATTTGGAAGCAATATGTCAATATAGTACACTTGAAATAATACATGCATAAAGACACAAAATAATATCAATATTGCAGTTATAATACGCCAATAAAATGTCCCATTCAAAATAACAATTTTTGAATGGCAAACTAAATTTCATTTTTGGGGTTAAATTATTACCCCACCCACCTTAATACAAATTAGGCTTCAAAATCTCATCACCACACCTTAGTAGAATGAATGTGATGTTGTAAGATCTGTATGACTACCACTAGAACTATTTGGGATAGTTATTTGGCCAAAAATACAACAAGCATATTAACTATAATAAACGATATGACAGATTTTACCGATTTTTAGTCATTTTTTCGTCTTAAAAGCATGATTTTCAAATATTCAATGAAAAAACATCATGATTTGTGCTTGATTTGTGTATTTCAACATGTTTCCTATCAAAATAACACATAAAACATGATATAAGACAGAATTGGTACTTACAGGATGTATATTATGTTACCGGAGTGAAATTTGAAAATTTGGCGGCCATCTTGGCGGCCATCTTGGATTTCTCAGCGTTGTGACAGCAGATTTTTGTAAGAAATGGGTTTTCGTAAACTGGACACTATATGCTTTCCATTCATACCAATTATAGATTTGGACAAGAATTGTAAATAAATGGCCCTCAGCTCTTGGACTAATATCAACATGGGATATATACAATCATTTACAGGAATACATGATAATTATGAGCAAAAGAAAAACATAACAGAAAAACTCTTGGAGTCAATAATAAAGATGCAAAAACAAACCAAAAACACAACAGCACAATGTTAATGTAATGGTAAATAATTATGACATACAAAATTCAACAATGGAATTTGTAAATATAATTAATAGCGTAATGTTGTGAAACATGTAAATGTTACATCATGTGGCCAGAGTACATCCACTGTAGATAGGAGTTTTTGAATTGTTTTATTTTTTTTTGAAGTACGTATTTGTTTTGGGATGACATTCCAAATGACTGGCCCTGAATAATTTAAGGACTTGCGATAGAATTCGAGCCGTGGTTTAGGAATTGTAAGTTCAAAATTTTCAGTTGATCTAAGCTGGCGATCTGAGTGTTGGCAGTTTTGGTTAAATGTGAATTTCGAATGAAAGTATTCTGGTCAAATTTTATTTAGTGACTCGTATATTGAAACATAATAGTTTCAATATACGACGTACCGACAGAAATATCTAATAACGTATTCAGAGTATCAAAACCAGCCAATCAGCAACCAGCGAGTAGAAGTGTCCTGTTTGTACATGTTTTATGCAGAAGACGAATGTTTTACTAATCTGCATTTTGTCATATAATTTACGTTTAACTTCATGCTTTTCCTACACGTTCCATTCATCGTATGCCACAGAAGAAACATCAATGTCAACAATGACAGATCTTTTGTACGATATAGATGTAGAAGGTTAACGCAGTATCCCGGATGTAGTATTAATGAAATAATGGTATTTAGAATATAACCTACATTACGAGCCAATGAAAACGCCGCATTTTCGCGGTTAAATGAAAATTTAATCATTAAAATGTTCTCTTAACAGACTTGACGTCTTGCGTTGGCGCTAATTTCTATCGGCCAATCAGAATGCAAAATGTTATATACTAAGTTAGTTAGAACATATTAAGTAAATTTTAATGACTAAAAAGGCCTCGCTTCGCTTCGCTCGCTCCGCCCTTTTTTTAATCATTAAAATTTACTTAATATGTTCTAACTATAACTTAACATCAAAATAGGTACATTTCACACTGTGCTTAACTTCATTATTAATATCTAGTGCACACTAGGTATGTTACTAGGAGAATGCTTTGTTGTTATTTTTACTTTTGCTACATATTAACGAGATGTTATGTTGTTTCCAGCCCAGTCACAATCGTCGCATGCAAATTGCAATTGATGTATCCATTTAGTCTGATTGGGGACTCTAGACACGGATAATGATAAGATAATGATAGCTATATGTCTACTTGTTCTGGACAATATGTCGTCTGGAACGCTAGAACATCATTACATCAAGTGTAATAATACAGGGTAGACCTAAACATAGAATATTAAATATACTTACCACTGTATTAGTATGCATATGATTAATGTGGTGTTACAATGTAACAATGATCCAAGACGACAACATGGCCTTCATAACAAAGATGAATGTATCAGACAGGAACAAAATTATCATTCAGCAGGCGCAAGTAATGTGCCCAAAAGTACACCAACAGAGACATGCATTTAAGTTATATAAAGGTCGTTTCGATGGGTAGTTTAAGTGCATTATTTCTGTGCATAAGCGTCATATGGGATAGATGCCGCTATTGGCATTGGAGCACGTAAATTGGTCAAAATGTTTGGGCATGAAGACGTTAGATGAATTCGGAACCTTATTGTCGAATATCAATCTCTCTGCTACTATTTGAAACGGCTTGGGAATTTCAGATGGTTTCAGCACCGGATATCCGATTTCCATAATATTAACATTTCAAACACGACATAATCTGTCCAAACTATACCGGTTTACTCAAGTTTGCTATTTGAATGCCTTGCGTTAATAATGGAATAAATTTATGAGTAACGCTGCTGAACTTTAAATATACATTCATGAAGTAAGGGAAAACTTAGCTTCTACTTTATTAAACAAACTGGATAACTGTTTAGTACATGTTACAAGAAAGTCGCCGGATATGTCGGTGTTTCAATTTTCTGAGTTTAACATGATTTTGTTTTACCGTGGCATTACCTATGGCCATGATCTCTTCATAAAGCTGTCATGGAATGGTTTAGCATACACATTGGACTCATATAATCAAGTGTCCCTTTAATCTTGAATTGAATTAATCAACAGGAGTGTGATTTTAAAATTGCACAGCAACATTTTATTCCTTTACATTATCATTCCCATAATGTAATATTATATTAAAATGTTTCATGTTAGGTCGTGTATAAAGGATAAGCCAACCGATTGAAATAATTTGAATACTGCTCGTTATTTAATCAACAAACCAAATGAGTGGTAGTATTAATTCTAGTATCTATAAAGTAATGATTTAATTAAATTGTTACAAGCATTGATTAATTCAATTGTGTCACAAATTATTCTATCAATGACTCGTATTGGAAGTGTCAACGTGGTTTAGAATGAATGAAATCCTTTATCCGGCAAATAAAAAATGTTCTTTCCTAAAGGGTCTGTTGTACGCGTTGCTCCGTGACATCTCCCATATTAACCACAGACACACACAGCTACATAATTTTGTAAAAGAACATTTCTACAAACATTATGTTGACGTTATCGTAACATTGAAGAGTTCAGAAAAAACATTATCCCCCAAGCGACTGCTAGTCGTACTAACATGGTACTTTATTCAGCATTTTAATGTCTGGAATATCAACCACTGTCTAGAGGTACACATTAATCATAAAATCGATACATGATCGATTACAGGACATTTTAATGAGCTTAGACACGACAGTAGTATACTGTAACCACATGGACGATGTCTTCTTACAGCTTTGCACCATGAGACTAATGTTAACGACGTCTAATTGAATTACCCCAGATATCACGGTGATTCCTGCGTCTAGTACAAGGTTATCCATGTAGACAATGTCTAGGGTGATATATAATAGTTAGTAAGGTTGTAAAACAGCGAACCACTGTGAAGTATCGTAAGGAAACCAGCTTAATATTGATGTGTGTATACGTAGTGCATTTAGTAATTATAGACAGTATAGTTTCCACTCCAGATTACCCATACACACGCGACTGTTGCCGATCGTTATTGCTCATTACACAAGAAGGGTGACATGGTCTTATTTCGCTGACCCGAGTATTAGTACACTATGAGGAAGAAAAACGTCAGTAGTCTAATGTCTGAAGCCATATTTTGACAGGAATCATGCTTTGAGCAGTAACTTATGCTATGTTCACACAAAACATAAGCCATTGGTCTTGTAGATAAAATTACATGTATTATCTTTTATCAGAACAAAGGTCGTTACGATTTTCAATCGTTATTGTTTTATTTGTAAACGATGTTCAACTGCCCAGACCGGGAGTACTAACTTGATATTTTTCAACCTCTAAAAACTTTTTGAACATGACCAATTGAAAATAATTTAATGGAATTCTGGTTGTACCCTTTTACCATTCGTCCTACTGCTGGACAATGTCAGAAGCTTACAGAATGTTTACACACTACATTACCAATATATGTAGTGTCTTGTCTGGCCTTTAAATAAAAACAGCTGACATATTAGGCTAACACAGTCACCTTGTATTCGTCAGAATATAAAAGTATTGCCATCTTAAAAAATCAGACATAGGTTAACTCAATAAAGTCGGAACTTTCGTATAAATCTGTCATCTCATCAGTTTATGTTTACAACTTCCTAACGCCAATAAAATATTAAAGTGTTTGACATGAATGGCTGATAAGACAAATGGAGGAGGTTGGTTTACTGTTTCTATCAAATATAAACTTAGAATCTGGATTATTGTCTTCTATAAGAATTCCCGCTTGTGGCGATCCGTCAGGAGGTATACACGGTTATAGGATTTGATGTTTAACATATTACAACAGTAATTGTTTGACCGTATAAATGATTCAGGCTAGACTTAGGTAATGTTTTTACGTGTGGTTCAGCTAATTAGGATATATTACATACAGGGTGTCTCAGAAAAACGGGGACCTGCCTAAAACGCTTATTTAATATTTAATGAATTCGACTGTTTTTTTGTGAGAGTGTGTAAAAGTGATATCTTCTTCTAAAAAAGGTACTTATTAATATGTTTTGCCTCAAACCAGGAAGCGACGTCATCATTCTACCTATGGTGTTATTTCCTGTTTTCTTTGCTGACTTACGTGGAATATTTCATCATTTGATAAGACATTGTTGTCTGATTATTCATTTTGAAAAAAACAAGGTTTTAAAGTCACAGAGGTGATGGAATTTTCGGAAAATCTAAGAACTTTGAAATGCAATATTTAAAGGGGGGAGAATATGGTGAGTTTACCTTAAAAAGGAAAGCAGGCAACCTTCAACATATTCATTAACATTCACCAAAGAAGCGAAATATCAATATTAAATTATTATTATTGAGATAACTCAACAAGAGAGCTTACTTAGAAGCAAAAGGTAATAAGGTGCACTTTTATCCAATAAACAGTTCATAGATATATATCAGAGTCATTTACTATGTTAGCATTTGAAAGAAAGCAGAACCCACTTATTACAACAAATCAGCAGCAAAAACATAATACTTCACAAAAAGTACTGACATTTGACCTCGAACCTAAGGGCAAGTGGCCTAGATATAGCTCAGACATGAGCCCTATAGTGAATCTGTTTCCTATACATGATGAACACTAGTCTTGAATATGGGACACCTAAGATGTCATTTGGGGTCAGCATGTAAATATATACAACAATGTCTTGTCAAATGATGGAATTTTCCAAGTAAATTAGCAAAAAAACATGAAATTACACCATTTGTAAAATGACGACGCCATTTTCTGTTTTAAAGCAAAACATACCAATAAGTACTTATTTTAGGCGTAGCGATCACTTTTACACACTCTCACAAAAATTCAGTTAAATTCATTAAAAATTAAATAAGTTATAAGTGTTTTAGTCAGGTCCCCGTTTTTTGGGACACCCTGTATATTGACAGAAGTGCTTAATATAGTATGAAACGCATAAACCGATACGTATTCGAAACAAACCTACATGTAAATATAAAAATATCACAAAAATACTGTTATCTTTCATGTGAAAACAAATAGCGAAATAATATTATCCAACTAGTGTGAGAACAGGCCCCGATCTCCCGAAGCATCTCAAGTAGAAATCTCAGCTCAAAGTGAGATTTTGCTCAAATCAGAGTATGAATGTTAGATACATCCGAAGATCGCGATCTTGACATTTTACCGTAATAAACTCAGAATAATGTGTCTGTTTCTGTGATGCCAATTTCGAGTGCAGCCTTCCATGGAAATTACTTCAAAGTTAAATGACAATATGTGAGATAAGATTTAGCTCAAATTGAGATCTTTCTGGAGGTCGGGGCCTGATGTGCATCCGACCACAACGTCAACAGCGTTTGTTTCTTATATTAATATGACCCAATAACTATGGTTATACAATGTAAGAAAAAATAATCCGCTATTGGTTGTTTTTTTTAGAAAAAAGTTTCTGAAACTCGTCACGGAAACAAATACTCGCTTGTGCCAAATTCCCTTTATATTTTACCATTTCTCTCTATATTTTACTAATTTCGCTTTATAACTCAGTGTCATTTCGCCAGATCGCATTAACTAATGACGTATTCATTATGCAGTCCACGCAGTCTATCACAGCCACCAAAACCATTTTACCATCGCTGGATCGATCTAGAACATTAAGTATACAAAATCTCCCCAGGAAAATAACACACTAATTTATATAAACATGTAATTACGGTCCTTCAAGAAATTTGCACTAATTCAAGTGTAAAAAGGCAAATCGGAAATGGGCATTGATTTTGTTTTGCGTCAAGTGGATTCAAAAGTACAAATGCGATTTTTCGACAAACACGTTATACATTTAACATAACGTCGAAAAGGGTTGTTTTCACCTAACTGTATAATAAAATAATTTGAAAATAATAAAAAAAACAAATAAAGGTAACTATTGCGGAAGATGAGCCAAGATTTTACTCTTAGCTACATGTATTCATTTAATTTTGAATATAATGGTACTATAATTGGCTTAATTGGAAAAATACGTTGAAATTAGAACGTTACGAGGGGACAATTATGGGGCCAAAATGACGCGCTCATGAAAATATTGATTTTTTCTCACTATACGGCGAGATAAAAACCATATTCAATGAAAACAAACAAATATCCTCAATTCATCAGAAAGTTGATACAGTAAGGGATACAAGCGCACCGCACGCATATTGGTCCTTACAATGCATTAGCGTATTTCGACCACAGAACCTAATGTTAGACAACATCATATACATTTATACCAGTTTGTTGATTGCAATTTTCAAGACAAAATCTACAAACTACATGTATGCAGTTTTCCAAGATATAATTATATATATTTAAAATAGTTTAATACATACCTGGTTGAAATATATAATATAAGTGCCAATGCAGTAGCCGTTGCGTCTCGTAACAATTAGAATGCTCCATTTAACAACCCTATAACTTAAACTTAACTAAAACATGTTTTAAGGGGACCAGTGGCATGAACATACATGTTACCATATGTTGCATGACGATAACTTATCAAATGTAACCACGCACAGCCGCTTCCATACTTCATACATATTTCATTTTTAATATAATTTCGTTTAAATTCGTTTCATTAATGCTGAAGGAAACAACTGCCCAATTGTGACCAGAGCCGCGTTCTTATTTATCGTACATAAACCCTGTATGCAGATTTTCATTAAGAGATTAATTCATTATATCCATAGCCTACTCACTAACAAGGCAAATGGTTTATCGAGAGTTTTGTAAAACATAAGGTAGCGTATTAAAAAAATCAGTAATATGGCGTGCGAGGTTAAAACTAATAAATAACATAGATACAGGTACACGCTTTTATGTGAAGTTCATTTTGTAATTATTTGTAACTTTTATTTGGAAAAAAATAACATGAGCATGTCAATACGAGTATGTGAACATATCTGAATAATCAAGTTAAATATGCTTACTGTTTGTTTGCAATGGTAGGCTGACTTCAACGAGAATATAAACAAGGAATTCTGCGTGTTACACGCAACGTTGCTTTAAGAACAATCATACGTTTATAAACAAAAACATGTATTTGTGATTAAGGAAAACAAGTTGTCGAAATATAACCTGATATAGTGTTAATGTAACAAATATTGGCACGCCATATCACCGACAAAGGCGTTCCGAATATGCAAATAGCAACATTAATGTACGTCTATAGATTTGATTACCGTGTACGTTATTTTAGGCGGTTAAAACCTTATTATTTTAACCATTCTACCAAACATGTTAAAATGTACAGCTGCATTCGATGAATATAGGTTACATGTAAGTGTACAATTTTACTTTAAGGTTGTTTACACATTCAATAGAAAACATTTCTGGATTTCATGCTATTGCTACATGTATACTGCTGATTGTGTTTTCTCTCCTAAATATGCGCTCTTCAAATATATATTCATGTAGTTTTCCGACAGAAGGATCATTTCAAACGTTTCGACGTATGACTGTAGGAATATGATTTAAAAATATGCATAATACGCATTGGTCAAATTGTGAAGAATATTGGATATGTTTGATACATTATTGTTGCATGTGTAATTGTGTGTTAAATTGTACATGTTTAATTTATACTCGGTGTAATTGGTATCTGTCTTCATTTGCCGTAGTATACGTGTCATTGCATATTATACCAATAAAAGTTAATATCATTAAAATTTTTAATGTATTATCAAAAATTACTAAACGGCCATTTATATCTAATACAATGTCTTTATTACATTTTGTTGCAATTAGCGTACTGTTGCATGTGTAAGTAACCATGTGTATTATGTGAAATGTACCGACATACTATAAAGTTAAAGTACTTGAGAAATGATTAATCATATTTCGATGGAAAACGAGGAGTGTTCGATATGTATTGTCACTGTCCTTTGCATTTTTCTATGACACTATTTAGAAGGATTCCACAATTACTGTCTAAAAGGTTTATGTTTCTATTCTATACATGTATCTAGAATATTACATAGCCTTTTGTCAACAATTAAGTAATTTATTGAACTTAGAAGAGGGTATATTCGAGGACACTGGCCTTATGTTCATTTTAAGCTAAATTTGTGCCATCTTTGCAGTAGTTGTTTAGAAAAGTAAATGTCAGTATTCGTTAAACTGCAACATACGATACGATAACTGGATTCTTATATTTCCATTAGAACTTTAAATCAGAATGAAATTATTTGTTGTCTACGAGTAAGACGGTCAAGACAAGGGAGATCACTCTAATTTATACCAAATGATGCTTGTTGGTTCACGCACCAATAACTTCATATCAATTATACTTTGATCGCAAATTTTCCCCAGAAATCAATGTTAATGGTTTATGACTTACATATATGTATGATATGTCAAATTCCAATCAATAAGATATTCGAAAATTTTCATTGAAAAATAGCATGCTTTTTTTACTAATTTTGACACCTATGTTCGCGACTTGGAAATGCTCTTATTTTGTTCCAAAATGGCAATCAAGTACAGCAAATCATGTTTTTATCGAAGGAATTTACATTATTTACGGTATAATAGTGTTGGAATAAGATTATTTCCCGAAAGGGAGTTTTAATCGACGGTTATTCGCAAAAAGTGGCAATGTCTATTACTAGCTCTTTGATAAGAGAATAGAAACAACATTCCGGTAATTAAATTTTATTGATTTTTTTCACGAAATATTGCGGAATTGTTGATGGTTCCAGAAATGTAAAAAGATTTAAAGATATGAACGAATTTTTTTAAATGTGACCCAAGTGACAATACATATCGAACACCCCTCGTATGTTCTATTTTCACTGTTGGTGCGATTTATTAGTCTAACGTCTGCAGTCGTGAGAATAAATTCAAAATGTAGATACCAAAAAATACTTGAATTGACATTTATACATTCTAATCTCCATACCACATAGATTATTATTACGTTATGTTGTCCGACAATATAAAATTTAATCTAAAATGTTGTCGTAAATTGAACAAACAATGATTGCGTTCTTATTTCTGAAATGTCAAACAAGTATAATAAATGGCAGTCACGACTTTAATATGAATTATGATTTTAATACCGTTATTCTAAAATTGGTTATCTCGTACCAATATGCTGTATTATTTTATTATGTGATTAGGAATATAATCATCCAGATGGGTGTATTATTTACAAGTAAAAAGCGTGAGACAGACTACCATATCAAACTGGTACATGTATGCGTGGGCACGTGAGTTTATCGTCCATAAATTTACAGTCAATATGTTCCTATTTCAGTTTATGATTCACGTAAATATAATATTCTACGATGCACAAAAACATAATTTGTCAAATCTAGAGCTGGTTCTGCATTAGGTCTATATGTATGAAACAACTAAGCAAGCGTGATTGATTCAATATTTTGATAGAGTAGTAGTTCCATTTGCATGCGCCTATTGCTCCTATATATGTTGCATAGTTGTTGAACTTTGTGCTTTAGAAATTGACGATCTAATGTAGCAATACTTGTTTTTTCGAACTAGGCATATAACAACTAATTTCCACGTAACCATGTATATAAATCCGCCTCGATAATCTAGTGGTAGAATGTCTCCATCAAGAGCGAAAATTCTTATGTTATTTGACATGCCTCAACACACCAAACAATTAATAGATAATACACATAACAAACGAACAAAGTCGTTATTTGTACTGATATATCTTCCGTGCGTGACGCTAAAGATATATTATAGGTTTGTTCAAGTGCCATAATTCCTGGGTTTGTTGACCGGCCGCACAAACAAATAATAGATAATCGGAAATTGAAGGCAGCATTCAATTTAAACAGACGAGCACAGAAAACATAGAAACATCGCATACGCCAATTACATGGCACAATGCCCTACTCATAACTATACGAAAACAAGTCGTTATAAAGGCACCGAAATATCTTCCTTGTGTGAGGATAAAGATATACTATAGGTTAGTTCAAGGTAACTTCTGGTTCGCCCGATGTATTAAATTGTATTGTATTGTCAGGATATCGTGACTGGATGGACTCCATTTTATTGAAATTCTGACAACTAATGGGACTTAAACATAATTTAAAAACACTCTGTGTGAGATACTTTATTTAATGATTTATTTAGATTCTCAGAAAAGTTTGTACTAAGACGCTCATGACCACTTTCCCTAATCTATAGCATTACAAGATATCCCGGAAAACATAAAACATAACACATATATTTTACATTGTTTAATGACTCTTCTATAGCGTACTATAAATTCGTAGGAATACAATTACATGGATTAGTTAAAATTAAATTTCGTGATCTTTTGAAAGTTTCGTTACAAAAGAAAACAGGTTACCAACGTTTGGTATATGGTTACAAAATTCATGAAGATTTGTTCCCTACGAATTTATATTATATTACAATTGATATCGGTCATATACTTATGGGGGCAGCCTACATGTATGTATAAAATACGTTACAAAATAAATTATCTGACTTTGCTAGTATGCTTTACCACAAGTCATATAATCAAGTTTGCAATACCACGTGGCTCTGACATCAATAAAGTCATCAAATCCAAGACGCAATTTGACGACGTTAGCTCCGCTTCGAAAACAAAAACAGCCATACGTTTTTTATTTCCTCGACGATTGTTATGAAACATACGTCAGTCTAAGGAGAAAATGACATGTAGGATCTCTTTCAGCAGTAGGAGAATTTCTTTGCAACACCATGTGAAACCTTCGGCGTGGTTTGAATGCAGCGGGCCACAGTTTTAAGCCGTCTTCTTTTCCAATGCTTCCAAAGGTGCTGGACAAACGGATCGCTGCTGATAGAAATCCAATAGTTCCGCTTAGGTTGGCATTGATTTTATAAACCTGCAATATTTGACCAGTATTTTCGTCATCCGCGGTTGACAAATTTCTTCTTGAATCATTATGATGTATTTTGTGATGCCAGATGCATTTGGTAATGATACACTGTAATCGCAACACACTAATCAAACACCTACATTAGGTAAAGCCTCACAAATGTCAGAAACATCCTGCAACCGAAGATAATAACAAAAACAAACACGTAAAAAACAAAATTTAAATCGTAATGGAAGTGCTCGCTACATGCAAATACAATGCATTTAAAATGAAAAGAACACCACACTATTGAGTCTCCAAATAGAAATATATACTTTGAATGCTAATAATTAGCCATCAAGTGAAAATGATATTTTTGATAGAAATACATTGATGATGTTTTTCGTCAGGCTTCATTGTAATATACTATATGTGATATACTCTCGTTGTCGAATGGCAAATCCATTTAGTAATGAATGACACGGCATTGAATTAGAACGAAAACTATAGATGTAGAACTTCTTTAAACAAAATGACCCTCAACAAAAACGATTAAAATATAATTCGTACAATCTGAAATAAAACAGATTGATTAGTAATATATGTGTTCACTTGGTGTTATGTAATGATTTAGGAGTTTTGTAATGATTTATCCAAAGTATACTAGATTTATGAATGATGTGGTTAATCTAATGGTTCAGGTCATTGTACAACTACCTTTGACATTCTATTAAATATTGTCACATAATTCACACGAATGACACAAATGCAAAATGTATGCCATTTATGAACGTTTCATAATCATATTCAATACGTAATTACTGTTTGTAGAAACTCATTTATGTTTCATTATATGTATAATAAATTGAACCTTATCCGAAGCTTACATAAATATGCCTACAATTATATGCTTTCTAAAGCCATAGAAAAAAGCGTGTAGTAACAGCTGCTTAACAATAAATGCTTGAAACTTTTTGCTGCATACAATACCTGATATAATACATGTAGTATGCGGATATTAATTGGCTCCAACTTAACTGTGTTAACCTAAACTAATAGTTGATTTCTTGTGAGTATTTAACTGTGGTTTTTTCCTAAAACTCAACAGAAACTACCATTGGTTCCCTTAACAGCAAGTCTCACAATTGAAAACCAAATGCGATAACCGTCGAAATAAAACTTTTATATGGGTCTATTATTTGACTCGACATTATCACTAACGTGGTCCTTTAGTGAGGCTTAACTGTAGTAGGGTTCACAATCTTACAAGTGTAATTAAAATGGAATGTTACGTTATATGAAAAATATTACATAATTTATTTGGTTCATTTTGTTTACCCAATACGACAAGGAAACAATATTTTGCCTAGTAACAAATGTAAACAAAAATGACTTCATTCGTATCATGTATGTTTGGACCGAAAATAATATAGCAAGTTATAATATATCACTTTTTTACATTCCTTTTATATTCTAGACGTTCTACATATAAATAATATTATCAATGATATTTATCGAGTGTAACAACAATACAGATTGTATAAGAGTTGAAACATCTATTTTTAGATATGAACCTCCATATATATCCAAATAATCTAAAACGTGTATATATTTACAAAACAATTAGCAAAACAATTCAATTGGTACAAAATGGCAAGCTGTGTAATATCACGAAATCGATGACGTTGTCAATGAACTCCTATTAGTGGCAACGTCCCGTATCCCAGTTTCGCACTAATAAATTGTGTAAAGGAAATCTGGTCGGAAATGACTGAACAATGCTCCCTTGCGGATCTTCTTCATTACTGCACACTGATTATTTTTTTCGAGGGCTGTATATTTCAAGGACTATGATCAAATGAGGTCTAAATTACGTAGGTTATAAGTCATGGATGGGAAACCTCTGTTACGTTTTTAAGGTGTCAATTAATTGTGGGGATATGATTACTAGGTCAAAGTCAGCGGCAAAATCAACGGAACTAAAGATGAATTTTTGTACCCAATGTCCACCAGGTCATTTTCGTTTAGATTTGTAAATCCTATTTTGTGATGACATTAAATGTTAGTGTTAATTCAGTAATTAAAATTATTAGAATAAATACAATTTAAAAATATCGTTTTATTAAACATAATTGAAATCAGGTGTATAACAGGGTGAGTGTAATATATACGACTACAGGCGTATAACATCGTGTATGCGTGGCATACCAAATCACAAATTAAGGCGCTGAGAGGATACATGAAATGGAAAAGGCAATGCTCAGTAATTGTATAACTTTTTCGTTTACTGAGATAACTACAATCATTGACAAGCTGATATCAAATGCATCTGGGATTAT
This sequence comes from Spisula solida, assembly GCA_947247005.1. Taxonomy (NCBI): domain Eukaryota; kingdom Metazoa; phylum Mollusca; class Bivalvia; order Venerida; family Mactridae; genus Spisula; species Spisula solida. The sequence continues at coordinate 40,862,674 of OX365959.1, read as the reverse complement.
CGGTTTCATGGCAAATGCGTTGCACAAAATGAAAACCAGTTCTCTATTTAAATTACTGATAAACAAGAACACTAGATTCAATGATTTCCGTAGGCATTTTAATTCGTGAAAGAAAGGATTTATGGGTTTATTCCTTGTAATGGAAACTTGTACATGTATGACATGTATTTCGGAGTTCGAAAGATAAATTATTTAAATTAAAGACTTTGCCTAGTTCACAATAGCAATAATACTTCATGAATTCAAAATAAGAAAAGTGGTCTTATTGATTGTAATTCTTAAAACATGGCATTCAAATACCAAAGGTTATCAGATAACTTGAACATGCAAGTAAAAACACTCCTTCGTAATTTATGTTCTAGCTGTATTGAAGTATTTTAATAGAAACAAAACATCTGTTATTCTGTCGAAGAATTAATTTACCCGAGAACATTTTGACGTATTGCAAGCCTCGTTTTGGAACGTTTTATTTGCTAGATAGGAAACTTCATGATACATAGCGTGTTTATACAGTAACTTGTGTGTCACCAGTTTTGAGATGTAAGTGGTGATGACATTGGAGTACATGTACGGAGGACAAATTACTGTAAGTCTTGTTACATGTAGATAGTCACTGTAAACATTTGACACACTGTCCAGTATTAACGGAAAACGATCGCAAAACGCTTTCACGCGGAACAAAAACGCTGGCGGTACTGTAGATAGTTACTGGAAACATTCGACACACTGTCAAGTATTAACAGTAGCAACACGAATGTCATTATAGTGACGTATCACTCAACTGATTTTTGCAATAGTTGACTATTTCAACTTTAACAAACATACTAGTTATTTAAATTAAATTTCGATTTCATATCAAAATTTGGAAGACAAAGCACCCTGACGTTTAAAATTGTAAAGGAGTTAAGTAATTGATAAAATGACAATATTACTCATCCAATATCAATTGCTCTTCATCATACATTTATAAGGAACAAACGGGGTCGTTAATATATGAATGAGTTTGAAGTGGAAGTCCACATAAATGACTCTTATTTTGAAGTTTGAACAGTATTAGATACAGTGGTTTTGAAGGAGGCAAACAATATTTCGTGACAACGTGACCTACATTGTCAGACTAAAAACGTCAGATACATCGCAATGGTCTTGTTTGACTCACTCCAACTATATTTCCCAATTCGATTATATGTCAAGTAATATTATATCCGGGCTTCTCAATGCCCGGGTGAGCTTATATCCAAATTACTTGTATCCACATATTAACAAAACATGTCCGAATGACCAAAGCCTATCTCATAATACGATTACATTTCATGCCTTTTATATTAGATATTTTATGCTTAGGTAAGCCCATACGCCTGTTCTCTGCTATACAATGTCCTAATCTAGACAGAAACATTACACTAACCTTGTATAACTCAGCCCAAATATACACTTGGAGTTCCTGGTAATATGATAGTGTTAATGTATAACGATATACAGGAGACAATTGCATAGGGAAATAAATAATACTACCCTATGCAGTATAGGAGAATAGGATTCCAGTTTTGACACATATGATGATAGTGTATGTTCCGCACGGAAAAACAGAGAAAAACACAAGAACATACTGATATTGTGATACATGATTACGAATGAAGGCCCCAGGGGACACTGGAGTTAAACACACTAGTAATTATAGACATCGATGAATCTAACCAATCTACTTAAGGTGATGATACATATCCAATTATTGCCTGGCGTTGTACTGTCTTTCCATGTACTTTCTCACACACTGGCAATTAGATGTGTCACACTGTACTCTAGGGACGTAGATAAGCTTTTATGTGTATGGAAAACATTCCATCTCTTTTCCCTATATAAGCGTTGCAAAGAGTGTTGGGTTATTGGTCGACAAAATCAAAACAAGCTAATATATTACCTGAGAATATAACAAAATAGAGCAGAGCCGAGCATATAGAACAGACCCGAGCATAGTAGAACAGAGCAGAGCATAGTAGAACAGAGCAGAGCATAGTAGAACAGAGCAGAGCATAGTAGAACAGAAGAGAACATCACTTTTTATATTTCTCAAGTTACATGAAATTGCTCACAAACAGTTTACTCAGTCCCCTGTGATTTTATAGGAGTTAGCCTGACAGGTTTTGAATCAAATACTGATCACTTTCATTTGCTAGAAACTACTGTAAGATAAATGACATTTGTATAAAGTCTCATCAAAGTGGTGGCTGAATGAGTATATGCATTAATGTTTAAAAGTGATATTGCACGAGTTCAAACAAGGATAGAGATAGGAAATGCATTAAATGTTCATGTTTTTTGTAAACAAGGGCAAGTTGTATCGTGGGTAGACAATACATAAGCTACATGTACAAACTGTGTATTTACCCTGCGATCGTAAAGTTTTGAATCTATCTTTCTAAAATCGATGGCTTCCTGTATGGAGGCACGGCGCTGACAGTTTCCTTGTGGCATAGGTGAAGGAAGAACATCTGAACTGATGACTGGAGATGATTGAAAACTGTACTTAAACTCCCGAAGTCCGCCGAGTGATGCCGGAGTCGTAGTGCCAGAACTCACCTCTGAAATTATAGAACAATTATGTATTTTTATACTAATTTTAGTCGGATTGCGAAACAAATTCTACAACTTTATATCAATTACTCTCGAAACCTCATTCCTGATGAGTATGAGAGAGGAAAAGTCAAATTTCCATTTTCTTGCAAGTCGTCGGGCAATGAAAAGAAAGTTACCATTGTTCATGTCTTTGACAAATCATGGCCATTTAGAGACACATAAATGACGATAAACAACTGAAGGTCAATTCAAGTATTTAAAAGTCAAGTAGAAAATATTAAATATAAGCAATGTGTTAAATTCACCTACGACACACCAATGCGTCTTCAAAGTACAACGTATGCAAAATATAAAGCTGTTTCAGGATTGGAAATCTCTCAAATGATCGACTAGCACATTTGTATGATAAAATTTGTAAAACAAATGCATTCCATTGAGGTTAACTTATGTTGCGGCCTGGCCATCACGTCGATACCACCGATTTGGATTATCATCATTGTATATCAATGTCCCGATAAAAATCGATCCAACAGCGGACAGTATCGTCATAGTAATTATGTTTTCATTTATCTGTGTGCAGTATTTCCGCTCAGCAATTATCCGAGATTAGATCCGTAATATTTGATATAATAGACCCTATCATAAAATATATTGTTATACGAGCAACGAATGTATATAACAATACAAATGTACTATAAAAACACAAAAGACTATGAACTGTAATTGGAACGCATGGTGAGGTTGTATCTATTTCTAGGTTGTCCTTATTTGTCGATTTGTATCAATATGCATTGTCCTTTAAACAGTGTTACAATGCAGAGCTGTTTTAGCGTTTTCTTCAGTGTCAGTAGGCTCGGTATTGTATTTAAATGTTCTTTTTTTTCTTCAGATATCAAAAAGATAATAAAGATAATAAAATTCAACTGAAACAGCCTGGCACAGAAAACAGAAAAAACAAAGACTGATGTTATGCTAACGAATGCAAGACACTAAAACGGACTAGACACAATAAACCACATACCCACTAGAATGAGAGGGAACGATCGACCAATAAGTCACATTAAGAGAAATGAGCCACCATGATCTAACTTAATTGAATTCTCTTGATTCGTAATAATGGCATATAAAACCATTACTTTGAACTTCTAGCTGTTCGCATGATACCCCACATCAATGCGACGTGATTTAATTAGTATCATACAATTCAAGATGAATGGAATAATTTGTTCCTTGATGACAACGATACTGTTAGGAGTTAAGTCGTTAATAGTTTTAATATATAATACAATTTAAATTAATCAGTCGCGTAAACTCGTATATCAGTTTTAATTGAGTATGTCTCTTACAGATATAATACTGAACGATAAAACGTCCAGTATATCGGCAATGGTAGAACAAAGATTAGAAATTCCAAGATCATATGCTCCTCGTAAGTTTTCAAGGATTAAATTGTTTACCGCAAATTAAATTTTGCTTTTGAACACTACGCATATTTGTGAGTCAAACAGTAAGATGAGAAGACTTGTTTGATTCTTTTTCAAAACCTCAGCAAGCGTATTTGATGTTACCTTTCCGGACAATCTTGCATGGCTTTCCTGTCCTTTTTGTCCATTATCTTTTTGCTAATTATAATTCAATGTTACATTTGGACAGCTGATACTTGTACGTTCAGGGGTTTTATTTTCTCGTGTTGTGTGTTTGGCTTTGTGATGTGTTATTGTAGTATGTTATCTGTGCTTTGCTGTTTCTGTTTATTTCTGCATTCCCTGTCCAAAATTTATTATTTAGAATGTTCTGCATGACATAATTACATGTATAGGGTTACCATATATAGAAACATTGTTTGAAAAGGCATAATACACGTACAATGGTATCCTTCCGGGATAACTATACGAAGGTCGTCGAAGGTCTCAGTTTTGTTTCCGTATGTTTGTTAATATTTTCTCTCCACATTTCCTCAATTATTTATACCACCTGACACTGCCATCCAACTTTCTTCGTTGAAGCTTGATTATTGATGTTTCATTGTACATCCAATGACCGTTATATGAGGAATGTAATTCATAAATACAATATATGGTACGTCAATACAATCTGCCTAATATAATTAACTACTTCTGTTTGTTCTTCCTCAATCGGGACGTATTACAATTACTTTAGGGAAATGGATATGGAGATACCGAGTTCAAGGGCGGTTAAATCCAATCTTTGATTGATGGCATTTCAATCACAGACGGAAGCGAAATCATCTACCGTTGTAATATAATCATTTGGCGATAGGTTCCAGTGTTGTAAGCATTACTCTCCAAATATATAGTCCCGGCTGTTTGACAGCAATAAACCTCGGATTAAATATTTACTGATATTTCATCAAACATGTAAATAAATTACTACCACGTACATATACACAGTCTCTTGCGTAAAGGAATTAGTTTATATCCTCTATATCGCGGAGTCAATGACAGACAAAAGACAACTAACAAACATTGTAGCCATTTTACGTCAAAGACAGTCACAAGTACATAGTACAGTCAGTGTCGTATCCTTATCAAGCGATTACTGATTCTCGGTATTTGCACAACCTAGGAAAAGGTATATTGACTGTTTTTAAATGATAAATGACTACAGTTTGTATATAGTTAAAAGTCGGTACTGTTTTATTGGCGATGAGTAGATGTCGGTCGCGGATAACGTACCACCGACCATAAATCACCTAACTGTACAATATGTAGATACCACATCTCACAAAAATTCACCAATTTCACAAAACTGGTTCGTACGTATATATGTAGTATCGTCTGTTGTCACAAGGTCATCGAAACTTATATTATTCACTGTATGTGACTGTAGTGATACCTCGAGTGTAATTAGTAGGTCTTCTATACAATATATATGTATTATTACATTGTAGTTCTATTAGTAATTACTAATAGCATACTATGAGTAGCTTCTATATGTGATATACGGTGAGCAAGATATGACAACGTATTCTGAGTATTAAAACCAACAAATCAACCAATAATGTGTCCAGTTTGTAATTATGCAGAGGACGAATGCCATTTTTTAATTCATCATACATGTAGTATGCTCAGGGGACTGTTCGGTTGGTAGAATTGTACTTTTTACTACCTATTAACGAGATCTTATGTTGTTTCCAACCCGGTCACCGTTGTCTCATACAAATCACAATTGATGAATCCATTTAGTCTGATTGGGGACTCTAGACACGGATAATGATAGGATAATCATAGCTATATGTCTACTTGTTCTGGACAATATGTCGACTGGAATGCTAGAACATCATTGCGAAAAGTGCAATAATACAGGATAGACTTAAACGAAGAGCGTTAAATGTGCTTATCACTATATCAGACTGTACAATATTAATGTAGAGTTGCAATAGACCAATGATCCTAGACGACTACAGCATGATCTTCAGAAAGAAGAAGGTTCATATATCGGACATTGACAGACTACAGCAAAGCACACACATGCATGCCAAACAGAGATATCTATTTCGGTTGTTTTAGAAATGTTTCAGCGATTAGTTTATGCTAATTCATTCAACGCATATGCTTACTTGGAAATATAGCCCACATTTCGCACTTGATCGGCATGAAAATTTGTTAAAAATATGTTGTTGATGTTGGATGACGTTGGTTGCAATATCTCCGCTAGTATGACAAGTGAAGCAATCGAACAAGTGTTCATAATTACCATTGGCGGTTCCACATCAACAGATTAGATTCCGATCTGAAGTTCAAGGGGAAAGAAGATGCAAGTTATGACGTGTCTGCTTGCAGGATGTGACGCTTTGTGATAATTGCAAACATTATGTGGAAATCAATTGACTCTTTGATATTTTAACAAATTTCTTGATACCTATGGTATTAGCAACGGTGATCATATTTCAATAATGCATTTCATACACGACATTATCTGTTCAAAATAGTCCGGTTTTACTAATGTTTTACTACATTTTGTTATTGAATGCCTTGTGTCATTAACAAAGCAATAAACGAGTCTAGTACCGCTGATGAATTTCTCACCAATGTCGTTAGAGCAAACATGGCTCTTACGTCATAAAACAAACTGAACGGTTTAGTAATCAAAAAGTCGCCAGACATGTCGGTATTTCAATTTTTCGGGTTTAACATGTTTCTGTTCTACCGTGACATTAGCTATGGCCATGATCTCTTAATAAAGCTGTCATGGAATGGTTTAGCATACACATTGGACTCATATAATGAAGTGTTCTTTTTAATCTGGAATTGAATTAATCATCTTGGGTGTGATTTCAAAATAGCACAGCAACAATTTGTTTGTTTACATTATGCATTCCCACAACGTAATATTCAATTAAAATGGTTCAAGTTAGGTCGTGTATAAAGGATAAGCCAACCGATTTAAATAATTTGAATAGTGCTCGATATTTTTAATCAACAAACAAAATGTGGTATAATTAATTCTTGTATCTATCAAGTAATGATTTAATTAAACTGTTAAAAGCATTGATTAATTCAATGTGTCACTTATTATTCTAAGAATGGCTCGCACTGGAAGTGTCAACGTGGTTTAGAATAAATGAAATCCATTTATCCGGAAAATAAAAATGTTCTTTCCTAAAGGGTGTGTTGTACGCGTTGCTCGTGACATTACCCATATTAACCACAGACAAACACAGCTTGATAATTTCGTAAAAGAACATTTCTACCAACATTATGTTGCTTTAATTGTAACCTTGAATAGTTCAGAAAAGAGCATTATCCCCAAGCGACTGCTAGTCGAACTAACATAGTACTTTATTCACCATCGATTGGTGGCCAACATCTTAATGCCTGGCATATTAACCACTGTCTAGAGGTACACATTAATCATAAAATCGATACATGCTCGATTACAGGACAATTAAATGAGCTTAGACACGACAGTACTAGACTGTAAGCAGTGGGCGATGTCTTCTTACAGCTTTGCACAAGGAGACTAACGTTAACGACGTCTAATAGAATTACCCCAGAGGTCACGGTGATTCCTGCGTCTAGTACAAGGTTATCCATGTAGACAATGTCTAGGATGATATATAATAGTTAGTATTGTTGTTAAACAACGAACGACTGTGAAGAATGGTAAGGAAACCAGCTTAATATTGTTGTGAGTATACGTAGATCATTTAGTGATTATAGGCAGTACAGTTGCCACGCCAGATTACCCATACACACGCGACACGATCGTTATTGCTTCTTACACAAGAATGGTGACACGGTCTTATTTCGCTGTCCCGAGTATTAGTACACTTTGAGGAAGAAACACGTCAGTAGTCTAACGGCTGAAGCCTTATTTTGACAGGAGAATTATGATTTGACCAGTAACTTATGCTATGTACACACAAAACATAAGCCATTGTCCGTGCAGATAAAATTACATACATATTTAACACAAAGATGTTCAGCTGCCCTGACTGGGAGTCCTAACTTGCTCTTTTTGAACCTCTAAACACATTTTGAACATGACAAATGGAAAATAACTAAATGGAATTCAGGTTGTCCCTGGACCCTTTACCATTCTTCCGACTGCTTGACATTGTCAGAAACTTACATAATGTTTACACACTACATTACCAATATATTTGGTCTTGTCTGGCCTCTTAATAAAATCAGCTGACATATTAGACTAACACCTTCACATTATATGTGTTCGAACATAAATACCATGCCATTTAACAATCAGACATAGGTTATTACTTATTAGAGGTTAAATCAATAAAGTCGCAACTTTCGTATAAATCTGTCAACTCAGCTGTTTTTATTTTCTATTTCCTAACATTAATCTAACATCAATCAATGTATGAAAGGTTGGTAAGACAAATGGAGGAGGTTGATTTACTGTTTCTGTCAAATATAAACTTAGAATCAGGATGATGATATTAGTAAAGAATTCCCGCTTGTGGCGATCCGTCAGGAGGTACAGACAGTTATAGGATTTGATGTTTAACACATTACAACAGTAATTGGTAACGGTATCAATGTTTCTGACTAGACTTATGTTATGTGTTTACGTGTGGTTGATGTTATTAATTTTTATTACTAATATTGACAGAAGTGCTTAATATAGTACATGTATGTAACCCATAATACCTAATACATGTATATACATTCGAAACTAAACTAACTAGGTCATTCGGCTGGGGCATTCCGTTTGTTTTATTGCTGAAACTAGGGAATTCAGCTCTTTTATCACTGTTATTATTTATCTTTTTAGTTTTTCAGCCAGCTAAAGTTAAGTATTTTAGCTTTTTTACTGTGGAAACTAGGTTATTCAGCTTGGGCATTCAGCTTTTGGATTGTTTAAACTAGGGTTTTTTAGCTTTTTGACAACTTAGATTTGGACAGTTCATTTCCTCGTTCAGTTATGTCTTGAGCACTGTGCCATGTAGCCAGTACACCTACAAGTTCGTGCATCTTAGTTTTGAAATGGACATATCTGCACAAAAACAAATACACTGACATCAACCATGTGATAAAGAATATCAATTATCTGTTTATAAACAGAATTCAAACACAAATTGAATGTCAAACTGCAAAATCTTGAAAAATCGGCCTCAATGTTCCATGCAGTCTGCAGTCTTGATATAAACATTTGTGACCTATAAGTTCGTGCACATAAACTGATGACGTCATTAAAAGCACACGGGAATGATTTTGCAAATAAAAAGTTTTGTAACATGAAGTTTGATACTGTGTCAGTAAGTTAGCGCCTTTTTCCGCTCGTAAATATATCGTATCTTATGAAAATTTTGAGGAATAAAATGTCTCCAGATTTCGCGACCGGAAGCGGTGAATATGTAAACAATGAAATAGGTGCTCTGACAAAACTCGCCGTGAACGTAACGAACACTGTTTTCGTCGATTTTGTTTGTTTTTATTCGGCTGGATAAATGTCTTCTTAATAACTTAAAATGAGTTTTGGCACGGAAATGAGATTTTTAGCAAAGCAATACACGTTTTACTAAAATGCACGAACTTGTAGGAATGCACGAACTTATAGGAATAGAGGCTACTTGTGGTGTGTGGTGTTTTTTGTTTGTTTTCTGCGCTCGGCTAGTTAAGTGTAGTGCTGCTTTTCCAGTCCGACTTTCCATTATCTTGTTTTAGTATTATTTGACATTTTAATGTCGTTGTATCTTCCATGTGAAAACACATCATGGAATACGGTAATCTAATCTAACAGCGTTTGGGGCAAACATATAACATCGTCGGCTTAAGTTCGTTTCTTTGACCCGATAACTATGATTATGTGATAATAGAATCCACAATAGAACAACATTTCCGAAACTCGTAATGAAAACAAATGCTCGCTTGAACCAATTCGGCTTTATATTTTACCATTCTGCTCTATATTTTACCTATTTCGCTTTATTACTCAATGTCATTCCTCAAGTTCGCATTAACTAATGACGTATTCATTATTAATAACACAGTCTATCACAGCCACCAAAACTATTTTACCATTTTACCATGGCTAGATCGATCTAGAACATTAAGTCTGCAAATCTCCCCAGGAAAATAACACACTAATTTATATAACCATGACAATACGGTGCTTCCAGAAATTTGCACTTTAAAGGGTAAAAAGGCAAATCGGAAATGGGCATTGATTTTGTTTTGCGTCAAGCGGATTTAACTGTACAAATACGATTTTTCGACACACACGTTATACATTTAACATACATGTAAGGTCACATGAGACCAATGTACGTATGTTTGGAAAATCATTTCTCACTTAACTACATGTACATAATAACACATATTGAAAACAAACAAAGGTAACAATTCCGGAACATGTTTAACAGGTCCCATCTTTCTCAAAAGTATTAAATAAAGGGTATTTGTTGATCGCATTTTATTTCACCGAGTGATCACAGAAAATTGTTTTATTCGGAGAAAAATAAGCAAATTTTCTGTTTAATGTACTCTTAAATTTTGAATATAATGGTACAGTAATTGGCTTAATTGGAAAAATTACGTTGAAAATAGAGCGTCACGACGGGACAATTAAATAGAGAATAATAGGTTAGTGCCGTGGATGAAAAAGTGTATCTGGCAAGGCGGAGGAATTTATCGGGTGAGCCGTAGGCGAATCCGATAATTTCCGTAGCCGAGCCGGATAAACTTTTACTTCATTCACGGCACTAACCTATTATTCTATTTATCCAGTCGCTTAATCTGCTCAGTAAGGGATCAAACTCGAGACTATATTGTCACTATTTCATTTACAAGCGCGAAACGTCACGTTCGTTCCGTGACGTCATGATAAACAACGACGTCGGACATCTTGATAGACGCCGTGTAGACGCAGGTAAGTCGAAGATAATAACCGATCAAACACTAACTCATTTAGAATAGGAAAACCTCACCATCGGGCGCGGAATTGCAACCAGTGACTATCATATAAGAAGAAGTCCGTCATACCACGTGGTAAGGTGACGGATTATCACTAGTCACATGACCAGGTGACCGATTATCGCTAAGTTTATCAGGCACCCCGTTAACAGGCAGATTTTGCCTGAAGTGACTGGATAAAGGGCCATTATGATGTTACACATAATACTTAGTCCTCTACGCGCTAATGAAAATGTTGAATTTTATCACTATACGGTGAGATATGAACCATATTCAATCAAAACCAACGAATATCCTCCATTTATCTGAATGATGATAAGACATAACACGCATCGCACGCATATTGGTTCTACATTAGCGTATTTCGACAACAGAAACCTACTGTTACAAGAAAAGGTGTTCATTTGGAATTAAATGTCTAAACACAAGTCATTCGTGTCGTGTTTTTTACATGCTTACTTAATTACCAAATACACGATTAATGATATTTTGATAGTATGTAAAGAAATAAATTCTCAAATGGTTTATTACAACATCGGCATATACATGTACCATTAAAAGTGTGTTGCTCACGAAGGGCAATACTTTGGGAGAACTGTGATAGCATGACGTCGTAGGCGAGTGTTAACGTTGACGTTCTGTGACGCGACTGACTTTACCTGGCGTTCGTGAAATGTACATAATTTGTAGGTTTTTAGATACTATGTAATGAAATGTTGCTAGTTTGTCAAGAAATAAATTCTCTAAAGGTTTATTATAATTTCGACATACATTACTTGATAGTTCTCATGCTATAACGTGATTATACGCTATTCTGGGACACCCCCAGTATATACCAGTTTGTCAATTGCAATTTTCAAGACAATATCTACAAACTATGCAGTTTTCCAAGATATAATTATTTATATTTAAAATAGTTTAATACATACCTGGTTGAAATATATAATATCAGTTCATAGTTAGTAGGGCGATGCTAGTGCACGTTGAGTCTCGTTACAATTAGAATGCTCCACTTAACAACCCAATAACTTACACTTAACTGAAAACATGTTTTAAGGGGACAAGTGACATGAAATGGATCAAAACATATATGTTGCCATATGTTGCATGACGATCACTTACCAAATGTAGCCACGCACAGCCGCTTCCATGCTTCATACATATTTTTTTAATATAATTTCGTTTAAATTCGTTTAATTAGCCCTGGAGGAAACAACTGACCAAATGTGACCAGAGCCGTGTTCTTATTTATCGTATTATTTACCCTGTATGAAGATTTTCATTACGATATTAATTCATTATATCCATAGCCTGCTCACTAACAAGGCAAATAGTTTATCGAGAGTTTTGTAAAACATAATGTAGCGTATTAAAACAAATAGCAATGTGGCGTCCGGAATAAAAACTTATAAATAACATAGATACAAGTACACGCTTTTATGTGAAGTACATTTTGTAGATATTTGTAACTTTTAAATCGAAAAATATAACATAATATACGATAATGTGAACATTTGTGAAGCATCCAGTTAAATATCATACTGTTTGTTTGCAATGGCAGACTTCAATGAGAATATAAACAATAAATTTTGCATGTCACACGCAACGTTGCTTTAAGAACAATCATACTTTTATAAACTAAAATGTGTATTTGTGATTAAGTTTTCGAAATATAATCAGAAATATTGTTAAGGTAACTAATATTGGCACGCCATATCACCAACAAAGGAGTTGCGGATATGCAAATATCAACACTAATGTACGTCTATAAATTTGATTACTGTGTACAATATTTTAGGCGGTTAAAACCTTATTTTATTAACCAATCTACCAAACATGTTAAAATGTACAGCTGCATTCGATGTATGTTAATTGTTCAATTATACTTTAAGGTTGTAGACACATTCAATAGAAAACATTGATGGATTTCATGATAGTGCTATGCTGCTGATTGTGTTTTCTCTTCTAAATATGCGCTCTTCAAATGTATAAACATGTAGTTTCGCGACAGAAGGGTCATTTCAAACGTTTCGTCGTATGACTCTAGGATGTGTAATACCGGTACTCATTGGTCATATTGTGAAGAATATTGAATATGTTTGATACATCATTGTTGCATTTTTAATTGTATGTTAAATTGTAAATGTTTAACTTTTACTTTGTGATATTTGTTATCTGTTTTGATTTGCCGTATTATACGCACCATTGCAGATGGTACCAAATAAAGTTAATACATGTATTACTACAAAATTTAATGTATTACCAAAAATTACTATACGACCATTTATATCTTGTACAATGTCTTTATTACTTTATATTGTAATTAGCGTATTGTTGCATGAGTAAGTCACTATGTGTATTATGCGAAATGTACCCACATACCATAAAGTTACAAGTACTTGAGAAATGAACCATCATATTTCGATGAAATATGTTCTATTTTCATTTTTGGTGAGATTTATTTGTCTAACGTCTGTAGTCGTGAGAATAAATTCAAAATGTAGATACCAAAAAATAATTGAATCGACATTTATACATTCTAATCTCCATACCACATAGATTATTGTTACATTATGTTTTCAGACAATATAAAATTTAATCTAAAATTTTGTCGTAATTTGAACAAACAATAATTGCGTTCTTATTTCTGAAATGTCAAACAAGTATAATATATGGCAGTCACAACTTTAATATGAATTATGATTTTAATACCGTTATTCTAAAATTGGTTATCTCGTACCAATATGCTGTATTATTTTATCATGTGATTATGAATATAATCATCCATATGGGTGTTTTATTTACAAGTAAAAGGCGTGAGACAGACTACCATATCATACTGGTACATGTATGAGTAGGCACGTGAGTTTATCGTCCATAGATTTACAGTAAATATGTTCCTATTTCAGTTTATGATTCACGTAATTATTATATTCTACGATGCTATATTACGACAATGACAACTTCTTAAATTGCAATAACCAACTTTGTAGATGCTTGAAGATGTATTACTATGTGATTTACCACGCAGACATTTTAATTGACGACAAAAGTTTGATTGTTACAAGTACGTACATTTGTAATCATGTGGGGACAACTACACGTACTTGCACACGTTCGTTCAATCACCTCACAAATGACTTCTTATGTCCTTAATAACTGCACCTGTTTTTTAGAACTTAAGCATCACTTGCGTATATTTGTGGCAATAAACTAAATGTTAAAACTAACAGTAACTTCTGCAGCTGTCATATTTCCATAAAATTCTTGTTGCGATCAGATCATGGGCTAATGTCACAAAAACATAACTAGTCAAATCTAGAGCCGGTTCTGCAGTAGGTCTATATGAATGAACCAACTAAGCAAGCGTGTACACTTAATGGTTTTTAAGATTTTAAAAAAAGTTTTCTACTCTAAGATGACCGTGAATACCATCCCTGGCCCCGATCTCCCGAAACATCTCACACTGAGCTCAATCTCAACTCAAATTTTTCACCTATCGTTTGATGTAGTTTCCATGCAAAACTGTACTCTAATTTGGTATAACAAAACAGAAATATTATTCTGGGTTTAATACAGCAAAATTGTGAGAGTTTTATTACAAAAGAAAACAGGTTACCAACGTTTGGTATATGGTAACAAAATTCATGAATATTTGTTCTCTACGAATTTATATCATATTACAATTGATATCGGGCATATTCTTATGGGGGCAGCCTATGTATAAAATACGTTACAAAATAAAAGATCTGACTTTGCTAGTATGCTTTACCACAAGTCATATAATCCAGTTTGCAATACCACGTGGCTCTGACATCAATACAGTCATCCACTCCAACGTTTGCTCCGCTTCGAAAACAAAAACAGCCATACGTTTTTTATTTCCTCAACAATTGTTATGGAACATACGTCAGTCTAAGGGGAAAATGACATGTAGGATCTCTTTCAGCAGTGGGATAATTTCTCCATGTGAAACCTTCGACGTGGTTTGAAAGCAGCGGGTCACAGTTTTAAGCCGTCTTCTTTTCCAATACTTCCCAAGGTGCTGGACAAACGGCCCCGCTGCTGATAGGAATCAAATAGTTTCGCTTAGGTTGGCATTTGTTTTATAAACCGGCAATATTTGACCAGTATATTCGTCATCCGAGGTTGACAAATTTCGTCTTGAATCACTTAAAACTTAATCGCAATACACTAATCAAACACTGGCATTATGTAATTTGTCAACATTTTCTCCGTTTCGACAAATAAAATAACCGCAAACATTTTAACTTTACATACTATATACATATTAAACATACGTCAGTCTAAGGGGAAATGTATGCTTTCCTCAAAATGTAGGATTTATTTCAGCCGTTGGACATTCTTTGTTCAATACCATGTGAAACCTTCAGAATTGTTTAATTGCAGCGGTCCACAGGTTCAAGCCGTCTACTTTTCCAATGCTTCCTAAGACGCTGGACAAAACGGTCCTGGTGCTGTTATCATACGTACATGTTAAGCTTATCATTTCACCTTATATTAGCGTATATTTTGATAGAATTCAGTTAGGAAAAACAATATTGAACCACTATTTTCGTTGTCCGATGTTGACAAATTTCGTCTTGATTAATTATCAATTATAATTCAGAAACTATCCTTGGTATCATTGTTGGGAACCAAATGCGCAAACCGTCGAAAGAAACTTCTATATGGATCTAAATTCTGACTCGACCTTATCACTAAAGTGATATTTGAGTGAGGCTTTACTGTAGTAGGGTTCACAATCTTACAAGTGTAATTAAAATTGAATGTTACGATGGTATAAAATATTAACTTATTTATTCGGTTTATTTTGTTTACCTAATACGACAAGGAAACAATATTTTGCCTAGTATCAAATAAAGTAGTAAAATAATATAGCGTGTTATAATATATCATTTTTTTAAATTTCTTTTATATTCTAGACGTTTTACATATAAACAATATTATATAAAAATATACACTGCAATGGGTTTTATCAACGATATTTAACCCATGTAACAAAAATACAGATTTTATAAGATTTGAAACAAATATCTTTAGATATGAACCTCCCAATATAACCAAAATAATCTAAAACGTGTATATATTTACAAAAAAATGAGCAAAACAATTCAATTGGTACAAAATGGCAAGCTGTGTAATATATACCAATATAAGCAAAAATATATATCTGGCATCTAAGATATTGATTTCTACCCCAGATATTCAAACAATCCCGTGTAACGCTCCAATGGCGTTTATAGACTATTGATAACATCCGGCCGTGCCATCATATGCGTAGTTTTATCTCCAGATAATGATATAGCCCTACTAATAACATACACTTGTACGTTTATCATATCCTACCGAAGTTGGTCTGAAAGGTCTGACTGTCTGTAATAAGACCACTAAACACCCCACCTATTTCCGGTTGAACATTAAAGTAATGATTGTGCCTGTTTTTGTAAATTTAGTCTATGTTCTGCGTATTTATAGCCATTAATCCAGCCTTTTACATAGCTCTGGTCATTACGCCAAGCTTTCAACCATCTTTGATGAGCCGGACCCAATGTTTCGATCTATTAGAAGATCTAGGTGTTTGGTCATACCAAAATGTGATAAAGTCAACATCAACAAAAGTGCCGACGTCATTCTGTACAATAAGGCAGACCGAAGAACAGTTCACAAAATGAACATATTTGTGTCCATCATGTTGATAAGGTATGCCAACGGGCCACAGCACTTCGGCAGTTGACCATTTCATCCCAATGTATCCTTTCATCTCCCGTTGTGTCTCGTGAGACGAGAATACGTCCGAGAGTTTCATCATTTCCCATTTTGTTGTAATGGCAAACTAGGAATTCTAACGTGACAGTAGATAAACAGTCACATTCCATACTGGTGTTGCCACGTTGTGTTTTGTAGAAGTTTTCTTATTTCACCTTATTTTCCGCAGGGAGAACAACTTTGACGTATGGGTCTAAAATATAAAAGTATATATCGAGGGGTTAGAGCCAAATCCTGCTATGTGCTATTTCCTTATGTTTTCAGCAGAGCAGTTTTTAATAACCATTTGTTAAGATGTGGTTATTGTTAAAGTTAAACTATTAAATTATGTAGACAGTTGAATACTTTTACCCTAATATGAAATATTTGTGAACATTGTAAGGAATAATGTGATTTAAATGCCAAAATATTTTTGGGTTTTCAAACCCTCACTCAATGATACAATTTGACATTTGCCAGATCCTAATGTAATACGATATATATATGTGGCAAGCAGCTGATGATAAAATAATGGGAAACCTGTCCACACTATACCACGCTTATTTACACTAGACCGGTAGGCAAATCCACTTTCCTCCTGATACCAAAACATTTAAAATGTCAAACCATATTATTGTCATATATATGTATATGGAGTTTACGATAAACGTCCATGTGATGAAAATTTTAGAAACTTTTTATCATATTCAGTGATGAAATCCTCTGGTATCATATAAATTGATGTTTGTGGACTAACAAAAAACATCAAGAAAATATTATATGGTTCATGGTCTGATTAAGCTTAAATGTCAGTGTAAATCAGAATATCATTCAATGCTCAAATTGCTTCCGTAACAGATGTAGCATTTTGGCATATAAAATGTAAAGGAAATGTGACTTGAAAACATAAAAATTATGCAATTGCGATTGTAAATACACGTATATAGGATAATGACCAATACGGTTATGTACTATAATTGCAGTTCACCATGGCCACAAGCTACGAAACATTTAAAATTAATTACGAAAGTCAGTGTTCACTGTGATATCCATCACTGTATTCATATACAATTAGAATTACATGCCGTAATTAATAGTTTTTAATGAATTTATAAATGTCATGTCGTAATTAATACAGTTTTTCATAAATTTATAAATTCATTAAAAACTTTAATATTTACGGCTTGTAAATTAAAATTTAAAATGTGTTGGTATGTTTGAATTACAAGCAGGTATGAACATTTAAAATATTAACTGGGTAATAAAATACAGAATATGTTTAAAATGAAAATATGTTTTAGGATTGACACAGCAACTTAGATATGTACTACAGAAATTGAAAACTTCAATATCTTTGAAATGTATGATTTATCTTTTTTGCTTTCGACAGACAGTTGTAGTGCTGTTTTATCTCTGCCTAATTGGCAAATGACCTCAAGGAGAAGAGATAGGTTGATGCTTGCGTGATACAAGGAATTCAGACGGGATGTCCTAGTCCAGTCATTCTGACTAGACTTCCTGTGTCCAGACAGAGATTCAAACCTTGAAATTCCAGATTAGTAGTTGAGCGAGCTAAGCACTCGACCACCGTTCCACTATGATATATAATATATATCACTTGCAACAACTGGACCACGTGTCATTCCATGTGGTATTTTTTATTGAGATAATACATAAAGCTATAACAATCTTTTGCATATACAGTAGTGTTGGAAGATATTGTCATAAGAGATGTATATTTTCCTGATACACGTATTTGTCTAAGAGTATAAATGAATCAACTTCCAGTTATCGCAATAAGTCATACACGTTGAATTGTATAGTCTACCAATGAATCACACAGTGACGGGAAATCACAAGTGCTTTTACTCACAATAAGGCACATACTTTGCATTGTATAATATCCCAATAAGTCATACAGTGATTAGGTTTGAACGCTGTGATTGTGGTCATTTCTGTTCTACCTTAGAAAAGTTAATTAATAACGCTTGACCACTACTTGATGCCAAGTTAATGCATACTAGCACCTTCCTTAAGTTTGCTTACGTAGTGGCTAAACAGTATTTTAACTGAATGTCTTAATACAAATTCAAGTGTTTAAAAGTTTTTTTTCTGTTTTTCATGTATTACAATTCTTACTTTATACACCTTTATAATCAAACATTACACAGCTATGTTAATATCCATCTCGACGAATGAAAATCATTAATTGATTCGTAATAAATAGTTTATTCGTCTAAATAATACATGCACCGTTCCAAAAAATAATTCATATTAGCTGTTACAAAATTAACAAATTCAAGCACATACACGTTTACTAAGTAAGTTATACTTACTGTTATAATTAAGAATTAGCTAGTTTTATGTTCTTTATTTAAGATTATTAGAAGAGCTTCTCATTTACAAAAAGATTAAATAAATGAAAGCAATTTAATGTGTTTCTAAACGCACAACATTTAAATTCATAAGGAATACTAGTAGTCAAAATAATTTTCGCCAAAACTACATTTTTCTCTCTGTATAAGGTATTCCTGTTTCAATCACACATAGCTAAATGTATACAATCCATTTTAGTCACACTTTGACATCTTATTCGAGTGAAGCTGCTATTATTATACAGCAATATAAACAACAACTGTGGTTTGACATTTAACTTACAGCGATGAAATGGTATGTACTACAGACCAGCACCCGGTGCCTTGTTGTTGACTTATATAAATTGACAAATGAAGGCTGATGTCATTTAACCAAAATGTCATTGTTTTATATGGAACAGTTGAGCGGGACAAATATTATATTAAGACACACAAATGTTATTGGTAGAGATTGATATACAGATTTGATTCATTCTAACAGATGTTAATGTTACATCTACGAAAATATTAAGAGGCCATTGATTTAAAACTGGTTTTGCCTCCAGTCAGTTCTGTAGATACATGATAGCTCAAAATGACTATTATCAATATTTAATTAATTAAGTTCGATATTTTGAAATAATTTTGAGAATAAATAAAAATGGTGATACGGAACTCATTTAACTAAAAAAGTCAATTTGGCCAAGTTTATCAGATAGAAGGTTTTGGCTGTAACCCCTCGATATAGTAAGAAACGGATTTAAACATCATTGCATTTGGCTTATCTAATGTTTTTACTAAATGAGAAATATAAGTATACAAAAGAACAAAAACTGTCTATTGAATTCACACTCCTTTTACAGTGTGTTTTGTGTTGTTTCATACCTACACATCTGCCTCTATTCTACAAGAATAAGGTATACATTTATAGAATACTGCTAAATGTGGTTTTGAAAAACAACTTCTTCATGTAGATGACTTCTTGCACAATATTGGTATTGTATTCAAGCTCTTAATATGACCATTCATTCTGAATCTAGCTGCTCGACCGATATGATTTTCTCAGGTGGGCAATGAAAAATCAACATATATGTAAACAATAAATTCATACGTTTCACTATTTCCCCGAATAAAATAATAATTTCATGGTGTATTTTTACAATGGATTCACGAAAATATGGGAGCTGAGAAACCTATCGCAAAATATAAATGAGAAACCATAAAAGTTCCTGTTCTCGTGTGACTTGATTTTAACCTAAATTTAATTTACATGGACTCGTAGGAGTACAGTTAATTTGAGTTGTATATTTGAAACTAAATTATATCGCGTTGTGAACGTTTCAATTTTTCGCAAATTCGTTATGACATCTACGAAGGGTGATAAAAAAAATATGTGCACAATGCTCAAATTTTTAAATGATAATTAGACAAAGTATTTTTGCTTCGACCTATCGTTTTATCTTTGACAAATGTTCAGCAATAAGGCCATTATTTAGTCAACCGAGTTCGTTCCCTAGTTCATACGTCTAGATAATGTATGTTACGGCGTGGGATTGTAAGTTGCATTGCGCATGGTTACACATAGCTACTCTCATTTACCCTTAATGTGTCTCGTATCAATCTAGGTGAACAAGGAACACGCCTTATTAGTGATGTTATGTCTCATAGGATTGCACGCCAACGCTTCATATTGTTTGATTATATTGCTTAGTCTGCACCAGGAGAAAATCATCAGATATATGCGTTCCATAATTGCAGTAGTTTGTAACAACTTCGCGTATGCCATTACCTAGAAAAAATACCGTCTTGTTACATGACTAATTGAGCTGTTGGCATAACAGTATTAGTGATTGTGTATGACTAAAGTATCAGTCTAGCAATGGTGACATTGCATGTTGCGGTGCAAGCAATAACTAGTTTCAGCTGTGGTGATATTGCATGTTGCGGTGCATGCAATAACTAGTTTCAGCTGTGGTGATACTGCATAATGCCACAATGCATTGGTGCATGTCGAAGTACACTTTGTCGTCGGTGCTGTATTACACTGTGTATTATCGTAATTATAATACAAAATGATAGTTCAATTACCATCGTCATCTCTGGAAACAAACTGTCGTCGAATTTGTTTTTTGAATAATGTCGCTATTATAGCAATTCAACAGCAAACTCGTAAAATGTCATAGTAGAAAACATGTCAGGTTCTGTATTATTTCAGCGATTATTTCAGAGATTAACCAGTTTCATTTTATCTGTATCGTGACGTCAATAAATTCAAAACGAGGCAAAACACAAACATTTTGCGCTTTCTGGGGGAAATGAAAACGAATAACCTCATGTTGACGTATCATGCTACAAATGCACCACTTAATCGTCGAGGTTCAGTGTTAGGTCACGAACCATTAAATTACCAGGTTCAATGTTAGGCCAGGCACCACTAAATCGTTTGAGTTCAATGTAAGGTCATGCCATAACTAGATCGTCGAGTTTAAATGTTAGGCCATGCACCCACTAGATCGTCGAGTTTCAATGTTAGGCCATGCACCACCAACTCGTTTGGGATCAAAGCAAGGTCATGCCTCCACTAGATCATCGAGATTGAATGTTAGGTCATGCATCACTAACACGCTGAAATGAGGCGTATAACAAGATGAGTGTAATAATTACGACTACATGCAAATAACATCGTGTATGCGTGGCATACCAAATCACAAATTAAGGCGCTGAGAGGATACATGAAATTAAAAAGGCAATGCTCAGTAATTGTTTTACTGTTTCGTTTACTGAGATAACTACAATCATTGACAAGCTGATTACAAATGCATCTGGGATTATCGGTTTTATGGCAAATGCATTACACAAGATGAAAACCAGTTCTCTATTTAAATTACTGATAAACACGAACACTAGATTCAATGATTTCCGTAGGCATTTTAATTTCGCGAAGGAAAGGATTTATGGGTTTATTTCTTGTAATGGAAACTTGTACATGTATGACATGTATTTCTGAGTTCGAAAGATCAATTATTTAAATTAAAGACTTTGCCTTGTTCACAATAGCAATAATACTTCATGAATTCAAAATAGGGAAAGTGGGTCTTATTGATTGTAATTCTTAAAACATGGCATTCAAATACCAAAGGTTATCAGATAACTGAACATGCAAGTAAAAACACTCCTTCGTAATTTATGTTCTAGCTGTATTGAAATATGTTAATAGAAACAAAACATCTGTTATTCTGTCGAAGAACTCATTTAAACGAAACACATTTTGACGTATTGCCAGCCTCGTTTTGGAACGTTTTATTTGCTAGATAGGAAACCTCATGCTACATAGTGTGTTTATACAGTAACTTGTGTGTCACCAGTTTTGAGATGTAAGTGGTGATGACCTTGGAGTACATGTACGGAGGACAAATTACTGTAAGTCTTGTTAGATAGTTACTGGAAACATTTGACACACTGTCCAGTATCAACAGTCAGCGACAAAATCAACGGAACTAAAGATGAATTTTTGTACCCAATGTCCACCAGGTCATTTTCATTTAAATTTGTAAATCCTTCTTTGCGATGGTATTAACTGTAAGTGATATTTCAGTAATAAGAATTATTGATTTTAATACAAATTGAAAATATGGTTTAATTAAACATGATTGAAATGAGGCGTATAACAAGGTGAGTGTAATAAATACGACTTAATGCAAATAACATCGTGTATGTGTGGCATACCAAATCACAAATTAAGGCCCTGAGAGGATACATGAAATGAAAAGGGCAATGCTCAGTAATTGTATAACTTTTTCGTTTACTGAGATAACTATAATCATTGACAAGCTGATTACAAATGCATCTGGGTTATCGGTTTTATGGCAAATGTGTTGCACAAAATTAAAACCAGTTCTCTATTTAAATTACTGATAAACAAGAACACTAGATTCAATGATTTCCGTAGGCATTTTAATTTCGTGAAAGAAAGGATTTATCTTGTAATGGAAACTAGTACATGTATTACGGAGTTCGAAAGATCAATTATGTAAATTAAAGACTTTGCCTTGTTCACAATAGCAATAATTCTTCATGAATTCAAAATAAGGAAAGTGATCTTATTGATTGTAATTCTTAAAACATGGCATTCAAATACCAAAGGTTATCAGATAACTTGAACATGCAAGTAAAAACACTCCTTCGTAATTTATGTTCTAGCTGTATTGAAGTATTTTAATAGAAACAAAACATATGTTATTCTCTCGAACTCATTTAAACGAGAACATTTTGACGTATTGCCAGCTTCGTTTTGTAACGCTATATTTGCTAGATAGGAAACTTCATGATACATAGCGTGTTTATACAGTAACTTGTGTGTCACCAGTTTTGAGATGTAAGTGGTGATGACCTTGGAGTACATGTACGGAGGAAAAATTACTGTAAGTCTTGTTAGATAGTTACTGGAAACATTTGACACACTGTCCAGTATTAACAGTAGCAACACGAATGCCATTATGGTGAAGTATCGCTCAATAGATTTTTGCAATAGTTGACTATTTCAACTTTAACAAACATACTAGTTATCTAAATTAAATTTCGATTTCATATCCAAATTTGGAAGACAATGCACCCTGACGTTTTAATTGTAAAGGAGTTCAGTAATTGATAAAATGACAATATTACACATCCAATATTAATTGCTCTTCATCATACATTTATAAGGAACAAACGGGGCCGTTAATATGTGAATGACTTTGAAGTGGAAGTCCACAATGACATAAACAACTCTTATTTTGAAGTTTGAACAAGATTACATACATGTACAGTGGTTTTGAAGTAGGCAAACGATATTTCGTGATAACGTGACCTACATTGTCAGACTAAAAACATCAGATACATTGCAATGGTCTTGTTTGACAATATTTCTCAATTCGATTATATGTCAAGTAATATTATATCCGGGCTTCTCAATGCCCGGGTGAGCTTATATCCAAATTACTTGTATCCACATATTAACAAAACATGTCCGAATGACCAAAGCCTATCTCATAATACGATTGTATTTAATGCCTTTTATATTAGATATTTTATGCTTAGGTAAGCCCATACGCCTGTTCTCTGCTATACAATGTCCTAATCTAGACAGAAACATGACGATAACCTTGAATGACTCAGCTCAAACATACACTTGGAGTTGCTGGTAATATGATAGTGTTAATATATAACGATATACAGGAGACAATTGCATAGGGAAATAAATAATACTACCCTATGCAGTATAGGAGAATAGGATTCCAGTT
Organism: Spisula solida; assembly: GCA_947247005.1. Classification (NCBI taxonomy): domain Eukaryota; kingdom Metazoa; phylum Mollusca; class Bivalvia; order Venerida; family Mactridae; genus Spisula; species Spisula solida. Next base: position 40,838,293 of record OX365959.1, on the reverse strand, counting down.
TTGACACCTATGATAATAGTGTATGTTCCGCACGGAAAAACAGAGAAAACACGAGAACATACTAATATTGTGATACATGACTACGAATGAAGGCCCCAGGGGGAAGCTGGAGTTAAACACACTAGTAATTATAGACATAGATGAATCGAACCAATCTACTTAAGGTGATGTATACACATCCAATAAATGCCTGGCTTTGTACTGTCTATCCATGTACTTTCTCACACACTGGCAATTAGATGTGTTAAATTGTACTCTAGGGACGTAAAACAAGCTTTTATGGGTATGAAAAACATTTCTCCCCATATAATCTTTGCAAAGAAAGTGGAGGTATTGGTCGACAAAAACATTGTTATCAGAAGCTTCTTCATCCTCTCAGAATAGAACATAATAACAGAACAGGACAGAACCTTACAGAGGATGGCAGTGAAGAGCAGAGGAGAGCAGCGTAGCACACAACAGAGTAAAGCATAATGGAACAGAACAGAACCGTGTGAAGCAGAGCAGAACATTATTTTTCAAATTACGTTCTCGGTCTCCTGTTATGTTAAAGGAGTTAATCTGATAGATATTGAGTCAATTCCGATCAAAACTGAAAACGTATATATATGCATTAAAACTTTGAAAGTTATTATGGATGGGATCGAAAAAAGAATAAACATGTGAAATGCATTTAGGTGTCATTTTTATTTGTAAAAAAGATGGTATCGTCGGCGGAATATACAAAAGCAACAAACTGTTTATTTACCCTGCGATCATAAAGTTTTGAATCTATATTTCTAAAATCGATGGCTTCCTGCGTGGAGGCACGACGTTGGCGGTTTCCTTGTCACATAGGCGACTTGAGACCATCTGAACTGATGACTGGAGATGAGTTAAAACTGTACGTAAACTCCCGAAGTCCTCCGTGTGATACCGAAGTGGTAGTGCCAGACCTAACCTCTGAAATTATAGGAAAACTATATAGTTTTATACATTTTAGGTCGATGGTACAACAGGTTATACAACTCTTGAAACCTCATTCCTGAGTCGGATAATGAAAACATTGGTACCATTTTCTTGTCTTTGATTTGATACCACCCTTGAGTGGCACCAGAAAGATGAAACGCAACCAGGAGCTGAATTTAAAACATCGAGTAAACAAACACATTAACAATCAGTAGAGAGGGAAACGAAAATTCATCTACAACCTAACAAAACAATAGCCTAGTGGTTAAGCGTTCGCTTCCAGTGCGTGAGGTCTCGGATTCGATCCTTGGCCGCTTCATATCATAGACGAAATACAAATGGTACCAGACATTACCTTGCTAGACGCTCAGCATAAAAGGGAAACTGGCTTCTCTTCTCGCATACTCTCGTGGAGATGGATAACATCAGGAATGATGTGTCGAGAGTGATTAATATAAGTTGGAAAAACTTGTTTTACAATCGACCTCATATAAATTAGTATAAACTAACATAATTATAATGTTGCATAATAAGAAATCTTTCTGATTATCGACGAAAGCTTTACCAGAACATTTGTATACCAAGCGACTTACATGGGCTTAATTTCGAAGAACAAGATGCATTTTTTCACCATTTCATTTCAACTAACTAGTATTGTTTCAACAAATATCGTTACGTAAAGGCAGTATAGTAATATTGTATATACATACTCTGTATTGTCCCATATTTATTGAATTAGTTCATTGATGATATGCTAACAAATGCAAGACATTAAATCGGACTAGACAACATAAACCACATCACAGCTCCAAATGTGATCCTGAGACCAACAAGTCACGTTAAGAGAAATGAGCCACCATGATCAAACATAATTACATTCCTTTGATTCTCAATAATAGTCTATAAAACCATTACTTTGAACTTCTAGCTGTTCGCATGATACCCCACATCAAGGCGACGTGATTTAATTAGTATCATACAAATCAAGATTAATGGAAAAGTCTGTTCCTTGATGACAACGATACTGTCAGTAGTTTAGTCGTTAATAGTTTAACATATGTAATACCTTTGAAAAAACAGTCACGTATATTCGTATATCGGTTTTAATGCAGTCCGCCTTTGACAGATATAATACTGAATGATTAAACGAACAGTATCACGGCAGTTTAGAAATTCCAAGCTCACAATTCATGCTCCTCGTATGTTTTCAAGGATTAAATTGTGCACTGCTAATTATATAATGTTGTTGAACACCATGCATATTTGTGAGACAAATATAAATAAGATATGTTTACTTAGTTATCGAAACCTTAGTAACTGTCTATGCCTATAATGTGTTTTAGATTCACATTATCGTTACTGACAAATTGGCATGGCATCCTTGTACGATTTTTCCATTATCCTTTTGCTAATTTAAGACAAACGTTGCTTTTGACACCTGAACATGCAGCGATCTAGTTATATTTTTCCGTGCTCTGTGCTCGTCGGTTTCAGTTGAGTGCTGCCTTCCTAGTTCGATGTATTTATCTTTTAGAATGGTCTACAATACTCATAACACTATGGATACCTCAGGAAGTAACACATAGACCTGTTTATAAAAGGCATTATACACGTATTGTATACCCTTCAATCATAACTAGACGAATGTCGTCGGAAGGTCTCTGTTTTGGTTCCGTATGTTTGTTAATATTTTCTCTCCAAATTCCCTCAATTGTTTATACCACCTGACACTGCCATCCAACATTCTTGATGCTTGATTATTGATGCTTCATTGTATATCCAATGACCGTAATATGAGGAATCGAATTTATGAATACAATAGATGGAACGTCTATACAATTTGCCTAATATAATTAACTACTTCTGTTTGTTTTTTCCTCCATCAGGACGTATAACAATTACTTTAGAAAAATGGATATGGAGATACCGAGTTCAAGGGCGGTTCAAACCATTCTTTGATTGATGGCATTTCAATCACAGGCGGAAACGTAACTATCTCCCGTTGTATTATAATCATTGAGTGATAGGTTCCATTGTAGTAAGCTTTACCATCCAAATAAAACGTCCCGGCTGTTTGACAGCTATAAACATTACATTAAATATTTACTGATATTTCATTAAAACCAGGAAATAATTACTACTACGCCCACGAACGTCTACATATTCTCATGTGTTCATGCGGTTTCAAGTACAAGTACATAACGGCCGTAGAAAGTATATTCAGTGTCATTAACCATATCAAGTGATTACGGGTGTTCATATTGATGCAGGTTATCTGCTCAACCTAAGAACATGTAAATTGATGATTTTTAAATGATAATGACTATAATTATTGTTGTATGTACTGCTGTATAGGTGATAATGAGATGTCGGTTACGTAAAAAGAGCCGTCAATCATAAGTTTACCATGTATACAGTACTTCAGACCTATATACATGTAGATAACACATTTCACAGAACAAATTGGTTTGTGCTTATATATGTAGTATCGTTAGTTGTCACAAGGTCATCGAAACTTCTATTAATCACTGTATATGACTGTTGTGATACCTCGAGTCTAACTTTGGTAGGTCTTCTTTACAATACATGTTTATTACATATACACTGTACGTAGCTTTATTAGTATGTGCTAATAACATAATAATAATAATAATAATAATAATAACGACTTTATTTATAGCGGATGACATATTTGGTTCTAGACCAATTTCCAATATGGTCCACATCAACATGGAATATATACAATCATTTACAGGAATACATGATAATTACATGTATGAGCAAAACAAAAACATAACAGAAAAACTCATGGAGTCGGTAATAAAGATGCAAAACAAAACAAAAGCAAAACGGCACAATGCTAAGGTAATGGTAAATAATTATGATATACAAAATTCGACAATGGAATTTGTAAATATAATTAATAGCGTAATGTTGTGAAACATGTAAATGTTACATCATGTGGCCAGTGTACATCCACTGTAGATAGGAGTTTTTGAATTGTTTGAGTGTTTTTGAAGTACGTATTTGTTTTGGGATGACATTCCAAATGACTGGCCCTGAATAATTTAAGGACTTTCGGTAGAATTCGAGCCGTGGTTTAGGAATTGTAAATTCAAACTTTTCAGTTGATCTAAGCTGGCGATCTGAGTGTTGGTAGTTTTGGTTAAATGTGAATTTCGAATAAAAGTATTCTAGGAAAATATTATTTAGTGACTTGTACATTGAAACATAATAATTTCAATATACGACGTACCGACAGAAGCATCTAATCACGTATTCCGAGTATCAAAACCAGCCAATCAGCAACCAGCGAGTAGAAGTGTCCTGTTTATACATGTATTATGCAGAAGACGAATGTTTTACTATATGCATGTTGTCTAATAATTTACGTTTTACTTCATGCTTTTCCTACACGTTCCATTCATCGTATGCCACAGAAGAAACATCAATGTCAACAATGACAGATCTTTTGTACGATATAGATGTACATGTAGAAGGTTAACGCAGTATCCCGGATGTAGTATTAATAAAATAATGGTAATTAACATCAAAATAGGTACATTTCACACTTTACATAACTTCATTATTGATAGCTAGTGTACACTAGGTATGTTACTAGGAGAATGCTTTGTTGTTATTTTTACTTTTGCTATCTATTAACGAGATGTTATGTTGTTTCCAGCCCAGTCACAATCGTCGGATGCAAATTGCAATTGATGTATCCATTTAGTCTAATTGGGGACTCTAGACACGGATAATGATAGGACAATGATAGCTATATGTCCACTTGTGCTGGACAATATGTCGTCTGGAACGCTAGAACATCATTACATCAAGTGTAATAATACAGGGTAGACCTAAACATAGAATATTAAATACACTTACCACTGTATGAGTATGCATACGATTAATGTGGTGTTACAATGTAACAATGATCCAAGACGACGACATGGCCTTCATAACAAAAATGAATGTATCAGACAGGAACAAAATTATCATTCAGCAGGCGCAAGTAATGTGCCCAAAAGTACACCAACAGAGACATGCATTTAAGTTATATAAAGGCCGTTTCGATGGGTAGTTTAAGTGCATTATTTCTGTGCATAAGCGTCATATGGGATAGATGCCGCTATTGGCATTGGAGCACGTAAATTGGTCAAAATGTTTGGGCATGAAGACGTTAGATGAATTCGGAACCTTATTGTCGAATATCAATCTCTCTGCTACTATTTGAAACGGCTTGGGAATTTCAGATGGTTTCAGCACCGGATATCCGATTTCCATAATATTAACATTTCAAACACGACATAATCTGTCCAAACTATACCGGTTTACTCAAGTTTGCTATTTGAATGCCTTGCGTTAATAATGGAATAAATTTATGAGTAACGCTGCTGAACTTTAAATATACATTCATGAAGAAAGGGAAAACTTAGCTTCTACTTTATAAAACAAACTGGATAACTGTTTAGTACATGTTACAAGAAAGTCGCCGGATATGTCGGTGTTTCAATTTTCTGAGTTTAACATGATTTTGTTTTACCGTGGCATTACCTATGGCCATGATCTCTTCATAAAGCTGTCATGGAATGGTTTAGCATACACATTGGACTCATATAATCAAGTGTCCCTTTAATCTTGAATTGAATTAATCAACAGGAGTGTGATTTTAAAATTGCACAGCAACATTTTATTCCTTTACATTATTTATTCCCATAATGTAATATTATATTAAAATGTTTCAAGTTAGGTCGTGTATAAAGGATAAGCCAACCGATTGAAATAATTTGTATTTTAATTTAATCAACAAACCAAATTCTAGTATCTATAAAGTAATGATTTAATTAAATTGTTACAAGCATTGATTAATTCAATTGTGTCACAAATTATTCTATTAATGACTCGTATTGGAAGTGTCAACGTGGTTTAGAATGAATGAAATCCTTCATCCGGCAAATAAAAAATGTTCTTTCCTAAAGGGTCGGTTGTACGCGTTGCTCCGTGACATCTCCCATATTAACCACAGACACACACAGCTACATAATTTTGTAAAAGAACATTTCTACAAACATTATGTTGATGTTATCGTAACATTGAAGAGTTCAGAAAAGAGCATTATCCCCAAAGCGACTGCTAGTCGTACTAACATGGTACTTTATTCAGCATTTTAATGTCTGGAATATCAACCACTGTCTAGAGGTACACATTAATCATAAAATCGATACATGATCGATTACAGGACATTTTAATGAGCTTAGACAGTATTACATGTATACTGTAAGCACATGAACGACGTCTTCTTACAGCTTTGCACCACGAGACTAATGTTAACGACGTCTAATTGAATTACCCCAGAGATCACTGTGATTCTTGCGTCTAGTGCAAGGTTATCCATGTAGACAATGTCTAGGGTGATATATAATAGTTAGTAAGGTTGTAAAACAGCGAACCACTGTGAAGTATCGTAAGGAAACCAGCTTAATATTGATGTGTGTATACGTAGTGCATTTAGTAATTATAGACAGTATAGTTTCCACTCCAGATTACCCATACACACGCGACTGTTGCCGATCGTTATTGCTCATTACACAAGAAGGGTGACATGGTCTTATTTCGCTGACCCGAGTATTAGTACACTATGAGGAAGAAAAACGTCAGTAGTCTAATGTCTGAAGCCTTATTTTGACAGGAATCATGCTTTGACCAGTAGCTGATGTTATGTTCACACAAAACATAAGCCATTGGTCTTGTAGATAAAATTACATGTATTATCTTTTATCAGAACAAAGGTCGTTACGATTTTCAATCGTTATTGTTTTATTTGTAAACGATGTTCAACTGTCCAGACCGGGAGTACTAACTTGCTATTTTTCAACCTCTAAAAACTTTGTGAACATGACCAATTGAAAATAATTTAATGGAATTCTGGTTGTACCCTTTTACCATTCATCCTACTGCTGGACAATGGCAGAAGCTTACATAATGTTTACACACTACATTACCAATATATGTAGTGTCTTGTCTGGCCTTTAAATAAAAACAGCTGACATATTAGGCTAACACAGTCACCTTGTATTCGTCAGAATATAAAAGTATTGCCATCTTTAAAAATCAGACATAGGTTAACTCAATAAAGTCGGAACTTTCGTATAAATCTGTCATCTCATCAGTTTATGTTTACAACTTCCTAACGCCAATAAAATATTAAAGTGTTTGACATGAATGGTTGATAAGACAAATGGAGGAGGTTGATTTACTGTTTCTGTCAAATATAAACTTAGAATCTGGATTATTGTCTTGTATAAGAATTCCCGCTTGTGGCGATCCGTCAAGAGGTATACACGGTTATAGGATTTGATGTTTAACATATTACAACAGTAATTGTTTGACCGTATAAATGATTCAGGCTAGACTTAGGTAATGTTTTTACGTGTGGTTCAGCTAATTAGGATATATTACATACAGGGTGTCCCAAAAAAACGGGGACCTGCCTAAAACGCTTATTTAATATTTAATGAATTCGACTGATTTTTTGTGAGAGTGTGTAAAAGTGATATCTTCTTCTAAAAAAGGTACTTATTAATATGTTTTGCCTCAAACCAGGAAGTGACGTCATCATTCTACCTATGGTGTTATTCCTGTTTTCTTTGCTGACTTACGTGGAAAATTTCATCATTTGATAAGACATTGTTGTCTGATTATTCATTTTGAAAAAAAACAAGGTTTTAAAGTCACAGAGGTGATGGAACTTTCGGAAAATCTAAGAACTTTGAAATGCAATATTTAAAGGGGGGAGAATATGGTGAGTTTACCTAAAAAAGGAAAGCAGGCAACCTTCAACATATTCATTAACATTCACCAAAGAAGCGAAATATCAATATTAAATTATTATTATTGAGATAACTCAACAAGAGAGCTTAGTTAGAAGCAAAAGGTAATAAGGTGCACTTTTATCCAATAAACAGTTCATAGATATATATCAGAGTCATTTACTGTATCAGTATTTGTAAGAAAGCAGAACTCCCTTATTACAACAAATCAGCAGCAAAAACATAATACTTCACAAAAAGTACTGACATTTGACCTCGAACCTAAGGGCAAGTGACCTAGATATAGCTCAGACATGAGCCCTATAGTGAATCTGTTTCCTATACATGATTAACACTAGTGCATGCAGAACCATTATCCTTGAATATGGGACACCTAAGATGTCATTTGGGGTCAGCATGTAAATATATACAACGATGTCTTGTCAAATGATGGAATTTTCCAAGTAAATTAGCAAAAAAACAGGAAATGACACCATTTGTAAAATGACGACGCCATTTTCTGTTTTAAAGCAAAACATACCAATAAGTACTTATTTTAGGCGTAGCGATCACATTTACACACTCTCACAAAAATTCAGTTAAATTCATTAAAAATTAAATAAGTTATAAGTGTTTTAGGCAGGTCCCCGTTTTTTGGGACACCCTGTATATTGACAGAAGTGCTTAATATAGTATGAAACGCATAAACCGATACGTATTCGAAACCTACATGTAAATATAAAAATATCACAAAAATACTGTTATCTTCCATGTGAAAACAGTATTATCCAACTATTGTGAGAACAGGCCCCGATCTCCCGAGGCATCTCAAGTAGAAATCTCAGCTCAAAGTGAGATCTTGCTCAAATCAGAGTATGAATGTTTGATACATCCGGAGATCGCGATCTTGACATTTTACCGTAATAAACTCAGAATAATGTGTCTGTTCTGTGATGCCAATTTCGAGTGCAGCCTTCCATGAAAATTACTTCAAAGTTAAATGACAATATGTGAGATAAGATTTAGCTCAAATTGAGATCCTTCTGGAGGTCGGGGCCTGATGTGCATCCGACCACAACGTCAACAGTGTTTGTTTCTTATATTAATATGACCCAATAACTATGGTTATACAATGTATGAAAAAAAATCCGCTATTGGTTGTTTTTTTAGAAAAAAGTTTCTGAAACTCGTCACGGAAACAAATACTCGCTTGTGCCAACTTCCCTTTATATTTTACCATTTCTCTCTATATTTTACCAATTTCGCTTTATAACTCGGTCTCATTTCGCCAGATCGCATTAACTAATGACGTATTCATTATGCAGTCCACACAGTCTATCACAGCCACCAAAACCATTTTAACATCGCTGGATCGATCTAGAACATTAAGTATGCAAAATCTCCCCAGGAAAATAACACACTAATTTATATAAACATGTAATTACGGTGCTTCAAGAAATTTGCACTAATTCAAGTGTAAAAAAGCAAATCGGAAATGGGCATTGATTTTGTTTTGCGTCAAGTGGATTTAAAAGTACAAATGCGATTTTTCGACACACATGTTATACATTTAACATAACGTCGAAAAGGGTTGTTTTCACCTAACTGTATAATAAAATAATTTGAAAATAATAAAAAACAAATAAAGGTAACTATTGCGGAAGATGAGCCAAGATTTTACTCCTAGCTACATGTATTCATTTAATTTTGAATATAATGGTACTATACTTGGCTTAATTGGCTTAATACGTTGAAATTAGAACGTCACGAGGGGACAATTATGGGGCCAAAATGACGCGCTCATGAAAATATTGATTTTTTTCTCACTATACGGCGAGATAAAAACCATATTCAATGAAAACAAACAAATATCCTCAATTCATCAGAAAGTTGATACAGTAAGGGATACAAGCGCACCGCACGCATATTGGTCCTTACAATGCATTAGCGTATTTCGACCACAGAACCTAATGTTAGACAACATCATATACATTTATACCAGTTTGTTGATTGCAATTTTCAAGACAAAATCTACAAACTACATGTATGCAGTTTTCCAAGATATAATTATATATATTTAAAATAGTTTAATACATACCTGGTTGAAATATATAAGTGCCAATGCAGTAGCAGTTGCGTCTCGTAACAATTAGAATGCTCCATTTAACAACCCTATAACTTAAACTTAACTAAAACATGTTTTAAGGGGACCAGTGGCATGAACATACATGTTACCATATGTTGCATGACGATAACTTACCAAATGTAACCACGCACAGCCGCTTCCATACTTCATACATATTTCATTTTTAATATAATTTCGTTTAAATTCGTTTCATTAACGCTGAAGGAAACAACTGCCCAAATGTGACCAGAGCCGCGTTCTTATTTATCGTACATTAACCCTGTATGCAGATTTTCATTAAGATATTAATTCATTATATCCATAGTCTACTCACTAACAAGGCAAATGGTTTATCGAGAATTTTGTAAAACATAAGGTAGCGTATTGAAAAATCAGTAATGTGGCGTGCGAGGTTAAAACTAATAAATAACATAGATACAGGTACACGCTTTTATGTGAAGTGCATTTTGTAATTATTTATAACTTTTATTTGGAAAAAAATATCATGATCATGTCAATACGAGTATGTGAACATATCTGAATAATCCAGTTAAATATGCTTGCTGTTTGTTTGCAATAGTAGGCTGACTTCAACGAGAATATAAACAAGGAATTCTGCGTGTTACACGCAACGTTGCTTTAAGAACAATCATACGTTTATAAACAAAAACATGTATTTGTGATTAAGGAAAACAAGTTGTCGAAATATAACCTGAAATAGTGTTAATGTAACAAATATTGGCACGCCATATCACCAACAAAGGCGTTCCGAATATGCAAATAGCAACAATAATGTACGTCTATAGATTTGATTACCGTGTACGTTATTTTAGGCGGTTAAAACCTTATTATTTTAACCATTCTACCAAACATGTTAAAATGTACAGCTGCATTCGATGAATATAGGTTACATGTAAGTGTACAATTTTAATTTAAGGTTGTTTACACATTCAATAGAAAACATTTCTGGATTTCATGCTATTGCTACATTGTACATGTATACTGCTGATTGTGTTTTCTCTTCTAAATATGCGCTCTTCAAATATATATTCATGCAGTTTTCCGACAGAAGGATCATTTCAAACGTTTCGACGTATGACTGTAGGAATATGATTTAAAAATATGCATAATACGCATTGGTCAAATTGTGAAGAATATTGGATATGTTTGATACATTATTGTTGCATGTGTAATTGTGTGTTAAATTGTACATGTTTAATTTATACTCGGTGTAATTGGTATCGGTCTGCATTTGCCGTATTATACACGTCATTGCATATTATACCAATAGTCTTTATTACATTATGTTGCAATTAGCGTACTGTTACATGTGTAAGTAACAATGTGTATCATGTGAAATGTACCGACATACTATAAAGATAAAGTACTTGAGAAATGATTAATCATATTTCGATGGAAAACGAGGAGTGTTCGATATGTATTGTCACTGTCCTTTGCATTTTTCTATGACACTATTTAGAAGGATTCCACGATTACTGTCTAAAAGTTTTATGTTTCTATTCTATATCTGGAATATTACATAGCCTTTTGTCAACAATTAAGTAATTTATTGAACTTAGAAGAGGGTATATTCGAGGACACTGGCCTTATGTTCATTTTAAGCTAAATCTGTGCCATCTTTGCAGTAGTTGTTTAGAAAAGTAAATGTCAGTATTCGTTAAACTGCAACATACGATACGATAACTGGATTCTTATATTTCCATTAGAACTTTAAATCAGAATGAAATTATTTGTTGTCTACGAGTAAGACGGTCAAGACAAGGGAGATCACTCTAATTTATACCAAATGATGCTGGTTGGTTCACGCACCAATAACTTCATATCAATTATACTTTGATCGCAAATTTTCCCCAGAAATCAATGTTAATGGTTTATGACTTACATATACGTATGATATGTCAAATTCCAATCAATAAAATATTCGAAAATTTTCATTGAAAAAATAGCATGCTTTTTTTACTAATTTTGACACCAATGTTCGCGACTTGGAAATGCTCTTATTTTGTTCCAAAATGGCAATCAAGTACAGCAAATCATGTTTTTATCGAAGGAATTTACATTATTTACGGTATAATAGTGTTGGAATAAGATTATTTCCCGAAAGGGAGTTTTAATCGACGGTTATTCGCAAAAAGTGGCAATGTCTATTACTAGCTCTTTGAGAAGAGAATAGAAACAACATTCCGGTAATTAAATTTTATTGATTTTTTTCACGAAATATTGCGGAATTGTTGATGGTTCCAGAAATGTAAAAAGATTTAAAGATATGAACGAATTTTTTTATTTGTGACCCAAGTGACAATACATATCGAACACCCCTCGTATGTTCTATTTTCACTGTTGGTGCGATTTATTAGTCTAACGTCTGCAGTCGTGAGAATGAATTCAAAATGTAGATACCAAAAAATGCTTGAATTGACATTTATACATTCTAATCTCCATACCACATAGATTATTATTACGTTATGTTGTCAGACAATATAAAATTTAATCTAAAATGTTGTCGTAAATTGAACAAACAATGATTGCGTTCTTATTTCTGAAATGTCAAACAAGTATAATAAATGGCAGTCACGACTTTAATATGAATTATGATTTTAATACCGTTATTCTAAAATTGGTTATCTCGTACCAATATGCTGTATTATTTTATCATGTGATTAGGAATATAATCATCCAGATGTGTGTATTATTTACAAGTAAAAGGCGTGAGACAGACTACCATATCAAACTGGTACATGTATGCGTGGGCACGTGAGTTTATCGTCCATAAATTTACAGTCAATATGTTCATATTTCAGTTTATGATTCACGTAAATATAATATTCTACGATGCACAAAAACATAATTTGTCAAATCTAGAGCTGGTTCTGCATTAGGTCTATATGTATGAAACAACTAAGCAAGCGTGATTGATTCAATATTTTGATAGAGTAGTAGTTCCATTTGCACGCGCCTATTGCTCCTATATATGTTGCATAGTTGTTGAACTTGGTGCTTTAGAAATTGACGATCTAATGTAGCAATACTTGTTTTTTGGAATTAGGCATATAACAACTAATTTCCACGTAACCATGTATATAAATCCGCCTCGATAGTCTAGTGGTAGAATGTCTCCTTCAAGAGCGAAAATTCTTAAGTTATTTGACATGCCTCAACACACCAAACAATTAATAGATAATACACATAACAAACGAAAAAAGTCGTTATTTGTACTGATATATCTTCCTTGCGTGACGCTAAAGATATATTATAGGTTTGTTCAAGTGCCATAATTCCTGGGTTTGTTGACCGGCCGAACAAACAAAAAATAGATAATCGGAAATTGAAGGCAGCATTCAATTTAAACAGACGAGCACAGAAAACATAGAAACATCGCATACGCCAATTACATGGCACAATGCCCTACTCATTACTATACGAAAACAAGTCGTTATAAAGGCATCGAAATATGTTTCTTGCGTGAGGCTAAAGATATACTATAGGTTAGTTCAAGGTAACTTCTGGTTCGCCCGATGCATTAAATTGTATTGTATTGTCAGGATATCGTGACTGGGTGGACTCCATTTTATTGAAATTCTGACAACCTATGGGACTTAAACATAATTTAAAAACACTCTGTGTGAGATACTTTATTTAATGATTTATTCAGATTCTAAGAAAAGTTTCTACTAAGACGCTCATGACCACTTTCCCTAATCTATAGCATTACAAGATATCCCGGAAAACATAAAACATAACACATATATTTTACATTGTTTAATGACTCTTCCATAACGTACTATAAAATCGTAGGAATACAATTACATGGATTAGTTAAAATTAAATTTCGTGATCTTTTGAAAGTTTCGTTACAAAAGAAAACAGGTTACCAACGTTTGGTATATCGTTACAAAATTCATGAAGATTTGTTCACTACGAATTTATATTATATTACAATTGATATCGGGCATATACTTATGGGGGCAGCCTACATGTATGTATAAAATACGTTACAAAATAAATTATCTGACTTTGCTAGTATGCTTTACCACAAGTCATATAATCCAGTTTGCAATACCACGTGGCTCTGACATCAATAAAGTCATCAACTCTAACGTTTGATCCGCTTCGAAAACAAAAACAGCCATAGGTTTTTTATTTCCTCAACAATTGTTATGGAACATACGTCAGTCTAAGGGGAAAATGACATGTAGGATCTTTTTCACCAGTGGGATAATTTCTCCATGTGAAACCTTCGGCGTGGTTTGAAAGCAGCGGGCCACAGTTTTAAGCCGTCTTCTTTTCCAATGCTTCCCAAGGTGCTGGACAAACGGCCCCGCTGCTGATAGGAATCCAATAGTTTCGCTTAGGTTGGCATTTGTTTTATAACCGGCAATATTTGACCAGTATATTCGTCATCCGAGGTTGACAAATTTCGTCTTGAATCACTTAAATCTTAATCGCAATACACTAATCAAACACTAGCATTATGTAATTTGTCAACATTTTCTCCGTTTCGACAAATAAAATAACCGCAAACATTTTAACTATACATACTATATACATATTAAACATACGTCAGTCTAAGGGGAAATGTATGCTTTCCTCAAAATGTAGGATTTATTTCAGCCGTTGGACATTCTTTGTTCAATACCATGTGAAACCTTCAGAATGGTTTCATTGCAGCGGTCCACAGGTTCAAGCCGTCTACTTTTCCAATGCTTCCTAAGATGCTGGACAAAACGGTCCTGGTGCTGTTATATTACGTACATGTTAAGCTTAACATTTCACCTTATATTAGCGTATATTTTGATAGAATTCAGTTAGGAAAAACAATATTGAACTACTATTTTCGTTGTCCGATGTTGACAAATTTCGTCTTGATTAATTATCAATTATAATTCAGAAACTATCCTTGGTATCATTGTTGGGAACCAAATGCGCAAACCGTCGAAAGAAACTTTTATATGGATCTAAATTCTGACTCGACCTTATCACTAAAGTGATTATTTGAGTGAGACTTTACTGTAGTAGGGTTCAAAATCTTACAAGTGTAATTAGAATTGAATGTTACGATGGTATGAAAAATATTAACTAATTTCTTCGGTTTATTTTGTTTACCTAATACGACAAGGAAACAATATTTTGCCTAGTATCAAATAAAGTAGTAAAATAATATAGCGTGTTATAATATATCAATTTTTTACATTCCTTGTATATTCTAGACGTTTTACATATAAATAATATTATATATAGATATACACTGGGATTTATCAACGATATTAGCCCTATGTAACACAAATACAGATTTTATAAGAGTTGAAACATCTATCTTTAGATATGAACCTCCATATATAACCAAATAATCTAAAACGTTTATATATTTACAAAACAATTAGCAAAACAATTCAATTGGTACAAAATGGCAAGCTGTGTAATATCACGAAATCGATGACGTTGTCAATGAACTCCTATTAGTGGCAACGTCCCGTATCCCAGTTTCGCACTAATAAATTGTGTAAAGGAAATCTGGTCGGAAATGACTGAACAATGCTCCCTTACGGATCTTCTTCATTACTGCACACTGATTGTTTTTTTCGTGGGCTGTATATTTCAAGGACTATGATCAAATGAGGTCTAAATTACGTAGGTTATAAGTCATGGATGGGATACCTCTGTTACGTTTTTAAGGTGTCAATTAATTGTGGGGATATGATTACTAGGCCAAAGTCAGCGACAAAATCAACGGAACTAAAGATGAATTTTTGTACCCAATGTCCACCAGGTCATTTTCGTTTAAATTTGTCAATCCTATTTTGTGATGACATTAAATGTTAAGTGTTAATTCAGTAATTAAAATTATTAGAATAAATACAATTTAAAAATATCGTTTTATTAAACATAATTGAAATGAGGTGTATAACAGGGTGAGTGTAATATATACGACTACAGGCGTATAACATCGTGTATGCGTGGCATACCAAATCACAAATTAAGGCGCTGAGAGGATACATGAAATGAAAAAGGCAATGCTCAGTAATTGTATAACTTTTTCGTTTACTGAGATAACTACAATCATTGACAAGCTGATATCAAATGCATCTGGGATTATCGGTTTCATGGCAAATGCGTTGCATAAAATGAAAACCAGTTCTCTATCTAAATTACTGATAAACAAGAACACTAGATTCAATGATTTCCGTAGGCATTTTAATTTCGTGAAAGAAATGATTTATTGGTTTATTCCTTGTAATGGAAACTTGTACATGTATGACATGTATGTCGGAGTTCGAAAGTTAAATTATTTAAATTAAAGACTTTGCCTTGTTCACAGTAGCAATAATACTTCATGAATTCAAAATAAGGAAAGTGGTCTTATTGATTGTAATTCTTAAAACATGGCATTCAAATACCAAAGGTTATCAGATAACTTGAACATGCAAGTAAAAACACTCCTTCGTAATTTATGTTCTAGCTGTATTGAAGTATTTTAATAGAAACAAAACATCTGTTATTCTGTCGAAGAATTAATTTACCCGAGAACATTTTGACGTATTGCAAGCCTCGTTTTGGAACGTTTTATTTGCTAGATAGGAAACTTCATGATACATAGCGTGTTTATACAGTAACTTGTGTGTCACCAGTTTTGAGATGTAAGTGGTGATGACATTGGAGTACATGTACGGAGGACAAATTACTGTAAGTCTTGTTACATGTAGATAGTCACTGTAAACATTTGACACACTGTCCAGTATTAACGGAAAACGATCGCAAAACGCTTTCACGCGGAACAAAAACGCTGGCGGTACTGTAGATAGTTACTGGAAACATTCGACACACTGTCAAGTATTAACAGTAGCAACACGAATGTCATTATAGTGACGTATCACTCAACTGATTTTTGCAATAGTTGACTATTTCAACTTTAACAAACATACTAGTCATTTAAATTAAATTTCGATTTCATATCAAAATTTGGAAGACAAAGCACCCTGACGTTTACAATTGTAAAGGAGTTAAGTAATTGATAAAATGACAATATTACTCATCCAATATCAATTGCTCTTCATCATACATTTATAAGGAACAAACGGGGTCGTTAATATATGAATGAGTTTGAAGTGGAAGTCCACATAAATGACTCTTATTTTGAAGTTTGAACAGTATTAGATACAGTGGTTTTCAAGGAGGCAAACAATATTTCGTGACAACGTGACCTACATTGTCAGACTAAAAACGTCAGATACATCGCAATGGTCTTGTTTGACTCACTCCAACTATATTTCCCAATTCGATTATATGTCAAGTAATATTATATCCGGGCTTCTCAATGCCCGGGTGAGCTTATATCCAAATTACTTGTATCCACATATTAACAAAACATGTCCGAATGACCAAAGCCTATCTCATAATACGATTACATTTCATGCCTTTTATATTAGATATTTTATGCTTAGGTAAGCCCATACGCCTGTTCTCTGCTATACAATGTCCTAATCTAGACAGAAACATTACACTAACCTTGTATAACTCAGCCCAAATATACACTTGGAGTTCCTGGTAATATGATAGTGTTAATGTATAACGATATACAGGAGACAATTGCATAGGGAAATAAATAATACTACCCTATGCAGTATAGGAGAATAGGATTCCAGTTTTGACACATATGATGATAGTGTATGTTCCGCACGGAAAAACAGAGAAAAACACAAGAACATACTGATATTGTGATACATGATTACGAATGAAGGCCCCAGGGGACACTGGAGTTAAACACACTAGTAATTATAGACATCGATGAATCTAACCAATCTACTTAAGGTGATGATACATATCCAATTATTGCCTGGCGTTGTACTGTCTTTCCATGTACTTTCTCACACACTGGCAATTAGATGTGTCACACTGTACTCTAGGGACGTAGATAAGCTTTTATGTGTATGGAAAACATTCCATCTCTTTTCCCTATATAAGCGTTGCAAAGAGTGTTGGGTTATTGGTCGACAACATCAAAACAGTGCTATGAGAAGCTAATATATTACCTCAGAGTATAACAAAAAATAGCAGAGCCGAGCATAGGAGAGCAGAGCCGAGCATAATACAACAGAGCCGAGCATAGTAGAACAGAGCAGAGCATGATAGTAAAAACATAACATTACATTTTATATTTCTTAAGTTACATGAACTTACTCACAAACAGTTTTCTCGGTCTCCTGTGATTTTATAGGAGTTAGCCTGACATGTTTTGAATCAAATACTGATCACTTTCATTTGCTAGAAACTACCGTGAGATAAATGACATTTATATAAAGTCTCATCAAATTGGTGGCTGAATGAGTATATTCATTAATGTTTAAAAGTGATATTGCACGAGTTCAAACAAGGATAGAGATAGGAAATGCATTAAATGTTCATGTTTTTTGTAAACAAAGGCAAATTGTATCGTGGGTAGACAATACATAAGCTACAAACTGTGTATTTACCCTGCGATCGTAAAGTTTTGAATCTGTCTTTCTAAAATCGATGGCTTCCTGTATGGAGGCATAGGTGAAGGAAGAACATCTAAACTGATGACTGGAGATGATTGAAAACTGTACGTAAACTCCCGAGGTCCACCGAGTGATGCCGGAGTCGTAGTGCCAGAACTTACCTCTGAAATTATAGAATAAATATGTAGTTTTATACTAACTTTGGGTGGATGGCGAAACAAATTCTTCAACTTTATATCAATCACTATCGAAACCTCATTCCGGATGAGTATGAGAAAGGAAAAGTCAAATTTCCATTTTTTTGCAAGTCGTCGGGCTGTGGAAAGAAAGTTACCATTGTTCATGTCTTTGACAAATCATGGCCATTTAGCGACATCTAAATGACGAGAAATAACTGAAGGTCAATTCAAGTACCGGTATTTCAAAAGTCTAGTAGAAAATATTATATATTAGCAATGTGTTAAATTCACATACGACACACAAATGCATCTTCAAAGTACAACGTATGCAAAACATAAAGCTGTTTCAGGATTGAAATCTCTCAAATGACCGAGTAGCACATTCGTATGATATAATTTGTAAAAGCAATACATTCGATTGAGATTAATTTATGTTGCGGCCTGGCCATCACGTCGATACCACCGATTCGGATTATCATCATTGTATATCAATGTCCCGATAACAATCGATCCAACAGCGGACAGTATCGTCATAGTAATTATGTTTTCATTTATCTGTGTGCAGTATTTCCGTTCAGCAATTATCCGAGATTAGATCCGTAATATTTGATTATAATAGGCCCTATCATAAAATATATTGTTATACGAGCAATGCATGTATATAACAATACAAATGTACTATAAAAACACAAAAGACTGTGAACTGTAATTGGAACGCATGGTGAGGTTGTATCTATTTCTAAGTTGTCCTTATTTGTCGATTTGTATCAATATGCATTGTCCTTTAATCAGTGTTACAATGCAGAGCTGTTTTAGCGTTTTCTTCAGTGTCAGTAGGCTTGGTATTGTATTTAAATGTTCTTTTTTCTTCTACAGATATCAAAAAGATAATAAAGATAATAAAATTCAACTGAAACAGCCTGGCACAGAAAACAAAAAAAACAAAGTCTGATATTATGCTAACGAATGCAAGACACTAAAACGGACTAGACACAATAAACCACATACCCGCTAGAATGAGAGAGAACGATCGACCAATAAGTCACATTAAGAGAAATGAGCCACCATGATCTAACTTAATTGAATTCTCTTGATTCGTAATAATGGCATATAAAACCATTACTTTGAACTTCTAGCTGTTCGCATGATACCCTACATCAATGCGACGTGATTTAATTAGTATCATACAATTCAAGATGAATGGAATAATTTGTTCCTTGATGACAACGATACTGTTAGGAGTTAAGTCGTTAATAGTTTTAATATATAATACAATTTAAATTAATCAGTCGCGTAAACTCGTATATCAGTTTTAATGGAGTCTGTCTCTTACAGATATAATACTGAATGATAAAACGTCCAGTATATCGGCAATGGTAGAACAAAGATTAGAAATTCCAAGATCATATGCTCCTCGTAAGTTTTCAAGGATTAAATTGTTTACCGCAAATTAAATTTTGCTTTTGAACACTACGCATATTTGTGAGTCAAACAGTAAGATGACAAGACTTGTTTGATTTTTTTTCAAAACCTCAGCAAGCGTATTTGATGTTACCTTTGCGGACAATACTGCATGGCTTTCATGTCCTTTTTGTCCATTATCGTTTTGCTAATTATAATTCAATGTTACATTTGGACAGCTGATACTTGTACGTTCAGGGGTTTTATTTTCTCGTGTTGTGTGTTTGGCTTTGTGATGTGTTATTGTAGTATGTTATCTGTGCTTTGCTGTTTCTGTTTATTTCTGCATTCCCTGTCCTAGTTTTTATTATTTAGAATGTTCTACATGACATAATTACATGTATAAGGTTACCATATATAGAAACATTGTTTGAAAAGGCATAATACACGTACAATGGTATTGTATACCCTTCCGGGATAACTATACGAAGGTCGTCGAAGGTCTCAGTTTTGTTTCCGTTTGTTTGTTAATATTTTCTCTCCACATTTCCTCAATTATTTATACCACCTGACACTGCCATCCAACTTTCTTCGTTGAAGCTTGATTATTGATGTTTCATTGTACACCCAATGACCGTTATATGAGGAATCTAATTCATTCATACAATATATGGCACGTCAATACAATTTGTCTAATATAATTAACTACTTCTGTTTGTTCTTCCTCAAACGGGACATATCACAATTACTTTAGGGAAATGGATATGGAGATACCGAGTTCAAGGGCGGTTCAATCCAATCTTTGATTGATAGCATTTCAATCACAGACGGAAGCGAAACCATCTACCGTTGTAATATAATCATTTGGCGATAGGTTCCATTGTAGTAAGCATTACTCTCCAAATATATATAATCCCGGCTGTTTGACAGCAATAAACCTCGGATTAAATATTTACTGATATTTCATCAAACATGGAAATAAATTACTACAATGTACCACGTATACACATTCTCTTGCGTAAAGGAAGTAGTTTATATCCTCTATATCGCGAAGTCAATGACAGACAAAAGACAATTACAAATCCTCTAACAAACATTGTAGCCATTTTACGTCAAAGACAGTCACAAGTACATAGTACAGTCAGTGTCGTATCCTTATCAAGCGAATACTGATTCTCGGTATTTGCACAACCTAGAAAAAGGTATATTGACTGTTTTTAAATGATAAATGACTACAGTTTGTATATACATTTGTAGTTAAAAGTCGGAACTGTTTTATTGGCCATGAGTAGATGTCGGTCGCGGATAACGTACCACCGATCATAAATCACCTAACTGTACAATATGTAGATACCACATCTCACAAAAATTCACCAATTTCACAAAACTGGTTCGTACGTATATATGTAGTATCGTCTGTTATCACAAGGTCATCGAAACTTCTATTATTCACTGTATGTGACTGTAGTGATACCTCGAGTGTAATTAGTAGGTCTTCTATAAAATATATATGTATTATTACATTGTAGTTCAATTAGTAATTACTAATAGCATACTATGAGTAGCTTCTGTATGTGATATACGGTGAGCAAGATATGACAACGCATTCTGAGTATTAAAACCAACCAATCAACCAATAATGTGTCCAGTTTGTAATTATGCAGAGGACGAATGCCATTTTTTAATTCATCATACATGTAGTATGCTCAGGGGACTGTTCGGTTGGTAGAATTGTACTTTTTACTACCTATTAACGAGATCTTATGTTGTTTCCAACCCGGTCACCATTGTCGCATACAAATCACAATTGATGAATCCATTTAGTCTGATTGGGGACTCTAGACACGGATAATGATAGGATAATCATAGCTATATGTCTACTTGTTCTGGACAATATGTCGAATGGAATGCTAGAACATCATTGCGAAAAGTGCAATAATACAGGATAGACTTAAACGAAGAGCGTTAAATGTGCATATCACTATATCAGACTGTACAATATTAATGTAGAGCTGCAATAGACCAATGATCCTGGACGACTACAGCATGATATTCAGAAAGAAGAAGGTTCATAAAATTATATCGGACATTGACAGACTACAGCAAAGCACACAAATGCATGCCAAACAGATATATCTAGTTCGGTTGTTTTATAAATGTTTCAGCGATTAGTTTATGCTAATTCATTCAACGCATATGCTTACTTGGAAATATATCCCACATTTCGCACTTGATCGGCATGAAAATTGGTTAAAAATATGTTGTTGATGTTGGATGACGTTGGTTGCAATATCTCCGCTAGTATGACAAGTGAAGCAATCGAACAAGTGTTCATAATTACCATTGGCGGTTCCACGTCAACAGATTAGATTCCGATCTGAAGTTCAAGGGGAAAGAAGATGCAAGTTATGACGTGTCTGCTTGCAGGATGTGACGCTTTGTGATAATTGCAAACATTATGTGGAAATCAATTGACTCTATGATATGATATTTCTTGATACCTATGGTATCAGCACTGGTGATCTTATTTCAATAATGCATTTCAAACACGACATTATCTGTTCAAAATATTCCGGTTTTACTTAAGTTTTACTTCATTTTGTTATTGAATGCCTTGTGTCATTAATAAAGTAATAAACGAGTCTAGTACCGCTGATGAATTTCTCACCAATGTCGTTAGAGCAAACATGGCTCTTACTTCATAAAACAAACTGAACAGTTTAGTATTCAAAAAGTCGCCAGACATGTCGGTATTTCAATTTTTCGGGTTTAACAAGTCATGTTTCTGTTCTACCGTGACATTAGCTATGGCCATGATCTCTTAATAAAGCTGTCATGGAATTGTTTAGCATACACATATAATGAAGGGTTCTTTTTAATCTGGAATTGAATTAATCATCTTGGGTGTGATTTCAAAATAGCACAGCAACAATTTGTTTGTTTACATTATGCATTCCCACAACGTAATATTCAATTAAAATGGTTCAAGTTAGGTCGTGTATAAAGGATAAGCCAACCGATTTAAATAATTTGAATAGTGCTCGTTATTTTAATCAACAAACAAAATGTGGTATAATTAATTCTAGTATCTATCAAGTAATGATTTAATTAAACTGTTAAAAGCATTGATTAATTCAATGTGTCACTTATTATTCTAAGAATGGCTCGCACTGGAAGTTTCAACGTGGTTCAGAATAAATGAAATCCATTTATCCGGAAAATAAAAATGTTCTTTCCTAAAGGGTGTGTTGTACGCGTTGCTCGTGACATCTCCCATATTAACCACAGACAAACACAGCTTGATAATTTCGTAAAAGAACATTTCTACCAACATTATGTTGCTTTAATTGTAACCTGGAATAGTTCAGAAAAGAGCATTATCCCCAAGCGACTGCTAGTCGAACTAACATAGTACTTTATTCACCATCGATTGGTGGCCAACATCTTAATGGCTGGAATATTAACCACTGTCTAGAGGTACTTATTAATCATAAAATCGATACATGATCGACTACAGGACAATTAAATGAGCTTAGACACGACAGTATTATACTGTAAGCACGGTGACGATGTCTTCTTACCGCTTTGCACCATGAGACTAACGTTAACGACGCCTAATAGAATTACCCCAGAGGTCACGGTGATTCCTGCGTCTAGTGCAAGGTTATCCATGTAGACAATGTCTAGGGTGATATATAATAGTTAGTATTGTTGTTAAAGGAAACAATCTTAATATTGTTGTGAGTATACGTAGATCATTTAGTGATTATAGGCAGTACAGTTGCCACGCCAGATTACCCATACACACGCGACACGATCGTTATTGCTTCTTACACAAGAATGGTGACATGGTCTTATTTCGCTGAACCGAGTATTAGTACACTTTGAGGAAGAAAAACGTCAGTAGTCTAACGGCTGAAGCCTTATTTTGACACGAGAAATATGATTTGACCAGTAGCTTATGCTATGTACACACAAAACATAAGCCATTGTTCGTGCAGATAAAATTACATACATATTTAACACAAAGATGTTCAGCTGCCCTGACTGGGAGTCCTAACTTGCTCTTTTTGAACCTCTAAACACATTTTGAACATGACAAATGGAAAATAACTAAATGTAATTCAGGTTGTCCCTGGACCCTTTACCATTCTCCCGACTGCTTGACATTGTCAAAAACTTACATAATGTTTACACACTACATTACGAATATATTTGGTCTTGTCTGGCCTCTTAATAAAAACAGCTGACATATAAGACTAACACCTCCACATTATATGTGTTAGAACATAAATACCATGACATTTAACAATCAGATATAGGTTATTACTTTTAGAGGTTAAATCAATAAAGTCGCAACTTTCGTATAAATCTGTCAACTCAGCTGTTTTTATTTTCTATTTCCTAACATTAATCTAACATCAATCAATGTATGAAAGGTTGGTAAGACAAATGGGGGAGGTTGTCTTACTGTTTCTGTCAAATATAAACTAAGAATCAGGATGATGATATTAGTAAAGAATTCCCGCTTGTGGTGAGCCGTCAGGAGGTACAGACGGTTATAGGATTTGATGTTTAACACATTACAACAGTAATTGTTTAACGGTATCAATGTCTCTGACTAGACTTATGTTATGTGTTTGCGTGTGGTTGATGTTATTAATTTTATTACTGATATTGACAGAAGTGCTTAATATAGTATGTAACCCATAATACCTAATACATGTATATATATTCGAAACTAAACTAACTAGGTCATTCGGCTGGGGCATTCCGTTTGTTTTATTGCTGAAACTAGGGAATTCAGCTTTTTATCACTGTTATTATTTATCTTTTTAGGTTTTCAGCAATCTAAAATTAAATATTTTAGCTTTTTTACTGTGGCAACTAGGTTATTCAGCTTGGGAATTCAGCTTTTGGATTGTTTAAACTAGGTTATTCAGCTTTTTGACAACTTAGGTTTTGACAGTTCATTTCCTCGTTCAACTATGTCTTGAGCACAGTGCCATGTACTTGTGGTGTGTTTTGTGTGTTTTCTGCGCTAGGCTAGGTAAGTGTAGTGCTGCTTTTCCAGTCCGACTTACCATTATCTTGTTTTAATATTATTTGACATATTAATGTCGTTGTATCTTCCATGTGAAAACACATCATGGAATACGGTAATCTAATGTGTGCGAGAAGAAAGTTACATTCGACCACAACGCTAGCAGCGTTTAGGGTAAACATATAACATCGTCGGTTAAGTTCGTTTCTTTGACCCGATAACTATGATTATGTGATAATAGAATCCACAATAGAACAACATTTTCGAAACTCGTTATGAAAATAAATGCTCGCTTGAACCAATTCGGCTTTATATTTTACCATTCTGCTCTATATTTTACCTATTTCGCTTTATTACTCAATGTCATTCCTCTAGTTTGCATTAACTAATGACGTATTTATTATTAATAACGCAGTCTATCACAGCCACCAAAACCATTTTACCATCATTGGATCGATCTAGAACATTAAGTCTTCAAAATATCCCGAGGAAAATAACACACTAATTTATATAACCATGACATTACGGTGCTTCAAGAAATGTGCACTAATTCAAGTGTAAAAAGACAAATCGAAAATGGGCATTGATTTTGTTTTGCGTCAAGCGGATTCAAAAGTACAAGTGCGATTTTTCGACACACATGTTATATATTTAACATAAAGTCACATGAGACTTAGGAACATATGTTTCACCTAACTATATAATAAACGATATTGAAAATAATAAAACAAACAAATAAAGGTAACTATTCCGGAACATGAGCTAATTCCAAGATATTAATCCTAGCTATATGATCTTTTTTTAACAGGTCCCATTTTTCTCAAACGTATTACATTGAGGATATTTGATGATTTTGTTGTAGGATCGAATTTTATTTCACCGAGTGATCACAGATAATTAAATTTTCATTCGGTGAAATAAACTTTGATCTTTAACAAAAAATAAGCAAATTTTCTGTTTAATGTACTCTTTAATTTTGAGTATAATGGTACAATAATTAGCTTAATTGGAAAAATTACCTTGAAATTAGAACGTCACGACTGGACCATTATGGGGCCATAATTACGTTACGCATTATACGAAGTCCACTGTGTACGCGTTCATGAAAATATTGAATTTTATCACTATACGATGAGATATAAACCATATTGAATCAAAACAAACAAATATCCTCTATTTATCTTAAAGTTGATAATGCATAAAAGCGCATCGCACGTATATCATACATTAGCGTATTTCGACAACAGAAACCACATGTGACAAGAACTAGACTTGTGTTCATTTGGAATTAAATGTCTAGACACGAGTCATTTGTGCCGTGTTTCTTACATGCTTACATGTACTTAATTACCATATACGCATTGCAACATAAAGTACACTAATAAGTGTATCTCTCTTGTTCTTTTGTGGTAACCAAGGTAACGAAACACATAATCTGAATGATTATGATACATTCTACACTGCAATAGATTGTTCGTGAACGTTTTATATTTGGGTGGTTAGCAAACTTTAGACAACATCATATATACATGTACAAGTTTGTTAATTGCTATTTGCAAGAAAAAAGCTACAAACTATGCATTTCTCTTAGATATAATTATTTATATTTAAAATAGTTTAATACATACCTGGTTGAAATATATAATAGAAGTACTAATGCAGTAGGGCAATGAAAGTGTACATGGTGTCTAGTAACTATTAGAATGCTCCATTTAACAACCATGTTACTTAAAATTAACTAAAACACGTAGGAACAAAGGAAGCGTATTAAAAATAGTAATTCGTCCGGATTCAAAACTAATAAAAAGCAAAGATACAAGTACACGCCCTTATGTAAAGTGCATTTTGTAATTACTTAGAACTTTTAATTCGAAAAATATAACATAATCATGTCAATACGAGTTTGTGAACATTTCTAAAGCATCCGGTTAAATATGCTTACTCTTTGTTTACAATGGCAAACTTCAACGAGAATATAAACAAATAATTCTGCGTGTCACACGCAACGTTGCTTTAAGAACAATCATTCGTTTAAAAACAAAAACATGTATTTGTGATTAAGGGAAACAAGTTTTCGAAATATAACCTGAAATATTGTTAATGTAACAAATATTGGAACGCCATATCACCAACAAAGGCGTTCCGAATATGCAAAATGCAACAATAATGCACGTCTATAGATTTGATTACCGTGTACGATATTTTAGGCGGTTAAAACTTATTATTTTAAACATTCGACCAAACATGTTAAAATGTACAATTTTAATTTAAGGTTGTTTACACATTCAATAGAAAACATTTCTGAATTTCATGCTATTGCTATACTGCTGATTGTGTTTTCTCTTCTAAATATGCGCTCTTCAAATATATATTCATGTAGTTTCCCGACAGAAGGATTATTGTTGCATGTGTAATTCTGTGTTAAATTGTACATGTTTAATTTATAATCGGTGTAATTGGTATCTGTCTTCATTTGCCGTATTATATGCGTCATTGCATATGATACCAAATAAAGTTAATAATATGAATTAATGCACAGCATATATAGCGGACTATGTCAGTTGTCCTACATTATTTGTAACATGCTCATCTAGTACTGGATTTTTTGGTGATGCATAACTTCACAAAAAATTGTTTGGTTACGAAGTTACGAATCTGGAGCAAGCCGTTTCCAAAAGGCGCTACCGAGCGCTTTCCTTCGTTTATGCAACCTATCGAAGCGGTTCGTTGAACAAGAAAGCGCGCGATAGCGGTTTGATACGAAATATTGGGTACAAAGTAACGAAAGACGATACAACCTGCTATCGTTTGTCAGTCCGAGTGAACACGAATAATACACGTTTTTCAATTTGTTTAATTCTATGTCTACTTAATTCAGGGGTAACTAATTTAAAAATGAATAATTAGATATAAACACAGATAGCAACTGATTTCTAGGCCTTATTTGATATTTTATCTTTTTTTTAATGGGTTGCATGAGCATACCAGATAGTACTTTTGTTCAAAAGAAAAGGCTATTTTCATTTCAATTAATCATATTACGATTAAATATCAAACATCTTTAATCTTAATCACCTTTTTGTTAAATAAACCCTGCAAATCGTCACAACATAAAAGAGATTTAGACGGAAAATTACGGGTTTTATTGTATCCAATAACGACAACAACAACATGTAATTAGTTTTCGCGACCTTCATCCCGCGAATATTTTTTGACGATTTTGGAGGGATTTTTTAATTACATCTCGGCGAGGAATTACGAAAATGCATTTGTTTTACTTTCTTTACAATAACCTACACCTACGATGTGGATTATCACCGTCCGGTCTAGATACATAAATACCCGAAACGGACTTTATCTAGTGTTTTATCAAAAATTATTATACGGTCATTTATATCTAATACAATGTCTTTATTACTTTATATTGCAAGTTAGCGTACTGTTGCATGTGTTAGTAACCATGTGTATTATGTGAAATGTACCCCCATACTATAAAGTTTCAAGTACTTGTCAATGAGAAATAAACCAACATAATTATTTTAATGAACTATGTTCTATTTTCACTGTATGTGCGATTTATTGGTCTAACGTCTGCAGTCGTCTGAAGAAATTTAAAATGTAGATACCAAAATATATTTGAATTGTCATTTATACATTCTAATCTCCATATCACAATGAATATTGGTGTATTATGTTTTCAGACAATATAAAATTTAATCTAAAATTTTGTCGTACATTGAACAAACAATGATTGCGTTCTTATTTCTGAAATGCCAAACAAGTATAGTAAATGGCAGTCACGACTTGAATATGAATTATGATTTTAATACCGTTATTCTAAAATTGGTTATCTCGTACCAATATTCTGTGTTATTTTATCATGTGATTAGGAATATAATCATCCAGATGGGTGCATTATTTACAAGTAAAAGGCGTGAGACAGACTACCATAGCATACTGATGATTTTGCGGAATGAAAAATAAACACAACTTTATATTTATTGATTGGATATATCACAAAATATCATATGTCATAGGGTGGCCAATTAGAACTTCGGCGAAGTGTAAATGCTGGAACAAATTTTAAGTGATCTGTGAGTGAGGCTACTAAAGTAGGGTTCACAATCTTGCAAGTGTAATTAGAATAGAATGTTACGATGGTATGAAAAACATTAACTAATTTATTTGGTTCATTTTGTTAACCTTATACGACAAGCAAACAAATGTTTGGACCGAAAATAATATAGTGTATTATAATATATATCATTTTTTACATTCCGTTTATATTCTAGATGTTCTACATATAAATCATACTGTATAAAAGATATACACTGTAATGGGCTTTATCAACGATATTTACCACATGCCATTATATCCGGTGTTTTGTCTCCAGATAATGAAAGAGCCCTACTTATATTATACAATTGTACATTTATCGAATCCTACTAAAGTTGGTCAGTATAATACAAGTCAGACCGTCTGTAACAAAACCAATAAACACCCCACCCATTTCCGGTTGGACATTAAAGTAATGAGTTTGCCTGTTTTGGTCAATTTAGTCTGTGTTCTGCGTATATATAGCCATTAATCTAGCCTTTATCATAGCTCTGGTCATTACGGCCAGCTTTTGCCATCTATGATGGGCCAGACCCAATGTTTACATGTAGAACTATTAGAAGATCTAGGTGTTTGGTCATACCAAAATGTGATAACGTCAACATCAACAAAAGTGCCGATGCCATTCTGTACAATACGGCAGACCGACGAACAGTTCACAAAATGAACATATTTGTGCCGTCATGTTGATAAGGTGTGCCAACGGGCCACAGCACTTCGGCAGTTGACCATTTCATCCCAATATATCCTTTCATCTCCCGTTGTGTCCACGTTGTGTTTTGTAGAGGTTTTCTTTTTCTTCACCTTCTTTCTTAGTTATAGTGTATGGCTAATGTATAAGTCTAGCAATGGTCACATTGCATGTTGCGGTGCAAACGATAACTAGTTCCAGCTGTGGTGACACTGAATAATACCACAATGCATTGGTGCATGTCGCAGTGCATTTTGCCAGTGCTGTATTGCACTCTTTATTATTGTTATTATGATACAAAATGATAGTTCAATTACCATCGTCATCTGTGAAAACAAACTGTCATCGAATTTGTTTTTTTGAATAATGTCGCTGTTATAGTAATTCAACAGGAAAATCATAAAATGTCACAGTAGAAAACATGTCAGGTTCTGTATTATTTCAGCAATTATTATTTCAAAGATAAACAAGGTTCATTGTATCTGTATCGTGACGTCATTGAATTCAAAACGAGGCAAAACACAAACATTTTGCTCTTTCTGAAGGAGATGAAAACGAATTACACTCATGTTGACCAATCATGCTACAAATGCACCACTAAATCGTCGAGGTTAAGTGTTAGGTCATGAACCATTAAATTACCAGGTTCAATGTTAGACCATGCATCAATAACTCGTTTGAGTTCTATGCTAGGACATGCCCCTACTAGATCGTCGAGTATAAATGTTACGCCCTGGATCCACAAATCGTCGAGTTTCAATGTTAGGCAATGCACCACCAACTCGTTTGAGTTCAAATCAAGGTCATGCACCCACTAGATCATCGAGATGGAATGTTAGGTCATGCATCATTAAACCGCTCGAGTTCAATGTTAGATCATGCACCTCTAGCTTATTCCAATTCAATGTTAGGACATGCACCATAAAATCATCGATGTTCAAATTTAGACCATGTATCATTAAACTGTCTAGATGTAATGTTAGGTCATGTATACTAAATCGTCTAGGTTTAATATCAAGTAATGTGTCACTTTAGCGTTTGCGTTCATTGATATACATAAACATGTCTGTAACGCGAAATTGATGACGTTGTCAATGAACTCCTACTAGTTGCCAGGACTCGTTCCCCAGTTTCGCACTATGAGATTGTGTAAAGGAAATCTGGTCGGAAATGACGTTGGTTGTATTTTTCAAGGACTTTGATCAAATGAGGTAACAATTACGTGGATTATTAGTCATGGATGGGAAACCTCTGTTACGTTTTTAAGGTGCCAATTAGTTGTGGGCATATAATTTCTAGGTCAAAGTCAGCGACAAAATCAACGGAACTAAAGATGAATTTTTGTACCCAATGACCACCAGGTCATTTTCGTTTAAATTTGTAAATCCTATTTTGTGATGGCATTAAATGTTAGTGTTATTTCAGTTTTTAGAATTATTGCCATGAATAAAAATTGAAAATGTCGTTTTATTTAACATATTGAAATGAGGCGTATAACAGGATGATTGTAATAAATACGACTAAATGCAAATAACACCGTGTATGCGTGGCATACCAAATAATTAATTAAGGCGCTGAGAGGTTAAATGAAATGAAAAAGGCAATGCTCAGTAATTGAATAACTTTTTCGTTTACTGAGATAACTACAATCATTGACAAGCTTGTTACAAATGCATTTGGGATTATCGGTTTTATAGAAAATGCGTTGCACAAAATGAAAACCAGTTCTCTATTTAAATTACTGATAAACACGAACACTAGATTCAATGATTTCCGTAGGCATTTTAATTTCGTGAAAGAAAGGATTTATGGTTTTATTTTTTCTAATGGAAACTCGTATGACATGTATGACATGTACTTCTGAGTTCGAAAGATCAATAATTTAAATTAAAGCCCTTGCCTTGTTCACATTAACAAGTATCAATTCCATCATGAATTCAAAATAAGGAAAGTGGTCTTATTAATTGTAATTCTTAAAACATGGCATTCAAATACCAAAGGTTATCAAATAACTTGAACATGCAAGTAAAAACACTCCTTCGTAATTTATGTTCCAGCTATATTGAAGTATTTTGATAGAAACAAAACATCTGTTATTCTGTCGAAGAACTCATTTAAACGAAAAACATTTTGACGCATTGCCAGCCTCGTTTTTGAACGTTTTATTTGCTAGATAGGAATATTCAGGATACTTAGCGTGTTTATATAGTAACTTGTGTGTCACCAGTTTTGAGATGTAAGTGGTGATGACCTTGGATTACGGAGGACAAATTACTGTAAGTCTTGTTAGATAGTTTCTGAAAACAATTGACACAATGTCCAGTATTCACAATAGCAACACGAATATCATAATGGTCACGTATCGCTCAAATAATGTTTGCAATAGTTGGCTATCTCAACTTAAACAAGCATACTAGTTTTTTATATTAAATTTTGATTTCATATCCAAATAAGGAAGACAATGCACCCTGACGTCTACATTATGGAGGAGTTCAGTAATTAATAAAATGACAATATTACACATCCACCATCAAATGCTCTTCATCATACATTTCTAAGGAACACACGGGGCCGTTAATATGTGTATTACTTTGAAGTGGAAGTCCACATAAATGACTCTTATTTTTAAGTTTTAACACAATTACATATTGTGGTTTTGAAGGAGGCAAACAATAGTTCGTGATAACGTGACCTACATTATCAGACTAAAAATGCCAGACACATTGCAATGGCTTGTTTGACTCACTCCAACTATATTTCCATATTCTATTGTATTTCAAGTAATATTATATCCGGGCTTCTCCATGCCCGGGATAGCTTATGTCAAAATTACTCGCATCCACATATTAACAAAACCTGTCCGAATGACCAAAGCCTAGATCATAATAGATTGTATTTTATGCCTTATATATTATTTATGTTATGCTTAGGTGAGCTCATACACCAGTACTCTGCAATACAATGTCCTAACCGAGACAGAAACATTACACTAACCTTTTATGACTGTATGACTCAGTCCAAATATACACTTGTAGTTCCTGCTAATATGATTGTGTTATGTATAACGATATACAGGATATATATAGGGAAATAAATAATACTACCCTATGCAGTATAGGAGAATAGGATTCCAGTTTTGACACCTATGGTAATAGTGTATGTTCCGCACGGAAAAACAGGGAAAAACAGAGAGAACATACTGAGATAGTGATACATGTCTACCGTATGAAGGTCCTAGAGGGACGCTGGAGTTAAACACACTAGTAATTATAGACATCACTGAATCTAACCAATCTACTTAAGTTGATGATACACATCCTATATCTGCATGAATTTGTACTGTATTTCCATGTACTTTCTCACACACTGGCAATTAGATGTGTTACATTGTACTCTAGGGGGACGTAGATAAGCTTTTATGTGTATGGAAAACATTCCATCTCTTTTCCCTTTATAAGCGTTGCATAGAGTGTTGGGTTATTGGTCGACAACATCAAAACAGTGCTATGAGAAGCTAATATATTACCTCAGAATATAACAAAAAATAGCAGAGCCGAGCATAGGAGAGCAGAGCCGAGCATAATAGAACAGAGCCGAGCATAGTATAACAGAGCAGAGCATAATAGTAAAAACAGAACATTACATTTTATATTTCTTACATTTGTAAGTTACATGAAATTACTCACAAACTGTTTTCTCGGTCTCCTGTGATTTTATAGGAGTTAGCCTGACATGTTTTGAATCAAATACTGATCACTTTCATTTGCTAGAAACTACCGTTAGATAAATGGCATTTATATAAAGTCTCATCAAATTGGTGGCTGAATGAGTATATGCATTAATGTTTAAAAGTGATATTGCCCGAGTTCAAACAAGGATAGAGATAGGAAATGCTTTAAATGCTCATGTTTATTTGTAAACAAGGGCAAGTTGTATCGTGGGTAGATTATACATAAGCTACAAACTGTGTATTTACCCTGCGAAAGTTTTGAATCTGTCTTTCTAAAATCGATGGCTTCCTGTATGGAGGCATAGGTGAAGGAAGAACATCTGAACTGATGACTGGAGATGATTGAAAACTGTACTTAAACTCCCGAAGTCCACCGAGTGATGCCGGAGTCGTAGTGCCAGAACTCACCTCTGAAATATAGAACAAATATGTAGTTTTATACTAATTTTAGGTGGATGGCGAAACAAATTCTACAACTTTATATCAATTACTCTCGAAACCTCATTCCTGATGAGTGTGAGAGAGGAAAAGTCAAATTTCCATTGTCTTGCAAGTCGTCGGGCAATGACGTCACCATTGTTCATCTCTTTGACAAATCATGGCCATTTAGCGACACATAAATGACGATAAACAACTGAAGGTCAATTCAAGTATTTGAAAAGTCTAGTAGAAAATATTAAATACCGTATAGCGGGTAATTTCTGCGGGTTTTTATTTCTGCGTTTTTTGCGGTTTGAGGCTGTCCCGTAAAATTAAATTCCGCAAAATTAAACATCCGTAAAAATTTTGTTCGCAAAATTTAACTTCCTTATTTTGCTTCAATATACTGGTAATATACATTTAATCTATATCTTTCTAGTGTTTTGTTACTGGCTTATTTTTCACACGTATAGTGATCGACTGTCTTTGTTTGCTTGTTTGTTTAACAATTAATGAATGGTATGTGTTATATCGGTATTGACCCTCAATACACGTTGATGTAAGTTTGACAACTGGTTCAATTTGCAACACTGTAGTTTGTGTATAATTGTATTAACGATATAGCAATACCCGGTTTCTGAAATCCGCAGAAATTAATTCCCGATTTTCTGGTAGGTCGCAGAAATAAAAACCGCAGAAATAAAACCTACCCATTTTAGGCCTAAATCGCAAAATTTTCTACCCGCAGAAATAACCCGCTATACGGTATTAGCAATGTGTTAAATTCACCCACGACACACAAATGCATCTTCAAAGTACAACGTATGCAAAACATAAAGTTGTTTCAGGATTGAAAATATCTCAATTGATCGACTAGCACATTCGTAGGATATAATTTGTAAAACAAAATTAATGCATTCGATTAAGGTTAACTTATGTTGCGGCCTGTCAATCACGTCGATTCCACCGATTCGGATTATCATCATTGTATACAATCGATCCAACAGCGGACAGTATCGTCATAGTAATTATGTTTTCATTTATCTGTGTGCAGTATTTCCGTTCAGCAATTATCCGAGATTAGATCCGTAATATTTGATTATAATAGTCCCTATCATAAAATATATTGTTATACGAGCAACGCATGTATATAACAATACAAATGTACTATAAAACACACAAAAGACTATGAACTGTAATTGGAACGCATGGTGAGGTTGTATCTATTTCTAGGTTGTCCTTATTTGTCGATTTGTATCAATATGCATTGTCCTTTAAACAGTGTTACAATACAGAGCTGTTTTAGCGTTTTCCTCAGTGTCAGTAGGCTCGGTATTGTATTGAAATGTTCTGTTTTCTTCTTCAGATATCAAAAAGAAAATAAAGATAATAAAATTCAACTGAAACAGCCTGGCACAGAAAACAGAAAAAACAAAGACTGATGTTATGCTGACGAATGCAAGACACTAAAACGGACTAGACACAATAAACCACATACCCACTAGAATGAGAGAGAACGATCGACCAACAAATCACATTATGAGAAATGAGCCACCATGATCTAACTTAATTGAATTCTCTTGATTCGTAATAATGGCATATAAAACCATTACTTTGAACTTCTAGCTGTTCGCATGATACCCTACCTAAATGCGACGTGAATTAATTAGTATCATACAATTCAAGATGAATGGAATAATTTGTTCCTTGATGACAACGATACTGTTAGGAGTTAAGTCGTTAATAATTATAATA
Organism: Spisula solida; assembly: GCA_947247005.1. NCBI lineage: Eukaryota > Metazoa > Mollusca > Bivalvia > Venerida > Mactridae > Spisula > Spisula solida. The sequence goes on along the minus strand of OX365959.1, from coordinate 40,802,577 downwards.
TATAATACAATTTAAATTAATCAGTCGCGTAAACTCGTATATCAGTTTTAATGGAGTCTGTCTCTTACAGATATAATACTGAATGATAAAACGTCCAGTATATCGGCAATGATAGAACAAAGATTAGAAATTCCAAGATCATATGCTCCTCGTAAGTTTTCAAGGATTAAATTGTTTACCGCAAATTAAATTTTGCTTTTGAACACTACGCATATTTGTGAGTCAAACAGTAAGATGAGAAGACTTGTTTGATTTTTTTCAAAACCTCAGTAAGCGTATTTGATGTTTTCTTTCCGGACAATCTTGCATGGCTTTCCTGTCCTTTATGTCCAATATCTTTTTGCTAATTATAATTCAATGTTACATTTGGACAGCTGATACTTGTACGTTCGGGGGTTTTATTATCTCGTGTTGTGTGTTTGGCTTTGTGGTGTGTTATTGTAGTATGTTATCTGTGCTTTGCTGTTTCTGTTTATTTCTGCATTCCCTGTCCTAGTTTTTATTATTTAGAATGTTCTGCATGACATAATTACATGTATAGGGTTACCATATATAGAAACATTGTTTGAAAAGGCATAATACACTTACAATGGTATTGTATACCCTTCCGGGATAACTATACGAAGGTCGTCGAAGGTCTCAGTTTTGTTTCCGTATGTTTGTTAATATTTTCTCTCCACATTTCCTCAATTATTTATACCACCTGACACTGTCATCCAACTTTCTTCGTTGAAGCTTGATTATTGATGTTTCATTGTACATCCAATGACCGTTATATGAGGAATGTAATTCATAAATACAATATATGGTACGTCAATACAATCTGCCTAATATAATTAACTACTTCTGTTTGTTCTTCCTCAGACGGGACATATCACAATTACTTTAGGGAAATGGATATGGAGATACCGAGTTCAAGGGCGGTTCAATCCAATCTTTGATTGATAGCATTTCAATCACAGACGGAAGCGAAACCATCTACCGTTGTAATATAATCATTTGGCGATAGGTTCCAGTGTTGCAAGCATTACTCTCCAAATATATAGTCTCGGCTGTTTGACAGGAATAAACCTCGGATCAAATATTTACTGATATTTCATCAAACATTACTACATAGTACATTCAGTGTCGTATCCTTATCAAGCGCTTACTGATTCTCGGTATTTGCACAACCTAGGAAAAGGTATATTGACTGTTTTTAAATGATAAATGACTACAGTTTGTATATAGTTAAAAGTCGGAACTGTTTTATTGGCGATGAGTAGATGTCGGTCGCGGATAACGTACCACCGACCATAAATCACCTAACTGTACAATATGTAAATAACACATTTCACAAAAATTATGTAGTATCGTCGGTTGTCACAAGGTCATCGAAACTTCTATTAATCACTGTATGTGACTGTAGTGATACAAACTGTACCACGAGTGTAATTATACATGTAGTAGGTCATCTATACAATATACATGTATTATTACATTATAGTTCTATTAGTAATTGCTAATAGCATAATATCAGTAGCTTCTATATGTGATACGGTGAGGAAGATATGACAACGTATTCTGAGTATGGAATTCTACCAATCAACGGGTTATAGTGTCCAGTTTGTAATTTTGTAGAGAACGAATGCCTTTTTTGTCTTCATCATAGTATGCTCACGGGGACTGTGCCGTTGGTAATTTTACTTTTTGCTACCTATTAACGAGTTCTTATGTTGTTTCCAGCCCGATCACCATTGTCTCATGCAAATCACAATTGATGCATCTAATTAGTCTGATTGGGGACTCTTGACACGGATAATGATAGCTATATGTCAACTTGTGCTGGACAATATGTCGTTTAAAACGCTAGAACATCATTACATCAAGTGTAATAATACAGGGTAAACATAAACATAGAACATTACATATACTTACCACTATATTAGTATACATACGATTAATGTGATCCAAGACGACAACATTGCCTTTATATGATGAATGTATCACACAAGAACAAAATGATCATTCAGCCAAGCAAGTAAAGAGCACAAAAGTACACCATTTAGTCTGATTGGGGACTCTAGACACGGATAATGATAGGAAAATGATAGCTATATGTCTACTTGTGCTGGACAATATGTCGTCTGGAACGCTAGAACATCATTACATCAAGTGTAATTATACAGGATGGACTTAAACATGGAATATTAAATATACTTACCACTGTATTAGTATGCATACGATTAATGTGGTGTTACAACGACAACATTGCCTTCATAAAGATGATAATAAATGTATCAGACAGGGGTAATATTATCATTCAGCAGATACCAGTAAAGCGCCCAAAAGTACACCAACAGAGACATGCATTTCAGTTATATTAAGGACGTTTCGACGGGTAGTTTATGCGCATTATTTCTGCGCATATGCTTCATATGGGATAGAGGTCGCTTTTTTGCAAATATTTGGGCATGAAGACGTTAGATGAAATCGGAACCTTCTTGTCGAATATCAATCTCTCTACTACTATTTGAAACGGCTTGGGAATTTCAGATGGTTTCAGCACCGGATATCCGATTTCCATAATATTAACATTTCAAACACGACATAATCTGTCCAAACTATACCGGTTTACCCAAGTTTGCTATTTGAATGCCTTGCGTTTATAATGGAATAAATTTATGAGTCTTTACTTAGCTTCTCCTTTATAAATCAAGCTGGATAACTGTTTAGTACATGTTACAAGAAAGTCGCCGGATATGTCGATGTTTCAATTTTCTGAGTTGAACATGTTTTTGTTTTACCGTGGCATTACCTATGGCCATGATCTCTACATAAAGCTGTCATGGAATGGTTTAGCATACACATTGGACTTATATAATCAAGTGTTCTTTTTAATCTGGAATCGAATTAATCAACAGGGGTGTGATTTCAAAATTGCACAGCAACATGCTATTCCTTTACATTATTCATTCCCATAATGTAATATTATATTAAAATGTTTCAAGTTAGGTCGTGTATAAAGGATAAGCCAACCGATTGAAATAATTTGAATACTGCTCGTTATTTTTATCAACAAACAAAATGAGTGGTATTATTAATTCTAGTATCTATAAAGTAATGATTTAATTAAATTGTTAAAAGCATTGATTAATTCAATGTGTCACTTATTATTCTAAGAATGGCTCGCACTGGAAGTGTCAACGTGGTTTAGAATAAATGAAATCCATTTATCCGGAAAATAAAAATGTTCTTTCCTAAAGGGTGTGTTGTACGCGTTTCTCGTGACATTACCCATATTAACCACAAACAAACACAGCTTGATAATTTCGTAAAAGAACATTTCTACCAACATTATGTTGCTTTAATTGTAACCTTGAATAGTTCAGAAAAGAGCATTATCCCCAAGCGACTGCTAGTCGAACTAACATAGTACTTTATTCACCATCGATTGGTGGCCAACATCTTAATGCCTGGAATATTAACCACTGTCTTGAGGTACACATTAATCATAAAATCGATACATGCTCGATTACAGGACAATTAAATGAGCTTAGACACGACAGTGTTAGACTGTAAGCAAGGTGACGATGTCTTCTTACCGCTTTGCACCATGAGACTAACGTTAACGACGTCTAATAGAATTACCCCAGAGATCACGGTGATTCCTGCGTCTAGTGCAAGGTTATCCATGTAGACAATGTCTAGGGTGATATATAATAGTTAGTATTGTTGTTAAACAACGAACGACTGTGAAGTATGGTAAGGAAACCAGCTTAATATTGTTGTGAGTATACGTAGATCATTCAGTGATTATAGGCAGTCCAGTTGCCACGCCAGATTACCCATACACACGCGACACGATCGTTATTACTTCTTACACAAGAATGGTGACATGGTCTTATTTCGCTGACCCGAGTATTAGTACACTTTGAGGAAGACAACCGTCAGCAGTCTAATGTTTGAAGCCTTATTTTGACAGGAGAATCATGCTTTGACCAGTAGCTTATGCTATGTACACACAAAACATAAGCCATTGTTCGTGCAGATAAAATTGCATACACATTTAACACAAAGATGTCCAGCTGCCCTGACTGGGAGTCCTAACTTGCTCTTTTTGAACCTCTAAACACATTTTGAACATGACAAATGGAAAATAACTAAATGGAATTCAGGTTGTCCCTGGACCCTTTACCATTCTTCCGACTGCTTGACATTGTCAGAAACTTACATAATGTTTACACACTACATTACCAATATATTTGGTCTTGTCTGGCCTCTTAATAAAAACAGCTGACATATTAGACTAACACCTTCTCATTATATGTGTTCGAACATAAATACCATGCCATTTAACAATCAGACATAGGTTATTACTTATTAGAGGTTAAATCAATAAAGTCGCAACTTTCGTATAAATCTGTCAACTCAGCTGTTTTTATTTTCTACTTCCTAACATTAATCTAACATCAATCAATGTATGAAAGGTTGGTAAGACTTATGGAGGAGGTTGTCTTACTGTTTCTGTCAAATATAAACTTAGAATCAGGATGATGATATAAGTAAAGAATTCCCGCTTGTGGCGAGCCGTCAGGAAGTACAGACGGTTATAGCAATTGTTTAACGGTATCAATGTTTCTGACTAGACTTATGTTATGTGTTTACGTGTGGTTGATGTTATTAATTTTTATTACTAATATTGACAGAAGTGCTTAATATAGTATGTAACCCATAATACCTAATACATGTATATCCATTCGAAACTAAACTAACTAGGTCATTCGGCTGAAACTAGGGAATTCAGCTTTTTTATCACTGTTATTATTTATCTTTTTAGGTTTTCAGCAATCTAAAATTAAATATTTTAGCTTTTTTACTGTGGCAACTAGGTTATTCAGCTTGGGCATTCAGCTTTTGGATTGTTTAAACTAGGTAATTCAGCTTTTTGACAACTTAGATTTTGACAGTTCATTTCCTCGTTCAAGTATGTCTTGAGCACAGTACCATGTACTTGTGGTGTGTCGTGTTTTTTGTGTGTTTTCTGCGCTAGGCTAGGTAAGTGTAGTGCTGCTTTTCCAGTCCGACTTTCCATTATCTTGTTTTAGTATTATTTGACATGTTAATGTCGTTGTATCTTCCATGTGAAAACACATCATGGAATACGGTAATCTAATGTGTGCGAGAAGAAAGTTACATTCGACCACAACGCTAGCAGCGTTTAGGGCAAACATATAACATCGTCGGCTTAAGTTCGTTTCTTTGACCCGATAACTATGATTATGTGATAATAGAATCCACAATAGGACAACATTTCCGAAACTCGTTATGAAAATAAATGCTCGCTTGAACCAATTCGGCTTTATATTTTACCATTCTGCTCTATATTTTACCTATTTCGCTTTATTACCCAATGCCATTCATCTTGTTTGCATTAACTAATGACGTATTCATTATTAATAACACAGTCTATCACAGCCACCAAAACCATTTTACCATCACTGGATCGATCTAGAACATTAAGTCTTCAAAATCTCCCCAGGAAAATAACACACTAATTTATATAACCATGACATAACGGTGCTTTAACAAATTTGCACTAATTCAAGTGTAAAAAGACAAATCGAAAATGGGCATTGATTTTGTTGTGCGTCAAGCGGATTCAAAAGTAAAAATGCGATTTTTCGACACACATGTTATACATTTAACATACGGTCACATGAGACTTAGGAACTTATGTTTCATCTAACTATATAATAAACGATATTGAAAATAATAAGACAAACAAATAAAGGTAACTATTCCGGAACATGAGCTAATTCCAAGATATTAATCCTAGCTATATGATCGCTTGGTCTTTGTTTAACAGGTCCCATTTTTCTCAAACGTATTACATTGAGGATATTTGATGATTGTGTTGTAAGATCGAATTTTATTTCACAGAGTGATCACAGAGAATTAAATTTTCATTCGGTGAAATAAACTTTGATCTTTTACAAAACATAAGCACATTTTCTGTTTAATGTACTCTTTAATTTTGAGTATAATGGTACAATAATTAGCTTAATTGGAAAATTACCTTGAAATTAGAACGTCACGACTGGACAATTATGGGGCCATAATTACGTTACGCATTATACGAAGTCCACTGTGTACGCGTTCATGACAATATTGAATTTTATCACTATACGATGAGATATAAACCATATTGAATCAAAACAAACAAATATCCTCTATTAATCTTAAAGCTGATAAGGCATAAAAGCGCATCGCATGTATATCATACATTAGCGTATTTCGACAACAGAAACCACATGTGACAAGAACTAGTGTTCATTTGGAATTAAATGTCTAGACACGAGTCATTTGTGCCGTGTTTCTTACATGCTTACATGTACTTAATTACCATATACGCATTGCAACATAAAGTACACTAATAAGTGTATCTCTCTTGTTCTTTTGTGGTAACCAAGGTAACGAAACACATAATCTGAATGATTATGATACATTCTACACTGCAATAGATTGTTCGTACACGTTTTATATTTGGGTGGTTAGCAAACTTTAGACAACATCATATATACATGTACCAATGCAGTAGGGCAATGAAAGTGTACATGGCGTCTCGTAACTATTAGAATGCTCAATTTAACAACCATATTACTTAAAATTAACTAAAAACACGTAGAATATAAGGAAGCGTATTAAAAAATAGTAATTCGTCCGGATTCAAAACTAATAAAAAGCATAGATACAAGTACACGCCCTTATGTAAAGTGCTTTTTGTAATTACTTATAACTTTTAATTCGAAAAATATAACATAATCATGTCAATACGAATATGTGAACGTTTCTAAAGCATCCGGTTAAATATGCTTACTCTTTGTCTACAATGGCAGACTTTAACGAGAATATAAACAAATAATTCTGCGTGTCACACACAACGTTGCTTTAAGAACAATCATACGTTTAAAAACAAAAACATGTATTTGTGATTAAGGGAAACAAGTTTTCGAAATATAACCTGAAATATTGTTAATGTAACAAATATTGGCACGCAATATCACCAACAAAGGCGTTCCGAATATGCAAATAGCAACAATAATGTACGTCTACAGATTTGATTACCGTGTACGATATTTTAGGCGGTTAAAACCTTATTATTTTAACCATTCGACCGAACATGTTAAAATGTACAGCTGCATTCGATGAATATAGGTTAAGTGTACAATTTTATTTTAAGGTTGTTTACACATTCAATAGAAAACATTTCTGGATTTCATGCTATTGCTATACTACTGATTGTGTTTTCTCTTTTTAATATGCGCTCTTCAAATATATATTCATGTAGTTTCACGACAGAAGGATCATTTCAAACGTTTCGTCGTATCACTGTAGGAATATGATTTTAAAATCTGTTAATACGCATTGGTCAAATTGTGAAGAATATTGGATATGTTTGATACATTATTGTTGCATGTGTAATTGTGTGTTAAATTGTACATGTTTAATTTACACAAAGAGGCACTTATAACTGTGCAGTTTTCAATTCCTAATACCTTTTTTGTTTGTTAATATTTTTGAAGGAAATTTAGTGTATTTGGTTGTCAGTCGACGCGCAACGTAATCCGATATTTTTATCTTGCGGTTTAATGAATATTGTCCATTGGACTGTGAAAATAGCAATTTAACGAATTGCACGAGAAAATGGTGAAACAGCAGGAAATAAAATAAAACGTGGTCATTTCCATTAAATTCATGACTTGTTATCATAAAAAAACACAAACGTCAATGTTTGTCTAAATTGACGCCGTGACGTCGGGTTTATCAACACGGGCTTTTTAATGTTGCACAAAGTAACTGTTTGAATTTAATTATTATTGGCGTTCCAATAAGAAAAAGTACGCGTTTACAATCATTAACCCCCTACAGGTATTTGAGCCATGTTTTACCTGTCTATCTGTTCGTTCATTGTTAAAAAAATTCAACGTCATTTTTCTGCAATGACTGGTCGGATTTCTACGTATGTTGATAAGAAAGGCATGTTATGCTTTGATCAACTGTCACTGAGATTGCCTATCGAATGGGACGTCAATGCGACAACATTGCATTGCCTAAACTCTCAGGAATACGCGTTCTTATTTGTTGGAAAACTGTACGTTTTAAGCCGGGGCAGATTTTGTGACTTCGCAATTTTACGCAACGCTAAACAATGCGCTGGCGTTTCCTAAATATTGTTTGTTATGAAATGAAATATTCTTAGACATCATCACACATCTTTTAACTACACTTGCTGCAAATTTCAACACAATATACACACTAAATACTGAGACAGTGAGATTTGTGTAAGTGCACAGTTATAAGTGCCTCTTAGTGTATACTAGGTGTAATTGGTATCTGTCTTCATTTGCCGTATTATACGCGTCATTGCATATTATACCAATAAAAGTTAATATTATTAAAAAAATTATTGTATTATCAAAAATTACTAAACGGCCATTTATATCTAATACAATGTCTTTATTACATTATGTTGCAATCAGCGTATTGTTGCATGTGTAAGTAACCATGTGTATTATGTGAAATGTACCCACATACCATAAAGTTCAAGAACTTGAGAAATGAACCATCATATTTCGATGAAATATGTTCTAATTTCACTGTTGGTGCGATTTATTTAACGTCTGCAGTCGTGAGAATAAATTCAAAATGTACCTACCAAAAAATACTTGAATTGACATTTATACATTCTAATCTCCATACACATAGATTATTGTTACGTTATGTTTTCAGACATTATACAATTTAATTTAAAATTTTGTCGTAAATTGAACAAACAATGATTGCGTTCTAGTTTCTGAAATGTCAAACAAGTATAATAAATGGCAGTCACGACTTTAATATGAATTATGATTTTAATACCGTTATTCTAAAATTGGTTATATCGTACAAATATGCTGTATTATTTTATCATGTGATTAGGAATATAATCATGGGTGCATTATTTACCAGTAAAAGGCGTGAGATAGACTACCATATCATACTGGTACATGTATGCGTGGGCACGTGAGTTTATCGTCCATAGATTTTCAGTCAATATGTTCCTATTTCAGTTGATGATTCACGTAATTATTATATTCTACGATGCTATATAACGGCATTGGCAACTTCTTAAATTGCAATAACCACTTTTGTAGATTCTTGAAGACACGCACACATTTCATTTCAAGAACAACGTTTGATTGTAACAAGTACGTACATTTGTTTACATGTGGGGATAACTACAGGTACTCGTACACGGTCGTTCAACCACCTATCAAATTTCTTCTGATGTCTTCGTCTATTTAATAAAATCAGAGGCTTATTAATTGAACACATTTTTCTGGACTTAAACATCACTTGCTTATATTTGTGGCAATAAACTAAATGTTTAAACTAACAGTTATTTCTGCAGCTGTCATATTTCCAGAATTTTTTTGTCGAGATCATGGCATGGGCTAATGTCACAAAAGCATAATTTGTCAAATCTAGAGCTGGTTCTGCATTAGGTCTATATGTATGAAACAACTAAGCAAGCGTGATTGATTCAATATTTTGATAAAGTAGTAGTTCCATTTGCGTGCGCCTATTGCTCCTATATATGTTGCATAGTTGTTGAACTTGGTGCTTTAGAAATTGACGATCTAATGTAGCAATACTTGTTTTTGGAATTAGGCATATAACAACTAATTTCCATGTAACCATGAATATAAATCCACCTCGATGGTCTGGTTGTAGAACGTCTCCTTCAAGAGCGATAATTCTTAAGTTATTTGACATGCCTCAACACACCAAACAATTAATAGATAATACACATAACTAACGAAAAAAGTCGTTATTTGTACTGATATATCTTCCTTGCGTGACGCTAAAGATATATTATAAGTTTGTTCAAGTGCCATAATTCCTGGGTTTGTTGACCGGCCGCACAAACAAATAATAGATAATCGGAAATTGAAAGCAGCATTCAATTTAAACAGACAAGCACAGAAAACATAAAATCATCGCATACACCAATTACATGGCACAATGCCCTACTCATAACTATACGAAAACAAGTCGTTATAAAAGCACCGACATATCTTCCTTGTGTGAGGCTAAATATATACTATAGGTTAGTTCAAGGTTACTTCTGGTACGCCTTATGTATTTAATTGTATTGTATTGTCTGGATATTGTGACTTGGTGGACTCCATTTTATTGCAATTCTGACAACTGGTGGGACCCAACAATACTTAAAAACACTCTGTACGAGATACTTTATTAAATGATTTATTTAGATTCTAAGACAGGTTTTCTACCTAGATGCCGGTGACCACTTTCCCAAGTCTATACATGTAGCATTAAAAGATATCCGGGAAAACATAAAACATAACACATATATTTTACATTGTTTAATGACTCTTCTATAGCGTACTATAAAATCGTAGGAATACAATTTCATGGATTAGTTAAAATTAGATTTCGTGATCTTTTGAAAGTTTCATAACAAAAGAAAACAGGGTACCAACGTTTGGAATATATTACAGAATTAATGAAGATTTGTTCACTACGAATTTATATCATATTACAATTGATATCGGGCATATACTTATGGGGGCAGCCTATGTATAAAATACGGCATAAATAAAATATCTGACTTTGCTACTTTGCTTTACCACAAGTCATATAATCCAGTTTGCAATACTACGTGACTATGTCATCAATAAAGTCTCCAAATCCAAGACGCAATTTGTCAACGTTAGCTCCGCTTCGAAAACAAAAACAGCCATACGTTTTTTATTTCCTCAACGATTGTTATGAAACATACGTCAGTCTAAGCGGAAAATAACATGTAGGATCTCTTTCAGGAGTAGGAGAATTCCTTGCAACACCATGTGAAACCTTCGGCGTGGTTTGAATGCAGCGGGCCACAGTTTTAAGCTGCTGATAGGAATCCAATAGTTCCGCTTAGGTTGGCATTTGTTTTATAAACCGGCAATATTTGACCAGTATTTTCGTCATCCGAGGTTGACTAAGTTCGTCTTGAATCACTATGATGCATTTTGTGACGTTAGATGTATTTGGTACTGATACAATGTATACTGTAATCGCAACACACTTATCAAACACGAGCATTATCTAAAGCCTCGCAAATGTCAGAAACACAATGAAACCGAAGATAATAACAAAAACATACACGTAAAAAACAAATATTTAATCTTAAAGGTGCTGCCTCACAGAATTTGGCTAAATATTTTGTATATCGTGATTTTCCAACGTAACTAGAAAGCCACTGACGGTTGCTTTATGAAATATTTGGTGCAAATAAGCAATTTAAACCACTCTCGATATCGCCCACTGAGTATTTTTTACTTGAAAAAAAGTGCTAAGTTTCCTTCCAACATGCTTTGTGAATTATGTAATTCATATGTGATTGAACTGTAACATCAACAAACTACAGCATCAACATCAGTGTGGTATTTGGTTCCCTTTTCGATCGTTTTCATAAAATGCGAACAAATGTCAGGCAATTTAAGTAATAGTAGTGTTAATTTTATAGGGTATTACAGGTGCATTAGGGTTAAAAATCACCATAAAGTAGGCCAAAAACTATATTTGCAATTATTAAAATGCATTACTATTTGGCCGTGGACGCTATGCTTTCATCCAGAAGTGATGGAATTGTTAAAATACAATTAATATAAAAATCGAATTTATTTTATGACCCCGGGGGTCATAAAATATTTAAATTGTGCGCTAAAAGAACTGGCTACAGTTCTTAAGAACTGGCGCTAGCTTTAAGAACTGGCCCAATTAACTCACAAAGCAAACACGAATATGACGTTTTTATGCTTTAAAATTATAAATGATTTCTTTATGTTTTATCATTCCAATTGTACATAAACTCACATAATAAACCCGAAATACTATAATTTATAATTTTAAAGCATAAAAACATCATATTTGTGTGGGTTTTTTTTGTGTTATGTGGCCAATTCTTAACGCTAACGCCAGTTCTTAAGAACTGGCGCCAGTTGTTAAGTGGAAGAAGATTGATGACAATGTCGGCCAATATGAAATCGTAACCAGGTCGTTGGTTTTAATTCCACAGGCATCGGAGTTTACGGAGGAAGTTAGAATTATATTGGCTGGCAATCGTCAAATTATATACTTTTCTTATAGTTTGTGCATTTATTTTGGATACAATGATTTAAAGAAGCTGGACCCGATAGCAACTTTAATACCCTATAGAATTTTTGATGTCAAAATACTAAACATCTACAAAATGCCGTAGTTTCTCAAGTTAATTTAGATGTCAGTGTGGTTGTTTATGGGATATACAGGCAACTATACCAAAATTACACAAATAGTACGCCAATACGTGAGACAGTCCCTTTAATGGAGGTGCTCGCTAATTACAATGCATTTAAACTTAAATGAAAAGAACACCACACTATTGAATCTCCAGAAATATGTACTTTGAATGTGAATAAAGAGCCACCAAGTGAAAATGATATTTTTGATAGAAATACATTGATGATGTTTTTCGTCATGCTTCATTGTAATATACTATATGTGATATTCTCTCGTTGTCGAATGGCTAATCCATTTAGTAATTAATGACACGGCATTGAATTAGAACGAAAATTATAGAAATAGAACGTCCTTCAACAAAATTACCCTCGCACAAAAACGATTAAAATATAATTCGTATTATCTGGAATATAACACATGGACTAGTAATATATGTGTTCACTTGGTGTTATGTAATGATTTAGGAGTTTTGTAATGATTTATCCAAAGTATACTAGATTTATGAATGATGTGGTTAATCTAATGGTTGAGGTCATTGTACAACTACCTTTGACATTCTATTAAATATTTTCACATAATTCACACGAATGACACGAATGCAAAATGTATGCCATTTATGAACGTTTCATAATCATATTCAATACGTTATTACTGTACGTAGTAATTCGTTTATGTTTCATTAGTTTTATAATAAATTGAACCTAATCCGAAGCTTATATAAATTTGCCTACAATTATATGATTTCTAAAGCGTGTGGTAACTGCTTTACAATAAATGATGGAACACTTTTTGCTGCATATAATACATGATTTAATACATGTAGTATGCAGATTTTTAATGATTCCAACTGAACTGTGTTAACCTAAAGTAATAGTTGATTTCTTGTCTGTATTAAACTGTGGCTTTTTCCTAAAACTCAACAGAAACTACCATTGGTTCCCTTAACAGCAAGTCTCACAATTGCGAACGAAATGTGCAAACCGTCGAAATAAAACTTTTATATGGGTCTAAAATTTGACTCGACATTATCACTAACGTGGTCCTTTAGTGATAATTACATAATTTATTTGGTTCATTATGTTTACCACATACGACAAGGAAACAATATTTTGCCTAGTAACACATCGAGGGGTTAGAGCAAGAACCAGTTACCACCGATTTTTGAAAATATTCAGGAGAAACGTTAAATGTCATTAAATGTGTTCTACATGGACTTTTTAAATATAATTACAAATTTATACTTCTTTTATATACATGTAGGAGCAACTAATGTAAAGGTTTCAAGGTTAAATCTTTCTTCCTCTATGAGAAAACTTCTGTTATTGCATGCAAAATTTATTGATTATCTACAATTTCTTTACAGCAAAAACAGGTAATCTGGTGATGGCTGATTTTTTCACAAACGTTATTGATATTTCATTTCAATAATGTTTCTGCAAATAAAGGTTATCTTGAAGTAGTTGGTTTTTCCATAAACCTAGTCAGTTTAATAGTATGATATTGCTCCTGCCAAAACAAGTTACATGGTAATAGTGTTTTTTTTCACAAACAGTATTAACAAATCTTTACAATATTATTTCTGCAAACGAAGGTTATCTGCTTATAATTGGTTTATTCACATACATTGTCAACTTCAAATTTTGATAATGTTCCTGCAAAAACACTTTAGCCAAACATACACTGTTTTTGTTTGCAACAGCAAGAAGCAAGGCACCATCTTTTTACTGGTAAAACAATTTATGAACACATAATAACTGATTTCAGGCAACATAACTAACCACAAATATGACTATTTTGAACCAAATAATGTCATATTAAGATAATATGTCTTTGCAGATAATAAAATTTACTAAAATAACACAAAATACACCACATCTGTCATTAACAGTGTTTTTATGAAATCAGTTTTATTCATGTCTTTTGCAAGGTTTGAGGTATAATAATAATTAAATTTAGTAGGAGTAGCAACAGCAAATAAAAGCTACACAATATGGTAACGTAAAGTTTATGGTTTGTTTTCATTTAAGAATTTATTGCAATAAGGAACTTGAAACCATACTACAATATTCTAATGTGCCTTTATGTTATAAATGATACTTTAGAAAATAACAACTGTTGGACAAATTAGGATAAATAAACATTTTAAACTAAGGAGTAAGATTTTAAGAATATATTTACAACCTGTACATTAACATATCTTCCCTTTGACATTAATATTTCATTGAAATACATGCTCTACTGGCATGTCATCATATTGAACCACTATTCACATTTTTATGTATCTTAAGATAAAACAACTAGGTACATTAAATTAAAGAACATAATGCCAAATAGTGATTGTCATACAGTATTACGGTACAGAAATTCCAACAATGTCAATATGTACTTGTGTTGTTGCTTACTTTTATGGGAACGTCATCAATTCAAATAGCTTGTGGAAACTATTACTAGTACTTGATTTGTTTACAAACAAGTGAGTGAATCTGAAAATATATCATTTTGACCGTCAGAAGCGCCGTTAATTCCTCTGCATCTGACTGTGCCAATCTGTCCACAACAGAACAACTAGGAAGCAAGAGTTTGTAGTATACATGAGTCTCTTTCGCAATTATTCCACTCTTGCATAGCGAGAGGAGATCTTTTCTCTTTGCTACTGAAATTGGAAGCTTCTGTTTATACCTTGGTTTATTACTACAATAGCGATTCATCCATTGTGTTTTCATCTGGTACACTTGTCAATTCATTCACAGCGTTGTAATTTTCGTTTTGATCAAGTATACTTGTCAATTCATTCAATGTATTGTCATTCAAATTTCTATCTATAGTCCAGTCAGGATAAAAATCCAGTGACGCAGCGGTCGAGTCCACTTTTACAGTGTTAAACCAATTATAAAGGCTTATACTGTTCAAACAACTATAATTTCAATGTTAAACTATCATACTATATTCGCTCTACCTGTTGAGACAATGGTTGTGTTATTTTGCGTACACATAAACTGACACGTCCCTGTCACAATATCCTAACTGGAATATAGTACACTTTATGAGTTATTTACAACAATACCATTTCGATTTCTTTCTTGTACACATGACTACCCTGTCATGACATTGTCCGTTTCATGTTGGTCTTGTACACTTGACGACTCATTCACGACATTGTCAGTTTCATTTCTGTCCTGTACACTTAACGACTCATTCACAACATTGTCAGTTTCAGTTCTGTCATGTACGCGTGACGACTCCTTTATGACATTGACAGTTGCATTGCTGTCCTGTACACTTGACGACTCATTCACACCATTAACAGTTTCATTTCTGTGTTGTACACTTGACGACTCATTCACAACATTGTCAGTTTCATTTCTGTCATGTACACTTAACGACTCATTCACGACATTGTCAGTTTCATTTCTGTCCTGTACACTTACCGACTCATTCACGACATTGTCAGTTGCATTTCTGTCATGTACACTTGACGACTCTGTCACGACATTGTCAGTTTCATTTCTGTCCTGTACACGTGACGACTCATTTATGACATTGACAGTTTCATTTCTGTCATGTACACTTAACGACTCATCCACGACATTGTCAGTTGCATTTATGTCCTGTACACTTGACGACTCATTCACGACATTGTCAGTTGCATTTCTGTCCTGTACACTTGACGACTCACTCACGACATTGTCAGTTTCATTTCTGTCCTGTACACTTGACGAATTGCTCACGACATTGTCAGTTCTGTCCTGTACACTTGACGACTCAATCACGACATTATAAGTTTCATTTCTGTCCTGTACACTTGACAACTCATTCACGACATGGTCAGTTGCATTTCTGTCCTGTACACTTGACGACTCACTCACGACATTGTCAGTTTCATTTCTGTCCTGTACACGTGACGACTCATTTATGACATTGACAGTTTCATTTCTGTCCTGTACACTTGACGACTCATTCACACTTCATTTCTGTCTTGTATACTTGATGACTCTCTCACGACATTGTCAGTTTCATTTCTGTCCTGTACACTTGACGAATTGCTCACGACATTGTCAGTTCTGTCCTGTACACTTGACGACTCAATCACGACATTAACAGATTTATTTCTGTCCTGTACACTTGACGACTCATTCACACCATTAACAGTTTCATTTCTGTCTTGTACACTTGACGACTCATTCTCGACAGTAACAGTTTCATGTCGGTCTCGTACCCTCATTCACGATATCGTCAGTTTTATTTAGGCCTTGTACATTTGACGACTCCGATTCACGACATTGTCGGTATCATTGATGTCTTATACACTTGACGACTCATTCACGAGATTGCCAGTTTTATTTCTGTCTTGTACACTTGACTTTTGCACGGTGTTGTCATTTTCATTTCCATTTAGTGTGCTTGACGATACATTCAGAAGGTTCGGTTGTTTAAATTTATGGATAGAAAAAGCTCATCTTCTGTTTCTGACAATATCTGTAAAATAAGATGGGTAACCATTCGATAGACAATGTTCATGTTACCCTAAAGCAATGTAATATTTATACTATTTCAAAGAATACAATCTTCAAAATGTTTTACTTTAGTACTAGTCATTTGTTTTTTCCTTTACAGCTAAAATGAAGAAAATATTTCCGAATCACATCTGTTTTGCTAGTCATTTAAGCAATAATGGTTGCAAGTTATTTATTTAAAATATATGTACAGTAAAACATTAGGAGACCATAGTAATTAGTACATAAATGTGTGCTTTATTTAGAATGAAGAAGCTGCTGATGATTGCAAATCTATAATTATTTTGGCTTTACTATACAGATTCTGCTATTGTTGCATTTTACGTGACGTTAGCATACATTTATGTTTGTGTAATGTAACTATTTTTTCTGGCTATACTGAATTTCTAACCCTTTATGTTAACTATTCAAGATATTTATATAGAAAATACATTTTAAATATAATATTAAGAAACAGTATTGATAAATAAATCAAATAAAAACATACTTACGGTTCACTATTTAGCATCGGAATCCAGTTTTGAACATGAACATTCTTTTTCTAATAATTGTTTTATGACAATGAAGTTTCAACAAAGGTGTTAGAATTCTTCAATGCATGGTTTTTATCACTCAACAGGTCACATTGTTATCATTACACTCTCTGGTAAAAGCATTTATAACTCGGTGCATTGTTTCTGTATCTGAAATGCTTAAGTTACAGACTGGACGTTGCCTGGTAAAACCCTGCATCAACTGATAGCCTGTTTTACCTCTAACATTAGATGACAATATTAGGCGTCTGCTTTCTGTATCCCTCTATAGCATGTTTTTGTTGGTAGAAAAATTAGAATTTATTAGATTTTTGTACCTGCAAAATCCATGTATAAATCGATACATGGTTTTTGCAGAAATGGTAATACGAAGAACAACAACTAACATTTCTGCAAAAATAAAGTAGTGGCACATAACTTGTTTTAGCTCCACACAGTACCAGTGTTATAATTAAAACTTGCAAGTTATACTGTGATACCTGGTTTTAGCTTGAACCAAAATTAGTGATAATCGATAACTGGTTTGGTCACAATTCAATAACTTTAAAAGTACTTGCGTTATGGTAATGATTTTTTTACACATTAAGTATTTCCAGTAACGGCATCAAATTCAATAAAAAAGTCATTTTCCGAAAATTGGCTCGATAACTGGTTCTTGCTCATTTTGTTTACCCAATACGACAAGGAAACAATATTTTGCCTAGTAACAAATGTAAACAAAAGTGACTTCATTCGTACCATGTATGTTTGGACCGAAAATAATATAGCGTTTATAATATATAAATTTTTTACATTCCTGTTATATTCTAGACGTTCTACATATAAATAATATTATCAATGATATTTATCGAGTGTAACAACAATACAGATTTTATAAGATTTGAAACATCTATCTTTAGATATGAACCTCCATATATAACCAAATAATCTAAAACGTGTATATATTTACAAAAAAATGAGCAAAACAATTCAATTGGTACAAAATGGCAACCTGTGTAATATATACGAGGGATGATCCATATATAACGAGAAAATGCTTATAAGTTTGTTAATACTTAGTATTTTCTAAAAATATTTGATGTGGTGGTGAATACATATATTAGGAGAAAACGTACGAAATAGTTTTTTAAATATATCGAAAAATACATTGTTTAGAACATTTTTGCCGACCTATGAAACCGGTAGGCGGGGCAACGTCATTTTTGCACCTTGTAACGTTATTCAGATTTTAACTTTGATCAATTTGACGATAGCATTCCTTAGGCCTTACTGTATTAATTTTTAAAAACTTTTCAGATTATCATCCTTTAATATGTATACGTCTTCGCCATTGCCAAACAAATGTGAAAAAATTCTCACGATAGTCATCCGTGGAAATTTCAAACAAAACATCCAACATTTTCGTGAGTAGTTTTAAAGTGACGTCACGTTACGTCCACATTGCGTTAGATTTCTGGTCTCTTCCCAGTCCATTTTAAATACGTTATTATGTTCACAAATCGAAGCTATTGACGTAACATGATTACGAAATGATTTATGAATATCGTGCTCAATTTTATTAAAATCTTGTTTTCTTCAAAACTAAATATTTTATTTAAACTGTCTTGTCGTCGGTAATGTTTGCTATCACGGAACGATAACACGTGCGTGACGTAACGAATGACAACACAATCCGTGTATGACGTCATCATCAGTCAGGCGAGTCGTATGTGACCACAAGTACCAGTTGTCACCACATTGCTGTTGCTTACATGGAATCTGTGAGGGTTTTAATTTGCGCGAAAATGGTGATAATTCCGAAAAATGCCCCGCCTTGGCGTATCGAGGGTTACCTTAGCAACCATAGAGTTTAGCATTGTGTCGCTATAATCATGGAAATATAAGGAAACATTGCTTATGTATGTTATTACTACCAGCTAAAGTTTGAGTAAAATCTAAAATATCATAACAAAATTATAAGCATTTTCTCGTTATATATGGATCATCCCTCGTACAAATATAAGCAAAAATATATATCTGGCAACTAAGATATTGATTTCCACCCCCAGATCTCAAACAATCCCGTGTAACGCTCCAATGACATATATAGGCTATTATAGACTATTGATAATATCCCGCCGAGCCATCATATCCGGTGTTTTGTCTCCAGATAATGAAGGAGCCCTACTAACAGTATACAATCGTACGTTTATTGAATCCTACAAAAGTTGGTCAGTATACAAAATGTAATACAAGTCTGACTGTCTGTAACAAAACCATTAGACACCCCACCCACTTTCGGCTGGAAATTAAAGTAATGATCGTGCATGTGTTTGTAAATTTAGTCTTTTTTCTGCATATTTATAGCCATTAATCCAGCCTTTTACATAGCTCTGGACATTAAGCCCAGCTTTAAACCATCTTTGATGAGCCGGACCAAATGTTTCGATCTATTAAAAGATCTAGGTGTTTGGTCATACCAAAATGTGATAACGTCAACATCAACAGAAGTGCCGACGTCAGTCTGCACAATACGGCAAACCGAAGAACAGTTCACAAAATTAACATAGTTGTGACCGTCATGTTGATAAGGTGTGCCAACGGGCCACAGCACTTCGGCAGTTGACCTTCCCAATGTATCCGTTCATCTCCCGTTGTGTCTCGTGAGACAAGAATACGTCCGAGAGTTTCATCATTTCCCATTTTGTTGTCATGACAAACCATGAATTCGAACGTGACAGTGGATAAACAATCACGTGGTAGATTGAATGTCAATGCTTCATTCCATACTGGTGTTGTCTCGTTATGTTTTGTAGAAGTTTTCTTTTTCTTCACCTTCTTTCCTGCTGTGAGAACAACTTTGACGTATGGGTCTAAAATAAAGAAATACACCGATTATAATACTGGATTTAACATTATTGCAATAAGCTTTCGTAATGTTTTACTTTAAGGAATATAAATTGTATACAAAAGAACAGAAACTGTCTAGGGAACACACACTCCTTAAACAGAGTCCCATGTTTGTATGTCTATACATTAGCCTTTGTTCTACAAGAGCAAAATAACATGTGCAGAAATCTGTTCAATTTGGTTTTGAAATGCATGCCTCGTTTAGGTGACATGTATTCTGCATCTAGCTGCTCGAGCTGTGTAATATTATATCGGTCGAGTAGCTCGATGTAGAATATATTCCCATCTGGGCAAAGAAAAATAAATAGTGTTGTCAACAAAATATTATTATAACTTAACACTAAATTCATACGTTTCACAGTTTGCGAGAATGCAACTAAAACGATTGTCATAACGTATTTTTTACAATGGATTCACAAAACATTTTCGTGCTAAGAAACATATTGCAAATTAAAAATGATAAGCTATAAAAGATCTTGTTCTTGTGTGACCGTATAACCTAAATGTAATTTGTTTGAACTCATAAGTGTACAGTTAATTCGATTATGGTTGTTCACTAAACATTATGTAAAAGGTTCAAATTTTCGAAATATCATTATGACATCTGCGAGAGGTGATTAAGAAATACTCAGGAAAATGCTGCAATTCGTCACTTATGTTTACAAATAATTGTATGTGCATTGTCCTATTGTTTTAATGCATTATCTGATAACGTTTTAGCAATATTGGTTGTGTAAGAAAGAAATTTAGGGCCTATGTCCGCGCATGTGTTAATCAACATCCGTATAACGATAACAAAAACATGTCAAAGACGACACAGGAATTCACTTAAACCAACTGATTGATGCATTATTTTTTATTTAAATGAAAACATTTTTGCAGGAAAGAATGTCAGTTGACATTTTACAAGCTAACATTAATGGTTTGTAACAGTACAACATAGGCTGATATTTTATATACAAATTCCATTTTATACAAATAGATTGTTTGGGGCTGGTCTCAATCTTTTTTATAATGCCGTGGTCGCTAACACATTATCCTGACATTCTGCCAACCATTCTATGAACTATTCTTGTACGTCATATATGATCAAAACACGCAGCATTTTGCTGGTCATTATTTTTGTAAACCAATTTCGAGACTAGACATATCTGCGTGGGAGTATAGGTTGCATTGCGCATGGTTACACACAGCCGCTTTCATTTACCCTTAATGTGACATGTATATATCTTGGCTTACTAGGAACACACCTTATAAGTGATGTTATGTCGTATACAATTGCACGCCATAGCTTCGAAGTGTTTGATTATATTGCTTAGTCTGCACATTTACCAGGAGAAAATCATCAGATATAATTATTATGCGTTCAATAATTGAAGTAGTTTGTAACAACTTCGCGTATGCCATTACCTAGAATAAATACGTCTAATTACATAAATATCTGAGCTGTTTGCAGAACAGTGTTAGTTATAGCGCATGACTAATGTATCAGTCTAGCAATTATGACATTGCATGTTGCGATGCAAGCGATAACTAGTTTCAGCTGTGGTGACACTGTATAATGCCACAATGCATTGGTGCATTTCGCAGTGCACGTTGTCAGTGCTGTATTGCACTCTTTATTATCGTAATTATTATACAAAATGATAGTTCAATTACCATCGTCATCTCTGGAAACAAACTGAGGTCGAATTTGTTTATTGAATAATGTCGCTATTATAGCAATTCAACAGCAAAATCATTTTTGCGCTTTCTGGAGGAGATGAAAACGAATTACACTCATGTGGATCAATCATGCTACAAATGCACCACTAAATCGTCGAGGTTTAGTGTTAGGTCATTAACCATTAAATTACAAGTTTCAATGTTAGGCCATGCACCACTAAAATCATTGATTTCAATGTAAGGTGATGCTCTTACTAGATCGTCGAGTTTAAATCTTAGGTCATGCATCATTAAAACGCTCGA
The DNA here is from genome assembly GCA_947247005.1 of Spisula solida. Lineage (NCBI taxonomy): Eukaryota > Metazoa > Mollusca > Bivalvia > Venerida > Mactridae > Spisula > Spisula solida. Next base: position 40,780,358 of record OX365959.1, on the reverse strand, counting down.
GTTCAATGTTAGATCATGCACCTCTAGCTTATTCCAATTCAATGTTAGGCCATGCACCATAAAATCATCGATGTTCAAATTCATGTAGCATTAAACTGTCTTGATGTAATGTTAGGTCATGTATACTAAATCGTCTAGGTTTAATATCAAGTAATGTGTCACTTAAGCGTCTGCGTTCATTGATATACATAAACATGTCTGTAACGCGAAATTGATGACGTTGTCAATGAACTCCTACTAGTTGCCTTGACTCGTTCACCAGTTTCGCAATATTAGATTGTGTAAAGGAAATTTGGTCGGAAATGACTGAACAATGCTCCCTAACGGATCGTCTTCAATACCACATACTGATTGTTGACGCTTTAGAAACTGAAAAATGCAAAAATAATAATATAACAATCATAATGCTGATTAAATCGGTTTTTTTCGTGGGTTGTATTTTTCAAGGACTTTGATCAAATGAGGTAACAATTACGTGGATTATAAGTCATGGATGTGAAACCTCTGTTACGTTTTTAAGGTGTCAATTAATTGTGGGGATATGATTTCTAGGTCAAAGTCAGGGACAAAATCAACGGAACTAAAGATGAATTTTTGTACCCAATGTCCACCAGGTCATTTTCGTTTAAATTTGTAAATCCTATTTTGTGATGGCATTAAATGTTAGTGTTATTTCAGTATTAAGAATTATTGACATGAATAAAAATTGAAAATATCGTTTTATTAAACATAAATGAGAGACATGAGTGGCATATAAATAATCTCCCTTGTAAGATAAAGCCCGAGGTAGACCATTTAGCACAAAGGTCCTAACTAGTTTAGATCCTAGGACTTTATCCTTGTTTCTCACACAAATATCCCTGATTTTAGATATGAAATGTTTCACTTCTGTATTACCTAATATGTTAAAGCCGTCAAAATTTATATACCATTGTCAGTAAACAAAACGTAGCCAAACTTGTTATTTAATCTGATAATCAATGTAGCAAATATTTCAGCCTAATTATTACCATGTACAACAAAAAAACAGGGATAAAAGCAGAATAATCCGCATGGTAGGACCTATGAAATTTTAGAGAGTAGTAAGGGGAGATAACTAACTTATATCTCCCATTGAAATGAGGCGTATAACAGGAGTGTATTATATACGACTAAATGCAAATAACACCGTGTATGCGTGGCATACATGTACCAAATCACAAATTAAGGCGCTGAGAGGATACATGAAATGAAAAAGGCAATGGCCAGTAATTATATAACTTTTTCGTTTATTGAGATAAGTACAATCATTGACAAGCTGATTACAAATGCATCTGGGATTATCGGTTTTATGGCAAATGCGTTGCACAAAATGAAAACCAGTTCTCTATTTAAATTACTGATAAACAAGAACACTAGATTCAATGATTTCCGTAGGCATTTTAATTTCGTGAAATAAAGGATTTATGGGTTTATTTCTTGTAATGGAAACTTGTACATGTATGACGTGTATTTCGGAGTTCCAAAGATCAATTATTTAAATTAAAGACTTTGCCTTGTTCACAATAGCAATAATACTTCATCAATTCAAAATAAGGAAAGTGGTCTTATTGATTGTAATTCTTAAAACATGGCATTCAAATACCAAAGGTTATCAGATAACTTGAACATGCAAGTAAACACACTCCTTCGTAATTTATGTTCTAGCTGTATTGAAGTATTTTGATAGAAACAAAACATCTGTTATTCTGTCGAAGAACTCAATTAAACCAAAATATTTTGACGTATTGTCAGCCTCGTTTTTGAACGTTTTATTTGCTAGATAGGAATATTCAGGATACCTAGCGTGTTTATATAGTAACTTGTGTGTCACCAGTTTTGAGATGTAAGTGATGATGACCTTGGATTAGGAGGACACATTACTGTAAGTCTTGTTAGATAGTTTCTGGAAACAATTGACACAATGTCCAGTATTCACAATAGCAACACGAATATCATAATGGTCACGTATCTCTCAACTGATTTTTGCAATAGCTGACTATTTCAACTTAAACAATCATACTAATTATTTTAAATTAAATTTCAATTTCATATCCAAATAAGGAAAACAATGCACCCTGACGTCTACATTGTGAAGAAGTAAAGTAATTGATAAAATGACATATTACACAATCTACTATCAAAAAATTATTGCTCTTCATCATACATTTATAAGGAACAGACAAGGCCGTTAATATGTGAATGACTTGAAGTGTAAGTCTACATAAATGACTCTTATTTATCAAGGTTGAACAAAATTACGTACTGTTGTTTTGAAGGAGGCAAACAATATTACGTGATAACGTGACCTACATTGTCAAACTCAAAATGTCAGACACATCGCTATGGTCTTGTTTGACTCACTCCAACTATATTTCAAGTAATATTATATCCGGGCTTCTCCATGCCCAGGTGAGCTCATATCCAAATTCCTCGCATCCACATATTAACAAAACATGTCCAAATGACCAAAACCTATCTCATAATACTATTTCATGCCTTTTATATTAGATATTTTATGCTTAGGTAAGCCCATACGCCTGTTCTCTGCTATGCAATGTCCTAATCTAGACAGAAACATGCCACTAACCTTGTATGACTGTATGACACAGTCCAAATATACACTTGTAGTTCCTGCTAATATGATTGTGTTATGTATAACGATATACAGGAGACTATTGCATAGGGAAAACAATAATACTATCCTATGCAGTATGACAGTATAGGAATCCAGTTTTGACACCTATAATAATATTGTATGTTCAGCACGGAAAAACAGAGAAAAACAGAGAGAACATACTGAGATAGTGATACAAGTCTACCGTATGAAGGTCATAGAGAGACGCTGGAGTTAAACAAACTAGTAATTATAGACATCACTGAATCCAACCAATCTACTTAAGGTGATGTATACACATCCTGTTACTGGCTTTGTACCGTTTATACACGTACTTTCTCACACACTGGCAATTAGATGGGTTACATTGTACTCTAGGGACGTAAATAAGCTTTATGGGTATGAAAAACATTCCAACTTTCTCCCCATATAATCTTTGCAGAGAAAGTGGAGGTATTGGTCGACAAAAACATTGTTATCAGAAGCTTCTTCATCCTCTCAGAATAGAACATAATAACAGAACAGGACAGAACCTTACAGAGGATGGCAGTGAAGAGCAGAGGAGAACGTAGCACACAACAGAGCAAAGCATAATGGAACAGAACAGAACCGTGTGAAGCAGAGCAGAACATTATGTTTCAAATTACGTTCTCGGTCTCCTGTTATGTTAAAGGAGTTAATCAGATAGATATTGAGTCAATACCGATCAAAAATGTTGTAAGATGACTGAAAAACGTATATGCATTAAAACTTTGAAAGTTATTATGGATGAGATCGAACAGGAATAAACATCTGAAATGCATTTAGGTGCTATTTTTATTTGTAAAAAAGATGGTATCGTCGGCGGAATATTGAAGATTAATTCACCTATGAATTAATCTAATTTATTACGGGAAAATTCACGTGGTTGCCGGGTGTATACACACGGCCCGTCAATTGATACACGGCGACGCTATGTGGTTGTCATGGTTACTCTCGCGTGACTCCGATATTCACCGAGCGTGAATATCACAAGTTCTGCCACGTATATGACCATTTGTTTGTCCGACAGCAACGGTGAAAGTTGCATTATTATTTGAGCTGACTAAAATAGCTTGTATTAACCGTAGTATGCCGGTTATTTTCAAATGAGGAAATGGGGCATATGGCGTGGGTCACAGAGAACGAGTCCAGCGTTAGACAACGGAACTGAGCCTAGTTGAGGTAATAATATTATTGAATTTGATGAAATAATTTGGGAAATTTCATTTCATGCTGGGCAAGAGCATGTTAAAGTTGGTGTTAGCAGTACACCAATACTGGTTCCTTTGAGGCTCATTATTTGAATAGTACGTCGTCTACGCTGGCGTTGCTCAGACCCAGCCCCTTGTAAATGTTGACGAAAGGTTGCTGTCATATAACGGTACATGTCTACCTGTAAGGCAAACAAGTGCTTATGTTTACATGTAATGAAGCTCAAAATGTTGTTATATAGTGCATGGCGTGCACGAGCTGACACGGGTCGCTCAGACGACATAAATTTACCACAGTGTATAAACGAGACAACTTTCGGTTCTCGCAATAAGGAGTATACGTTGAATTGTATAGTATGGCAATAATGAGTACAGTGACGGAAAATCACCGGATGTTTCAATTACAATAATGAGTACACGTTGAGTTGTATGGTATCATAATGAGTACAGTCATTTGGTTTATACTCGGTTTTTACATGTACCGCTTGTTTTAAACAGGGCGAATACGTCAATACTGTTCTTCTAATAAAATGAATAAAGGTGGATACTAGGCAGTATTGTATATATATCTAAAATACAATTGTGTATTGTATGCCTATGATTAAAGTTGTCAAACAGGTTTGAATAGTAGAAGAATGTTGACTGAAGGTCGTGAACCGTCACGGGATGCTTTTGAGTATAAGTTCGCAGGTGCCTTCTATGTCTCTTGTCAAAACAAACGCAGAAATCATGTGAAACATGACACTGTATAGGTATATAAATCATTTAACTTTGGTTATCTAAACACGGACTCGTCTTTTGAAAAGGAGAGGCATGCTTTTATGTTGGGGTATCTATCACCACTGAAAAAATCAATGTGTTTATTTAGTATACCGTATTCGAATAAGTTCATATAACAAAATTATGCATAATCCATTTATTTAGTTACACACTGGTACTTTGTTTTTATTGTCTTGAAAGAATTTGTATATATATATATATACATACCAGGAGCGAATCGCCACATCGACTTGAACACCTGACTTAATTATGACTGCCTATACAGTCCGTTTAATTAGGTCTGTCACTTGTATACAAACATTGCAATATAATAACATTGTAGTTTTAATGTTTTAAACATTTTAATTGGAGAAAAGGGAAGTGAAAACCAATACATTATTCATTAAGGTGCATACTTATACATATAATATATATTGAAATAATACTTTAATAAAATAAATTGCAATGTTTATGTTCATAATTTATGTAAACAAGTGACCGACCTAAATAATCCATTTATACGTCGGGTATAATTGGGTGTGTTGTTTTAACGAAGTCAAAAACATCTTTGCGGTAATGCGTGGTTGTTCGTCTACACATTTAATCCTTGTCACGAATACTATCGTAATTCACATTAGATTTGCGTGAAGTATATTTCTCAAATGTCGGTACTGGTAACATCGAGTGTATTATTTACGCGCGCTCATGAATTGTCGGCACGGCGGATGGGTGGATATCGGCTGGTATTTAGAGGTTCGAACATTTGACATAAACTGGTAGGTAAACCAGATGTACATGTCTCGGTACTGGAAGACACGTTTAACATCCACATAGTAGAGAATATTCGGAGAGTAGGGTATCGCTGCTTTTTAGTATCACATACTTCTTTCCGACAGCGCTGATACCAGGTGGTCAAGTGAGTGTGCAGTTCGGACATTATTTTAATTTTAATGTGCAAGTCCGCTAGTAAGGACTGGAGGTGGTTCCGAGGAACTCAATTAGCGAATAGTATAATAGATTAACACAAATAATATCCGTTGCACAGTATTAGATATTACTCACGGCTTTTGGTTTATTTATACTGAACATCGTGGGGCACGCTTTTCAGAATTTAGTGTCGGCTAGACAATTTCGCGATATTTTTGTCCTACAACTAAGATAATTTAACATGGAATCCTTAAATGTCCGTGCGGATACGTTGCCATATCAAGAGTTGTTATTTAACTTATCCAAACATTCTCATCGTATAGACCGTTTGATCAGATATGTCACTTGTATGCATGCATCGCAGTATAATAGCACTGTATTTTTACTGTTTCAAACATTTTAATTTGAGAAAAGGGCAGTGAAAACGAATACATTATTCACTAAAAAGGTATACGCTAATAAACATAATATATATTAAATAAGACATAAATCAGAGCAATTACAATGTTTTTGTACACAGCTTTATGTGAACAAGTGACCGACCTAAATAATCGATTTATAGGGGAGATCCACCGTATTCATTCAAAATGCCGACTGACAATCTGTTGGATGAATAAACAATCACCAATAGCCAGCTGGTGGCACGAACGTTTTGTATACCAAACATAGTCTCTCCTATACTAACGAGAACTCGCGAGGATTTATTTATATTGATATAGGATTATATCGACAAAAAACCGTTGTTGTTAAACATGTTTGCCGGTTACTTTCCTTGAACGTAGGGCTGATGTTATGTACTATACAAAAAGAAATCGTCACGGATCGCAGATTCTCCGTTAGCTGCGATATTAACAAACGTTCGGGTAGTTTAGACCGATGCATAAATTTTTAATCGGCGTGATCATCGATCAAATTTGGCTCACAGCAACTTATATCATTCTGGATCTCTAGTTTTAAGCACGTTTCGTCTGCCATCAGCCAATCCATTTGATTCGTATTTTCTAATATGGGAGTTGAGAATGAATGTTTCCGTCGATACAGCTTTCTAGTATTTTCCACGGGTTTATTGGAACATTTTTCCACCGTCTGCATTAAAACCAAATGAATCCGAACTGTGAAAAGTACCGTGCCCGAACGTTTCTTTCCGTTGGCGCGACAATGTCTTACTGTGAATAATGAAGCGGAAAAAAGATAGATTAGGTTTTCACAAGAATAATTGAGAAATAGACATAAATAGCGCTAAATGACCGGGCGTTGCCTAAACGATGGTTTTACTTGAATTTTTCAAAAATTATTATACATGTTGTATTACATTCCAAAATGCGAACCAAGTTTATTCATGCAAATTACCATATAAGACATAATTCTTTGATTAGACAGGAACAGAATACCTAACACTTTTAAAATGAATATGTTGGTGTCATCAATGTAAGAATTAGATAGTATTAATGTATTACAAAGGTCGTTTGAAAGCTGTGTCTCGATATCGGGACTCGTGACGTGGGGTCATTTTTGGATGATGAGAAATGTTTGATCTTTAGATAAAAGGCGCGCGTACCTTCTTAAAGCGTTTGTAATCTCGACCTAAATTTTTGCGTTGCATTCAATACCTTATTGGCAATTTTGGTTGCACACAATAAAAATAGAATTGAAAGGAAACACCTTTATACTAGTCTTACCACTATGCTGCATAGGGCTTATCAGTCGTATGGAAAGAGACGACACGTGTGCCAATGTACGCCTATTCTTTAGCCTAATTACTACCACGCTAACAAACAAAGCGGGGATAAAAGCAGAGTAATCCGCAGATAGGACAACTTTTGTTTTAGAGAGTACTAAGGGGAGAGAGCTTATTAACGTCTCCCATTGCATTTTCACGATCTTACAGGCAGTTAAGTACGTTCGCCAAGCCTTTCGTGGTTTAAAATAATATGGGTTGGTGTCCGTCCTAGAGTTACCGGGGCGAACACGCCTGTTTAAAAACGTAACGATTTAACAAGATTGGTCAAACGCAATGTAGCTATCATACAACGGTTAATATCGACATTTAGACAGTGTAATCGTTTCGCGATGACGACATTCACTTGTCCGCCGCTGGTCTGGATTTCTAAATTGCTGCAATTCGCGAAGTCAATTTAAATCTTTAAATAAGAATTTTGGGGGAAATGAAAATAATAAAGATATCCAAATTATATTATTCTTCATTTCGTGGCGGAAAATTCTGTCGCTTGGAGGCAACCGAGGGCATATCTATGTGTTTATTAACACTGACTTAATATAAAATATATTTTGCATTTCCATGGGATTTCTCTCGGTCTCTACTGAGTTACCAGTGGTGGCTGAGGTCCTTGTGGTTACAAAATTCAGTCATCTGACTGTAGTTTTTTATGAGCATTTAAGACTTGTCCGAGCGTTGTCTCAAATAAAAAACTGGCATATCTTAAAAGGTCTCATTTGTTTAGATAAGTCACATTTGGTTAAAATACATATTTACTGTAGACATGATTTTTATACGGTACATCGAGCGTACCTGGTCTTATTACGGGGTACCTGGAGTGTACGTCCCGATATAGTTTTCATCTCGAGTACCTGGAGCGTACTCGATCTTATTACGGGGTACTTGGAGCGTACGTCCCGATATGTTTCAACTCGAGTACCTGGAGCCTTCCTTAAAGCGTGTTTAACTCTAACAGCGTTACCAGTTAGAGTTCAAGTCAACATGGCCATTATATGCCACTTTAATTAAATCTATTAACATGTGCTTATCAGGCAAGTCTATATCTACTATATGTATAATACTATGCATTACTATGATGATTGGGTAATATTCGTTTGTCATTTCTAAAAGGCAATTATATAATTAAATATTGATTACTGTCTACAGTTGTTTTTGAACTTTTATCTTGGAATAATGAAGATTAATTCACCTATGAATTAATCTAATTTATTACGGGAAAATTCACGTGGTTGCCGGGTGTATACACACGGCCCGTCAATTGATACACGGCGACGCTATGTGGTTGTCATGGTTACTCTCGCGTGACTCCGATATTCACCGAGCGTGAATATCACAAGTTCTGCCACGTATATGACCACTTGTTTGTCCGACAGCAACGGTGAAAGTTGCACCCACCCTACCACACCCTTTCAACAATATCAACCATTTGTTGTTTCTCACGGTTAATATTCTAATATATCATATTCGGCCTAGAGCCGCTAGATTTAACATTATTAAATATATATATACAGTAAAACCTCGTTACCTCGAGGACCCATCGGGACAAGCCAAATGCTCGAGTTAAGCCAGCTGCTCGAAATATCCGAAATCTATGATGAATTGTTGTTATGACTAAGTGTTACTGTGTTTATAATGAAAAGACGTTTGCCAATATAGAGCAAATTCGTCGGGACTTTGAAATTTGCTCGAATTAGGCCGGTTGCTCGAATAAACGCTGCTCGTATTACCGAGGTTTTACGGTATATATATTCATTACTATTATCATTATATTCGAGTCATTGTTCTGCCGTTCAGTTTGTTATTTTTCCAGTTTGATGTTATTTGCGTCACCTACACTACCACATGTATGCGGGTCACAACAGAAATATGGTCACATTGATTGATGTATCGGGAATTAAATACGCATCACTGCTTCGATATGGTAACCAGACGATAACACCGGCGTCAGACAGTATCCAAGCCACATCGAATCCACTCATAAGAAGTCTGCAGTACAAGGTGATTCTTAAATACGTGCTTCCTAGTGATGGAGATGTTGTCGTGAACCGATTACCAGAAGTGTTAGTAATGTTAATATTAGTGTTGATTAGGTCATTATAAATGTTGTGAAGTTGTTTCTATTCGATTCCGTCAAGGAAAAGACAGGACACCGACAATGATGCGTTCATAAAGTACACTTGTATACAGATTATTCAGCAAGATGCATGACACTAGTGATTCAACCAGTGACCATAACTCTGTTTAACGGCGTAATAATCGCCTATTATAGCGAGGAGAAATTGACGCGATCCTTGACCTTCAATTAGTATTTTAACAGCTGGTTTATTTCATCGTCTATATTTATATCTCAGGTTATATATATTCATAAGCGGAAGTATCATAATTAGGCATGAGTAGGAATACAAACAAAAATATTAATTTAGGTCAGATAGGGCACGATTTGATAGCGGAAATTGATACTTGTAGTATACTCATGCATAAGGTTGAGATCGTGTCAATATCTCCGTACGATATTCGCTTAATGACCCTACTTAATTTGATATATTACTTGCCTGAAACATGTTCTTGCTTTTCCAACTTTAGTTGATCTTTCATCATGTATTTCATACTCACATTTGTCATGTTGGCGGAAAATTCTGTCGCTTGGAGGCAACCGAGGGCATATCTATGTGTTTATTAACACTGACTCAATATAAAATATATTTTGCATTTCCATGGGGTTTCTCTCGGTCTCTACTGAGTTACCAGTGGTGGCTGAGGTCCTTGTGGTTACAAAATTCAGTCATCTGACTGTAGTTTTTTATGAGCATTTAAGACTTGTCCGAGCGTTGTCTCAAATAAAAAACTGGCATATCTTAAAAGGTCTCATTTGTTTAGATAAGTCACATTTGGTTAAAATACATATTTACTGTAGACATGATTTTTATACGGTACATCGAGCGTACCTGGTCTTATTACGGGGTACCTGGAGTGTACGTCCCGATATAGTTTTCATCTCGAGTACCTGGAGCGTACTCGATCTTATTACGGGGTACTTGGAGCGTACGTCCCGATATGTTTCAACTCGAGTACCTGGAGCGTACTCGGTCTTATTACGGGGTACTGGGAGCGTACGTCCCGGTATGTTTCAACTCGAGTACCTAGAGCGTACTCGGTCTTATTACGGGGTACTGGGAGCGTACGTCCCGGTATGTTTCAACTCGAGTACCTAGAGCGTACTCGGTCTTATTACGGGGTACTTGGAGCGTACGTCCCGATATGTTTCAACTCGAGTACCTAGAGCGTACTCGATCTTATGACGGTGTACGACATATTTATCTCGGTAGTTTATTACAGTAAATTGATATACGGTTTGATAAATAATCCGTGAATCCATGCCCTCGGTTGTTGCCTTCCTTAAAGCGTGTTTAACTCTAACAGCGTTACCAGTTAGAGTTCAAGTCAACATGGCCATTATATGCCACTTTAATTAAATCTATTAACATGTGCTTATCAGGCAAGTCTATATCTACTATATGTATAATACTATGCATTACTATGATGATTGGGTAATATTCGTTTGTCATTTCTAAAAGGCAATTATATAATTAAATATTGATTACTGTCTACAGTTGTTTTTGAACTTTTATCTTGGAATAAACAAAAGCAACAAACTGTTTATTTACCCTGCGATCATAAAGTTTTGAATCTATATTTCTAAAATCGATGGCTTCCTACGTGGAGGCACGACGTTGGCGGTTTCCTTGTTGCATAGGCGACTAGAGACCATCTGAACTGATGACTGGAGATGATTGAAAACTGTACGTAAACTCCCGAAGTCCTCCGTGTGATACCGAAGTGGTAGTGCAAGAACTCACCTCTGAAATTATAGAAAACATATATAGTTTTATACATTTTAGGTCGATGGTACAACAGGTTATACAACGTACAAATGTATATCACTCACTCTTGACACCTCATTCCTGAGTCGGATAATGAAAACATTGGTACCATTTACTTTTCTTTGATTTGATACGACCCTTGAGTGGCACCAGAAAGATGAAACACAACCAGGAGCTGAATTTAAAACATCAAGTAAAGAAAAACATTAACAATCAGTAGAAGTAGAAAGGGACACGAACATTCATCTACAACCTAACATAATAATACCCTAGTATTTGAGCGTTCATTTCGAGTGCGTGAGGTCTCGGATTCGATCCTTGGCCGCGTCATATCATAGACGAAATAAAAATGGTACCAGACATTCCCTTGCTAGACGCTCAGCATAAAAGGGAAACTGACTTCTCTTCTCTCATACTCTCGTGGAGATGGATAACATCAGGAATGATGTGTCAAGAGTGATTAATATAAGTTGGAAAAACTTGTTTTACAATCGACCTTAAATACATTAGTATCAACTAACATAATTATAATGTTGCATAATAAGAAATCTTTCAGATTATCGACGAAAGTTTTACCAGAACATTCGTAAACCAATCGACTTACATGGACTTAATTTCAAAGCACAAGATGCATTTTACACCATTTCTTTTCAACTATATATATAACTATTATTTCTTCAACAAATATCGTTACGTAAAGGCAGTATACATGTAGTAATATCATATAAACAGACTCTGTATTGTTCCATGTGTATTGAATGAGTTCATTGATGATATGCTAACAAATACAAGACATTAAATCGGACTAGACAACATAAACCACATCACAGATCGAAATGTGATCCTGAGACGAACAAGTCACGTTAAGAGAAATGAACCGCCATGATCAAACTTAATTACTTTCCCTTGATTCTCAATAATAGTCTATAAAACCATTACTTTGGACTTCTAGCTGTTCGCAAGATACCTCACATCAAGGCGACGTGATTTAATTAGTATCATACAAATCAAGATGAATGGAAAAGTCTGCTCCTTGATGACAACGATACTGTCAGTAGTTTAGTCGTTAATAGTTTAACATATGTAATACATTTAAAAAAACAGTCACGTATATTCGTATATCCGTTTTAATGGAATCCGCCTTTGACAGATATAATACTGAATATGATTAAACGAACAGTATCACGGCAATAGGAAAACAGCGTTTAGAAATTCCAAGATCACAATTCATGCTCCTCGTATGTTTTCAAGAATTAAATAGTGCACTGCTAATTAAATGATGTTGTTGAACACCATGCATATTTGTGAGACAAATATAAATACGATATGTTTACTATGTTACCGAAACCTTAGTAACTGTGCAACGCCTATTACACTGTATGTGTTTTAGAAACATCAGAATTCACATTATCGTTACTGACAAATTGGCATTGTTTCCTTGTCCGATTTTTCCATTATCATTTCGCTAATTTTAAACAAACGTTGTTTTTGGACAGCTGATAGTTGGACCATCGGCTTTTTGACATCTGACACCTTGCCATGCAGCGATCTAGTTCTATGTTTCCGTGCTCTGTGCTCGGCTGATTCAGTTGAATGTTGCCTCCTTAGTTCGATGTATTTATCTTTTAGAATGGTTTGCAAGACTCATAACAATATGAATACCTTATGAAGTAACACCTAGACCTGTTTTAAAAGGCATAATACACGTACATTGGTAGTGTATACCCTTCAATCATAACTATACGAATGTCGTCGGAAGGTCTCTGTTTTGGTTCCGTATGTTTGTTAATATTTTCTCTGCAAATTCCCTCAATTGTTTATACCACCGGACACTGCCATCCAACATTCTTGGTTGATGCTTGATTATTGATGCTTCATTGTATATCCAATGGCCGTAATATGAGAAAACTAACTTATGAATACAATAGATGGAACGTCTATACAATTTGCCTAATATAATTAACTACTTCTGTTTGTTTTTTCCTCCATCCTACGTATAACAATTACTTTAGAAAAATGGATATGGAGATACCGAGTTCAAGGGCGGTTCAAATAAATCTTTGATTGATGGCATTTCAATCACAGACGGAAGCATAACCATCTCCCGTTGTATTATAATCATTGAGTGATAGGTTCCATTGTAGTAAGCTTTACCATCCAAATAAAACGTCTCTGCTGTTTGACAGCTATAAACATTACATCAAATATTTACTGATATTTCATTAAAACCAGGAAAGAATTACTACTTCGCACTCGAACGTATACATATTCTCGTGTGTACATGTACACAGCGTCCGTAGCAAGTCGTCCGTACATTCATATATTCAGTGTCGTTAACCATATTAAGTGATTATGGGTGTTCATATTGATGCAGATTATCTGCTCAACCTACGAACATGTAAATGGATGATTTTTAAATGATAATGACTATAATAATTATTTATGTATGTACTGTTGTATTGATGATGATGAGAGCCGTCGATCATAAGTTTACCATGTATACAGTACTGCAGACCTATATAGATAACACATTTCACAGACCAAATTGGTTTGTACTTATATATGTAGTATCGTTAGTTGTCACACGGTCATCGAAACTTCTATTAATCACTGTATATGACTGTTGTGATACCTGAGTCTAACTTTGGTAGGTCTTCTTTACAATACATGTATTATTAAATATAAACTGTACGTAGCTTTATTAGTATGTGCTAATAACATAATAATAATAATAATAACGACTTTATTTATAGTGGATGACATATTTGGTTCTAGACCAATTTTCAATATGGTCCACATCAACATGGGATATATACAATCGTTTACAGGAATACATGATAATAAAGATGCAAAACAAAACAAAAACACAACAGCACAATGTTAATGTAGTGGTAAATAATTATGATATACACAATTCAGCAATGGAATTTGTAAATATAATTAATAGCGTAAGGTTGTGGAACATGTAAATGTTACATCATGTGTCCAGAGTACATCCACTTTAGATAGGAGTTTTTGAATTGTTTGAGTGTTTTTGAAGTACGTAACTGTTTTGGGATGACATTCCAAATGACTGGCCCTGAATAATTTAAGGACTTGCGGTAGAATTCGAGCCGTGGTTTAGGAATTGTAAGTTCAAAATGTTCAGTTGATCTAAGCTAAGCATTCATCGTATGCCACAGAAGAAACATCAATGTCAACAATGACAGATCTTTTGTACGATATAGATGTAGAAGGTTAACGCAGTATCCCGGATGTAGTATTAATGAAATAATGGTTATTAACATCAAAATAGGTACATTTCACACTGTGCTTAATTTCATTATTGATAGCTAGTGCACACTAGGTATGTTACTAGGAGAATGCTTTATTGTTATTTTTACGTTTGCTACCTATTAACGAGATGTTATGTTGTTTCCAGCCCAGTCACAATCGCCGCATCCAAATTGCAATTGATGTATCTATTTAGTCTGATTGGGGACTCTAGACACGGATAATGATAGGATAATGATAGCTATATGTCAACTTGTGCTGGACAATATGTCGTCTGGAACGCTAGAACATCATTACATCAAGTGTAATAATACAGGGTAGACTTAAACATAGAACATTATATATATACTTATCACTATATTAGTATGCATACGATTAATGTGGTGTTACAATGTAACAATGATCCAATACGACTACATGACCTTCATAAAGATGATAATAAATGTATCAGACAGGGATAATATTATCATTCAGCAGATACCAGTAAAGCGCCCAAAAGTACACCAACAGAGACATGCATTTAAGTTATATAAAGGCCGTTTCAATGGGTAGTTTATGCGCATTATTTCTGCGCATATGCTTTATATGGGATAGATGCCGCTTTTGGCATTGGATCATATAAATTGGTCAAAATCGGAAACTTATTGTCGAATATCAAACTCTCTACTACTATTCGAAACGGCTTGGGAATTTCTGATGGTTTCAGCACCGGATATCCGATTTCCATAATATTAACATTTCAAACACGACATAATCTGTCCAAACTATACCGGTTAACTTAAGTTTGCTATTTGAATGCCTTGCGTTAATAATGGAATAAATTTAAGAGTCTAGTGACGCTGCTGAACTTCAAATATACATTGATGTCCCAAGGGAAAACTTAGCTTCTACTTTATAAAACAAATTGGATAACTGTTTAGTACATGTTACAAGAAAGTCGCCGGATATGTCGGTGTTTCAATTATCTGAGTTTAACATGTTTTTGTGTTACCGTGGCATTACCTATGGCCATGATCTCTACATAAAGCTGTCATGGAATGGTTTAGCATACACATTGGACTCATATCATTAAGTGTTCTTTTTAATCTCGAATCGAATAATTCAACAGGGATGGGATTTCAAAATTGCACAGGGACATTTTATTCCTTTACATTATTCATTCCCACAATGTAATATTATATTAAAATGTTTCAAGTTAGGTCGTGTATAAAGGATAAGCCAACCGTTTCAAATAATTTGAATACTGCTTGTTATTTTAATCAACAAACAAAATGTGGTATAATTAATTATAGTATCTATAAAGTAATAATTTAATTAAATTGTGAAAAGCATTGATTAATTCAGTGTGTCACTTATTATTCTATTAATGGCTCGTATTGGAAGTGTCAACGTGGTTTAGAATAAATGAAATCCATTTATCCGGAAAATAAAAATGTTCTTTCCTAAAGGGTGTGTTGTACGCGTTGCTCGTGACATCTTCCATATTAACCACAGACAAACACAGCTTGATAATTTCGTAAAAGAACATTTCTACCAACATTATGTTGCTTTAATTGTAACCTTGAATAGTTCAGAAAAGAGCATTATCCCCAAGCGACTGCTAGTCGAACTAACACAGTACTTTATTCACCATCGATTGGTGGCCAACATCTTAATGGCTTGAATATTAACCACTGTCTAGAGGTACACATTAATCATAAAATCGATACATGCTCGATTACAGGACAATTAAATGAGCTTAGACACGACAGTATTATACTGTAAGCACGGTGACGATGTCTTCTTACCGCGTTGCACCATGAGACTAACGTTAACGACGTCTAATAGAATTACCCCAGAGGTCACGATGATTCCTGCGTCTAGTGCAAGGTTATCCATGTAGACAATGTCTAGGGTGATATATAATAGTTAGTATAGTTGTTAAACAACGAACGACTGTGAAGAATGGTAAGGAAACAAGCTTAATATTGTTGTGAGTATACGTAGATCATTTAGTGATTATAGGCAGTACAGTTGCCACGCCAGATTACCCATACACACGCGACACGATCGTTATTGTTTCTTACACAAGAATGATGACATGGCCTTATTCGCTGACCCGAGTATATGTACACTTTGAGGAAGACAACCGTCAGTAGCCTAATGCTTGAAGCCTTATTTTGACAGGAGAATCATGTTTTGACCAGTAGCTTATGCTATGTTCACACAAAACATAAGCCATTGGTCTTGTAGATAAAATTACATGTATTTTCTTTTATAAGAACAAACTTTTTTAAGGTCCTTACGATTTTCAATCGTTATTGTTTCATTTGTAAACGATGTACAACTGCCCTGACCGGGAGTACTAACTTGCTATTTTTCAACCTCTAAAAACATTGTGAACATGACCAATTGAAAATAATTAAATGGAATTCAGGCTGTACCCTTTTACCATTCGTCCTACTGCTGGACAATGCCAGAAGCTTACAGAATCTTTACACACTACATTACCAATATATGTAGTGTCTTGTCTGGCCTTTAAATATAAACAGCTGACATAATTTTTTATTAGGCTAACACAGTCACATGGTATTCGTCAGAATATAAAAGTATTGCCATCTTTAAAAATCAGACATAGGTTAACTCAATAAAGACGCAACTTTCGTATAAATCTGTCATCTCATCAGTTTATGTTTACAACTTCCTAACACCAATAAAATATTAAAGTGTTTGATATGAATGGTTGATAAGACAAATGGAGGAGGTTGATTTACTGTTTCTGTCAAATATAAACTTAGAATCTGGATTATTTTCTTGTATAAGAATTCCCGCTTGTGGCGATCCGTCAGGAGGTACAGTCGGTTATAGGATTTGATGTTTAACATATTACAACAGTAATTGTTTGGCCGTATAAATGATTCAGGCTAGACTTAGGTAATGTTTTTACGTGTGGTTCAGCTAATAAGGATTTATTACGGATATTGACAGAAGTGCTTAATATAGTATGAAACGCATAAACCGATACGTATTCGAAACAAACCTACATGTAAATATAAAAATATCACAAAAATACTGTTATCTCCCATGTGAAAACAAAAAGCGAAATAGTATTCTCCAACTAGTGTAAAACAGGCCCCGATCTCCCGAAGCATCTCAAGTAGAAATCGCAGCTCAAAGTGAGATTTGCTCAAATCAGAGTATGAATGTTAGATAAATTAGAAGTTCGCAATCTTGACATTTTACTGTAATAAACTCAGAATAATGTGTCTGTTCTGTGATGCCAATTTCGAGTGCAGCCTTCCGTGGAAACTACTTCAAAGTTAAATGACAATGTGTGAGATGAGATTTAGCTCAAATTGAGACCCTTCTGGGGATCGGGGCCTGATGTGCATCCGACCACAACGTCCAAAGCGTTTTTTTCTTATATTAATTTGACCCAATAACTATGGTTAATTGAAAAAATAATCCGCTATTGGTTGTTTTTTAAGAACAACGTTTCTGAAACTCGTCACGGAAACAAATACTCGCTTGTACCAACTTCCCTTTATAGTTTACCATTTCTCTCTATATTTTACTAATTTCGCTTTATAACTCAGTGTCATTCCGCCAGATCGCATTAACTTATGACGTATTCATTATTCAGTCTACACAGTCTGTCACAGCCACCAAAACCATTTTACCATCGCTGGATCGATCTAGAACATTAAGTATGCAAAATCTCCCCAGGAAAATAACACACTAATTTATATAAACATGTAATTACGGTGCTTCGAGAAATGTGCACTAATTCAAGTGTAAAAAGGCAAATCGGAAATGGGCATTGATTTTGTTTTGCGTCAAGCGGATTTAAAAGTACAAAATTTAATGCGATTTATCGACACACACGTTATACATTTAACATACTTATAAATAATATTAAGTCGGACAGGGAAAGGCAGCACTCAGCTTAAAGAGCCGAGCACAGAAAACGTAAAATACACACAAGGTACAATGCCCACCTGAACCAGCCGAGCACAGAAAACATAACAAAATCAAAAGGCAGGCAAATTAACCACATTTCAACAGCAAATAAGAATTATGCCCCTAGCCGAGTGACCTAATTTAAACAAATAGTAAGCCCAAGTAGAATAACCACGTTCCACGAACACAGTGGAGACAATGAGAAATGAGAAAACTAGCAACCAAAAAAATACATCCATAACTTTACAGCTACATGTACGTGTAAACTTATAAACGACTCGGGTAGGGTACGAATAGCGCAAACGAAACAGATAGTGGATGAATAATGAATGCGAATAAAATAACTCCTAGCTTCATTGAAATGGCCACGGTCAAAATCACGAATACTTACAAATTATGACATATAGTAGAATATTTAAGATTGAAAAACTCCACTGTAAACTGAACTGGGCTAAACTTTAGATTAAATTCCATATTTTATTAATTAAATCAAATACGTGCGTATGTTCGGAAAATGTTTTTTTTCACCTAACTATATGATACAAATATTGGAAAAAACGAATAAAGGTAACTATTCCGGAACATGAACCAATCCAAGATATTAATCCTAGCTATATTATCGCTTGGTCTTTGTTTAATAGGTCCCATTTTTCTCAAACGTATTACATAGTTATATAATTACGATCCTGTTTTATTTAGTCTCTACTGTATGGTATCTAGATCTAGATCATATAGAGGATATTGGGTTTTTTTTGTTGTAAGATCGAAATTTATTTCACCGAGTGATCACAGAAAATTAAATATTCATTCGGTAAAATAAAATTTGGTCTTTAACAAAAAATAAGCAAATTTTCTGTTTAATGTACTCTTTAATTTTGAGTATAATGGTTCAGTAATCGGCTTGATTGAAAAACTACGTTGATACATAGAACGTCACGACGGTACCATTATAGGGCCATAATGACGTCACGCATACCACGAAGTCCGCTACGCGCTCATGAAAATGTTAAATGTGGAATTAAATCTCTAGACACGAGTCATTCGTGTCGCGTTTCTTACATGCTTACTTAATTACCAAATACGCATTGCAACATAAAATACAATGTTCACTTACAAATGTATCTCTCTTTGGTTTTTTTTGGTAACAATGATAACGAAACACATAATCTAAATAATTACGATACATTCTACACTGCAATAGATTGTCCGTGCACGTTTTATATTTGGGTGGCTAGCAAACTTTAGACAACATCATGTACACCAGTTTGTTAATTGCAATTTTCAAGACAATATCTACAAACTATGCAGTTTTCCAAGATATGATTAGTTATATTTAAAATAGTTTAATACATACCTGGTAGAAATATATACTATAAGTACCAAGTTAGTAGGGCGATGCTAGTGCACGTTGAGTCTCGTTACAATTAGAATGCTCCATTTAACAACCCAATAACTTAAACTTAACTGAAAACATGTTTAAAGGGGACAAGTGACATGAAATGGATCGAGACAAATATGTTACCATATGTTGCATGGCGATAACTTAGCAAATGTAGCCACGCACAGCCGCTTCCATACTTCATACATATTTCATTTTTAATATAATTTCGTTTAAATTCGTTTAATAAGTCCTGGAGGAAACAACTTCCCAAATGTGACCAGAGCCGTGTTTTACTATGTATGCAGATTTTTATTAAGATTCTGTATATTCATAGCCTGCTCACTGACAAGCCAAATAGTTTATCGAGAGTTTTGTAAAACATAAGGAAACGTATTAAAAATAGTAATGTTGCGTCCGGAATTAAAACTAATAAAAACATAGATAAACGTACACGTTTTGATGTGAAGTACATTTGTAATTAATTGTAACTTTTAATTGGAAAAAAATATCATAATTATGTCAATACGAGTATGTGAACATAGCTGAAGCATCCAGTTAAATATGCTTACTGTTTGTTTGCTCTGGCAAACTTCAACGAGATAATAAACAATGAATTATGCGTGTCACACGCAACGTTGCTTTAAGAACAATCATACGTTTATAAACAAAAACGTGTATTTGTGATTAAGGGAAACAAGTTATAACCAGAAATATTGTTAATGTAACTAATATTGGCACGCCATATCACCAACAAAGGCGTTCCGAATATGCAAATAGCAACAATAATGTACGTCTATATATTTGATTACCGTGTACGATATTTTAGGCGGTTAAAACGTTATTATTTTAACCATTCTGCCAAACATGTTAAAATCTTCAGCTGCATTCGATGTATGTTAATTGTTCAATTATACTTTAAGGTTGTAGACACATTCAATTGAAAACATTTATGGATTTCATGCTAGTGCTATGCTGCTGATTGTGTTTTCTCTTCTAAATATGCGCCCTTCAAATGTATATACATGTACATGTAGTTTCCCGACAGAAGGATCATTTCAAACGTTTCGTCGTATGACTCTAGGAATTATTTAAAAACATGTATAATACTCATTGGTCAAATTGTGAAGAATATTGGATATGTTTGATACATTATTGTTGCATGTGTAATTGTGTGTTAAATTGTACATGTTTAATTTATACTCGGTGTAATTGGTATCTGTCTTCATTTGCCGTATTATACGCGTCATTGCATATTATACCAATAAAAGTTAATATCATTAAAATATTTAATGTATTATCAAAAATTACTAAACGGCCATTTATATCTAATACAATGTCTTTATTACATTATGTTGCAATTAGCGTACTGTTGCATGTGTAAGTAACAATGTGTACCGACATACTATAAAGTTAAAGTACTTGAGAAATGATTAATCATATTTCGATGGAAAACGAGGAGTGTTCGATATGTATTGTCACTGTCCTTTGCATTTTTCTATGACACTATTTAGAAGGATTCTACGATTACTGTCTAAAAGGTTTATGTTTCTATTCTATATCTGGAATATTACATAGCCTTTCGTCAACAATTAAGTAATTTATTGAACTTAGAAGAGGGCATATTCGAGGACACTGGCCTTATGTTCATTTTAAGCTAAATTTGTGCCATCTTTGCAGTAGTTGTTTAGAAAAGTAAATGTCAGTATTCGTTAAACTGCAACATACGATACGATAACTGGATTCTTATATTTCCATTAGAACTTTAAATCCGAATGAAATTATTTGTTGTCTACGAGTAAGACGGTCAAGACAAGGGAGATCACTCTAATTTATACCAAATGATGTTTGTTGGTTCACGCACCAATAAATTCATATCAATTATACTTTGATCGCAAATTTTTCCCAGAAATCAATGTTAATGGTTTATGACTTACATATATGTATGATATGTCAAATTCCAATCAATAAAACTATTCGAAAATTTTCATTGAAAAATAGCATGCTTTTTTTACTAATTTTGACACCTTTTTTCGCGACTTGAAAATGCTCTTATTTTGTTCCAAAATGGCAATCAAGTACAGCAAATCATGTTTTTATCGAAGGAATTTACATTATTTACGGTATAATAGTGTTGGAATAAGATTATTTCCCGAAAGGGAGTTTTAATCGACGGTTATTCGCAAAAAGTGGCAGTGTCTATTACTAGCTCTTTGAGAAGAGAATAGAAACAACATTCCGGTAATTAAATTTTATTGATTTTTATCTCGAAATATTGCGGAAATGTTGATGGTTCCAGAAATGTAAAAAGATTTAAAGATATGAACGAATTTTCTTATTTGTGACCCAAGTGACAATACATATCGAACACCCCTCGTATGTTCTATTTTCACTGTTGGTGCGATTTATTAGTCTAACGTCTGCAGTCGTGAGAATAAATTCAAAATGTAGATACCAAAAAATACTTGAATTGACATTTATACATTCTAATCTCCATACCACATAGATTATTATTACGTTATGGTGTCAGACAATATAAAATTTAATCTAAAATGTTGTCGTAAATTGAACAAACAATGATTGCGTTCTTATTTCTGAAATGTCAAACAAGTATAATAAATGGCAGTCACGACTTTAACATGAATTATGATTTTAATACCGTTATTCTAAAATTGGTTATCTCGTACCAATATGCTGTATTATTTTATCATGTTATTAGGAATATAATCATCCAGATGGGTGTATTATTTACAAGTAAAAGGCGTGAGACAGACTACCATATCAAACTGGTACATGTATGCGTGGGCACGTAAATTTATCGTCCATAAATTTACAGTCAATATGTTCCTATTTCAGTTTATGATTCACGTAAATATAATATTCTACGTTGCACAAAAACATAATTTGTCAAATCTAGAGCTGGTTCTGCATTAGGTCTATACATGTATGAAACAACTAAGCAAGCGTGATTGATTCAATATTTTGATAGAGTAGTAGTTCCATTTGCATGCGCCTATTGCTCCTATATATGTTGCATAGTTTTTTAACTTGGTGCTTTAGAAATTGACGATCTAATGTAGCAATACTTGTTTTTGGAATTAGGCATATAACAACTAATTTCCATGTAACCATGTATATTAATCCACCTCGATAGTCTAGTGGTAGAATGTCTCCTTCAAGAGCGAGAACTCTTAAGTTATTTGACATGCCTCAACACACCAAACAATTAATACGAAATCGAAATACGAATCAAAACGAAAAAAGTCGTTATTTGTACTGATATATCTTCCTTGCGTGACGCTAAAGATATATTATAGGTTTGTTCAAGTGCCATATTTCCTGGGTTTGTTGACCGGCCGAACAAACAAATAAAATTGAAGGCAGCATTCAATTTAAACAGACGAGCACAGAAAACATAGAAACATCGCATACGCCAATTACATTGCACAATGCCCTACTCATAACTATACGAAAACAATTCGTTATAAAGGCACCGAAATATCTTCCTTGTGTGAGGCTAAAGATATACTATAGGTTAGTTCAAGGTAACTTCTGGTTCGCCCGATGCATTGAATAGTATGGTATTGTCAGGATATCGTGACTGGGTGGACTCCATTTTATTGAAATTCTGACAACTTATGGGATTTAAACATAATTTAAAAACACTCTGTGTGAGATACTTTATTTAATGATTTATTTAGATTCTAAGAAAAGTTTCTACTAAGACGCTCATGACCACTTTCCCTTATATATAGCATTACAAGATATCCCGGAAAACATAAAACATAACACATATATTTTACATTGTTTAATGACTCTTCTATAGCGTACATGTACTATAAAATCGTAGGAATACAATAACATGGATTAGTTACAATTAAATTTCGTGATCTTTTGAAAGTTTCGTTACAAAAGAAAACAGGTTACCAAAGTTTGGTATATGGTTACAAAATTCATGAAGATTTGTTCACTACGAATTTATATTATATTACAATTGATATCGGGCATACACTTTTGGGGGCAGCCTATGTATAAAATACGTTACAAAATAAAAGATCTGACTTTGCTAGTATGCTTTACCACAAGTCATATAATCAAGTTTGCAATACCACGTGGCTCTGAATGCAGCGGGCCACAGTTTTAAGCCGTCTTCTTTTCCAGTGCTTCCCAAGGTGCTGGACAAACGGATCGCTGCTAATAGGAATCCAATAGTCCGCTTAGGTTGGCATTTGTTTTATAAACCGGCAATATTTGACCAGTATTTTCGTCATCCGCGGTTGATAAATTTCTTTTTGAATAAGCATGATGCATTTTGTGATGCCAGATGCATTTTGTACTGATACACTGTAATCGCAACACACTAATCAAACACCTACATTGGGTAAAGCCTCACAAATGTCAGAAACATCCTGCAACCGAAGATAATAACAAAAACAAACATGTAAAAAACAAAATTTAAATCGTAACGGAAGTGCTCGCTACATGTAATTGCAATGCATTTAAACTTAAATGAAAAGAACACCACACTATTGAGTCTCCAGAAATATGTACTTTGAATGTGAATAAAGAGCCACCAAGTGAAAATGATATTTTTGATAGAAATACATTGATGATGGTTTTCGTCAGGGTTCATTGTGTGTAATATACTCTCGTTGTCCAATGGCAAATCCATTTAGTAATTAATGACACGGCATTGAATTAGAACGGAAACTATAGATGTAGAACGTCATTCAACAAAATGACCCTCGCACAAAAACGATTAAGATATAATTCGTATAATCTGGAATAAAACAGATTGACTAGAAATATATATGTTCACTTGGTGTAATGTAATGATTTAGGAGTTTTGTAATGATTTATCCAAAGTATACTAGATTTATGAATGATGTGGTTAATCCAATGGTTCAGGTCATTGTACAACTACCTTTGACATCCTATTAAATATTTTCACATAATTCACACGAATGACACAAATGCAAAATGTATGCCGTTTCATAATCATATTCAATACGTAATTACTGTACGTAGGAATTCGTTTATGTTTCATTAGTTGTACAAAAAATGTATAATAAATTGTACCTAATCCGAAGCTTATATAAATTTGCCTACAATTATATGATTTCTAAAGCCAAAGAAAAAAGCGTGTGGTAACTGCTTTACAATAAATGCTGGAACACTTTTTGCTGCATATAATACATGATTTAATACATGTAGTATGCAGATTTAAATGATTCCAACTGAACTGTGTTAACCTAAAGTAGTAGTTGATTTGTTGTCTGTATTTAACTGTGGCTTTTTCCTAATACTCAACAGAAACTACCATTGGCTCCCTTAACAGCAAGTCTCACAATTGCGAACCAAATGCGCAAACCGTCGAAATTAAACTTTTATATGGGTCTAAAATTTGACTCGACATTATCACTAACGTGGTCCTTTAGTGAGGCTTAACTGTAGTAGGGTTCACAATCTTACAAGTGTAATTAAAATGGAATGTTACGATGATATGAAAAATATTACATAATTTATTTGGTTCATTTTGTTTACCCAATACGACAAGGAAACAATATTTTGCCTAGTAACAAATCTTAACAAGAGTGACTTCATCCGTACCATGTATGTTTGGACCGAAAATAATATAGCGTGTTACAATATATAATTTTTTTACATTCCTTTTATATTCTAGACGTTCTACATATAAATAATATTATTAATGATATTTATCGAGTGTAACAAAAATACAGATTGTATAAGAGTTGAAACATCTATCTTTAGATATGAACCTCCATATATAACCTAAACATCTAAAACTTGTATATATTTACAAAAAAAACGAGCAACAACAATTCAATTGGTACAAAATGGCAAGCAGTGTAATATATACAAATATAAGCAAAAATATATATCTGGCAACTAAGATATTGATTTCTACCCCCAGATCTTCTAACAATCTCTTGTTACGCTCCAATTGCTATTATAGACTATTGATAATATCCCGCCGTGCCATCATTTCCGGAATTTTGTTTCCAGATAATGCAGGAGCTCAACTTACATGTACATCATACAATTGTACGTATATAGAATCCTACCAAAGTTGGTCAGTATAATACAAGTCTGACTGTCTGTAACAAAACCATTTAACACCCCAATCACTTTCGGTTGGACATTAAAGTAATGATTTTGCCTGTTTTGTCAGTTAAGTCCATGTTTTGCGTATTTATAGCCATTAATCCAGCCTTTTACATAACTCAGGTCATTACGCCCAGCTTTTAAACATCTTTGATTAGCCGGACCCAATGTTTCGATCTATTAGAAGATCTAGGTGTTTGGTCATACCAAAATGTGATGACGTCAGCAAATGAGCCGACGTCATTCTGTACAATACGGCAGACCGATGACAGTTTACAAGATTAACATAGTTGTGTCCGTCATGTTGATTAGGTGTGCCAACGGGCCACAGCACTTCGGCAGTTGACCATTTCATCCCAATGTATCCGTTCATCTCCCGTTGTGTCTCGTGAGACAAGAATACGTCCGAGTGTTTCATCATTTCCCATTTTGTTGTCATGACAAACTAGAAATTCTAACGTGACTGTGGATAAACAGTCACGTGGTAGATTGAATGTCAATGCTTCATTCCATACTGGTATTGCCAGGTTGTGTTTTGTAGAAGTTTTCTTTTTCTTCACCTTCTTTCCTGCTGTGAGGACAACTTTTACGTATGGGTCTAAAATATAGAAATACACCGATTAAGAAATGGAAGATACTTAATGATTTATTTTAAGGAATATAAATACTCACTGTGTGTACAAAAGAACAGAAACTGTCTAGGGAACACATACTCCTTAAACAGAGTCCTATACATACAAGAGCAAGAAAACACGTGCAGAAATATGTTTAATTAATTTTTGAAATACATGCTTCATTTAGGTGACATGTATTCTGCATCTAGTTGCTCGAGCGGTATAATATTTTATTATACCTCACGTGACCTCTCAATGTATTTTCCCCATAGACCTTCCGTGCGATATTTTGTTCGATCACTATGTGATATTTTGTTCGATCACTACTAATAAAAACGAGGCTGTGCTATTTATAGAAATTTGTACTATTTGAGTCCGGAAAACACCCTGCTAGAGAGTATCCGTATGCTATGTATATGTTTGTGTATATATTCACATGCTATTTTTAGTAAATCTTGTCAATTCCAACCGTTGAAACTGACATGATTTACTAAAAATAGCACCAAATCATTAGTCACTTGTACGGACTGATATTGTACATGGAAAATTATCATAACGGCAATCTAAGTTCTGCTTACATTTGTTGATATTTTA
The DNA here is from genome assembly GCA_947247005.1 of Spisula solida. Taxonomy (NCBI): domain Eukaryota; kingdom Metazoa; phylum Mollusca; class Bivalvia; order Venerida; family Mactridae; genus Spisula; species Spisula solida. The sequence goes on along the minus strand of OX365959.1, from coordinate 40,753,262 downwards.
TTTTGCAAAATGGTTCTAATTTTGTTCGGTATAATAAAATAAATAACACATGGCTGCTCGGGTGACAGTAAATAATACCAACCCTTGAATAGTCATATCACCCTCGGCTTCGCCTCGGGTGATATAACTATTCTCGGGTTGGTCTTATTTACCATCACCCTCGCAGCCATGTGTTATTTATATAATATCGGTCGAGCAGCTAGATGTAGAATATATTCCCAGCTGGGCAAGGAAAAAGCAACAGTGTTGTCAACAAATGTGTTAATCAACCTTCATATAACGATAGCGAACACATGTTAACGACGGCATAGGAATTCTCTCAAACGATACTGATTGATGCATTCTTTTTTAGTCAAAAGAAAACATTTTTTGCAGGAAAGAATGTCAGATGACATTAGAAAAGCTAACATTAATGGTTTGTAACAGTACAACATAGGCTGACCTTTTTAATAAAAAATCAATTTTAGACGAATACATTTTTGGGACGGGTTCAACGTCTCAATATTTTTTATAATGCCATGGTCGCTAACACAGTATCCTGACATTCTGCCCACCATTTTATGAATTATTCTTATACGTCAAGTAGGCCTATATTCATATGATCAAAACACGCAGCATTTTGCTGGTCATTATTTCTGTAAACCAATTCCGAGACTAGACATATCTGCGTGGGAGAGTAAGTTGCATTGCTCATGGTTACACGTAGCCACTCTCAATTACCCTTAATGTGACTGGTATCAATCTAGGTGAACAAGGAACACGCCTTTTTAGTGATGTTATGTCCCATACGATTGTACGCCAAAGCTTCATACTGTTTGATTATATTGCATAGTCTGCACATTTTCCAGGAGAAAATCATCAGATATATGCGTTCCATAATTGCCATAGTTTATAACAACTTCGCGTATGCCATTACCTAGAATGAATACGTCTAAAGTTACATGAATAATTGAGCTGTTTGCAGAACAGTATTAGTGATTGTGTATGAGTAATGTATCAGTCTAGCAATGGTCACATTGCATGCTGCGGTCCAAGTGATACAATACTGGTATCTACAAAGTAGTACATACCCATAGTGATTTTCCCATCTTCAATATGGTGTAGGTTTTGGGCTTTCATCACAACCACTGTAAGACGTCCGGCACTGGATAGGTAACCGAGAGAAAATATCAGTTCTCCGTTCTGAAAAATATATTTTAAAGCAACTATTATACGACAATATAGATTTAGCACTAACAAATATTTCGACATGCATGTCCTTATTGTATTTCGATTTCCCTGAATGGTCACATGGTTTGCGTTTTTCTACCTTTGCGCGTAAATAACGTAATAAGGGCGTAATGACATATTTTCTTGTCTCGAAAAAAAAAGTTCGCATATGTCACATTATAAGTGAGCCCTAGTGTTATTACTTAACAATATGATAAGAAGCATACTTGATTGATCACATAATTGATCGATTTTCGAAACGTAGCACATATACATGCAAAATGTCTTGTTTTCTGCTTTCTCGGAACAACATTACATTTTTCAAGTAATTTAATGTAATTCAACAGGCATATGACGGGTCAAAATGGTTTTCGATTCTATGCGAATATTAATATTAACATTGTGTGGATGAAACTATAGTTGCCACTAATTGCACACACCAAACATAAATAGCACAAATGGACAATTGTGTTAATATTTACAAATACGCCGCTACCATTAGATTTGAATATTACCAGGATGTTTGTCGGCATCTGACAAACATTTCCTTCGAAATTTGATATTATACATTTATTGCCATTTGTTTACTGATAACATTATTTTAATACTGCGTTTACTCTTACCATTTTAGAAGACAATTTCTGTTCTCGTTTCGTGATTGGTTTCCAGAAAGAAATCAATGTTTTCAAACGGAAGTTTCACTTGTCCAATGCACTCATGTCGCGAAAACTGATCATAATCGAATATAAGCAACTCTAGTGTCATTGTCGGAACAATATCCGGATCATGTTCGAATATAAACTCTTCGTCGAACACTGGATTGGCAGTTTTTCTGTGTATTTTACTTTTTAACTGATTTCTGCGGTCCGGGAGCACACACCCTTTACAATACGGATCGGATGTCCCACTGAAGTCTCGTACCGCGAGATTCTCAGCCTCTACGAGATAAACTGTGAGTAAGCTTGTTTCCGAGTTGAAAACTATACTAAAGTTGATGCTCCCTAACGGATCTTCTTCAATACTACACACTGATTGTTGTCGCTTTAGAAACTGAAAAAATGCAAAAAAGACAATGTATACAAATGCTCATGTTTTTCAGGGTAGTCAGTAATGGGAAATGCGTTACAATAATGAGAACCAGTTCTCTATTACAATCTTGATAATCAAGAACACTAAATTCATTGACTTCCGTGGGCATTTTACAAAAGTTTATTTTAGAAAACAAAGATCATACTAAGTCGGACAGGAAATGCAGCCCTCAACTTAACCAGCCGAGCAAAGAAAACATACAATGCACAATGCCCAACACACAATCGAACGAGAAAATGATCCACCCAAGTTCCAGCTGAATGACCTAGATGTAACAGTAAAAAGGTTAAAATACCAAACTTAAGCTGTCTGTTGTCCTAAAAAGGGAAAGAATGACAGTATTGAAAATCGGAATGCAATAGAACTGTTTATCGAAGGGCGTATAGTATTACGTAGATTCATGGGTTGTATTCTAAGAGTCGTGTATAAGATGTATTTCTCTGAGGAAGATCGATAAAAAATAATTACTTTGCCTTAAGGTGGGCATTGTGCTTTGTGTGCTGTTAGTGTTTTCTGTGCTCGGCTGGTTAAGTTGAGTGCTGCCTTCCCTGTCTGACTTAATATAATCTTTTTAATCCGTCAATATTTCAAAATAATTGAAGTAGTCTATTACATGTAGCGGAACTTTACTGTAATTCTTAAAAAATGACATTCAAATACCAAAGGTTATCATTAAACTTGAGCATTTAACTAAAAACTCGCCTTCGTAGTTCACGTACAAGCTGTATTGAAGTATTTTAATAGAAACAGAACATCTGTTATTCTGTAGAAGAACATGCAATATGTTGATGTTTTGCCAGCCTGGTTTTGGAACGTTTTATAGCTTGATAGGAATCTTCACGGAACTTAGCGTGTTTATATAGTAACTTGTGTTTCAGCAGTTTTGAGATGATACTGGTGATGACCTTGAATTACGGTTGCAAGAAAATGACCATAGACAGTTTACACAATGCCCAGTATTTACAATACTAACAAGATAATATCGCTGAACTGACATTTTCAATCCTAAATCAAATACTAAATACTAAAACAACAGCATGACTGTCTTGTGCTGATGTCACTTACACTACATGTATATAAAACGTCAGGCTCAAAAGATTAAAAAAGTAACAGTACATGTCCGAATGACCAAGGCCAGTGCCTATTACGATTGTAGTATATGCCTTATATATTAGATAGTTCATGCTTAGGTGACCTTATACATCAGTTCTCCGAAATACTATGTCGTAGACAGAAACGCCACCATAATCTTGTATGACTCTTACATTTATAGCTCCTCCCAATAGTATTGTTTTTTATGTACGTTGTATTAGGATATACGGGGGACAATAAAATAATACAATCCTAGATGCAGTACATGTATAGGAGTATTTGATTCCAGTTTTGACACCTATGGTAATCGAGTATCTGCTTTGTAGTCCGGCCCGAAATCCCCGAAATTTGACTGAACCTTGCATTGGAGTATAAAGTTTTTTTCTTTGCTGATTTCAGTAGACAAAACCTTTCGAATGGAATTTCTGACGGGTGACATTATGTCACCTTTGAGCATTTTGAGAAAATTGGGGTAAAAGTTCCAAAAAATTAACGAAACTGCGAATTTTTGGAGTTGGTGAACTACATTGTTACTTATCATCATATTTTATAATTAATCACATTTATATGTCGTTATTAAGTTGCAGTTGAAGACTGCAAACTTTTTTGCCGTGCATTTATGCAAAAGGGGGTATTTTTGGGGTAAAACGTTAAAATGTGCATGGAAAAGTGCGAATTTTCGGAATCGGTGGACTTTAACGTTATTAGCCATTATATTTGGTAAATAATCGCTGTGATAGTTTTATAGTGACTGGCGATGAAGATATTAAGCACCTTAAGCTAGGCTATGGTACAAAATGTGGTATTTTGGAGGTAAAACGTTAAAAAGTGCATTTAAAAAGGCGAATTTTCGGAATCGGTGAAATTTAACGTCACTGGCCATTATATTTTGTAAATAATCGCTGTGGTAATTTTATAGTGACTTGTCATTAAGATATCAAACATTTTAAGCTAACCTATGGAACAAAATGTGGTATTTCTGGGGTAAAACATTAAATAGTACATCGTAACATGTATGGAGGAAAACTGCAAATTTTTGGAATAGGTAGACCAGGTACAATGTCATGTATCTTTTCTGTGTGATTAATCAATATGAATGGTGTTAATAACCTTACAGTTTTGATATCACGTTCCTAAACGTCCTAAGTTCGGCTATTGTGCAAATGTGATAATTTGGGGTATACATTGTAACTTCAAAATATAAAGAAAAAGGGCGAATTGTTCGAGGTGGTAGACTACACAGTCTTTTATCGTTTTATTTCATCTTAAATCCATGCACCATGTAGTTATTAACATGTAGAGTTTAAGATATCAAACCTATGCATGTGTAATGTTATTGAGATGAATATGATATATTGGGATAAAATGTTATAAAATATAAACGAAAACAGTGATTTTTGGAATCCGTAGACTTTATTATAGATATTTATAATTTTATATGATATGTATCCGGGTCATAGAAATGACTATTCTAGCTGTGTGTAAGTTACACAAATAACTATTACTAGCAATTAATTAGTATGTGTTATCGCATAATTATAGACTAGGAGATGATGCTGCGCAAGGCAAATATAGATTTTAATAGAGCCAGTAATGAATTTTCTATAGTGCTGAGTACCCGAAACAGTAATCAAACCAATAGCAGCGTCAGGCGCAGTGGTTGATATGATATCCCGCTAGGAATGACTATACTGGTATACCAGGCAGTGTTTTGTCACCCTCATAGAACCAGGAATACCTGTTCACAGCAGTGCAAGGTATCATAATAGCATAGTATGGCTATTCTATGCAGTGTTCAATGCCATATAAAGTCTGGAATGACAGTTTTAGACATCACAAAACAAGTCGAAACTGTGCCATGAAGAGTCAGAACATCCCAAATAGATCAAGGAATGGCTGTTCACAGCAGTACAGGTTACTAATTCATACTCGACCAGACAAACAACTCCATATATGGCCTTAGCTTATAATCTATAAGTTTCTGGTCAGTGGGTCATACATCACAATGACAATCAGTGGTACACTATAAAGTTAATAAAGTGTATGTTATATAATTAGTACCCCACAGTACAACAAAGAGCAGTTGTAAACTGTGTTGGGTACCAATTAAAGCAAGGAATGGCTGTTTCAGGTCATGTTTGTATCCGAATTAAGCAAGGAATAGCCTAGAGGTAGGGTGCACGCTTTGGGATCGAGAGGTTCCGGGTTCGATCCCACTCTGCACCATTTTTTGCTTAATTTCTCTGAGCAAGAATAACCTACAATGCCACTCGACAAAGGTGTGAATTGGTTATGTGCATGTTCGATATTTCTGGACGCCGTATCTCGATTTTGGCGGCACACATTCCAGAGGAGAACTAGTCTCTACAGGGAGACTGGAATGCAAGTATCCTTAGGTAGCCCAATGAATGTCATGGGGAGGCGGAACGGCTGAAATTCTGAAAGTGGCCCTCCGAAACTCAGTAACGTTTTTACTTTAAATGTCAAATGTACTGTTTGATACCCTATAGATTTACAAATGGCTGCATCCAGTAGTATCGTGTTTCAAACTGTTGGTTTTAATACCCTACTCGGCATAGCAAGCTTGTACTCAGTGATGGTAGGTACTGTATAGGGCACGACTTGTGATGCATTTATCTGGTTCTAATGGGTACCTCGTATGTTCAATAATAGTGGGCTTGGTGTTGATGAGTATACAAAATAATAATAAGGCCGGAAATGGCTTCATGTAATAAAATCTGACTTGTCCGTAGATTAAAAATGTTCATACAATTCTAGTGATGTTTTACCCAGCGTGGCATTAGATGATAGATAACTTGAACTGCATATTGATATGTACCACTCACAGTGATTTACTATCAAGTTAAATTAATTATAACAGCGTACGTAGTAAACATATTCCCAAAAAATCATACTTTTCGTGACAATTGTGTATGTTCTATCCTAAAATTATATATTTTGCACGATACCATGATTGCGATTATTGTTATCATTAATACCACATTACTATAGATCATATTATAGTAATTACCAAATAAAATGATCCATGACATTGAAGTCAATCAGTTCCGAAAATTCGCACTTTCCGTTATATTCTTTAGTGTTTACCCCAAAAATTAAAACTAGCTTTAGGTGTTTAATATCGTCATCGCAAGTCACTTTTAAACAATCACAACGATTATTAACCAAATATAATGACTTATGACCGATTCCGAAAATTCACACTTTTTCACGCACTTTTTAACGTTTTACCCCAAAAATACCTCCTTTTGCATAAATGCACGGCACTAAAATATTGCAGTCTTCAACTGCAACTTAATAACTACATATACATGTGATTTATTGTAAAATATGATTATAAATAACAATGTAGTAGACCGATTCCGAAAATTCGCAGTTTCGTTTATATTTTGGAACTTTTATCCTAATTTTCTCAAAATGCTCAAGGGTGACACAATGTCACCCGTTATAAATTCCAGTCGAAAGGTCTTGTCTACTGAAGTCAGCAAAGAAAAAAAATTATACTCCAATGCAAGGTATTTTGGGTTTGGGGCCGGACTATTGTGTATGTTCCGCATGGGAAAAACAGAGAAAAACACGAGAACATAGTATTACTGATATAGCAATACATGCCAACCGTATGGAGGTCCCAGGGCGACGCTGGAGTTAAACACACAAGTAATTATAGACATCGCAGAATCTAACCAATCTACTTAATGTGATGTATACACAGGTTAACTTATGTTGCGGCATGGCCATCACGTCGATACCACCGATTAGGATTATCATCATTGTATATCAATGTCCCGATAACAATCGATCCAACAGCGGACAGTATCGTCATAGTAATTATGTGTTCATTTATCTGTGTGCAGTATTTCCGTTTAGCAATTATCCGAGATTAGATCCGTAATATTTGATTATAATAGTCCCTATCATAAAATATATTGTTATACGAGCAACGCATGTATATAACAATACAAATATACTATAAAAGCACAAAAGACTATGAACTGTATTTGGAACGCATGGTGAGGTTGTATCTATTTTTAGGTTGTCCTTATTTGTCGATTTGTATCAATATGCATTGTCCTTTAAACACTGTTACAATACAGAGCTGTTTTAGCGTTTTCGTCAGTGTCAGTATGCTCGGCATTGTATTTAAACGTTCTTTTTTTCTTCAGATATCAAAAAAGTTAATAAAGATAATAAAATTCAACTGAAACAGCCGGGCACAGAAAACAGACGAAACAAAGACTAATGTTATGCTAACGAATGCAAGACACTAATACGGACTAGACACAATAAACCACATACCCGCTAGAATGAGAGAGAACGATCGACCAATCAGTCACATTAAGAGAAATGAGCCACCATGATCTAACTTAATTCAATTCTCTTTATTCGTAATAATGGCATATAAAACCATTACTTTGAACTTCTAGCTGTTCGCATGATACCCCACATCAATGCGACGTGATTTAATTAGTATCATGCAAATCAAGATGAATGGAATAATTTGTTCCTTGATGACAACGATACTGTTAGGAGTTAAGTCGTTAATAGTTTTAATATATAATACAATTTAAATTAATCAGTCGCGTAAACTCGTATATCATCTTACAGATATAATCCTGAATGATTAAACGTCCAGTATATCGGGAATGGTAGAGGAAAGATTAGAAATTCCAAGATCATATGCTTCTCGTAAGTTTTCAAGGATTAAATTGTTAACCGCAAATTAAATTTTGCTTTTGAACACTACGCATATTTGTGAGTCAAACAGTAAGATGAGAAGACTTTTTGATTTTTTTTTCAAAACCTCAGCAAGTGTATTTGATGTTACCTTTCCTGACAATACTGCATGGCTTTCCTGTCTTATGTGTCGATTATCTTTTTGCTAATTATAATTCAATGTTACATTTGGACAGCTGATACTTGTACGTTCCGGGGTTTTATTTTCTCGTGTTGTGTGTTTGGCTTTGTGATGTGTTATTGAAGTATGTTTTCTGTGCTTTGCTGTTTCTTGTGATTTCTGCATTCCCTGTCTTAGTTTTTATTATTTAGAATGTTCTGCATCACTCATAATTACATGTATAAGGTTACCATATACAGAAACATCCATACCTTGTTTGAAAAGGCATAATACACGTACATTGGTATTGTATACCCTTCAAGCATAACTATACGAAGGTTGTCGGAAGGTCTCAGTTTTGGTTCCGTATGTTTGTTAATATTGTCTCTTCACATGTCCTCAATTATTTATACACCTGACACTGCCATCCAACTTTCTTCGTTGAAGCTTGATTATTGATGTTTCATTGTACACCCAATGACCGTTATATGAGGAATCTAATTCATACATACAATATATGGCACGTCAATACAATTTGCCTAATATAATTAACTACTTCTGTTTGTTCTTCCTCAAACGAGACATATCACAATTACTTTAGGGAAATGGATATGGAGATACCGAGTTCAAGGGCTGTTCAATCCAATCTTTGATTGATAGCATTTCAATCACAGACGGAAGCGAAACCATCTACCGTTGTAATATAATCATTTGGCGATCGGTTCTAGGGTTGTAAGCATTACTCTCCAAATATATAGTCTCGGCTGTTTGACAGCAATAAACCTCGGATTAAATATTTACTGATATTTCATCAAACATGGAAATAAATTACTACCACGTATACACATTCTCTTGCGTAAAGGAATTAGTTTAAATCCTCTATATCGCGGAGTCAATGACAGACAAAAGACAATTACAAATCCTCTAACACACATTGTAGCCATTTTACGTCAAGACAGTCACCAGTACATAATACATTCAGTGTCGTATCCTTATCAAGCGAATACTGATTCTCGGTATTTGCACAACCTAGGAAAAGGTATATTGACTGTTTTTAAATGATAAATGACCACAGTTTGTATATACAATGTAGTTAAAAGTCGGTACTGTTTTATTGGCGATGAGTAGATGTCGGTCGCGGATAACGTACCACAGACCATAAATCACCTAACTGTACAATATGTAGATACCACATCTCACAAAAATTCACCAATTTCACAAAACTGGTTCGTACGTATATTTGTAGTATCGTCTGTTGTCACAAGGTCATCGAAACTTCTATTATTCACTGTATGTGACTGTAGTGATACATCGAGTGTAATTAGTAGGTCTTCTATACAATATATATGTATTATTACATTGTAGTTCTATCAGTAATTACTAATAGCATACTATGAGTAGCTTCTATATGTGATATACGGTGAGCAAGATATGAGTATTAAAACCAACCAATCAACCAATAATGTGTCCAGTTTGTAATTATGCAGAGGACGAATGCCATTTTTTAATTCATCATACATGTAGTATGCTCAGGGGACTGTTCGGTTGGTAGAATTGTACTTTTTACTACCCATTAACGAGATCTTATGTTGTTTCCAACCCGGTCACCATTGTCGCATACAAATCACAATTGATGAATCCATTTAGTCTGATTGGGGACTATAGACACGGATAATGATAGGATAATTATAGCTATACTTTTTTTTATGTCTACTTGTTCTGGACAATATGTCGACTGGAATGCTAGAACATCATTGCGAAAAGTGCAATAATACAGGATAGACTTAAACGAAGAGCGTTAAATGTGCTTATCACTATATCAGACTGTACAATATTAATGTAGAGTTGCAATAGACCAATGATCCTGGACGACTACAGCATGATCTTCAGAAAGAAGAAGGTTCATATATCGGACATGGACAGACTACAGCAAAGCACACAAATGCATGCCAAACAGAGATATCTATTTCGGTTGTTTTAGAAATGTTTCAGCGATTAGTTTATGCTAATTCATTCAACGCATATGCTTACTTGGAAATATATCCCACATTTCGCACTTGATCGGCATGAAAATTGGTTAAAAATATGTTGTTGATGTTGGATGACGTTGGTTGCAATATCTCCGCTAGTATGACAAGTGAAGCAATCGAACAAGTGTTCATAATTACCATTGGCGGTTCCACATTTAACAGATTAGATTCCGATCTGAAGTTCAAGGGGAAAGAAGATGCAAGTTATGACGTGTCTGCTTGCAGGATGTGACGCTTTGTGATAATTGCAAACATTATGTGGAAATCAATTGACTCTTTGATATTTTAACAAATTTCTTGATAATGCATTTCAAACACGACATTATCTGTTCAAAATATTCCGGTTTTACTAAAGTTTTACTACATTTAGTTATTGAATGCCTTGTGTCATTAATAAAGCAATAAACGAGTCTAGTACCGCTGATGAATTTCTCACCTATGTCGTTAGAGCAAACATGGCTCTTACTTCATAAAACAAACTGAACGGTTTAGTAATCAAAAAGTCGCCAGACATGTCGGTATTTCAATTTTTCGGGTTTAACATGTTTCTGTTCTACCGTGACATTAGCTATGGCCATGATCTCTTAATAAAGCTGTCATGGAATGGTTTAGCATACACATTGGACTCATATAATGAAGTGTTCTTTTTAATCTGGAATTGAATTAATCATTTTGGGTGTGATTTCAAAATAGCACAGCAACAATTTGTTTGTTTACATTATGCATTCCCACAACGTAATATTCAATTAAAATGGTTCAAGTTAGGTCGTGTATAAAGGATAAGCCAACCGATTTAAATAATTTGAATAGTGCTCGTTATTTTAATCAACAAACAAAATGTGGTATAATTAATTCTAGTATCTATCAAGTAATGATTTAATTAAATTGTTAAAAGCATTGAATAATTCATTGTGTCACTTATTATTCTAAGAATGGCTCGCACTGGAAGTGTCAACGTGGTTTAGAATAAATGAAATCCATTTATCCGGAAAATAAAAATATTCTTTCCTAAAGGGTGTGTTGTACGCTTTGCTCGTGACATTACCCATATTAACCACAGACAAACACAGCTTGATAATTTCGTAAAAGAACATTTCTACCAACATTATGTTGCTTTAATTGTAACCTTGAATAGTTCAGAAAAGAGCATTATCCCCAAGCGACTGCTAGTCGAACTAACATAGTACTTTATTCACCATCGATTGGTGGCCAACATCTTAATGGCTGGAATATTAACCACTGTCTAGAGGTACACATTACTCATAAAAACGATACATGCTCGATTACAGGACAATTAAATGAGCTTAGACACGACAGTATTAGACTGCAAGCACGGTGGCGATGTCTTCTTCCAGCTTTGCACCATGAGACTAACGTTAACGACGTCTAATAGAATTACCCCTGAGATCACGGTGATTACGGCGTCTAGTGCAAGGTTATCCATGTAGACAATGTCTAGGATGATATATAATAGTTAGTATTGTTGTTAAACAACGAACGACTGTGAAGTATGGTAAGAAAACCAGCTTAATATTGATGTGTGTATACGTGGGACGTTCAAAAATAAACAGGACTATTGCCACAAAACCCGCATGATTAAACGAAATAAATCAAATTATATACCATCAGAAATCGGAATCCTTTTTCTACATACTGTAAATATATGAACTAAAACAAATACGCGGTCCAAGAGTTACAGGTGACTAAACAAGGTCACTAACGTTGACCCGGCGCACAAAATGACGTCGCGCTAGTTCACACGAAGTTAGTGCTTCGCAAAGGCCTATGAAAAACGAAGTTTGTAGTGATAAGGTTGATGAATACATTCCAGCACCACACTGAGCCACAAAAGTATTGCGTTGGTGAGAATTGCATGTATTTTTCCGGATCTTACATCGCAAATCTAGGCACAAATCCGTACCATGAAACGTTGGTATTTTGAAAAAGTCACGGTAACTGACGCCACAGACGTTCTTATGATTTCCTATTACTTCCCTGTCTTTCAAAGCTGAACAGTTATCATTAAATCATTTGTGCCATTCTAAAACTGATAAACGACTTGCAGAACTGTTTCCAAAATGTAGTTACGATAATTTCATACGATTTAGAGGACATAATCATCTTGCTGTTGACAGAACCTGGTATTTGTCCGTTTTTCCTTACGTTATGGTGACGTCACTTTTGCGTCACGAATTTGTTACACTTTGAGTTCAAATTTTGTTTATTTCAGTACCTAACGTCCAAATGTCCTTATTTTTGCAGACATTGTCCAGCATATAACATGTAATGATACGGCGAGGTTTGAAAACAAACGATATGATAGTGTTAAAGATACACCCCATTACGTAATCGCCATTAATGGTAATTGTTGGGCTGCGCCGGGTGTGTGTTACCATAGTTTCAAAATGGACTATTATGAGAGGACGTGATAGTGTAACTCGATAAATCAGATATCGAATTTTCGCAATTGAATTGCGATTTCATATTATGTCATAATATTTGTAAAATATTGAAAACTGTTGCCGTGAGGGCCCCAGTCCTGTTTATTTTTGAACGTCCCACGAACGTAGTGAATTTAGTGATTATAGACAGTATAGTTTCCACTCCAGATTACCCATACACACGCGAATGTTGCCGATCGTTATTGTTCATTACACAAGAAGGATGACATGGTCTTATTTCGCTGACCCGAGTATTAGGACACTATGAGGAAGAAAAACGTCAGTAGTCTAATGTCTGAAGCCTTATTTTGACAGGAATCATGCTTTGACCAGTAGCTTATGCTATGTTCATACAAAACATAAGCCATTGGTCTTGTAGATAAAATTACATGTATTATCTTTTATCAGAAAAAAGGTCGTTACGATTTTCAATCGTTATTGTTTTATTTGTAAACGATGTTCAACTGCCCAGACCGGGAGTACTAACTTGCTATTTTTCAACCTCTGGTTGTACCCTTTTACCATTCGTCCTACTGCTGTACAATGTCAGAAGCTTACAGAATGTTTACACACTATATTACCAATATATGTAGTGTCTTGTCTGGCCTTTAGATAAAAACAGCTGACATATTAGACTAACACAGTCATATTGTATTCGTCAGAATATAAAAGTATTGCCATCTTTAAAAATCAGACATAGATTAACTCAATAAAGTCGGAACTTTCGTATAAATCTGTCATCTCATCAGTTTATGTTTACAACTTCCTAACACCAATAACATATTAAAGTGTTTGACAAGAATGGTTGATAAGACAAATGAACGAGGTTGATTTACTGTTTCTGTCAAATATAAACTTAGAATCTGGATTATTGTCTTGTATAAGAATTCCCGCTTGTGGCGATCCGTCAGGAGGTACTGACGGTTATAGGATTTGATATTTAACATATTACAGCAGTCATTGTTTGACCGTACAAATGATTCAGGCTAGACTTAGGTAATGTTTTTACGTGTGGTAATAAGGATTTATTACGGATATTGACAGAAGTGCTTAATATAGTAAGAAACGCATAAACCGATACGCATTCGAAACAAACTTACATGTAAATATAAAAAATATCACAAAAATACTGTTATCTCCCATGTGAAAACAAATAGCAAAATAGTATTCTCCAACTAGTGTGAGAACAGAGGTACATCCGACCACAACGTCAACAGCGTTTTTGTTTCTTCTATTAATTTGACCCAATAACTATGGTTATATGAAAAAATAATCCGCTATTGGTTGTTTTTTAAGAACAACGTTTCTGAAACTCGTCACGGAAACAAATACTCGCTTGTACCAACTTCCCTTTATAGTTTACCATTTCTCTCTATATTTTACCAATTTCGCTTTATAACTCAGTGTCATTCCGCCAGATCGCATTAACTAATGACGTATTCATTATTCAGTCTATACAGTCTATCACAGCCACCCAAACCATTTTACCATCGCTGGATCGATCTAGAACATTAAGTATGCAAAATCTCCCCAGGAAAATAACACACTAATTTATATAAACATGTAATTACGGTGCTTCAAGAAATTTGCACTAATTCAAGTGTAAAAAGGCAAATCGGAAATGGGCATTGATTTTGTTTTGCGTCAAGCGGATTTAAAAGTACAAATGCGATTTTTCGACACACGTGTTACATATTTAACATATGGTCACATGAGCCTTATATACGTATGTTCTGAAAAGGTCGTTTTCACCTACCTTTATAATAAAAGATATTGAGAATAATAAAAAAACAAATAAAGGTAACGATTCCGGAACATAAGCTAATTCCAAGTATTACTCTTAGCTATATGATCGCTTGGTCTTTGTTCAACAGGTCCAATTTTCTCAAACATATTACATAGAGGGTATTTGTTAATTTTGTTGTAAGATCTAATTTCATTTCACCGAGTGTTCAAAGAAAACTAAATTTTAATTCTGTGAAATAAAAATTGATATTTAACCAAAAATAAGCAAATTTTCTGTTTAATGAAATTGTACGCTTTAAGTTTGAGTATAATAATACAGTTATTGGCTGAATTGGAAAAAATACGTTAATTAGAACGTCACGACGGGACAATTATAGGGCCATAATGACGTCACGTATAACACGAAGTCCGCTACGCGCTCATGAAAATGTTGCATTTTATCACTATACGATGAGATACAAACCGTATTCAATTAAAACAAACAAATATCCTCTATGCATCTGAAAGTTAATAAGGCATAAAAGCGCATCGCACGCATATCGGTCCTTACAATACATTAGCGTATTTGGACAACATAAATCTACTGTGACTAGAAAAAGTGTTCATT
The DNA here is from genome assembly GCA_947247005.1 of Spisula solida. Taxonomy (NCBI): domain Eukaryota; kingdom Metazoa; phylum Mollusca; class Bivalvia; order Venerida; family Mactridae; genus Spisula; species Spisula solida. Next base: position 40,738,193 of record OX365959.1, on the reverse strand, counting down.
TGGAATTATATGTCTAGACACGAGTCATTCGTGTCAGGTTTCTTACATGCTTACTTAATTACCATATACGTATTGCAACATAAAATACACTTACAAATGTATCTCTCTTCTACTATTTTGGTAACCAAGGTAAGGAAACACATAATCTAAATAGTTATGATACATTCTACACCGCAATATATTGTTCGTACTCGTTTTATATTTGGGTGGCTAGCAAACTTTAGACAACATCATATATACCAATTTTTCAATTGCAATTTCCAAGACAAAATCTACAAACTATGCAGTTTAGCAAGATATAATTTTTCATATCTAAAATAGATTAATACATACCTGGTTGAAATATATACAGTATATAAAAAAAGTACCAATGCAGTATATGTAGGACGATGCTAGTACACGTTGCGTCTCGTACCTTTTGGAATGCTCCATTTAACAATCCTATCACTTAAACTTAACTAAAAACATGTTTTAAGGGGACCAGTGACATGAAATGGATCAAGAGGTATATGTTACCATATGTTGCATGACGATAACGTACCAAATGTAGCAACGCACATCCGCTTCCATACTTCATACATATTTCATTTTTGTTATAACTTCGTTTACATTCGTTTGATTAGCCCTGGAGGAAACAACTGCCCAAATGGGACCAGAGTCGCGTTCTTATTTATCGTACACTTACTCTGTATGCAGATTCTCATTAAGGTTCTGTATATTCATAGCCTGCTCACTAACAAGGCAAATAGTTTATCGAGAGGTTTTGTAAAACATAAGGTAGCGTATTGAAAAAAATAGTAATGTTGTGATTTAAAACTAATAAAAACATAGATACAAGTACATTCTTTTATGTGAAGTGTATTTTGTAATTATTTGTAACTTTTATTTGGAAAAATATAACATGATCATGTCAATACGAGTATGTGAACATATCTGTAGCATCCAGTTAAATATGCTTACTGTTTGTTTGCACTGGTAGACTTCCGCGAGATAATAAACAATGAATTATGCGTGTCACACGCAACGTTGCTTTAAGAACAATCTTCCTTTTTAAACAAAAACGTGTATTTGTGATTAAGGGAAACAAGTTTTCAAAATATAACCAGAAATATTGTTAATGTAACTAATATTGACACGCTATATCACCAACAAAGGCGTTCCGAATATGCAAATAACACCACTAATGTACGTCGATAAATTTGATTACTGTGTGCACTATTTTAAGCGGTTAAAACCTTATTGTTTTAACCATTCTACTAAACATGTTAAAATATACAGCTGCTTCGATGAATATATATGTTAATTGTACAATTATACTTTAAGGTTGTATACACATTCAATAGAAAACATTTCTAGATTTTATGTCAGTGCTATACTGCTGATTTTGTTTTCTCTTCTAAATATGCGATATTCAAAATTTATTGTACATGTATATACATGTTGTTTCCCGATAGAAGGATCATATCAGACGTTTCGTCGTATGACTATAGGAATGATTTAAAAACATATACTAAGTATAATACTCATTGGACATATTGTGAAGAATATTGAATATGTTTGATACATTATTGTTGCATTTGTAATTGTGTGTTAAATTGTAAATGTTTAACTTTTACTTTGTGTTATTTGTTATCTGACTAGATTCGCCGTTTTATACGCGTCGTTGCATATGATACCAAATAAAGTTAATTTTATTACAAAATTCAATGTATTATCAAAAATTACTAAACGGCCATTTATATCTAATACAATGTCTTTATTACATTATGTTGCAATTAGCGTACTGTTACATGTGTAAGTAACAATGTGTATTATGTGAAATGTACCCACATACCATAAAGTTTCAAGTACTTGAGAAATAAACCATCATATTTTAATGAAGTATGTTTTATTTGCACTGTATGTGCGATTAATTTGTCTAACGTCTGCAGTCGTGTGAATAAATTTTAAATGTAGATACCAAAATATATTTGAACTGTCATTTATACATTCTAATCTCCATATCACATAGATTATTGTTGCATTATGTTTGCAAACAATATAAAATTTAATCTAAAATGTTGTCGTAAATTGAACAAACAATGATTGCGTTCTTATTTCTGAAATGTCAAAAAAATTCAAATAAATGGCAGTCACAACTTTAATATAAATTATGATTTTAATATCGTTATTCTAAAATTGGTTATCTGGTACCACTTTTCTGTCATACAGGCTGGTATTATTTTATCATGTGATTATAGATATAGTCATTCAGATTGGTGCAGTATTTACAAGTAAAAGGCGTGAGGCAGACTACCATATCATACATGTATGCGTAGGCACGGAAAATACGAGTTTATCGTCAACATATTTACATTTTTAGTCAATATGTTCCTATTTCAGTTTATGATTCAAGTAATTATTATATTCTACGACAGTGACAATTTCTTGAATGCAATAACCACTTTTATAGATTCTTGAAGACGTATTTCTATGTGATTTAACACGCACACAGTTTAATTTAGGAAACAAGTTTGATTGTAACAAGTACGTATACATGTAGGGATAACTACTTGTACACGTTCGTTCAACCAACTCACAAATGTCTTCCTATGTCTTTGTATGTTTATTAAATTCAGAGGCTTAACAATTGAACCAGCTTTTCGGGACTTAAACATCACTTGCTTATATTTGTGGCAATAAACTAACTGTTTAAACTAACAGTAACGTCTGCTGCTGTCACTTTTCCATGACATTTTTGTTGATATCAGGGCATGGGCTAGTGTCAAAAAACATAACTTGTTAAATCTAGAGCGGGTTCTGCAGTAGATCTATATGTATGAACCAACTAAGCAAGTGTGATTGGTTCAATATTTTGATAGACTAGTAGTTCCATTTGCGTGTGCTTATTGTTCCTATATCTGGTGCATGGTTGTTGAACTTGGTGCTATATAAATTGACGATCAAATGGAGCAATACTTGGTTTTGTTTAGCTGATACACTTAATGATTTTTAAGATTTTAAGAAAAGTTTTCTTCTAAGATGATCGTGAATCCATCCCTGGCCCCGATATCACGACACATCTCACACTTAGCTCAATCTCAACTTAAATTTTGTCACCTATCGTTTGATGTAGTTTCCATGCAAAACTGTACTCTAATTTGGTATAACAAAAAAACAGAAATATTATTCTGAGTTTAATACAGCAACGTTGTGAGAGTTCAAGATTCATATTTATCTCAAATTCAGACTTTAAAATTATCAAAATCTCAATTTGAGTTGAGGTTTTAACTTGAGATGCTTCGGAAGATCTGGGCCTGGTCTATAGCAATACAACATAAAACATAACACATATATTTTACATTGTTTAATGACTCTTCTATAGCGTACCATAAAATCGTAGGAATACAATTTCATGGATCAGTTAAAATTAAATTTCGTGATCTTTTGAAAGTTTCATTACAAAGAAAACAGGTTACCAACGTTTGGTATATGGTTACCAAATTGATGAAGATTTGTTCACTACGAATTTATATCATATTACAATTGATAGCGGGCATATACTTATGGGGGCAGCCTATGTATAAAATACGTTACAAAATAAAATATCTGACTTTGCTAGTATGCTTAACCACAAGTCATATACTCCAGTTTGCAATACCACGTGACTCCGACATCAATAAAGGCATCAACTCCAAGACGCAACTTGTCAACATTTGCTCCGCTTCGAAAACAAAAACAGCCATACGTTTTTTATTTCCTCAACGATTGTTATGAAACATACGTTAGTCTATGTGGAAAATGACATGTAGGATCTATTTCAGCAGTAGGAGAATTTCTTTGCAACACCATGTGAAACCTTCGACGTGGTTTGAATGCAGCGGGCCACAGTTTTAAGCCGTCTTCTTTTCCAATGATTCCCAAGGTGCTGGACAAACGGCCCCGCGGCTGATAGGAATCCAATAGTTTCGCATAGGTTGGCATTTGTTTCATAAACCGGCAATATTTGACCAGATTTTTCGTCATCCGGGGTTGACAAATTTTGTCTTGAATCAGTATAATACATTTTGTGACGTCAGATGCACTTGGTATTGCAACACACTTATCAAACACGAGCATTATGTAAAGCCTCGCAAATGTCAGAAACATCCTGCAACCGAAGACAATAACAAAAACAAATACAATGAAAAATACAATTTAAATCTTAATGGAAGTGCTCGCGAATTACACTGCATTTAAACTTACGTGAAAATAACATCAAGAATAAAGAAAGAGCCATTAAGTGAAATTGATATTTTTGATAGAAATACATGTACAATGATGATGTTTTTCGTGAGGCTTTATTGTACTATACTCTCTGTGATATACTCTCTTTGTCGAATGGCAAATCTATTTAGTAATGAATGTCACAGCATTGAATTAGAACGAAAACTATAGAATATAGAATGACCTTCAACAAAATGACCCTCGCAAAAAAACGATAAAAATATAATTAGTATAATCTGGAATAAAAAAAGATTGTCTAGTAATATATGTGTTCACTTGGTGTTTTGTAATATTTTAGGAGTTTTGTAATGATTTATTCAAAGTATACTAGATGTATGAATGATGTTGTTAATCAAATTTAATGGTTTTGGTCATTGTACAACTACCTTCATCTTCTGACATCCAATTAAATAGTGTCACATAATTTACATGAATGACACAAATGCAAAATGTATGACACTTATGAACGTTTCACAATCATATTTAATACGTAATTACTGTATGTAGAAACGCATTTATGTTTCATTATACGTATGATGAATTGAAGCTAATCGGAAGCTTACATAAATTTGCTTACAATATATGCTTTCTAAAGCCAAATATAAAAGCGTGTGGTAACAACTGTTAAAAAAATACTGGAACAAATTTTGCTGCATATAATAGGTGTAGTATGCGGATTTTAATTGGTTCCAAATGAACTGTGTTAACCTAAGTAATAGTTGATTACTTGTCTGTATTTAACTTTCGCTTTTTCTTAAAACTCAACAGAAACTACCATTGGTTCCCTTAAAAGCAAGTCTCATAATTGCGATCCAAATGCGCATACCGTGGAACAGGAACTTTTAATTGGTCTACTTTTGACTCGACCTTATCACTAAAGTGGTCTTTTAGTGAGGCTTTACTGTTCATAATCTTATAAGTGTAATTAAAATTGAATGTTACGATGGCATAAAACTTTGTTTAACTAATTTATTGGGTTTATTTTATTTACCTAATACGACAAGCAAGCAATATTTCGCGTAGTAACAAAAGTGACTTCATTCGTACCATGTATATTTAGACCGAAAATAACAAAATGTGTAATAATATATCAATTTTACATTCCTTTTATATTCTAAACGTTCTACATATAAATAATATTATATAAAGATATACACTGGGATTTATCAACGATATTAACCCTATGTAAAAAGATACAGATTTTATAAGATTTGAACCAATTAATCTAAAGCATTTATATATTTACATAAAATGTACAAAGAAATGAGCAAAACAATTGGTACAAAATGGGAAGCTGTGTAATATATACAATTATAAGCAAAAATATATATCTGGCAACTAAGATATTGATGTATACCCCCTGATCTTCAAACATCCCGCCGTGCCATCATATCCGGTGTTTTGTCTCCAGATAATGTTGCAGCCCTACTAACAACATACAATTGTACGTTTATCGAATCCTACCAAAGTTGGTCTGACAAGTTTGACTGTCTGTAATACGACCATTAAAGACCCCACCCATTTCCGGTTATCCATTAAAGTAATGATTGTGCCTGTTTTTATAAATCTAGTCTATGTTCTGCGTATTTATAGCCATTAATCCAGCCTTTTACATAGCTCTAGTCATTAAGCCGAGCTTTTAACCATCTTTGATTTGCCGGACCCAATGTTTCGATCTATTAAAATATCTAGGTGTTTGGTCATACCAAAAATGTGATGCCGTCAACAATGCCGACGTCATTCTGCACAATACGACAGACCGTAGAACAGTTCACAAAATTAACATATTTGTGTCCGTCATGTTGATAAGGTGTGCCAACGGGCCACAGCACTTCGGCAGTTGACCATTTCATCCCAATGTATCCGTTCATCTCCCGTTGTGTCTCGTGAGACGAGAATACGTCCGAGAATTTCATCATTTCCCATTTTGTTGTCATGACAAACTTGGAATTCTAACTTGACAGTTGATAAACAGTCACGTGTTAGATTGAATGTTAATGCTTCATTCCATACTGGTGTTGCCACGTTGTGTTTTGTAGAAGTTTTCTTTTTCTTCACCTTCTTTCCCGCAGTGAGAACAACTTTTACGTATGAGTCTAAAATATAGCAATACACAGATTAAGATACTGGAGTTAACATTATTGCTATAAGCTTACCTAATGTTTTATCTTAAGGAATATAAATACTCATATTGTGTACAAGAGAACATAAACTGTCTATGGAACACACACTCCCATGTGTGTATGTCTATACATTATCCCCTATTCTATAAGAACAAGACAATATGTTCAGATATCTGTTCAATTTGGTTTTGCAATGCATGCTTCAATTAGGTGACCTGTATTCTGCATCTAGCTGTTTGAGCTGTATAATATTATATCGGTCGAGTAGCTAGATGTAGAATATATTCCCATCTGGGCAAAGAACAATCAACAGTGTATTCAACAAAATAATATTATTATGTAACACTAAATTCATACGTTTCACTGAGAGAATGCAACTAAAAAGAAAGTCGTAATGTATTGTAGCTGAGAAACATATCGCACATAAAAGTTCTTGTTCACGTGTGACCGTATAACCTAAATGTAAATTGTTTCGATTCTTTAGTTTACCGTTAATTTGGTGTTGGTTGTTTACTAAACTTTTTCGTTTTGTAAAAGGTTAAATTTTCGCGACGTCATTATGATATCTACGAGTGCTGATCAACAAATACTCAGGAAAATGCTGCAATTCGTCACTAATGTTTGTACCAAATAAATATATGTACTTTGTCCTAATATGTAATGCATTATCTGACAATTTGTAGCAATATTGGTTGTGTTAGAAAGAAATTAAAGCCTATGTCCGCGTATGTGTTAATCCACCGTCGTATAACGATAGCGGAAACTTATCAACGACGGCATAGGAATTCACTAAAAACAAACAGATTAACGCATTCTTTTTCATTCAAAAGAAAACATTTTTAGAGGAAAGATTGTTGGTTGACATTATAAAAGCTAACATTAATGGTTTGTAACAGTACTAAATAGGCTGGCCTTTTTAATAAACAGTCCATTTTATACGAATGTCATTTTTGTGGGACGGGTTTAACGTCTCAATATTTTTTATAATGCCACAGTCGCTAACACAGTATCCTGACATTCTGCAATCATTTTATGAATTATTCTGATACGTCAAGTAGGCCAATATTCATATGATCAAAACACGCAGCATTTTGCTTGTCATTATTTCTGTAAACCAATTTCGAGACTAGACATATTTGCGTGGGAGAGTAAGTTGCATTGCGCATGGTTACACGTAGCCACTATCATTTACCCTTAATGTGACTGGTATCAATCTAGGCGATCAAGTAACACGCCTTATTAGTGATGTTATGTCGCATACGATTGTACGCCAAAGCTTCATACTGTAAGATTATACTGCTTAGTCTGCACATTTACTAGGAGAATATCATCAGATATATGCGTTCCATAATTGAAGTAGCTTGTACCAACTTCGCGTATGCCACAACCTAGAATAAATACGTCTAGTAACATTAATAATTGAGCCGTTTGCAGAACAGTATTAGTGATTGTGTATGAGTAATGTATCAGTCTAGCAATGGTCACATTGCATGTTGCGGTGCAAGCGATAACTAGTTTCAGCTGTGCTGACACTGTATAATGCTACAATGCATTGTTGAATGTCGCAGTGCACTTTGTCGTCAGTGCACTCTTTATTATCGTAATTATTATACAAAATGATAGTTCAATTACCATCGTCATCTCTGGAAACAAACTGTCGTCGAAGTTGTTTTTTGAATAATGTCGCTATTATAGCAATTCAACAGCAAAATCGTAAATTGTCATAGTAGAAAACATGTCAGGTTCTGTATTATTTCAGCGAGTATTTCAGAGATTAACCAGTTTCATTTTATCTGTATCGAGACGTCAATAAATTCAAAACGAAGAAAAAAACAAATATTTTGCGCTTTCTGGAGGAGATGAAAACGAATTACACTCATGTGGATCAATCATGCTACAAATGCACCACTAAATCGTCGAGGTTTAGTGTTAGGTCATTAACCATTAAATTACAAGTTTCAATGTTAGGCCATGCACCACTAAATCATTCGAGTACAATGTAAGGTGATGCCCTTACTAGATCGTCGAGTTTAAATGTTAGGTCATGCATCATTAAAACGCTCGAGTTCAATGTTGGATCATGCACCTCTAACTTGTTCCAATTCAATGTTAGGACATGCACCATAAAATCATCGATGTTCAAATTCAGGCCATGTAGCATTAAACTGTCTAGATGTAATGTTAGGTCATGTACAATAAATCGTCTAGGTTTAATATCAAGTAATGTGTCACTTAAGCGTTTGCGTTCATTGATATACATAAACATGTCTGTAACGCGAAATTGATGACGTTGTCAATGAACTCCTACTAGTTGCCAGGACTCGTTCCCCAGTTTCGCACTATGAGATTGTGTAAAGGAAATCTGGTCGGAAATGACTGAACAATGCTCCCTAACGGATCTTCTTGAATACTACACACTGATTGCTGTCGCTTAAGAAACTGAATTTTTTTTTCTTGGGTTGTATTTTTCAAGGACTTTGATCAAATGAGGTAACAATTACGTGGATCATAAGTCATGGATGGGAAACCTCTGTTGCGTTTTTAGGTGTCAATTTATTGTGAGCATATGATTTCTAGGTCAAAGTCAGCGACAAAATCAACGGAACTAAAGATTAATTTTTGTACCCAATGACCACCAGGTCATTTTCGTTTAAATTTGTAAGTCCTTTTTCGTGATGGCATTAAATGTTAGTGTTATTTCAGTTTTTAGAATTATTGCCATGAATAAAAATTGAAAATGTTTTATTTAACATATTGAAATGAGGCGTATAACAGGATGATTGTAATAAATACGACTAAATGCAAATAACACCGTGTATGCGTGGCATACCAGATCATAAATTAAGGCGCTGACAGGATACATGAAATGAACAAGGCAATGCTCAGTAATTGAATAACTTTTTCGTTTACTGAGATAACTACAATCATTGACAAGCTGATTACATATGCATCTGGGAGTACCGGTTTTATGGCATATGCATTACACAAAATAAAAACCAGTTCTCTATTTAAATTACTGATAAACAAGAACACTAGATTCAATGATTTCCGTATGCATTTTAATTTCGTGAAATAAAGGATTTATGGGTTTATTTCGTGTAATGGAATCTTGTACATGTATGACATGTATTTCGGAGTTCGATAGATCAATTATTTAAATTAAAGACTTTGTCTTGTTAACAATAGCAATAATAATTCTTGAATTCAAAATTAGAATACCATAGGTTATCAGATAACTTGAACATGCAAGTAAACACACTCCTTCGTAATTTATGTTCTATCTGTATTGAAGTATTTTAATAGAAACAAAACATCTGTTATTCTGTCGAAGAACTCAATTAAACCAAAATATTTTGACGTATTGCCAGCCTCGTTTTTGAACGTTTTATTTGCTAGATAGGAATAGTCAGGATACTTAGCGTGTTTATATAGTAACTTGTGTGTCACCAGTTGTGAGATGTAAGTGATGATGACCTTGGATTACGGAGGACAAATTACTGTAAGTCTTGTTAGATAGTTTCTGGAATCAATTGACACAATGTCCAGTATTCACATATGTCCAGTATTTTTCGGAGTGTAAACTTGATTATAATGTATAAATAAAAATGGTACATCCGATCAATATGCCATATTTGAGTTATTTTTTCAATGACTCATTGCTGAATGAAATTATTTCAAATAATAGTCAGGTAAATCCAAATGAAATAAAATTACCTCAATATAAAATATTCGAACATCAATCCAAAAAGATATTAGACAAGACAAAACGAGTTGAGATATCGTTAAAGCATTTAGCCACTCAAGCGAAGAAAAATAAAATAGTTTACTCAAATATAGCGGAATCATTATGGAACGACAATACGGGAACTTCAAGTTCTACGGTATATAATGTAATTTCATTAGCAGGCATCATGCTCACTATAATAAATACATTATGTATATTTGTGATATACCGCAAACTAAATTTGATGATTTTAACGACTACAATGATAAGACAGGTAAATGCGATGGAATTAAAGTACGTCACAACTACAACACAAAATCCTTATGATTCATTTTTTGAAAGCTTAAAGACTAATATAGAATATGAACATTTCATATTAGCTATAGCTTTGTTGCATCTGGTAGTGGAAATAGTCATACTAACACAGGTGTATGGGAGTAAACGGAACCGGGGCACTTACCTATACGTGCATTTATCTAATGGTGTACACTGTATAGACATACCACTCATAACCTTGCAATCGTGTCCAATTGAGTGGGAAATAAAAGCCAACAGTACTAATGACTTAATAGTAGGATTACAAGGACGGTGGTTGTCCAAGTTAGTTATGAATACATCTCAACTCTCGATAATAAACAAACTAACCAAAGTAAAACTAACCATTCCCGGTTTTATCAGATTAGACTTGTTCACTTATTACAAAGTCAAAAAAGTACTAAATACCACATATTTCACGAAAATAGGGGTTATTCACAATGGTGTTAAACAGTAATATAAATCAGTACTTCCGTAAGGTGAATGATGAAATCATGTATTGGTAAATTTGAAATTTGTCTGAATTTATAAATGTATTTGAATACCACTGATGATGGTATGTGTGTGATTGAAGTTTTTTTTTGTATTCAAGGCTGTTATTTTTATCTGAATACAATTGTATGGATATGATTGAGGTATTTGATGTTCAAATTTGTTTATTTTATTTGAATACAACTGTATGTGTGTGTGTTTGATAAAGGTATTCAAATCTGTTATTTTATTGAAATATAGTTGATGTGTAATCAATGAACTTGTATTTTAAATTTTTGTTTGTTTTATTTAAATACAATTGGGTATTTAATTTTATATCTAACATTAAGTAAAAAAATAAAATTAATGGTTAATTAATTTATATATATATACGTATGGGAATGTGAACATTACATTATTTTAATTATGGGGCAACTACATAATTACTAGAATTGGGTTGCATCAGTTTACATTTGATAACAATGTAGTATTTTAAATTGTGTTATTTTATAGTTATTTCTACGGATGTATTTAGTGTCTTGCATGTACAATAAATGCATCCCGGCTGTATATATTATTATCATTATTATTATCAATTGTAATTAGACATTAGATCGTAGTATCTGCTAAGAGTGCGATCGATTTTACTAATAAACAATGAGATCAAAAACGATATATGTGGATGCCGGGCGATTGGCTGAATATTCAAAATATTTTAAAGTCTTATTACAAAATTGTGATAAATCGTGTTTCGTTTTTAAAGAACTAACAACTTCTTTTGTGTACAGGGGTAGCTACAAAAATAAAAAAGCTAATAAATTTTTTAAATATTTTTTTAGGACGATTAATAATGCAACTGATGAATCCCTAAATGTGGAGGGTTGGTTGATGACAACCATTTTAAGACAAATTCCAATAGATTTTGTGGTGGATTAACATGTTCTATCAAATCAGTTTGTTAGAAAATGAGTTACTTCATTTAATTAAATGTAATAGTGACAAACAAACTATAGTAATAGAAAACATTCATTATTTTTACGGAACTTCAAAATTTATGGATATTTACATCCAAACATTTTTGAATACTATTCCAACTGTATTCCGTCCACCAAAAGAATATCTTATGGAGCCTGATGTGAATTTTCTTTTACAAAAATTGGACAAATTAATTTTAGAAGCAAATGTTTGGGTGACAGACACATGTCAACTACATTGTATGTACTGAATCAAAAGTATTTTTAAATTATACATTTGGTCAATATTTCAGAATCACGTATTGTTGTCATTCCACGGTGCACAGAAGTTGTTATAGTTATTGTATTAATAATAGCTTTCAATGTAGTGTCTGTGGGATCAGTATTTTTAAAGTATTAGATATTCGGAAACAGGTCCTTAAAACAGCGAAAATATTTAGAAATAATTGGTTGACCCAGCAAATAACATACGGAAATTTAGATTTACAAAATTGTGTCATACACTACAAGGATGTTAGAGACGATGAAAATTTTGAATATTCAGCCAGGGTTAGTTATATATAGTGTGTTGTGTGTTTTAAATATTTATCTTTGTTAAATTGATGTGACATGTTTATAAAATATTATTGTAACTTTAAGGATGCATCAACATGCATCCTGGCTGTAAATATTATTCATAAAGTTTATTGAATCCATTGCTTACAATTATTATTATAAATATTACAAAAATAAGATATACAATGGAAATAAATGTTAATATTAATGCCAGGCGGCTAGCTGAATATTGTGAGTATTTTAAACGTTTTATTGATTTGGAGGAATTGGACGATATAGAATATGATGACGATTGGTCATCTTCTTTTAAAAGGTTATATGAACCAGAAAATTGTAAAACGTTTACAGACTTAAAAACTTCTTTCGTGTATAGGGGGGATTATTCGGTTGAATTGGCAAATACTTGGCTATCACATTTTTTAGAACAATTAAGTGGTTTTGATGAGGGATTTATTGATTTTGAAGATTGTTTAATCCAAGAAATTTTCGAAAAAGTACCTTTAGATTTTTTGATAGATTTAATAGTATTTTATGAGGTACCTCTTTTGGAAACACAATTGATTTATTTGATTAAAAATGATTCAAAAAAACAATTAAGTATTATAAAAGGTATTTATTTTCATTATAAAAATACCGATCTCATGAAACCTTTTTATAAAGCATTTATAAATAATACTGCACTACCACCATCCATATCTTCTAAACCAATTGAATATGTGATGCAATTATCCAATTATAAATTATCTAGAAAAATCAAAAAGGCTACAAGACATATGAGATTGTCAAAGAAATTTGTTTTGGACCAATGTAATTTATGCGAAGATTTTAGAAGTTTTCCTTTTCATAAATTTGGGGAGATTTTCAAGATTACATGGTGTTGTCAGTCAACAATACACGAAAGTTGTTTGAAGTCTACATTTCGAAATAGACTTATTTGTGGTATTTGTGGCCACCATTATTATAAACCAACATTCAATGGAAATGTACTTAAAAACAGAGGAAATATTATTAAACACAATATAATTAAAAGACAAACTTTATATGGAAATTTAGGTTTAAGAAAATATTACATTAATGAAAATGTATAGTGCGGTTTAGGAGACTTAAATATTCAGCAGCTGATATTGTATATATGTATATTGATCTTTTGTGTGGGTTTTTAGATGTGTTTAAATCATTTATAACATATCATTAAAATAATTTCATGTTTTTATCATATTAATTGTGTTACATTCATCTATTATATATTATTTGGAATGAACCATTGTTATTTAATAAAAAAAAACCACACCCCAGGTCATTACTTCAATTTAAGTTTAAAAGGGGACTTTTAAAAATCATTTAGGGGGCAGATGTAACCGTGTTACATGTATGTGTAACCGTGTTACATGTATAGGTCATGGTAGGCTTTCAGAAGTTGTTAGTGTGTAGATTGCTTATCTATACACCAGGTAATAATTATTAGCACGTGACCAGTATAATATATATTTGGTAAATAGATTTGGGAAAGGTCACGTGTTGTCCATCTAAAATATGTATAGGTCATGGTAGGCTTTCAGAAGTTGTTAGTGTGTAGATTGCTTATCTATACACCAGATAATAATTATATTAGCACGTGACCAGTATAATATATATTTGGTAAATAGATTTGGGAAAGGTCACGTGTTGTCCATCTAAAATATGATTCGTCGCGGCACGAGCGAGAATCGGAGGGAATGAACTGGGATCTGGAGTTAGGGCAGTTCAGTCCAGGTCTTGAATACACTAAGACGTTTTTATTATAGTACAGCGTAGTAATATTGTTGGATTTTTATATAACTTGTGTATAATTGTTGGACAATTTATGACAATAAAATATGATGAACTGGATGAAGTGGATTTGTTAAATCAGTGGACTCTAATTATAATGTATTTAAGGTAAATATAAATACGTTACAATTATTCCGTCAAACCGACATTTATGATCCCGAGGCAGTTAGCTCAAATTGTCATGAGCAGGCACCAGTGATAGTAACCTTGAGGTTACACGAATGGGAACTACAGAACCCACACACACACGACGGTGCACCCGCAACTTCTAGCGGCTACAATAGCAACACGAATATCATAATGGTCACGTATCTCTCAACTGATTTTTGCAATAGTTGACTATTTCAACTTAAACAATCATGCTAATTATTTTAAATTAAATTTCAATTTCATATCCAAATAAGGAAAACAATGCACCCTGACGTCTACATTGTGAAGAAGTAAAGTAATTGATAAAATGACATATAAGACATCTACTATCAAAAAAAATATTGCTCTTCATCATACATTTATAAGGAACAGACAGGGGGCCGTTAATATGTGAATGACTTGAAGTGTAAGTCTACATAAATGACTCCTATTTATCAAGGTTGAACAAAATTACGTACTGTTGTTTTGAAGGAGGCAAACAATATTACGTGATAACGTGACCTACATTGTCAGACTCAAAATGTCAGACACATCGCTATGGTCTTGTTTGACTCACTCCAACCATATTTCAAGTAATATTATATCCGGGCTTCTCCATGCCCGGGTGAGCTCATATCCAAATTCCTCGCATCCACCTATTAACAAAACATGTCCGAATGACCAAAACCTATCTCATAATACGATTGTATTTCATGCCTTTTATAATAGATATTTTATGCTTAGGTAAGCCCATACGCCTGTTCTCTGCTAGACAAAACATTACACTAACCTTTTATGACTGTATGACACAGTCCAAATATACACTTTTAGTTCCTGCTAATATGATTGTGTTATGTATAACGATATACAGGAGACTAGGGAAAACAATAATACTATCCTATGCAGTATTACAGTATACAATTCCAGTTTTGACACCTATGATAATATTGTATGTTCCGCATGGAAAAACAGAGAAAAACAGAGATAACATACTGAGATAGTGATACATGTCTACCGTATGAAGGTCCCAGAGAGACGCTGGAGTTAAACACACTAGTAATTATAGACATCACTGAATCTAACCAATCTACTTAAGGTGATGATACACATCCCAATATTGCCTGGCGTTGTACTGTCTTTCCATGTACTTTCTCACACACTGGCAATTAGATGTGTTACATTGTACTCTAGGGACGTAAATAAGCTTTTATGGAACATTCCAACTTTCTCCCCATATAATCTTTGCAGAGAAAGTGGATGTATTGGTCGACAAAAACATTGTTATTAGAAGCTTCTTCCTTTCAGAATAGAACATACTAACAGAACAGGACGGAACCTTACAGAGGATGGCAGTGAAGAGCAGAGGAGAGCAGCGTAGCACACAACAGAGCAAAGCATAATGGAACAGAACAGAACCGTGTGAAGCAGAGCAGAACATTATTTTTCCAATTACGTTCGCGCTCTCCTGTTATGTTTAAGGAGTTAATCTGATAGATATTGAGTCAATTCCGATCAAAACTGTTGTAAGATGCTGAAAACGTATATGCATTAAAACTTTGAAAGTTATTATGGATGGGATCGAAAAAGAATAAACATGTGAAATGCATTTAGGTGTCATTTTTGCTTGTAAAAAAGATGGTATCGTCGGCGGAACATACAAAAGCAACAAACTGTTTATTTACCCTGCGATCATAAAGTTTTGAATCTATATTTCTAAAATCGATGGCTTCCAACGTGGAGGCACGACGTTGGCGGTTTCCTTGTTGCATAGACGACTAGAGACCATCTGAACTGATGACTGGAGATGATTGAAAACTTTACGTAAACTCCCGAAGTCCTCCGTGTGATACCGAAGTGGTAGTGCAAGAACTCACTTCTGAAATTATAGAAAACATATATAGTTTTATACATTTTAGGTCGATGGTACAACAGGTCATACAACGTACAAATGTATATCACTCACTCTTGACACCTCATTCCTGAGTCGGATAATGAAAACATTGGTACTATTTACTTGTCTTTGATTTGATACAACCCTTGAGTGGCACCAGAAAGATGAAACACAATCAGGAGCTGAATTTAAAACATCAAGTAAAGAAAACATTAACAATCAGTAGAAGTAGAAAGGGACACGAACATTCGTCTACAGCCTAACATAATAATAGCCTAGTATTTGAGCGTTCATTTCGAGTGCGTGAGGTCTCGGATTCGATCCTTGGCCGCGTCATATCATAGACGAAATAAAAATTGTACCAGACATTCCCTTGCTAGACGCTCAGCAAAAAAGGGAAACTGACATCTCTTCTCTCATACTCTCGTGGAGATGGATAACATCAGGAATGATGTGTCGAGAGTGATTAATATAAGTTGGAAAAACTTGTTTTACAATCGACCTTAAATACATTAGTATAAACTAACATAATTATAATGTTGCATAATAAGAAATCTTTCAGATTATCGACGAAAGTTTTACCAGAACATTCGTAAACCAATCGACTTACATGGACTTAATTTCAAAGCACAAGATGCATTTTACACCATTTCATTTCAACTCTATATATAACTATTATTTCTTCAACAAATATCGTTACGTAAAGGCAGTATAGTAATATCATATATACAGACTCTGTATTGTTCCATGTGTATTGAATGAGTTCATTGATGATATGCTAACACATACAAGACATTAAATCGGACTAGACAACATAAACCACATCACAGCTCGAAATGTGATCCTGAGACCAACAAGTCACGTTAAGAGAAATGAACCGCCATGATCAAACTTAATTACTTTCCCTTGATTCTCAATAATAGTCTATAAAACCATTACTTTGGACTTCTAGCTGTTCGCAAGATACCTCACATCAAGGCGACGTGATTTAATTAGTATCATACAAATCAAGATGAATGGAAAAGTCTGTTCCTTGATGACAACGATACTGTCAGTAGTTTAGTCGTTAATAGTTTAACATATGTAATACATTTAAAAAAACAGTCACGTATATTCGTATATCGGTTTTAATGGAATCCGCCTTTGACAGATATAATACTGAATGATTAAACGAACAGTATCACGGCAATAGGAAAACAGCGTTTAGAAATTCCAAGATCACAATTCATGCTCCTCGTATGTTTTCAAGAATTAAATAGTGCACTGCTAATTAAATGATGTTGTTGAACACCATGCATATTTGTGAGACAAATATAAATAAGATATGTTTACTTTGTTACCGAAACCTTAGTAACTGTGCAACGCCTATTACACTGTATGTGTTTTAGAAACATCAGAATTCACATTATCGTTACTGACAAATTGGAATGGCTTCCTTGTCCGATTTTCCCATTATCCTTTAGCTAATTTAAAACAAACGTTGCTTTTGGACAGCTGACAGTTGGAGTATCGGCTTTTTGACAATGGACACCTGAACATGCAGCGATCTAGTTATATTTTCCCGTGCTCTGTGCTCGGCTGTTTCAGTTGAGTGTTGCCTCCCTAGTTCGATGTATTTATCTTTTAGAATGGTTTGCAAGACTCATAACAATATGAATACTTTATGAAGTAATACCTAGACCTGTTTTTAAATGGTATAATACACGTACATTGGTACATTTTTGTATTTTATACCCTTCAATCATAACTATACAAATGTCGTCGGAAGGTCTCTGTTTTGGTTCCGTATGTTTGTTAATATTTTCTCTGCAAATTCCCTCAATTGTTTATACCACCGAACACTGCCATCCAATATTCTTCGTTGATGCTTGATTATTGATGCTTCATTGTATATCCAATGACCGTAATATGAGAAATCTAACTTATGAATACAATAGATGGAACGTCTATACAATTTGCCTAATATAATTAACTACTTCTGTTTGTTTTTTCCACCATCCGGACGTATAACAATTACTTTAGAAAAATGGATTTGGAGATACCGAGTTCAAGGGCGGTTCAAAGCAATCTTTGATTGATGGCATTTCAATCACAGGCGGAAGCGTAACCATCTCCCGTTGTATTATAATCATTGAGTGATAGGTTCCATTGTAGTAGGCTTTACCATCCAAATAAAACGTCTCGGCTGTTTGACAGCTATAAAC
This sequence comes from Spisula solida, assembly GCA_947247005.1. NCBI lineage: Eukaryota > Metazoa > Mollusca > Bivalvia > Venerida > Mactridae > Spisula > Spisula solida. The sequence goes on along the minus strand of OX365959.1, from coordinate 40,719,753 downwards.
ATTACATCAAATATTTACTGATATTTCATTAAAACCAGGAAAGAATAACTACGCATTCGAGCGTATACATATTCTCGTGTGTTCATGTGGTTTCAAGTACATGTACATAACGGCCGGAGAAAGTCGTCCGTACATTCATATATTCAGTGTCGTTTACCATATCAAGTGATTACGGGTGTTCATGTTGATGCAGATTATCTGCTCAACCTACGAACACGTAAATTGATGATTTTTAAATGATAATGACTATAATTATTGTTGTATGTACTGTTGTATAGGTGATGATGAGATGTCGGTTACGTAAAAAGAGCCGTCGATCATAAGTTTACCATGTATACAGTACTGCAGACCTATATAGATAACACATTTCACAGACCAAATTGGTTTGTGCTTATATATGTAGTATCGTTAGTTCTAACAAGGTCATCGAAACTTCTATTAATCACTGTATATGTTGTGATACCTCGAGTCTAACTTTGGTAGGTCTTGTTTACAATACATGTTTATTACATATGCACTGTACGTAGCTTTATTAGTATGTGCTAATAACATAATAATAATAATAATAACGACTTTATTTATAGTGGATGACATATTTGGTTCTAGACCAATTTTCAATATGGTCCATATCAACATGGGATATATACAATCATTTACAGGAATACATGATAATTATGAGCAAAAGAAAAACATATCAGAAAAACTCATGGAGTCATTCATAAAGATGCAAAAACAAACCAAAAACACAACAGCACAATGTTAATGCAATGGTAAATAATTATGACATACAAAATTCAACAATGGAATTTGTAAATATAATTAATAGCGTAATGTTGTGAAACATGTAAATGTTACATCATGTGGCCAGAGTACATCCACTGTAGATAGGAGTTTTTGAATTGTTTTATTTTTTTTTGAAGTACGTATTTGTTTTGGGATGACATTCCAAATGACTGGCCCTGAATAATTTAAGGACTTGCGATAGAATTCGAGCCGTGGTTTAGGAATTGTAAGTTCAAAATTTTCAGTTGATCTAAGCTGGCGATCTGAGTGTTGGCCGTTTTGGTTAAATGTGAATTTCGAATGAAAGTATTCTGGTCAAATTTTATTTAGTGACTCGTATATTGAAACATAATAGTTTCAATATACGACGTACCGACAGAAATATCTAATAACGTATTCAGAGTATCAAAACCAGCCAATCAGCAACCAGCGAGTAGAAGTGTCCTGTTTGTACATGTTTTATGCAGAAGACGAATGTTTTACTAATCTGCATTTTGTCATATAATTTACGTTTAACTTCATGCTTTTCCTACACGTTCCATTCATCGTATGCCACAGAAGAAACATCAATGTCAACAATGACAGATCTTTTGTACGATATAGATGTAGAAGGTTAACGCAGTATTCCGGATGTAGTATTAATGAAATAATGGTATTTAGAATATAACCTACATTACGAGCCAATGAAAACGCCGCATTTTCGCGGTTAAATGAAAATTTAATCATTAAAATGTTCTCTTAACAGACTTGACGTCTTGCGTTGGCGCTAATTTCTATCGGCCAATCAGAATGCAAAATGTTATATTCTAAGTTAGTTAGAACATATTAAGTAAATTTTAATGACTAAAAAGGCCTCGCTTCGCTTCGCTCGCTCCGCCCTTTTTTTAATCATTAAAATTTACTTAATATGTTCTAACTATAACTTAACATCAAAATAGGTACATTTCACACTGTGCTTAACTTCATTATTAATAGCTAGTGCACACTAGGTATGTTACTAGGAGAATGCTTTGTTGTTATTTTTACTTTTGCTACATATTAACGAGATGTTATGTTGTTTCCAGCCCAGTCACAATCGTCGCATGCAAATTGCAATTGATGTATCCATTTAGTCTGATTGGGGACACTAGACACGGATAATGATAAGATAATGATAGCTATATGTCTACTTGTTCTGGACAATATGTCGTCTGGAACGCTAGAACATCATTACATCAAGTGTAATAATACAGGGTAGACCTAAACATAGAATATTAAATATACTTACCACTGTATTAGTATGCATATGATTAATGTGGTGTTACAATGTAACAATGATCCAAGACGACAACATGGCCTTCATAACAAAGATGAATGTATCAGACAGGAACAAAATTATCATTCAGCAGGCGCAAGTAATGTGCCCAAAAGTACACCAACAGAGACATGCATTTAAGTTATATAAAGGTCGTTTCGATGGGTAGTTTAAGTGCATTATTTCTGTGCATAAGCGTCATATGGGATAGATGCCGCTATTGGCATTGGAGCACGTAAATTGGTCAAAATGTTTGGGCATGAAGACGTTAGATGAATTCGGAACCTTATTGTCGAATATCAATCTCTCTGCTACTATTTGAAACGGCTTGGGAATTTCAGATGGTTTCAGCACCGGATATCAGATTTCCATAATATTAACATTTCAAACACGACATAATCTGTCCAAACTATACCGGTTTACTCAAGTTTGCTATTTGAATGCCTTGCGTTAATAATGGAATAAATTTATGAGTAACGCTGCTGAACTTTAAATATACATTCATGAAGTAAGGGAAAACTTAGCTTCTACTTTATTAAACAAACTGGATAACTGTTTAGTACATGTTACAAGAAAGTCGCCGGATATGTCGGTGTTTCAATTTTCTGAGTTTAACATGATTTTGTTTTACCGTGGCATTACCTATGGCCATGATCTCTTCATAAAGCTGTCATGGAATGGTTTAGCATACACATTGGACTCATATAATCAAGTGTCCCTTTAATCAACAGGAGTGTGATTTTAAAATTGCACAGCAACATTTTATTCCTTTACATTATCATTCCCATAATGTAATATTATATTAAAATGTTTCATGTTAGGTCGTGTATAAAGGATAAGCCAACCGATTGAAATAATTTGAATACTGCTCGTTATTTTAATCAACAAACCAAATGAATGGTAGTATTAATTCTAGTATCTATAAAGTAATGATTTAATTAAATTGTTACAAGCATTGATTAATTCAATTGTGTCACAAATTATTCTATTAATGACTCGTATTGGAAGTGTCAACGTGGTTTAGAATGAATGAAATCCTTTATCCGGCAAATAAAAAATGTTCTTTCCTAAAGGGTCTGTTGTACGCGTTGCTCCGTGACATCTCCCATATTAACCACAGACACACACAGCTACATCATTTTGTAAAAGAACATTTCTACAAACATTATGTTGACGTTATCGTAACATTGAAGAGTTCAGAAAAGAGCATTATCCCCCAAGCGACTGCTAGTCGTACTAACATGGTACTTTATTCAGCATTTTAATGTCTGGAATATCAACCACTGTCTAGAGGTACACATCATAAAATCGATACATGATCGATTACAGGACATTTTAATGAGCTTAGACACGACAGTAGTATACTGTAACCACATGGACGATGTCTTCTTACAGCTGTGCACCATGAGACTAATGTTAACGACGTCTAATTGAATTACCCCAGAGATCACGGTGATTCCTGCGTCTAGTACAAGGTTATCCATGTAGACAATGTCTAGGGTGATATACAATAGTTAGTAAGGTTGTTAAACAGTGAACCACTGTGAAGTATCGTAAGGAAACCAGCTTAATATTGATGTGTGTATACGTAGTGCATTTAGTAATTATAGACAGTATAGTTTCCACTCCAGATTACCCATACACACGCGACTGTTGCCGATCGTTATTGCTCATTACACAAGAAGGGTGACATGGTCTTATTTCGCTGACCCGAGTATTAGTACACTATGAGGAAGAAAAACGTCAGTAGTCTAATGTCTGAAGCCATATTTTGACAGGAATCATGCTTTGAGCAGTAGCTTATGCTATGTTCACACAAAACATAAGCCATTGGTCTTGTAGATAAAATTACATGTATTATCTTTTATCAGAACAAAGGTCGTTACAATTTTCAATCGTTATTGTTTTATTTGTAAACGATGTTCAACTGCCCAGACCGGGAGTACTAACTTGCTATTTTTCAACCTCTAAAAACTTTTTGAACATGACCAATTGAAAATAATTTAATGGAATTCTGGTTGTACCCTTTTACCATTCGTCCTACTGCTGGACAATGTCAGAAGCTTACAGAATGTTTACACACTACATTACCAATATATGTAGTGTCTTGTCTGGCCTTTAAATAAAAACAGATGACATATTAGGCTAACACAGTCACCTTGTATTCGTCAGAATATAAAAGTATTGCCATCTTAAAAAATCAGACATAGGTTAACTCAATAAAGTCGGAACTTTCGTATAAATCTGTCATCTCATCAGTTTATGTTTACAACTTCCTAACGCCAATAAAATATTAAAGTGTTTGACATGAATGGTTGATAAGACAAATGGAGGAGGTTGGTTTACTGTTTCTGTCAAATATAAACTTAGAATCTGGATTATTGTCTTCTATAAGAATTCCCGCTTGTGGCGATCCGTCAGGAGGTATACACGGTTATAGGATTTGATGTTTAACATATTACAACAGTAATTGTTTGACCGTATAAATGATTCAGGCTAGACTTAGGTAATGTTTTTACGTGTGGTTCAGCTAATTAGGATATATTACATACAGGGTGTCTCAAAAAAACGGGGACCTGCCTAAAACGCTTATTTAATATTTAATGAATTCGACTGATTTTTTGTGAGAGTGTGTAAAAGTGATATCTTCTTCTAAAAAAGGTACTTATTAATATGTTTTGCCTCAAACCAGGAAGTGACGTCATCATTCTACCTATGGTGTTATTTCCTGTTTTCTTTGCTGACTTACGTGGAATATTTCATCATTTGATAAGACATTGTTGCCTGATTATTCATTTTGAAAAAAACAAGGTTTTATCTAGGAAAATCTAAGAACTTTGAAATGCAATATTTAAAGGGGGGAGAATATGGTGAGTTTACCTTAAAAAGGAAAGCAGGCAACCTTCAACATATTCATTAACATTCACCAAAGAAGCGAAATATCAATATTAAATTATTATTATTGAGATAACTCAACAAGAGAGCTTACTTAGAAGCAAAAGGTAATAAGGTGCACTTTTATCCAATAAACAGTTCATAGATATATATCAGAGTCATTTACTATGTTAGCATTTGAAAGAAAGCAGAACCCACTTATTACAACAAATCAGCAGCAAAAACATAATACTTCACAAAAAGTACTGACATTTGACCTCGAACCTAAGGGCAAGTGGCCTAGATATAGCTCAGACATGAGCCCTATAGTGAATCTGTTTCCTATACATGATGAACACTAGTCTTGAATATGGGACACCTAAGATGTCATTTGGGGTCAGCATGTAAATATATACAACAATGTCTTGTCAAATGATGGAATTTTCCAAGTAAATTAGCAAAAAAACATGAAATTACACCATTTGTAAAATGACGACGCCATTTTCTGTTTTAAAGCAAAACATACCAATAAGTACTTTTTTCAGGCGTAGCGATCGATTTTTTGGGACACCCTGTATATTGACAGATTGAAGTGCTTAATATAGTATGAAACGCATAAACCGATACGTATTCGAAACAAACCTACATGTAAATATAAAAATATCACAAAAATACTGTTATCTTCCATGTGAAAACAAATAGCGAAATAATATTATCCAACTAGTGTGAGAACAGGCCCCGATCTCCCGAAACATCTCAAGTAGAAATCACAGCTCAAAGTGAGATTTTGCTCAAATCAGAGTATGAATGTTAGATACATCCGAAGATCGCGATCTTGACATTTTACCGTAATAAACTCAGAATAATGTGTCTGTTCTGTGATGCCAATTTCGAGTGCAGCCTTCCATGGAAATTACTTCAAAGTTAAATGACAATATGTGAGATAAGATTTAGCTCAAATTGAGATCTTTCTGGAGGTCGGGGCCTGATGTGCATCCGACCACAACGTCAACAGCGTTTGTTTCTTATATTAATATGACCCAATAACTATGGTTATACAATGTAAGAAAAAATAATCCGCTATTGGTTGTTTTTTTAGAAAAAAGTTTCTGAAACTCGTCACGGAAACAAATACTCGCTTGTGCCAACTTCCCTTTATATTTTACCATTTCTCTCTATATTTTACTAATTTCGCTTTATAACTCAGTGTCATTTCGCCAGATCGCATTAACTAATGACGTATTCATTATGCAGTCCACGCAGTCTATCACAGCCACCAAAACCATTTTACCATCGCTGGATCGATCTAGAACATTAAGTATGCAAAATCTCCCCAGGAAAATAACACACTAATTTATATAAACATGTAATTACGGTCCTTCAAGAAATTTGCACTAATTCAAGTGTAAAAAGGCAAATCGGAAATGGGCATGGATTTTGTTTTGCGTCAAGTGGATTCAAAAGTACAAATGCGATTTTTCGACAAACACGTTATACATTTAACATAACGTCGAAAAGGGTTGTTTTCACCTAACTGTATAATAAAATAATTTGAAAATAATAAAAAAAACAAATAAAGGTAACTATTGCGGAAGATGAGCCAAGATTTTACTCTTAGCTACATGTATTCATTTAATTTTGAATATAATGGTACTATAATTGGCTTAATTGGAAAAATACGTTGAAATTAGAACGTTACGAGGGGACAATTATGGGGCCAAAATGACGCGCTCATGAAAATATAGATTTTTTCTCACTATACGGCGAGATAAAAACCATATTCAATGAAAACAAACAAATATCCTCAATTCATCAGAAAGTTGATAAAGTAAGGGATACAAGCGCACCGCACGCATATTGGTCCTTACAATGCATTAGCGTATTTCGACCACAGAACCTAATGTTAGACAACATCATATACATTTATACCAGTTTGTTGATTGCAATTTTCAAGACAAAATCTACAAACTACATGTATGCAGTTTTCCAAGATATAATTATATATATTTAAAATAGTTTAATACATACCTGGTTGAAATATATAATATAAGTGCCAATGCAGTAGCCGTTGCGTCTCGTAACAATTAGAATGCTCCATTTAACAACCCTATAACTTAAACTTAACTAAAACATGTTTTAAGGGGACCAGTGGCATGAACATACATGTTACCATATGTTGCATGACGATAACTTATCAAATGTAACCACGCACAGCCGCTTCCATACTTCATACATATTTCATTTTTAATATAATTTCGTTTAAATTCGTTTCATTAATGCTGAAGGAAACAACTGCCCAATTGTGACCAGAGCCGCGTTCTTATTTATCGTACATAAACCCTGTATGCAGATTTTCATTAAGAGATTAATTCATTATATCCATAGCCTACTCACTAACAAGGCAAATGGTTTATCGAGAGTTTTGTAAAACATAAGGTAGCGTATTAAAAAAATCAGTAATATGGCGTGCGAGGTTAAAACTAATAAATAACATAGATACAGGTACACGCTTTTATGTGAAGTTCATTTTGTAATTATTTGTAACTTTTATTTGGAAAAAAATAACATGATCATGTCAATACGAGTATGTGAACATATCTGAATAATCAAGTTAAATATGCTTACTGTTTGTTTGCAATGGTAGGCTGACTTCAACGAGAATATAAACAAGGAATTCTGCGTGTTACACGCAACGTTGCTTTAAGAACAATCATACGTTTATAAACAAAAACATGTATTTGTGATTAAGGAAAACAAGTTGTCGAAATATAACCTGATATAGTGTTAATGTAACAAATATTGGCACGCCATATCACCAACAAAGGCGTTCCGAATATGCAAATAGCAACAATAATGTACGTCTATAGATTTGATTACCGTGTACGTTATTTTAGGCGGTTAAAACCTTATTATTTTACCCATTCTACCAAACATGTTAAAATGTACAGCTGCATTCGATGAATATAGGTTACATGTAAGTGTACAATTTTTCTTTAAGGTTGTTTACACATTCAATAGAAAACATTTCTGGATTTCATGCTATTGCTACATGTATACTGCTGATTGTGTTTTCTCTTCTAAATATGCGCTCTTCAAATATATATTCATGTAGTTTCCCGACAGAAGGATCATTTCAAACGTTTCGTCGTATGACTGTAGGAATATGATTTAAAAATCTGTATAATACGCATTGGTCAAATTGTGAAGAATATTGAATATGTTTGATACATTATTGTTGCATGTGTAATTGTGTGTTAAATTGTACATGTTTAATTTATACTCGGTGTAATTGGTATCTGTCTTCATTTGCCGTATTATACGCGTCATTGCATATTTTACCAATAAAAGTTAATATCATTAAAATATTTAATGTATTATCAAAAATTACTAAACGGCCATTTATATCTAATACAATGTCTTTATTACATTATGTTGCAATTAGCGTACTGTTGCATGTGTAAGTAACCATGTGTATTATGTGAAATGTACCCACATACCATAAAGTTCAAGAACTTGAGAAATGATTAATCATATTTCGTTGGAAAACGAGGAGTGTTCGATATGTATTGTCACTGTCCTTTGCATTTTTCTATGACACTATTTAGAAGGATTCTACGATTACTGTCTAAAAGGTTTATGTTTCTATTCTATATCTGGAATATTACAATTAAGTAATTTATTGAACTTAGAAGAGGGTATATTCGAGGACACTGGCCTTATGTTCATTTTAAGCTAAATTTGTGCCATCTTTGCAGTAGTTGTTTAGAAAAGTAAATGTCAGTATTCGTTAAACTGCAACATACGATTCGATAACTGGATTCTTATATTTCCATTAGAACTTTAAATCAGAATGAAATTATTTGTTGTCTACGAGTAAGACGGTCAAGACAAGGGAGATCACTCTAATTTATACCAAATGATGCTTTTTGGTTCACGCACCAATAACTTCATATCAATTACACTTTGATCGCAATTTTTTCCCAGAAATCAATGTTAATGGTTTATGACTTACATATATGTATGATATGTCAAATTCCAATCAATAAAACTATTCGAAAATTTTCATTGAAAAATAGCATGCTTTTTTTACTAATTTTGACACCTATTTCCGCGACTTGGAAATGCTCTTATTTTGTTCCAAAATGGCAATCAAGTACAGCAAATCATGTTTTTATCGAAGGAATTTACATTATTTACGGTATAATAGTGTTGGAATAAGATTATTTCCCGAAAGGGAGTTTTAATCGACGGTTATTCGCAAAAAGTGGCAGTGTCTATTACTAGCTTTTTGAGAAGAGACTAGAAACAACATTCCGGTAATTAAATTTTATTGATTTTTTTTCACGAAATATTGCGGAAATGTTGATGGTTCCAGAAATGTAAAAAGATTGAAAGATATGAACGAATTTTCTTATTTGTGACCCAAGTGACAATACATATCGAACACCCCTCGTATGTTCTATTTTCACTGTTGGTGCGATTTATTAGTCTAACGTCTGCAGTCGATAGAATAAATTCAACATGTAGATACCAAAAAATACTTGAATTGACATTTATACATTCTAATCTCCATACCACATAGATTATTATTACGTTATGTTGTCAGACAATATAAAATTTAATCTAAAATGTTGTCGTAAATTGAACAAACAATGATTGCGTTCTTATTTCTGAAATGTCAAACATGTATAATAAATGGCAGTCACGACTTTAATATGAATTATGATTTTAATACCGTTATTCTAAAATTGGTTATCTCGTACCAATATGCTGTATTATTTTATCATGTGATTAGGAATATAATCATCCAGATGGGTGTATTATTTACAAGTAAAAGGCGTGAGACAGACTACCATATCGAACTGGTACATGTATGCGTGGGCACGTGAGTTTATCGTCCATAAATTTACAGTCAATATGTTTCTATTTCAGTTTATGATTCACGTAAATATTATATTCTACGATGCACAAAAACATAATTTGTCAAATCTAAAGCTGGTTCTGCATTAGGTCTATATGTATGAAACAATTAAGCAAGCGTGATTGATTCAATATTTTAATAAAGAGTAGTAGTTGCATTTGCATGCGCCTATTGCTCCTATATATGTTGCATAGTTGTTGAACTTGGTGCTTTAGAAATTGACGATCTAATGTAGCGATACTTGTTTTTTGAATTAGGCATATAACAACTAATTTCCATGTAACCATGTACATTTGTATATAAATCCGCCTCGATAGTCTAGTGGTAGAATGTCTCCTTCAAGAGCGAACATTCTTAAGTTATTTGACATGCCTCAACACACCAAACAATTAATAGATAATACACATAACAAACGAAAAAAGTCGTTATTTGTACTGATATATCTTCCTTGCGTGACGCTAAAGATATATTATAGGTTTGTTTAAGTGCCATAATTCCTGGGTTTGTTGACCGGCCGCACAAACAAATAATAGATAATCGGAAATTGAAGGCAGCATTCAATTTAAACAGACGAGCACAGAAAACATAGAAACATCGCATACGCCAATTACATGGCACAATGCCCTACTCATAACTATACGAAAACAAGTCGTTATAACGGCACCGAAATATCTTCCTTGCGTGAGGCTAAAGATATACTATAGGTTAGTTCAAGGTAACTTCTGGTTCGCCCGATGCATTTAATTGTATTGTATTGTCAGGATATCGTGACTGGGTGGACTCCATTTTATTGAAATTCTGACAACTTATGGGACTTAAACATAATTTAAAAACACTCTGTGTGAGATACTTTATTTAATGATTTATTTAGATTCTCAGAAAAGTTTCTACTAAGACGCTCATGACCACTTTCCCTAATCTATAGCATTACAAGATATCCCGGAAAACATAAAACATAACACATATATTTTACATTGTTTAATGACTCTTCTATAGCGTACTATAAAATCGTAGGAATACAATTACATGGATTAGTTAAAATTAAATTTCGTGATCTTTTGAAAGTTTCGTTACAAAAGAAAACACGTTACCAACGTTTGGTATATGGTTACAAAATTCATGAAGATTTTGTTCACTACGAATTTATATTATATTACAATTGATATCGGTCATATACTTATGGGGGCAGCCTACATGTATGTATAAAATACGTTACAAAATAAATTATCTGACTTTGCTAGTATGCTTTACCACAAGTCATATAATCCAGTTTGCAATACCACGTGGCTCTGACATCAATAAAGTCATCAAATCCAAGACGCAATTTGACGACGTTAGCTCCGCTTCGAAAACAAAAACAGCCATACGTTTTTTATTTCCTCAACGATTGTTATGAAACATACGTCAGTCTAAGGAGAAAATGACATGTAGGATCTCTTTCAACAGTAGGAGAATTTCTTTGCAACACTATGTGAAACCTTCGGCGTGGTTTAAATACAGCGGGCCACAGTTTTAAGCCGTTTTCTTTTCCAATGCTTCCAAAGGTGCCGGACAAACGGATCGCTGCTGATAGAAATCAAATAGTTCCGCTTAGGTTGGCATTGGTTTTATAAACCAGCAATATTTGACCAGTATTTTCGTCATCCGCGGTTGACAAATTTCTTCTTGAATCATTGTGATGCATTTTGTGATGCCAGATGCATTTTGTAATGATACACTTTAATCGCAACACACTATTCAAACACCTACATTAGGTAAAGCCTCACAAATGTCAGAAACATCCTGCAACCGAAGATAATAACAAAAACAAATACGTAAAAAACAAAATTTAAATCGTAATGGAATTGTCGCTACATGTAATTACAATGCATTTAAACTTAAATGAAAAGAACACCACACTATTGAGTCTCCAGAAATATGTATTTTGAATGTGAATAAAGAGCCACCAAGTGAAAATGATATTTTTGATAGAAATACATTGATGATGTTTTTCGTCAAGCTTCATTGTAATATACTATATCGAGGGGTTAGAGCAAGAACCAGTTACCACCGATTTTTTAAAATGTTCAGGAGAAACGTTAAATGTCATTAAATGTGTTCTACATGGACTTTTTAAATATAATTACAAATTTATACTTCTTTTATATAGGAGTAACTAATGTAAAGGTTTCAAGATAAAATCTTTCTTCCTCTATGAGAAAAAACACAACTTCTGTTATTGCATGCAAAATTTATTGATTATCTACAATTTCTTTACAGCAAAAACAGGTTATCTGGTGATGGCTGATTTTTTCACAAACGTTATTGATATTTCATTTGAATAATGTTTCTGCAAATAAAGGTTATCTTGAAGTAGTTGGTTTTTCCATAAACCTAGTCAGTTTAATAGTATGATATTGCTCCTGCCAAAACAAGTTACATGGTAATAGTGGTTTTTTTCACAAACAGTTTTAACAAATCTTTACAATATTATTTCTGCAAACGAAGGTTATCTGCTTATAATTGGTCTATTCACATACATTGTCAACTTCAAACTTTGATAATGTTCCTGTAAAAACACTTTAGCCAAACATACACTGTTTTTGTTTGCAACAGCAAGAAGCAAGGCACCATCTTTTTACTGGTAAAACAATTTATAAACACATGAATAACTGATTTCAGGCAACATAACTAACCACAAATATGACTATTTGACTTTTTGAGCCAAATAATGTCATATTAAGATAATATGTCTTTGCAGATAATAAAATATACTAAAATAACACAAAATACACCACATCTGTCATTAACAGTGTTTTTTATGAAATCAGTTTTATTCATGTCTTTTGCAAGGTTTGAGGTATAATAATAATTAAATTTAGTAGGAGCAGCAACAGCAAATAAAAGCTACACACTATGGTAATGTAAAGTTTATGGTTTGTTTTCATTTAAGAAAATTATTGCAATAAGAAACTTGAAACCATACTACAATATTCTAATGTGCCTTTATGTTATAAATGATACTTTAGATTATAACAACTGTTGGACAAATTAGGATAAATAAACATTTTAAACTAAGGAGTAAGATTTTAAGAATATATTTACAACCTGTACATTAACATATCTTCCCTTTGACATTAACATTTCATTAAAATACATGCTCTGCTGGCGTGTCATCATATTGAACCACTATTCACATTTTTATGTATCTTAAGATAAAACAACTAGGTACATTAAATTAAAGCACATGATGCCAAATAGTGATTGTCATACAGTATTACGATACAGAAATTCCAACAATTTCAACATGTACTTGTGTTGTTGCTTACTTTTATGGGAACGTCATCAATTCAAATAGCTTGTGGAAACTATTACTAGATTTGTTTACAAACTGGTAAGTGAATCTGAAAATATATCATTTTGACCGTCAGAAGCGCAGTTAATTCCTCTGCACCTGGCTGTGCCAATCTGTCCACAACAGAACAACAAGGAAGCCAGAGTTTGTAGTATTCACAAGTCTCTTTCGCAATTATTCCACTCTTGCATAGCGAGAGGAGATCTTTTCTCTTTGCTACTGAAATTGGAAGCTTCTGTTTATACCTTGGTTTATTACTACAATAGCGATTCATCCATTGTGTTTTCATCTGGTACACTTGTCAATTACTTCACAGCATTGTAATTTTCAATTTTGATCAAGTATACTTGTCAATTCATTCAATGTATTGTCATTCAAATTTCTATCTATAGTCCAGTCAGGATAACAATCCAGTGACGCAGCGGTCGAGTCCACTTTAACAGTGTTAAACCAATAATAAAGGCTTATACTGTTCAAATACTATAATTTCAATGTTAAACTAACATACTATATTCGCTCTACCTGTTGAGACAATGGTTGTGTTTTTTTGCGTACACATAAACTGCAACGTCACCGTCACAATATCCTAACTGGACTATAGTACACTTTATGAGCTATTTACAACATTGCCATTTCGATTTCTTTCTTGTACACTTGACGACCCTGTCATGACATTGTCCATTTCATGTTGGTCTTGTACACTTGACGACTCTGTCATGACATTGTCCGTTTCATGTTGGTCTTGTACACTTGACGACTCTGTCATGACATTGTCCGTTTCATGTTGGTCTTGTACACTTGACGACCCTGTCATGACATTGTCCGTTTCATGTTGGTCTTGTACACTTGTCGACTCGTTCATGACATTGTCCATTTCATGTTGGTCTTGTACACTTGACGACTCATTCATGACATTGTCCGTTTCATGTTGGTCTTGTACACTCGACGACTCATTCATGACATTGTCAGTTTCATTTCTGTCCTGTACACTTGACGACTCATTCACGACATTGTCAGTTTCATATCTGTCCTGTACACTTGACGACTCATTCACACCATTAACAGTTTCATTTATGTCTTGTACACTTGACGACCCATTCACAACATTGTCAGTTTCATTTCTGTCCTGTACACTTAACGACTCATTCATGACATTGTCAGTTTCATTTCTGTCCTGTACACTTAATGACTCATTCACGACATTGTCAGTTTCATTTCTGTCCTGTACACGTGACGACTCATTTATGACATTGACAGTTTCATTTCTGTCCTGTTCACTTGACGACTCATTCACACCATTAACAGTTTCATTTCTGTCTTGTACACTTGACGACTCATTCACGACATTGTCTGTTTCATTTCTGTCCTGTACACGTGACGACTCATTTAGGACATTAACAGTTTCATTTCTGTCCTGTACACTTGACGAATTGCTCACGACATTGTTAGTTCTGTCCTGTACACTTGACGACTCATTCACGACATTATAAGTTTCATTTCTGTTCTGTACACTTGACAACTCATTCACGACATGGTCAGTATCATTTCTGTCCTGTACACTTGACCACTCATTTAGGACATTAACAGTTTCATTTCTGTCCTGTACACTTGACGACTCATTCACACCATTAACAGTTTCATTTCTGTCTTGTACAATTGACGTCTCATTCACGACATTAACAGTTTCATGTTGGTCTCGTACCCTCATTCACAAGATTGTCAGTTTTATTTAGGCCTTGTACATTTGACGACTCCGATTCACGACATTGTCGGTATCATTGATGTCTTATACACTTGACGACTCATTCACGAGATTGACAGTTTTATTTCTGTCTTGTACACTTGACTTTGGCACGGTGTTGTCATTTTCATTTCCATTTAGTGTGCTTGACGATAACTTCAGAAGGTTGTTCAAATTTATGGATAGAAAAAGCTCATCTTCTGTATCTGACAATATCTGTAAAATAAGATGGGTAACCATTCGACAGACAATGTTCATGTTACCCGAAAGCAATGTTATATTTATACTATTTCAAAGAATACAATCTTCAAAATGTTTTACTTTAGTACTAGTCATTTGTTTTTTCCTTTACAGCTAAAATGAAGAAAATATTTCCGAATCACATCTGTTTTGCTAGTCATTTAAGCAATAATGGTTGCAAGTTATTTATTTAAAATATATGTACAGTAAAACATTAGGAGACCATAGTAATTAGTACATAAATTTGTGCTTTATTTAGAATGAAGAAGCTGCTGATGATTGCAAAACTATCATTCTTTTGGCTTTACTATACAGATTCTGCTATTGTTGCATTTTACGTGACGTTAGCATACATTTATGTTTGTGTAATGTAACTATTTTTTCTGGCTATACTGAATTGCTAACCCTTTTTGTTAACTATTCAAGATATTTATATAGAAAATACATTTTTAATATAATATTAAGAAACAGTATTGATAAATAAATAAAATAAAAACATACTTACGGTTCACTATTTAGCATCGGAATCCAGTTTTGATCATGAACATTCTTTCTCTAATAATTGTTTTATGACAATGAAGTTTCAACAAAGGTGTTAGAATTCTTCAATGCATGGTTTTTATCACTCAACAGGTCACATTGTTATCATTACACTCTCTGGTAAAAGCAATTATAACTCGGTGCATTGTTTCTGTATCTGAAATGCTTAAGTTACAGACTGGACGTTGTCTGGTAAAACCCTGCATCAACTGATAGCCTGTTTTACCTCTAACATTAGATGACAACATTAGGCGTCTGCTTTCTGTATCTCTCTATAGCATGTTTTTGTTGGTAGAAAAATTAGAATTTATTAGATTTTTGTACCTGCAAAATCCATGTATAAATCGATACATGGTTTTTGCAGAAACGGTAATACGAAGAACAACAACTAACATTTCTGCAAAAATAAAGTAGTGGCACCTAACTTGTTTTAGCTCCACACAGTACCAGTGTTACAAAAATGTACAATGTAACAGTGATCCAAGACGACAACATTGCCTTTATATGATGAATGTATCAGACAAGAACAAAATGATCATTCAGCCAAGCAAGTAAAGCGCACAAAAGTACACCAACAGAGACATGCATTTCAGTTATATTTAGGACATTTCGACGGGTAGTTTATGCGCATTATTTCTGCGCATATGCTTCATATGGGATAGAGGTCGCTTTTTTGCATTGGATCATGCAAATTGGTCCAATATTTGGGCATGAAGACGTTAGATGAAATCGGAACCTTATTGTCGAATTTCAATCTCTCTACTACTATTTGAAACGGCTTGGGAATTTCAGATGGTTTCAGCACCAGATATCCGATTTCCATAATATTAACATTTCAAACACGACATAATCTGTCCAAACTATACCGGTTTACCCAAGTTTGCTATTTGAATGCCTTGCGTTAATAATGGAATAAATTTATGAGTCTTTACTTAGCTTCACTTTATAAATCAAACTGGATAACTGTTTAGTACATGTTACAAGAAAGTCGCCGGATATGTCGATGTTCCAATTTTCTGAGTTTAACATGTTTTACCGTGGCATTACCTATGGCCATGATCTCTACATAAAGCTGTCATGGAATGGTTTTGCATACACATTGGACTTATATAATCAAGTGTTCTTTTTAATCTGGAATCGAATTAATCAACAGGGGTGTGATTTCAAAATTGCACAGCAACATTTATTCCTTTACATTATTCATTTCCATAATGAAATACATGTATTATATTAAAATGTTTCAAGTTAGGTCGTGTATAAAGGATAAGCCAACCGATTGAAATATTTTGAATACTGCTCGTTATTTTAATCAACAAACAAAATGAGTGGTATTATTAATTCTAGTATCTATAAATTAATGATTTAATTTAATTGTTAAAAGCATTGATTAATTCAATGTGTGACTTATTATTCTAAGAATGGCTCGCACTGGAAATGTCAACGTGGTTTAGAATAAATGAAATCCATTTATCCGGAAAATAAAAATGTTCTTTCCTAAAGGGTGTGTTGTACGCGTTGCTCGTGACATCTCCCATATTAACCACAGACAAACACAGCTACATAATTTCGTAAAAGAACATTTCTACTAACATTATGTTGCTTTAATTGTAAGCTTGAAGAGTTCAGAAAAGAGCATTATCCCCAAGCGACTGCTATTCATCGTCGATTGGTGGCCACCATCTTAATGTCTGGACTATTACCCACTGTCTAGAGGTACACATTCATCATCAAATCGATACATGCTCGATTACAGGACAATAAAATGAGCTTAGACACGACAGCATTATACTGTTAGCACAGGGACGATGTCTTCTTACAGCTGTGCACAATGAGACTAATGTTAACGACGTCTAATAGAATTAACCCAGAGGTCACGGTGATTCCTACGTCTAGTGCAAGGTTATCCATGTAGACAATAGTTAGTAAGGTTGTTAAACAACGAACGACTGTGAAGTATGGTAAGGAAACAAGCTGAATATTGATGTAACTATACGTAGTGCATTTAGTGATTATAGGCAGTACAGTTGCCACGCAAGATTACCAATACACACGAAACTGTTGCCGATCGTTATTGCTCATTGCACAAGAAGGGTGACATGGTCTTATTTCGCTGACCCGAGTATTAGTACACTTTGAGGAAGAAAAACGTCCGTAGTCTAATGTCTGAAGCCTTATTTTGACAGGAGAATCATGCTTTGACCAGTAGCTAAATATGCTATATTCACACAAAACATAAGCCATTGGTCTTGTAGATAAAATTACATGTATTTACTTTTATAAGAACAAAGGTCGTTACGATTTTCAATCGTTATTGTTTCTTTTCTAAACGATGTTCAACTGCCCTGACCGGGAGTACCAACTTGCTATTTTTCAACCTCTAAAACATTGTGAACAATGCCAATTGAAAATAATTAAATGGAATTCGGGTTGTACCCTTTTACCATTCTTCCTACTGCTGGACAATGTCAGAAGCTTACAGAATGAATGTTAACACACTACATTACCAATATATTTAGTGTCTTGTCTGGCCTTTGAATAAAAACAGCTGACATATTAGACTAATAGAGTCACATTGTATTCGTCAGAATATAAAAATATTGCCATCTTTAAAAATCAGACATAGGTTAACTCAATAAAGTCGCAACTTTCGTATAAATCTGTCATCTCATCAGTATATGTTTACAACTTCCTAACACCAATAAAATATTAAAGTGTTTGACATGAATGGTTGATAAGACACATGGAGGAGGTTGATTTACTGTTTCTGTCAAATATAAACTTAGAATCTGGATTATTGTCATGTAGAAGAATTCCCACTTGTGGCGATCCGTCAGGAGGTACAGACGGTTATAGGATTTGATGTTTAACATATTACAACATTAATTGTTTGACCGTATAAATGATTCAGGCTAGACTTAGGTAATGTTTTTACGTGTGATTCAGCTAATTAGGATTTATTACGGATATTGACAGAAGTGCTTAATATAGTATGAAACGCATAAACCGATACGCATTCGAAACAAACTTACATGTAAATATAAAAAAATATTACAAAAATACTGTAATCTCCCATGAGAAAACAAATAGCAAAATAGTATTCTCCAACTAGTGTGAGAACAGAGGTGCATCCGACCACAACGTCAACAGCGTTTGTTTCTTATATTAATTTGACCCAATAACTATGGTTATATGAAAAACTAATCCGCTATTAGTTGTTTTTGAGATCAACGTTTCTGAAACAAATGCTCTCTTGTACCAACTCCACTTGATATTTTACCATTTCTCTCTATATTTTACCAATTTCGCTTTATAACTCAGTGTCATTCCGCCAGATCGCATTAACTAATGACGTATTCATTATTCAGTCTACACATTCTATCACAGCCACCAGAACTATTTTACCATTTTACCATCGCTGGATCGATCTAGAACATTAAGTATGCAAAATCTCCCCAGGAAAATAACACACTAATTTTTATAAACATGTAATTACGGTGCCACAAGAAATTTGCACTAATTCAAGTGTAAAAAGGCAAATCGGAAATGGGCATTGATTTTGTTTTGCGTCAAGCGGTTTTAAAAGTACAAATGCGATTTTTCGACACACACGTTATACATTTAACATACTAATCAATAATATTAAGTCGGACAGGGAAAGGCAGCACTCATCTTAACCAGCCGAGCACAGCAAACGTAAAATACACACAAAGTACAATGCCCGCCTGAACCAGCCGAGCACAGAAAACATAAAAAAATCAAAAGGCAGGCAAATTAACCACGTTTCAACAGCAAATAAGAATTATGCCCATAGCCGAGTGACCAACTTTAAACAAATAGTAAGCCCAAGTAGAATAATCACGTTCCACGAACACAGTGGAGACAAGGGCGCAAGGTAATGAGAAAACTAGCAACCAAAAAAATACATCCATAACTCTACTGCTACATGTACGTGTAAACTTATGAATGACTCGAATAGCGCAAACGAAACAGATAGTGAACGAATAATGAATGCGAATAAAATCCTAAATGCATCGAAATGGCCACGGTCAAAATGACGAATACTGTACATATTGTAGATTATTTAAAATTGAGAAACTCCACTGTAAACTGAACTGGGCTAAACTTTAGATTCAATTCCATATTTTAATAATTAAATCAAACACGTACGTATGTTCGAAAAATGTTTTTTTAACTAATTATATGATACAAACATTGAAAATAATAAAATAAACGAATAAAGGTAACTATTCCGGAACATGAATCAATTCCAAGATTTTACTCCTGGCTATATGGTCGCTTGGCCTTCGTTTAATAGGTCCCATTTTTCTCAAACGTATTACATACTATTAGTTATATAATGACGATACTGTTTTATTTAGTCTCTACTGTATGGTATCTAGATCTAGATTATATAGAGGATAGTTGGGGTTGTTTTGTTGTAAGATCGAAATTTATTTCACCGAGTGATCACAGAAAATTAAATGTTCATTCGGTGAAATTAAATTTGGTCTTTAACAAAAAATAAGCAAATTTTCTGTTTAATGTACTCTTTAATTTTGAGTATAATGGTACAGTTATCGGCTTGATTGGAAAAATTACGTTGATCAATAGAATGTCACGACGGCACAATTATAGGGCCATAATGACGTCACGCACAACACGAAGTCCGCTACGCGCTCATGAAAATGTTAAATGTGGAATTAAATCTCTAGACACGAGTCATTCGTGTCGTGTTTCTTACATGCTTACTTAATTACCAAATACGCATTGCAACATGAAATACAATGTACACTTACAAATGTATCTCTCTTCGTCTTTTTTTGTAACCATGATAACGAAACACATAATCTAAATAATTACGATACATTCTGCACTGCAATAGATTGTCCGTACACGTTTTATATTTGGGTGGCTAGCAAACTTACATGTAAGACAATATCATATATACCAGTTTGTTAATTGCAATTTTCAAGACAAAATCTACAAACTACATGTATGCTGTTTTCCAAGATATAATTATTTATATTTAAAATAGTTTAATACATACCTGGTTGAAATATATAATATAAGTACCAAGTTAGTAGGGCGATGCTAGTGCAGGTTGAGTCTCGTTACAATTAGAATGCTCCATTTAACAACCCAATAACTTAAACTTAACTGAAAACATGTTTAAAGGGGACAAGTGACATGAAATGGATCGAGACAAATATGTTACCATATGTTGCATGGCGATAACTTACCAAATGTAGCCACGCACAGCCGCTTCCATACTTCATGCATATTTTATTTTTAATATAATTTCGTTTAAATTCGTTAAATTAGCCCTGGAGGAAACAACTGCCCAAATGTGACCAGAGCCTTGTTCTTATTTATCGTACACTTACTCTGTATGCATATTTTCATTAAGATTATGTATATTCATAGGCTGCTCACTAACAAGGCAAATAGTTTATCGAGAGTTTTGTAAAACATAAGGAAGCGTATTAAAAAATAGTAATGTTGCGTCCGGAATTAAAACTAATAAAAACATAGATAAACGTACACGTTTTCATGTGAAGTACATTTGTAATTAATTGTAACTTTTAATTGGAAAAAAATCATCAATATGACGAGTATACATGTATGAACATAGCTGAAGCATCCAGTTCAATATACTTACTGTTTGTTTGCACTGGCAAACTTCAACGAGATAATAAACAATGAATTATGCGTGTCACACGCAACGTTGCTTTAAGAACAATCATACGTTTATAAACAAAAACGTGTATTTGTGATTAAGGGAAACAAGATTTCGAAATATAACCAGAAATATTGTTAATGTAACTAATATTGGCACGCCATATCACCAACAAAGGCGTTCCGAATATGCAAATAACAACACTAACGTACGTCTATAGATTTGATTACCGTGTGCACTATTTTAGGCGGTTAAAACCTTATTATTTTAACAATTCTACTCAACATGTTAAAATATACAACTGCGTCGATGAATATATATGTTAATTGTACAGTTATACTTTAAGGTTGTATACACATTCAATAGAAAACATTTCTAGGTTTCATGTCAGTGCTATACTGCTGATTTTGTTTTCTCTTCTAAATATGCGATATTCAAAATTTAATGTATATACATGTTGTTTCCCGATAGAAGGATCATTTCAGACGTTCCGTCGTATGACTATAGGAATGATTTAAAAACATATATGATACTCATTGGTCTTATTGTGAAGAATATTGAATATGTTTGATACATTATTGTTGCATTTGTAATTGTGTGTTAAATTGTAAATGTTTAATTTATACTCGGTGTAATTGGTATCTGTGTTCATTTGCCGTTTTATACGCGTCATTGCATATTATACCAATAAAAGTTAATATTATTACAAAATTCAATGTATTATCAAAAATTACAAAACAGCCATTTATATCTAATACAATGTCTTTATTACATTATGTTGCAATTAGCGTACTGTTGCTGTGTTAGTAACTATGTGTATTATGTGAAATGTACCCACATACCATAAAGTTTCAAGTACTTGAGAAATAAACCATCATATTTTAATGAACTATGTTCTATTTTCACTGTATGTGCGATTTATTGGTCTAACGTCTGCAGTCGTGTGAATAAATTTAAAATGTAGATACCAAAATATACTTGAATTGACATTTATACATTCTAATATCCATATCACATATATTGTTGCGTTATGTTTTCTGATAAAATAAAATTTAATCTAAAATTGTGTCGTAAATTGAACAAACAATAATTACGTAATTATTTCTGAAATGTCAAACAAATTTAAATAAATGACAGTCCCGACTTTAATATTATAAATTATGATTCTAATATCGTTATTCTAAAATTGGTTATCTAGTACAATGTACCAATATTCTGTCATACACGCTGGTATTATTTTATCATGTGATTATAGATATACTCATTCAGATTGGTGCCGTACTTACAAGTAAAAGGCGTGACGAAGACTACCATATCATACTGGTATTCGTAGGCACGGAAAATACCGGAATTTATCGTCCACATATTTACAGTCGATATGTTCCTATTTCAGTTTATGATTCAAGTAACTTACACAATGACAATTTCTTGAATTGCAATAACCACTTTTATAGATTCTTGAAGATGTATTTCTATGTGATTTAACACAGACACAGTTTAATTCAGGAAACAAATTTGATTGTAACAAGTACGTATACATGTAGGGATAATAACAAGTACAAGTTCGTTCAACCAACTCACAAATGTCTTCTTATGTCTTTGTATGTTTATTAAATTCAGAGGCTTAACAATTGAACCAGTTTTTCTGGATTTAAACATCACTTGCTTATATTTGTGGCATTAAACTACCTGTTTAAACTAACAGTAACGTCTGCAGCACTGCTGTCACTTTTCCATGAATTGTTTGTTGATATCAGGGCATGGGCTAGTGTCACAAAAACATAACGTGTCAAATCTAGAGCGGGTTCTGCAGTAGATCTATATGTATGAACCAACTAAGCAAGTGTGATTGGTTCAATATTTTGATAGACTAGTAGTTCTATTTGCGTGTGCTTATTGTTCCTATATCTGGTGCATGGTTGTTGAACTTGGTGCTATAGAAATTGACGATCAAATGGAGCAATACTTGATTTATTTTGGTATTAGGCTTACAACAACTAATTCCAAGTAAGCATGTATATAAATCCGCCTCGGTAGTCTAGTGGCAGAACGTTTCCTTCCAGTGCGAGAATTCTTGGCTTCGTTGACAGGCCGCAACGTACCAAACAATCAATAGATAATACAAATAACTAACGAAAAAAAGTCATTAAAATGGTACTGATGTATCTTCCTTGTGTGACGCTAAAGATATACTTTAGGTTAGTTGAAGTGTCAGAACTTTAGGTTCGTTGACCAGCCGCACAAACAAATAATAGATAATCGGAAATTGAAGGCAGCATTCAACTTAAACAGACGAGTACAGAAAACATAAAAACATCACATACGCAAATTACATGGCACAATGCCCTACTCATAAGTATACGAAACATAATATTTGAAACGGTACTGCTATATCTCCCTTGCTTGACGCTAAAAAACTAGCAGTTAGTTCAATGTAACTTCTGGCATTGTATTGTATTGACAGTATAATGTGACTGGGTGGACTCGATATGACTGAATTCTGTATGAGCGATTCAGGAACACTGGAATGACTTAAGGTATTTGATGTGATTCCAGACCACGAAATCACATCAACATCAAAATCGTTGAAATCTTACTGGTATAGATTCCGTTCTAAACGCGCAGGGTAGGTCAGGAAATTTCAGTTTTTAATAATTATCAGTAAATACTGTCCATGGACTTAAAACCAAATTTACTGTGGGATACGTGAAACAGAAAAACTGGTAATTCCTCAGTGACATAGTTATAACCAAATGTATCATAGGATACGTGAAATAAATTAAACTGGTAATTTCCCAATGACATAGTTAGCAACCATGTATTTATCTTTACGAACATATTGATTAAAGTGCACTTTTTATCAAGTAGTCAAAATATCAATAAGCTCGATGTTTTTGTTTAGCTAATACACTTAATGATTTTTAAGATTTTAAGAAAAGTTTTCTTCTAAGATGATCGTGAATACCATCCCTGGCCCCGATCTCCCGAAACATCTCACACTGAGCTCAATCTCAATTCAAATTTTGTCACCTATGTTTTGATGTAGTTTCCATGCAAAACTGTACTCTAACTTGGTATATGTATAACAAAACAGAAATATTATTCTGAGTTTAATACAGCAAAATTGTGAGAGTTCAAGATTCATATTTATCTCAAATTCAGACTTTTAAATTATCAAAATCTCAATTTGAGTTGAGGTTTCAACTTGAAATGCTTCGGGAGATCGGTTCCTGGTCTATAGCATTACAACATAAAACATAACACATATATTTTACATTGTTTAATGACTCTTCTATAGCGTACTATAAAACCGTAGGAATACAATTTCATGGATTAGTTAAAATTAAATTTCGTGATCTTTTGAAAGTATCATTACAAAAGAAAACAGGTTACCAACGTTTGGTACAAAATGTATATGGTTACAAAATTCATGAAGATTTGTTCACTACGAATTTATATCATATTACAATTAATATCGGGCATATACTTATGGGGGCAGCCTATGTATAAAATATGTTACAAAATAAAATATCTGCCTTGCTAGTATGCTTAAACACAAGTCATATAATCCAGTTTGCAATACCACGTGGCTCGGACATTAATAAAGTCATCAAATCCAAGACGCAATTTGTCAACGTTTGCTCCGCTTCGAAAACAAAAACAGCCATACGTTTTTTTTAATTTCCTCAACGATTGTTAAGAAACATACGTCAGTCTAAGGGGAAAATGACATATAGGATCTCTTTCAGCAGTAGGAGAATTTCTTTGCAACAACATGTGAAACCTTTGGCGTGGTTTGAATTCAGCGGGCCACAGTTTTAAGCCGTCTTCTTTTCCAATGCTTCCCAAGGTGCAGGACAAACGGATCGCTGCTGAAAGGAATCCAATAGTTCCGCTTAGGTTGGCGTATGTTTTATAAACCAGCAATATTTGACCAGTATTTTTGTCATCCGAGGTTGACAAAGTTCGTCTTGAATCAGTATGATGCATTTTGTGATGCCAGATGCATTTGATACTGATACACTGTAATCGCAACACACTAATCAAACACCTACATTGGGTAAAGCATCACAAATGTCAGAAACATCCTGCAACCGAAGATAATAACAAAAACAAACACGTAAAAAACAAAATTTAAATCGTAACGGAAGTGTCGCTACATGTAATTACAATGCATTTAAACCTAAATGAAAAGAACACCACACTATTGAGTCTCCAGAAATATGTACGTTGAATGTGAATTAAGAGCCACCAAGTGAAAATGATATTTTTGATAGAAATACATTGATGATGTTTTTCGTCAGGCTTCATTGTAATATACTATATGTGATATACTCTCTTTGTCGAATGGCAAATCTATATGACACAACATTGAATTGGACCGAAAACTATAGATGTAGAACTTCTTTCAACAAAATGACCCTCACAAAAAACAATAAAAATATAATTCGTATAATCAGGAATGAAAAATATTGTCTAGTAATATATGTGTTCACTTGGTGTTTTCTAATGATTTAGGAGTTTTATAATAATTTATCCAAAGTATACTAGATTTATGAATGGTGTGGTTAATCTAATGGTTCAGGTCATTGTACAACTACCATTGACATTCTATTAAATATTTTCACATATTTGTCATGAATGACAAATGCAAAATGTATGCAATGTATGAACGTTTCATAATCATATTCAATACGTAATTACTGTATGTAGGAATTCGTTTACGTTTAATTAAATGTATAATAAATTGAACCTTATCCGAAGCTTATATAAATTTGCCTACAATTATATGCTTTCTAAAGCCAAAGAAAAAAGCGTGTAGTAACAGCTGCTTAACAATAAATGCTGTTACACTTTTTGCTGCATACAATGCCTGATATAATACGTGTAGTATGCGGATATTAATTGGCTCTAACTTAACTGTGTTAACCTAAAGTAAAAGTTGATTTCTTGTCTGTATTTAACTGTGGCTTTTTCCTAAAACTCAACAGAAACTACCATTGGTTCCCTTAACTGCAAGTTTCACAATTGCGAACGAAATGCGTTAACCGTCGAAATAAAACTTTTATATGGGTCTAAAATTTGACTCGACATTATCACTAACGTGGTCCTTTAGTGAGGCTTAACTGTAGTAGGGTTCACAATCTTACAAGTGTAATTAAAATGGAATATTACGATGATATGAAAAATATCACATAACTTATTTGGTTCATTTTGTTTACCCAATACGACAAGGAAACAATATTTTTGCCTAGTAACAAATGTAAACAAAAGTGACTTCATTCGTACCATGTATGTTTGGACCGAAAATAATATAGCGTGTTATAATATATCAATTTTTTACATTCCTTTTATATTCTAGACGTGTTACATATAAATAATATTATTAATGATATTTATCGAGTGTAACAAAAATACAGATTTTATAAGATTTGAAACATATATCGTTAGATATGAACCTCCATATGTAACCAAAAAATCTAAAACGTGTATATATTTACAAAAAAAACGAGCAACAACAATTCAATTGGTACAAAATGGCAAGCTGTGTAATATATACAAATATAAGCAAAAATATATATCTGGCAACTAAGATATTGATTTCTACCCCCAGATCTTCTAACAATCCCTTGTAACGCTCCAATGGCTATTATAGACTATTGCTAATATCCCGCCGTGTCATCATTTCCGGAATTTTGTTTCCAGATAATGAAGGAGCTCTACTTACATCATACAATTGTACGTATATAGAATCCTACCAAAGTTGGTCAGTATAATACAAGTCTGACTGTCTGTAACAAAACCATTGAACACCCCACTCACTTCCGGTTGGACATTAAAGTACTGATTTTGCCTGTTTTGTCAGTTAAGTCCATGTTCTGCGTATTTATAGCCATTAATCCAGACTTTTACATAACTCATAACGTCATTACGCCCAGCTTTTAACCATCTTTGATTAGCCGGACCCAGTGTTTCGATCTATTAGAAGATCTAGGTGTTTGGTCATACCAAATTCTGCACAGTACGGCAGACCGATGACAGTTCACAAGATTAACATATTTGTGTCCGTCATGTTGATAAGGTGTGCCAACGGGCCACAGCACTTCGGCAGTTGACCATTTCATCCCAATGTATCCGTTCATCTCCCGTTGTGTCTCGTGAGACGAGAATACGTCCGAGTGTTTCATCATTTCCCATTTTGTTGTCATGACAAACTAGGAATTCTAACGTGACAGTGGATAAACAGTCACGTGGTAAATTGAATGTCAATGCTTCATTCCATACTGGTGTTGCCACGTTGTGTTTTGTAGAAGTTTTCTTTTTCTTCACCTTCTTTCCTGCTGTGAGGACAACTTTGACGTATGGGTCTAAAATATAGAAATACACCGATTAAGAAACGAGAGTTACCTAATGATTTACCTAAATACTCACTTTGCATACAAAAGAACAGTAACACACACTCCTTAAACAGTCACATGTGTGTATGCCTATACATTAGCCTTTGTTCTGTACAAGAGCAAGACAACATGTGCGGAAATCTGTTAAATTTGTTTTTGAAATACTTGCTTCATTTAGGTGACATGCATTCTGCTTCAAACTGCTCGAGCGGTATAATATTACATGTATATCGGTCGAGCAGCTAGATGTAGAATATAATTATTCCCATCTAGGCAAAGAAAAATCAACAGTGTTGTCAACAAATGTGTTAATCAACCTTCATATAACGATAGCTAATACATGTTAACGACGGCATAGAAATTCACTCAAACCATACTGATTGATGCATTCTTTTTATGCCCCCCTATCGATAGATGGGGAGGCATATAGTGATTCACCTGTCCGTCCGTTCGTCCGTTCGTCCGTCCGTCCGTCCTGGTTAACCCAAATTGACAGTTTCTTCTAGCATTATTATGGCTTGTTACAAAGCTTCCATACTTGCATGGTTGTTGTATTTGAACACTCTCTACACACCTATATCACCTAACCTCATTTTGACCGTCACATTGACTTAATTTTGGACTTAGACTTATTAAGCGTCTAATTCTTGGTTAAATCAAATTGACAGTTTCGTTTTACATCATGTCCATCATGGCGTGGCTTAAAACTTGGTATAATAGTTTACCATCATAAGCCCCTTACATTATCAAAGCCATGTAACACTATCCAACATTATTACAGAATTATGGCCCCTGTCTTGTATTCCAAAGAAAACATTTTTGCAGGAAAGAATGTCAGATGACATTATAAAAGCTAACATTAATGGTTTGTAATAGTACAGCATAGGCTGGCCATTTTAATAAAAAATCCATTTTATACGAATACTTATTTGGACGGGTGCATCTTCTCAATATTTTTCTAATACCGTGGTCGATAACACATTATCCTGACATTCTGCCAACCATTCTATGAATTACTCTTTTACGTCAAGAAGGCCTATATTCATATGATAAAAATACGCAGCATTTTGCTGGTCATTATTTCTGTAAACCAATTCCGAGACTAGACATATCTGCGTGGGAGAGTTAGTTGCATTGCTCATGGTTACACGTAGCCACTCTCAATTACCCTTAATGTGACTGGTACATGTATCAATCTAGGTGAACAAGGAACACGCCTTTTTAGTGATGTTATGTCCCATACGATTGTACGCCAAAGCTTCATACTGTTTGATTATATTGCTTAGTCTGCACATTTTCCAGGAGAAAATCATCAGATATATGCGTTACATAATTGCCATAGTTTATAACAACTTCGCGTATGCCATTACCTAGAATGAATACGTCTAAAGTTACATGAATAATTGAGCTGTTTGCAGAACAGTATTAGTGATTGTGTATGAGTAATGTATCAGTCTAGCAATGGTCACATTGCATGCTGCGGTGCAAGCGATACAATACTGCTATCTACAATGTAGTACATACCCATAGTGATTTTCCCATCTTCAATATGGTGTAGGTTTTTTGCTTTCATCACAACCACTGTAAGACGTTCGGCACTGGATAGGTAACCGAGAGAAAATATCAGTTCTCCGTTCTGAAAAATATATTTTAAAGCAGCTATTATACGACAATATAGATTTAGCACTAACAAATATTTCGACATGCATGTCCTTATTGTATTTGGATTTCCCTGAATGGTCACATGGTTTGCGTTTTTCTAACTTTGCGCGTAAATAACGTAATAGGGGCGCAATGGCATATTTTCTTGTCTCGAAAAGAAAAGTTCGCATATGTCACATTATAAGTGAGCCCTAGTGTTATTACTTAACAACATGTAAGAAGCATACTTGATTGATCACATAATTGATCGATTTTCGAAACGTAGCACATATACGAGTCTTGTTTTCTGCTTTCTCGGAACAACATTACATTTTTCAAGTACTTTAATATAATACAACAGTCATATGACTTCTCAAAATGGTTTTAGATTACATGCGAATATTAACATTGTGTGGATGAAACTATAGTTGCCACTAATTGCACACACCAAACACGAAAAGCACAAATGGACAATTTTGTTAATCTTTACAAATACGCCGCTACCATTAGATTTGAATATTACCAGGATGTTTGTCGGCATCTGACAAACATTTCCTTCGAAATTTAATATTATTATTCATTTATTTCCATTTGTTAACTGATACGTAACATTATTTTAATACTGCGTTTACTCTTACCATTTTAGAAGACAATTTCTGTTCTCGTTTTGTGATTGGTTTCCAGAAAGTTTGTCTATGACTGAAATCAATGTTTTCAAACGGAAGTTTCACTTGTCCAATGCACTCATGTCGCGAAAACTGATCATAATCGAATATAAGCAACTCTAGTGTCATTGTCGGAACAATATCCGGGTCAAGTTCGAATATAAACTCTTCATCGAACACTGGATTGGCAGTTTTTCTGTGTATTTTACTTTTTAACTGATTTCTGCGGTCCGGAAGCACACACACTTTACAATACGGATCGGATGTCCCACTGAAGTCTCGTACCGCGACATTCTCAGCCTCTACGAGATAAACTGTGAGTAAGCTTGTTTCCGAGTTGAAATCTATACTAAAGTTGATGCTCCCTAACGGATCTTCTTCAATACTACACACTGATTGTTGTCGCTTTAGAAACTGAAAAAATGCAAAAAAGACAATGTATACAAATGCTCATGTTTTTCAGGGTAGTTGGTAATGGGAAATGCGTTACAATAATGAGAACCAGTTCTCTATTAAAATCTTGATAATCAAGAACACTAAATTCATTGACTTCCGTGGGCATTTTACAAAAGTTCATTTTAGAAAACAAAGATCATATTAAGTCGGACAGGAATTGCAGCACTCAACTTAACCAGCCGAGCAAAGAAAACATACAATGCACAATGCCCAGCACACAATCGAACGAGAAAATGATCCACCCAAGTTCTAGCTGAATGACCTAGATGTAACAAAAAAAGGCTAAACTACCGAACTTTAGCTGTCTGTTGTCCTAAAAAGGGAAAGAATACCTGTATTTAAAAACTGAATGCAATGGAACTGTTTACCGAAGGGCGTATAGTATTACGTAGAATCATGGGTTGTATTCTAAAAGTCGTGTATAAGATGTATTTCTCTGAGGCGGATCGATAAAAAATAATTACTTTGCCTTAATCCGTCAATATTTCAAAATAATTAAAGTAGTCTATTACATGTAGCGGAACTTTACTGTAATTCGTAAAACAAGACATTCAAATATCAAAGGTTATCATTAAACTTGAGCATTGAACTAAAATCTCGCCTTCGTAGTTCACGTACAAGCTGTATTGAAGTATTTTAATAGAAACAGAACATCTGTTATATTGTAGAAGAACGGGAAATATTTTGATGTTTTTCCAGCCTGGTTTTGAAACGTTTGATAGCTTGATAAGAATCTTCACGGAACTTAGCGTGTTTATATAGTAACTTGTGTGTCAGCAGTTTTGAGGTGATAGGTGACCTTATACACCAGTTCACCAAAGTACCATGTCTTAGTAAAGACAGAAACGCCACCATAATCTTGTATGACTCAGTCCAAATATACATTTATAGCTCCTCCTAATATGATATTTTTATGTACAGTATTAGGATATACGGGGGACAATAACATAATACAATTCTAGATGCAGTATAGGAGGATTAGATTCCAGTTTTGACATCTATGGTAATCGAGTATCTGCCTTGTGTATGTTCCGCATGGAAAAAAACAGAGAAAAACACGAGAACATATTTATATAGCAATACATGCCAACCGTATGGAGGTCCCAGTGCGACGCTGGAGTTAAACACACTAGTAATTACAGACATCGCTGAATCTAACCAATCTACTTAAAGTGATGTATACATATCCCATTACTGCCTGGCTTTGTACTTTCTCACACACTGACAATTAGATATGTTACATTGTACTCTAGGGACGTAAATAAGCTTTCATGTATATGGAAAGCATTCCATATTCCATATAATATTTGCAGTGAGCGTGGAGATATTGGTCGACATAATGTGTTATGATAAGCTATTTCATTCTCTCAGAGCAGACCAGGCCCCGATCTCCCGTAGCATCGCAAGTAGAAATTTCAACTCAAATTGAGATTTTTCTTAAATCAGAGTCTGAATTTTAGATGAATCTGAAGTTCGAGCTCTTGAAATTTTACTGTAATACACTCAGTATGATGTTTCTGTGTTATGATATCAATGTTGCCCCCAACCTCTCATGGAAATTACCTTAAAGATAAACAACAATATTTGAGATTTAGCTCAAGTTGAGATGCTTCGGGACATCGGGTCCTGAACAACAGGTAAATGTATCATTGATAAAGAGTAAAACAAATAAAGATTATAAAATCAATATTGTTTTAGATAATATAAATTTCACAAAAAATAAAAAAGTGTTTACACTTTATCAATGATACCTGTGATTAGAACATTTATAGAACAGGACAGACTAATTTTATATTTCTCAAGTCACTTTAAAACAATAATAGTCTCCTGTTATCTTATGGAAGTTAGCCTGTTCGGTTTTAAATCAAATACTGATCACTTTCATTTGTTATAAAATACTATAAGATAAATGACATTTGTGAGGTGTATCAAGTCTCATCGAATTCGTTGCTGCTAGAGCATATACATTAAAACGTTAAGGGCGATTAAGCACGATTTCGAACAAGAATGGACATCTAAAATGCATTTAATCATCATTTTTATTTGCAAACAAAGAGAAGTGTTATCGTCAGCCACTATACACAAGCTCAAAAGATATTAATTTACCCTGCGATCGTAAAGTTTTGAATCTATCTTTCTAAAATCGATGGCTTCCTGCATGGAGGCACGACGTTGGCGGTTTCCTTGTGGCATAGGTGAGGGGAGACCATCTGAACTGATGACTGGAGATGATTGAAAACTGTACGTAAACTCCCGAAGTCCTCCGAGTGATGCGGGAGTTGTAGTGCCAGAACTCACTTCTGAAAATATAGAAATAATGTTTAGTTTTATACTACTCCTACGTCGAAGGTAAAACAAGTTCTTTACCATTATATCAACCACACTCGAAACCACTGATGGTATCCTGCGCGTCGGACAATGGAAACAAAGTTACCGATGTTCTTGTCATTGAAAAACAATAGTTCGTGTAATTCAAAAGTCAAATCGAAAATACATCAGTGGATTGAAGTTGAATTCACATAGTTACGACAAGCAAATTCGTCTACAACGGTTATATATAATGTTGTATGATTTTAAGTATCACAAATGAACGACACAAACTTTA
Source organism: Spisula solida (assembly GCA_947247005.1). Taxonomy (NCBI): domain Eukaryota; kingdom Metazoa; phylum Mollusca; class Bivalvia; order Venerida; family Mactridae; genus Spisula; species Spisula solida. The sequence continues at coordinate 40,686,584 of OX365959.1, read as the reverse complement.
CTATCATATTCGTATGATTCTAACAAGTGCATACGATTGATTTGGTGATTACAGGTGTGCCTGACCACCACGTCGATTCGGATAACTATCAGTGTACATTTGTATATCCATGTCCTAATAACAATCGATCTATCAGTGGACACTCTCGTCGTTGTAATTATATCTTTATTTTTCTGTGTGCATTATTTCCGTTTAGTAATTATCCGAGAATAGGTCCGTAGTATTTGATTTCATTATTCCCAATAATAAAACCTTTTGTTATACGAGTAATGCAAGTATAAACAAAGACAAAAACATAAAAGACAACGACCTGTAATTAGAAAATGAGGTTGTATCTATTAATAGGTTGTCCATATTTTGTACATTAGTATCACTACATGTATTCATTGTCCTTTTAACATAGTTGCAAAACGATAATATTAAGTCAGATGGACGTTTTATATATGAAAATATCGAACAACGTATCTAAATGCTCATGATTTTTTCTCTTCAGATATTAAACCATGTATATCTTCCCGATACAAAACGGAATAATCTTACTAAAAAGCCAATCAGATCCAATAGAAAAGCGCTTGTGATAAAAAGAATACGTCAGGATTCGAATTTACAGACTCTGTATTATTCCAGGTTCATGTATTGAGTTCACTGGTGTTATGCTTACAAATACAAGACACTAAAACGGACTAGACATAATAAACCACATTACAGCAAGAAATGAGAGAGAACGAGAGACTAACAAGTCACATTAAGAGAAATGAGCTGCCGTGATCTAACTTAATTAAATTCCCTTCAACAATGGCCTATAAAACCATTACTTTGAACTTCTAGCTGTTCGCATGATACATGTACCTCACATCAAGGCGACGTGATTTAATTAGTATCATACAAATCAAGATGAATGGAATAATCTGTTAATTGATGGCAACGATACTGTCAGGAGTTAAGTCCTTAAAAGTCTTACATATGTACTAAAATTTATATTAATCATTCGCGAACATTCGTATATTGGTTTCAATGGAAACTTTCTTTGACAATTATAATAGTTAAGAAATAAAAATCTGTTCGCGTATTTTGTCGGTGAATAAAACATGGGCAGGAGTTTGGATGCGGAAAAATTAAATCACGAGTGCGTAGCAAGAACAGAGTTTTTATTTCGATTCTAAATACGATAATATCCCTCACTATTTTACTGCGCGCATTCCATTTTCACCCATTAGACATTGAACATAATTCCACGCTGAAATTGAGTGGCTTATTAGCTGGTACAATTACCTCCCTCGTTAATGAAAACGACCTTCGTAATTTTCTGAAGGAAATAACACATTTTAAACATTGAAAAAAATTTAATAACACGAGTATAGTGTATCTATTTCATGAAATGAAAAATATTAATGAATTGATTATCAGAAGTTTTTATGAATCTTTATTTCGAGAGTATAATGGAGTTTCTAAAAATAGATGCGTCATAGCTGTAACACTGGATTCTCGTGCAACTTGCCTTGCCATCGCGACTCGTAGAAGTTTTTACTATAAAGTTTACGTTCAGTCATTCATAAATATGTCACGTGATATGGGGCGTAAATAGTAACAGCCAATTTGATACCATGTTTTATTGCGGTAATAATACATGCCCTGGTTTTCTCTAAGTATATATGGATTAATCCGCGGTTAGAATGAATGATAAAACGTACAGTATATCGGCAATAGGAAAACAGTGTTTAGACATTTCAAGATCATATCTTTACTGACGAATTGGCATGGCTTCCCTGTCCGAATTTTCAATTATATTTTACAATTTAAAACTAACACCACTTTTGGACTTTCGGCTTTTGACAACAGAAACTTCGTCTTTCAGCGGTTCAGGTTAATTTATTTACTTTGTGAAATTTATGTTTCCTGTGCTCGGCTATTTCAGTTTAGTGCTTTCTTCCCCGTCCTATTTTTATCTGTTATATTGTTTCTGCAAGACTCGTAATTATACGGATACCTTACAGTAATACCCAAAAGTGTTTTCGAAAGACATATACATGTACATTTATTTTATATCCTTCAAGCAAAACTACATAAAGGTCGTCGGAATCTCTCAGGTTTCGTTCCATAACTATGTTTGTTAATATTTTTTCTAAATATTTTTACAATTATTTATACCACCCGACACTGCCATTCAACTTTCTTGGTTGATGCTTGATTATTGATGCTTCATTGTATATTCAATGACCATAATTTGAGGAATCTAATTTATAAATACAATATACGGAAAGTCGATACAATTTGCCTAATATAAATAAGCACTTCTGTTTGTTTTTCCTCCATCGGGACGTATAACAATTACTTTGGGAAAATAGATATGGAGATACCGAGTTCAAGGGCGGTTCAAACCAATCTTTGATTGATGGCATTTCAATCACCGACAGAAGCTTAACTATTTCCCGTTGTATATTTTTTATTATAATCAATGAATGATAGGCTCCATTGTAGTAAGCTCTACTCTCCAAATATATAGTCCGCTGTTTGACAGCAGTAAACATCAGATCAAATATGTACTGATATTTCATCAAACCTGGAAATAAATTGCTACCACATACACGTATACTCCTATTGTGTATTGGAATAAGTTTATACCCAACATATAGCGCAGTCAAGGTCAGATAAAAGAAAACTTCCGTTCCCCTAACATACATGTATAATTATGCAGGTACAATGTTCAGTAGACGTGGTTTCAAGTACCGTTGCAAAATCGCCCGCACATATTATAGTTAGATTTTGTTAACCATATCAAGCGATTACTGGTGTTCACATTGATGGTGATCTGCATGACATTAGCAAATGTAAATAGTTGGCGTTTAAATGACATTGTTAGAACTAGATCTTTGTAGTATTTTATTGGCGATGTCGGTCGCGGAAATAACCACAGACCATTAATCACGTATTCGGAAGGGCTGTGTAGATAACATAGTTCACAGACCAAATTGGTTTGTGCTTAATCATGAATATGAATGTAGCATCGTCGGTGATCGCACGATAATCGAAACTTCTATAAACCATAATAGACTTCTATAAAATCTATGACTTTTGAGTGCCTCGAGTCTAATTGTGTGAGGTATTTTAAACAATATATTATTAAATACAGCTTTATTTGTATGTTTTTACGGGACCTAGTATGTTGCAATTGTTATTTTCGTTTATTTTTTTATCTAATCGAACTACGGTAGTCAGCACTCGAATCATTATCTATGACCAAGCTTGCAAAATTAATTGATTATATTTAAAATTTTTAAATTAAAATGGCTAGACTGTATAAACGAGTGCAATGCTATGCTCTTCTGGTAATTCTGAACATTTTATGCATATATCCTCAGGCATCTAAGCACAAAACTTAATTTACAGGGTTTTAAAAAACTTTTTAAAGTGTTTAAATTAGAGGAAAATATGACTTAACTACTTAAGCAAAACATGCATTCAACAAAAACACAAAAAAAAAATTGGTATGGTCTATTTTAGCATCATATCACGTGACCTCTATAATCTAAGTTCAAGAGCACTTTCTCGTATTATCGTCTTTTTCGTATTGTGCCTCGACTGGTACTCTTACAAACTTGATATTGGGCACAATTTGTAGAATTGTCCTTCAGCCACACGTGTAAATTATCATTTGTGGTTGAAAACCAGTCAAAAAAAAGTTTGAGCAAGAATAATATGAGTTGTTTCCCTTTTTTGAAATCTACGCCATTTTTGTTGTTTTTTCGAAAAATTTCGTTTTTTGCCCAAATCGGATGCATCTTTCTGTGGAAATATACTAATATCTGTTAAAACTATCAAAATAACCCAAAATCATAACTCAGAAATTAAGTTTTGATGCTTGCCGAAAATACGAGAAAGCACGACGATACGAGAATCAGGGATACTGGCTGTGTTCTCACTATTCTGTTATAGTTTTCATTCCGCTATTGTCAGAGAAGAAACATACGTATGTGTCATCAATGACAGCGTTTCGTTCTATGACTAGACTACACACGTAACAAAGTATTCCGAATGTTGTATTAATGGAACAATTGTATTTGACATCAGAGTATGTACATCCCGCACTGTGCTTAACTTCCTCATTGATAGTTCGTGTACACTCTGTATGTTCCCGGTGGATATATTAACTTTTTGCTACTTATTAACGAGATGGTATGTTGTTTCCAGCCCAGTGACAATCGTCGCATCCAAATTGCAATTGATGTATCCATTTAGTCTGATTGGGGACTCTAGACACGGATAATGATAGAATAATGATAGCTATATGTCTACCTGTTCTGGATAATATGTCGACTGGAATGCTAGAACATCATTACATCAAGTGTAATAATACAGGGTAGACTTAAACGTAAGGCATTATATATTCTTTCAAGTATATTAGTCTGTACAATATTAATGTAGAGTTACAATGTCACAATGATCCAGGAATACTACATGACCTTCTGAAGAAAGAGGATGCATATACCGGACAGGGAAAATCATTTACCAGACACCAGCAAAGCGCACAAACGCATATCAAGACAGACATACACTTCAGTTGTACATGTATAAAGGACGTTTCAGCGATTAGTTTATGCGCATTTTTCCTTCGCATATGCTTTACATGGGAATTGAGGCCGCATTTGGCATAGGTGGTCAAAATAATTGGTTCATGATGGCGCATGTGGTCTAAATATTTGGCTAATGATGGAAAACGTTGGTTGAAATCGGAACCTTATTGTTGACTATACAACTCTCTGCTAGTATAGCAAGTGAAACAATAGTTGTTCATAATTAAGATCAAGTAAAGTTGGCGGTTCCATGTCGTCAATGGATTAGGTCTGGCGATGCAAAATGTGTCGAAGTGGATAAATGCCAACAGTATACGGAAATCAATTGACTCTTTGATATTTTAACAAATTACTTGATACGACTTGGGAACTTCCGATGGTATCACCGGTTATCTAGTTTCCATAGTATTAACATTACAAACACGACATAATATGTCCAAACTATTCCGGCTGTTACTTAAGTTTTATAACGTTTTCTTTATTTTCTCATATTTAAGTATTTTTAAATACATTTACATTTATACATTTGTACACAAAAATGTACTTACATGTAAAGTTTTTTTAAAGATTTTCATTATGCGTTTTAGGACTTTTTGACAGCTGTTTAGTTTAATTTATCGTTCAGTTGTGTGTAGGTCATGTGCCGATTGCATGTTATTTGTTTTTTTTTCTGTTTTTGGCTGTTTCCGTTGAATGCTGCCTTTACTGGCCGATTTTTAATTATCGTTTTGCATTCGTGGGTTTCCATGACAGTCCAATGAGATTTCGCGATGTATGTTGACCATATAACGCCATAATTGTACATCGTACTTGCATTGAACTGACTCATAGAAAAAATTACCCCTTTAAATATGGAATGCAATTAATCTTCTTTGGTTGGTTTTAAACAGCCACAGCAACACAATTTAATCCTTTACATTATTCATTACCACTTGTCTATAAAAAAGTGTGCATTAAGGACAAGCCGACTGTTTCAAACATTTTGAATACTGCTCGTTATATTAATCAACAAACAAATGGAGTGGTGTTATCAATATTAATATCTGCTTAGTAATGATTTTAATTAAATTGTTAAAAGCATTGATTAATTTAATGTGTCATTTAATAATATATTAATGGCTGTTATTGGAAGTGTCAACGTGGTTTAGAATAAATACCATCCTTTAACCGGAAAATAAAAATGCTATTTTACAAAGGGTGCGTCGTACGCGTTGCTCGTGACACCTCCTATATTAACAAAAACAAACACATCTACAGAATTTAGTAAAATAATAGGTTTCATTTTAAGTGAAATATAAACAATCAGTGAATGCATTTTGAATGTAATAAATTCTCGATTTGAAAGTACACGTGTACTACATTGGTGAAATTATGTTTTTATTTTTTGCAATATATTTTTCCCTGTCATGTCGGCCAATGACCAATCGAAGGAAGAGCCACTTGTGTGATACATGTAAAAGAAATCCGGTGCGCTAATCTATCTTTTTTTCGAATAGCTAGACTCCTTGGAGAAAGGTTCCCTGTGGAAGGTTAAGTTATTGCTGGTTGACATACAGTCCAAAAAGCAGGTTAGGTTAATCTGTCGCCGTTTATATATAATTCGAATATAAAATGACACCTTTAAAACCTCTATGGAAAACCAAATGTCTAAAAGTGCTTCTAAGAATAAAGATTGGCACATCTGTGACACAGAAACGTTTGACAATTGTGACATATCGAACGATACAATTCACTTGTATCATGAAGAAAGTCTCAAGATACCATTTGTCTTATATTATATTGTATTTATGACAGACACGATGAAGTCAGAAGTCACTAGTTCCTTCAGAAGCTGATCAAGCTTAATATCAAGCATCTCCTGTGGCGGGTTTATGTCAAATACTAGAATAATAGTACATTCCGTACATACACGTGTTTCAATTTTAAGGTAAACCCCTTAATATATATTTCGTAGGATATTGGTAAAATGCAATTTCCGATGTAAGTCGTTGATATATATGGAAGGGAACCACAACAACAAACATTTTACCCCAGGAAATTTAATAATTAATAGTACATGAATGTGGAATGAATCGTTGTTATGTAACCCAATAGATAACGTTATTGTAACCTTGAATATTTAAAAAAGAGCATTACTCCAAGCGACTGATAGTCTTATTGAGTTTGTACATTATTCACCATCGATTGTTGGCCAACATCTTAATGTCTGGATTATTAACCACTGTCTAGGGGTACATATTATTTAATAAGATCGATATGTGATCGACTACAGGACGTTTTAATGAGCTTAGACACGACAGTAGTATACTGTTAGCACGGGGACGCTGTCTTCTTGCAGCTCTGCATCATGAGCCTAACGTTAACGACGTGTTGTAGTATTATCCCCCAGAAACCAAGGTTATCCCTGTAAACAATGTATAGGGTAATATATAAGAGTTAGCATGGTTGTTGAACAACGAACGACTGCGAAGTATGGTAATTACACAAGCGCCATTTTGTTGTGATTATACGTAGTACATTGAATGATTGTAGACATTACGGTCGCCACGTCAGTGAACTTACCCATAGCCATGCGATTGTGGTCGATCGTTATTGTCTTACACAAGAGTGATACTGTGGCCTTATTTCGCTGAACAGAGGATCGGTAGACTTTGAATAAAACACGTTGAGATTCGAACCAAGATCCTCCGGATTGGTAGTTGAGAGTGTTAACTGCTCGAAAACACAATGAATGTGCCTATTTCGGTACACGCTTCAATTCCAAGATTGCATGTTGTTTATTCGAGCACCACAAGGTTATTTATTTAAGTTACTGGTTAGCTTGGCAGAATCAATCTTGGAAATGCAAAAGTTATAAAATCGATGACATAAATATCTAAAGACGACGTTTTGCTGAAAGTGTGATCGAAGTGCACATTAGATAAATGTAATTTATCTACGAGTAGATTTAGACATTTAAGCGTATTGCACGCATATTGATGCTCACAATACATTAGCGTATATTGACAACAGAAACCTAATGTGACAGAAAAAATTGTTTATTTGGAATTAAATGTCTAGGCATGAGTCATTCGTGCCGTGTTTCTTATGTGCTTACTTAATTACTAAATGCGCATATCAGCATTAGTCACACGTTTCTCGCTTCTTCTTATTTTGGTAACCAAGGTAACGATGCACATTATCTAAATAAATATGATACATTCTACACTGTAATCGATTGTTCGCACACGACGTCATGCCTGTTCTTTTTTTACCATATTAAAGGCACTGACCAACAATTTCGAAAATCAAGATACATTTATAATATACGTTATTTATTATATTTTGAAATAATAATTATTAATACATAACTGGCTGATACAACAAATGCAAAGGGCAGATACAGGCAAATGTGTGTCGCATCTGGATTAATTTAATACCAGTAGTCACAGGAAGCCGCATTTTGGGACCCTTAAATGTGAATATAAATTTAACTTAACATTTAATTCGACGCAGCCACTCGTTCCATTTTATTTGCTTATATAATTTAAGAATTGAAAAAACAGAAACTTTCCATATGCTTCAAATACTAAATCACCAAATGTAGCCACGTATGGACTGCCGAGTTCCATATTTCATACCGATTTTACATTTTGATATCATTTAGTTTTACATTATGATTAATGATAAGGCAAAACAAATAATTATCTGTAAAGAGAGAATAACTGACCAAATGTGACCGAGCCGTGTTCATACTAATTGTACATTTACTTTGTATTCAGATTTTAATTATAATACTGTATATTCATAGCATTCTTACTAAAATGGCAATCAGTTTATCGAGTGGTTTGTGAAACATACGGTAACGTATGTTTTAAACACTAGTAGTGGCAATGTGGCGTCCGGCGTTTAGCTCAATATGGTCATGACTCAGTTCGTTCTTACCCTGAATCATATTTTTTGCATAAGGATCACTCGAGTTCTTTAACTAGCTATAACTTACAAAACAGTAATGGCATATACACGCGTTTATGTGAAGTACACTGGTAATTAGTTGTAACATTTAATTGAGAAGTGATAGCAAAAACAAGTAAATACGAGTATGGATACAGTAACTAAAGGCATACAGTAAAATGTGCGTATATCAAAGCGCTGTCTCTTGGTTTGCGTTGACAAGTTATTGTTACGGAGGCTTCAATGAGGATCTCAACAAATAGTTTTGCGTGACACACGCAACGTTGCTTTAAGAACAATCATACATTTATAAACAAAAGCGTGTATATGTGATTAAGGGAACTGCTGAAGGACATGTTTTCCGAAATATATCCAGGCATAATGTTTGTATAACAAATGTTGACACGATACATTTGTAGTTTATTGACACGTCGTATCAACTACAAAGGCGTACGGAACATAAAAATGGCAACATAACTTATATTACGTCCATTTCTTTTTATAGATTTAATTACAGCATACAATATTGTAGACGGTTAAATTAAACATACCGCCCGCATTGTAAAATTGTACTGCTGCATTCGATGAATAAGAGTTAATTGTAAAAGTATACAACAATACAATACAATATGTTTATTTCGGCATTATACAAAATTTAATACAGTTTTTAACCACAAAAACATGTAATTTAGACAGGTAAGAGTAAGACAACGATTTGGTTAACAGAGGCTTGGTGAAAGAGTGAGAATACAACATGGTGGCAAAGTCATATAAAAGTCATATAAAAAGTATACATTACTATTGCATACATATTTCATGCTGTAGAAACCAGGTGAAATTCATCTAAGTATAACAAAAAATTATGATACTGTTAACGCATTAATAATAAAAATCGTAGATTTTACAACAGTACTTGTAAGAGAAACATATCGATACTAAGACTTGAGGCTGAATTATCGAGGGTATTTCATATTTGAGGCTGTCCCGTAACAGATATTAAAGATTTTACAATATTGAGTGTTTTTATTTCAAGTTATTTCATACAAGTGTGAACCATTGTATTATTGTTAGTTTGAAACGGCGCATTGATTACTAGTACTTTCTTACTTAGCAACAAATCCATAGTGAAATATTTCGTGCACACTAGACTGAATTTACAAAAAATATATGAATCCGCGCATGTGCAATATGCCTTATTTTATCCGCGGATCTTAAATATCGAAGCCTGATATTGTCATTTGTCACACTGTTATCTGTAATGACTCAATAACTGTAAGTATTCTCTATTAGATAATTCAATATATAGGATCTGTTCACTGATGTCTTACAAATACATATCAGGCATTATGCGGAATATCAATGGCTTCATTTAATATTGTTCCATAGATCAGATCTTGCCATTATCCTATTACCCAGAATCCTGTGTTAGACATTTTGTTCACAGTTTATTCACCCAGTGCTGTAAGTAATTACCCGGGAAAGGAAGCAAAAATAATGAGCTAACGTGCTTATCCAGAGGAAGCTTAAAACATTGTACTATCGATGCCAATGCAGAATGCTACGAAATCCTGCTAATGTTAGCAACACAAGGCAAACTCTCACCGCCTAACCAACGGGAACTCATCATTATCGACACCTCATGCTGAGAGAAGAGATGGTACGAGAGAAAAGATGCCAATTTCCTCAATTGTAAATGCTAAGTTCCAGGCAATAGATATAGTCCGTATTTGTGGTATGACAATTGTAGTATCGACGCCAGTGAAGAGTGTTACGGACTCATACTAAAACACAATGCTTATGTGACCGACGGTCTGACGCGAGCTCTCTCAGCCTGGTTCTACTACTTATGTAAAACACTCTAGATATCTCATTCATGATGATATTCACCGTCACGAGGGTATGAGAGAAGAGAAGTCAGTTTCCTCAATTGTCCATGCTGATTTCCAGGCAATAGATACTTCGTCTAGGTGGTACGACGCAGTCACGGAACAAACACCGGGACTCGATATTCCAACATAGGCGTTTATATGTATGTTTGTGTTTTATATATGCAAATGTATCTCGATGATGATGTATAAAGTACCGTTGCCACACATTCACTCACTCCAATACACATTCCAAGCTATTTTCGTCTCAAGCAAAGTGACCTACAAGCTTATTGCATTACAAGTAAATAACGCATTATTCAGCCGGGAACGTCTCATAATTATATTATTATCAAGTACTATACTTGATGAAATGTCATTCAGGGCCTGTAGCAGGGTCGCCATAAAATCCGTGATGTATGTTTACAGCGATTGGGGTATACGACCCCGGAGCAAGTCACAATAAGTAGTGATATTCATATATGGACAATTATCTGTAATTAACTGTCTAGTTCAAGAGAAAACCTCAGCAATATTTAACACATAAATTGTCTACAGCAATAAAATGGTCATCAGGTTTCTTCCCGATAACAAGATTTATACGGTAATAATGGACAAGAGGCCAATGGGATAGTATCCAATGTCATTATAGCAAATATAGCATGAACATCCAAGTAACTTTAGACAGGCTAAAACATTCTGTGTGAATCTTACAGAAGAAAGTTGATATATTGCAACCTTGTAAAATATTTAAATGTGTTGTTGCTGAATATTTACTTGGTATAGTTGACCTCAACCCTAACCGATAAAGGAAATATCTTTAATACATTTTTCCTCTGGGTATGGAAGAGGGGAGAGAAGCGTTTATAACATTCTAGTGTTCATTTCTACTTTGGTAAGACGTGGCTATTGAAAACATTCTCGACCCCCAGAACTCTAAGTGATTGATCTACCACTAACATGTCAAGACGGTATAAATACAAATGCGATGCTCTCACATTCATCAGTTTTTTTTATATCTGACCTACTAGAGAATTAGAATCCACCTAAATGAGGGACATACATACACCACAAAATACATTCATTAGAATAAACATACTTCATTAAGTGAGAATAATGTTCGCAAGTTCTTCTCGAGTTGTCTAGTTTGATTTCTCACAGGAATGTAATAGTTCAGTACCATCATACATTCGTCCAAGCACTCCTTACAGTAATGGATGTGACACGTCAATTACAGGATCGTGGTTATCATATAATCACCACCAGGGGAGTCGTAGATGTATTCACAAGCGATTAACTTATGTACATAATGAGTAGAGATGAATTGCATGATTAATAATTAAAAGGGCAATCACACCATTAATAAGGAATGTTGAGAGACATTTCCCCAAGACGATAGTTGACAAGTACATGTATACGACAGGTTGCTTAACAGAAGCTGTGTTCAAATGATTATAAGAATATAAATAAAATTAATCAAAGATGACTATCTCATAGACACGTATCAAAAGTAAACAATCCTTTTCGACTGACGAGACCCATTTTAACTGAACATTTTAACCGGTTGTCAATCGTTCAAGTCCAGTTTCCATGATAACTGCATGTACCAAGCGGCCCACAAACAATACCGCAACAGACTGACCTACTGGAATTTTAACGTTCGACGTCCTTTTATTCCTGAACCACTCGACTATGAGGGCGATGAATAACCCTTCATTCAAATGTCAGCATTTCAGACCTGTTTAGTCTCGAGTATAATGAACACAAGCATTCATATGGTGTTCTATGTTGACAAAGCTAGTACCACAATTTAGTTCATAGTATGCAATGTAAGGACGATTAGGAAAACAAACCCATGTACCAGATACTAAACATCTGGGTACTGTTTTATCAAAGCATTTACGCTAGCGTAACTCTAAGTTTTCCGTAAATATTGCGTACGTCGATAATATTTGCGCAAATGCGTTTTACTAAGATATTTTTTCTCATGTTCTGTCGTAAGTATTGGCGTAATTCTTCGCAAGGTCGGAGTAAGCGTTGTATTATCAAATATGAACGTAGTGAGGAGTTTTTGCCACGCACTGTTGATTTTCGACCGTCACTTGTTGTTATAGATCGTGATTAGTAATATAAACATGCTTTATCATCAAAACTTATCGAACTTTTATGTATATTTATTTACTCTGGTTCCCGTTATATTGGTAATATTGTGGCCCGGTCTACGTTCAATATTCAATATTTTTACGTAACTGTATGCAACAACTTGTGATCGATTAGTAAAACACACTTAAGGAGTGGCGTAAGTGACAAATACAGTGCCCACCAAAAATTAGTATACAGTAAATAGTTGTTGCAAAATTAAACTTGGTTAAATTATTCAATATCTGTTTATCAGATGGTCACAATTTTACTAGTTTCTGAAACTACAGTTACTAAATGAGTCAAAATAGAGATAGAAATAAAGATGAAGATGTTCGGAACTGAAATAACCATGTGATCAAAAAGGCTGAATTTCCATCTTTTTGTGACAAAGTTACCATTCAAGAGGGACAAAGAAACTTTTGAGTTTGCACCTAGGGTACCAATAGTTGATGTATGGCCTTTCCATTTAATAAACAAAAGTATTCATTTTCTTCAAATAAATTGTTGCTTCACTGTTCTGCAAATAGTATTATTACAGGCAAGTAAGTGGGCAAATAGCATCTGTATACTTATTTTTGGTGGGCAGTGTATATGCGCAAACTTACGCGACATTTACGCAATGTTGGTAAAACAGCATGATGGTATTAATCGCGACGAGGGTATGAAGCCAACATTCTATTTTTTATGCCGAGCAACAAGCATTAAGAATGACAGTGACCATCAAGTTACTATCCATCAAAGAAATACTGCATCACGCAATCACAGACGAAAACACATTAAAATATTGCCAATTACCTTGAGTATTGTGCAGAATAAATGATAAAAAACATTATCGACCAATTGCAAGAAATAACTGGCTACCATAGAGTGATTGATGTGTTTACGATTGGTGAAACATCCATTCCCTAGCGCTTGCTTTTAAATCGTATTTTCTCTTAAAATGCCTGTCTTTATTCAGTAATGGTTAAAGTGATTTTCTGATGTTTTATATCATTTAGAAATTCACATTATTATTCAATATTGATACATGATGTGCACTATAGGCATATGGTTCTCTACGCTGAAATTAAAAGTAAAGTAGCATTGCAAAGAAATGGAACATTTTAAAATCATTTAATAATCAATTCAAATGTAAAGTTCTGCATTTATATTTACATCTATGAGAAACAATGGGAATTAATAAACATTGGCTGAAGTATGCACATCTATAACCATGCTATTTTGACTCGATTACTTATTTATTCATTTCAATTTGTTATTACATTGTATATGTTAATTAAAAGATGTTTTGATATTGGCACTATTATTTGTCCGAGGACGTACAGTCGCATTGGCCAGAGGTCGTAGAGCACCAGGTCCTATCATTGAATCGGGTTGTTATGAATTATTTTCTCCCGTTTCGCGGCAAATACGGTACTGCTGGTGTTCAATGGTATAAAGATATGTATAGTTCCATGAAAATGTGACGTGTATGCACATTCACTGGTGAAATTTTCTAGACATTTAATGCATTTATTATTTACATGTTTCAACAATGGCAGTCTATATGGTAGCGCTAACCAACAGGAAATATATCAACGCTAATACATTTAACTGACAGAATGTTGCAGTTCTTTAAGACACAATGACGTCACGGATGTAAAACCTTTCACCAGATTAAAAAGATTTATCACCGAGCCCTGCTGTGCACGCAAATTTTCTGAGAAATAGATATTCATACAGTTATTATATGACATTCATTTTGGTGGTATTATATTCAAATTCTCAATATCTTAGAGCAAACGTTTCCTTTAAAAGTTTCTCCATATATCGTAACACCAAAACATTCATTGCATTTCCTTTTCATCGACCTCAACCATCCATGCAGTTGCATAATAAACAGTTATAATTTAAATACGTATACTGTAAACGATTTTTAAGTCAAAGTTTCAAGACATCGGTTAAATCAGTGACAACAAGTAAGACACAATACATCTACAGTACAATAATTATATTCTATGAGGGGTGAACACAATGTTCTCGTATTTCTCTCAAAATACATCAATACGTGTTTGTTTTGGCACGCGAGAACACAATTATACATTTACGGCGTGTCACCACGCTTATGTATATCGCAGATACATTACTCATTACTTATGACACTATACGATACGTTTTATCAGATTATCTTCTTAATTATAAGCAACCAGATCTCCTTAATTGAAAATCAATGACCCCAATTACAAACAAATTAATCACGGTAGTCAGAATTAACAGAATGACACAGCAACACACGTGTACAATGGAGCTGTTGCTTTCATCCAACGTATTTCATTTTACAATATAATAATTTAACTGAGAATAAACAAAAATGATTTATTGTTATCTTATTATACGAAAGCTTTTTAATATTTAAATGAATAACTACTGCCCCAGACACTCGCAGTGTTAATGTCGTATGTCTACTAAAGACTTTAATACATGTATCAGAGGCTATCAATTAGCACTTTACGTTACCGTTAAAACAATGAAGTGTTGTTCTGTAATAGACATATAGTCTATGAGCAATTGAATAGATACGACATGTATTGCAGTGTATTGAACATTTATCAAAGCAACGTAATTATAAATCAAACAAGAGCAGAATTTACATCACAAATTCATTCGAAATCGGCGACAGATGACTTAGCGTGTGTTTCTGTATTTAACTATTAACGATTTCGCGCTTGTCCATCTACAAATAATAAACGGCTTTTCCAGTTCCAACAACTGTTGGGCAAGACCATAGAAAATACCACCCATACAATATAGAATAATATTGCTTTACAATATAACCGCGCGCTGGAATGTTGCCATAGAAAATACATTGACACACTCTAGTGATTGAGTTTCTGTTGTGACGACATTTGTTCTAAGTGCTTCTCGCGTCTCAGTAGACACATTGAACATGTCAATATCTCAACATTATATGTCACACAGACATACTATAGCCGTACTTTTATTGGTTGATGAACTAATTACCGTCGCGGCTTTCACCACAATACTCTCGCTATTACATCAGTCTGTCTTAACTCCAAGTCGACAATTCTTGTACAAGTAAATATCTAGAGGTAAGAAGCTACCGAAAGTCGAGAGCTGCCAACTATACTTTAGAAACTGGTTATTATTTAGGAAGGAAGTTATATACAGTAAAGCAGTAAGTTATATACAGTATTGCAGTAAACCCTCGGAATGAATTGATTCTTTAGTTGAATGTAAAGTGCCAATTCTTTGCCATTCCCAAATTTCAAATTGATAAAGTATATGGCCGCCTGTCACATGCATGTATATAAGAGCTTCAAAATAACCAAATAAAAGGGGCTTATGTATCAACTTCTAACAATAAACGATAAGGGTCGTGAGAAGCGAACCAACCATTTTCGTATGCTCTGTTGGATTGAATTCTGCGCACACTGCATGTATTGTAAGGTCAGTATACGTAAATAAGTTTAATTACAGATATCAACAGAATATGGACACATCCTATACAGGGTATTGATTGTACGTTGTGTTTATATAAGACTAGAAACGTTTATTTATATGATACAATACAACCCTACTCTATAATTTATAGCCAAGCATATTAACACATCTAACTATATTACATTTCTTCAAGAATTTCCTACCATAGATAGTGCTGCGTAGTTATAAAATTGATACAACAGTTTGACTTTCATCTTTCTGACAGCTGAAAATTGGACTTACAGCGGTTTAGTTTCATCAGTTGTGTATTGGACATTGTGACGTATGATTGTGATCTGTGTAATTTCTGTTTTCTGTTCTTGGCTGTTCAAGTGGAGTGAGCACTGCCTTTCCTGTCAATTTTTGCATTATCGTTTTGCATGACGGTGTTTCAATTAATAACAGTACACGATCGTCCAATGATGAGTAAATTATTTTAACGAGAACGAACAGACTAGCAGAACATATTGTAGCAATATTTGCAGGAACAGAAATTGCATCAATTCGTGTTGTGTTGTTCAAGTAATCGGTTAATATATTTTATATTCATTTTTCTGTATTCCCATCTATTAGAATATGGAGGTATCGGTAAAAACTAATGCGTAACATATCGACAATAAGATTTGGTGCCCATCCGATAACAAGTCGAGGTCCGCCAAATGACTGATGGACATTGTACGATCGTCGACCGACGCCAATCTGGTTCCCATGCCCATGCTACAGGAGGTATACGATGTCTATACATCGGTGATACACATCCTTTTGGTGGTGTGGGACCCATGTTATGCCTAATATCAATCGCATTTGCATCGACTGATGCAAGGTTGAATGTCATACAAGTTAGCATGTACGTACGTGCTACATTTACAAAAAAACATGACACATAGACCAATACAATCATTAGAATGCATCTAGTATTAGGAATATCTTGATCAATAATGGCCAATATACCATCACATCTCATTCAGACATATCGATAAACTTTGCAAGACCAATTAACTATCCGTCCGATTAGCCTTTGATGACATTTACCATTCTCCTATAAAGTTTGTCTCAATATGTATTAGTTGTACGAAGTCTAACATGTCTATTGGTGTTAGAAAATAGTATATTGATGTGTTGTAACGTGTTTGGGTGGATTAAGATATTACGGCTCACGAGAAATTTACAGGGCAATGTCTCTTCAAACACAGGAGTTAATACTATCAAAGGAGAAACATCTACATGTGAGATAAATTAAAGATTCATACGTTCTCGTTCTTGCATTGTCAAAGATCCAACTGGCTGGGATCAGGGCTGTTCTACAAGTAACTGACAATCACTCAGAATGTGAAACATAATATGCTCATAGCCAATATTGAAATATAGAATATTTTCCAATATTGAAATGACTCCAGCTTAACCGGGTGCTGTACATGTACGCTTTCCTTGTTGTATGACATAGTGAATACAATATTTCGCCATACACTGCTAGTACGCATAGTTTAACACACTATACAAAATGATTTGTATGCCTACCCATCCTACAGGTTTAGCTGTTATTGTCGATATCCTGAAGCTGAAAAACCCGTAGCATTGCCCTGCGCATCAAGCACATTCTTGGGAAGGGCCTGAGGTCATTGTCACTTTGTAAATACCATCGTTACGTATCGTTTCCCAAAACTGATGTGACGGTTTCCGGTAATTTCCAGGTATGGTTTGACATTTGTCCGTGGAAAGGATCGGCAAGTAGGGTAATATAATCATCCGTAATGATGATCCTCACAAATACTGACACACTCCCACACACGCTTATTTATGAACGAAAGAAACGACAAAGACAAGTGGCACAAACCAGATAGCCTAACTAGCTCATAGGCGCAACAACATTTGCACACGCGAAAAAAGTATCGTAATAATATAGTACACAGTACAACTTCTGTATAGCAACGCCCTTTGTATGATGCAAATATTGACCATTCGATAGAGAATGTTGCTCGAGAGATGTTGAATTCAAAGTCAGCTTAGAGAAAATTTTACTGTGTTGTTTTTGAGAGGATGTTGCTCTACAGACCGCTGGAGAGGTGTAAAAGTAGTTTTCCCAGTAAATTTATAATTCAGAAATTCTCGTCTAGTCAGTTCAGTAGGTCAATGATGTTTAACGACCCCAAAAAAACAATTGGACGGGGAAAATAAATGGGGTTACCCTTCTGGGGCCTGAAAAAATCAGAATAAAAAATATGTCAAACCAATATAAGGCGTGTCATATGCCAATATCATCGTCTGTGGCATTTAATATCATTTTAAAATTTGATGTTTATAAAATTAAAGTGTCTAGTAGACGGGTCACCAAACAGGAAGTAATATATAGATGGCTTAATTACACAGGCATCGAGAAAGTAGTTATTCCTTATAATCCAATGCGAAAAGAATTATTTATAAATCAGATTTTTATATTAAATATTTATTATTCGTAAGCAAAACGATCTCTAGGAGTAATTAAAGATCGCTGTTCATCATTATTTCGACTTTGAAATGAAGGTATACGGTGTCATATGGAAATGTCTTCGAGATACATATACTTTATACGACATGTGCATGAACCTATGCGAAGGACGGTCGGTTGTGGTCTGGTCCACCTCAAGGAATTGGAAGACAATCGTAGTCGGAAGAAACAGTAAAGTTATCCATTTACAAATATATGAAACCGTGCTAGTGCAGTAGGCTTTATTTTATCCGCGGATGTTTCATACCGGAGCCTGATAGTGGCATTTGTCACCCGGTTATCTGTAATGACTCAATAACTAAGTATTCACAATAAGGTAATTCAATATATATGGATCATTTCACTGATGCCGTACAAATACATATCAGGCATTATGCGGCCACAATAGCTGACTACCAATGGCTTCATTTAATATCGTTCCACCGATCAGTTCCTACCATTATCCCCTGTATTAAACAGTTTCTCACAGTTAATTCATCTAGTGTTCTAAATGATTCCCGGGAAAGGAAGCAGAAATAATGAGCTAACGTGCTGCTCGGGAGGAAGCTTAAAACAGTTTTACTATCGATGCCAATGCAGAATACTACGAAATTCTGCTAAATCAGCAACTCAAGGCAAACTCTCATCGCCTGACTGACGGGAACTCATCAGTCACGATACCTTATTCCGGATTGTATTCATCACCACGAGGGTATGAGAGAAAACATGGTATAAGCAAAGAGATGCAAGTTTCTTCAATTGTTTTTGTATATTGCTAGGCAATAGATATTTCGTCTGGTATGACGCAGAAACGCTGCACATTCTGGTCTACAGCACTCAAATCCTACGCTCTACCTCAACGCTAACATGGTGTTATATATATGTATTTATGTGTTTATGTTTACAAATGTATTTCAAGATTGATGTATAAAACATCGCAACACATTTACACACTCCAACGTCACATCCCAAGCTAATTTGCTAGTTTCAGTCCAAGAAATGTGACCTACAAGCTTATTGCATTACAAGTAAATTACAGATTATTCAGCCGGGAACGATTCACATTTATATTATTATCAAGCACTATACGTGATGAAATGTCATTCAGGGCATGTAGCAGGGACGCCATAAAATCGGTGATGTATGTTTATAATGATTGTGTCATTCAGGGCCTGCAGCAGGGTCGCCATAAAATCCGTGATGTATATTTACAGCGATTGTGGTATACGACCCCGGAGCAAGTCACAATACATAGAGATATTCATATATGGACAATAATCTGTAATTAACTGGCTAGCTCAGCAGAAATTTCTCACATAAATTGTCTGCAGCAATAAACTAGTCAACAGGTTTTTTCCCCGATAACAAGATTTATACGGTAATTATGGACAAGAGGCTAATGTGATAGTACTTTACAATGCCATTATGAAAAATAGGGCATGGACATCCAAGTAAATTGACGCGTGCTAAAACTCTATACGAAAAAATGAAAGGTGTTGTTGTTGAATTTGAATATTTGGTAGTTTAAAACCATTTCATTGGTATAGTCGACCTCAGCACAAAAAGACAATGGGAATATCTTTAATGCATCCTCCTCGGGGTTATAGAAGACAGGAGATAAACGTTTATAACACTGTGCACGTATCAGGCAATTCGCAGTAAATTATGTCTTCATTTCGTCTTAGTTACGTAGGACGTGGCTATTGAAAGAATCCCCGACACAGAACTCTAAGCGAAGTATCTACTACCAGACGGTAGAATACAAATACCATGATCTTACATTCATCAGAATTTGTTATATCTGACCTACTAGAGAAGTAGAGTCCACGTAAATGGGGGAATACATACACCACAAAATACAATCATTAGAATGAACATAATTCATTAAGTAAGAATAATCTACGGAAGCTCTTCTCCGAGTTGTCGAGTTTGATTTCTCAAAGGAATATAATAGGTCAGTACCACCAAACATTCGTCCAAGCACTTCTGGCAGCAATGGACATGACACGCCAATGACAGTATAACGGTTATCGTATAATCACCACATTGGGAGACGTAGAAGTATTCACATGCGATTAACTTATGTACATAATGAGTAGAGTTGATAGGTATTATTAGGTAATTAAAGGACAATCACACAATCCATAAAGAATGTTGGGAGTCCTCTCCCATATACATCTTTGGTGATTATACGACAAATCGTTGTATTGAAAGTTAATAGTGTCCACTATACTTGTATTACAAATAATGTCAGGAAACTAGTTTTATATTATACATGTAGCCACATACCAAAAATAGATCAGATGACAGTGGCTGGTGTATGTTTCCAGCAAATCCTGCACCATGCAACCACAGACCAAATCACATTAAAAACATTGTCAATTAACTTGAGTATTGTGCAGAATAAATGATAAAAACATTATCGACCAATTGCAGGAAATAACTGGCTACCAGAGTGTGATAAATGAGTTTACGATTGATGAAACATTTATTCCCCAGCACTTGCTTTTAAATCATATTTTCCCTTTAAATGTCTGCTTTTATTCAATAATTGTTAACGTGAGTATCTGATGTTTTT
This sequence comes from Spisula solida, assembly GCA_947247005.1. Lineage (NCBI taxonomy): Eukaryota > Metazoa > Mollusca > Bivalvia > Venerida > Mactridae > Spisula > Spisula solida. Next base: position 40,665,551 of record OX365959.1, on the reverse strand, counting down.
ATATCAATTAGAAATTCACATACAATATTGATACTGTTTGTGTGTTTTGGGCATATTGTTCACTTCGCTGAAATTAAAAGAAAAATATCATTGCAAAGAAAACATTAATTATAAAGTAGTTATCAGCATATATATCGCTATGAGAAATATTAACTTGTATGCTTTTATATTCACTTCAATGTTATTTTTAATTGTTAATAGGTAATTTGATATTGGAATTTAAAGTAAAGTAGTATTGTAAAGAAAAGGAACATAAATTATTAATTCTAAAGTAGTTTTCTGCATACATATTTCTATGAGAAACATTGTGAATTAATAAACACTGACACATGTACGAATTGCTCAGCATTTATTCATGTCATTTTGATTTGGATGATTATTTATTCATTTCAATTTGTTTTTGTATGTTAATAAATGGATGATTTAAAATTGGCACTGTTATTTGTCCAAAGACAGTCCAGTCCGACTATGGCCGGAAGCACCAGGTCCTATCATTGAATCGGTTGGTTTGTGATTTGCTCCCAGCTCACAACCAATACGGTGCTGCTGATGCTCAATGGTAGAAAGATAGTCAAATAATATTTGTTCTACTTTTATGATAATGTGACGTTTGTGCACCGTCAAAGATCTTGCACATAAAATGGTGAACTTTTCTTGTCATCAAATGCATTTATTATTGATATATATCAACAATGTGACCCTCTCTCTCTGGTAGCCCGAACCAACACGAAACATCTGGATATTAATACGTGTGACTGACATAAAGTTACAGTTCTGTGAGAACGTTTTAATCATAAACGAATCTGAAGCAATGACGTCGAGGATGTATCTTTCACCAGCATTGAAATATTTTATCACCGAGCCTCGCTATTCACGCGATGTTTCTGAGAAATAGATATTCAGACAGTTATTATATGGCTTGCATTAGGGTGGTTTTATATTCAAAATCTCAATATCTCTTAAAACGAACGTCTCCTTTAAAAGTTACTGCATTTATCGTAATTCCAATACATTCAATGCATTTCGGTTACACCGACCTCACCCATCCATGCAGTTGCATAATGGTAACTCGGCGTGAAAAAAGCGTTATTGTATTACTTCAAAATTCGTTAATACGTGTATGGTTTGGAACATGGGAACGCACATATACATTTACGGCGTGTCACCACGCTTATATCTATCGCAGATACTTAACTAATGACTTAATACATTTATCTATTTGTCTTTTAAATAAAAAGTCACGTATCACCTTAATTGAAATTCAATGTTCCCAATTAAAAAATAATTAATCATGGTAGTTAGTATCAAACGAATGACATGGCAACACGGGTGTACAGTGGTCTGTTGTTTTCGACAAACGTATTTTATTGTAATTTTTGTTTGTACAAAAAAACATAAATGAAAGGAAAAAAAACAAAAATTTATTGTCATTTTATATTACGAAAAGAAAGTTTTAAATGTATGATTGATAGCTTCTGTCCAAGAAAATCGTATTGTAAATGTAGTTTGGCTGTGTGCCAGACACCTTAGTAGTTAATACCAGTGGCTGCCAATTAGCCATTTACGTTCCTGTTAAAACAGAGCAGTTTTGTTCCTTAACAGACATATAGTCTATGTTCGACATGTATTGCAGTGTATTGAACATTTATCAAAGCGACATTATTATAAATCAATTAAGAGCAGTATTTACATCAATAATTCTTTGGTAATTGGCGGCAGTTGTCCAAGCTTGTGTTTCTGCAATCAAATGTTCGTTATTGTCCATCCACAAATGACAAACGACTTTTCCAGTTCCAACAAATTTAGAACAAAACCCTAAAAAATACCACCTTTATATTATAGAACGAGTATGTTTTACAATGTCGTCACCCGCTTGAATGTTGCTATAGAAAACACATTGACCCAATCTAGTGATTGAGTTCCTGTTGTGACGACATTTGTCCTAAGTGCTTCTCGAGTCTCAGTAGACACATTAAACATGTCAATATCTCAAGGTAATATGTCACACAGACATACTATAGCCGTACTTTTATTGGTTGATGAACTAATTACTGTCGCGGCTTTCACAACAATACTCTCGCTATAACATCAGTCTGTCTTAACTCCAAGTCGCCATTTCTCGTGCAAGTAAATATCTAGAGGTAAGAAGTCACCAATATTCGAGAGTTATAATACTTTTAGCGGTTTAGTTTCATCAGCTGTGAATTAAACATTGTGACGTGTGATTGTTATCTGTGGAATTTCTGTTTTCTGTTCTTGGCTGTTCAAGTGGAGTGATCACTGTCTTTCCTGTCAATTTTTGCATTATAGTTTTGCATAACAGTGTTTCAATTAATACCAGATCACGATCGTTCAATGATGAGGAAATTATTGTAATGAGGAAGAACAGACTAGCAGGAACAGAAATTGCATCAATTCGAATCTTGTTTGTAGAAAAAACGGTAACTTGAAATATAACTTCTTCTTGTAATCAGTAAATATATTTTATATTCATTTTTATTATTACATCTATTAGTAACTATCGGACAAAACCAATGCGTATCAAACCGACAAAGAGATTTGGTGACCATCCGATAACAAGTGGAGGTCCGCCCGACGACTGACGGACATTGTACGAGCGTTGACCGATGCCACTCTGGCATACTTTGTACAGGATTCAATGTTCATGTGCTAGCGGGTACGCGATATATATATACATCGGTGGTGCACATTGAAAACTCGGACAACAGAATGCATCTAGCATTCGGTATATATCTTGGTCAATAATGGCCAAAATACCATCATATCTCATTCAGACATATCGATAAACCTTGCTAAAGGCAATTAACTATCCGTCAGATTAGCCTTAGGTGACCTTTACCATTCTCTTTAAAGTGTGTCTCCATATGTATTAGTTGTAGGATGTCTAACATGTCTATTGGTGTTAGAAAATGGTATATTGATGGGTTATAACTTGTTTGGATGGAATAAGATATTACAGCTCGCGAGACATTTACAGGGCATTGTCTCTCCAAACACAAGAGTCAGGGGAATATAAGAATACATACAGTAATAGGAGCGGATGCTATTGAAGGAAAAACATTTACATCTCCGATAAATTCAAGATTAATACGTTCTCGTTTCCTGCCTTCTCTGTGAAGGAAGCGGTTTTATGTGGAAATTACATACTTATTGTATTTGAAAGGGTTTAAAGAGAAGGGGCCGTACATGTTGAGCCTTCAAGCAAAAGGACAAGACAATCTAACTGACTGACACGGTACAACCCAGCTGTCCTGTAAGTAACTGACAATCGCTCACATTGTGCAACACATGCTAACTAGCATAGGTTATGGACATACAACATTAAACATTTCCAAATCCTGGAAAAGAATCCGGATTGATCGGGTGTAACATTATTTCGCCATACACTGCTAACACATACTGTTCAATATACTTTATAAAAATGTGTGTAGGCCTATGTATCTTTCAAGTCATTGTCATTTTGCAAATACAATTGGCATATTTAGTCTTCTAAATTGATATGACATTTCGCGGTAATTTCAATGTCAGGTTTGACATTAGTTCGTCGGCAAGCATTGGAAAGTATCGTAATGATGATCCTAACATATACTGACACTCTCCCACACACGTTTATTTATGAACGAAAGAAACGACAAAGACAAGTGACAGCGACCAGACGGCCTAACTATTTTATAGACTCAACAACCTTTGCACACGCGAAATAAGTATCGTAATAATATAGTACACAGTACAACTTCTGTATAGCAACGCCCTTTGTGTGATGCAATATTGACCATTTTATAGAGGTTGTTGCTCGAGAGATGATGAAATTCAAAGTCAGCTTAGGGAAAATTTGACGGTGTTGTTATGGAGAGTTCGTACTGTAGTTTTCCCAGTTCATTTCTAGTTCATACATTCCTGTCTAGTCAGTTCGGTAGGTTAATGATGTCTGACCAATAAAAGGTGTGTCATATGACAATATCATCGTCTGTGGCATATTAATATCATTTTGAAATATGTATGTAAAATAAAATTGTCTACTAGACGGGTAAAGGAACAGGAAGTAATATAAAGATTGCTCAAGTACACTGGCATCGAGAAATCAATTATTTAGTAATACCAGATTTTTTATTAAATATTTATTATTCATAAAGCAAACATATCACTTCGAATAATTAAAGAACGCGTTGTCATTATTATAGCGACTGGGAATACATGAAGAAGGTATATTGTCCTATATTCGAGAACAAAATATACTTTAAGTCGACGTGTGCATGAACCAATGCGAAGGACAGTAAGTTGTGGTCTGGTCCATCTCAAGGAATTGGAAGACAATCATAGTCGGAAAAAACAGTACAGTTATCCATTTACAAATTTATGAAACCATGCTAGTGCAGTAGGCTTTATTTTATCCGTGGATCTTTAATACGGAAGCCTGATATTGTCGTCATTTTTCACACTGTTATCTGTAATGACTCAATAACTCTAAGTACTTATATTAGATAATTAAATATATAGCATCATTTCACTGATGCCGAACAAATACATATCAGGCATTATGTGGTCATAAAAGCTGAATATCAATGGCTTCATCTAATATCGTTCCACAGATCACCTCGTACCATTATCCTATTACCCAGACTTCTGTGTTAGACAGTTTGTTCACAGATTATTCATCTAGTGTTGTAAATGATTCCCGGGAAAGGAAGCAGACATAATGAGCTTACGTGCTGCACGGGAGGCAGCTTAAAACATTGTACTATAGATGACAATGCAGACGGCTAGGAAATTCTACTGAAATCAGCAACTCAAAGCAAACTCTCACCGCCTGAATAACGGGAATTCATCACTCACGACACCTCATTCCGGGTGGTATTAATCGCCACGAGGGTACGAGAGAAAATTTTTTATTCAATTGTTTATGTTTATTGCTAGGCAATATATATTTCGTCTGGTATGACGCAGCAACGGTGCGCATCCAGGTCTACCGCACTCAAAGCATACGCTCTACCCCAACGCTAACATGGTGTAATATATATATATATGTGTGTATTTATGTGTTTATGTTTACAAATGTATTTCAATGATGATGTAAAAAACATCGCAACACATTCACACACGCCAACGTCACATTCCAAGCTAATTTTCTAGTTTCGTTCTAAGCAATATGACCTACAAGCTTATTGCATTACAAGTAAATTACATATTATTCAGCCGGGAACGACTCACAATTATATTATTATCAAGCACTATACGTGATGAAATGTCATTTAGGGCATGTAGCAGGGACGCCATAAAATCGGTGATGTATGTTTACAGCGATTGTGGTATACGAGCTCGGAGCAAGTCACAAAACGTAGTGGTATTCATATATGGACAATAATCTGTAATTAACTGGCTAGCTCCAGAGAAATTCCTCAGCAGTATTTACCGCATAAATTGTCTGCAGCAATAAACTCGTCAACAGGTTTTTCCCCGATAACAAGATTTATACGGTAATAATGGACAAGAGGCCAAAGTGATACTAGTAGTACAAAGCCATTATGGAAAATAGGGCATGTACTGTTCATTTCGTCTGTGGTAAGACGTGGCTATTGAAATAATTTTCGACCCCAGAACTCTAACCGAATGATCTACCACTAACATGTCAAGACGGTATAAATACAAATGCTATGGTCTATCAATCATCATGATTTTTTATATCTGACCTACTAGAGAATTAGAATCCACGTAAATGAGGGTCATACATACACCACAAAATACATTCATTAGAATAAACATACTTCATTAAGTGAGAATAATGTTCGCAAGTTCTCTCCGAGTTGTCTAGTTTGATTTCTCACAGGAATGTAATAGTTCAGTGCCATCAAACATTCGTCCAAGCACTTTATGCAGCAATGGACGTGACACGTCAATTACAGGGTCATGGTTATCATATAATCACCACCAGGGGAGTCGTAGATGTATTCACAAGCGATTTACTTATGTACATAATGAGTAGAGATGAAGTGTATAATTAAGTAATTAAAAGGACATTCACACCATTAATTAGGAATGCTAGGAGACTTTTTTCCAATATACACAATTGGTGAATACGGTAAACAACATTTCGTTGTTCTGCATGTCCTAAAGTGTCAGGAACTTTCGATGATATTTAATTGTTTAGCGATATTGGTTGACACATCCGAGGCCTTGGCATATATTTTCCCGGAATAGTGCGGGGAAGAGTGGGGGCATCGGGAGAACTCCCGGTATCCATATCCACGAGGGTATGAAATCAGAATTCTAAGCCAAATTTTTGTTTTTATGCTGAGTAATAAGCATTGAGAAACACTGGTACCATGTTGTGTTGGCTTTGGTATGACACTGGCCATCTAGGTACCCTCCTTCCAGGGCATACTGCATCATGCAATCACAGACGATAACACATTTAAATATTGCCAATTAACTTGAGTATTGTGCAGTATAAATGATAAAAACACCATTACCGACCAAAAGCAAGAAATAACTGGCTACCACAGAGTGATTAATGTGTTTACGATTGTTGAACCATCCATTCCCCCAGCACTTGCGTTTAAATCGTATTTTCTCTTAAAATGTCTGCCTTTTTCCGTCTAGTAATTGTTAAAGTGATTTTCTTATGTTTTTATATCATTTAGAAATTCACATTATTATTCAATATTGATACATGTTTGTGCACATAAGGCATATCGTTCTCCACGCTGGAATTAAAAGTAAAATAGCTATGCAAAGACAAGGAACATTAATCATTAATTCTAAAAGGTTTTCTGCAATATTATCTCTATGAGAAACACTTTGAATTAAAAACCGTTCGCTGGTGTACACTGAATTTATCCATGATATTCTTACTTAGATGCTTATTTAGTAATTTTATTTCAAATTTTTTTTATATGTTAATAAAGGTGTGGTTTGATAGTGGCACAGTGACTGTTATTTGTCCGAGGACAGTCGAATTGGCCAGCGGTTGTAGAGCACTAGGTCATATAGGTGAGTCGGATGGTTAGGAATTTGTTTCCATGACATTTAATGCATTTTTTATTTATATGTATCAGCATTGTCTCTTTTTCTCTGAAAGCGCGACCCAAGAGGAAACATATTTCGACCTCGATACATTACACTGACAGAAGGATGCAGTTCTTTGAGAATGTATTAATCATAAACGAATCCGACACAATGACGTCATGGATGTAAAACCTTTTATCTGCATTAAAATATTTTATCACCGAGCCTCGCTGTGCACGCTATATTTCTGAGAAATAGATATTTATACTGTTATTGTATGGCTTTCATTTAGATGGTATTCTCATATTCTCAATACCTCTTAATACCAACGTTTCCTTTAAAATGTTCTCCGTTTATCGAAACTGTAATACAAAAAATGTGCATTCAATGCATTTCCCTTTCATATACGCAGTTGAATAATAATAATCAAATTTTGCAACACGTAAATAAAACAATATATCTACATGTAAAATAATTTTATTCTTTGTGAGGTGAAAACATAGTGCACATACAGAACGTACATTTACGTCGTGTCACCGCTTATATATATATCGCAGGTAAATTACTCATGACTTATGGCACAATTTATTACTTTATCTATTTATCTTCCAAATAATAATCAACAAAATCACCTTATTTGAACACCAAAGTTCCCAATTATAAATAAATTAATCAAGCAGTCAGAATGACACAGCAACACACGTGTACAATGGAGCTGTTGCTTTCATCCAACGTATTTCATTGTACAATATATATATATATATTTTTTTTTTTTTTATTGTACAATATAATAATTTTACGGAGAATAAACAAAAATGATGTATTGTTATCTTATTATATGAAGGCTTTTAAATATTTAAATGGATAGCTACTGTCCCAGAAAATCGTATTGTCAATGCAGTATGACTGTCTGCGATACACCAAAGACTTAGTAGTTAAATCAGTGGCTACCAACTGGCCATTTACGTTCATGTTAAAACAGAGAAGTGTCGTTCTTTTATAGACATATAGTCTATGAGCAATTGAATAGATGCGACATGTATAGCAGTCTAATGAGAATTTATCAAAGCAATGTAATTGTTAATCAATTAAGAGTAGTATGTACATCAACAATTTATTCGTAATCGGCGGCAGTTGACCAAGCTTTTGTTTCTGCAATTGAGTATTAACGAGTTCGCGCCTTTCCATCCACAAATGACAAACGACTTTTCCAGTTCCAACAAATGTAGGGCAAGGCCATAGAAAATACCACCCATACAAGATAGAATACTATTGTTTTACAATATCACCGCGCTCTGGAATGTTGCCATAGAAAACACATTGACCCACTCTAGTGATTGAGTTCTTGTTGTGACGACATTTGTCCTAAGTGCTTCTTACGTCTCTGTAGACACATAAACATGTCAATATCTCAACATAATATGTCAAACACACATACTTTAGCCGTACTTTTATTGGCTGATGAACTAATTATTGTCGCGGCTTTCACCACAATTCTCGCTGTATGACACCAGTATGTCTTATTTCCAAGTCTCCATTTCTCGTAGAAGCAAATATCTAGAAGTTAGAAGTCACCAAACTTCGAGAGCTGCCCACAAGACTGTAGTAAGTGGTTATTATTTAGGAAGGAAGTGCTAGAGTCTTGCAGGTAACCCTCGAAATGTATTTATTTTCTATTTGAATGTAAAGTAGCATTTTTACCAGTCCCTAATTTCTACATGTTAAGTCAATGGCCCCCTTCACATGCCGGTATATGAGAGCTTGAAAATAATCGAATGAAAAGGGGTTTATGTATCATCCTATTACCATAAATGATATGGGTCGTGTAAGGCAAAACAACCAATACGTTATTGCAGGCCTTATCTGACTTAAATTCTGGACAAACTATATGTATTGAAAGGTCAGTATCCGTAAATGAGGTTTAATTAGAGATATCAACAGAATATGTACACATCCTATACAGAGTATTGATTGTTCGCTGTGTTTTTATATTAGACGTGAACAATTTATTTCTATCATACAATGCAACCCTACTCTATAATTAGATCCAACCATATTAACACATCTAACCATATTACATATCTTCCAGAAATTCCTACCATAGATAGTGTTGCGTAGTTATTGACAGAATTGAGACTACAGATTGGTTTTCCACTTTTTGACAGCTGAAACTTCATTGTCTCGTACAGTTGAGTATTGGACATTGTTCCTTGCAATTGTGGTCTGTGTTGTTTCTGTTGTCTGTGCCCAGTTGTTTCAGTTGAGTGTTGCCTTCCCTGTCCGATTTTCATTATCTCTTTTTTCATGACACTGTTTTTATTAAACAGCAGAAATAGAACTAAAATACACCATATTTTGAACGTCGCTTCCACTGAGAAAACGATTGAAATGAGATGGACACATTAGCAGAACATATTGTAACAATAATAGTAGGATCAAAAAGTGAAAAATTGTAGAAACAACGGTAACATTAATAACGATTAGTATGGTTTGTATAACTTGTTCTAATAATCAGGAATACATTTAATATCATTTGTTTATTTCCATCTAATAGTATTACAACATAAGCCCTTTCGATAACAAGTCCAGGTTCGCCAGACGACTGACGGACATTGTACGATCGTCGAACGATGACACCAGGGCACCCTTTGTACATAATGCAATGTCTATGAACCATATGGCACATGATGTATATGCAGTGGTGGTGCACATCGAAAACACAGACATCGCTCGGCGTTTGTGTGATGTGTCGCCCATGTAATGCCTAATGCCAAATATTTATTTATTTATTTATGGCAAACCTGATATGTTTTAATCATTATTAGTATTATCTTTCTCATAATTTTACATGTTTGTTTGTTATGTTCTATTTACCCTACTATAATAGCAATTTAACTGTGATATGTAATTTTATTTATTTAATATATATCTTTAATTCATGCACAAATGTGATACCTTCCTATGTCATACAACAATATATATCAAGGACCAATATGGAAATAAGGGTTCCTTTGAACCCTTTTTTGTGTTATCCTTGACAATTAATGTTGATTGACATGGCTATTTTATTGAATCATGCTTAAACAAGTATTTATTTACTGTATTTGTATGTTTTGATAATTACCATTGCCATGTGAATGTTCATTTTATGTCGAATAAATCTATATATCTATCTATAATCATATATGTATTGACTGTTGAAATGCGCATTGCCATACAAGTTGCATTGACGTACGTGCAGCATTTCAAGCGGCCATGAAACTTAGACTAACACCATTCTCAAAATGCATCTAGTATTCAGTATATCTTGATCAATAATGTCCAATATAACATCATTTGTATTCAGACATATCGATAAACCTTGCAAAAGGCAATTAACTATCCGTCCGATTAACCGTTTGTGACCTTGGATACCATTATCCTATAAAGTTTGTCTCAATGTGTATTAGTTGCACGATGTCTAACATGTCTATTGGTGTTAGAAAATGATACATTGATGGGACGTAACTTGTTTGGATGGATTAAGATATTACGGCTCTCGAGACATTTACAGGGCATTGTCTCACCACACACAGGCGACATGGGATTATAACAATATGATAAAAGTATACAGTAATCAGAGCTGATCCTATTGAAGGGAAAACATTTACACGTCGGATAACGGTCTCGTACTTGCATTGACTGGAGTCAGAACAGTTCTACAAGCAACTGACGATCGCATACATTGTGCAACATGAGCGTATAGCCACGGTTAGGGAAATACAAAACATTCCCCAATCATTGAATTGAATCAAGATTGACCGGTGGCTGTCCATGTACGCTTTCCATATGAAGAAGAACATATTGTAAACCATTCGCTCGCCAGACACTGTGCGTACATAAAGTTTAACATTACTTTACAAATTATGTTTAGGTCATTGTCTCTTTTAAAATAGCATAGTCTTCTAAAATGGATGTGACAAGTCCCGTTATTTCCATGTAAGGTTTGACATTTGTTCGCCTGCAAGTATCGGCAAGTAGGGTAATAGAATCATCCGTAATGATGATCCTCACAAATACAGACACTCTCCCACACACTCTCCCACACTCGTTTATTTATGAACGAAAGAAAGACAAGACTAGTGGCACCAACCTGACAGCCTAATTAGCTCATAGAAGGAACAACCTTTGCATCGTAATAATACCGTATAATTTCCTAGTTAATTTATAATTCGTAACTTTTTGTCTCATCGGTTCAGTAGGGTCAATGATGTCTGACCAATAAAGGGTTTGTAATATGCTAATAGTATTGTTTGTGGCACAGCTAATGGCATTTTAAAATTCATTTTGAAATGATGTTTGTTAAAAAAAGTGTCTAGCAGACGGCAAAAGAAACATTTATATTCATAATATATACACCAATGTATGCTTAGAAGATCAATATACTTGAAAAATAATGTCTTATAATATGTATACCATACTACGGTGCTGTAATTTGATCTTGTTTGAATTTTTTTTTTTAATATTATACTTATGATTATGTGCTAGATATTCCAATAACTTTGTGCTCTAGTCAATGAAAGCACTATTGTTTTATTATTTTATTTTGTTTTGTATTTTCTGATCAGTATTATTTACATGTTTGTTTATATGTTTTCTCTTTTACTTTGAATAGTTTTTTTTAAACTTTGGATTGTCTTTTATGTAAGTATCACAATTGTATACCCGAGAGGGTCCAGAATTTGGAAAATAAACTATATTCTATTCTATTCTAATATATGGCTAATCAGTTCAGTAGGTCTATGATGTCTGACCAATAAAAGGTGCGTCATATGCCAATATCATCGCACGTGGCATTTTAATACCAGTTTTGAAATTTGATGTTTGTAAAAGTGTCTGGTAGAGGGGTGACGAAACAGGAGTAATATTCATAAGGCTAAAGTACACAGCCATCTATAAATTAATTATTCATTACCATTCATTTCAAAACAATTATTTAGGAATACCACATTTTTTATTAAATATTTATATGTCATATTAAGATATAAGATAAGATAAGATAAACTTTATTTAACGTCGATTATAGTTAACATAATAAACATAAGCTACAAGCTTGTATTCGACATAACAAAGGAATCATATATTTAAGTATATGCATATAACATTTATATGAGACATATAATAATATATACAAACAATGTTACAAGAGAATTAATTAACAAATGAAACTACAAATATGCAAGACGAACTAAAAACAAAAATTACAATGCTAAACTATACGGACAAAATTAATCTGTTTGATTTATCAGGATCATCAGTGGACAGAAAATACAGTGAGTTGACAAGAAAGTTGCTGGCTCTAAAATTGTGTATAGTCTGTAAATTTAGTAATATTATGATTTCTGAAATTTCATTATTAGTTGAAGATAATATAAATTAAGTTTTTGAAGGACACTATTTATGATAGGTTGTCTTATATCACATGAAATAACCATGCTTTGTACATGGTCATGAAAGAACTAACACAATTTGCAGAAATAAAACAAGTATAACAATTATATACAACATGTACATATGTCAGTCTAAGATAATTAAAGTGGGACTAAGCAAATACATTCATAATTATTAAAAGATTGTTACATATTAATTTATCCTAAGATAGACTCAGATAAAATGCCAGATAACACCAAAGCTATTGTTTGGATTAAAGATATTTAACTGCTTAGTAAAATTGTTATCTAAAGTGTCCAATAATTAGCTTATATGACTGGTATTTAAAAGCATTTATATTTAGGATTAATTATTAAAGCTTAGCAACGTATTAATGTAAAACGATCGCTACGTGTTATCATTATTACGGTCGGGAAAAGAAGGTGTATGGTTCCATGACTTCGACATCAAAAAATATACTTATAGTCGACATATGTATAAACCAATGAGAACGTCGGTCGGTGGTGGTCTGGTCCAACTGAAGGACATTGAAAACAATCAAAGCCATAAGTAAAAGTAGAATTAAATATACCATACATATTGAAACAAAAAAAACCACAAAAATAAAAATCAAAAGTAGACACCTATTTATATGAAACTAAAGAAAGTATGACACACTGTCATTAAACCTAGATAATGTCAGAAATCATAAAAGTATGAACTTTTGTCGAAAGTATGACACACGCGGGTAAGTAATGCATCAATGAACTCACTAAATCGATGATGTCGTCTGAACATGTTAGTTAAGATTATATCAAACAGGTGTCATATATTATAGGGACTGGTTAATAAATATTGATTTTGTCTTTAACAGCTTAAGTGCATTAAGTTTATAGTGCGTATGTAAGATAGTTGGCTTTCATCTACCGATATATAGGTAATTGGTGTATGTTATAGATAGTGTGTATTGAGTTTTATCAGTTTTTCGAATCATGTTTTAGGTATAATAAGGTATCTTGAGGATTTTAAATGGAAGTTATAACATTGTAGGTTGAAAAATCATTTCGGTCAGGATTATTTGCTGTTGTCTCTTTCAAAATGTATAAAAAAGTATAAAAAGTATTAAATATACATTTTACAAAACTGTTTGATAATAGTAAATTGTTATTTCTGGATCAAATGATTATGTTAAGAATGAGTGGTTGTTGCTCAAGTGGGGGTCAATCTGGAGAGGTTACACTGTACCCCAATTATCGAATATCTACGAAAATAAACGTTTGAAATTACCGGTAAATGATGTTTTTTTCACAAATACATGTAGGACGAGACCGTGTAATTTTATGCCAATGATAAATGAACCAGAATTGTTCAACAGGGGTATAATACATTAGTAAATGATCTACACCATGTTATAAGCATCCTATATACCAAATGCATATTAGTAGTATTATTACCGTGTACAAGGATACTACAGTGTGCTTCATATCTTTATGACATAGAATGTTTGTTAATTAAAAGTCTGTCCAAAAGTTCTTGAACTGTAAGAGTATGTCCTGATTATTGCGATATGATCCTATATTCCAATCTAGAATGTGGACTTGTTTATAAGGTGCGCTCGGTGTGACTGGTTTGCCAATATAGAATCCAGTCCAGTAAGGTTAATACTCTATGTATGTTTACTGGTCCAAACAGATAGTTGACCTTGTGTCAAATGTATATATCGGGATTGCATCTGAGATAGAAAACATTGAATACGTAGTTTTGTATCATCCAATGGAAGATGATGTTTGGTTGTATACGGAGCGACGAAAATCGTCATATCAGTTTAACACAATGTACCTGCTAATGCTCTGCGCTTCGACCTCACTATGCTGAAACGAACACAATCAGTACACCGTAGGTACAATCAAGTTCACCTTAATTAAAACGGGGTTATTCGCATTTCAACTTTCAGTCATGTGATGGCAATCGGATTGGATTTGTGACCTATTTATAACTTACCGTACTGCAACACGTTGATGCTTCCGGCATAACTAACCTATTTCGAAAAACGTGGTAATGAACAATGGAACTATGTTTCGGTCACACGAAACCTTCCGGGCACCACATGAACACGGTTTAATAAGGTCATTGTACAGACCACATACCCCAACAGTATTCCCAATTTATGGGCATGAAATTTCTTGATTAGTTTAATTTTGATAACCTATAGACGTTTTATATAATTCGCAGGAATAGATATATTTACAAAACTTAAATAACGGTTAAGAAGGTACACCCGCGTATCTATAACAGTGCTAAGTTGTGCACTGGGGGCTTTGGTGGTGGTTATACTGTTTTTTGTCATTTATTCGCCTGTTATTGACAACACTGTTTTGTTTACTTCAACAAGTCTTGGTAACTAATTATCGCAGGCATATTATTGAGCTGTCACTTGACAAAATTATTGTATTAGAAGTTTTACTCAGACTGACAAGTTAAGAAAGACATACTGCAATGCGGAGGAAATGGGCACCATTGTGTTAAAGCTCGGACAGGAAATGCAGCAGACAACAGAAACAACAGAGCAGGAAACACACCAACAAGATAAAGAAAAAAAACACAAACCACAAAAGAATTCAAAGCACTCAGTCATAGAACACTAAAATGAATAAGAAAACAACCAAACCTAGCAGCTACACGACAGCCTAACAGCTACACAACAGCCTAACAACTACACAACAGCCTAACAGCTACACAACACGACATCCTACAACGACACCTGCCGCCCATGCCAGGCAAGCATAACCGGTATAAGAGCCAGCAGACAAGAGACACATACACTATACAAGGCAAACATGATACCGTTAATTCGGACCCACAATTGTCAAATCAAACTCACAAAGCAAACAGTAAAATATTGGAACCATTTTATCTTAGCTCATCTATCATTTATCGTGTATTGCACAGTATGGTAGAGGATCCATAATTTTCTTTAAAACCTACACCATCCTCCATGCAGGAAAATAAACACTAGAATAACCTTCCATAGGGACGGCAAAGAATTACATAATTGAGTTGCGTTGTAAAGCTGTAATACACATCTGCATGAACCAAAATACAATTAATAGCCACAATAAAAGTATATGTCGTCACTTCATCAATATTGCATAACTTGCCTTTCAAAGCGTTAAAAGTCCTGACCCTATACTGTATTGGCCTCCTGCGCGATTTGTATTTTGTTTGTGAAGTTACCCTATACCATTTTTATGAACGATATTAAAGTTTCGATGCCACTAGTTGATTTAGACAAACTTTTCTTAGACGAGGTGGGTCAATGTTTGCGCCCCTCTAACTCCAAATCCTGTAAACGCACCTAAATGCACTAGTGTCCAATTTAGTCATTCCAGTTCACTTTACGTAAATGCATGTTTAACACTATAAGTTAAACAAAAATTACGAAAGGAAAATGATCTAGCATGCCTTCCCTAATTGAGTGAGCTTTGAATTTTTTACAAAATTGTTTTAGTTGGGACATTTCCTGTTTTTTTTCCGTTTCCACATTATTCCTTTGAATGACACCTACTTTGAATGTCATAGCAGATGGGGTGTCTTTGTTTGGTGAGCAATTCAACTAATTTGTTGGTTTCGTGAAATTGGACTGTCATTTTGTCATATTAGAGAAGCTGTTGGAGCGAATATTTTAGAGCTTCGTTGACAGACATAATGATTTATGACATTAACATAGCGGTAGATTATTTCAAGCCAGTACAATAGAAGTTCATTTGAAATTAGTTCACGATTTGTACATGCTTGCTGATGGGTGCTTTGTAAAGAGAACAGTATTATAGATAGGAAACTATTAAGTCCAAATAGATTGCGCATGCGTGACGGCCATCTTGGTGACCTACTTTTCTATTTTTAAAAACAGGCGGCTATTGGAGTACCACTGGGGTAAAACGTTTTTTATTGTTCGACGTAATATATATCATGCGGCAAAAAGGCATATTATCATTGTCACATTTTTTCTAACAACTTAGTGGTATACGGCGCTTCCATGTTCAAACGATTATTTGCAATTATCATTGACAGGACGAATTCATTGGAATACCAGTTTCTATCGCGTGCACAGTCATTGTAACTTAAGAAGGCAATACATTTTGACCAACTGACGGAAAGTGAAAAAAAAACAGAACGCTAATTTATATCGGTCAACTACATTGTACATTATATTTACAACAAATGAGTTTAACCAGACTTAGTGCGTCATGATTAAATAAACCTTCGGAAAGATGATAATTAAATATAAGACAGAAAATGTAGCACGTACTCTTTAAAGTCACATTATCTCTCCCAAAACTTTTTTCCCGACCATCCAGTAAAGAGACTAAATACTAAGAATAAGGATGTTTTTCACAAATGACCTATAATTGACGACACAATGTCAGCTATATCTGTCGAAATAGTATGCTAAATATAGTAATACTAATTTTGCAAGAGTTGCCCCCCCCCCCTTATACTTCATATTTTGCATTTATTGTTTACATTTCGTTATTTTGTTACAAACCTACTGGAGGCTTTATTTCGTTTTCTTCAATCTTGTGGTATTTTCCACCTTTTTGGACTCAACATAAGTGCTCAAAATGCATCATTCTGCAGATAGGTTGCCAAATTACTGCTTTTTGAAAATAGCAGACATTCTTTTGCGGTAATAAAATGCGATGATAACCTTTTAAAATCACGACTACAACCAATGAAAGCTGCAGTGGAAACACTATTTTCCAACTGGTTGTACAGGAGTGATATCCGCACTATAAACAAAATGCGGAAGTCGTCGACCTTAATTGCGGTTCTTTAGTCGTTAATGACATGTTTCAGAGGATACTGGAGTCATTAAACGTCGCATTGCTCGTATTTCTGTTTTACCATCTAATATATTATCAGGTTTGTGTGCTTTAGTTCAAGAACATTGTGTTTCGGCCACGTGACTTTATACAAGTTCACTAACCTTATTAGTGTAGTCTAATTTAGATTCAACTGAATCTTACCCTAACAGTTTGTGCTCATTTGTAGATGATGAACTTAATAGAGTCATCGACTGTACTTACTGGGTTTTGTATGTTCCAAGCGAGGACCTGAAATGTGTTGTCCCGTGGTTTATAATGCGCTTCTATAGTCATGTGACCTTTATCTGATTTAGTAGATGCGGAGTGTAGCTGTGTTGTACTCCTTGGAGATTAGTTACGTCCGCTGAACGTCACGTGTGTAATTCACGCAAATCACGTAAAGTGCAAAACACACAAACTTAACTTTCACTTTTACGGACATTAATAGCGCACAGACAAAACTTCAATGTCGTCTTAAAGTATTGTATGGGCGCGAAGTTTAAATTACGTTCAATAAAATCTAATTATCTTCTGTGTCTTTGTTACACTTTCGGCTGCGCACATTAACACTTCTAGTTGTGAACGCATTCACACTTCCGGTTGTGTGCATTGGCATTTCCGCCTCTAATGCATTTGACTGTTTGTAAATGGCCTTACTCGTATAATAACACAGGCGTGTACTTCGGCATAAAATCAGTTCCAACAGTTTTCATACACATTTATTTCGAAGTAGAGAGAGAGAGAGGGAGAGAGAGAGAGAGAGATAATCTTTATTAAAGTCTCATCAATGTACATTCTTACAATATTTACATTACATATTTGAACAATTATAAAAGTACTTTGCCGCTCCACACTGGAGCTATAAGAGACTAGATAATTCATATATACATATCAATAAAAACAGAACTATATTCTTGTACGATGCTATACTTTTTAACCCGATACAATGTCCACTTTTATAAGATATGAACTGTAATTTTGAACGTCTCGTTCACAATTCCCAAAGGGACAACTACTTTCATCCGTGAACTTATTGGTCAATTAACGTTAGATCGGTGCTTCCGGCGCTTTGACCACTCTTCGTCGGTACATTAGTCAAATTACCCGCCGACGGTCAATCACAATTGTAAATTGGTCACGACATTTTTGAATATCTAAAACCAAATACATGGACGTACAATGCACTGATTCACAGAAGTTGAATATATTGACTCAAGGCATCACTATATTGACTGGTCAATTAAATTGCCAACCATAATTATAATTGTCCAATAGAAATAATGGTACTGCTATTATTGGTTTCTATACCCTTGCAGTTGATCCGGAAATTCCGGATAACGGGTTTTATCCTATAGTGTTGATATCAAGAATTGGATAATTAAAAATTATATGAGCAGTTGAATACTATATTAATGAACTCATTGAATTAAAATACCATAACGAAATTGACCATCGGCTATTTTTTGGTGAATATAGACGCAGGTGAATATTAATTGACATAGGTGAGTACTTCGGTAGAACCACAGACTATCAACAAAACTTTCCCGACATACATGTATACATTACGACGAATTCATAAAATACTCCATCGAATTGAAGTGGATACATACATATATTATTTGCTAGCCAAGTTGAAATTTGAACGGAGTTTGATCATGTAGAAATAATTTCTGGGCTTAGAACACCATTCCCATTTCTTACACAAGTCTTTCATTAGTACATCGACATCGTTTCATAATGTCTCTCGTCACAGGATACAACTCATTTAGATCCCGAGTAGCCTACAGCCATCGTGTTTATGTAATTTATATTTCACGAAGGAGAAGAAGTCTATAATTACTATAAAGCCTCTGGTATACATTACACTTCATCGGTACTCTCCTAACAACATCACAAGTATTGCAAATATTTCTATTTCACGATTTCTACTTCACGATTTCTACTTCACGACTTCTACTTCACGATTTCCACTTCACGATTTCTACTTCACTTTTTCTAGTTCATGATTTCTAGTTAACGATTTTTAGTTCACGATTTCTAGTTCGTGATTTGTACTTCACTTTTTCTAGTTCATGATTTCTGGTTAACGATTTCTAGTTAACGATTTCTAATTCACGATTTCTAGTTCGTGATTTGTACTTCACGATTTCTAGTTCACGATTTCTAGTTCGTGATCTCTACTTCACGATTTCTAGTTCATGATTTCTTATTGGCGAATTCTATGCCATGAGTTCGTGGTGTTAAGTTTACGGATTCAATAATCCTGATTTCAGATTCACGAATTCACAACTTTGCCTTCAATTAAGTATCCGCGACTTCTGGTTTACAGTTTTGACTTCAAGAATTCACGATTTCATATCGACATTATTATAGTCATTTAAAATGACTTGTCAGCCATATACGCCTAGAACGACATTAATATACCAAGGACCAAGATGAGATAAAGGCTATTATATGTGAGGACCGTTGTGACGAATTTTATATCACGGTCCGGGATCGAACCCACACTTCCCATCAATGAAATCGATATGTCCCAACAACATGACAGTGTCACAAATGACAACGGCAAAAAGACAGATACAAGCATGTTCGTACCTTTGGAAAGGATTAACCGCGACCGTGACAGTGTGATCAGGGCGTCCACCTTTAGAGCGGGATATTGAAGATTCGAATCCCGGTGGAAGCAATGTTAGAACTGATGCGGTCAGTTGGTGAGCCGCCGCCAAGTAAAATAATGGTAACCTTAGCCCCATCTCTGTCAGGCACCCGGCAAATAGACAAGAGACTCTGGAGGTACTGTGTGCACGAAAGATAGGTGTCTCCTAAGTCAAAATTGTCTGGCACTTTCAATATGGGGTTGAAACTATATAATAAAAAACCCTTTACCTTAACTCTACCTTATACATGTTTTTCATAGTTTATATTACATGACAAAATTGCCAAATTTGTCAATAATATGATAAATAAATACCTACATTTAACACGTGTGCATAAAGGATGTTACGTAATGCTTTCAAAATATAACACATATTACAACAATGTTTTTATCACTTGCAATAAGCCGAGTATATACTTCCAATGTTTATTGTTCGCACTTCCTTATGATAAAATAATTTTACAGGGCATTAAAAAGGATTATTACATACTTATTTGTAAAAATATAAAACTACACAGATTTTTAAATAACAACGATCGATCAGGGACGGATGGAATAACATTTAAAATTCAAACAATTGACATAATAGATTAATAAACTTAAAGACGACAAATGGGAAAAATACAGTCCGACTATATAAGAAATATTGTATTTTAGGCGCTTGTGAAACCAATCAACTGTTTGCGTACTTTGTCTTTGTATCCGTGTCGATAGCGTAGTGGTAGAGCGTCCCCTTGCTCGACAATCAGTTCATGGTAACACAAATTCATATGTTCAACTAACTGGTTATTGAAGAGACAATAATAACGTCACGGTGCAAAGAATAAAAACAAATGAGCCGTTCTCCAGGAAAACCGGGCTTAGTGACATTATAGGAATTATGTAATTACGGTACAGTACAGAAAAGGCTCTGAAATAAGAAAAAGTTATGTTCGTTGATTTAATTTTAAGTAATTGGGTAATATAGTACTATCTCTTAGATTTAATTTTTCTCATAAATTATGTTTAAATAACTTCTGCCGTTGCTATGGTGACCCGTTTATGAAAAGTACCCATATTGAGAAAAAAGAGGGGTTAGTTGTTAGAATCAGTAGCTATTTATCTCTAAAATCAAATATTTATGTTTTTGATATATTATATTAAACTAAGAATATAATTCTAAATTGTGATACAATTTTAAATCGTTTGCGTCAATAATTTATGAAATACTGAATTTCTAAAGCGCGTATTAACGTTACGAAAAAAATGTTTCATTGACGTTTGCAACGTCACTCAAAACGTAGACAGAGTGGTTAGTTCTAAAGGTCTGTAACTTTGTAAGTGGGTGTTATTATTTGCTAAAATTTTCAGAAACTTTTCATAAGAGTCTTGTCTTTCTAACGCCATATTATCACGATTTTCATGTTTTGTCTCTAAGCCCGGTTTTCCGGGAGAACAGCTCAAATACAATATACTGTAAAAGCACTAATACTCGTAAGGTGAACCACGGAATCGCCGGAATCAATTTGTTTCTAGAAATGTTAACCTACGAAGCTGTGTCACAGCCCAACCTAGATCTAATTAATGAACTGATTCTACAGTATATGCGATAATAAAGTTATGCCTCGAAGCTTTTAAAAAACTGAAATATGAAAAATGATACCGACACACATCATATTCCTTAAATTCGTCTTTCTTGTTTTTTTTACTAGATGTCGGAGTGACAAATTCAAAGTGAATTGTAGGAAACACAATTATATGAAATGTGACAATAATAGAAGGAAAGTAGCAAATACGATTCCATTAACAGGACAATAGAACTAACTATATGAGACTTCGCTAGCATTCCAGTACACCGGACTATCTTAGAGAATACACGGATAATTATAGCAGATACAGTTGTATTTGCTAAATTACTGACTGACGCTGGGTATTGATAAAGTAATGTATAAAGTGCATTCAGTACATTCCGTTATCAATTTTAATATCCGTAGTTAAATACGACAGTTCTTCGAAAAGACACTGACAGTTTTTTTTATCGCAAGTTGTCGACAATTTTAAAACTACTAAATATTACATTTGACGGCCACATATCTTAGATATAGAGTCGTTTTGAACACGGCATTTCTATAAGATTTCTTAGATTCATATTCTTTACAACGTACAATAACTTGTCCACAATCTATGGCATTCTTATTATGGTGGGCTTTATATTGAGTCTGTATAATAAACAATCAGCGAAAATTGAGTTATATGATAATTATTAAGATGAGAATTGTTAATTGATTGGGGAGACTATAAACTGGACTAATTTCTGTGTCCTGCTATGATGATTATTTATGTATGTGGTATCGGTACAGATAAAGAGTACAATAATGTCACGCAGTTGGAGATACTCGCGCGCGTGTCATCTTTGATCAAATAAATATTTTCCCGTATGATTGGCATAAATGATGTTTTTGCCCATATATGTTGTATTTTAAACGATCACTTCATATATATATACTGTATTTACGCTTTATTCTTTTTTATTAGTATAATAATGACTTTAAGAACTTACACTGTGTATAAAGTTCATGGCTTTAATAAATAAAGCCCCTTTTTAACTTCAATTTGTGTCGTTTTGTGTTACAACATACTAGCTTCACCAGTCACCATCACCACAAGGCTTATAAGTATTAATAAACCACGTTGAACTGTGACTCATCAGACTTGGCTGACGAACAGAAGCACGGATGGATTCTAAGTTAAATAAGGTCAGGGGCCGGGGTTACAACGAAAACTTACACTCGGCACTCAACACTTTGTCCTATAATGCAAATTTAGATGGGGAAAATGTATAAAATAGTTAATGAGTGTTGAAAATAACATCTGATACATTTTCTTTGCCATTTTGTACTATTTATTAGGTGTTAATGTAATTATTAAATCTGAGTGCCACGCTCAGCACTCAGACTGATGAATTGCAATTATAGCTTACAAATACACTAAATTAAACTAGGAAATAAGCCAAAAACAATATTTAGTAACAATCCAACATTATAACAACGTATTGCTCTAAAAAAATGCCACAATGAACCTCAAAAGAGTGAATTTCAATATTTGAGTTTGAGTGCTGAGTGTAAGTATTCGTTATAATCCCGGTCCCAGGTCATATGTTCATGTATGATTTACAATATAACTGATCCTTAGTAAATATGTGTTAGCTCGTCTGGTTTAGAACTGTTAGAAATAATATTATAATGTCGAAAGACAGTAAAAACTTTCAAGAAAATGTACATAACCTTTTGACCAACCCTAGTATAAGAGAGTTCATATGATTGTATACATCGGACACTAGACATTGTAATAGTATATGCCAATGGGAATAAAGTATTATCATAACATATGTTTCGACTGAGGAAATATATGTTTTGTTTATTTTGTCTTTTTTGTTTGGTTATCTTTGTCAAAGCATCTATAATTGTAACCATTGAAGCATCGTTCATGTAATAATAGTACCAGTCAATTTAACTCGCTGTATCGCATTAATAATAATAAAGACTTTATTTGTCAGGAAATTTATTTGACAATCTAAATGAATCTTCCAGAAGATGATCAGCAATGGACAATGAACTAGAATTATTATGTGACAAATCTAGTGAAATATGAAATGTTCTTAGTTTTTGTTTTTATTTTCAAATTTGTTTAAGTAATTGCCTTTGCCTGATAGATGGATGGTTTATTTACCATAATGTATCAAGTTAATTTTTGTAAATGGCCAAAGGCAAATGTTTTGCTGATTGCCAATAAACTGTTAAAATTGTCCTATTCACTGCCACGGCTTGTGGCACAGTAAGTTGGTTGTGTACTCACTGCCACGGCTTGTGGCTCAGTAAGTTGGTTGTGTATACAGTGCCACGGCTTGTGGCTCAGTAAGTGGGTTGTGTATACAGTGCCACGGCTTGTGGCTCAGTAAGTTGGCATGATACGACCACGGCTTGTGTGTCTCACAGTGTTGTTGCTTATTGACAAAATAAATACCAATTTTCGACAGAAACGATGCGACATTACTTAACAGGACTCGTTTTTCGTAAAATAATAAACCTGGTAGGGCAAAGGATATAACACAAAATATTCGGGAGTGTCAGTCCAGTGTTACCGCACTATAACTTAATACAATGTTATATTGAGATGCTTTGAATATTTGTATACTCGTAGATTATATGTATCTACTGTATTTGACAATAAAACTCGATATATAAGTACTTTATATTATTTGGTGATGCTTAAAAATTTATACTATAATTATATGCAATAGAAGTTTAATTTTTGTTCTCTTTAATAAAATTATCGGACATGTGCATAGTATATCCTTAAGTATTTGGTTTGATAAATCATGCATTTGTACCCTTCGAAATTATTTAATCACTTTTAACAATCCAACTTCGAAGATATAGTAATTGTAGAAGTTTACAAAACAATAGTCTTGTTGGAAAATTAGCCCTGTATATACAATGATTGCATCATCGAAGAAAACTCTA